>JAHSPW020000003.1:8945764-10297430 GCA_019985065.2 Arctostaphylos glauca
GAACTGCTGATGATGCCATTAGAAGCTAGCTCTATTTCACCAATACTCAGGATCCTTGACCCTGCTGTATCCGGGAGTTTTGTGCGGTGTGCTGAACCTATATTTGCATGTTGACTAATAAGAAAGGTGCATTATGCTGTAACCTGTAGATACGTGAACATTTTCAATGCAGTTGATTGATACATGGCTCTTGCACTATCTAATTTTGACTATTGTCAATTGTAGGTTCGGAGCAACTAAATGTGAAAGCTTTCCTTTTTCGGTTAACATCCTTTCGTAAGTAACAATAGACTTTCAAGTCTCCCTTTGATTCTGATTCACACTGACCTTAGTTTTTGTCTCCGTCACTTCTGGATAGATTAGACAATCCAGCTTTGCAAGTTTTAAATGCTGTGTCTGAATTCAGCGAATACTGAATTTTGAACAAACTAGTTTTCCTAGGTGGCCAGAACTTGCAGCCTTACCAAACATTAACCAATCTTCTCAACGACTTTTGGCATATAACAATTGATCATTCTAGCGCGAGGCAAGGCTGTGAGAGGCCATTCTAGCAACAATGAACCTTCGCTTCATTAACTACATCAACTAAAGGGTATCCCAAAATCAACCAGAGCATTGCTTAAAATAGCAGGTTGGGATATGGCATCTAGCAGTGTTTCATTTCAAAATCAATGAAAATTGAATGATATCTGTAATTATTGTTTTCCAAAATCAACCAGAGCATTGCTTAAAATAGCAGGTTGGGATATGGCATCTAGCAGTGTTTCATTTCAAAATCAATGAAAATTGAATGATATCTGTAATTATTGTTTTCCCGCAAGAACATTGTGAGCCCTGAAATCATGCTGATATTATCTAAACAGACACTTGGGAGAGTTGCATTTTAAGAAGCCGTCATATGATGCATCCTTGTAAAAGGACCTCCTCTGGACCAGGTAATTTGCATGTTGACTCACGATCTTTTTCTAATGGTTACGGTGTGGGATGAAACTGGGAATAAAATTTTGGGACCTCGATTCCTTGACTGAGAACATTCAGGACCTGGTTCTGCTGGAGAAAAGAAGAGTGCCTGTGGGGTTGGCCGGTATTTGGTTGGCTGAAGAGGACACTCCGATGACTGAGTGAGTGGATGTGAAATAGTATTAGAACAAAAGTAATCGAGTATTAGGATGATATCCTTAGTATGATGAATGATGCTTTGGCGATCACATGGTTAACCGCCTCGCGTGTTCTTCTGGCATCATGTGGGATGCTTTTCATGTGGGGATCGCAATCCCATTATTGATATCACCCCCACGTGACCCCTTCTGTCCTGATGGTCGTACCAGATTCCCCAGCCTATCTTTGTATAACATCCGCCACTTGTCTTTACTTGTTTGTGATGTTGGCTGCCTTCCCAAGCCAAGTGAACACTGTGCCAAACTCACTGGGCTTGGCCCATAGTTGATGCCGACCTATGCAACCTCCACGGGCTCAATTTGCCTGTGAGCGTGGTTTGGCCCACTCCAATACTTATTGCGACAGATGGTTACGTGGCTCTTTCAATTGCTGTAATGCTTGACATTTTTTATTGTAGGTTGAGCGCAACTTGAAGCAAAAGGGCTTCCATTGAGTCCTCATCTTTTCCGTACATTTCGATAAATTTGTAAGTATCTAATCTGAATTCTAGTTTACTTTGGATATTGACCTTGATTAGCTTTTGTCTCCATCACTTCCACTTGGATTGGATAATTGAATTAGGACAGTACTTACATGCTGCCTGTTGGTCGCTCATTGGATTCAGATGAAGCATTTTAAGGGTGCTTTTGACTATTTTAGCACAATAACATGATGCTGTTTGGTACTGAATAATTTTCCATAGCCTTGGTACCATACTACCATGAATGGATGTGGTCCACCACTCTATATGATGCCGCACCTTCACATGGAGATTGTAAAGTTGAAAATTGGTTGTGAGTTTTGTTAGGTTTGAGTCACAAGTCATCAAAACTTTTTACTTTGAAATGTCAACTGTCTCAATGACTCATGCAGGACTGATGGCAACAAAACAAAGGGTCTTTGCGGAGCCAATGAGTCCATTTTTACTATTTATAGCACTCTTCTATACCTTGAATGGTCCTCGCAACTTTATAGTTTTTGGTCCTAGTTTGGTCCTAGTTTGAGTGGTCCTAGTTCGGACCGCAGGGAACTGTAGCATGGGGAGACGTCTAATCCTTTTGCCGCTGCGAGGCTGGCTAATCATACGCAGCAGGCTCGAAGACCCCTGGTTCTGGAAGGCACATGAGTCCGAACGCTATGTTGAATGAAAAAGCTAACCTACCTTCCGTTCGCTGAATCTGACCTTCGTCCAAGAGTTCGGGCTTCTACGCGAGGAACGTGCTTTCTTGTTTGAATTGTCAAAGTCATCGCCTGAAGGTAGGATGTGCTAGTTTGTTCCCATTTCATGCGTCACATTCTATTGATCTTTTGTTTTTATTTGAGTTTTTTTTACAATTTTTTGTTTTGCGTCAATTTTTTTTATGATTGTTGGTTCGTCTTGGGAAGAGATTTCAGAAAAGTATAAAATTATGTCCCAAAAAATAACAAAAATCCAAAAAAGACAAAAAATAAGTTCAATACAACGTCTGTGTTTACTTATTTTCGTCTTTAGTAAGTTTTTTTAAACTTTTTGATATAATTTTATATTTTTTAAAATTTTTTCGTTGAGATGAACCAATAAGTTACAAAAATAATAAATGCAATTTTTTTGAATAAAAACAAAAAATAATTAAGTTACAAAAGTTTGGCCAAATGAACCTGCCAATACGATTTTCTTGGCACCCTAGAAAATCCACTAGAGATGTCGCGGAATATATTTTGATGCATAACCTGCACTTAATAATGGAGATGGAAGTTGCCCATGATGTTTTAAATCGGGCATTGTTTTGTGCACGACTTCTCTCTCTCTCGCCGGTGGCCTCAACTTTATGTCTCTAATTTTAGATAATATACCTTTATTTCTCGAAAAATTATTGGGTGGTCCTAGGCGGATGCGGGGGAATTGTAGTGCATCTGACGCGCTATAACGACTTGGGCACCGTAATGACGTTGCTCTGAGTGTTTTGAAAAAAATTCCAAGGAGTTTGCGGGTTTCTTCTTCTTCGTTAGAATAGGTAGGAGTTTTTTTCCTTCAAGCCTAAAGCTCACAGACATCAACCATTTCTCCATGCTTTAGCCCCAATCACCACCGCAGGCCATCATGAACAACCGCTCACCACTGGGGTTGAAGTTGGAGGGACTCACTTGAGGGACCAATCAGGGTTGAAATTCGTTGCGAGGTGATTCCGACGATGAGCGGTGGTTGATGTCTGTGTGGTGGTGATTGGAGATAACACATGGAGATTGATGTTTGAGAGAGAGAACCCTACCTAGCAACGAAGAAGAAAAAACACAAGATCAAAGAAGCTCTGGGGGAATTTTTTATAAAACACTCAAAACGACGTTTTTGAGTTTTGGGCACCAAAACAACATCTTTTTGGCGACCTGCTTGCTGTAGTGCGGTAGATGCACTATAGCTCCCCTGAATCCAGTCCTGGGCACCGTTACATATTGTCTCAACACTTTTGATCACCCCGTTTTTCTTTACATGGAGGTAAAGAATGTCAAGCACCAGGTGGCGACGTATATATGTGGTTGTTAAAGATGTTGAAATATCCAACTAGTGGTGCCTCATAACCACCTAATAATTACTAGGTGGTGTTTCTCATACTCCATCCATGAATCAGGTTGTAGCTTCTTGAAAGGAGTCGTAGGTTTCATCGGTTCATGAAAGTGACCTACCAAATCAAATGACCGTACAATATAAATGATATATATATATATATAATATATATATATAGAATTGATATATATAGCTGGGAAAAATTTAAGCTTTCTCCTGCTTGTATAAATGAAAAGGGTACTGCATCCTCTCCGGGTTCAAGTATTCCTTGGATCCTGTACGGGTCTCAATTTGGTCTAATTAAGAGTTTTAATTGTTTTTTTTATTCAATTTTATTTTTGATTTTGTATTAAATTTTTGTAGATTATTGGCCACTAAAATGCAAATAATTTAAACAGTTAATTTTTTGATTGTTTTTATCTTTTTTGATTATCTTTTATGAAATTTAGTTTATATATATATTTTTTAGAATTTTTTTGTTGAGACGGATCAATAATATATAAAAATTTGATGCAAAACTAATGAAAGTAAATTTTTTTTAAATGCCACGTTAAATCAATCGCCAACTTGAAAACTTTCGAAACTCGACGTTTAAAATGTTTGTCTACTAACTACTTTTAAAGTTGAAACTACTTTATCACAATAATATGTAATGAAACACCTAAAACATGAAATAGAATATGTCAGATGGGGACAACACCAGCTTCTTCTAACTTTTGGTGAAGTGTTCTATCATTTTTACTCTTAATTGGACAAGGAGGGGGTCATTTAAACCCTATTAATACAATCTGAAAACTTTAGATGAAGTGTTCAATTGGGATACACTGAGTAAGCGACTACTTATTGGCCCCGTTTATTAGCAGTTAAAATTTTAAAAAAGAGATAAAATTCACGTAATTAATAATGACATTTGCGTACATATAAGAGGATATCGCAAAAGGGAGAACATATGAATAGAGAGATGTGCGATAATTTTATCGCTCTGCAAATAGATAAAATAGTACTTCGGATATCATAATATTCAGAGTTTGTAAACAAATAACGGATATGAAAACTTGGATAGTCAAATTTGAAGTGATAAACAATGACCATTCTTTGACTGCTATGGCCCGTTTGTTAGTGATTAAACTTATAGAAGAGATATGGTGAAAATAGTAAAAGAGAGGATATAGTAGAATGAAAGATTTATTATAGAGGGGTGAATAGTTATAAAGAGTTTGTTTGAATATTTTTTAAGGAAGAAGATATGATATATAGATATAAGTATGTGGATAATATTCTTATAATTAATAATGACATTTGCGTAAATAGAAAGGAGATGTGGAAGGGAATAACATATGAATAGCTGGAGTTCTTCTCCAAGCGGATAAAATTTGAACTCCAGATATTATATTCGGGATCTAAATCCGCAAATAAACCCTAAATATTCAAATTTTATCCCTCTCCGGGCGGATAAAATTTGAACCCTCTAATAATCCTCGGATTGTCATGTTTGGGGGTCAAATTTTATCCCCTCATTTGACTACTACCAACAGGCCCTAACGAACACGCCCGTAGAGTTTGCTCTCTCTTAAGGTTTCTGCTTCAAAACTTCTGAAGTGTTATCAAATTTTATGAGGCCAGTCCATACAAGGTTTTGCCCGGACTTTAATTGAGATCCTGGCTTGTGAGGTGAAATTAATTCCCAAGAAATTAATTGAGGTGCACATAAATTGACCCGAATACTCTTGACTTTTATGGGGCTAGTCCATAGAAGGCTTTATCCTGACTTTAATTGGGATCTCGACTTTTGAACAGTGAAATTAATTTCCAAAAAATTAATCAAGGCATGTGTAAAATGATCCGAACAATCTGAGTTATAAAAAACTAAGGTCTCATTCAGTTGTCCGGAAATGATGAAAAAATTAACTTTCTTGCAACTTTTTTCGTGGAAAATCTACTAGGGATGTCGTGGAATACATTTCTGATGCATAATCTTGCAACTTATCAATGGATAAGGAGATTGCCCATGATTTTTTAAATTAGGCATTGTTTTGTTGTGCAAAAGTCTCTCGATCGCTTGCTCGCTAGCTGCCTTGCGACAGCTGCCTCAACTTACGGCTCTGATTTCAGATAATACACTTTAATGAACTACTAGACCATTTTTTGAAAAATTATTGGGTGATCCTTGGCACCGCTACATGTTCTATCGACACTCTTCGTCACCACTTTTTTCTTCACAAGGTGGTAAAGAATATCAGAGCACTAGAAAACGACGCATGTTGTTGTTAAAGATGTTGAAATATCTAAGTAGTGGTGCCTCATAACCACCTAATAATTACTAGGTGTTGTTTCTCATACTCCATCCATGAGTAAGGTTGTAGCTTCTTGAAAGGAGTGGTAGGTTTCATTGATTCATGAAAGTGACCTACTAATCAGATGACCGTACAATATCTGTAGGATATACATGTAGATACTGATTTTCATGTCTTTGAATTGACAAAGCTAGCTGGGAAAAAATGAAGCTTTCTCCTGCTTGTATAAATGAAAAGGGTGCTGCATCCTCTCTAGTTTTTCAAATGAATTAGAGGGTTCAAGTCAAGTCTACCTTGGATCATCCTATAGGGGTCACAATTTGGTCTACTTAAGAGCTTTAATTGTTTTTGATTTTGTATTAAATTTCCACTAAAATGTAAATAATTTAAATGGATGATTTTTTTTTTATTTTTTATTTTTTAATGAAATTTACTTTGTATTTTTTTGTTTTTTCAGAACCTTTTGTTGAGAGGGATTAATAATCTATAAATATTTGATGCAAAATTAACGAAAGTAATTTTTTTCCAAATAAAGATAAAAATAATTCAAAAGGAGGTTAGGACAAAGTCAACCTTGATCTTCAAAACAGTTCACTTTTTCTAAAAATCTTATAAATTTTAATTGCGTTAAAATTGTCGTTTGAGATAGTTTCGATATACATTTATGACAATTACTTCCATCTTAGCTTGGATGATCAGTTCCTTGAAGTATAAGTAATAGGAAATGATACTGACAAGCTTAGAATTTGGAAGAGTTGTAGTGTGGTTCATTATAGTACGAATAAAATGACGTAGTTTAATTCGCTTTACTTTTCAAATTGCATCATTTTACTTATCATGTGAATTGTTATTAAAATGCATATGTAGTTTCGAGAGTAAAGCTGACAAATTGCGTCTTATCATCTGGGTAAGGCCAATGTTGTGGCCGACGAACTGAGTCGGAAGTCGAGGGTGACAGAAGCCAGTATGGCCACACATGAGTGGAAGATGATGGAGTTGATGGGTGAATTTGTGTTATAACTGATTGCAGACATAGAGGGGCCGAGTTTGAATGCTTTGATTGCCACATCGGAACTGCATAGAGAGATATTGTTAGTGCAAGGCTTTGATCAGGAGGCACCTTTTGTGAGGCACCAGTTGGAATCCGGTGAGATCACCACTGGATGGACCATTGGAACTCATGGAGGACTAAGGTACCGGGAACAATTATTTGTGTCGGATATTGGGACATTGAGGTAATTAGTGCTAAAGACATTTCACCAATCTAGTTTTGCCGTATATCTAGGAGGTAACAAAATGTACAAGAATCTCCTAAGGCAATACTGGTGGAATGGAATGAAGAGAGACGCAACTCGATTTGTTTCAATGTGTTTGACATGTCAGCAAGTCAAGGTTGAGCATTAGAAGCCAGGAGGAACGCTTCAACCGTTGTCGATTCCAACATGAAAGTGGGAGCACATAACTATGGACTTTGTAACTGGGTCGTCAAGATCACTACAAGGCCACAATGCTATATGGGTAGTGGTAGATAGATTGACCAAGTCGACACATTTCCTGCTAGCCAAAATGTCTAACACAATGGAATCCTATAGCCGACTTTACATTCGAGAGAATATACGACTACATGGCGTACCTGTTATGATTGTGTCAGATCGAGATCCTCGCTTCACGTCAATGTTCTGGAAAAGCCTACAGAAGGCATTGGGGATGAGTGGCCACTTAAGTATAACTTTTCATTCTCAGACTGATGGGCAGTCGGAACAAACAATTCAAACGCTCGAGAATATGTTAAGAGCTTGTATGCTAGATTTCTAAGGTCACCCGGAACGACATTTACCGTTTGTGAAATTCGCATACAACAACAGTTATCAGGCTAGCATTGGCATGACGCCATACGAAGCTTTGTACGGACGACTATGTCGGTCTCCAATCTGTTGGACTGACGTGGGGGAGACAAGTTTTTTGGGATTGAAATTGGTGCAGAAAACTACATAGAAGATCGAGATCATCAGGCAGAGGATATTGTTTGCACAAAATAAGCAAAAAAGTTATGCCGATAAGAGAACAAGGTCTTCGGCGTTCAAAGAAAGTGACCAAGTGTTCTTAAAGGTCGAACCTAGGCGCAGTGTCACTCGATTTGGCAAGAAAGAAAAGCTTATACCGGCGTACATTGGGCCATTTGAAATCTTGGACAAGATAGGGGAAATGGCTTACCGGTTATCTTTACCTTTGCACATTAACTGGGTTCACAATGTATTTCATATGTCAATGCTCAAGAAGTACATGGCTTTACATACACATTGTGAATTGGAAAGATATAACTTTGGATGAAGATATAACGTACGAAGAGAAGTCGATTCAGATTCTCGATTGCATAGAGAAGAATCTTTGAGGGAAGACCATTAGATTTGTCAAGATTCTTTGGCAACATCAGAAGATCAAGGAGTATACATGGGAGAGAGAAGATGCTATAAGAGTCAACCATCCCGAACTTTTTTTTTTAGTCCACACTGTGTAAATTTCGAGACCGAAATTATTTGAGGGAGATAGGTTGTAATGACCCAAGATTTTAATTTATAGATTAAATTTTATTCTTTTAATTCAGCTTTTGAATTTTAGTTGATCGCTTGGACCTTTGTTTTTGTAGACCGCTCGAGCAAGCTCAGGCCGCTCGAGTGACCTGTTCGAATTCTGAATCTCAACAATTGTTGCGATTTTGTACTAATGGTAAGAGGTGTTTGGGGATCGAATTTTATTCGGTGTTTATATCAATTTGATTACGTACTAGGGGGTAAATCTTTATATAAACAACGGTAATCGCCAGTATTTATTTACAAAATTTTGTATCGAGGGTTAGAATATCAGAAAGGTTAAAGAGAAGAAGTTCATTTATTCTTGAGGTGTTCTTGAAGAAAAGAAGTATGTCAATCCGTAATCCATTGATTCAAAGTTATTTTGTTGCTTTATCTTCAGGAGTTGAGGTAGGGAGACATTACCAACCTCAGATTACAATATACAGTAGGTATCTCATTTGATTTGCTCTACAAATGTATGATTTAGGGTTTCTGTTTTAAAGTTAGTTTCGCATATGTTTAAGCTTGAAATCAGTTTATTTGTAATTGAATCATGAAATTGATAAAGGGTTATGATTCTACAGATCATAGGGTTTCTGGTTTATGTGTTTAATTTCCATTTTAAGTTGAAATCACATATTAGGGTTGAGTTCATGTTCAGTTTGTTAAGAACCTTAAAAACTAGAGCTACTAAAAAAGGCAGCTCGCTCGAGCGACCTGTCAATTTTCTGATAGAGTCTGACTTTTTCGAAAACCAGAATCCAAAATTCAAAATTAGGCAGGCCACTCGAGCGACCTATTACAGATTACAATTTGGACTTTTCGGCAACAGATCCAAGCCATGTACCCCACTGTTTTGTATGTATGTTTAAGCCCAAGCATCCATGAACACAATATGTATGACGAGTCCCCATGGGACTTCATGTGTGCGTTTGACTGAACTTTGACCACGAGAAACGTGATGGGTAATCTATGGTCATGGAACAAGTAGATGACGTATATTCATTGTTAAGTTGCTATAATACTGGTGTATTCATGAATAGGCCGTTGTGATAATCGTCACGGTAGTTTCGACCGTTGTGCCATTGGTTGCATGTATCGAGCCGTCGTGCCAAATGTTGGAAATGTGTGTGACCTTCGTGCTGTTAGTTTGACTCAGAATGATCGATAAACGGTTAAAATTGTAGTAGTTGGAACAAAAGCATGTTTTGGTGATTATGTAACAATCTAGAATCCACTTTTGTGACACTGGTTTGAATGTCACCATAACACAACAGCAAAGGTTGTTTGATGAACATTATAAAATAGTAAAATATGTATTGAACAAGTAGGTTCCTTAAATGAACAAATGGATAATTGGTGGCCGTTGTGCCAAGTTTGTTGGCCGTCTTGCCTAGTGATGTGTTTTGGGCGTCGTCCCAAGTTTGTGTTCCATGTGGGTTTGAGTCTCACTGGGCGTCGTTCCGTCACGGATACTGGTTTTGAATGTCACTATAACACGGCAGCGGGGGGTGTTAGGTGAACATTATAAAGTAGTGGAACATATAGTGAATAAGTAAGTTCGTTAAATGAACAAGTGGATAATTGGTGGCCGTCGTGCCAAGTTTGTTGGTCGTCGTGCCTAGCGATGTGTTTGGGTGTCGTCCCAAGTTTGTGTTCCATGTGGGTTTGAGTCCCACCGGGCGTCGTTCCGTTTATTTATAAGGACCCCAACTAGGAGATGGATGTATTTGATTAGAGTTGACTTCGGGTTGCGTCGATATCTTTGGGCCTTGAGAGAGTGACGACTTTGTTTTGGGCGACCTTAAGCTGATAAAGAGGAAGCGGCTAAGGATCGTTAATACCTGACTCGGCGAAGCCACATTTTCAGTCGGGTTTAGTTAGAGTGAAGTAGGTATTGACCCGAGTAGATGATAGAAGGTCTCTGCCTTGCCTCGATAAGGACTTATTAATATTAACCGATTACTTTATACTATACAGTCTGGAAAAAGCAATATTGGGAGAAAATGATATTTTTAGAAAGTTAAAAGAATGACAGCATAATGAACTTACGTGATTTTTCTTACGCACTTTAAACGTCTTACATGAATAACGTAACTTGCTATATATTTGTATCTGTGGGTTGATTTTTTAGTGACTTTTTTCTACTGAGTGTCACAATTCATTCGGTTTAATTTTTCTGCTCCTGGTGTTTCATACTAGATGTTGCGAAGCAGCCAGAGTACGTCCCCGAGCATAAAGAGCCGGGACGTGGTGAGGAAGACAACGATGGCGTTTGGCTACCTAACCCTTAGCTTTGTTTATTTATTTTTGAATAAAATGTAAACTTTATGGTAGGGGTGAAAGTTTAAACCGGAAAACCGAACCAAACCGGTAAACCAAACCGAACCGGCGGTTTGGTCCGGTTTTTCAATCTAATCGGTTCGGTTCGGTCCAGTTTGAGATTTCTAAAAAAATTCGGTTCGGTTTTCGGTTTTAGTCACTTAGGAACCAAACTAAACCGAACCGAACCGGTTCTTATACTATATCCTAAAAAATAAAAAATCTAGTTTCATACATGATTTTTTTAAGTCTCAAACAAGTTTTTTTTTACTTTGATTTTTTATGGGGTATTAATTTTACTATAATTTAGAATTTTGTATATTAATTTTACAGGGCTTTAATTTTTTAGAAGTTTTTTTAACTTGGGCTTAGGCCTAATCAAATTAAAAATTCATTTTAAAATAAAAACTAATCCGGACTTTATCCATTTGACACGGCCCTCTTAGTTTTTTAGAATTTTTTAAATTTTGGATCTAAGTCTAACCAAACCGAAACCGGATCGAAACCAAACCGAAACCAGAGAAACCAAACTGAACCAAACCGAAATAGTTCGGTTCGGTTTACAAAAACTTAAACCGAAATTGTCGATTTGGTCCGAGTTTTTGGGATAAATTGGACCAAACCGGACCGGTTTCACCCTTACTTTATGGGTATTTATGTCATTTTTATTGCCGCACATAAACTCTTATTTATTTTTATCATTTAAATAAAATAAGGCATTTTCGAAATTCTTACATCTAATGATTTAATAATTGAATAAATTTTTTTAATTAATGTTCCGAGAAATCGGGACGTTACACTAACGAGCATGCCCTTAGAGTTTGCTTTCTCTTAAGATATTTGGTTCAAAACTTCTAAGGTGTTATCAAATTTTATGGGGTTAGTCCATATAAGACTTTGCCCTAACTTTAATTGAGATCCTGGCTTGTGAGGTGAAATTAATTGAGGTACGCATAAATTGATCGGAATACTCTTGACTTTTATGGGGCCTGTCCATAGAAGGCTTTATCCTGACTTTAATTGGGATATTGACTTTTGAACGATGAAATAATTAATTCCCAATAAATTAATCAAGGCATGCGTAAAATTCTGAATACTCCAAGTTATAAAAAAAACTAAGGTCTCGTTTAGCTAACAGGAAATGTTAGAAATGAATGAAAAAGTTAACTTTCATATAATTTTTTTGGTGTTCAGTTACTAAGAAAGTTGTAGACCCACATCTAAAAGTTTTCCACTGAGATTTACTTTTTCTCAAATTACGTCCGACCAAATTCACATGATTATGTGTCGCAGGAAAACATTAAGAGCTAAAAAAAAGTCTAAAAAATAGACCAAAAAAGTAACGCTACAATGAAGAAAAAAATGATGCAAGTACAAAAATTCTCTCTCTTTACGAATATCAGTACAAATCCCCCCTCTCTCTAAGAATATATGTAGAAATTACGACTCTTGATGAAGATTATGTGGATGAGATAAACTTTATGAGATACTTGCTCGTATGTTTAAACTTATAAGTGGTTTGTTTCTTAGAAGTATTTATTTATCTTGTTTTCATGCGTTACTTTTGTTAGTTAAATAAAAGTATATGGTTATCTTATTATTTATTTAACTTGGTTGAATGAAAGTACATATTTTTTTTATTATTGTAAACTTGCATGACGACATTTTGATTTATATAAACGAGTTTCATAATTGTTGAAATGATAAACTTTGAACACATACTAACTAGTTACTATGCTTTCAAAATTAATTTTATTCACAATTAGCCGTTGAATAAAAAAAAAAAAATTTGTTGTTTTTTTCCCCTGGAAAATGAACAAGTGAATATTTTTTTCTTGTAAGATTCTTTTGTCAAATGAACACAAAAAAAAAATTAAATTTTCTTTTTTTTTACTTTACTTTATCTAAGAATAATTTTCTCGTATAATTTTTTCGACAGCTAAACCGAGCTAGAAATATTACTTGGTGCTTCTCCAGCATTTGCTCTGCACGTCTACTCACCACACATTTGTACAAGATTTACGTAGTTGCGACAGGCAACATCATACGGGTGTGCGGTGGGTTGGTAATCGCATAAAAGGTTTTGGCGAGGAAGACAGCAAAATTAGCCGTGAAAATAACTTCATATGAATAGACAGCACGGAGAGACTTGAACCACAAAAACTAGTTTCACTCGTACAACTGTAGAAGACTTCAATTCAACTCTTGAAATACACATTTCCAAATCAGTATAAGCAATCTTATTCTCTACTAAAATCCAACAAAACCAAAAGTATAGAGAGAGAGAGAGAGAGAGAGAGAGAGAGAGAGAGAGAGAGAGAGAGAGAGACAGAGAGAGAGAGATGCTCACCTCAAACCTTTAGTAGAACTATCCTGTACTATCAACATCCTTGTGTGTCTGTTTGCAGAGGAAAAAAAGAACACGAATTTACAGTTTACATTTGCTGGAAAACATCTTCAGATAGTGAAGTTATTGGATAGGCACTGAAATCTTCTTCCCAAGGACTTGGTTTCATTTCTTCAGACTTAATCCCATTCAATTGACTCTGAAACACAGATTCTAATTTGTCGGTGCTCCATGAAAATGCTGCATTTTCCACCATATTATTGACATTGGAGCTATTACTTGAACTGATTTCTTTCCCTCCATTGAAATAAACAGAACTCATTTGCGAAGTTGAATTACCAGAAAAATCAGTTTCTGCAGCGTTTCCGTGATCAAAGCTCATTAAATTGGGCATTGAATTGAATCCAAATAGGGGACTTTCATTCTCCTCCATATGGGTTTGCTGATAATTATACCCAACTGGATTGAAACTCCCTTGGAATTCGTATAGCGCCAGAGGATCAAATATGGGTTTGCTTTCAAATTGCTCTCTTGAAGCTTCTGCCAGTCCACCTTCATAGTAACTTGTATTGTTAAATTGAAGTTCTTGCTCAATTGAAGTTGGAAATCTTCTCAAATCTGATGATGCCATTGATGATTTTTCTGTGCAAATTTTCCCATTTCTCCCTTCTGTGTCGGTTATTGGTTTGTGGGTGTTTGGATCAATCCCTTGCTTCATTAGTTTCTTCTTCAAAAATGAGTTCCAAAAGTTCTTTATCTCGTTGTCTGTTCTTCCTGGTAATTGTGCTGCAATTTGAGCCCACCTGCAATTTTACAGAAATACCCATTTCAAAATTGGAGACAATGATTCAAATTTTAAGATACCCATTTCAAAAACTTCAATGAAGATTCTAATTCTAGGATACCCACTTCAGGAATTGTAACAAAGACTCTTAACTGGCAAATAGCCACTTCAAAATTTGCTCCGAACATACTTTTTTCCAGATACCCACTTCAAAATTTGCAGCACAAGAAAAAATTTCATGACAGTAACTATGAGTCCTCACTACCCATCAATGCAGGGCATTGTTCGACTCATCGTTACTCACTCTAGATGGTGAAGATGCTATTGAATGTGAACCCATATTGAGTAATTTAGGCAGGGGGATGGAAAAAATTGCAGCTACCTGTTGCCAAGAGCTTCATGCAGACTAACTATGAGATCTTCCTCTTGCTGGGAAAACATTCCTCTCTTTAGGTCAGGCCTCAAGTAGTTTATCCACCTCAATCTACAGCTCTTTCCACACCTCTGCAAACCTGCATTAAACAGGAAACAGAAAAATTGAAATCTGAAAACAAATTCCAAACTAGTAATAAAAATTAGAAAATGTGAATTGATAGTAAAGATACCGGCTAGTTTAGGGACAGAACTCCAGCAGCCGACACCAAATCTGGTAATGTGATTGAACAGTTTTTCATCTTCTTCTGGAGACCACAAACCTTTCCTCATCTTCGGCTTTACACAGCAGGATTGGCGTCCCATTGACGATCAATTAAGCCTGAATTACCAATGGATTATCAAAGTAATCACTGGTGTGTTTTATATGATAATATAAGTAGTTCTTATGATGGTGGAGTCTAAAAATTGTTGAACTTTTTCGATGATTTAAAGGGGCAAAGAGAAAATCATACTTCAAGTTCAAGTCATATGAGAGAGAGAGAGAGAGAGAGAGAGAGAGAGGGTGAAGCAATTAAGTAGTTTTTACGCAAATCGGGTGCTGCTTTTGCATTGGACTGGATTGGGTTTGAAGATATCTCTATCTATAGAAAATGATGAAAGGGAGTAGAAAATGAGAACATTTCTATAAACGTGTACTTATAAGTGAGAATGTATAGTTATTCAATTACGTTCAACAATAATAGCATACTCTGTCGACTGTAGATTTTAGTATGTGAGAGAAAACATGATTTCAAAAAAAGACTTCAATTTCTTTCAGAACATCCTACTGGACACATGTGTCTGGGAATATGGAAGGTTGGTGAATGAATTCCCAACAAGAAACTAAAGGGATTGTTTTGGTGGTGAAGATTTGAGACTTATAGATTTGTTATTTTTTAAGGTTTTATATTCGAAATCTCTCGATCGAGTGTTATCAATTCTTATGGGGCTAGTTCAGAGAGCTTTACTCTAACTTTAATTGTAATCACCGCAAGTAGGCAGTAGGATTAGTACCCCAAAGAGTTGTTGAAGTGCACGTAAGCTGACCCAAATACTTTGAGTTATATATATATAAAAAAAAAGATAACTGGAGGATCTCTCGAGTCAATTAGAAGGTCCATCATTCATGCACGTCATTCATGGTTCGCAATCCAAAAGTCTCACCTGTTTTGCCTCCATTGATGTCCGCAACTCGAGTACTTTCAGCGTTTTTGCAGTTCAAAGGGTACCTCTATGTTTGTATAACTATTCAATATTGTCAATGGTTTCAAAGACTGAAAAAATTTCGTCGCGACATTTATTCTTTGTGCGAGAGTGACTTGATTCGACATGCGGGCGATTTGTTGGTATTCCTTCGACCGACTAAACCGCTTTACGTATCTTGGGAGACAAATACTGGTACAACCTTCAACACTCACAGTAAGGCGAGAAATTTATTTTAAGGAGACTATAATTCCATAGAATTCAATTCGGTATCAGATTTGATTGTTTATGTTCTCATTTTTACAGTTTCATTTATGTTCTGTAATTTATGTATCAATGATCAATGAAAGTATTTTCTAAAATATTCAAAAATTTAATTGCATTCTTTTCCTGCAAAAATATACTACGAAAAAGATCAACAGAGATAATATTGGAGAAAAGCTTATACTTTCAACACAGATATCTAAATATAAATCCGGAAACAAATACTTTTAGAACCGTTCAACATGTATAAGTTCCACGAACGTATTTGTGTTCGATTTTGTACTCACATTTAGTAGAATTTCTCTTTGACTATTGTTATGATAAGTGATATAAATGGAGGAAAGTCTAAATTAACATGTAATTAATTCTATGGGAAAAGATGAAGAATTTCTAAACATAGCATATATCACTCACCCTTTTTACAAAATACCATTATTGTCAACACCAATACATAGATCAGGTAGATAGTATTATTTTCATTTAATTTTTATCACCACTTAAACGTAACGATAAAATAAATTTCTTTTTTTAACGAACAATGGTTTAAAAGAATTAAGTATTGTACATTTATTTTTTTATCAAACTATATATTATTTGAAACCTGTCATTTAATTAATTAGGTCCTACTTATTACAGTATATGTCACCCCAAAATCAGCACGGTGGACATGGGGTTTAGAATATTTGATTTGTTTGATAGCTGAAATGAGAAAATAATGATGGCCTTTTGTCGTGTGAGAAGAAAATTCAGTAGATTTGTAGGTGAATTTTGTTATAATATTTAAAAATATCGACCGACACTGTTACGAGAATTAATGTGGGTCCCTAATTAAAATTGAATCTTAAGATAACAAATTACCTTCAAGATTCGTCCAGAAATTTTGAATTTTTAAAAGAAAAAGAAAAGAAAGGGTACTTTTGTATTATTTTCCTTTTGGAGTGTCATAGTTGGCATACTTTTTCTTCTTTGATAAAATAAAGAAACTGAAAGCTACCTATAAGACATTAATTTAGTTAGACATGTTACAATCGTATGGCATTTTTACATGCTTAAGTCTTCCTCCAAGTAATAAATTATGGTGTTTATTTTCAAACTTTGAATCACACGGCAAATAGGTGAGTTGGTTGAAATAATGTCATGAGCCTATGAAAATATATTTTTATATATAGATCTGGACACAGATATGTTCAAGAACATCCAATGCACATACGGTTTATATTATTGTAGAAGGTTACACACGTGGATCAAATAGTTTTAGATGCATTTACATCCAAATCTATACATGAGAGTTGTGTTCTTAATTTGCTCAAAGAGAGATACAAGACACGCTTATGGTGGATGGTTGAGAAGAGAGAAAAATAAGTGGGGGAGAGAGAGAGAGAGAGAGAGAGAGAGATAATAGGTATGATGGGTGATTGAGGAGGGAGAGGGAAGAGGGGAGGGGGGGTGGAGGATGACCAAGAAAGAGAGAGAAGAGAGACATGTCATGGCTATGGTAGGCAGCTTATTGGGGGGAGTGAGAGAGAGAGAGAGAAGAGAGGCATGCCATAGCTATGGTGGGAAGCTTAAAGACATGCCATAGCTATGGTGGGAAGCTTATTGGGGGGGGGGGGGGGGGGGGGGGGATGTGTGGTTGAAGAGAGAGAGTGTAATGCTTAGACTTTTCAGAATATTATTTAAATCCTTTTTAATCTCATTTTATTCGTCAAATATTTAGTTAAAATATTTCCATTTATTTATCACCAAAGGAAAACATTAAATATAGTTGCAAGGTTTGATTAAAAAATAAAATAAAAATGCACTCGTTGGGTCTACATCTGAATTAAATATAAAAACTAAACGAAGCAAATCTAATGGTATGATAGCTATGCCAAAGTCTTTCTGTCGGTCGCCTCTGGCTCTATATGCTTTACGGGTTCTCCGTCTGCTCATCTACGTCTGACATGAAACGCCAAAGGCAGAGAAATTACATCGATGAATTTTAACACTCAGTAGAAAAGACTATCTAAAAAATCAAACTTATAGGAAACTGACACACGTGATATGATATACCGACATAACAGATGTAACAGGAGTTAACATAATAGAGTAAATTGCAACACATCCTGATATAGCAGAAACAATAAATAAAGCGTAAGTAATTTAAGTTCAATTTTTTTCTTTTAATCGGGACAATGCTTGATGGAACTCCAACCCACATGGAACATGGTACGATGGCCGATGGAAATCTAACCCACCTTGGAGAATCTAACCCGAAAATGGAACGAATCCGGAAAATTTAACCCACAGAAAACTGTCTCAAAAATCTAACCTAGAACATAAATGCAATGGGAAATCGAACCATCAAATTTATCTCGAATTTAACCCAGAATAGGAACGGATTTAGGAATCTAACCCACAAATTTATCTCAAAAATCTAACTCGAAACATCTTGAGAATCTAATCTGGAAGAGGAATGGATCCGAAGAATCTAATCCATAAATACCCTCTCGAGAATCTAACCTGATAATCGACAGACAACATGACGACTGTAATTAGGTCATTTTTGACTTTATCACATGATTCTGTTTTTAGTCAATTAACTAGTTTCTAACATCCGTATTCCAAATTCACGCAAAGCTATTTATTAACATATCAACAATAATTCTTCAAGCAAAGTATCATCAGCGTTACAAAACGGTCTCGATTGGTTCACCTACTCACATGAGATTCTACGAGGATCCGTGGATGTAAGCAATAGTTCACATATACTTGTCTGAGATATACGTACATTTTGGCCGGATTAAAACAATCCGATCTAGAGCCCATGAGCCCAAACAACAAATTAAACATTCTGAAAATTTGCTGGTTTTTAGCAAGTTGCTCGAGCGACCTCAACTTGATCTAGCGAGTTACCAAAATCTGCATACTGACCTAATCTCTAATCTTTGGACACATGGCAACTTTTGAAATATAAAGACGGTGGTTAGTTTCTAGTTATGGCTATGGATTTCCTTACTCGATCAAACCCACCATATTCTTCCCATGAGATTCTGTAGGAAAATTCACATGCAACACTTTTGACTTGACTTTTCTTTCTCACAATAAAGGAAGTAGTCTACTCTTGTCTATAGTCCCAAGTAGACAGAAGAAGTTTCTAGAGCAGCAAGAGCTCGCTCGAGCGGCATGTCATTTTTTTTTAGAATCCAAAAATTTCACATTTGAACATTTTGGTTTGATACGGAACCCTAAATCATGCATACATAATGTATACATTAAAATTGAGACAAAAGATTAAATCCTAGAGTTGGAGGTCAATGGTCTTACCTTAAACGATGAATAAATGTAAAGAACAACGCTGATTGTATGAAAATAAAAAATGGTCAGGACCTCCTTCCTCAAGATTCAAAACAAGTCGCAAACTTCTTGAAAACCTCCTATTTCGACTATGTAATAGATAACTATAGCCTAACCCTATTTATATAAGAGAAAACCTATATTAATCATATGATAAAAGCCATTCAAACTCATATTTATGCTGGTGAAAAGGATGCCCATCCCATTAACTGTGGTCAAAACCCTAACTGTTCGTTCAAAAATTTCAAGACACCCCTCGAGCGGCCTCAGCTCACTCGAGTGAGCTTCAAATTTTTTTAATTAAAAACAGTAAAATCGAGAAACTAATTAAAAATATTACAATTTTAGTAAAAAAACTCTTGGATTATTACAACATATCCCCCTTAAATAATTTCGTACTCGAAAATTGTACAAGATAGTTTTAGCAAATAGCTCGAGGTGATTAACTCTCATCGCATCTTTCTTCTGCCAAGTTGATTCTTTTGAATTTTGATGACACCAAAGAAATTTGATGAATTTGATGATCTTCCCTCTCAAGTTCTTTTCTCCATCATCCAACCCGAATCGGTTTTTCCTCGTAGGTTGTGTCTTCATCCAATGTTGCATTCTCCCAAATCAGGATACGAGTAGGTAATACCATATACTTCTTTAGCATCGACACATGAAAGACGTTAGTGAAAAAATAGAAAAGAAAGAGATAGAAGTGTATAGGGAAAAGTTAACTAAATCCTTCCACACATTACTTTATTTATATTGAGTGGGAGAGTTACACATACATAGAATAATCAATGTGGGACAAAACACTTCTAACACTCCCCCTCAAGCTAGAGAGTAGATATCAAAAAGTCCCAACTTGTTACATAAAAATTTTAAACGAGCTTTAAATAATGATTTGGTAAAAACATCTGCTATTTGAGCTCTTGTGGCCACAAAAGGTGTAGACAACACACCACTGTCAATCTTTTCTCGAACGATGTGACAATCTACCTCAATATGTTTGGTTCTCTCATGAAACACAGGGTTCGAGGCTATATGTATCGCTGCTTGATTGTCACAATACATGGGAATGAGTAACTGCACTTGAAATCGAAGTTCCTCAAGAAAGGTTCTCAGCCAAACAACCTCACACGTAGTATGAGCCATAGCACGATACTCTGCTTCTGCACTAGACCTTGCAACAACAGTTTGCTTCTTACTTTTCCAGGTAACTATGTTGCCACCAACAAAAGTATAGTAGCCAGTTGTTGAACGTCTATCAAACGGTGATCCTACCCAATCTGCAATATCAGTGAATGCTTCAACACGCAAATGACCATTAGAATGATAAAATAAGCCACGTCCAGGATGAGCCTTGAGATATTTCACAATGTGAATGCAAGCTTCCCAATGTGGAAGACGCGGAGCAGACATAAACTGACTCACCACACTAACATCAAATGAGATATCAGGACGTGTATTGGTAAGATAATTCAACTTACCAACCAAGCGACGATACTGATCTGGACGCGGAAATATCTCCCTCTGATCAATGCAAAGTTTGACATGAGTATCTATTGGAGTCTCCACAGGTTTGGTTCCCAACAAACCTATCTCCTCTAGAATATCCAACACATATTTCCTTTGAGACAAACTAATCCCATCCTTGGTTCTTGCTACCTCAATATCCAAGAAATATCGTAGTTTACCCAAGTCTTTAGTGCGAAATTGACTATGTAAGAATTGTTTCAACTCATCAATTCTTTTTTTATCATCTCCAGTGATAATAATGTTGTCTACATAGATAATGAGTAATACTTTCCCTCGAGTTGATGTAAGAGAGAATACAGACTGGTCTGACTAATTTCGGCGCATGCCAAATCTCAAGACAATCTCACTAAACTTGCCAAACTACGCTCTAGGAGAGTGCTTGAGTCCATAAAGTGATTTGCGGAGACGACATACATTACGATGCTCCCCCTGAGCAACAAACCCATGTGGTTGCTCCATATAAATTTCCTCCTAGAGATCGCCATGGAGAAAGGCGTTTTTGACATCAAGTTGGAACAACGGCCAACCAAGATTGATAGCAAGAGAAATAAGAAGCCGCACAGATCCAAGTTTGGCAACAGGAGAGAACGTGTCGACACCATAGGTCTGAGAGTAGCCTTTGGTAACCAGACGGGCTTTGTAACACTCAACAGCGCCATTTAGAAGGTACTTGACAGTATAGACCCAACGACAGCCAATAGGAGTCTTACCAGCGAGAAGAGGAACCAACTCCCATGTGCCCGTATTATGAAGAGTAGAGATTTCATCCTCCATAGCTGTCCGCCACTCAGACTGGGATAATGCCTCTTGAACATTGTGAGGAGCAAAAATGAAGGAAACATTAGTAGTAAAAACATATAAGGATATAGAGAGATGATCATAAGAGATAAACTGAGAAAGAGGGTGAGAAGTGCACGAGAGATTAGAGAAACGATATTTTACCGGTGGTTGGCAATTCTCACGAGTCGGATATTGATGAACATTCGGATCTGGCGAAGGGGGGGGGGGGGAAGACGAAGAAGGATCGGCAGACGGGAATGGGCCAGTAGGCTGAGATGGTCCAGTAGGCTGTGGAGTCTGAGATGGTGGTGGATGGTTGTGTGGTGCAAGAATTGGAGGCAATGCCGGCGCTGGGGCGTGAGAACGACGAACATAGACCTGTAAGGGTTTTGGTTAAACAGGGCTAGAAGGAACAACCATAGAGTGTTGGGGAACAGTACCAATAGGGACAACCATAGGTAACACAGACTTAATAGTAAGAATATCGTGGGTAGAAACAGGGGTAGAGTAATATGGTAAGGACTCATTAAATGTGACATCAGCACAGACAAAGTGGCTGCGTAAAGTAGGAGAGTAACATCGATATCCTTTTTGGGTGTTTGAGTATCCTAGAAAGATACACCGAAAGTACCAAGGATCAAGTTTACTCATGTGAGCATTAAGAACATGAACATAACAGGTGCACCCAAACACGTGAGGAGGTAATGGGTGGATAGACCGTCTAGGAAACAAAACCGTATAAGGAACCTGACCACCTAAAACTGTTGAGGGCATACAGTTGATCAGGTAACATGCAGTGAGAATAGTGTCACTTCAGTATGACTTAGGAATCTGCATTTGAAATAATAGGGCACGCATAACCTCAGACAAGTGCCGAATCTTGCACTTGGCAACTCCATTTTGTTGTGGAGTCCGAAAGCACGACGATGGGTGGATAATGCCATGTTCATCAAGAAATTGAGAAAGTAGACAATGAAAGTATTCGCGAGCATTATCGGAGCAGAATATTTTAATGCAGGTATCACACTGATTTTTGAGCTCCATGAAAAGGGTTTTAAACACAGATTTCAACTCAGATCTCTCTTTCATTAAATAAAGATATGTAATACGAGAAAAATAGTCCACAAAAATAACATAATACTGAAAGCCAGAAACACTAGGCACATGAATAGGTGCCCAAATGTCTAAATGAACTAACTGAAAAGGACACGACGCACGATGCTCACCCTAGGTGAAAAAGTGACTTGATAGTGTTTACTAAACTCATATACTTCACAGAACAACTTATTAATAGAACGACAGGAGGGCACAAGATGCTTCAAACTTTGAAGAGAGGGATTTCCTAGACGACAGTGCTGTTGATACGGAGACTCTGATGTCTGAAGGGCTACAGGATGAGGAATAGTTAGGCAATATAGGCCACCTCGCTCAATGCCCCAACCAATCTTCCTCCCCGTCTTGAGATCCTGAAAAACACAGCCATGAGGAAGAAATGTGACGAAACAATTTAAAGATTTGGTAAGAAGATTGACAGACATAAGATTAAATGAAAAACGAGGAACATGTAATACAGATGTCAAAGTAAGAGAAGAAGTGACAGGAACTGAACCAAGGCCAGTAACAGCAGTTGTAGAGCCATCAGCCAAGGTAACATGAGATAGTCTACCAATAGGTAGACGAGCAAAAGAAGCAGGTGTACCCGTCATATGATCTATAGCTCCTGAGTTAATAACCCAAGGAGAGAAAAAGGAAGAGGCGACACAAGCAACAGATGGACCTGTCTGAGCGAGTGTAGCAGTAGAAGATCCTATTGCATCTCGAAATGACAAGAAGCGCTGGTACTCCTTAGCTTAAAGAACCACATTATCGACTGAAGGTTGAGAAATCTGTCCAGTATCCTCAGAGATAGAAGCCTCATGAGCCTGAGGGAAACCATGCAGCTCGTAACATGTATCAACCCAGGGGTTGGTGCCCCCAGAGTAAGTACATAAGCGAGCGCCACGACCACGACCGCAACCTCCCCCCATCGTGCAATCATGGCCTCCCCTGCGACCATGACCACCAATATTATCAGTATGGCCACCAGAACCACGGCCATGCAGCTTAAAAGTGCGACCACGACTGCTAAAACCAGAATCATGGCAACGACCATGGCCATGGCTAACAAAGAAGTTAGAGCTATCAGAAACAGCGGAAAGGGCAGAAAGAGAGGATGACTGCCGGAGACGACTGAAGACCTCGCTAAGAGGAGGTAAGTCACTAGTCTCCAAAATCTGATTACCCACAGGGCCGAAGGTCGGTGAGGCACCAGATAAAAAATGAGTAACCCGCATACGTTTACGTTGGCAGCGTATGACCTAAATATCAGTAGAGAGAGGCTCACAGATATCTAATTCATGGCAAAGGCATCGAAAATTAACATAGTAATCCTTAAAAGAATCATCACCCTGAGAGATAGTAAAGAAAGACTGATGAAGGTCATAGGTGCGACGGAGATTGTCTACTCCAGAGTATAATTCTTTTGCCTGCATCCACACCTCTTTAGTTGTGTCACAAGACATTACTGTACTAGAAACCTGTTCCGTCATACTATTCCATAGCTCGGAAGGAATACAAGCATCAATCGCTTTCCAGGCCCTATATGTAGGCGCAGTAGTAGTAGGAGGTGCATCAGTCAAATAAGAGTCCTCGGACTCACCAATATAATACACCTCTACAGCTTTGGCCCAAAGGACATAATTTCCCCCATGTAAAGGGGTGGATGTAATAGAGCGCCATTCGCGGGACCGAGAGCCAATAGTAGTAAACTCAGAAATAGAACCAACAACCGTAGAGATAGAGCCGGAAGCAGAACCTGAGTTTTCTTTTGACATAGCAATAGGATAAAATAACCAATGCGATTGAAAAAAAAAAACAGATTACCAACTAGATTACTGTTCATAAGGATCACGACCAAGAGTTGGCATATCTGAACTAAGGCAACGACATACTGACATATGGAGATAGTAAACAATCGTGGGGTACGATAACTGATTGCAGCAAAAGGCAAAAGCTAGTAGATCAGGCATGGAAGGCAGCGGGCAGCAGATCAGGCATAGAAGAGGTGGATGACAACAGCAGCAATAACAGATCAGGCAACGGTGGCCGGCGGTGACGGCAGTGAGCGGCAGTGGGTGGTAGCAGATCAGGCAGAGAGCAGCAGATCAGGCGTAGAAAGGTGGATGAAAACAGCAGCAATATCAGATCAGACAGCAGTGGCCGGCGGTGCGATAGTGGACGGCGGCAACAGTGAACAGTGACAGGGGTGATGGCTAGGGTTTGCAACAGTGATGGCGGCTGGGTTTGGTCAGAATCAATAGCTATTAGGGTTAGGGTTTGATTAGGGTGTGATGAGGATTTGATTAGGGTCAATGTTTGTGGCTAGATGGCGGCGGCTAGGGTTTGACCTAACCGGGCTTTGGTACAATGTTAGTGAAAAAAGAGAAAAGAAAAAGATAGAAATGTGTAGAAAAAAATTAACTAAATCGTTCCGCACATTACTTTATTTATATTGAGTGGGAGAGTTACACATACATAAAATAATAAATGTGGGACAAAACACTTCTAACAGATGTTATGAACCTGGTTGATCTATGGCGGCCCAATGTATATTACCTAACATTATGAGTTGGTAATGCCACTTCCCCATCTTCTCCATAATTTTAAATGGCCCAATGTATATTGGCATTAGCGTCCCCTTCTTACCAAATTGAGATAAGCCTCAACTCGGCTTGGTGTTGAGAAAACATGATTGCCCACCTTGAATGTCAACAGCCTTATTCTCTAATAAGCATAATTCTTCTTCCAACTTTGAGCTGTCAGTAGTCTTTGCTTGATAACCTTAATCTTTTTAGTTGTTTCGTGAACTAACTTCAGTCCCAAAAAACTAGTCTCTGCAACCTCGGTCCAGCAAATCAGATATCGGCAAGGTTGTCCATAAAGAGCCTCATGCGGTTCCATTTAAATACTAGCTTGGTAACTATTGTTGTAAGCGAACTCAACCAACGGAAAGAGTCGCTCCTAATGACCTTGAAAATCCAGCATACATGCGCTTAGCATATCCTCTAGTGTTTGAATGGTCCATTCCGACTGACCCCCGAATTTGAGGATGGAAGGCTGTACTAAAATGAACATTTGTCTGCAAAGCCTTTTGCAAGATCTGCCAAAACACCGATGTGAAACGAAGGTCCTGATATGATATTATCCTGATTTCTACACCGTGTAGACCAACAATCTCTTTGATATAGAGTCGATTGTAAGACTCCATTGTGTTTGACATTCTGACTAGCAAGAAATGTCAACCTATCCACAATGACCCACATAGCGTTATGACCCTATACTGACCTTGGTAGACTTGTCACAGAATCCATCATTATATGTTTCCATTTCCAGCTTGGAATTGATAATGGTTGCACCGCCCTCTAGGTTTTTGATGCTCTGTCTTGACTTGCTGATACGTCAGAGAAGTTAACACAAATTTGGCGACATCCTTATTCATATCACTCCACCAATACTGTCTCAAAAGGTCCTTATGCATCTTATTACCTCCCGATGAACAAAAAAAACTCGACTGGTGAAATGATTTCAATACAAACTCCTTTAAAGTCCTAATGTCCGGCACAAATATCCTAGACCGGTACTTTAGACCTTCATCGGCCCCAATTAGAACTACAAACGAGTCGAGCCGAGCCAAGCTTTGGAGTGCTCGAGCTCGGCTCATTAAACGAGCCTAAGATTTGAGCTCGTGCTCGGCTTGTTTGTAAACGAGCTGAGCCAAACTAAGCTCATTTACTTAACCAGCCTCTCTAAATCAGTCGAGCCTCTAAAATGAGCTGAGTTTTTTTTAGCCGAGCCGAGTCATTTACGAAATGAGCCTAAACCTCGAGCTCGAGCTGGGCTTGTTAACTAAACAAACTTTATAGCTGCGAACCGAAATGCACACTTGATCGAGTTTATCTTCATCCCGTACTTTCTTAAGACGCTGAAAGTTTCTCTCAGGTTGGCAAAGTGATCAGAGGCTATGTTTTTTCTTGGTCAACATGTTGTCAATATTAGCCTCGATATTTCTCCCAATATGTCCCTTAAACATTTTGTTTGCGAGGTGTTGGTACATGGCGCCGGCGTTTTGCAAGCCAAACGACATCACCTTATAGGAGTATAGCTCTCTCTCTGTGATGAAAGCAGTCTTCTTTGGGTCGGCCAAATTCATCATTATTTGTTTGTACCCCGAGAATGCATCCATGAAACTCAAGAGCTCATAACCTGACTTGGAACCTACCAACTGATCTATCATTGGAGAGGGTAGGTACCCTTTAGGAAAACTTTATTTAGATCTTTCAAGTCCACACACATTCTCTATTTTCTATTATGTTTTCTCACCAAGACCACGTTGGCTAGCCAATCTAGGTACTGGACTTCTCTGATGAATCCGAATTGTTCCAACTTTTTGACATTAGCTTCCATTGCTTTGCTTTTTGTCCTTCCCGAAGATTCTCGGCTTTTGTCTGATCGGCCTAAAGCTGGGATCCACATTGAGATGTTATTTGGGTGATGGATCCTAGTCATATCGTTACCCGACCATCCAAACACGTCGAAGTTTTCATCGAGGTACTAGATCAAGGATTCATTTAAGTTGGTGGCGAGTTCTGCCCCCACTTGGACTGTTTTATCCTACGTGCCATCCTCAAGTGGCACATCCTTGAGAGCCCCTGCTAGCTCTTCTTTCTCATCTCTAACCACCAAATCATCCATTACATGGCTTCCCCAGGTTTTTTCTCCTTGAGAGTAGCCATATAGGACTCATGGGCCAACATCTGATTCCCATGTTCATCATCCTTCTAGTTCTTCATGGGAAACTATCATCAAGTGGTAAGTTGAGGTGACCACCTTTATGTTGTTCAGAGAGGTCCGCCCAAAGGATGGCATTGTATACTAACGGGTAGTCAACGACAATAAATCTAACTATCTTCATTGTTTGCTGGGGGTAGTATCCAGGGTGATTGGTAGCTTGATCGACCCGAGCAGCTACACCTTCTCACTCGATAAGCCTACAAGGGGGAATTGCACTGGTTTTAACTTATCGACCTGAATGTACATTTTGTTGAACACCCCTAGAAAGATAATGTCAGTGGAGTTGTCGTTGCCAATCAGCACCCCTACTTGTCATGTAATTTTCAACCATGACTGTTATTACTACGGAGTCATCATGGGCTTGCCTGACTCCCCTGGCGTCTTCTTCAAAAAAAGATGGGCTGCTCCTATGAACTTCTTTCTTTTGGCGGTCTGTTTACTGCTATGATCTCTACTTCTCTTTCTATTTTGAGCCTTCTCGATTGTGCTCTCCTTGAGGAGCTGGTCTGGCCTCCTCCAATAAACCCTCAGGAGATCATTCTTATCTTCCCAATCGGCTGGACAAGCTCTATCATACGATCTTTGGGATGCTCTTCTCTGTGCTCCATCAGTGTCCTCTATTCTTTAAGTTATTTTAACATACTATAAATCAGGCAGGCTTTCCTCTTCGGATAAGTTCTTCGACCTACCTCTTCAGGTTGAAACAGTCTGTCCTATCGTGCCCATGATCCTAGTAGAAGCAACAATATTCATTTGTTCTCATCTCTCTCCTTTGGGTCTGACTAAGTCTCTTAGGTCGACGCCCTCTAGATCATCAGCTATCTACATCAACAGTTTCTCCATTGGGATGGTTAATGGAGTAAATCTTTTGAGCCGATCGCAAAACTTCCTCCTGTCGTTGTGTCCACCTCTTGGAGGTTCCCTTCTATCTTTTTGCTGCCTAACTGGCTTTGGCTCTTGACTCTTCCTACTCATCTCCTTCGTACAGCCCCTACGAGTTGCGATTGCATCTTCTATATTCATGTGTTATTGAGCTCTAACCATCAGCTCAACTATTATGGATGGGGGCTCAGACGGTGGTAGAAGAATAGAGTTGGCTATAGACCACCAATGAAGGTTGTAACTGTGATCTTATCGTCAAGTTCATTTACCTGTAAGGCTTCAGCATGGAAGCCCTTGATGTAATCACGCAATGACCCCTCTCCCTTGCTTAATGTTTAGGAGGTAGGTGACCAATCGGTGAGGCTGTCGACAATTGTATGATGAACAACTTGTTGAGTTGTTTAAGGCCATCGATAGTCCCTAGACTCAAGTTTGTTGAGCTAGAGTCGGGCTAGGCCTTTAGGGTAATGAGAAATGCCCAACACATGATTTCGTTGGGGACGACATATAGCGTCATGAATGCCTTTGTAGGTCTCCAAGTGATCCAGAGGGTCTCCTGAGCCATTGAAGAAATTCATATGGGGTTTGAATTTTAGGGGGAGTGGTTTGACCATTACTCATTCGGTAAATGGTAAATTGGTTCTAAGCATATGTTCATCACTAGCTATTGCCCATTTTTCCTTCATTTACTTCATGACACCCTAAAGATTTTCCTGGAGTTCATTGATCTCTGCCCCCTATGTCGCAGAGTCTTCTGTGATAGCAACCCTCTCTAACCTTTGTCGAGCCTCTTCTCCCCTCCCAGAAGTATGTCTATTCACCTTTTCATCCGTCTGCCCGCCACCCTCTTGGCCCTCATGTTCCTCCTGTTGTTCTACCACCGGTAGGTTAAAAGCTGGGGTTGGGGGTCGTGCTCGTAACTACTGGATCGTGGTTTCATTTTGCTCCACCAACATTGTTACCAGACGGCTAAGGTTTTATACTTATGCCTCCAAAAGGTTTGGTTTTGGAAAGTGGCACATTTCTATCGTCCTCCAAGGATGGATCTAATATTCACCATTGTTTTTTATTACTTTAGTTAAATTGAAGAATTTGTTCCCATAGACGACGCCAAAGTGGATTTTGCTATGTGCAAAATTATTTGTACAAATCATGTACAAATGTAAGAGGTGGTAAGTCCGTCCCCCCCCCCCCCCCCCCCCCCCCCCCCCCCTTCATTCCTCTCACATTTATATATGATTTGTATCCATAGTATTTTTCTTTTTTCGAAGCCAACTTTTAAATAAAAATCAAAACCACATTAATGAAACCGCAAAACCCGCTCCCAAAAAAAAAAAAAGGCAAGGGAGAGTTTACACTCAAGGATAAGACTTTTGATGACCAAAATGCGAATTTTCCGTTTTCTTCATAAGGTAAAATTAGGACCTGATTTTATGCTATACTGCTACGTGGAATTCAATGTACCTGAGGAATGGTATGAGTGTAGCACTGTAGTACGGTCTCCACATTAAACTGTAGCATCAATGATTGGAGGGTTGAATGACGTTACCAGGTGACCGACAATGACACGCTGGACTGACATTGATGTAAATAATATCCACACATGTCTTCCAAATTACGCCGCCACCGCGGCCACACCCAACTACTTCCCTTATACGTCCACTACGTACAGTTAAGAGTAATACTAGAGACACATACTTGATAATACATTTATTTAATAGTTCTGAATACATTTGTGTTCGGTTGTTTTCATAAGATATGTGTTCTTAGATTTTTTATACAGTTAAATGTTTGCCCTTTTTCCCAGTTAACAAAAAATGCTAGCATGCGCTCATGTTGCTAATCGGAACTCGGAAGTCCCGTCTTTTTTTTCTTATATTTAAAATATGCACTTAAACGTACGAGCAGAAGAAGGAGTATAAGTTTAAACCGAAAAATAAATTAAATTCACAATTTAATTTGGTTTTTGAGCTCGATTGGTTTAATTTGGTTTGGTTTGATATTTTGTAGAGAATTTTATTTCGGTTTTCATTTTCTAACTCTAAACAACTTACCGGACCAAACTAAAAACTATTAATTTTTTTTATAGTTTGTATTTTTATAATTTGTAATTGTTTTTTCATATATATAATTTTTAGTAATTTTTATTTTTTTAACCTATATTCTCTTACTTTTTTGTAATAGGTATTTTTTACATTGCGCTAAACTGTTTAATAGCTCAGATAATAATTTTTAATAAAAAATCTCATTTTTTAATATTTGACTTGATACAACAAATCGAAAATCGGACCAATTTGACTTAATAGGAATTTTTTGTTAGGTGTTCTTTTAAAAAAATATAAATTGAAATTTCTGAATTTTCTTCCAAACTGGACCAATTATTCAGTAATAAACAGCTATATAAAATTTTATGCTAAAGCATCAAAATTCAAACAAATCCAATCAGATTGGCTCAAATTATAACTGACCACCTAAGGATTCTAACAAATGTATTTCCATCTCTTTTAATATTTTAAAAATATCGTGATATGGTTGTCTTGGCTTTAATGTACTCTTCTCTAATTATTGAACAACATTAACTATTAATTTTGGTTTGTCCATGTACGAGAAATCAAGAAACTAAAAGTACTAAGTACTTGGACCAAGTTCAAAAAAAAAAAAAACAATAAAAAGAATTTTTATTTTTGTTCGAAATCTAAATTTTTATCCTACCAATTTAAATCTAGGGTAATTTAAATCAGGATTCTATTAGCTCAGACAACGTAGATTTTTATCGCATTCACTTTTTGAATTGATATTTTCATCGTATTTTGACGTTTTCGTCATTACTTTTGAGTGTTAATTTATTCTTTTATCCTCTCCTAAGTGAAAACATATGATTTTTGATTTAGTAGCTTTAAATCATAGCAGTATTCAAGCTTGAATGTGGAATCAAATATGGTAAATACTTTTCAGTGAATCTTGAGAATATAACCGGAAGCTCAAAACAATTCACTGAAATCTGTTAATATGCCTGAAATCTATTTTAGTGACTTTGATTATGAAAATCATGATCCAAAAATCATATATTTTTTTATTTTTTTTTATCGAAATCTCTTAATATACCACTTCACGAATTTTATTTTAGTGATTCACTGGAATCTTAAGAATATAACCATATTTTTTTATCGTTACACGAAATTGTGAGGACCCAAAAAATTTCTTGTTTTAATTATGTCTGAGACGTTTATTAATGAGATATATCGTTGTGGAATATTTATTTTGCGCTCTGGTAAATTAGGACTTGACCCGAAGGCTTAGTTTTGTCAATTAGATGAGATGAGGACATTTTAGTCATTTGACCACCCCATGTTTTGATCGAAAATCAGATTTTGGAGGGAGTTGAACTTATATTTTGAAAGCTCAAGCTCAAGCCTTTCTCTCTCTTACTCCCTCTCCCTGCTCTCTAAGATTCCTTGAAATCCAACCAACCAAATTCAAATTCCATTGAGATATGGATTAACCTATGCGTGCTTAACACATATCTGGAGGTGGGTAGTTGATTCGAAGCTCGAAAAAGGAGCATCAAAGCTCTAGAAACCATTGGAAGCTAAGGTTTCCTTCGTCTTCGCCAAATCCATCATCTACATCTTGAGGTAGGGACATAATACCCCATTTATGAGTATGTGAGTGTTAAATGCAGTTAAAATGCATGATTTAGTCATTTTAGAGTAGAAATTGACTTTTGATTTGTGTTCTTGAATCTGTCAGAAAAATCCAAAAATCAATCGGACCACTCGAGTGACACTTTAAAATTTTGACACCGCTCAAGCGGTGGTCAAGTGGCTTGTTAGGCGGTGTCTTTCTGCTCACTAGAATGTTTGGAGCAGTTAGACCACTCGAGCGACCTCTAGTCCGCTCAAGTGATCCTCTCAGATTCTGCGAATTTTGGTACTTGTTCTAGAAGGATTTCATTATGATTTTGGGCCAATGTTAGGTACTTTATTATAATCCCAAGAACCAATGCATGTTTAACCCATCATGGACTTGATAGAGTGAATTATTATGATATTCACGTTGTGGTTTGTTAAGTGTTTGACAATTTAACGAAAAGGTTATTCGCGGATTTGTACTAGACTTCTCTAGGAATGCTAAGAAATCATTAGACTCCTCTGGGAATACTAAGAAGGTACTCGACTCCTCCGAGAATGGTAAGAAAGCAATAGACTCTTCTGAAAATGCTAGGAATGTACTAGACTCCTCCGAGAATGCAAGAAATGTACTGGATCCTTTGGAAACGTGTCAAGAAGATGTTGATATCACCCTCGTCGTCAAGTTGGAATGAAGCCATTGTTTGTTCTATGAGCCACCTTACCAATTGTTGGTTTGTATGCTTATTTGTATCTCTTTGAAATTGTTGTATCATATTTATTACTCGAGTTAGTTCACTTTATTTGATTGACTCTTTACCATGACATAAACACGATGCACATCCTTATTTAATATTAGTATCGATATTCCTATTGGGCTTATAGCTCAATCCTTCTTTCTTTTCAAGTACCAATCTTGAGCAGTAGATCGATGGACATGGCATACTTGATTATGTGCATTCTTTTGTAGACTTAATCATGGAGTTATTAAATATTTTTTGAACTTATTTTTGAGAAGATGTATCATAACTCTATTTTGGGCATGTAATATTTGGAAGTATCTCCAAACTTTAAACTTTGGGGAAGGTCTTGAAATTATGATGACCCCTTTGAACGTGTCATCATCGAAATACCGTGCTGACTTATCATGAATGAAACTTTGGGATGGTTAGCTCAACACATGTAAAAGTACTTGATAATTTAACATATTACCATTCTTGAAATTTTAGGGCGTGACAACTTCGTATCAGAGCTATAGGTTAGAATACTTTGAGACCGTGGGAAGACTTTTATTCTCATCGGGTTCAAAACTCGTTGCATTTAGACATGAATTGTCTATGTTTTGTGCATGACATACATTGGCATTACATAATACGTAAGTAGGGCTATATGTGGCTGTTAACCCTTGCTAGGGATTTATGATTAAGCATTGGCCTTGTTATGGCAATAATTGGTTGGCTTTGTTAGTATTGCTTTGATTATTGTAGCGTTATGCCTCTAATACGTGAGACGAGGTTGGGTGGTCTCTCGAGTCCGAGTTTGTTACCGTGAGATCCATTGGAGGATGTTATGTGTCAACAAAGGGAGATCTCGCGAGCAGAGAAGTCCACGAGGAAGTGGAATAGAATGTCGAGCCGTCGGTCGCTTCGCGCGCGTTTGCAAGAGAATTTATGGCGGTGCTTATTGAGGCCAATACATTAAATCAGGCCGCTAGAACCCATGCCGGTGATCGGGCGATAGATGCGATGAGGGAGTTTCACCGTCTCAATTCCCCTCAGTTTAGTGGAGAGAATGGTGATGTTCTCGCAGTGAACCATTGGCTCTCCGAGATCCATAAGTTGTTCAAGGCCTTGAGGATAGTGGATGATGACCTTTGGGTTAGTATTGTAGCGTGTCAATTGATTGGTGAGGCAAATGAATAGTGGGAGTCGGTCCTTGAAGCGAGGAAAGATGCATGAAGGGCCGCTAGGCAAGCGACAAGAGTTGATGAATCAGATGTTGATGACATAACGTTGGCTACTTTTGAGATCCTATTTGAGAATTGGTACTTCCTAGAATTCTATCATGAGGAATTACGTATACAGTTTGAGAGGTTTGAGCAAGGGACAATGACGGTGTCAGAGTATGCTGCAAGAGTCTTATTGAATCCAAGAAAAAGGCTAGACCATCGGAAGCCAAGAAGAAAGTTGATGCTCTTGAAATCAAGGCTATTGCCTCTGTGCCGACCAATGGCGTTGTTGCTAAAGGTGGCGAGCATTCGAGAAAAAGACTAAGGAAGAAACATGATGTTGACACTGCAAAGACTCGGGTAAAGTCGAGAGCCACAAAGAAGGCTGAAGCTTGGACTCCCTCTCTGTTGGTACACAGAGGTACTCCTATTACTGTTGCTGATACTACTGGTGACTTGGCGTTGCCCAAACTTTGGTTGAATGATGCTGCTGCCACGGGACATCGAGCCCTACGGAGAATTTGATGAGCACACTCTGATGCGCACAACCATTGCTCACAATATTTTTGTGAGTAATGGATTGGTTGGTTTTATGCAATTTTTGTTTTCTCCTCTTCCCGCATCACTTGACGCTTTGCTTGTGCATGGCATTCAGAAGACCATGTTGTGTCTTGGTCAGAGTTAGGATCGAGAGACGCGATTGTACTCAGCTGAAGCCGAAGTAAAAGATTGGAAGCTGAAATTCTCCAAGGCCCATGATGAGACTGAATCCTTCAAGCAGAAGGCTCAGGGAGACGCTAAGAAGGCTGATACTCTTGAGTATTAACTTGCTGCAGAGAAGAAGAAGTCTGCCGAGTTTCTTGGAGAGATTTCCGAATTCAAGACCCAACACTCAAAGGAGATTTCTAACTTCATATTGATGCCCATCAGCAAGACATGGATGACGCTGCTAATGACTTCTTGGAATGCCAGATTCTTGGTCAACAGGAAGATTTTTTGGCTGTTGGATGGAGGGCTGCTTTGAGGGCTTGCAATGTTCCTAAGGATTCTCCCCTCTTCAAGGAAGTACCTCATCCCTCTGAGCTCGCGATTGAAGAGCCTACTACCGATGAAGTTGGCGTGGCTAAAGATGGTGTTAAGTTGACAAACCTTACTATTGATGATCTTGCAGTTGTTGGAGCTGAGGAAGCTGTTGTAGGAGACAACATTGCTCCTACTAACGTTTGATGTTTGAACTTAGTTTTGTGTATTTTGTTGCTGGTTCTTTGTTTGACTCTCAATGGCCACTTTTGCCAAACTCTAGCTCTTGAATGTTGGTTCTATTTCTGCTTCGTCGATATAGTCTCTTGTCGTTTATGTATGGCCATCCGTTTTATGCTAGATACTTTTCTCAAGTACTTGACGTTGGCTCTTGCTTCGGAAGTTTTGGTGGTAATTGGGTTTTTTGGCCGACCAGTCTTAAAACTTTTCTCAAATTTTAAACATAGAAAACTTTTTTGGAATTTTATGCTTGGGACATTTATTGAAGTGTCCTTGTTAGGCTCTAGCCCAGGACGTTTGATGATGACTGCGCACACGACTGAATGGTCTTGAAACTTCTCTAAAATTTCAAACTTATAAATTTTATCTAAAAGTGATGAGCGTGTAATGTTGCATATCTACCAGCTCATCATCTCCATATTAATTGCATAATATGGTTGATATTGCACATAAGGTATTTCTTGATCGATTACAGGTGGATCACGCTTAAAGAGTATCATGGGTGGTCAATATGACTTTCGAGGTTTCCTATCAAATTCCAGAGTCCGGAAGCATACCGCTAAACTTATCAATAGCTTGGGAGCCAAGGATCGAAGAAAAAGCCAAGGAGTCGAGGATTGAAGTCAAAACTGTAATTCTGTAGAAAAGCCAACCGGATGGTCATTAATTGAGCCAACTGGATGACCCTATAATGCACAAGAAAACAGAAGATGCTACAAGCAATCATACCGGGATGATCATGAATTGACTCAACCGAATGGCCTCGAGATTAAGAAGAAATCAAAAGATGCAGAGAACACTCTCAACCGGTTGGCCATGAATTAGACCAACCGGATGCCCTCCAAGTGTAGACCAAACTCAAAGATATAGAGAACAACCTCAATCGGTTGGTCATGAATCAGACCAACCGGTTGACCTGGTATGCTGACAGCAAGCAGGAAATACAGAGAGCAATCTCAATCGATTGGGCCAAAACCAGATCAACCGGTTGGCTTGGAATGGAGACATTGTCTTTATTCTAACTGATGGAAGATGTTCTAACCTAGTTTCGATTTCAGTTTGATTTTAATTTCAGATTTTTAAGTTCAAGTTTAACTTTGTCAAAATCCAAATCAAACCGAGCTAGTGTCATCCCTACATGGAGGTTAAGGTGGTTTGCACATATAGTCTGCCCATTTTGACCACATAATATCAATGGGGCCACATAGGGATCACACGTGAAAATTGACTTCTTGGGATCTGAAACAAAACATCAGTCTGTCACGCCTCTAGCAAAATATTTGTTGTCAAGGTTGATTTAAGTATTCAATTAATTAATTGGTAATTATTTTACCAGGTCTTCTAAATAATAATAGAATAATAAATCGAATACTTCTTGTGAATGTGTTGGACTTGTCGTATATAACCTCTTTAAGGTCCCAAACTTATTTAATATGTAGCGTATTCCAAGGATACTTCCAATCTATGCTAATTGATTGATTTTATACATGCCTATGAAATTTTAAACATGATGCCAGCGAGCTAGGTAGGTCATGCTTGACTCGCGAGTCCACCGACCCTATTACTTCATAATTTTTTATCTATTTTTTTAATCTATTTTTTTGTTTTTGCTTATTGATAAGAATCGAAAAACTATAAAAATATAGAACGCAATTAAAAAACGTTCAAATAAAATTAGTTCTGGGCTCATCAATTTTAAAATGAAAAAATGTATATGTGAGCTTTAATATGTATTTTATATATGAGCGTTTTTTAAAATTAAGAGGCGTTAGATTTTGATATCACGGCTTGGGTTTAACTCTACCTCAAGATCTTCAATAGTTAGGTAGATCACTGTCGAGAAGATTTGAGCCTAGGTAGATGACAAAATACTATATATCTATTGTTTAAACTTATACGCATTATCATATTTTAAGTCTTATTTAATATTATTTAGTAGATGTCGTCTGCCTTTGACAGTTTTTAAGGACAATAATTTGAACGTCCCGTTTAATCATTGTATCGCGTTGCTTTATTTATACAATTGTTTGCTTAGCAAAACAAAAAACAGGTTAAAAAGGCTCTTTAACCGTTATTCACTGTCATATTTTAACATCATTAGACAGACATATAGCCAACAGCTTGCTTATGAAATTTTATAGAACTAAGATAGAAATTATTAATCAGCAAATTAAGCCAGCTTATTAAGAATCAGTAGGACACCAACTTACTTTGCGCATTTGCGTTACTCATTCAGTAATTTGTTTCTACTTGGAAGCCAAATTATTATTTGCTATAGCTTAGAGGACCTTAATTGTAATTTTTATACTTTATTTTTTTCCGCCATTCTTACCTTACAGGACGCCCATTGAGCTGTGCATGGACAAACAATAATACAAAGGCCCCGATTGGATGCTATTTTAACTTTTATTGTGTTAAATAAGTAGTATGTGTTAAATAAGGAAGGTGACCTATATTAATGTGACTTTTAAAGAGGGTGTGTTAAATAATTTAGTAATTGAATGAAGGTTGTGTTAAACAAGGGGAATATATGTGGGAAAGGCTCCATGGACCAACACTTTTTTAGATCAATATCTAAACTCTTCATTCCTGATTAAATTTTAATGATCTGAACCGTTTAATGTGTTTAAAACATGTTTTTAAGGGTACCCACGAGAAATCAGCTCAAAATATTACGAGAAAAGGCTTGATCCAAGCAGTGGCTCAAAATGCTGATAAGAACTGTTTTATAAACTACTGCTTAGATTAAGTTCTTTTCGATAATACAAGTATACGTATTATATAAGTAAGTATATGTATATACATATATTACTTACGTATATACATATATATATATATATATATATATATATATATCAATACCTATATATGAATATATATAAGTATGTATAAGTATGTATATGTATAAGTATATATATGTTGTAAAATGGTTTAGAGAGAGAATGATTTTTTGCAATGTTTGAAGTAAAAATTAAGTAGGCACCATACCTTATTTAATGTGGGTCTTAAAGTGAAAGTTGTTGATATTCGATTAAAGATTATATTGATGTAATTTGTTTGCCTAAACTATTAATGGAGTGAATAAAATTTAACTCCATGAAGTTTCACTTCAGTTTAAGGGATTCAACTCGTGCAGCATAGAAAACTTAAAAGCATCCTAGTGGGTATATAAAATTCAACTTTGGTTGAGAGTTTGGGCCCCAAGGGGTACCAAAGTTTTATCTATGGGGGAGGACCTATGGTAAGCGGGCTTTGGTCTATTTACGCCACATGCGTGTGCGCCGCCCCCTATCCAGCCCAACCCGACCCTGTCTCGGGTTCGGGTTCGGGTTCGGGTTCGGGTTCGTGGGCTTGTGGGCTTGGGCCTCATTCTATAAACTTTTTGGGTCAAATTTATTTAAGTAATTTACTTTACTTAAAACTAATTTTAATTCCTAAACGCAATGGGCTAGTTCGGATCCGACTAGACGCGTCTGGTTCATCGGTTCGGTTCAAAGTGAACAGTTGCGTCCGGTTGGTTCAGTTTAGGCGGAGGCAACCAATGGTCCAACTGGTGAGATTTTGCACTTGTTCATCTACTCCGAAAAGGCACTCTATTCCTATAAATTCAGAGTCTTTCCTTTAGTGACATTCTCTCAGCAAATTCGAAGTCTTCCTATCATTCTATACTAAGTCATTCTGTCCAATTCCATTCATTCCAGAAACTTCAAACATTTTGTGGTTCATCGTGCACTCAAATTGCCGTGCTTCTTTCGTGTGCGTTGGCCGTTGTATCTTGAGAGACAAGCGTCGAGCAATCGTAAGCAATGTGTGAGGACAAATATCGTTTTAAGGAGACAGTGCAAACACTAGACTTGGCCATAACCAGTTTCTTTGCACCTTTATTCATTTCGGTAATTAAACTGTAAGTGTTCTAATCCTACTATTTTTTTTAAATTTACATTCTGCCTAACTTAAACGAATTACCAACAGATTAGTTTTAACTGTAATAATTTATTTTATACAAATATATTTCTTCAGTAGATCATAATCAACAATCTTAATAGGATATTCTGATTTCTTAATAAATCAGTTTACTATAAATTATTCCAATCATATTATATCTTGTTTGTTTGTTTGTTAAATTTTGTACAGCAAATCAAATGGCAGGCAAAAAGTAAATGACATTCCGATAGGTGCTGTCTCGGCACCACTACCAATCACTATTCCTACTTCTGTTCCGGTCAATCATGGAGAAAAACCAAAAAAATTCCATGGATTGAGTTTAAAAGGTGGCAGCAAAAGATGTTGTTTTATCTTACAGCTCTGAATCTGGCAAGGTTTTTACAAGAAAATGCTCCGATTCTGAATGAAGATGAAGCAAACCGACAAGTTGTCGTTGCGGTTGATGCTTGGAAGCATGCGGATTTTCTTTGCAGGAACTATATCCTGAATGGGTTGGACAACGCGTTGTATAATGTGTATAGTCCATTGAAGACAATAAAAGATCTTTGGGATTGATTGGAGAAGAAGTACACAACAGAAGATGCCGACACAAAGAAATTTGTTGTTGGTAGATTTTTCGAGTACTTAATGGCTGATTCCAAATCCGCCATTAATCAAGTGCAAGAACTCCAGATGATACTTCATGAAATTCATGCCAAAGGGATGTCTCTCAGCGAGTCTTTCCAAGTGGCGGCGATCATTGAAAAATTGCCACCATCTTGGAGAGATTTTAAAAATTACTTAAAGTACAAACGAAAGGAGATGTCCCTGAAGGATTTGATTGTACAACTCAGGATATAAGAGGATAACCGAATCGCAAAAAAAGGGAGAATTAGGCTTTTCATTTTAAAGACAAGGCAAATGTGGTTGAATAACGAAAAGGTCATAAAGAAAAAAAGCGCAAACAACCCGGAAAAAATATAAAGGGTGAAGATTTAAGTAAATTCAATGGTAGGTGTTTTGTTTATGACAAACCAAGCAATAGAGCAAGGGATTGTTGGAATCGCACGAATGAAGGAAATGCAAGCAAAATGCCATGACGTGCACAAGTTAATGTAACTGAAGTGGAGAATCTGTCTCAAGACATGTATGAAATAAGTCTGTTAGTGGTTGTGTCAAAAGTCAATGTGGTGTGATCCAACTCCAAGGAATGGTGGGTAGACACTGGTGCCACACACCATGTTTGTTCCGACAAGCGGATATTCACCATCTATTATTCAGCAACATTGGAGAAACAACTCTACATGGATAATTCTTCGACTGCACAGGTTAAAGGACAAGACAAAGTAGTGCTGAAATTGACTTCGGACAAAGAGCTTACGCTTAACAATGTGTTACATGTGCTTGGAATTCGAAAGAATTTAGTGTCAGGATCTTTGTTAAGTAAGAATAGCTTTAAGTTAATATTTATTTCCGATAGGTTTGCACTTTGTAAAGATGTGGTGTATGTAGAAAATGCTATCTTAGCGACTGCCTTTTTAAGATGAATATACTCACAGTTGCTCCAAAAATTAATAAGATCACATCTTGTACTTACTTGTTTGAATCTTATTTCATGTGGCATGGTAGATTAGGACATGTCAATTATGATTCTATAAGCAAATTAATTTACAAGAATTATCTTCCAAATTATAGTATAGATGCAAATCACAAATATGAAATATGTGTAGAGGCTAAGTTAACTAAACCTTCTTTCCGGTCAGTACAGAGAAGTACTGAGCCTTTAGAACTACTTCATTCAGATATTTGAAATTTGAAATTTATTCAAACATGTGGACGCAAAAAGTACTTCATAAGTTTTATTGATGATTGCACTAGATATTATTATGTTTATTTATTGAGAAGTAAAAATGAAGTAATAGAAAAGTCCATTCATCATAAAAGTGAAGTTGAGAATCAACTTGGAAAAAAGATTAAAAGTATAAGGAGTGATAGAGGTGGTGAATATGAATCACCATTTGGTGAGTTTTGTCTCAACATGGGATTATTCATCAAACCTTAGCGCTATATACTCCACAACAAAATGGAGTTGCGGAACGAAAAAATAGAACTTTAAAAGAAATGACGAACGCTATGCTAATAAGTTCTCACTTACCCCAGAATTTGTGGGTGGAAGTGATTCTATCTGTCAACTACATTCTTAACAGGATACCACATCGGAAGACGAATAAAACTCTTTATGAATTATGAAAAGGTCGAACACCTTCCTATAAATATCTTTAAGTGAGGTTATTTAACAAAGGTGGCTATTCCAGATCCTAAAAAAGTAATAATAGGACCTAAAACTGTTGATTATATATTTATTGGATATGCAAATAATAGTAATACTTATCAGTTTTTAGTTTATAAAAGTGATAATTCAAATGTACATGTACATCCTATCATCAATTAGTAGTTGCATCAATTTTTGAACACATATTTCCTTGCAAGGAAACACATGATGAAAGTTTCGCAAAATGAACTTATGATACTGCTTTTGGCAGTAACAAAAATCTAGATAAAGGTGATCTAGGAGAAAAGGACACCGAAGAACCTGGATGAAGTAAGAGTGCTAGAACTTCAACATCCTTTAGACCTGATTTTCTGACATCTTTGCTAGAAAATGAGCCTCAAACCTTTAAAGAATCTATGACCACTCCAGAAGTTCCTTTGTGGAAAAAGACTATCAATAGTGAAATAGAATCCATACCATAAAATCATACCTGGGAATTGGTTGATCTCCCACAAGGTAGCAAATCACTTGGATATAAATGGATATTCAAAAGAAAAAATAAAAGCAGATGGCTCAATAGATAAATACAAGGTAAAACTTGTAATAAAGGGCTACTGATAAATAGAGAGAGTAGATTATTTTGACACTTATTTACCGATGACAAAAATTATTTCCATTAAAATGCTAATCGCTAGAGCAACGTTGTATAACCTTAAAATCCATCAGATGGATGTAAAAACAGCTTTCTTAAATGGTAATTTAGACGGAAAAAATTACATATAATAGCTGGAAGGTTTCATAGTTCCAGGTAAAGAAAAGAAGTTTGTAAACTTGTTAAATCCTTGTATGGATTAAACCAAGCAACAAGATAATGGCATGGAAAATTTGACAATGGGATGATGTCAAATGGCTTTAAGATTAATGAGTGTGATAGGTGTGTTTACGTAAAAAACACAATAAAGGGATATGTCATTGTTTGTTTATATGTAGATGACATATTCATTCTTGGAAGTAATAATGACATGATCAAATCTACTAAGAAAATGTTAAATTCGAAATTCAACATGAAGGACATGAGAGTAGCATATGTTATATTAGAGATGAAAATCACTAAAACATCTGAGGGATATGTATTATCTCAATCACATGATGTTGAAAAAATACTTAACCTGTATTGTAAAGATGATGATCATTTTGTATGCATTCCTGTGGATGTGAATCTTCATTAAGTTAAGGACGTTGGACCATATATTTGTCATTTAGACTATGCTCGAATCATCTGAAGTCTCATGCATTTAATGAATTGCACAAAACCAGATATAGCATGTGCTATTAGCAAATTGAGTAGATATACCAGCAACCCAGGAGTTGACCATTCGAAAACGATAACTTATTTTGCATTATCTTGGGTATACCCAAAACTATGGCTTGTGCTATATAAGATATTCAGTAGTTTTAGAAGGCTATTGTGATGCAAACTAGATATCAGATACTAAAGACTCTAAATCCACAAATGGATCTGTCTTTATGTTAGCAGGTGTCGTTGTTTCTTGGAAGTCTTCTAAGCAGACCTGCATTGCTAGGTTCACAATGAAATTTGAGTTTATAGCTTTAGACATAGCAAAAGAAGAGGCAGAATGGCTTTGCCACTTACTTTTTAGAAGATATTCCAATGTGGCCTAAACCTGTATCTCCAATCTGTATATACTGTGACAGTATGTCAACAATGAGGAAGGCACAGAACAATATGTATGATGAAAAGTTTAGACATATACGTCGTAGACACAACACCGTTAAATATTTGCTCTCAACTAGAACTATTTCCATAGAATATGTTAAGTTTAAAGAGAATGTCATGGATTCATTAACAAAAGGCTGATAGAAAGAGCAAGTGATATGTTTATTGAGGGAGATGTGATTAAAGCCTATGTCAGAGTTGCCTCGATGGAACCCTACCTAACTGACTGGAACTATCAAGATCTAGGTTCAAAGGAAAAACGAAGTTGTGTGTACACTCAGTAGTATCACTTTGGAGATATCTCTCCTACCTATTCGTATGATACCAATAAGAGATTCTTATAGTGCTTTAGGTTAAGTTATGCTTTTAATAATTCTCATACGTTAGTAATCCAAGTGGGATATAGCAGGATACTCTTAATAAGAAGTCATCTATATGAGTATGAAGCGACCACTTCTGTGAGAACGAGAAGGCTAAGTTCTCTAGAGCACTCATGAAAATTAGAAATTGCCCAGGGCCAAAATCGGCATAACCGTGATAACCACGTTCGCAAGGAAAGATCCTGTGTGACTCCTATTGTCTTGATTTACACTAACGGCTAAACAGTTCAAGGCATCATATCCACTGATTAGATAGTACTCCTGATAATAACTCACAAGGGAAGATTCAAGACCAAACGTTACTTATCCTGTGTAGAAAATTTTCACCAGAACTTTCTAGTCTTGAGTTAGTTTCTATTCTACTAATTTGGTTCAACCAAATCTCAATCATGTGGGGGATTGTTGTAAAATGCTTTCGAGAGAGAATAATTTTGTGTAATATTTGAAGCAAAAATTAAGTAGGCTCCACACCTTATTTAATGTGGGTTTTAGAGTGAAAGTTGTTCACATTCGATTAAAGATTACATTGATGTAATTTGTTTGCCTAAACCATTAACGGAGTGAATGAAATTTAACTCCATAAAGGTTCATTTGAGTTTAAGGGGTTGAGCTTGAGTCTCACATAGGAAACTTAGAAGAATCCTATCAGGTATATAAAATCCAACTTTGATTAAGGGTTTGGACCCCAAGAGGTACCAATTTTATCTATGGGGGAGGATTTAGGGTAAGTGGGCTTCTTTGGTCTACTTACCACACACGTGCGCCCGCCGCTCGCCTGCTCGTTCGACCCAGCCTAGCCCAGTCTCGGTCTCCGGCTCAAGTTCGTGGGCTTGTGGCTTGGACCTCCTTCTATAACCTTTTTGGGCCAATTTAATTAGGTAATTTATTTTACTTAAAACTAATTTTAACTTTTGAATGCAATGGGCTGGTTTGGACCCAACTAGACGCATCCGGTCCATTGGTTCGGTTTGGTTCAAAGTGAACAGTCGCGTCCAGTCGGTTCAGTCTGAGTAGACGCAACCATTGGTCCAACTGGTGTTATTTTGCACTTGTTCGACTACTCCGAAAAGACACTCTACTCCTATAAATTCAGAGTCTTTCCTTCAGTGACATTCACTCAACAAATTCAAAATCTTCCTGTCATTCTGTCTAATTCCTTTCATTCCAAAAAGTTCAAACATTTTGTGAGTCGTTGTGCACTCGAATTGCCATACTTCTTTGGCGTTTGTTGGTCGTTATATATTGGGAGACGAGCGTTCAACAATCGTAAGTAACGGGCAAGAGTGAATATCGTCTTAAGTAAACGGTGCAAACACTGGACTTGGCCATAACCAATTTCTTCGTGACTTTATTCGTTTCAGCAATTAAATTATAAGTGTTCTAATCCTACTTTTTTTTTTAGTTTACATTCTGCCTAACTTAAACAACAGATTAGTTTTGTCTATTATAATTTATTTTATATAAATATATTTTATTGGTAGATCGTAAACAACAATATATACATATATGTATAGATGTATATATACGCATATACTTGTACTTACCTTAATACTTATATATACACACACACACACATACACATGTATACAATATATATATATATATATATATATATATATATATATCCATGGACCAACACTTTTTTAGACCAACATTCTACATTCAAACTCTTCATTCATGATTAAATTTTAATGATTTAAACCATTCAATGTGTTTAAAACATATTTTTACATGTACTCCGGAGAAATCAGCTCAAAATATTACCGGAAAGAGCTTGATCTAAACAGTGTGTGTGTGTGTGTGTCTATATATATATATATACACACCAATACTTTTTTATATCAATATTATATATATATATATATATATATATGTTGATCTAATATTGATATAAAAAAGTATTGGTGTGTATACGTATTGGTGTGTATATATATATATACACACACCAATACGTATACACACCAATACTTTTTTATATCAATATTAGATCAACATCCAAACTCTTTATTCCTAATTAAATTTTAATGATTTGAGCCGTTCAATGTATGTGTATATACGTACATTATATATATACACAAACGCTCTTATAATTATGCTCTTATAACTATGTACGGTATAATATATGTACATTATATATGTACGTATATATACACACAAACTTATATTATAAGTATATATAAAATACTTATGTTATATATATATATATATATTATAAATATAAGTTACAGTAATATATAAGTAAGGGGTGATCTTTTTTTAAGGCTAAGGCATTGTCTTAACTAGCCTTCGGGGGCGCTAAATAAGGATTTGTTAGGTGTGTTAATTAGCCTGTGTGCTAATTAACACGCCCCAATTTTTTTTGCCAATTACTAGGTTAGAGGTGGACTCAGCCTTAACTAAGACGCCACCTAATGTTGGTGCCAATTGGCCCCAACTGTGTTGAAAGTTGAAGCAGTGAAATTTTACCTTTCTAAATAGTGAAAAGAGTAAAATGGACAAGACATAATTACAGAAGTTAGTTAAGGATGAAAATCACTTTAACCGTATCGATAATATATAGGCCTTAATTAGGTAATGATAGTGCAGAAACTTTTCCAAAGTAGTGTTAATTTACTCCAACATACAGAAAGGGCTGTTATATAAATTTTAGGGGTGAAGCCGGTCAAGTTTGGTTAAAAAATACAGATTAATCGATAATTTTGATTGAAACTATTTTTGGTTCAGTTTTGTTTTATTTTTTCAGTTTCAATTTGGTTTTAATTCGATCGGGCTTAGGTCTAAAATTAAAAAAAAATTAAAAAAATTAAGAAGTCCATGTGAAAGGGACCAAATCTAGATTGATTTTTATTTTAAAATCGATTTCTACTTTGATTTGGCCTAAGTCTAAATTAAAAAAATTCTAAAAAAATGTAAACCAAGTAGAACTGAATACTAATATAAAAAATTCTAAGCTATATTAAAATTAAAACTCAGTAAAAAATTAAAGTCAAAAGAAAAACAATTTGAGATTTAAAAAAATGTATGAACCTAGGGTTTTTTTATATTTTAAGATTTAATATAGGAACCGGTTCGATTTGGTTCTTAGATGACAAAATCTGAAATCGAACCGAGTTTTTTTTTTTAAATTCCAAGTTGAGCTGGACCAGATCGATTGGACTGAAAAAGTGGACCAAATCGTCAGTTCGGTTTGATTTACCAGTCCAACTCGATTTCCAGTTTAGAGTTTTACCCCTGAGTTATATTACTTCTTCCCCCATTTTTTTAAAAACAAAAGAATTTTTTATTAAGAAAATAATCTAGCTAGCTTGGAAAATAAAATTCTTATAACAATTATTTCAATTGAGAGAGGCCACAGCACTTTATATTTAGATTGTAGAAATTAAAATGAACTCTGACATATATATAGGAAGTGCTCCGATATTGCACCTTTTTTAATTCACTCCTTCAAATTACGAATTATTTTATATAAGTTCACATATTTCTAAAAATTCATTTAATTTCTATATATAGACATTCATAATATTTGCATAAAAAATTCTTAACATGAAAATAAAAACTCATAATATATAATATGAATTCAAGATGGATGTTATAAATTTATGTGCAACGTGTTATGGTTTTCTTAAAAGCAAAAGTTAGAAATTTAATACCATATAAGAAAAAGTTAGAAATTTAGGTCCACACTCCATAATTTCTAGAAGCTAAGAAAAACTAGAATTATTTTTGTACAAATCCGAGTATTCTCTCTCTCTCTCTCTCTCTCTCTCTCTCTCTCTCTCACTCTCACACACACACACACACACACACACATCTGTATTTTTTGGTTTCAACCTAAGTGACAATTTTGACAAGTTTAGACAATTAAAGCTACGTCCAATGATGGGATGCCACCAAACAATACTTAATTATTACCAAATGTATATATACATTAGACTGTACCAAATTGTAAGTTCTATTAATCTTTGACTTTAAGACTTCTCAAGAATCAAATGGAGTACCAATCGAGATATAATTTTCTTTTATGACATTTAATTTGTTTATTTCTCCATCTACAATAGCAAACCTACAATATTTAGGGATGTTAATTAGTAGATTTATTTATTACAAGTCATTTTCAAAAATTCAAAACTTTCAAAAGTTGTTAACTTTGGAGCTAGGTAATAAGTAAATATTATAGTAGTGGGATAATTTGGCTCAGCCGAATGGGCTAGACCGAGACTGAGCTGGAGTAGTCCAGAGTGTCATAGCAAACGGACTGAGTTGTGGTTGTGGGAAGAACCTTGGTAATGGGGAGCGGCACAAATGCGGAGCCTGCCAAAGTGTCGTGACGAATGGACATATGTATGGGTGGATCGTGTTGATGTGCGTCCCAACTGAGTACCCCAATCAAGTGGTCTTCTAGAAGGATCGAGACTAACATCATTCAAGGCGGTTGTTGTTGATGACATTACTGAAACACGAGCTTAGCACAAGCTGACTTGGGGCTCACGCTTGGACCAAGTGCAAACGTACTCAACCCCACTCTCTCATCTAGAACGAGCAATGTTCTCTGCCTGTTATTGGCCGAACAACCCTAACGAATTGTCACTTTTGAGATCAATTGAATCGAGATTAAGGATTTAATGTTACCCCCACAAATGTGAACAAGTTGTTAGTTGCAAGTCGGGCGTCTGCAATCTCACAGTTTCTCACACGTGGAGATGTAAACAAATAATTAAGAGCATATGAATAATAATGGAAGAAAATGGGGTTGTGACGTGAACAACAAGAAATTATTTGATACGAAAGAAAAGTCTTGGCAAAAGTCTACTTCTGATACCATATGAACCATTTGCTAACTAAAAGCTAATTGATAAGGATTGGAGAAGACTTTGAGACTCATACATTGGTGAGGGTTACAAAAAGTGTTGTTTTCGTTGTGGTAAGACATAACATTTTGATGTGAACCCATAACGTAATCTTTAGGGATTGACCTCATATTTAAGGTCTGCTATTCAAGAGTTTGTTTGTTCTTAAACTATTTGGTTAGAACACCTCTCAATATCAACTCTAACGCCTTATTTGATTCAAGAATTAGGTGCTTGAAATTAGACTAAAAGCACCTAATATTCTAATGCTTTTCTTCGTTTGGTTCCCCTTATATTATCACATGGGGGTTAGAGACTATTAATACAAGATAGAAAAACGGAGATTTTTAATTGCAAAATTGTCACTAAAATAAAAAGAAATTTGTAGGGCATACTTATTTATTCTCCTCGCTTTTTCATACTTCGCCTCTCTCTCTCTCTCTCTCTCTTAGGGGTATAACTAATTTTGGTTTGATCTCGACTAGAGGAAAATTTTGAATTGAACCAAAAATTCAATTTATTGTCCGAAACAGAACGAGACTTTTTTTATTTGATTCGGTTTGGTTTTTTCAGTTTCGGATCGGTTCGGTCCGGTTTCTAATTTGGTTAAATCAAGCCAAATGTAAAAAAAAAAATTTGATTCACAAATAAATATTTGAATACCAATAGGCCAAGTGCAATATAAAATAACACATATTATAAAAAATAAAAATATATATATATCATAAAAAGTACGTAGTACAAAAAGATACATATTACAAAAAAAATTAGTTTTTTTTATTTTGATCGAATTTGTAAGGCTAAAAAATCAAAACCAAACCGATTTTTTTTTTTCAATACACCAAAGTGAACTGAATCGGACCGATTTAACTAAAAGATTGAACCAAATAGTCGATTCAGTTTGTTTTTTTTGTTCGGTTCAGTTAATGTATACCTTTTTTACTCTCTCTCTCTCCATGCTATACCTCCTGAGGTGATTTGAAGAACTTAATTTGCAATGAACAAGGTAACCAACTATCGAATCCATATATCTTGTTCTTTGGTTGTCAATTCTATTATCACACACATGTGTAGCTCGAGCATCTGATCTTAGAAATTCAGAAAAAGAAATGTAGTTCAGCTTCATATTTACAATCAATCTTTAACGTTGATGAACTTGACCTCATTCAAATAGGATTCATGAAAATATTTATAATCCACCATTCTCCATTCAACTGTGCAATATTTTGACACTAATTTGGTATATGTTGTCATGGCTTTACACATCAAATTGTAAACAATAGTTCATTTTTTTTCACTTTATTACGATTTTCATTTTTCATTTTTTTTTGTCTCTAGCATTTTTTTTTTTTTGGCCTAGAGATTTTTGCTAAAAGTTTTAACTGCAGATTTAAAAAATTACTTAATTTTAAATTGAGTTGTATGTTACCTCTACAGATTTGAAAAATGGTTTGATTTTAAATCGTATGTGGTCTTACAATAAAGTAATGATAGAAAATAATTGAGATAAACCTAAAACTAATCTCAAAATTTAGTGAGATAACCAAATATGAGGTTGACCTAGTTAAGCATGGGATATCTTGATATTAATCCTGCACGAATCAAACAGAAAATTATTTAGGATTCATGACTAAATTAATACCATGACAAATAATCTAGTACTAATTCTAAGACTCTTAATCCATCATGTTTGAGTCTCTAAATCAAACAAGGGCTAAAGGGATTAGTCTATACAGAGTTTTGTCTTAATTGTAATTGAACATTTATTAGTGGGCGATAAGATTTGTCCCTTAAAAGATTAATCAAGGTGCACCCAGAACTGATCGGAACACTTTGAATTATTAATAAATAAATAACATCCGTGTAGTGTTAAAGTGCACACCTTACGTGTTATAGATTAGTTAATTATTTATGTTGTGTTTTTTCCTTTTGATAATTGGTTTTTAAGTTAAATGCATAAAATGTGAATTATGGATCTTAAAATATTTTCCCGACAGCAATGTCGGCATGTATGAACATCATTTTTCCGACAACAATGCTTTATAAAAAAATACAAACTTTTGGAATTGCTAACAAAAGGTTATCAACATGAAATGAAGCACATGCACTATAAAAAAAAGTCCAACGTTAGACCATACGTAGAGTATATCTATTTTCTTTTTTTCTTTTTTTTGCAACTTTAGGACCTGTTGGCTAGCTTCACAATAATTATGTACATATGTGTTTTTATAAATAAGAAATTATAAATAAACCAAATCATCTTGGGGTCCAATTAGCCTGTGGTATTTATTGGTTTAATAAATTATTAAAATATAATATTTAAAGTATAACTTAATCCAACCGACACCGTTTGGACTAAATTATTTATTGTGTTGTTTAACCATAATTAATAAAGTATTTTGTTTGACTTTAAAAGTGTAATGACCGAATTGTCCTTGTAGGTATACGGTCCATTTGGGTATGTACGGATATTTTTGTCTTCCAATACAGGACAATAGCAAAAAAAAACCACACAAATAAATCTTCTTCAACAAATAAATTAATCCAAATGAGACTTTTTTTGGGCCAAAAAATAATTAAAAACCACACAAATACCATAGGCCGGATTGGCTCACATGCTTTGGCATGTAAATCATATTAATTCGTCTCTAGTAATTTTCGTATTTGGTCTCTAAGTAATTTTTGTTCTGAAAACAATATTAGAGTAGGGATAAATGGAGAAAATTGGGTAGGTGCAAGTACACATGAGTCAAATCATAAAATTTTAATCAATTCATAAGATGATCAAACTGTAATTATTGAGTGTAATCACTTTAGCTTTATGATTAGACAAGGAAGGTTATTTCTTCTCGAGAGGTGGTGATTGAAGCTTTTGACTTTAAAGCTAGCCAATGAGTGGATTGGGTACATGGATGAATTCATGAGGGTCATCGAATATTTTTTTTAAAAAACAATGTTACGATGATCACATTTTCAAAATTATTTCATGTTTTTATTAACCTATTTGTCGAATAAACTTTACATATCAAAACTTTACTAATAGATTAAATTATGGTCACCCAAGCGTTACACGTCTTCGAATTGAACTTCTAAAATTCCTTAATAAAGAGTTTTGAAACAAGTTAATAAGCTCTTATTGAAATACACTACTAATTTCAAAAGTTGTCGAAATAGTAGGTATATAAGCTGTAAATTCAGGTATTCTGTGGTCGAAACTCGACAAGTTAATACTTGGGGCTACTGGGAGACCTGTCTATCTGGCCATTTTCACCCAAGGCCCTGAACTAGTTAATGATTTAGGTGTAAACTCTCCTAAATTTTATCCCAATTTGATTTCGATTTTCGAACCAACCGAATATATCGGTTAAAAAAATAAAGTACAGTAGTATTGCAATTATATGACAAGATTTATCCCACTTATAAACCAACTTGGGAGACAAGTGGATCATGATGTGAGGCCTTAGGCCCAACACTACTTGTTATTTTTCATGACCCCAATAATAAAGGGGCACACATGCTGCGACTGATACGGCAACGGTAAATTTTTAAATTTTAGTATAAAATTCAAATAGTTTTTTATTTTTGGTTTTACTTTTTCTAGTGCCTCATTAAAAAAAGGGTAAATTAAATTAGGGTCCTTTCTACTCCTCTGACTTAGTTTTTCATCCCATCCACTTTTCGGAATTATGTTATCATCTTATAATAGTGTAGATGGACAATTTTGCCATTACTTTTGAGAGATGGTTTACTATGTTACCCTTTGTGTAGTTAACATTTGATTTGGTGAGGTTAAATCTGGAGAATCATTTTAGGCTTAATTTTAGGGATTACGTTTATCATTTTAGGCTTAATTTTAGGGATTTGATTTGTTACGGATTTCATTTGTTATGGAAATATTACTATATGTGGCCGAAATATTATTAATTTGATTTGTTTTTCATGGATTTTTTCACAGATACTATTTGTTACGGATTTGATTTGTTACGGAAATGGTAGTTTTAAGGGATTTGATTTGTCACGGATTTGATTTGTTACGGATTTGATTTGTTTTTCACGAATTTTGCACAGATTATTTTTGTTACGGATTTGATTTGTCCCGAAGTTTTTAATCACCGGAAAAAAGTAGTTCTTTGGCCCGAAGTATTCAATCGCCGGAACTTGAAGTTCTCTGCCCCGTAAAGTCCCATTATTGGAACTTGAAGTTCTCTGCCCGGAAGTATTTAATCACCGGTTTGGACTGAAGATTTTGGTAAGTTCTGATAATTATTTTCGTTATGTCGATATTACGGTAGTTGATGTTGAAACCCGAAATTTATTGCGATGATTAACGCATTGTGGGTCTAATTTTGTGATTCGAATGGGGCACCGAATCCAGAGGGTTTGACATACTGGCGAAAATTTACCATCTGTAAATTTACCATAATGATTACGAAATTCACCATAATGCGCATTTTGATGGGGGTGACAAAATTTACCATGCGTATTGTCTGAATTTACCATAAATCAAGCAAATATACCATGGACGACCATAACTCAAATTTTAATGGGAATTTACCATGTTCGTCAATTTGGTAAGTTAAAATTATGGTACATTAGGAAATTTGTGGTATATTTGCTGTACATTGTAAATTTGTAAGTGATAATATGTTTGAGTTACCATAATGATTACGAAATTCACCATAATGCGCATTTTGATGGGGGTGACAAAATTTACCATGCGTATTGTCTGAATTTACCATAAATCAAGCAAATATACCATGGATGACCATAACTCAAATTTTAATGGGAATTTACCATGTTCGTCAATTTGGTAAGTTAAAATTATGGTACATTAGGAAATTTGTGGTATATTTGCTGTACATTGTAAATTTGTAAGTGATAATATGTTTGAGTAATTATGGTATATTTGCTGAACATTGTAAATTTGGAAGTGATAATATGTTTGAGTAATTATGGTATATTTGCTGAACATTGTAAATTTGGGGCAACTATATTTTTTGTGTCACGTTGCCGCTTGATATTTAAATTGGTAATACCGATTTTTCCCCTTTTGTGCTACAGGATTGTTGCAATGGATGGTGGTTTGATACTGATTTGTAGGCATAATGAAAGATTGCTGCAATTCGGATAGATCGCAGCTGGAACTTTGTGCAGGTGGTGAACAAGGTATGTGATAGATGGCATTATTTGGACCCTGAATCCGTGGTGTTGAGTTACTCATTGGTTGACAATGAAAATCTACTATTGGACAACGATGACGACTTGGGTACGATGTTCGGGCTTGCAGAGAATGCCGGATATGAAGACATAGAGGTACTTGTTAAGGACTCAACAGTTGGGATATTTGATATTGGTAATCGAGACGGCAACAACGAAAATTCTGAAGGCATGTTAGGCCCTATGGATTATACCGTGGTCCAGTCAATTGATGGTGATGACTCAACAGTTGGGATATTTGATTTGGTGAGGTTAAATCTGGAGAATCATTTTAGGCTTAATTTTAGGGATTACGTTTATCATTTTAGGCTTAATTTTAGGGATTTCTGGACGAGGTTTCCTATTCCGGCGCGATCGATTTTCCGTCACCGTGATTTTAGGGGCTTATGGTGTAATCCGAATAAACCATGGTCAGAGTTTACTGGGGGCTAGTTCGGTATTTACAGAAAATGAGGACTGGAAATTAATGTTCAAAAGTGTATGGGATGAAAACTTAATATAGACTAATAGAAAGGACCTTAAAATAAGTACCCCTTAAAAAAAGTAAATAATACCTACTCATTTGAACCCCTTTTTCTAGCGTCCCGTTAAAAACCAGCAACAAATTAATTCAAGCTATGCACGAATCAATATGTTTATGTGTCTAATACAAAATTTATCAAATAATAGCGCGAGTCAATATGTTTATGTGTCTAATACAATGTTTATGTGTCTAATACAAAATTTTGTATTAGACACATAAACATATTGATTCGTGCATAGTGCGAAGGTTTTTATATAAATAGCTCCAAGCCTAAATGATGCCTAATTTTTTCAAATCTTGTCCTATTTCTTTAAATTTTATGGGATATTTTTCTAAACGAGTTAAATAAAGATCAAATCTAGCTAATGATGCATGTCCCTGATGGCGATGGAAGAGCTTTCTTGTTGGAGACATGAGAAATAATGTTATCTTTTATGTGGAAACAAGCAAAAAGTATTGAGAAATAGGCAAAGGACCAAATCATTTTGGGGGAAGGATTAAGGGAAAGAAAAGGGCTCCAAAGCATTACTTTCAACATCATTTTGTAATCATCCTCACTTGAAAAAGAAGCTTTATTGTTGGTTGATTGAGACTCTTTGGAATAGACATTTCCTTTGAGCTCATAGTATATTATATAATGGATCAAGTCTTTTCGGGGAATACTTTAAGATGATTTCTTGTATTAACTCTTAAAAATATATTTTAAAAACATTGAACGGTTCGGATCATCGAAATTTGATCAAGAAATAAGAACTCCGCACTGTAGCAAAATAAAAGATCCCTTATTAGTGCCATTGATTTCATGAGTAAGAAATTAAATGGAACCAACTTTATGTGGCTCATGCATTTTGCAGGTATAGTGTCCATTCATATGTGCAATTTAAAGACTCTCTAGCTTCATGTATTTGATCAAGTTTGATGACTATATTGTACTATTGAAAAATATTATAATTTGTTTGACAAAAGTCACTAAATGGTGTTTCGTGGTAAGTATAAATAATTAGTTATTTATGTTTTTCAGCTTGTTTATCTAAAAATGTGAGATTATTTTTAGTTCTAGTTCGTGATTTTTAAAAAGTTTTATAGATTATAAATGGACATAACTTTTAAATTGCAAAGGTAACTTTATATAATCATAAACTTTTTTTATAATCGAGATATCCAGTCAGCTTGGGGTAAGCTTCACTTAGTTGCCGACTAGTCTTTGGAGCTTTGAAGTTAACAATTGGACAAACCTCTAATAACTCCAAATATGTGGTGTCAAGATTCGATCTCAGGATGTCTGGGTGCACAGCTCATTTCAATCTCCACTCGGACAATATCTTGGGGGTTAGAATCATTAAGCTTATAACAAGATACACCATATATGCATAGAACTTATAATGTGAATTCTTTTAAGCAAATAAGCAAAAAAAAATCACAATCTTGTGCATGGATGTTACGGCTTTCTTAGGATTCCTAGATAATGACAGATATTTTTCCATTTGGCAATGGAAGTATTGAGATTAATCTTTTAATTTTATTCTTAGCTCATAATTTGGAATTTGGTTTCTGGAATGAACAGATTAATTAGCTTCATAAGTACTTTTTCTTTTCATATTTTTCATCAAATAATCTTTTGATAAATCCAAGATCCAAATACAATCTAGGCCGAAGTAAAATTAATAATTCGTCTTAAACCTCAATTAAATTAAGGGCCCTCTAATTAATGTTGTCCATTCAAAGGATACGGCAGATAAACTTAGTTATCCAAGTTTAATTAACAATATGTAGCTCAAGGAATTGGGGGAGCCTTCTGCACAATAGACTTGTTGTGCAGTAATACGATTTTATTTTGGCATAAAAAACAAGACTCGTAGTAGTCGGAGTGATCCCGAAATAATATTTTATGCATCAAAATAATATCATTTTAGCGCACAGTAGATCCAACATGTACGCTGTGCACAACAAGATTCCAAGTTCATACCTTAAGTTATGAAAAGAGTAATGTACAAGGGATCGATACTTTAATGCAGTGGCATTGGTGTTGTAGCATTTGATTTAATAGTTTGGCATTTCTTCTCTTGTTGTAGGTTAAGTTTTTCTATACTATGGATGTAAAAGACCACATTCTATATTATCGGATTGAATTCTAATAATAAATTTTTTCGATCTTAATCTACATAATTATTTTGAATATTTTTTTATAACTCAGAATGTTCGGACCAACTTATGCTTACTTCGACTAATATTTGTGAAATTATGTAATGACCCTAAATTTTTAAATTGGAATAAAAAGAGAAATTAAAATTTTAATGTACGAAATCATTAATTGAATAAATTAATTTTGTATAATTATTTTTAGTCATGTATTTTATTGGACCTATGTTTAATTCATAGATTGTGCATATGTGTTTGAACCCAACCATTGGACCATTGATCCTTGGGCCCAAAATCTTAACCCATCAGCATTTCATAGAGATTGATCCAAGTCTTAACCTAATCGGGGCCCATCCTTATACGCAGTCCAATTTAACCCATTGGTTCAAGTCCATCTCATGTGGCCTTAACATGATACCAACTACACTTGATAAATTTCTTTCTTTTGATCATTGCCTCATGTGCTAGAGAATCTCATGCTAATAAAAACTTTCAGTAAAAATCCTCCTAGAGATACATTTGCATAGCCTTGTTGAGTTCTGTAATTGATGAGACCACTCATCTCCTCCAATAGAATTCCTAACCTTGACCTCCACTCTTCATTTTTCCCTGTAATACATCCATAAATCCTTGGTTTTGATTCAAAAACCACTTCAATCAAAATAATTTTTTACACAAATTTTCTTACACCAATAGCATTCTATGCAAGGAGTGTCCTTACATTTTATCTTCATCGTTATACACCCTTGTATCTCCCTTCCGCTCACACATACGAAATTCCAGGGCTTTTGGTACTTCCATTGTTGAAAGAGAAGAATATTACAACAGAGAGAAAAAGAGGAGGAACTTCCAATTTGAGGTTCAATCATCCTAATCCAAGTCAATCCTTCGATTCAAGCTCTATTCCTTTCAATTCCAAGATAAATAGAACTCTCCTTAGCCTTGAATTTATGTCATTGATCCGTATTTAGCTCCACTGAACTTCGAGAAAACGAAACCCATTACTGAAATTTCGAAGAAGAAGATGATCGATGCACCGGTGCCTTCCCTTGCAACACTTTACATTGTTCTGTATTTTCATAGGTGCACCAATGTCTTATTTTTGATATCACCGGTGCCTCTCCCTTGCAATACTTTATATTTGGCCTATAATCTGATTCAGCACCAGTGCCTTAGTTTTTGGTGTTTTGGTGCCTTACCTCCCTGTTTTCAGTAGTTTGCCTATGGTTTGAAATAGTACTGGTGCTTTATTTTTTGTAGCATCGGTGCCTCTGGTATGCATTTTGTATGATAGTGTCTACTTCAAACCAGTATAACCAAGACATGTTTATAGGATAACATACTTATTTTTCTATAAATAAATTTAATATAATTTAATAAAAATAAGGAAGTACCCCCATTTTGAAAATAATGAAATTTACAGAAAATTAAAATTCTATCCGTATCAAAATGTTGCCCCCTCGTTTTAGTACAAAATTGAAAAATTATATTTTTTCTTCCTATAGATTAGCCGAAACTCACGCTAGCCTTACACGATTGAAACAAATGAGTATACGATTGTTCTTAAAATAAATTCGTAACTTTGAAAATTCAACTCTTTTCTATTCTCAGAAAAGCTTTTAGTTTGACTAGGGAAACCACTAAAAATGCTAATGAAGGTTACAGATTTTCATACAGCAAAATTTTTCAGAATACAAGAACATCGCCCAAATTCTTATGTCATGAGTACTAATCCACCTATAACCAAATTTAGATTTCGTATTAAGACTTTAGATATTATCTAATATTGTGAGTTGATATGTTATTCCATGGTTATCGTGCTAAGAATTTTCTTTGCGAGAAATCGTACGACCATTTCTATGTACTTACCATGTCTTATTTCATTACCTCATCTTGCTTAATTGTTAAAACTTGCATTTTCTTCACATTATCAATGCTATTATGTGTTTAGTCATTTGAACGAAATTTAGACGGAGTCAACAATGAATGTTTTTTGAGACTAGTAGAAATGACACCCGAGGTTTTGACACTAGTCATGGAAAAGTCACGAGCTTTGTAACGAAAATCGAGATTATGAGAAATTCTTATATCTGTGACTTGAGTTTCGACACACTCCTTGGGGAGACATGTTAGGATGTCTTTAGCAAAAATATAGATTCTAACCGAACTAAGTCTGTTACCATCGGGCTGTGTCTTGGAGCCGAGTCGGTCACGTCTCATGTGTTAAACTAAGTTATATCGTGAGTTGGTTATGTTCATAAGCCGTGTTGTGTCTTTTCAAAAATAAAAAGTAGTTGAAGGGGAGGAGTTAGATATTTTCTAAGTCATAGCACGACATATGGGAGACATAATGCTGGAAGCGTAGTAGTTGGGAGCATGAGATACAGAAATTGATGTTTGGGTACACCGTACACTATCATCGGATACGAGGTCAGCATAGGGGCCAGGAACATCATGGCACCACGTTGGAAATGGAATTTTGATGACAGGCAACATTTTTGTCGACCCGAACTTTAAATTTTGAATGGATTCAGACGCTTATGAACATTAGCGGACAATTATGGATATTAATTGGACACGTGTATCAGAAACGTAGAAACAAGCCATAGACTCATAGGGCTTGACTTAAGAGAATATTGTCTACATTTCATTTATTTACTGCACTTACTTGTTTAATGCTTTTGCTTACTATTTAACATGATTATGTCGAACTCTAATTATATTATTTTGTTCATAATACTTGATTAACAACTCATATTATCTTCATGATCATGCATTACATGATCTATTGAATAAGTTTCAAATTAATGGTAGTTTTATTTGCTAAGCGTCAATCACTCATTTGGTGCAATTTTTTTGTCCTTGGCCTTTCATGACAGGTGTCGAAGATGACGTTGCTGAACTCTTTATCTAGATACTAACAGCGTACTTTTGAGGATAACGTTGTAATCCCGTGGTTTACCTAAATTTATTTCGAGCTCTTATTTTTAAATTTTTATGTAATTTCTTTTAAGTTGGATGATTGTAATCAAACCATATTTTGACTAAGTAACAAAAATATAGTTGACTTTTGATAAATTATTTTAAATTAACGTCTTCGAAATTCGGGACATTACAAATTAATTCCATCATCAAACTATTTTAAGTATTAGTATGTACTTAGATTTTGTGTGACTATTAAACGAACCAAATCCGAGACTTTAAGTTCCAATCAATTAAGGTCGACAACATGAATCTGTATTTTCTATTGATCTTTGGCAACGAAGTAAACGCCCTAGCATAACTTATGGGCCTGTTTGATTGGAGGAATAGGATTACATGGGATTGTAGTGAAGAAATTATTTGTCCAAAGACTAAATAGTCTTAGAACTATTAGTATAATAGTCTCTCTTATCCTGTGTTTGTTTATGCATAGGATTATATGATGGACAAGTCATATCCAATCAATTTCATATTTGTTTTGATGACCTCTGGGTACGGATTAATGTCTAAATTAACTATCTTGCCCCTGTTGCAATACTTTATCCTAGCTAAGTGTAATTTATACTTGTTATCATGGTTCAAGCTAAAGAACATGTCTATTTTTTGAGCATCACACGAGACAATCTCATAAACATCTAGGCTCTCATCAGTAGTAATCGACAAATACTTGACAGAATTTTTTAGCAGAATTTTGTTGTCCGACTAAGTTAGAGAAGTCCATATTCTCCATGGTAGCACCCCTCACAGTTGCATCCCAACAGTAGCACTTAGCCCGTTATCACCAAATAATATATTCATGTATTCTAGATTAATATTTTCAATCGTTTCAGTAGGACTCTCTGCAAATTCTCTGGTAGCTCAATTTTTTCTAAATATTTGAGGCCAAGAGCCATAGAATGGAAACGACTTATTTCGTAGGTTTTTTCCCTCAGTCTCTTTCTACAAATGGTAAACAAGAAAAAAAAAAGTATTTAGGTTTAAGTGGAAAAAAAAATTGTTACCAAGTCATTGAACTTTTTGAGGAGTTGATAATGTTAAGACAATTTCTGCATCTCATCACTTATGCTTCCATCAAAGCATTACTACCAGATCTATTCAAATTTGTTAGTATAAGATAAGCAAGTTGTATGAACTAACCAAATGCCATCAAACTCTTATATTTTTTACCTTAACATAAAAATATTAGTGAAATTAACCTGTGGAAGAACGACAATGATTTATATTTTTTCTAATTCAAACATGTAAAAACAAAAATAGGAAAAAAAAGATGATACACCTATTTCGGCAATCGTCCAACGAGCTTCTCTCCGCTAGGGTTTGGTTTGGTGTGACCTCTCTTATCTAGTGGAAGAACGATAATGGTCTACTTTTTCTCTTTCCACAAAGTTATATATCATATTTTTAGAAGATAAAAGGATATTTAGGTAAATTTCCAATTAGTCCATAACCCTTCATAATTCCGGGATTAATGGTCCCACACCTCCCTAGGATTGAATTCTTCCCCCTTTGAAGGATACTTAGTCCGGATGAGATTAATAGCGAGGGGATAAAAATATACACAAACATGAAATTAAAAGGAGTGGAGGGATTATTAGTCTAATCTCACCTCTAATCTCCAATCAAACAAGCCCTGCGTTTATCATAATCATTTTATAAGGATCTATCAGGTTCTTTTACGAACTACCTCACACAATATTTTCTTATTTAATGAAATTAATTAATTCTTTTTCTTTTGCCCAAGCATAATGGTCGGTAAAGAGACAATCCACAACAAATTAGGTGAAGTTTGGATTAAATTCAATTAACTTATTTTTTTTAGATAATGATTTGTACTTTTTTTTTTAGATAATGATTTGTTTTCAATCGTGAATTTTTCAAGTTTTTAAAAAGATATTTGACTTATTTAGACTAATCTTGATGAAGGGTTAAAGTAAAAAAACATATACCGAATCTCAAAAGGTTCAGAAATTAGAAAACAAAAACCTGATATGTTTTGAATAATTGTTTTCTATAGTTTTCTTTACTTTTGATCATTCTTTTTTAAAGTTTCTTTTGTCAAAATTAATTGAAAAAGTAAAAATAATTAACTAAAATTAAAAAAAAGTTAAAAAAAAAAAAAAGCAAAAGAAATCTAAAAAAATCACTTAGCCCATCTGCGTGTATTCGGCCTGAGATAGCTTCATGGGCTTTTTCTTAGGCTTATAGAATCCAACTGCTTACTTTTGCCTACCACAGACTTTGAGAGATGAAATTCTCTTATTTAGTTTTTTGTGGGTGTAAGTTGGGCTAATGGAGCCATTGGAATCCAGTCAGGAAATTGATGGATTAGCCCAAATTATTTGATGAAAACAGTCTAAATACTAAATAGTAATCAATTTTCTACTATTATTACAAGTCAATCTCAATCAACGACCAATATTAAAGATTATATTGTCGTAATGATTGCTTCCACTCATTGTATGTACTTTTCATCATATTTACTAGATTCTAGACAAATGCTTTTTTTTTTTAAAAGAAGTCCAAAAAAGCTCAACTGCCACGTAATAAATCCATTGATCGAGTTGTTTCTGAATCATTCTACTTTCTCTTGTCTTAGTTCTCTAGTACCCGCTTCAATGGGCTAGAATTTCATGTCACTTGTTTTATTGTCTTAGGAATTTAGGGCGCGCGCATTTGTAATTTAATACGTATATACGACTAATACTCTCTTCCCACAATAATTTTCTAAGCTGGCTGTGTGTTTTTTGGTTGCAAAAAAAATTTAGATAGAAGTTTAATGAAGTGAAGAAAGTAAAAGAAAATATTTTTTATAGCTGTATAGGAGTTTAATTCTCCAAATAGCTATATAAAACACAAGCTTGGTACGAATTCAGAGTGATGAATTAATTTTAAAATATTAAATTATTGGTGGAAGTAATTGAGTATGCATGAAGACTTTAATAAATGGAATCCACATCTAGAGCTCCTTAAATTTAGAGAAAGATAAAGGGGATGTGACGCCTGCCAATTTCGCCCCAATCTCATTCTAATTTTAGATAAAAATATTTTTATTTTATCCTACTGTAATTTATTAGATTTTTATTAGTATCCGAACAACATGATGTTTTATATAAATGATGTAAAAACACCATTTAAAAAGTGAAAGTTTATGCAAGACTAAGATCTTGAAAACGACGTCGTATGATGTTGTTTTGCCTTGTCATTGCCTTGGATAGTACCAGCGGCCTAACCGCGAGAGTGGGAGAGAGAGAGAGAGAGAGAGAGAGAGACGGAGAGAGAGAGTTGCAGAAGGGTTTATCCCCAATCTGTTGCCATGACATCAGTTACCCTAGGCATCATTTCCCTCCAAATCCAACCTTTGAAACCCCACCGCCGTCAAATCTCCCACCATTCTTTCTCACCTACCTCCCCTCCTCGTATCCTCTCTCTCTCCTCCCTCAAACCCCATTCCAATCCAATCCCCTCCAAACTATCCTTCGCAATTAAATCCCAACAGACCCACCTCAATTCCCAACCCAAGAATAAGAAAACCCAAACCACCCAAGATGACGGCATCCCCATCGACCAAGTCAAAACCCTCGCCCAATTCAAATCCCGCCACAATTACATTCGGGTCCTCGAGGTCTCACGCGCCGCCGACCACCCCTTCGCAGGCGCCCGCCTTCTCCTCCTCGACGCCCCCGGAAACATCCACAGCATCTCTTTCCTCTTCAAATCCCTCACCTCCACCTACTTCGACGTCTTCGCTACCCTCCCCCCCATCCTCCCCCCTGGTCCCCTCGCCATACTCGGGTTCGGAGCCGGGTCAGCCGCAAAATTGATTCTAGAATTGTATCCGAACGGGGTCATCCACGGGTGGGAGATTGATCCGGCCGTGATTTCAGTCGGGAGGAAGTACTTTAACCTTTCGAGACTTGAAAAGAAATACCCAGATAGGCTTTATGTGTATATTGGGAATGCGACGAATGCTGAGATTAAAGACGGATTTTCGGGTATTTTGGTGGATTTGTTCAGCAAGGGGTGTTTGATTCCGGAGCTCCAGGACCCTAGGACGTGGGAGAAGATGAAGGGGAAGTTGAGGAGAGGAGGGAGGATTATGGTGAATGTTGGTGGGAGTTGTGTTGAAGCAGAGGATCAAATGAGGGATGGGAAAGTAATAATGGAAGAAAGTTTAAGGGCTTTGCATCAGGTTTTTCCAGGTGAAGTAAGTGTTTTGAGTCTAGGAAATAGGAATGAGGATAGCTCCATTGCCATGACTGGCGAATTGCCTGATGTTGACCAGTGGAAGATGGCTCTGCCGAAAGCTTTGAGGTTTTATGCAGATATGTGGACTCCATTTCATGGGTAAATTAGAGAGTGTTTCTGGTAATGCTCTGATTCTTTTTCCAAGGTATTTTTGCTGGTGAAACCTCTACATTGAACGATATGTTTTCAGTTTTGAGGCTTTGTGGTATTTCACAGGGCAGTAATTTAATCCCATTGAAATTGAAGTCATACTGATTCTGACAAGCTTCAGCCACTCCAGTTAAGGCGTAGTATCAGTACATCATACTATCATAATCATACTCCAATGTTGATTACAAGAGTGATGAGTCATGGCATACGAAATACTGAGTTTAGCAACTCAGGTAAACAATTCCAAGCTAGAGGATGTAAGCAGCCTACTCTTATGTATAAGGCTTCTTCCATGGCTATATCCTTGTGTACTGGATTAATAATATTCGAATTCAATTTATGGATTCCACATCTAAAGAATGTGCATGAAGTGAATTACATGATGACTCTGTCTCTATATGAATTATGACTCTATGAGTAATTATTCTTGTTTTCTTGCTATTTTTATCTTGAAAAAAAAAGTGACGAGCTCTTGGATTTTGTGTGCAAACAAAGTGAATTTTGTTATGAGTAATGCTGTAAACACAACTCTTTCAGACACATCCAAACCCAGATGTGTTTGGAACCGTTAGATGCACATGAGTCTATATTTTAATAGTTTCTAACACATTTGTGTCCGAAAAATATGTGTTCCTAAATTTTTTGTTTTGTTATTGAATCCCATGCTTGATGTTCGAGGCTCTGGTACTTCCCCTCTCTGTCCCAAGTTTTCGATTCACTTTGACATTTTGATTTGTTAAAGTCAATAAAGCATGAACTAATACATAATACAAGAAAAGATACACATACCAAGATATTTCTTTTTAAATGAAATAGTATACGAATATAGTTAAGATATGTTAATTGGAAAAAGCAATTTTCTAGTTTTTAACATTATATGTTACACATTGATAACAAGAATGGTGATAAAATCATTGTATTTTCCTAAAACAATAATGTTGTATACAAGTCTACTTCTTAATTTTTTTTATTGAAATCTAATATTAAAAAACACATGCGACGTCATAAGAATACAAAATAAACAATAATAAAGTTATTACTATTTTTTAGATTTTTTTTTGACAAAAACATTATGAAAATTAAAAGAACAAGTAATCAAGTTAAAAATAGCATTGCAGATAAAAACAAAAATTAGCGCGGGCTACATTTCATTTTCTCCTCTTTATGGTTTTTTTTTCAAAAAAAAAAAAAACAATAATACCCTTAACATAAATTTTGTGTAGACTTTATTGAGATGTGTTTTTTGAAAAGCAAAGAAGTATATTGATAAATATGTAACAGGAGTAAAAGTTATCTCGTAATAGGTTGGAAAGATACCAACCAACGAACACTATAACACTGAAAAAGAAAGATTACAACAACCCTATACTAGAAGGCAAACCAATACGACCCATAAATTGATAACCAATGCTTGGAAGTTGAATAGGGACCTCAGGCAAATTTTCCACTTTGGATCATGCCTGCAAGATTATACAAAGGCTCTATTTGCCTTAACTAGATTATTTGGATTGTCTGGATTATTCGGAAAATAATCTAGCTCCATTTGGCCTAAATTATTTACCCAAATAATCTGGATTAATCTAGCTCCAAACACAACATAACTTTTATATCCACAAATAATTTAGTCCAAACACTTTGAGCTAGATTATTCCGTCCGGCACCCAACATAATCCAACAAACCAATAATCTCATAATCTAGTTACGCCAAATGGACCCAAAATACCACTAACATAAATCTGGGATGACTATTGCTGTGTGGAAGCCTAATGAATCCACCTAAGCATAATCTTGCAACCAATTCCAGTTGATAGTTGCTCTTTTAAAAATAATGTTCTTTCTAGCCAGGCACACAAAATACACAATGTATGTATGTTGAGTATACCAAAGTACAACCGTTAGAGGGTTTGACTTCCTTCTAAATTTACAGCTCGACCACCAACTTAGAAGGGATTCAATAGAACATAGAGCAGCCCAGTAAATCCTGGCCAACATTATAGTAAATTGCTCCAGATATTCCACATGTTCCTACAGTGAAGAAGCGTATGGACTTGGACTTGCACACTGCATTTTGAAAGCTGATGATTCCCCTACTAGCCAACATATCTCCAAATTTTATCCTCCCATGCTAACCATGTAATGAATTGTGCTTTAGGGCATGCCTTATACCAAACATAGGAAGGTGGAGAGGATTGTAGGTTGTTCCCTAAGTGTTCCATCATGGCATACATAGATTTCACATTGCCCATTTGGAAGAAACATAACAAGGAGTCTTCATTATCAAAGAAACATATTCCTGAGTTTTCCCATTGCCCACTTGGAAGAAGAGGTTTCTGAGGAAGCACTGAATCGTCGAGTTAGTCTTGGGATCGACCTTGTTTATCCCTTTCCAAATTTCAGAACTTTAGGAAGATCTCCCTTCATTAATGAACCAAACATTGGCTGGGATTTTATAGACATCACACACAATCAGCCTCCATAGGCTTCTCTTCTCCACGCCAAACCTCCAACACCACTTTAGCAAAAAAGCAACATTAGTTTTGGCCATCTAACTCCCTGCTCACCATGTTCTTTAGAATTGGTAATGGTCTTCCACTTGACCAAATTGATTTTCTTATTACCAAAGTAATGCCCCCATAAGAACTTCCTCTAAAGGCTTCTAATTTCCTTGGCCAGTGCAATGGGTATTCTAAACAAAGAGAGGTAATATAACGGCAAGTTGCTGAGTACTGACTTAATGAGAACCAACCTACCACCATAAGACAATAACTTGCTTTTCCAAGAGGATAGTCTTACCTTAATTATCTCAATCACAGGGTTCCAAGTATGTACTATCACAGGTCTAGCACCTAAGAGTAGGCCTAAATAATTGATTGGTAGAGTGGACACCTTGCATCTCAAGACTTGTGGACAAGATTGGACAAAATTGTCATCCACCCCACCCTACATATTGTTGATTTGAGATAATTAATCCTAAGACCAGGTACAACTTCAAAGCCTCTCAGTATTCTCTTAATACAGTCAACTTCTTCTAAGTTACCCTCACATAATAGAATTCTATGATCTGCGAATTGAAGATGAGTTAGACTACCTGATAATTATCCCAAATTTGCACCCCCTATTAGCTTTAGATCCCCTGCTTTACAGAGTAGATGGCTAAGACCTTTAGTTGCAAGGATATATAAAAAGGGGGAAATGGGGTCCTCCTATCCGAGTCATTTTTTCACAGGGAACTGCATTGTAGGAGAGCCATTGACTAGCATAGTGAGTGAAGCAGTACATACACATTCTTTTACCCAAGAGATCCATTTGGGGTGGAGAAATCAAAAGAAGTTAAGTAATTAGAACCATGCAATGTGCCAGTTTCATCCTATAGTCCTCTTTATAAAGATCTCTCCCGCTTAAGTCAAAATTATGAAAAGTACGTTGGCCTTACGCTGACTTCGTCAATCACAATTTTGATATCGGAAAGACCATATTCTGACATTCTAGAAGAGAGGACTAGAAATCTCTAAAAATAGGCTAGAGGTTCTAGAAATACAAACTAAAACATCTCGCTTAAGTCAAAATCACAAAAAGTATGTTGACCTTATGCCGAATTCGCCTATCGCAATTTTGACCTCAAAAGGACGATATCCTGATATTCTAGAAGCGCAGACTAGAAATCTCTACAAATGAACTAGAGGTTCTACAAATGACGGACTAGAGATGCGGACACTGACTTTCTTCGTCATGATATTCACATGAAAAAATAAAAATGTAAAGAGACATGAAATTAGATAGAACTGTTGTTGTAGCGTGCTACCTTATATTGATATATGAGCTTGTCGATTATAAGAATATGAAAAAAGCACGAACGACGAGGTCAAACTATAACTTGGCATAACAACAGATATTGAATCCTAGTGTTACCTCGAGCCATGCTAAAATGAAAGTACGTCTGGATCTTTATAAGAATTGAAAATAAAACGGCAGAGCTTCTGCATGTATTTGGATCAATACTCTAACTAAAAAATCATAATCCTAATATTGTTTTGATATCAAAAATTTGAAAGCTACAAACTAGGACTACTGGAGGTAGAACACTCGAGGTATTTTATGATCCGGGACTCTCTGGTTTTAGTATGGGGAAAGGGAAAAGGAGAAGAAACTGAAGAAGAAAGCAGGAGATCTCCGCTTTAGATTTTTACTCTCGGGTTTTGGTACTGTGTTTCTAACTTCTGCTTTGGGTTTTAAGGAAAATATTTGAGAGAGAGATATGGCCAACCCGAGGATGGAAATGAGATGAAAATTCTGATCCTTAACGCAATTGGCCAATAGGATTGAAATCTTGATATTAAGAAACCACCAATATGATATTATTCTTCAAAACCATGACCTAGCCCATATTTTTTGGCCCATACCCCACTTGCGCCCATCTTGAGCCCCACTTGTGCCCTAGGTGCACCCTAGATCATGCAAAAATGACCAAAATACCCCTAGGTCACTGTACGCACTTTGAAATGCTATTTTCAGATTCCGAAACTCTAACGAACTCATATCGGATTCTGAATATAGCCATTGAACTTGTATTGTCGCGATGATCAATAATATATACCCCTCAAAATTTAAAAATATCACTTCGTAAATCGTGCCCCCGAATCGTCGACGATATGTCACTGGATGCCGTAAAATGTGACTTCTTGACTTATCAACCTTAGATTGAACCCTGGATATAGACGATGAACTCGTATCGTTGTACTGATCAATAGTATGTACAATTTGAAGTTTAAATATATTGGCTCGGAAATCGTGCTCTTGTGGCCCTATTCGAAACAATCAAAAAATACCACCGTCACCCGATTTTATCTTAGTTACTGTGAATGGACTTGTAGCATCGTATTTATCAATGATATGAGATTTACTTGATGTGATGAAGTTGTCTCATAAACAGTGCTCCTGGGCCCAGGTTTGTACAAGGGTAAAATAGTCTTTTTGCAGGCTGACTTGCCGACCTTCTTCAAGTTTGTTCTTCGAACATTCAATTAACTTGCAAGGCACTTCAATGATATCATATTGTTATTATACATCAAAATTGGGGCGATGAAGTCCTCCCGGATTGATTTAGATACTCTCTTATCCCATTCGACTTAGAAGGGTAAAATCATCTTTTTAGGTTCAAATCATCTTCGAGTCTACTAGCACAAGCCGATTGAATCCTACATCACATCAATATCCACTTACACACTGTAGAGGCACCGGGTTGACTACATTGACACTTGAACCCTCCTGATGAACTGCCCGTCCAGGGGCAAAATGATAATTTGTATCCAGACTCTGCTGAAATCTCTGAGGTTGCACAAGTATCATTCAAATCATGTCAATGGTTCTACGCAATGCCTGAAAAGGATTTTCAATGAAATTCTTCAGTCTTCAGTCTTCAAATCATTCCATGCGTCTTTGGTTCATCTAGGGACAAAATGGTTATTTTTCGTAGAAACTTTTCTGAGCCTATTCTGATGGAATATTTCATGCTAGTTTTGAGCAATGGGAAAAATTTGGTATCAACACAGGGTATGCCATTGCATGGGTGGGGGGTTGAAGCATTCCAAATCATTGCAGGCTATGGGCTGCATATTTATCAATAGACGAGAAGACAAAGAACATTGAGGATCTTAGAGTTGCAAGAGTACTTAATGCCACAGAGCATTCAAAGCCAATCAATGAATGGATTCAAATAATCATAGAGGGTAAAAATTTCAAAGTCCAGGTATAGGAAATACAGGACACCTGCAAACCTTTCAATGCAGAGGTATACTTAGAAAAGGACCTCAATTACCACTAGACCATTGAAGAGGGCACATGAGAGGGCAATGGAGAAGGAGGCCAGTTGGAAGAAGAGAAAACACAGGATAATTTTCTAGAAGCTAGTAATGACAAAGAATACGAGGTAAGAGAGGGAATAGAGGAGCGAAGTAGGGAAGCATTTATTGAGGAGCCACCATAAAGCCTACTTGAGGAGAAATAAAATCAATCTTTGGGAAAGTTGACAAACCCAATATTGACAAAAACTGCACAAGACAATTTAGCAGGGAGCAGATCCTCCGAGAATGGTTTGATGGGAAGTCAGACATCAAGGGTGATTGAGACAATGATAGATCATGAGGAATTTAATGAAGGAGAGCCAAAAATCCAGCAAACCAACATGACTGCAGGCCATGGACCTCAAGCCCAAAAAAATGTAGCCTAGAACATTATGGAATCCTTCCTTTCTAAGTTTGCTTCATATGTGGAGGTGGACTCACTAGAGCAGCACACAATACAGGGGGTCCAATAATCAAGCCCACAATAAAGAAGGAATTAGGCTAACAGTGGATCTTACGGGAGATTGTAAATGGAAGACAAGGAGTGGAATGACCAGTTCTAATACATCTAAACGTGCGCCTAAAAACCCAACCAAGTCCAAAGGAATACAACATGAGTTGGAGTTCATAATCTCAGTTGGGGAACAGTTGGGACGTATCTTCAATGGAACATAATATGAACTATTGGTATCAAGGCTAGAAGGGGAAGAATGGGACAAAATCTCCAAGAAGGGGAAGGTGGTGTAAAGATGAGTGTCATTTTTATGATAAGGTTTAGGAGTCACTATCTAATGTTCTTAATGTTGAAGATTTTATCATGGAATATTAGAGGTATAGGAGGAAAGGTTAAAATGAAGAATATTTCAAAACTTGTGAGGATACACAAGCCTAATGTAGTCTTTATTCAGAAGACAAAGATGGAGAATGCTAACAAGTCTTTCATACAAAAATTATGGTGCACAACACAGGCGGAGTTTGCCATGGCTGCTTCAGCGGATTCATCTAGAGGCTTAATATCATTGTGGGATGGGGAGATTTTCATGGCAACCAAAATCTCTACATCAAGACACTAGATCGTAATTGAAGTCTCTTCAAACAATAACATGGTATGTAACTTAGCTAATATTTATGCCCAAACAACATAAATCAAGAGGAGATCTTAGGAAACAATTAATGGGAATCAAAACATGGCAACCTTTCCAATGGTGTTTTTTTTTTTTGTTTTGGGGGGGGGGGGGGGGGGGGGGGGGGGGATTTTAATGAAATTAGGGCCACTAAGGAAAGGATTGAGTGCACTCAAGTGGATAGGGGATGAGAGAGTTCAACTCTTTTACAAACCAAATGGAAGTCATGGATCTTGCAATGCTAGACAGGTCTTTTACATGGTCAAATTTCCAAGACAGAAATACCCAGAGCAGATCGGATCGCTTTCTCATACCTATTGACTAGTTGAACAACCTAAGTTTTCAAAAGGACTTACAAGGCCGATGTTTGACCATTGCCCAATCATCTTACAAGAAATCAACAACGACCTTTTAGATTTTTGAATATTTGGTGGTCTAATCCACAATGCCTAAAGGTGGATAAAGAGGCTTGGAAAGAATATGATGCTAAGGGATGGGCTGGGTACGTATATCCTATTCAAGAAGTTCCAATATGTTAAAGAGAGTATTAAAAAATGAAATGTGGAGGAATTTGGGGATGTCAATTCAAAGGTCAAAGACTTGAAACTAAAGTTATATCGATTGGATATTTTGGAGGAATCAAGGCACCTATTTGAAGGGGAAATGATGGACAAGAAATTTGTTAGGAGAGAGTTGTGGAAAACTTCTAACCTAGCTGAAAAATTGTGGAGATAGAAATCCAGAGCAACCTGGATGAAATCAGGGAGGGGACAAAAATACTAAGTTCTACCAGACTTTGGTGGCAAATCATTTATAGATCCAAGAGTTATCAAAAGAGAGGCTTGAGTCTATTTCAAAGGGTTGTTCTGCTGCAGACACCAAAATAAATCAACTTTTGGAGGTTCTATATTCAGAAGACTTCACCTCCATCAACCAGAACTCTTGAAAAGACAATTCACCATGGAGGAAGTGAATGAAGCAGTAAAGAGTTGTAACAAGAATAAAATGCCAGAATCAGACATATTTAACTTCAGGTGTGTGCATAAAATGTGGGAAATCGTCAAATATGATATCATACAGTTCTTCCAGGAGTTTTATCAAAATGTCAGGTTATGCAAGGGCTTAAACTCTTCTTTAATTTATTGCACTTATTCCTAAGGTGGCCAATCCATTACACTTTAATGATTTCAAACCTATTAGTTTGGTTGGGTATTTCTACAAGTTATTGTCCAAAGTCCCAGCAAATAGATTTGAGGATATTCTAGCTACCAACAATTATACGCGAGAATCAATATGATTTTGGGGTAAACAAATATTAGATGGAAATTGATTGCAAATAATATCATACACGATTGGAATAGATCAAACAAAACTTTTTTTTTTTTTTTTGGGGGGGGGGGGGGGGGGGGGGGGGTGTTTGGGGTTCTCAAATTGCATTTTCAAAAAGCATATGATAATGTGGATTGGCAATTACCTTTCATATGACAGAACTCATGAGGTGTAACGACAAGTGGTGTGTATAGGTGAAAGAGTGTATCTCATCGGCCTCATTAGCTATCCTACTAAACGGTTCACCTGCAACATAATTTAAACCTCTCAGGGGCTTGAGACAAGGTGATCCTATCTCCCCCTTTCTATTCAATGTGGTAGTTGAAGGTCTTAATATTCTATTTGAGAGAGCTGTTAGTGCATGCCTTATTAGCCCTATGACTATGGGTTATAATGGTTGCAATGTTACTCACCTGCAATTTGCAGAGGACACCATCATTTTTTTAAAAATAATATACAAGAAGTAACCAACATGAGTAGAATCCTTAGATGCTTTGAGCTGGCTTTAAGGCTAAGAATCAATGTACATGACTAAGAGTTCATGAGTGATGTGAAGATTTGGAGGGGGGGGGGGGGGGGGGGGGGGGGGGGGGTGAGATTACTTGCATATATTTTGGGATGCAAGATGGGGTCCTTGCATATGAATTATCTAGGCATGCCAATAGGAGGGAATCCAAAGAAAGCTACTGTATTTGGAGGAATGTAATTAAGTCCCCCAAAGACGGAGATCTTCTTCTATTACAATAGAGAATACCAACTAGATAAAAAATACTATGGAGAAGAGGTCTTATTCGATTTAGCCAAGGTTGTGGTCCTTTATGCAATGCCCATATTGAAACTCCTGACCACTTACTACTAAATTGCCATATATCATGTAGAGTCTGGTCGAGTATTTTCCTATGGTGGGGGAACGATTGAGTAGGGAGAATGATTGAGTAGCTCCACAGGGTATTTTGGGCCTAGTTTATTAATGGCTGCTACCTTTTGTCTATTTGGATTGCAAGAAACAATTTGATCTTAAAAGGATTAATGTTCCAGTCAGACTTTGTAGCAGCGATGTGTTTACGAGGGCAACCATCTGGTCGAAAGGGAAGATCTGAATTTTGGGTGTCATGATCGACGACTTCATTTGGAACATCAACGTAGTGTGTTCACTAAAATTGTAAATGTGACGATTTGGTTATGTTGTTCTTTGTTGGTTTGAGTATACTTTATGTGCTTAGGTGGTATTTCCTTGGCCTCTTGGCAGTTGGGCAGTTGCCCTAACCCCCTTTTGTACTGAGTTTGTTTCCAACATTTATATCAATATATGCCCTTTTTGTTGATAAAATAAAAAAGTAATTGGATATTTTCTGTTTCGCTCTTATTTTAATTTTAGGTTGTTTTATTTATGGAGCCTCGTGAAAAAGAGCAATAGGGTTGAATCAAGGAAGAAAGAGAGACATCCCCACAAGGCCACACCTAGCCATGATATTATAATGGGTAAAATGCACTGACCTCCTTTGAGATTTCTAAAAATTACAAGGAGCTCCTCTGAGGTTTGAGAAAATACAATAACCTCCCCTGCTTTTGAAACTATTACATTATTTACCCCTTCTTGTTACTTTCTATTACAAATGAGTCAATTTCTATTGATGTCATCACTTTATTTTCCCTTAATGCCTAAACTAACACTGCTGATGGCTATAAAAATGAATTAAAACCTCCCCAAGGCATACATTTTTTGTTGGCTTCCTTTACCTCCCTAAAGACGGAGGGTAAGTAATTATTTTTTTAAGTTAATTTTTGTTACAAATGCATTAGTTGTTTATTTTTTATATATCAATGTAAGTTATTTTTGTTATTTTTGTCCTAATTATGGACATGTCATCTAGTACTGGAAGCGTCCTTAAGGTTAGAAACAAAATATGTCATTGAGAGATAAATATCATTATTTTTATTTATTGATATAAATTATTTTTATTATTTATGGTCATATCATCTTTTAATACAAGAAGCGCCCTTAGATCTAGGAATAAAATGTTTCAGTGTGGGTATTTTGTTTTGTATCATAATTTATTTTAATTTTTTGTTGTTTTTTAACCATCGCAATGAGCGGATCGACAAATTATAAAAATATGGACCAAAATTAAATTTTTTTTAATAAGATGATGCTAAATATACTTAAGACAGTGAAAAATAAATAATCTTTAAGACAATGAAAAATTATGTTTTAAAATTCATTTAAAAAACTTCTCCGGTCAACATTCACAATTAAAAAAAAATCAAGTACGATGGATTACATGTATATGTACTTTTCGTAGATAAATTACATGTAATAAATAAATAAAATTATATAAAATTAACAAAAGTTATGTTTAAGGTTCTAATAAACAAAGAAATATTATGTTAAAATTAAGGTACATTAACTTTTCGTAACAAACTCATGAGAATTATTTTTTGATATAATAGGTTAAAATATATGTGTGCCTTCTGACCGGACCGGCAAAGTGCTTGTCGTTAGGGGTGCCGGCCTCGTGGTCAGTGGTTTAATTTCATAAAACTGAACTTATCCTCAAAATATTTAAAAACGAGTATAGGGATAGTCCGGAGTATCGATCCACAGGGAAAAGAACGTTGTAATCAGAGAATACGCAAATTGGTGTTTTCGACGTTTCGGACGTCAACCTCAAAGTTTTGTTTGGTGCGGTTAAGCAATTATATCACTAAAATGAGGATTAAAACTAGATTAAAGAGTGGGGTTAAGTCCTAAGGTTTGGTTTATTCGAAACTTTCGTTGGTCTATCTCTTCTCTTTTATAACTCAATCTAACTCCCGGTCCCGGGTGTTCGATCGGGAAATTCTTCGATGAAAACAAGGATTTTAATTCTAAAAATAGTTTTGACGGATCTTTCAAGTTTAAAGGAAATGGGATTAAAAGATGAAGGACATCGATTCAAGTATTAAATATACCAACTCTAAGGATGGCTATATCTAATCAAGAACTTAACACTTCATTTTTATTTCAAAAGAAAAAGCTTAGAAAGATCCATCAATGGCATTAAAATTTGGAGAAGATAGAGACCAACATGGTTTTTGAACAAACCTCACATTTAGACTTAACCCACACTAAATTAACTACTCATGCTTTGACATAAACATAATGGAATTGAAAGAAAATATAATAAAACAAGTTAATCTAAAGACAATAAGGAAGAACTAAGTAAAACTAAAAAGGAATCAGATATTTAAGCAATAAGAACAGTATTTAAGGCAGAAATGTAAATAAAACTTGATAAACTTAAGTACTTCCAAGAGAATCCAAAGATTCAAAGGGGAAGAACACTTAAGAGATGAAGAACTTGACAAGAATTGAAGAAATAATGAAGAACAAGACAAGAAATAAGAAGAACAATGTAAATTAGCTCTGAACAGTGAAAATTCTAAGTTATACGTTATATTGAAATCTGGTGTAAAAATGAAAACTGATGTTCTGAAATAGGGAGACTACCCCTTATACAAGTCAAGAAATCTAACCTAATAAAATATCCTAACAGATTTCTATTGTTAAAGTACCAAACTACCCTTAAAATGGCAATAAAAGAAGCTTCTAATTTCCTAAAATGACCCAGAGTTCGAGCAAAATCGTCCGCACAGAATCTGATAAAACTGGGTCTCTATCGATAGGAGGATGATAAAACTGGGTCTCTATCGATAGGAGGATATCCCTATCGATAGAGAAGTCCTCTGGTATGAATTAGCCGAAACTTCTATCGATAGGAAGATATCCCTATCGATAGAGAAATCCTCTGGTCTTTTTTGATTTAAGCCTTCTATCGATAGGAAGGGATCCTCTATCGATAGGGAAGTTGTCTGATCTTTTTTGATTAATGCCTTCTATCGATAGGAAGAGATCATCTATCGATAGAGGGCTTCTTTTTCCTGGTTCTTTGCTAGGGGCTCTATCGATAGGGATAAACCTCTATCGATAGAGGGACTTTTGATTTCCAACCATCAGTTCTTCCTTCCTTGGTTCTTTGATCCGGACCCACTTTTGCTCCTCTCGAGCCTTCAATTGGTACTCCATCAGTGTTGCCAATGGTTCCGAGGCCTTAATTCATGGTAGAATCTTTTGGCATTCATTCAGCCCTCGCAAACCTGAAAGGGTAGAAAAACAACTACGCGTGCAAAATCATTTAAATAGAAACATTTGCCTATGCATAATTGCCAAAATGAGCGTATTGAGCCACGTTATTATACAATATAGTGCGCTCATCACCTTCTATCAAACAAAATACATATATAGGACGAAAAAATAACAATATTTATTAAGAACATTTTTTATAAAATTAAATAATGGTTAATAAAATTTAAGATGTGTAAGGCTCGAATAAGATAAAGAAATTGAAACATTAATGAAAAAGAATAAATTAAATTAAAAGTCATAATAATTATTTTACGAGATAGGCTAAAATGTATATGTGCTTTTGTTATGTAAAATATACATAGAAAATACAAACATAACAAAATACATTAAATCGTAAATATAATTTTTGTAAAAACAATAGTTGTCGAAATACAAGATATGTATTTATTTGTACAAACTTGATCTAAAAATATAAAGTCTAATATAATAAATATAGTTATATAACACATATATAGCATATTTAAATATTGTTAGACAATGTATTATATACATACACATAATAGACTAAATATATACAAAAAAAAAGAGAGATAAAGAGACTAATGAGGGTATTTTGGTCTTTTATTCATAAAAACTAATAGTGTTTGTAGGAAATTAACGGCATAAGGAAAATGGTGTAATAGTTTCAAAAGTAGGAGAGGTGAGTGCATTTTCTGAAACCTGAGTGGAGGTCTCTGCATTTGTCAAAAACCTCAGGGGAGGTCTGTGCATTTTACCCATTAGAAAATTAAGTTGAAACATTGACAAAATGTTTGCACTAGAAAGATTTCTGTCGAGGGCAAAATAATGAAATGCATGTTCAACTTTTGGGCAAGTTTGAACCGCACTCAAGTCAGAATTTGAATTTAGAGGTGGCAAAATTAACATAAATTAAATTTACAAATAGCAAAAAAATTATCCTTATTAGTAAAAGAAAGTACATTGCTTTTAGGGTTAATCATTCCTAATTTCTAAAAAAAATCCCATGTTCTAAGATTAACCATTTATCAACAAAGAACCAGAATACTTCAACGATTTACCAAAATAAAAGTTGATACTTATTCGAAGTTGGACAATTGCCCTAACCCTCTTTTTTGTACTGAGTTTTTTTTTTTTTGATCGAATGTATTGAGTTTGTTTCCAATATTTATATCAATATATGCCCTTTTTGTTGATAAAATAAAAAAGTAATTAGATATTTTCTGTTTCTGTCTTGTTTTAATTTTAGGTTACTTTATTTACGAAGGCTCGTTAGAAAAAGCAATAGGGTTAACTGAAGGAAGAAAGGAGACATCCCCGCAAGGCCACAACTAGCCATGATATTATAATTGTACCATCGCCATTTATTACCCTTTTGTCTTTTGCCTCATTCCTTCTCCCATCCACTAAAAATTCTATTTGCTCCTTCACCCACCACTACCTTTGCCTGCTTAGTTTTCAGGCCTCTCTCTCTCTCTCTCTCTATCTCAATTTTAGGATAGGTGATCTAACCACCTCCGGATATGAATATGTGAAGCTCTCACATACCTTTCATAGGCTACATCACACTTTGAAGGGAAAAGAAAAAAAAAAGGGCTGTTGAAAGAGAGATCTACAAGAGAAAAAGGTACTTCCCTTTTTGTTCTTCTGATCAAAGAACCTAACCAAGATCACAAACTGATAAACACATATTGTGTGTTTCCTCAAGCTTATGTGTTTATCCTCAAGCTAAAGGAAACACTACACATACTCTCTCTCTCTCTCTATCTCTCTCACACACACACTCTCTCACGCTCACACAGAGATGCATATGCTTCTAGGTCTTTGATCTAGGGTTTTGAAATGAGTCTAGTAGTAAGACAACAGATTTTCATGTGCCATCTTACCCCAGTTTTGAAAAATCTAGTTTTTGGGAGGTTCCACTGGCCAGATCCCATGTGCAACCAATTTCAGAAGAATAATTATGTATGCATCATGATTGATGATGCAGCTGAATTCTTCCAAATTTAGGATCTTGAGAGAGAGAGGGAGTGCATAAAAGGTAAGACAAGATTTAAAACCTACTAAAAGAAAACATGAAGATCTTTTAGTGGGTTTTAAATACTTGAGACGCCACTTAATCATTGTAATCACTTTGCTCTGATTATTAACACAATTCATTTTATTTAGCAAAAAAAAGAAAAGAAAACATGGAGATCAAGGTTCAGGTTGGTTTTTGGCTCAAAGCGTTCAAAAATTTTGGGTATACATGTGAGAGTGTGTGTGTGTGTGTGTGTGTGTGTGTGTGTGAGAGAGAGAGAGAGAGAGAGAGAGAGAGAAGTATTCAAATTATGGAGAAAATATGGCATTTGATTTAGTGTGGCGATTTTCCAAGTAAATTGAATGAAAACCAAAAGAAGATGTCTGCATATGAAAATCGTCACTTGGTGTAAATTCAATCATTTCCTGTTAAATTGATTTTTTGTTTCTTCCAACAAATTCTCTGTACAAATTCCCAGCTAAACACACATTTTTGTGTGTTACAACCTTCTTAAGCGTTGGTTGTCCTCTTTTCATCCATCTTATTTTTCTTTTTGGCTGTCGGGTGCCAGGTGACCGGTGATTGTGAGATTGCTCGGGTGCCATCATAATTAGAATATGAGCAAGTTCTTTGTGATGTCTCAATACTTGGCCTCCCTTTAATCTTTGTATCATATTCCCAAAAGTAAATAAAAATTTCTTTTGCTAAGCAGAAAAAACACTCTGTTGTCCTTCCCCAATCCCCAACTATAGCTCTTGAAGGAAAATACCCAACAAGAATCAGAAAACTGGTTTAAATTCTGTAGCATAAAACATTTGAAATTATAAACACGTTTTAGTTTGAAATTAATGAAAGTATCACAAAGCAAAAAATATCAAAACTATGTCTGAATATTTATATTTGTATCAAGGTTTTAAATATCAATCTTTTACTCATTAATGGTAATAATAACGGTGTGACGGTATCAAGAGTATAAAATGTAATGATACATAACGAGAATCGAGTGTAGCAGTTGGAATTTTTCAAAATTCATTTTGGCCAAAAAAAATTTTGGAACACTTAAAGCAGTTAAATATTGGCTGCCCTAGCTGCCATGAAATAGAGAGAAAATTGGAACGGATACGGATACGTGCTATTTAAAACTTCAATTTAAATGATTTCATAATTTGCACGGTTACATGGTTTTGCAGTGGAAATGGCTTCATCTCACAACTCCTACAGCTCCCCCTGCGCCGCCTGCAAGTTCCTACGGCGCAAGTGCATGCCGGGCTGTGTTTTCGCCCCTTACTTCCCACCGGAAGAGCCAACAAAATTCGCAAACGTCCACAAAATCTTCGGCGCAAGCAACGTAACGAAACTCCTCAACGAACTTCTCCCTCATCAGAGAGAGGACGCAGTGAATTCCCTCGCCTACGAAGCTGAAGCTCGAGTAAGAGATCCGGTTTACGGATGCGTGGGTGCCATCTCTTTTCTCCAGAGACAGGTGGAGCGGCTCCAGAAAGAACTGGATGCTGCCAATGCCGATTTGATCCGATACGCGTGTTCTGATATTAATCAGGGCGCCGGATTGCCAACCCCACCACCACCGGGTTTGGTCACTCACAATCGTCCTAGGCCCGTGGAGTTGACAAGTAGAAGAATGGGGAACGATGGAGGAAATTTCAATCAAATTCCTTCTTCTTTCCCTTTCCCTTATCCTCTCCCATGGAATGATTATAACCCTTCTGGAAACTCAACCACCGGCGGTGGAGGAGGAGGAAATATTTGAATTTTGAGAGGAGTGTCAGAACCCATATAGGGTTTGCATCTTTTATGCTGGTGGTTACTGATGATCCTATGGTATGATATATATATATTATATATATGATTTTGGACGTTATTAATTGAAGAGGCTGTAGCAAGTTAGCCTCACATGGACATGTCTTGATAGACCATTGAGTTGTAAAAACATTTATATATAGAAGTATATTATATAATCATTTGAGCGGTTCTGGTAATAATAATATTGTGGTACTTAAAACCAGTACTACCATGAGTATATATTTATGGAAGGGTTACTGTGGGATTGGGGACCTAACTAAGTCTCTAGGGTATGCTTAATTTTAAGAGTACTGCAAAAATTTCAGAGAATGTCCATGTGAAAGTTCCTTTTTCCTCTTGAAGGGGTGTTTGTTTATGGTCAAGAATTAAAGGTACAATAGAAGTAAGATATATGTAAAAAAGATGATTCTCTAGCCTTACTCTATGGCTAAGTCTTCCAATAATATTCCCTATATATTTATATGTATTCTCCCTTTGAATTTGTGCTTTCTTCTCAAGGGCCACTGCCGCATGCTAGCTTTACTTTCTCTGCATACAAAATTTATGTTGGGGTTCATTAGTTTACACCCTTTTGATTCCAAATTAATGCCTCCTATAACAAATGGATATCTAAAGCCGACACTTAAAGACGAGAGGCATGCTGTATACATTGTGCACTTTGCATAATAGAGCTTCAAAATAACATCAATTTAGTGCGCAAAAAACCTATCCAAAAATTTGGACAATTTCCAGATAGTTTTTTATTCGTTTTGGCACGTAGAACACCTGTGCGCACTGCACAGCAAAATTCCCATTTCCTAATTAAGTTGCACCCAAAGATGACCACATACATTCATTCTAGAGGTAGTATTCTTATATTTAACATCCACACACACACCCACATATACATACACCCACATATATATATAGAGAGAGTGAGTTGATTCTGTATACTGATTCGAGTTCTTAAACATTAGAAAGCTTTCTTTTTTAGTTTTTTTATATATGTCAATTAATAGATACGTCGAATTTCGCTTCGAATCAAAATATGTGAACTATATTATGATGCTACTGTGTTTTAGACCATACATATATAAAATTTACACACCATACCTTAGTCTTCAAGGTAGAAGCCAGGGAGAATTAAGGTTGTTCTTTTCTTTGGGACCAGACTTGTGGCAAGTTCATTAATTAAGTTGGGTGTGAAGGAAACATGCATCCAGTCCAGAAGTTAAAACCTCAAAAAGTCAAAAGTTTTGGCTTGAGGTATGAACCGATGAACAAAAAATAAAAAAGGAGCACTGTCTAATTGATTATTGTCTGCTCAATATCTGTGTTAGTACTTCAGTACAGACTCTAATATAAATATGCACCGCTTTGAATTACCTGGACTTCATAATTTTGTGTAGAAATTCAAAGTATATTTATAAAAGTTTATAATATTTGCTTAACATTTTATAACATCAATAATAAACCATTCCATACATATATTGAGGTTTAATTTATGTCCAGATGCTATAATTTTTGTTACAAAAGCTAATGAATTCAAGGTTGATGTCATGAATTTATAAGCAAAATCAATAAAATTTTACAACGCACACACCCAAACGAAGGTATGCGTTATAGTTTTTTTTTTCTTCATAATATATACACATGTAAATAAAATTATATATATGTGTGTCTGCGTGTGTGTGTTCTTGGGTAAAGAAGCTTGAGTTTATAAGTGGTCAATTTTGATTTTGTTGTTTTAGGAAGACCATTTATTGTACCGGTTGTGAGCCTCATGTTCTGTAGCTATCAATTTATCTAAAACAGTGATAGTAACAGTTTGTAGGCCATTGGATCCTTATGGGATTGTTCTCCTTTGCTTTGGAAGGGGGGTTTTCAGCTTTTCCCTACAAGTCCCTCATACTCACTGTTCTCATCCCCAACACTTCCCAGACAAAACGATGTTATCGCACTCTATTTCTCTCTCTCTCTCTCTCTCTCTCTCTCTCTCTCTCACACACACACACACACACAAACAAACAAACAAACAGAAACATGTTAGAGGGCCGCCATGTGGAATTTTGAAAGAGGAAATTCTAGAGCAAACCATCCTTAACTTTGTAAACGAATGTTACCTTTAGAGGATTAGGGTTAGGGTTTCCGAATAATGTTTCAGATTTGGAGATACATGATGTTTTCTTTCAACTGCAAGAAGGGGGTCGATAAATATTTCCATATTAAACCATTCTTTTGACGTGTTAGCAGTCATATAGTCAGTGTAAAAGTATTGGGGTTTTGGGTTTGTCGAAGAGACAATGTGTGTCAGTAGGTGAGAGAGTGAGTGAGTGAGTGAGAGAGAGAGAGAGAGAGAGAGAGAGAGAGAGAGAGAGAGAGATTAATGATCAGTCCACACAACTTTTCTATTTGCTTGTTTAGGGAGAGTCTTCAGACAAAAAAGTAAAACCGATTTCGTGCTTTTTCGTCTCTTTTCAACTTTTTTTTTTATTTTTTTTTTTTGGGTGGGTGTTTGTATGTGTGTGTGTGTGTGTGTTGGGTATATATGTTAAAAAGTAACAAATTCCCATAACGAAATTCACAAAATACCAAGTTTTTTTGAAACTTTTGAATATTGTTTTGTTTTATAGTGAATTATTTGTAATTTTTATAGTTAGAGCTATACTAGATACATTTAACATATAAAAATAAATTAATTTTTTAGTATTTTTATCATTGTTAAAAAATAGTCAATAAAAAAGTTACTAATTATAACCAATCAAAAATATTTAGAATATGTATTTAAAAACACAACCGTCTAAGAGTCCATTTGGTCTCTATTGATTTAATTGAATTATTGGTTAATTTATAATGTCTAAAATAGAATTTAATTCAATCGATGCTGTTTAGAGTACTAAATTATTTATTATTTTATTTGGAATGCTAAACGAAAACCAAATTGTTCTTGTAAGTGCATGACCCATTTAGGAATGTACGAGTATTTCACCCTTCTGTCCCATATAGGACAAACTACCAAAGAAAACCTCACAAACCATAACTTCATCAAGGCTAAAAACAGACAAATATTTTGGATAAAAATAATTTAAAAATAACACAAATATCACCTACCAAATGAAGTCTAACTTCTTCTATTTTGTTGCAACCTCATTTCTTTCCTTCCCAGCGCTATAATACTTCTGTATCTCTGTTTCGCCTTTTCCCCTAATCTTTGTCAGATCTCTCCCTGTCTCTGTCTCTGTCTCTCTCTCTGTGCAGCAGTAGTTGAAGTGGGCGTCACGTCCATCGACATCTACAATTCATGGTCTTCTCGATTGGCGAAACTTTCTTGAGATCACCAAAGAATCCCCTCCTTTGATTCATCTTTGTCGGGAATTTTCGGTAGACGAAGAAAGCCCACTGTTACTAGATCTGATGCACTCCAATTATATTTATATATATATGTGTGTGTGTGTGTGATTACAACCAAATATGTATTGCCACATAAATACACAAAAAATCATATGAGTGCATTGTTTCGGATTGTATGATACTTTCCGGGCTTAGGTTCTGCCGATGATTTAGTTTTGCCATTTTATAAAAGACAAAAAGTTTATAAAAAATAATTCCATTTACTAATTTTACTTGCAAATGTACCGATACGCTAGGTGATTGTTAACTCTAATTGTTTGAAAACCCACCTTTATTGTTGTAAGATTTATATTATGAATTATCTAATTAAGCTTGCTTCATCACCATTACCATGTCTTTTTTTTTTATGAGATTTAGGGTTAGTAACGTTACAAGCGATAATAATGAGTGGTTTTACTTAATTAACAATTAGACATTCACTAAACCATGAATACAAAGAATTTTAGATCCAGAATCACCCTACGGAACTAGAATACGACGTTTGTATAGGCCAATTTTATGTTTTTTCTGGTAATTTTAGGGGCTGAAATATATATTTTTATAATTTTTAAAATTTTTACTTAAGGTCTAAATTTAAAAAAAAAAAATTGAGGAAACACACCAATCCACCAAATTCCTTACCTGCAGTTCCGCCCCTGCAGCTACCCACGTGTTACTTTGGAGAAGCTATACTTTGCTCGTCCAATGGGTAAAAGTAAAGAACCGAAATAGCAAAATTCTTGGATCATCTCAATGGGTTTGAAAAAAGCACACGTTTCTCTAGATCTTCATAGCTTACTTTCACATATCGACTTAGAGGAAGGTCTTTTCATAATTGATACCCCTTAGTCTAGGCCAAAAGCCTCTACCATTACTTTATTCCCTCTTCAAATTACGCTTGCAATAAATGAAAAAATAAAATTGAACCCTTCTCATTTATCATTTGTTAAATTTGTAGCAGATGAGCCCCAGTCTATAAAAAGCTAGTAGACCTTATTAGTTTAACAAAATAGGAATGGGTATTTTGTGAGCCCACTTGTTGGACTCAGCTGCACGTGAGTAGTGAATAATCATCTTATCCTTAATCCACAATTTCTATAAGTATCATACTAGCATATGTGTACTTGTTTTATTTCACATGATTGAAGTTGTTTATGATACTAATTTTCCGAATAATATGTATAAATCAAAATGTTCTAATTTTGCGAATAATATGATCTACTACAAGTTTAAAGTCTGTATGATCCAGTAGTCCCTTGATCTTTTTGTTTGTATGTATGCAAAACCTGGCCTCCAATATATAGGGAAAGAGAGAGGACAAAGAAGATGAGGGTAAATTTAGGACGAACCCATATTTCAAGATCTGAAAAAAACTGTGTGATGGGCCCCCTTTTTCATGATGATCTTCTCTATATTTCACCACAGCTACATTTCTGTACTGTTTTCACTTAATCAGTCAGTCTGAGCCTGAGGGCCCTCATCAGAGTGGGCCGGAGGTTTATTCGTTCTGTTTTGAGCCAACTTGTCTTCTGGGTTTTCTTTTGTGACTCAAACCCAATTTCACTTTAATTATTTAAACTATTCACTTAATAAAATTGATTTAAAATATTTTATAAAGTGAACAATATAAATCATCGAAATAACGGTATTACTTACCACTATTCATTAGGTGATGAATTATATATATAAATTTCTCTCATATCAATACATATTTATAAAAAAATTTATAAATGTCAATGTATATTTTAGAGATTAATATTCATCTCCCTAAAAGCTTTAGTTAGCATTTTTTTCTATAGAATAAGGGACGGAACCACAATGGATTCACCAGATAATCAAGTATTGAGATTGATGATGTCGGAAAATGGTAAACCTCCTTTAGATCTATTGATTGGCTAGCTAGCTTCTAGACAAAAGTCCAATGACCGAGGGGTGATTGGTTAGTCATAAATTTCTCGACGATTAAGTTAGAATTATATTTCCAAGTTTAAGGCGGTAAAGAAATCTTGGAATAATGAGTGTGTACCTTACTCTTTGGTTGACTTTCATCCTTATACTCTAGGTTGAAGCATGATCAAAGGCTAATGGAAGGCCTTAATTGATGTTTGCTCTCTTTCCCGTAAGGAAAATCACATCTTTCTTGGTATGTTTCCAAATGAGGTGCTCACGTGTAGGGATTGGAAGAGGCTGTAGTGCATGTGTAATACGGACAATTCGACATAGTTCTGTTTGTTTTACCATGGAAACTACAATTGTTTTGATTACATATATTTTGATAACAATTCATGTAATAAGTTAATTAAAATGTGTAAAACTACGTCATTTTATCCTCACTACACGCGCATTACAGAAAAGTGCACAATAACTCTCCCAAATCCCACGCACAGTCCGTTTTTCTGTGCTATATGGACCGATCGGCACAGGACTGTCTCTTGCTCTAACTGACCGAGCGGGGGTTACGTGTCGACTAGACACAATCTTACCGATCGATACGTAAGAGCTTCAGGTTGGCAATGCATTAGAATTGAGCTCACCAGAAACTTAATATTTGATTTCTCTCGAGGTCTCAGGTTTATAACCTTTGAAGTTAATTTAATTTTTATGGGGTTAGAAACTTTACTTGGTTTGTCGGCAAGATTTGCTCCAAAAATATTAATTAAGATTATGAGGCATAAAATAAAAATTAAAGAAGGGGTGACACACAGTAGGTAACATTAATGAACTCAAAATAAAGGACCATCAGACACATCAGTCCAATTTCTTCTGAAAGAAAGGCGTGGAAAATAAGCAAAGGGAGGACAAAAGGATGTGGGCTGTTCTGTTCATGCCCCCACACCAGAAATTTCTTATGTTCCTCCCACACATTTTTCCAAGTATATCACCAGTGACCTCCAAGATTTTTTTCCTATAGCTCAGACTTTTTTTTACCCCCTCTCTCTCTCTCTCTCCCTCTCCCTCTCTCTCATGTCCTTTTTTGTAAGAGGATTTTGGAAGGTAAAGAAAAAATTAGACTCTAATAGTAAATGCCAAAATATACATTAAAAAAAGAAGTTATACAAGAGTTTGGAGGTACCGAGACCTCCACCTACCCGTCCTCGCAAAATAATCTATTCTGATATATAAAGGGAGAATTTAACATGAAATAACTAATATAAGCAAAATTGTAAAACTAGTCAAATCAACTATTCACTCTCACAACACACTCCGTATTTTTATTTTTATATTTCACTCACACACTCTAGTACATGTACTATGTTTCCAACCTCTAGTGTCTATAATCATACCAAAAATTTGTTTTATTTTCTTAGATGACGACACCGTTCGATTGTACGAAGTGGGGTGAAAATTTGGGTTATAGAGGGACAGAGGAAGAAAAACTAAAATCATCTATTCTATAATATAGAAACGGAGAGTACCAGGGTAGCGTCTTCCAAATTTGGTCATTATGTCAATTTTTTTTATTCCTAAATTGCATCTAAAGTATAGTACTAATTATTTTTAAATAATCTTAAACCACCCAATACTTATAAGAGAAAGAAAAACATCTTCTCCTACTTAACACGCATCGCGTATGCCCCACCTCTTGTAAGTGAGAATTAGCTTGAGTTGGCCTAAGTTTTGGTACAAATATTTTTATTCGCGTTAAATTTTAAATTAATCATTCATCTTGACCAAGAAAATCTAAGAGATTAAAAATTGACTATCACTAAAAATAGTTCACTGATCAAGACGACTATTTCTATAAGTTTGTTTTTTTAATTTTTTTTGAAAGTTTTTTAATGTCGGTTTATGTTTTTTTATTTTTTTATTTTTACTGTCGAGACGAATAATTAATGTCAAAAATTTTGGCAAAAAACTAAGCAAAAGATTATAGATTAATGCTAGAAACATAGACCATCCGGACACAGATACGTTCGGAACCGAAGTTGTGAATTCCATCCCGTACCGCCCTCGTAAAGGGACCGGACCACCGAAGTACCATTTCAGCGATTGTTCCGGCCTGTTCTGGACTGGTCCGACATGTTTCGGGCTGTTCCGGGCAATACCGGCCGGTACCATACCGTATCGGTCTGTATTTAAAAAAATTAAAAAATTAATTAATATTTTTTTTTGGATAATTAGGCATAATTTGAGGCTAGAATCATCTTTTATATATATATATATATATATATATATATATATATATATATATGCTTTATTTTTATGTTTAGTATAATTTTTTGTTAATATATATTATTTAAAATATGTATATTAATTTTAGCGATAAATCCGAAATAGTACGCTGGTACATACCGGTACCGATATGTATCGTACTAATAACAAAACCAGCGTATTCCGTTCATTTAGTTTCCTTTTGGTTAGCTACTTGTGAACCATTGGAAGCGGATGTAACCCTTTCCTTTTTTAATATAATATATAATCTTTGCCGAGCAAAAAAAAAAAAATAACAAAACCAGTACGCTCACCGGTACGATATTGATAACTTTGTTCGGAACCGTTAAATGCACGTGGGTTCCGGACACATCTATGTTTGAATGTGCTCGGATGGTCTTTGTTCCTAGACTTTTCCGAGATTATAACCAATAATACTCACTATCTTTAGAAAAAAAATAATTTAGGTCAAATTCCCCCGTAATATATCTTTTGAAAACTTAAGTGAAAACCAAAAACTTAATTACGTACTTTTGTATACGTGGCTTTGCCTATGACTACTGTAATCGTTCAGTATTAATTCTCCATAAAGTGGATTATCGGACTTCAGCTTGAAAACCGTACAACCACCTTTTTTTTTTAATAACTGATATATTCGGTTAGCTTGTAGTATGTCTCATCTGTTGCCGACTAGTCCTTCAGACTCTAAAGTTAACGACCGGACAAACCTCCAATGATCCCAATGTTTATAGTTATCAAAGTTCGATCTTATGATATCTGAATTTACAGTTCATCTCGATCTCCATTTGAACAATTCCTTAAGGTTAAAACCATACAACCACTTGAAGTAAGCTCAAGTTCTCTCTAGCCTTAATGTCACGTTGTATAAAAACAAAAGGAAAGTTCTTAAAAACATCTCCCAATTAAATCCGTACATATTGAACGAGATTATAAAACTTAAATATGAACTATTGAGTTAATTTTTTTAAATAATTAAATGAGGCCGGCAATAAGATGTTTTCACACACGTGTATATACCGAGTTCGAATGAAGAGTAGCCAACATGAGAAAAGCGTTCACATATTTGTCGACCTGAAAAAGACATTTAACAATCTTGTAATATAGATAAAATAGAACTTCAGTTATCTCAAGATAGGTTCTACTTGTGAAGGAATCAATCCCACATCGCTAAGATATTAAAATATGGGTAACCTTATATACATGAGAGGCCACTCCATTCATTGCCAATTGGTTTTGAATTGGATGCTTCCACATGGTATCAGAGCCCAAAAGGCCCAACGGCCAAACAAAGCCCACGATGACAGACCCAAGTAGAAAGGCTGCACGAAGACGACCCAAAAAGAGGCGCACGTGACAGACCGAAATACGGGCTGCACGTGAGGGGGGCGTGTGAAGGAATCAATCCCACATCGCTAAGATATTAAAATATGGGTAACCTTATATACATGAGAGGCCACTCCATTCATTGCCAATTGGTTTTGAATTGGATGCTTCCACACTACTCAGATAGGAACGAGCCCATTTTAACTTAGAATGAAGAGTTGAACTTTGAATGAAGCTGTAACAGTAGAAGATAAGTATCTGAAGAGTCCAGACCGGATTTGTCTCGATGAATAGTGGCTAATCATAAAGCATAATTTTACTTCATTTTTAATGAGGAATTAAAGACCTAAGAAAATGGAGGCCGATTAAGTCAGGAAGCCAGTAAATAAATTAAGGTGTATACTCATGAAGAAGGTACATGAAAACACACAGTTTATAGTTATTACACATTGAGATACTCTTGTGATTATTGCTCTGACTTAACTATCGGAGTTTCTTCCCATTATAGTGATGGATGATTTTTCGACGATTTCTTATTTTGCAAATCACAGGTGTCAAGAGAAAGAAAATATTCTTCCTATTGTTATTGACGTATTAACTTTTTGGTTAAAAAAAATCACCCATCTACACATATAATACTCCCTACACAAAAAATAGAGGGCATATATATCATGTGGATCGTAGTTTTGTTATTTGAATGCAACAATAGGTGCTGTGATAATTATTGAACTATGTTGTACGAAATATAACTTAATCTAGTTCAAACATTTAAATTAAATTATTTGTGGTGTGTTTTAATCGAATTTAATACAGGATTTTGTTTTACTCTATAGGATAAATAACAGAATTACCCTCTAATATAACTCTAATTGGAATAATTAATTGACTCCCAGTGAGAAAAGTTTTGTTCTTGTCAATATTGCGTGCATCCCCAAAGCTAGCCAACTCTACGTATGGCTTTTTGTCTTCAATCCATAACCATTTTCTTTGAGTACATAATATTACTTGGAAAGTTAATTTCAAATTTAAGACCTAAGAAATCAACCCCTTGTGGTTTATTGTCACTCGTGTTGCACAATTGTGAAATCGGACGTCTCAATTTGATTGGGAATACTCTCCAATGCATGTTTGTGTCTTTGTATCTTCTTGTTTCAAAGTTAGTAGGTAATTCTACTCGCACATCTCTCAAAACCACCTCCTAAACGCAGGCACTATCCAATATTAGGGTGAGTTCGACGACCATTTTAACTATCCATTCACTTTGTATGTCTCAACATTAAAATTATGCATGTAAAAATTACATTGATCAAATCTTGGTAGCAATATAAAAACATTACTTTGGCATAAGAAAAATATATTATTTATAATTCTCACATTTATCAAATGATTTGAATAACATATCAGATCAACATAGTTTCCTGCATGAATAATTTACATGTCGAGACCTATAAGATGAACAATCTGGATCGTCAAAATAGTGCGTAAAATTCCACGTCCTTAAATGATGTGTTTAAGAGATGTGTTCGAAATAATGTACACATCATGATTATTTCTTTCTCTTTTACCAACCGTCATTATTTGAACAATTTGGGTTCTCTTTTTTCTCAATTTTGTTTTTTGGGGGATGTAATTTATTTCATGTTGCCCTACCTCAATGATGTGTATGTGCTTTTGAAATGATTTTACTACATGCATGCTCCCACCAAGGTATATATAAAGTGAAATACTTCTAAACTAATTAGCCGTTCAAATAAATAATATAGTATTAATCCACTATTGAGGACATTTCTTCTAAGATCCTTTCCACTATTGAGCAAAAAAAGGGGTTCTTTCAAGTTCAATGCTCTGCTACTACAAGATATGATTCTTAACCCCCGAAAAAGGGAAGAGAGGGGACTATAAATAAGAAGAAAATTCTTTTTTATAATTGGCTCCCGACCCTGTTAGCGAACGATAAAATTGAACTCTAAAAATTAGTTCAAAGGCAAATATATAAGTCAGTCCGAACATCCTGACTTATAATATATGTAAAAAAACAAAAAACATGCATGAAACCTACTTAAAGCGTCGAACGTATCATCACCCCAAATCTAGTATTCTACTGGTTTTAAAAAATTCATAAACTTAAAAAATGTACCCAATTTGGCTTTAACACATGTTATCGCAGCCCAAACTCAATCAAAGAAAGATTACGATGCTGATTAGATCCCATAGTTTACTACTGCACTTTAGCTTTAGAACCCATCAGTAGGGCGTGGAGTCACGCCATGTAGAGGTATTAAATTAAAGAAAGTTGATGAGTTTATTAATTAAAAACTGATTCAATGATTAGTCTTTGGTTGGTTTAATACAGAAGATGACTCTCTTTCTATATACTTTGTTTTTGTTCTTTTAATACAAAGTGTATTGTTTTGGCAGATTACCAATGATGATGATCATGATGGCTCCCATCAGTGGTATAATTAACAAATACAAGATTATGGGTCGAAGAATTCCACTCTTTTTATATGCATACTATGGAGAGCATTATTTAAATGAACAACATATACATATGCGATTTAGTTATAGTTTTATGTGGAGATCATATGTATGAAGATTATGCATACTATTGCTAGCTAGTTTGTACATGCATCTGCCTACAAAATGAGTTAACATTATTTATTTGTGTGGGACTACGTTCACTTGTAGTTAAATGAACAACATATCCCTCCATACTATCTTTTTAAGCCAAACTTAATTTATTGTATCTCATTCTAGTTTTCTAATTACACTTAATATTATGTGCGATTTAGTTATATATAGTTTTATGTGGAGATCATGATATGAAGAATCTAAGAATATTTTCCAAGTTATATTCTGAGAATGGTGCCAATCTCTCTAAACCCTTAAAGAAAGGAGTACAAACTTTAATCTTATGCATGCAAAGTTTTCATTTTTGTATGGGCTAGCTTTACTTGACTTGAATATCAAAATTGCTTTGCAAAAGCATCTCAATCTGCCTTTGTATTAGAGGTATATATTCTCAACTTTTTCGTGCGGCAAGTCTCCTTATTTATCAATGTCCTCGGTTAGTGATCCACCCAAAAACTCTATACCGGCCAGTTCTATTTTCTTCCTGAAAATAGCAGTACTAGTTACACACATAAATGTGCACAGATTTAAATACAAACGGTTTTGAAATCATCAAATCTGAACTACTTATTATTTTGTGAAGTCCAGGTACATCTGATGACAATAAACACAATATTACGGTTCAATTCATGTCACTACAAGAAAACTCACCATTAATTTGGTCGACAAATGGTCCATATTGACCGGCCAGCAAAAGTGTGCGTCGTTAGGGTGCCGGCCTCGGGTCAATGGTTTAATTCCATAAAACAGGACTTTCCTCAAATAATTTAAAGTAAGTATAATGGATAGTCCGGAGTATCGATCCACAGGGAAAAGATAGTTGAATTCAAAGACTTCGCAAATTGGGTTTTTTCGACGTTTCGGACGTCAACCTCAAAGTTTGTTTGGTGATGGTTAACAAATATACTACTAAGTGAGGAAAAGAACTAGATTAAGGGGTGGGGTTAAGTCTTGAAGTTTGGTCCATTCAAAACTTCCGTTGGTCTATCTCTTCTCCTTATAACTCAATCTAGCCCCCGCTCTTGGGTTTTAGATCGGAAAATACTTCGATGAAAATCAGGGTTTTAATTCATAAATGGTTTGACGGATCCTTTCAAGTTCAAGAAAATGGGATCAAAAGATGAAGGTCATCGATCCAAGTATTAGATATATCAACTCTAAGGATGGCTATAACTAAGCAAGAACTTAACTCTTCATTTCTTTGTTTCAAGAAGAAGAACTTAGAATGATCCATCAATGGGCATTAGATATATGTTGAGAAGATATAGACCAACATGGTTTAGAATAAACCTCACATTTAGACTTAACCCACACTAGTTTAGCTACTCATATTTACCATAAACATGAGAGAAGTAAGAGAAAACATGATTAACAAACTTATCTAAAGAGAATAGGAATGATCTAACCAATACTATACTAGAAATCTCTTAGAAAATCAGGTTTTAAGATGGGAAATGCAATACTAATGGAAACATAAAAGTAGATCTTACCAATATTTGATTGATTCCAAGAGAGTGAATGGATTCACAAGAGAAAACCACTAAAAAACCACTAAAGATTAATAATCTTACTCAAAACTTAAAGTTTAATACATGAAGAACAAAATATCCTAAGGCAAAAGGGAGGCAAGAGCTCTCTAACAACCTAACAATCTAATACTATCTATGTATTGTGTGTGTATATGTGTGTAGAGAGGCCCCCTTTTGCCAAGGAATAACAACCCTACAAAATATCCTAATAATCTAGGTACTATTACAATACTACCCTACAAATTGACAAGAAAAGAAGCTTCTTATTCTTTCTCCAGGCTAAAAGCCTTCTTGTCCCCTGATTTGGCACACAAATCAAGGTAAGATGGTCCCCAAAAGTCAGCCATCCCAAACCAAATGTTTGCTTTGTCGAACTTGATACACCGGTGTCAAGGAAATGAGGCACCGGTGTCACTGGTGCTCTGTATCTGGTATTGTTGTGAAAGGAGGGACACCGGTGTAAAGGAATTGAGGCACCGGTGTCATTAGTACTCTGTATTTCTGGTTCTTCTTTGAAATAGGAAGAGACACCAGTGTGTTGCAAATTGAAGCACCGGTGTCACTTGGTCTCTGGAACTTGGTTTCTCAGTGGAATAAGGGGAGACACCGGTGTCAAGGAAATGAAGCACCGGTGTCACTGATCTCTGGAACTTGGTTCTTCCAACCAAGTTCGGGTTTTGACCACTCGGACCTCGTGTGACCTCTCCGGGCCTTCTTTGACTTTTGAAGAGTTGACTTTCGCACTTCAGGATCCTCTTTTCTCTGTTTGACCTGCGAGGGACATGAAATACTTTTTCGTGCATTATCGAGTGTAAACATGGAATAATACGTGCACACAAGTTAAAATAGACGCGTTGAGCCGTAAAATACACAATAACATGCGCTCATCACATATTTAGTTAGGAATCATAATTGCCGACCAAATATTTTTATTGCCAAGTTGGTCGCAATATGTTGTCGACAATACTATTGGCCGACTAAATAAACTTTGGTCTGTAAATAGTGGACCAATCCCAACCACATTGTTAGTTGGGAAATGGTAAACCATTGTTGACCAAATATTTGGTCAGGAGACTATTGATTAGCGTGTAATATTGCATATCTATTGGTTTATCATCTCCATTTTGGCGCATGTGCGTGAGTTTTATCGCATATTATGGCTGATGTTACACGTGAGGTATGTTTTGGTCCGTTCCAACTTGATCATGTTTAAGGAGTATCTTGGATAGTCAATGTGATGCCAGAGGATTCCTATCACGTCCCGGAGTTCGGAGGCATATTGCTAAACTCATCAACGGCTTAGAAAAATGCCAAAGATCGAAGAAAGACAGAGGAGTTGAGGTTCGAAGTCAAGAAAATAATTCTGCGATGGCCTTAAAACATGTCAACCATATGGCCCTGCGTTAAGGAAAAAATCAAAAGATGCAAAGAGCTATCTCAATCAGATGATTTGGAGATGTGGTGGATTATGGGAGGTTGCGAGACCTCAATGTTGTAATACCAATGAAGGAGATTGTGAGCTCTTGAAGTTGTAATTTTGCTAAGGAGGACTGCGAGACCCTGATACTGCAATATCAATGAAGGGGATTGCGAAACCCTGAGGTTGTAATTTTGATAAAAGGGATTGCAAGACCCCGATGTAGAAATAATAATAATAATAATAAGACACTCAATGCGAAAAATTTTATGCACGACATTGCATATTCATATTTTTTTATCATTTTTTGCATTCTGCATAGAAATATTATCATGTGTGTTTATTTGTAAGTTATAGGTAAGGTTGGACTTTTCTGTTGTATAAATCACTCAATATTGGAGCTACTTCTTGACCCTTAATATTTCACGTCAAGTTTTGAGGAACAGGTCGTGAGGGAGTATAACTCGAAAGTTCAAGAGACCGAGATGGACGAGAAGGATGTACTAGAGCCATGACTGTACCAGTAACAGTCTAATGGTTTGACCTAGTGTGTCCTTTTGGTTGATTTTAAGTAATGAAAATTATGACTTGAGTTATTAGTTTTCGGAATTATTTAACGAACTAAATTTTGGATCGATTGTTTTGTCGATAATTAATAAATAATTAAGAATTAGACCCTTATTTTAATTAAAAAAATTTATTCCGCTGCTTAATTAATTATTCTTTTATTATAACGTACCATAAAAATATGGGACGTTACAGAACAAACAGAACATTCAACAGCAAAAACAGCAAAATTACCTATCAACATAAGATGATCCACGCCAATCAACAGTTGATGAAGCTCTATCGAAAAATGCCTTCATTCGAACTTCAATTGAATCTGACCAAACAAGAAGATTACAACTTAAAGCTTTAAGTTGAGAATCCAACATTCGTTGGTATAAGATCATATGAAGCCAAGAGCTGAGAATCCAACATTCATTGGTATAAAATCATAATGAAACTATAATGGCAAGGGTACAACATTGGGCACAAAGACCATAATCATAACTAGAAAAACACAAAACGAACCACAGTGAAAAAGTAGTTCAAACCACAAAGCAAAACCATAGGAGACAAACACAAAATAGCACAACAAAAAGGGACAAGAGTGAAATCATTTGATGCCTAGCAAGTTATAAGGATTTTTTTGAGGTCCACGTACATCTGGCGATTTCAAACCCGTATGTGTTTGAATTTGTGCAAATTTATTTGTGTATAGATATTTAGTGTCTTGAAAAATAGTGAGACAAGAGAGTGAAGGATTTTTACGCCAATTTATCTCACAAATTGGTCCCTTTTACTAATTTGATAACATATTTTTCTCATTTTTTTTAATTTGTCTATTCTCTGCCTAAAATCTACGAAACAAATAGAAGACATAATCAACTCAAGTTACGAGTCTCCAAATCAAATGGAAGATATAACTAACACAAGTTATGAGTTCAATAAATTTACAAACAATGATTTGTAAGAAGAATGGAAATGAAACAAATAGAGAAAGAAAGGGTTAAATTGTAACGCCCCGATTTTTGAATACGTTAACTTAAAAGAAAAATAAACAAACTCAAATATCCTTCATTTCATAAGTAGAGAGAGTACATCGTTTGCGATTACAAAATAAAAAATACCAATATAAAGTCCTTCAAAAGATGTTCTCAAAACCAAGACTTTAATTGAGATTTCAGAGCTCTAACCATATTCTAAGGAACCAAGGTTCGACAGGCACTTCTTCCGGATTGATATCGTCATTGACCTGGTACTCCAGTTCTTCACCGTCGTCTTCGGTACCTTGCATGAAATACTAGAGACAGAGAAATTGCATCATGAGCTATGAGGCTCAATAAGATATTCTACCCTTAGATCGTTATATTAAAATAACAAATATAATGTGACATGGTATGCATAGTTTATACTATAACACATAAATGCAGAAATTAAATAAGGCATTTGAAAATTTTAATTACCAGGTGTTCTCCATCAATCTACGTCCCAAGTATCATAATTGCAAATCCTCAAATATAATATACAAGTTCTTGACTTTTAAATCAACTACTCTGGTCGTGATAATTGTCACATCATACCACTGATCATATCAAAGTTTAACGTTCACAACTATCGAGAAGTCGACAGCATCAATCAACATAAATACATCAAACATGTAAGAGTCTATTGTTTACAATGACCGAGACACCGACAACATCAACCAACATAAAAACGTCAAGCATGTCAGAGTCTGTCGTTTACAACAACTGGGACACCAACAACGTCAACCAATATTTCATCATTAAATCATCAAGCATATGAAAATTTGTCGTTTACAACGACTCGAACGCCGATAGCATTACCAGATATCAATTATCAAAAGCATATCAGAGTCCGTCATTTACAATGATCGGCACACCAACAACAAAATCAATTCACATATTGCACGTCAGAAGATTCCATTAAACAACTACAACAGTCCAATACTTGGGACTACGTTCTCGTGGATCGACGTTCAAATTTGTTCTCCTACAGTTCAAGTTTGAAGTACAATTATCATACTTCATGTACAATCATGTGATCTCAACAACAATAAGGAATAATTGAAAACATAAAGAGTATGGTATAATTAATCATGGCATAAATAATAATATAATACACAAGTTCTGATGAATGCACATTTATAATTAAATTTGAGTGTAATAAGTGCGTACGGGGTCAAGTGTACATAATATAACTTAATGTGATTTTTGTAAATTAACATAACCTAATATAAGTATAAAATTAGTTTAATATAGTTTTGAAGTGTAAATAAATATAATGTGGAAAAAATTATAATAAAGTCAACTCAGAGTTTAATTTGTAATTAAGACAACCATAAGGGTAAGATTGTAGTTTAGCAAGGTATAGAGGTAAATCTATAACTTTATAAACTATAGGGGTTTAAATGTAGAAACTACAAGGGCCCAACTATAATTTATAAAAAGTTTATGGACTAAACTATAATTATTTAAAATTAGGGTTACAACTATAATTTACTAGCAATAGATAAAATTGTAATTATATAAGATATGGGACCAATCTGTAAAAACTAAAATATAGGGTTAATAGTTTAATTACAATTTCAATGGTCAAACTATAAAAAAAATATAAACTATCTAGGTTTAGACATCACGGTAATAAGGTTAAGACGTACGGGCCTTAAGGTCAAAGCTATCAGTTTTAAGGTTAGTGTGTCAATCGAAATGCCAACTAGGATCAGATTATAAGATTTCGACCGCAAGGCTGTGACATAGAGATTGTAAGGTTCAAACATGGCAGCTACATGATTGGTAGGTTGCCGCAATCCCGTCACTAGTTCGTCTTAATCTCAGGTTTTTACCATTAAAGCTCAGTGGAGCTTTTCATTCGCTTCTATAACATTAAAATAGGGTTTAAGGATTGAAAATTTATATGCGTTGACAATAAGATGATTGAATGGGGTTAATTTCGAGTTTCTCAATAAGGACAAAAAAATTTAAATCCGATAAAAAACTATTTTATTTTTAATAGTAATTAATTATGCACATATTTATTTATATTGCACAATTTTATTTTGGATGCATGAAATTATTTTGGGCTTGCATGAACTTTATTAAATTTATGTTGTGGTGTTTATACCTTGGACTTAGCCCAAAACCTAGTCCAATTGTTTTTTTCCATCAAACCCAACCCAATAACCCAAAACCAAGTGTAATCCATTTCTTTTGGGCTATTACTTGAACCCATCAGTAATTGTTTGACCCAAAATTCATTTCATTTGACTAAATTGTGATGAAGCAACCACACCCTATAATTTTTCCTCATCATCATATACTCACATGCCTCCCTCTCAAAACCCACATTTTATATCTATTGTCATGTCCTCCATGTCAGCCGAATCTTTCTTCTTACCCAGTGGGACTTTGCCGTTGCCCTCCACTCAACCTCCAAACCACCTACGTCCATGGATTTCTCTCAAAACCTCATTTACCCTTACATGGTTACTGCAACAACATCAATTCTTTCTTTGATGGTTATCCATGCTAACTTCATCTTCAAACTTAACCTCCACGTGCTCTCACATTTCTCATGAATTATATTGAATGAGTTGAAGTTATATTTTAATCAACTCATCCAATGTAAGTTGATATTTTTTTTACCCTCTGCAAAACCACCAATTTTAAAATCGATAAGTTGACAAATCTTCTCAGCATTTTAATTTGATCAGTTGAATAGGTTGACAGTTAAAAATAAAAGCAAACAAATTAAAAAAGCAAGATAAAAGATTTAAAAAATTCCTTCTTTAGACTTTTTCTTTTTTAAATTTCACCTAATGTTGAGAGTAAAAACAACAAAAGAGATGAATTATACTAAATATGTTTGAATTTTGTTAGACGGATAGTTATGGTGTAGGAGGATTTGTCGATGTAATGCCTTCACGACTGATTGAGTTAGGTAACATGTGAATTATAAATTTTACTCACATTCATACTCACCGATTGAGAGTTAAATTGAATAAAAATCTCAATTACACTATGAATCATAATTACATTTAGAGAGGAAAGTTTTTCCTTAAAATTTCTATACTCATATTTAGATTCTTGATTGAAACTTTTATATGTTTTTAGCTAAGTTTTTAAATAGGTCTTTGATAATTTATTTTTAATTAATATAAATCTAACTAATAAATATCATGTTTTTTTACTGATCATAAATTTTAAAATGTTAAATTGAATTTTTTTTCTATTTTGTAGTATACAGAGATAAACATTGCGTTAACATATCTATAAGATTTTTATTTATTTTGTTACTCTATAATGAGACTACTTTTGGGATAAAATGATGGGTATAGTGGTTCATAATTAGACAATTTTCTTTCAAAAGATACTCTTATTTACTTTAAACTATCACAGTTCTTGAACTTTGATATTTTATTTTATTTTTTAAAAGTGAGATTTAATGAATACTTGATCAAATTAATTTAGTCATTGACATATTATTTTTAATACTTCACTAAAAAAAATATAGTTTAGATATTTAAAATGTTTCAACTTGCGCATCCTAAAAATTACATATTTTACATTGCATTATTGTGGTATAACTTTATCGTTAAAATTTTAAGAAAATTATAAACTGGCATGAATATTTCTCATTTAATTTTATAAACCTCGTGCACAACACGGGTTATTGCTAGCGTTGCAGGGACTTTTTGTGAGAACGACTCTTAGTGGAATAAGTGGCATATATTTATTAGTCATTCATTAAAGTTTTTAAGATACAAATTTGAGATATTTTTGTTACACATATCTCACTGATAATGCCAAAATTTGGACGGCTGATTCGAGAACTCTGTGAGGGTGCTTGCAAAACAAGTCTAAGCACTGGGGGTGCTCCCGACCATGGACTCTCTCACAATAAAGTTAGTTTTTTTATGGTTGAGATATCCAGTCGACTTTGGGACTATCCTCAACCTAATGTCGACTAGTCCTTGGGGTCTTGGGCGATCGGATCTGGTGGAATTCAACCTTGTTGTCTTAGGGGAGAGGGGATGCAACAAGCCCCTTAGTCACCCTCTCTCCTTCAACCCAACTAACTCTAGTTGGGGTTATTTATAGAGTACGAGAAGGAGAAATTAGGAAAATTACTTTGCAATATCGACTGGATGGTCACTGTTAGGGAATAGGAGGCGATTTTGAACGAAATGATATCAAGAGGTGATATGTGTCGGTGGCCGCCGCCAAGATTGGACAAAGGATCCACATTTAAGGGTGGTCAAAGTTCTAGGCACCCGGGGGAGAAAAAAGAAGAAGAAATAGAATAGGCTCCACAGGAGTAAGAAATAGAATTAGAGACGCAAACAGAACAGGAGGAGGGAAAAGGAGAAGAGCAGGAGGGTGAAGGAGAATAGGATGCCCCAAAGTTCTAAAGAATATGATGTGGAAAGTATGGACGGATTGGAAACATCAGTCAATGGCCTTGGAAAGTGTCGAAATATCCGAACGATATGATTTATTCTTCTCACAATGAGGAAATATATAGACTGTGTACAAGATGAATAAGGAAAGAAAATAATACGGAAAGAGGAAATTAAATCCCTAATTGATGCTACCTACCTAATTGACTAACTTGCCTAATTACAATATATATACTACCATATACAACATTATTTCCAACACTCCCCCTCAAGCTGGAGCGTATACATCGTATACTCCAAGCTTGAGACAAATAGAGTCAATGGAAGTCTTGGGAAGAGCCTTCGTGAAAATATCAGCAAGTTGAGAGCCTGAAGGAACAAAAGGCGTGCTAATCTCTTTGGATTCCACTTTTGACCGAATGAAATGACAGTCAACTTCAATGTGTTTGGTCCTTTCATGAAATACTGGATTATTAGCGATGTGGATAGCAGCCTGATTATCACAGTATAAAGGAGTGGGACCATGCACTGGAATCCCAAACTCTTGTAGAAGTGTACGCAACCAAGTCAACTCACAAGTAGTATGAGCCATTGCTCTATACTCTGCTTCTGCACTAGAACGTGCCACAACTGACTGCTTCTTACTCTTCCAAGTCACAAGATTGCCACCTATAAAGGTGCAATAACCAGTAGTAGAACGACGATCAGCAGGAGATCCAGCCCAGTCAGCGTCTGTATATCCTTCGATACGAAGATGTCCAGATGACTTGTAGAGAAGTCCACGTCCAGGTGCATTTTTAAGATACTTCAAGATACGAACAACTGCTTCCATATGAGGAACTCGAGGACACGTCATAAACTGACTGACAATACTGACTGCATAGGAGATATCAGGTCGAGTAATAGTGAGATAAATAAGCTTACCCACAAGTCTCCGATACATCTCAGGATCATCAACCAATTCACCATCTTCCGGCATTAGTTTAAGATTAGTGTCCATGGGAGTAGCTACAGGTTTAGAACCAAGATAACCTGTATCCTTCAAGAGATCGAGAGTGTATTTCCTTTGTGATAAACTAATGCCCGCTTTGGAACGAGCAACCTCAATGCCGAGAAAATACCGAAGCTTGCCTAGATCCTTAGTAAGAAAACTGGAACAAAGATGACGAATCAATATTTCAATCCCAACACCATCACTGCCGGTGATGACAATATCATCCACATAAACCACGAGAATCACAATACCACGAGTAGTCTTTTTAAAGAATACAGAGTGATCAGCTTGACTTCGAGTCATACCATGAGACACAACGGTACTACTGAACTTATCGAACCAAGCCCGGGGAGATTGTTTGAGTCCATATAACGATTTGCGAAGATGACACACAGACTCCCCCTTGGACTCAAAACCGGGTGGTTGAGCCATATAGACAGTCTCAGAGAGGTCACCATGAAGAAATGCATTCTTGACATCAAGTTGATGAAGAGGCCAATTAAGGTTGGCCGCAAGAGAGATAACAATTCGAACAGAATTGAGTTTGGCAACCGGAGAAAAAGTCTCAGTGTAATCGAGCCCGTAGGTTTGGGTGAAACCTTTGGCCACAAGACGAGCTTTCAAACGATCAACAGTACCATCAGGGTTGTGTTTGATAGTAAACACCCAACGACAACCAACAATATGAGCTCCAGAAGGCTTGGGAACAAAGATCCCAAGTATGATTCAATGATAAAGCGCGCATCTCTTCTTCCATAGCAGAACGCCATCCAGGATGAGAAAGAGCCTCCTGATAAGACTTAAGAACAACAAGAGAGGACAAAGAGACAGAAAAAGCGCGAAAAGAGGGAGATAAATGATCATAGGAGACAAAGTGAGAGATAGGATGGGAAGTGCAGGAACGAGTACCTTTACGCTGAGCAATAGGAAGATCGAGAGTAGGATCCGCAGACGCTAGAGGAGATGGTGTGGGTACAGAAGCTGGATCTGTAGTAGCAACAGTTGGAGCGGTAGCGGAAGGACGACGAACATAAACCTGTGTAATTGGTGGTCGAGAAGTAAGCTCAGGGAGACAAGGGGACTGACCAAGGTCAGCCAACATGGGTGGTCGCACCTGTCCACCTTCAAGGGAATAATATGGGATGGTTTCAAAAAATGTGACGTCAGCACTCACGAAGTGCTTCCGTAATGAGGGACTATAACACTTGTACCCTTTTTGTGTGAGTAACCAAGAAAGAGACATTTGTAAGACCGAGGATCAAGCTTATCACGACCAGGAGATAAATTATGAACAAACGAAACACAACCAAAAAGTTTTAGGGGAAGACTATAAAGATCCTTGGCAGGAAACATGACCTGATAAGGAATTTTTCCATTCAAAACTCGAGAAGGTGTTCTATTTATTAGGTAATTTGCTGTAAGAACAGCATATCCCCAAAAAAGTTTTGGAACGTTCATGTGAAGCATAAGAGCACGAGCTACACCTAAAACTGGCCCATTTTTCCGTTCCGCAACCCCATTCTGTTGCGGAGTGGTGACACAAGTAGTTTGATGAATAATGCCATGAGTCTCATTAAAATGCGTAAATTCATTAGAAAGATATTCTTGGGCATTATCAGTTCGTAAGATATGTAATTTAGCATTAAACTGATTGACAATCTCAGCATGGAATTTTGAAAACACAGAAAATAATTGAGACCGATCTTTGAGGAGATACACCCAAGTTATACGAGAAAAAGCATCAATAAATGTAACAAAATAGCGAGCACCACACAAACTCGTAGTGCGCGAAGGTCCCCAAATATCTGAATGAACTAAAGCAAAAGGTTCTAAACATGGTGACTCAATACGTAAAGGATAAGAAAACCGACGGTGTTTACTGAGTTCACAAGTATCACAACTAAAAGGAGAAAAATGAGGTAGATTAGGGACTAGCTTGCGAAGATTGACAGAGGATGGGTGCCCAAGACGACAATGTCACTGATAAGGTGTGACAGTAGAATGTAGAGCAGATAACATGGAAGAGTTGGACGCCTGCTGCTGCTTCTCTTCCCAGAGATAAAACAGACCATTCTTCTCATACCCCCCACCAATCATCCTCTGCGTCTTTAGATCCTGAAATTCACAACGAGAAGGATAGAAACGTACAGAACACTGGTGAGTATGAGAAAGTTTATGAATGGAGATAAGATTAAAAGGGAATTGTGGCAAATATAAGACAGAAGGAAAAACAAGACCAGATGAGGAATATGTACCAATGCCATGAACAAGAATTTTAGATCCATCGGCAATAGGAACATAGGAAGGAACAGAAGGGGTAACAACATTAGTTAAAAGGGACAAGTCACCTGTCATATGATCAGATGCGCCAGAATCGAGTATCCAAGGATTACTGCCAGTACGAGAAGATGAATGAAGACAAGTATTACCTGAAGAGACATGGGTCGCAGTGGAAGAAGAAGAAGATGCATTAGCCCTTTGAATCATAGAATCGTACTCGGTCTTGGATATAGTAATCTGAGTAGGAGGAGCAGGTGCAGACGGCTCCCCCTCAAGTGTAGCCTGGTTAGCCCAAGTTGGTTTGCCATGAAGCTTCCAGCAAAACGCAACATCGTGGTTGGTTGCATTACAATGAGTACACTTCTTGGTGCCACGACCACCACGCCCCCCACGTCCTCCACGCCGGCCACCACGTTCAGAGGAACTACTATGACTGTTGGGGGGGATTGTGATTGCCAAAATTTCCAGAAGATAAAGTAGGGGATGTAATGGGAGCAGCAAGAGCAGATGGAGTCGGTCGCTCTAAACCAGATGAATGGGTAGCAGCCCGTCGAACACGAGAAAAAGCCTCACCAACAGTAGTAACTTCCTTGCCAGATAGAATCTGAGAACTTAGAGGAGCAAGTTCTGAATTTAGGCCAGACAAAAACTTTGAAACACGAAAGTCATCCCTGTACTTCTGTTGAACCCGTAAGTCTGTGGATAACGGTTGATAAACATTTAATTCATCCCACATCCCTTTTAATGTAGAGAAGTAGTCATCGAGTGATCGATCTCCTTGTTGGAAAGAGAAAATCTGCTGATAAATTTGATATATACGAGAAGTATTCTGATCTGATGAATATAATTCTTTGAGAGTGTCCCAAACAGCTTTGGACGTCTCTTGGCAAGCAACATTATTAAAAATATCGGGTTCAAGACTATTCCAAAGTAAAGTCATGATATGAGCATCATTTTGGGTCCAAGTGGGATCAGTAGATGCATCATCAGTGATGTAGGAAGTCTCGCCACTAGCGCGCAGAGATACAGTTACTGCGCGGGACCATGGCAAATAGTTTGATCCATTTAATTTAATCGTGGTGAGAGACCGACGATAATCCCGAACAACATCCTTGGTGCCTGATGCACCAATGTCTTTATTCTCAGCATCTTTGTTCTTATTATCACCCATGATAAATAATAAATCAGAGATATAAACGAAGAGATCCGAGAGTTACCCACAGAAAAAAAAGGGTTAGTTTCAAATACCACAGATCAGCAGGGGTCGCCAGAAAGGACGGTGGCGGCCGGTGACGGCAACTTGCGGGAGTCAAAGCAGAGACCAGAGACCAGATCGCCAAAACAGAGAGGGCAAATCAGAGACCAGATCGCCAAAAACGGAGACCAGAAAACACGTCCAGGCGCAAAACAGAGAGTGCAGCGGCAGGACTGAACAGCGGCAGCCAGGGGCGGCGGCGGCCAGGGGCGGCCAGGGGCAACGGCGGCCAGGGGCGACGGCTACGGCGACGACTGATGGTTTTAGAAAAAAAAAAGAGAGAACGAAGAGGAGAAAGTCAGGTTCCTAGAACCCGCTCTGATACCATGTCGAAATATACGAACGATATGATTTATTCTTCTCACAATGAGGAAATATATAGACTGTGTACAAGATGAATAAGGAAAGAAAATAATACGGAAAGAGGAAATTAAATCCCTAATTGATGCTACCTACCTAATTGACTAACTTGCCTAATTACAATATATATACTACCATATACAACATTATTTCCAACAGAAAGTAAAGTTGGGAATCGATGTTTAATGCAAGGTTGTGAGTAATGTATGGATATTTTGTTTATAGGTGTCTTGTAAATAGTGTGCTTTGAGAACGAAGAGTGAAGCGAGAGTTGTCTGAGTTAAGTGGCAATCTATGTGAAATGCTGCATTTGGAACTGTTTGTAGTTGAGTGGTAGGATGTTATGGAATGGTGTTTTGTGAACGGTGCGCTGTGTGGACGGAAAATGTCACACTCCGCACTTCAAGGGCATGAAATGGACAATAAATTCGAGTACATAAAAGCCAAACCACAAATTAATATAAATCTCCAATAGTAAATATCTGCCAAAACTTTAACAAGTCACAATTGCCCTAAAATATAAAGTTTAACAAAATGTCAACAACCAAATGTAAAACTTATCTACTGAACATGAAACATAATATCTCCAAGATCCTAATTTCTTGGCTTTGCATCATCACTTGTGAAATATTTATTTATAATATATAAGCCGAAACTCGAGTAGGAAAACACATGGTAACCGAATAATAAAGGTTAAATCATGCCCATATCACTATCATATCAAGTGAATCAAAATAATGTAATCCTATCAACAAAATCCATAAAACACATGCATGAAGTAAAACTCAGCCACTATGTCAACTCATGCATGCATACTATGTCATGTACCAAACCCTGAGGAGAGTATTTGACGGTCTCTCACCACGGGCTTTCCCAAAAAATTGGGTACCTTTCTATTGAGTTCACGGGTAACCTTTGACCGTCAAGATATCTTCAATCCGGTAATATTTTGACAATCTTTTATTGTCGGAATCACAAAAACATCGTATCTAGGATATCCGTAATAATACATGACCATATGACATTTAATCCACTCTTCCAGAAACAAATAGGATGCAAGAACGAACCAAAAAGCGAAGAAAGGAGCTAAAATTTAAAAAATAAAGTTTGTTGACCATCAATTCCAGTATTCCACTATAATAAAATAATGCTAAAATAATAATAATTTTGGATAAATTTCACTAACATCCCTCAATTCCACTATACTCACGCTGCACACCCCTTTACTCTTTGAAATGACACTTCACTCTCGTACTTTACAAATCTATTAGTTGACCCTACAAAAATTCCTACCACATCCAAAAATTTGTTACAAAAATTTCTAAAGCCGAATTTCAACTTTAGAAAAATCTAAAAAATTTAATATAGACTATTTTAGATGTTATAAGAATTATATTATAGTTTTTATTTTGTGAAAAAAATTTATAGGCTCAAGTAATTTAAAAAATATGAAGAGGAATATTGTATTTGTCAAAAACCTCAGGTGAGGTCATTGTAATTCACCCTAAATTTTAACAAGTCTTTCCATTGGTGATGTTAGATTTTGACTTTGCACGGAATATGGCGCAAGAATGAATTTGCTCTTATTTGATCCGGTGTACGCACGTTCCAAACACGTGATCTACCACCCAACACCACCTCGGCTCCATCTCAATTCTCAGGCATTTTCTCTCTGAAAACACGCGATCACGAACGCAACACACTGCCTAGGCTTCAAATTGCCTGAACTCTGAAGCTTTCAATTAAATTGCCTGAACTCTGAAGCTTTCAATTAAATTGCATCAAGGTTCTCCGCTGATCTTCTCCCACAACTCCAGAATTTCGATCCTCAAGAAGTCTCTCCTCACACACATACCCTTTCAAAAATCAATCTTTGAAGTTGTCCATCAATGGCGGGCGCCGCTTCGGCGCTTTTCATTTTGGATATCAAGGGTCGTTGTTTGATCTGGCGCGACTACAGAGGTGATGTCACCGCTATTCAGGCCGAGCGATACTTCTCCAAGCTCCTCGAGAGAGAGGTAGTAGTCTATTCGTAAACAGCACCAAATACACTTGACTTTCTTTTTGCCAATTTGATTTTAATTCAGTTGTGTTGATCTGACTGTTGGTTCTAATGCTTGGCAAGTCTTTCTTTTGTTCTTCCATTTTTTCTGTTTGGTTCGGTGTAAGTTGATGATCTAAGCTGAAAATAGCATTTAGGTTAACATTTTTTGTTTCACCACCATGCTTCGTGTGGCGAATTGGTGGTTAAAATACTATTGCTTATCAATGAAGTCACTTTGAAGAAGAAAAAGATGAATTCATATATTAGAATTTATGAATATCCTGCTATTAGGTGTATCGGTACTTCTTGGACAGAATTTCAAGGGGAGGTGTGGTTTTGAGGAATTACTATTGGCTAAACTGAATTACGCCTTGCTCTTTAAGGAGAAGTTGGCAAAGGTTGTGCATCGATATTGAAGTCTCAAGCTTAAAGAAGTTACTCAATTATGTCCCTTTCTTTTTTTCGCTGCTTAAAAAGAAACTTGTGGATACAACCCCGTGAGGGATCTGGAAGTTTGTCTTGTTTTGCTAAACGGAGAAGGTAGGATAGACAACAAACTGGGATAAAAACTTCATCTAACTGAATAGGGTGAGCTGGAACTGTTAAAGACATACCACGCTTAGGGTTTTCTGTTACTAAATTCGGTATGGGAGCACATGCAAATATTGGCCTTTCTAATTTCTATGTAGCGCACGGGCTTGCATTGAATGGAAACATTGGGTTTCAAAAGAGGTATGGAGCTAGAAAGGCTGTTCTATAGTTTTGATGGCTTGTCACTTCGAGAAGTTGGCAACCTTTAAGAGTGCAAAGATTAGAACTTGGGGTAGAACCAAACTGTTTATTCAGCCTTGCGCTCCTAATATGGTCCCCATATTGAGGGTCTCCAGTCCTTTCCTTATCATCCTCGCATAGCTCCTTGCTGCCAGCCTGCGACTAGTTACTTTATTGTAATTGGATCACAGCACAATGCACTCTGCAATGATGCACTGAAACATATCATGGGAGGCATTAGATTGTTGTATACACTGCTTGAACCAACCCTCTACAGGAGACACGAGTTTTGGGAACTTTATTTACATTGGAGATATGAAGTATGGAACTATTGTCAATGTTTAACCGAAGTATTTCATAAAGAATGCTGAGTTGTGCACATGGTCTTTACCAGTTGGGAGAAAGCATTAGTGAAATTATTAGGAGAATAGCACAGTAGAGTTGAACAAAAAGAAAAAGTATTTTGGTAAGTATTATATTAGCATAATAATGACAATGGTGAAAACTGGGGAAAAGACAAGTGAACTTCTTTTAGCCCAGTGGCAAGTATGTATGTCTTTAAAAGTCATGTCATTTGCCACTTGTTTGGCTAGCCAAGGCTTTTTTTGGGGTGCTAAAATCTTTGCTTACAAATTTTTTAGTTGTTTGGTGTCTTGTTCCAAGACTAGGAGTGTCGGTCCAACTTAAGTTGTCATGGTACCGCCAAGCACATGAAGAATTCAGTGAAACTTTAACACCTTTGTTGGCACCACTGTAATACGATTCACTTGAGTTAATGATCTCTTCATAAGAGGCAACTGTTGACACCTTCTTTACTAGCTTAAAAGTTATCAAAGCAATATGTGGTCGGTAAAACTGAGACCAACTGTGCACAAGTACGTACATATATAAAATTGCAAATTCAACTAGAGAGATACCCATCTCGCCAAAAAAATCATAAACGAACAACTTCATTATCTTGGAATCCTATCAGTGAGGGATACGGTATTGCCCAATTGGATTAGGGCAATAGATGATTAGAACCATTACTTTTGAATGCTCATGTAATGAGCATTGTACTCATCAAACTAGGGTAAATGTTTTATGACCACCACAAAGAGGAGGATGTTTTTTAGTTCTTTGGGCAGAGGTCATATGACCTGAACCTGTTGCTACTATTTAATTGTGGTTGAGATGTGAATGCTAATAAGAGAGCTGTGATAATCATATTGTTTTATAGGATAGAGCCATGGAGGTAATATATGTCTCTCCAATTAGAGTGTAGCTGAGATGTGAATAGTAGTAGCTTAGAGGAGAAATGGCAGTGTTCAGTGAAGGCCATCACTTTCGTCAGTGAGAATTATGGACACTATGGTAGTATTCAGATGAATGCCATTAACTTCACCATTAGTTTGGCCTTAGATTATATATAATCATAAACCTAATAAGTAGGACGGCCTACTGTTTAGTATACAAACTCATAGATAATTTTGAAGTTCCAGGTCTGACGTGTTGTGTGAGCTTCCCTTAATATAAAATCTGTCCCATAAAGCTTTTCCTTATCTGCACTCTGTTGCGCAACCTTCTCAAATTGAAAAGGCGGTTGATTCTCATGCTAATTTTTTCCCCCAACTGCATTAGGGTGATATAGAGTCACACGGTCCAGTTGGCTATGACAATGGTGTTACCTACATGTTCATCCAACACACCAATGTTTTCTTGATGACAGCGTCAAGGCAGAACTGCAATGCTGCTAGCCTTCTTCTTTTTCTGCACCGTGTCGTCGACGTAAGCATTCTTGAAAGCTCTCATCTCTTGTTTTGCTGTCTTGTTGGAGAGTTATATATTTGTAGACGGAATTTATGAAAAAATAATAAAAAGTAGACTGGAGCTAATAGTTAAGAACAATCTTAGTTCTATTTCATCTTCGCATGTGCAGGTCTTTAAGCATTATTTTGAAGAGTTTGAAGAGGAATCCCTAAGAGATAATTTTGTGGTGGTGGTAAGAAAAGATTCTCTGTTCATGAATCTTTGACAAAACACTCTTGACATCATTGAACTGATGGCTTGTGCGCTTGGCAGTATGAGCTACTCGATGAAATGATGGACTTTGGTTACCCTCAATATACGGAAGCCAAGATTCTTAGTGAGTTTATCAAGACCGATGCTTATAGGATGGAAGTGACACAGCGGCCTCCAATGGCTGTAACAAATGCAGTGTCTTGGCGCAGTGAAGGGATAAACTACAAGAAAAATGAAGTACGTTTATCTCCTTTGTGTGCTATTGTTACCACATGAAGTCACTAGTACAATTGTTGGGCTAACTTGTTTCTTGTTTCATGTTTAATTAGGTGTTCTTGGATGTGGTGGAAAGTGTTAACATACTAGTCAACAGCAATGGACAAATTATTCGCTCAGATGTTGTTGGGGCTTTGAAGATGAGAACATATTTGAGGTGCTTGGCTTGTCATTTTAGTAATCCGATCTTATTTAATTGATTGTGATGATTCGTTTGTTACCTGTTGAGTTCCGACCTATCCTTATGGTTGTTTATTACCACAAAAATGATTTACACAGCTTGGAAATGTACAGAATTGATATTAATAGATCGCAACAAAAGTTCTCTTACAAGGGACAGGGTTATGTTGATCAATTTTCAACCTAAACTGATTATTACCCTATCAAGAAATTTCACTTGGTAACTTGGACTAATGTATATGTGAATTGTAGAAGACATGCACCATAGCTCTGCTGGCAGTAACGTGCAATAATTACTTTTTTATTGAAGAAATTATGATAACCTTGTGGCAGAGAAAGAATGTAACTCATTGCTTTTTCATGTGAAGCACTTGCAGTATCCCTTTGCCTTCCCAATTTGTATGCTGAAGGTTGATTTTAAACAGCTATTTTTGGATGCTATGAAGCATGGATATCGATACAGGGTATGGAAACGATATGTTACAATACGGATACAAGATATATTAAACTAGAATATTATTTTACAATGATGGCGGTAGATCATTCTATATTTATTATGTTGTTTTTAAGTTTACTTAGTTACTTGTTTAATTATTAAAATCCAAAGTTATAAAAAATACGAATCACACGATAAAGATATTAAATATACTACAAGAATGTATTAGTTCATTTTCCTACATCTTTCTCTCTAAAGAGTAAGGAAAGTGTTAAAAAGTGTACTTCTTTTAATTCTAAATAATTGTATCCTAATGCTATTCAAGAAGTGCCACGGTCTTACTTTCATGGAAGTTTTTGGATACATGATGTTGAGCATCCGAAATGTATTGAATACATCAAAAATAGGAAATGATAATTTTTATTGTTAGAATATTAGGATAATTAAGTTAGTAGTTTAGTCCCACATTGGTTATGTGGGAAGTTTATGTTCTACACTATCTATATAAATAAAAGCTCTTGTGTTAGGGTGGATTATCATCCTACACTTTTATCTCTCTCTTTTCCATATCGATAACATTTATATTGTGGATGCTTTTGTGATACCTATCTGTGAGTATGTGTGGTTGTCGGTATCTGATACGCATGTGATACGGGTATGACTCTCATTTAAAAGTATTCGTGCTTCATAGTTTGTATCTCTTCATTGTTATCTCAAATATCTTCATTGTCATCTCAGATAGGAAACATGTGAATTGGTTGGATTGATTGGTGATTACTTCATGCAGTAATGAAGGATGAGTTTCTTTCCTTCTAGAACATGAGTTACTGATCAGGGTGTAAACTAATGACTCAGCATATAATCACTTGATTTATGTGGCTGATTTCATTGAAAATATATCAACCAGTGGCATTTTGTCTTCACCATGTTTGCAGTTAATGATGCAATGAAAATGGATGTTCTTTCTTATATGTTTTCCAAAAGGAATGACGTTTGCACTCCACTTTTAGCTTCTCACACTCTCCTGTTGAGAGGCTAAACAGAGAAAGTAAAATGTGTGATGCTTAAAGTGGAGTGTGACATCCATTTCCTTTTTGGAATAACAGGTTGCAACTTTCTTTTCTTCAAATGATGCCTCTTTCCTCTTTTGTTTATGTTTCCATTATTAGTCCATTGCTAGTTGCCTGTTTGTTACAAGAGAGCGTTATAACAGAGTTCCCTTCTGATTCACGAAATCTGTTTTCATGCATGTCATAAGTTTTACAGATAAGTGAAGATAAAGTAATTACACATTCACCTCTTGTAGTGGTATGCCAGAGTGCAAGCTTGGCCTAAACGATAAAGTTCTGTTGGAGGCTCAAGGTCGATCAAGTAAAGGAAAAGCCATCGATCTGGATGATATCAAGTTTCATCAGTAAGCATTGCTTTTTAAATTTTGTTTTTTTGTTTGTTCCTGCAGTTTGTGTTTAGTCTGGGGATGCACTTGTGCGAGTTCCATAAATTTTCATGTCCGTATGTGCCAAGTTCATCGTGAAGTTTTTATCTGGTCAAGTTTATGATAGTCATTATGCCAAATTTATGTCACAACATTTTGTCTATTTTGTGTGGCCTTCTTATAGGTGTGTCCGTTTGGCACGATTTGAGAATGATCGGACAATATCATTCATACCTCCTGATGGATCATTTGATCTGATGACTTATAGACTCAGTACCCAGGTTCATATCAGTTTCTATATGTACCAGTTCTATAATATGCTGTGTTTAGGTTCCCTGCAAGTTATCAGAATTTCCTCTTTGCTGGATGAGATGGGAATCGAATAATAATCTATCTGGCTTGCCTCCATTCTTTGATTTTCATTATTCCCAGTATTAGACTCTCTCTCCGCTTTTCTCTCTCTGTCTCTTTCTCAATGTTATTTTTGTGCACTCAGGTGAAACCTCTCATCTGGGTGGAAGCTCAAGTTGAGAGGCATTCAAGAAGCCGTGTTGAGATCGTGGTTAAGGCCAGAAGCCAGTTCAAGGACCGTAGGTACATTTCTTCATTTTTTCCCCCTTTCTAAAATCTAACTTTTTCCTCTTTGGGATTGATAAACATTTGGTCACTACCGTGTGCATTTTTAGCTAGTCCTTTCTGATAGTGCATCTATTCTTAGACATTTTAAAGTAAGAACTCTACAGAATCATAAAATTTTATTAGTAAGTCTTATTCATAATGGCTTTCGTTTTTTTAACTAGCAAAATTGCTTATTCTTTCATTGTTATGCACTGTTATTGGCCTATATTTAATGGTTATGCACTTACATTGGCTTATACTTAATAGGTATGTGCTGATATTTGTCTCCCTCGCATTCCTAACCCACTCTGCCCTACCTACACTCAACCCTTCTCTCTGCATGTATAAAACTATAGACCTCAGCTGTTTACAACTCATATGCATACATGTTGCATTCCAATTAAATGTATGTGAGTCAAATTGTAATATAAAATTCTGCAATTGTAAAGAAAGATGGGTTTGTGGTGATAGGCAGCAGTGCAGTCCATAGGCAGTTTCTTTAGGCAGAGATGTAGGGATTGGGTTTTATAACGCGGAGCGGTAATGCTAGTAGCCCAGGAGTCAACTTTATTGTGATGGGTCGTGAATTTTAAGAGACAGGTTTGTGGGAGTTGGGTGGCCATTGGCAGTTTTAGTGATGTATCTATTTACTTGGTATGCAGCAGTATGTGTTTCTGGCAGCACGAGACCACATGGCTTGAATTTGTGATCTTGAGATCGAATGTAGGTGGCTTATATTATGGAGAGGGTGAATGCGTTTTATACCTTCATGGGCCGTGGTGGTGGCTGCAACAACACATAGGTCTTGGTTGGTTTTGGCGATTGCTCTCCTGTGGCGGGTGAACTCATCTTAGGTGACATATAATTCTGCAATCGTAAAGAAAGATGGGTTTGTGGTGATAGGCAACAGTGCAGTTGTGGTGTGACTGATGCGGAGTGGTGATGCTAGTAGCCCAGGGGTCAACTTTATGTTTTTGGATCATGAATTTTAAGAGAGAGGTTTGTGGAAGTTGGGTGGCCATTGGCAGTTTTGGTGATGTGTCTATTTGCTTGGTATGCAGCAGTATGTATTTCTGGCGGCATGAGGCCACATGGCTTGAATATGTGATCTTGAGGTCGAATGTAGGTGGCTTATATTATGGAGAGGGTGAATGGGTTTTATATCTTCACGGGCCATGGTGGTGGCTGCGACAACACATAGGTCTTGGTAGGTTTTGGCGATTGCTCTCCTGTCTTGGGTGACACTCAGCTTAGGTAACATAAAATTCTGCAACCATAAAGAAAGATGGGTTTGTGGTGATAGGCAGCATTGCAGTTGTGGTGTGACTGGTGTCCATAGGCTGTTTCTTTAGGCAGAGATGCGGGGATTGGGTTTTACAATGCTGAGTGGTGATGCTAGTAGCCCTGGAGTCCAGTTTATGGTGATGGGTCATGAATTTTAAGAGAGAAGTTTGCGGGAGTTTGGTGGCCATTGGCAGTTTTGGTGATGTGTCTATTTACTTGGTACGCCGTGGTGTGTGTTTCTGGCAGGACGACACTACATGGCTTGAATTTGTGATCTCGAGATCGAATGTAGGTGGTTTATATGATGTTGAGGGTGAATGGTTTTTTTTACCTTCATGGACCATGGTGGTGGCTGCAACAACACATAGGTCGTGGTAGGTATTGGCGATTGCTCTCCGACACTCAGCTTGGGGTGGAGATGGTGGTCATCTAGTTTGCCGTGTTTGAGAAAGGTGAGTACTGTCACATAATCTTTATTGCTGCCTATTCTGAGGCGGTGATTGGGATTAAGCCCCTTGGTGATATCCGCAACAAACAAAAGATTCACGTTTTCTGGGCCTTTTGTATTCAAATTCACATGGAAAGAATTATTCAGTGCACTAAGAGTGGATTTGGGTTTAATATTCATAAACGCCAGGTTATGAAACGATCCATGTTGCAGATATTGCTAATTGTGTTAGATACTAAGGGCCTCAATATGCTTTTATATTGATTCTATTAGTCAAAAGGAGATGGGGCCAAAAATTAGAAGTAGGTAAGAAAGAGTTTTGAGTAGTCATAGATTAATGGAGTTAATATTTGTAGGTGATCAAGGAAGAGTTGAATCAACACTCAATTTCATATTTTATGAGAGAACTCGGTATTCTGGAATCTGGATGAGGCTTGGATGCTTTTTTCTGAAAAATGCCACTGGTTCAGTCACTTAGTTTAGAAAGTAGTCAAATGTCGGGAATGGATCACATAAATGAAGAATGGGGACTAAAGTGCTACATAAAGCATACGTGGGGGATTAACTGTATGCATAGTCCTTCTGTTTATCACGATAAGTATCTTACTGAACCCAGAGTCTCCAACAACTTGATCTTGTCCATTCATCCTACATTTCATTTCAAATTATACGGAAGTATAAGACTACGCTCTGTTAGCTGGAGAGAAATGTGTATGTATTGGGGACCATTCCTGTACATTTCACAGTGGATCCCTATGCATTATTGTCATTATATGGATGATCTCCATTCAGAAGTAAGGGAGTTGTGCTATATATGCTATTTAAACATGGAAAATGAAACGCAAAATTTTACTAGTACTTACCTTTACTTCATCACCTCCTTGCCCCCACCCCCACCCCCACCTGCCCAACAAAAAAAAAAGGAAAAAAGGAAAGCACGCTCACATTACAACAACACTAGATTGCTTTATGTGATATCTATATTATCCAATCTTCTACCTTTTAATTTTTCGACAGTACTGCAACAAATGTTGAAATTCAGTTGCCTGTGCCATCTGATGCTACAAATCCTAATGTTCGAACATCAATGGGTTCTGCTGCCTATGCTCCTGAGAATGATGCATTGATGTGGAAGATTAAATCTTTTCCTGGAAATAAGGTAGGGCTTTTCTTTGTTAGCTGTTTGCCCCTTTTTTTATTGAACTCAGAGATTTCAGAAGCTTCAACATGCTTGTTGTTCACATTCTGTTAAAAAAAATGGCACAGGAATATACGTTAAGGGCAGAGTTCAGGCTTCCTAGCATAACTCCTGAAGAAGCCACTCCAGACAGGAAAGCTCCTATCAGGGTAAAGTTTGAGATACCTTACTTCACCGTCTCAGGAATTCAGGTATGGGTTTCCAAATGGTCATTTTACTTGAGACGTGTTGTTCATTTTCTTCATGCGAAAATTTTTAAACAATTTTCACCCATCACGATGGAAGAGTTCTTCAAATACAGTAAAATTGCTAACAATTGACTGGACTGGATAGTCGTTTATTATTTTGGTAAAAGGGAGTAGGATATTCTTTTGAACAAGAAGTTTCCAAAGCTTAGTGGAACTGAGACCTAATAGTTAAAAAAGTATGGTGAAGATGGAAAAAGGTGTAGTATTTATGGTTGATCGTGAAGAGTTAACTAGAGGCTTCTTTGAGTTGCCCAGAGTTCCTTTATGGCTTTGCAGCATAGAAACAAGTCTATAGCTGAAGCAATGTGGGCCATGTTAGTACACATGCTCTTGCTTGGGAAGTCCGACCAGCGTGCTTAGCTCACAGGGCCACTATTTCTATTCCAACATTTCAATTCCATTTTCCCTTTCTGTATTATTACAGTCTTTTGCTATATAGAACTAGAACTTTACACACTCAAATCTTGCAGACTGAAGCTGTTAATATTTTTGGAATTTTTTTGATTAACAGTGACAGGATCAAGAAATATAGAGCTGAAGTGGGTTTGTAGTTACATTTCACTTGATATCTGGTCCAGAAAATCACAAGTTTATTAGTCAGAAGCATTTAACAATACAGAGTCTGGAGATTTGATAAAATTGAAAAGTGATCGCTGCCACTTATGTTCGACTCTCTCACTCGGAATGAGAAAACAAAGTTTATTGAAGGAAGGTGTTAGCAAGTAAAATGGGTGTACTTGCTCATGGAAAAAAATGGGAGTGTACTTCGGCTCTATTTTACAACACATTAAAGCTGCTCTCCAGTGTATGTAAATATGTCTGTTTACACGAAAGGGATGTCCTACAGAAAAGTAGTTCATGCCTACTATGCATAAAACTTCTCCACTGCATTTCCATTAACAGTTTGCACCTCTAATAATTAATTGGCTACTGAAATTACATACTCTGGTGACAGTAAATCAGATTACTAACATTTGCATATGGATCTACTTACACTTTGCAGGTTCGTTATCTCAAAATTATTGAGAAGAGTGGATACCAAGCACTTCCATGGGTGCGGTACATAACAATGGCAGGAGAATATGAATTGAGATTAATCTGAAAGCCTACAAAAAGGGGTAATTTTGTCAGCATCTTTTGACAAGTTCTCTTCCATAACAATGGTGCGTGCATGAGGTCGTCTTGCAACACGTCTTCCCGCTCATGTGTAAGTGTTTTGAGAGAAACAAATGTTTTCCAGTGCTGCACTTGTTGCATGTCGATAAAGTTACCGAGTAAGATCTAAGAATCATATTTATCTATTGAACAGCAGGGGATCCCATCATAAATCCTTTATAAGAGTGTTAAGAGATTGGGGTATAGAGAAAATGGTTTGATTTTGTGCTTATCCTGCTAATCATACTCAGGAGCATGGACTGAACTTTTTGTGCAAACATACATATATTTATCTCTTTTTTTTTTTAGCATGAGTATTTTTTCCTCCAAATTCTGAAGTGCCAGTGCCTTCATTTTTGGATGAGATGTTTTTTAGGCACTCAGTGAGCAATTTACGTAATGCATTTGAAGTGAATTATCCATGGACTTGAAAATTATGTTCCCAAGTGTATGGTTTGAAGAAAAGATCTCTCTGATTATGTGGAAGAGATATATATTTGGTTCAAACCATGGATTCATTATCCAAGCAACACACTTGGAACTCTGCTCATGATATGGTAAGAGGATGTACAACACCATCATTTCCACCAAGTCCAAGTGACTTGCGCCCCACCCCCACCTCTTTCTTTTCTTTCTTTTCTCACCACGTCCGATATGGTTCCCTTGAGTTACAGATTCAGAACAGTTCAGGATCGATCTTTCTATTCGCTCTAGTATTGTTGTGGTTGATCAGCCCTTATGACCCTTTTTTATCCAGGAAATATTTTTATGCGATTGTTGATGGATATGAAAAAATTATGCCAACATATTCTTTGAAGCATTGTGGCATGCACGGCAATTCAAACTCAAAACAATTAGGTAATAAGTTTGGATTTATCCTGTATTTCCCTATCATTTTCATTATCTTCACATCCTTGTTCCAAACAAAGGTTATAAAATCAGGAATTTGCTCGGAAAGCCTCATGTATCACTATTATCGCAATTTTTGATCTTTATCCATGGCCAATGTTAATTTTGGACCTTTTTGTTTCACAGCCATGGCATTTGAAATGAGTCAATCACACGAAACAATCACAAGGTAGTGTTATCCTGTCACACCCAATTCCTTTTTTCTTTCTTTTTCTATTTCTTCATTTTTCTGGAAAGCTGATGTTTCATCAATTTACTTGCACCTCGATCAATTTCAAAATCTTGGAATTAACGGCAGACAAACTCCCACTGACCCAAAGTGGGTTTTTTTGCTGCTAGATGTTGAACGCAAGCTAAGTAGATAAGCACTTAAAACATCTTTGGAATGGACAATTTGTGATTCAATCATCATTTGCCAAGCATCATGTTTCTTGAGCATTGCCACCAGTGTAAAAAGATGACATTTACTACATAGTATAATTACCAAACTTTGAAAATTTTCTCTCCTTTCACTCAACAAGAGAGCAAATCAACTACTCAACTGCCATAGTAGTAGAACTGCCTTTCAAAAAGATGACCCTAGCAAAATACAATTGCACATTCTAATTGTTCTTCAGTTTTCTACAATTCGCTAATCAAACACTAAATCGAATACAGATGAACCAACCGATATTTAGTCACCTGAATAAAAGATGGTGTTTCAAACTTACGTAAACAATAATTTCCCTACCATCACTAAAATTTGAACTACTTGTTAACAAAAAGACATGTATGGCTCCCAGGAACTGCTTACTTGAATCGAGATTGAATTTCTAATAACCTGTGTGTGAAGAGGTCAAACATTTCATCATGTGCCAACATGCTAATTCTAACGTACTTAGGGCACACGCCGAAGTGCTTCCCTCCTCTAGTCAATATACCGTGGCTGCGAAGAAAGCTTTCACAGTCCTCTATTTTCCCTTCACATTTCAACCATGCAAAAGCTGCAAGGAAAACAAAAAAGTGCAATGAATTTATGTATACTGATTTCAAAACAAAATGTACGAGTGCCCCCGATCTATTTGCAAATTCAAATTTGATGTGAAATGCGAAAAGGGAGAGCTCTAAGTCATTTTGACTCAAAATGTGATCGAATGGTAGGAGTAAGGATCGGAGAATATTTCTACCATAAAAAATCTTTAAAAAAAAGCTTGTTCAAAAAAGTCAGGAACTTCTTAAAAACATTTTGGTGACAAAAAAAGAGCACGAATGGTAGTGCTCTAATATCAGATTTAGTATTTGACCAAAATTGACTCCAATCCCCATCACATTTCAATTTTCAACCATGCAAAAGTCACAAAAAGAAGAAAACAAGTGACGGGATTTTGAGATGATCTCCCAACAAAAATGTAAGAGCATCTTGATTCTAGAATCTCTCATCGAATTCAAATACGATCTAGAATCGTTCATGATATCGTGGATGAACAATATCCTTCATTGATTCTCCAAACAAGTCATTTTTTCCCTCTTAAACACAACCGAATTCAAAGTAGCTGTTTAACTGTGGTGTTGGTCTTGTTCTCGTAAGGATAAATCTGACCTGGAGTTTCTTTCCACCACTTCGTAGGGGCTCTCCCAATCTGGGAGTGAACTTGGGGAAGATTAAGGATTGTGGAGAAGATTTTCTCTCATGGAAAAGGGTAATAAAAAGAGTAGGTTGCAGAAGTCTGGAATTTCTTAAAAGTTTGGAAGGCTCTGTATCGCAACAAGCTTTGACCAAAGTTGTACTCAATTTCAATAGAAAAGAATGTAAGTATTGGATATGGCCTAAATAGTAATGGCTGCTCCTAAGAAATCGTAATTACCTGGCTGCAATCCGAAATTACGACCGCTGAACTTGCAGTTCGCTGTAGGAAAGTCAGGCAAACTGAATAGTTCACTCCTTTTCACCGCAGCCCTCAGTTGACTCCACCGCTTTTCCATGAGGACATAGCTGTGGTCAAAGAAGGGTTGGAGCTCTTCAGGGCCGCCGCCAACACGCTCACAACTATCAGCTACAGCTTGCAAGATTTTGGCTGCCCTGATCTGTGAATCTTTGGACACCCCTATGGTATTGAGCTCTATGAACTGAGTCATTTTTCTTGCAACTTCACGGTCTTTAACAAGAGCCCAACTGCAAGATTTGACCGCAAAGTTCAGAAATGCAAGGGATCCATTAATTTTTTTGCTTCCTTTGTGCTGATTAAGAAACAAAAATATAACAAGAGAGATTAGTGCAGCTCTTGATCATTGATGTGGCTATTCAATCCAAGAGCCGCAACTCATTGATCTAAATTGGTTTGTAATATGCAACGTTCACTGGTGTATAGTATTGTTAATATCCACATATGATCCAAGGACGATTAATTGGCCCAAGGCATGTTCCAATTTGAAAATTTTAAAACTTTTGAAAGGAACAGAATCATTGCACCTGTATCAACTTTCCAGAACCACTATATGACGAGAAAAAGAAAACTACAGAAACAATTTGGAAGGGAGAGAGTAAGGAAAAAAAAGAGAGTAAATCCCTACTGCATGTAGCACCGATAAAGACATGCCACAAAACACTGACAAAGACACTTTTGACACTCAACTTTTTATTAATTGAAGGGCGATACATTGGGCACCGATTTATAAAAAAAAAAATGTCTTCTAACAAAATGTGTTCCATTATCTGGCTACGTGGCTGTGTCTCTAGAGTCGATAAACCATCATCCACATAAAATAGATGATTTCCCTAAGCTTCAACTAGAGGCTAGAGCCTTATTTAACACCCCCGATGTGTTATACAAGCGTCCTAGGAGTGTAAAAATGAAAATGTTAAGAGAAATAGGACTCTATTGATCAGAGTCAAACAAGGGTTGGGAAAGAGTCCAACACCGGTACATGACCTCTAACCAAGTGCCTGTCCTTCATAGAACTTCAAATCTTCACGAACAAGATAACTGGAGCAACCACCTGTAGCATAATCATATGCACACGCACGAGCACAGAAAAAAGGAGGGGACGAGCAGCTTACCCAATTCGCGTTCCAGCATGTCCAGTGCTTTTAGAGACAGTAAACAGCATGAGGTCATGATCCGCAGGAGAAGAAATCGGAGTATACTGTGGCCAATAGTAAGCAAGATCATGAATCAATATTCCCTCGTTTTGATTGACCACTGGCTTCCTTGTGGATCCATCAGGGTTGTTAGGTGAGGTTACAAGCTCAATGTAAGGCTTATCTTGACTAAACTTGTGTGCATCACCGGCCCATCTGTAGAGCCCAGACTTCAGTAAGTCAGTCATCAGAGGATAAGACTGCAAGCAATCAGCAATTTCATATTAAACACCTACAAAAGAAATGATTGAACAAATATTGAGCATAGCAAACCTAATCTCAGCTAGCATATTTCAACTGAATCCGAAATCCTCAAGGTTTAGTTCGGGTGATTCGACTGAATCAACTGCATTTGATTCACCGCATTAGATAGAGGATTCGGTTACAAATTGGCAGAGACCACAATTTTGGTGTTTTAGCGCAAAAATTAGTGGAGATATTATATAGATAACCAAACCTAGAAAAGATTAAATATACAACACATAGGGGAACATGGTTTTAGTAATCCTCTCACTATTAATCTCGTGGGTTTTCTAATTCTGTGGAGTTATATATCCCTCATTATTAGTCTGACAAATCAAACATGGCCTTACAAAAAATGGTCCGACTTCAAAAGAATGGAACTATTTTCCTTCTCCTTCACAGGAAAAGATGTTGATGATTTCCAAATAAGTACAGCAATGGAAAGTAAGGAAGAATGACAAAAAACGAAAAAATTTAACAAGTGCAATACTAGTTCGTAAGCTCTTCTATTTTCGTGGATATACATGTGAATGTAGTATAACTTAGCTTATTTAGTTATTTAATTATTTGTTCTTACTTTAAGGGTATTTTTGTCCTTTTATCTTATTAGGATTTTTAGGGTTATTAGGCTTGGCCTATTTAACCACATTGTCTTGTACAATAAACTCATTCAATAATATAGTAGAATAAAATTTTCCCTTCTATCATGGTATCAGAGCTTAGGGTTAGGATTAGGGTTTAGCATCACCTCTCCTTTGCATCTGCATCTGCATCTTCCCTTCTTCAATCTGACTCCCTCTTCTGCCGCCGCCCTCCAGTCTTCTCCCTACCGCCGCTGACCATCCTTACAGGCCTTTCGATCTGGGATCGCCCACCTTCGCCAGACTTCCCGATCACCCTCGTCGGCTAACGCCGCAGTTCGCAAAACCGCCACCGTTCTTGTCGGCCGCTGCATCCACCGCCGCAGTTCGCCGGAGATACATCTCTAGTAAGCTCGATCTGTGAGTTCCCACATCCGGGATCGCCCCCCTTCGCCAAACCTCTTTCCACCCTCGTCGGCAACTGCCACCGTTCACAAAACCACCGCCATTCTTCATCGGCTGCCGCCGCCGCCGCCGCTCGCCAGAGACTCGTCTCTGTGGGTTATTCTCTGGTATTTGGTCTACGTCAGTGGGAGACCTTCTGGTGTTCTCTAGTATGCTCTAAGTCAGTGGTCTCTGCTCTACATCAGTGGGTTATTCTTTGATATTTGGTCTACGTCAGTGGGTTTATTTCTTGTTCATTCCTCATGTCGGATAATAAAACGCAAGCCACCAATATACGGTTAACAGGTAACAACTATTCGTATTGGTCCCATGTTATGAAAAATTTTATTGTGGCCAAGGGGTTATGGGGATATGTCGATGGTTCAATCTTGCAGCCATCTGATTCAAAAGCCGATAACTACAAAATTGCTCTTGCAAAATGGAATATGAAAAATACCAGGATTCTTACTTGGTTCACAACTATGTCGAATCCAATATTGGTATGAATTTCTCCAAATATAGTACAGCGCAGAAAGTTTGGGATTATTTAAAAACTATGTATTTGGAGTCCAATTTCGCTAAGCAGTATAAGCTTGAGATGCCTATTCAGAGTGCTACTCAAAGGGATAAGTCAGTTCAGGAGTTTTACAATGAGATGACTAATTATTGGGATCAGTTGGCTCTTATTGAACCTTCAGATTTGCAATCACTTGATAGCTATGTTCAGTACAGGGAGAAACAACGTATTGTCCAGTTTCTCATGACTTTTTGAGATCAGTTTGAGCCTCTTCGGGGGGGCTATCTTACACCGTTCTCCCTTACCATCAGTTGATGGTGCCGTACGTGAGATTATTGCCGAGGAAACTAGGTTCAAAGTGTCTTATGTTGCATCTCTTGCTCAATTTGTGTTTGCCACTCCCTTGGCTAATTCGAGTCAGTCTTTGGTACCGATCCTACCCATTCCAGCTTCCTATTTGATTCAAGTAACTGACAAGCCCAAATCTCGTGTAGCTACAAATGAATGTAGTTTTTGCCAACAGAAGGGTCACTAGAAGAATGCATGCCCCAAACTTGTTCAAGCCAAGGGCCGTACCTCTTCTCACTCGGCCACCCCATCATACTCTCGGTCTCCACAGCACTCCTACCTTGCCCCAACAGCCCTCGCGGTCTCTATCCCTGGCATTACTCCATCTTTCTTCTTGTATGAGCAGTTTCAACAGTTTCAAGCTTTCTTGGCTACCACTAAAAAGCATAATCAACAAGCTTCTGCTATGACCATTACTCTCTCAGGTTTGCCTAGTCCTCACATCACAGGTACCTTACACACCACTTAGATTTTTTACTTGGGTTTTTCCTATCATATGTCCCCTGATGTTTCCCTTATGAGCAATTGCATTTTCCTCGTTTCCTCCATTAGTATTGCTACTGCAAATGGTTCCCCGATGCATGTTGTGTCTGTCGGTTCTATTTCATCTCCCTCATTATGTCTTCCTGATGTCTTTTATGTCCCTCACATATCTTTAACTCTTATTTCGATTAGTCAATTGTCTAATTCGGATTTTAACGTTTTGTTCTCTTCTTCTGGTTGTGTTGTGCAGAATGGGGCATCCAAAAAGCAAATTGGAACCGGCCGTAGCGTGGGTGACCTCTATACTTTGGAAATCTTGCACCTTCCCCTGATATCTCCTCCCACCGCCTTCTCCTCTTTTTCTTTCAATGCAACATCTTCTCTTTTTTACCTTTGGCATTCTAGATTAGGTCATTTGTCTAGTAAGTGTTTGAAACATTTAGTTAAGTCTGGTCTTTTGGGTACCATCCCTATTAGTGACATTTCTGATTGCAGTGGTTGTAAGTTGGCCAAAATGTTTGCCTTACCATTTAATAAAAGTACTTCTGTTTCTACTTATCCTTTTCATCTTGTCCACATTGATTTGCGGGGGCCTTCTCCTATTGCAAGCAAAGGAGACTCTATGTATTATGTTTCTTTTGTTGATGATTATAGTCTATATACATGGACTTATTTACTTACGCACAAATCGAATTTTTTCAAAGTTTATTGCAATTTTCACAATATGGTGCATACTCAGTTTTCTATTACAGTCAAAATCTTTCGCTCTGACTTGGGTGGGAAATACTTTCTTTCTGAATTTACTGAAATTTTTAGCGACTCATGGAACTATTCACCAATCTTCCTGTTCGGACACTCCTGCCCAAAATGGTCATGTTGAGTGCAAACATCGTCACCTCTTGGATACTGCTCGGTCTCTTCTCCTCTCGTCCTCTGTCCCTTCTATTTTCTGGGGCAAAATTGTGCTCACTGCTGCCTATCTCTTGAATCGCATGCCTACCCACTTCTCTCCGGTACTTGTCCGTATGAGCGTTTCCATGGTCATCTTACCAACTATTCCCTTCTTCGTGTGTTCGGGTCTACATGCTTTGTTCTTCTTCCTAAGCGGGACCGCAATAAACTCAGTGCTCGTTGTGCTTTCTGTGTTTTCTTAGGATACGGTATCCACCAGAAAGATTATCGTTGTTATGATCCTATGACTAAAAAATTATATGTGTCCCACCATGTCACCTTTATTGAGTGTTTATCCTACTTCTCCCTTCCCCCAAAACTAACCCCTATTACGAAGGACGACCTCGTTCTTCTTGATCCTTTTCCTACTGATGTTTCTCCAACTGAATACATTGCCACTGTGGACGTTTCTGACCTTCCTCCTATCTTTTCGGCTCCTCTCCCTCTACCCTCATTCCACCATATCCTTACGTCTATTCCCGCCGTCATACAGCTTCCTTTGCCTAGCCCCACCTCCCGACTCTCCGGCCCATTCCCTTGCTTCTTCGGACCTTGATCCTCCTGACCATCGTTATCCTGCTTGCGATCGTCATCCCCCGGTAAGACTTGGCTTTACTAATACTTGTTTCTCTTCTTCCTATCGTTCCTTTCTTTCTCGTATCCATGCTTATTTTCAGCCCAGCTCATATAAAGAAGCTTGTAATGATCCTAATTGAGTGCATGCCATGAATGACGAGCTGACTGCTCTTGCCAAAACTCATACTTGGGATTTGGTCTCTCTGCCAGCCGGGAAGAATCTCATTGGTTGCAAATGGATTTACAGAGTCAAAACTCATTCCGATGGTTCTTTAGAGCGGTATAAAGCTCGTTTGGTTGCTAAGGGATTTTCACAAGAATATGACATTGATTATGAGGAGACTTTCGCGTCTGTTGCCAAAATGACCACAGTTCGCACTTTGATTTCTGTCGGTGCAGTGCATCAATGGCCTCTCTTTCAGTTGGATGTTAAGAATGCATTCCTTAACGGCTACTTATCTGAAGAAGTCTACATGTGTCCCCCTCCGAGACTTTCTCATACCACCGGACTTGTTTGTCGTCTTTGACGTGCACTATATGGTCTTAAGCAGTCTCCCCGTGCCTAGTATGAGCTTTTCCACTCTGTTGCTCTACAGATTGGCTTTCTTCCTAGTATGCATGATCCTGCTCTATTTATTCGTCGCACGTCTACGGGGCTTGTTCTTCTCTTATTATATGTCGACAACATGATTATTACGGGTTCTGATTTTGCTACTATTAGTGAGATGAAGTCTCACCTCTTTCACGAGTTTGAGATGAAAGATTTAGGTCCATTTCGTTATTTTTGGGTATTGAGGTTGCTTCCTTCCCTAAGGGTTATCTCTTATCTCAAACCAAATATGCAACCGTTATCCTCCATCGTGCCCATCTCACTGATGATAAGCTTGTTGATACCCTTATCAAATTGCATGCCAAGTTCTCTACTACCGATGGAGTTGTTCTTGATGATTCTACTGAATTTCGCGAACTGGTTGGTTGCTTGGTATATCTCACTGTGACTCGTCCCGATATTGCTTATGTCGTCTATATTATTAGTCAGTTTGTCTCTGCCCCTCGATCTACCAATTGGGTTGCCCTGCTCCGCATCTTGCAGTACGTTCATGTTACTCTCTATCAATGCTTACTGCTCTCCTCCACTTCGAGTTTGACTCTCCGGGCATATGCCGATGCTGATTAGGCTAGGGATATTGCTGATCGCAAATCAACTGCTGGGTTTTATGTGCTTCTTGTCGACTCCCTCATCTCTTGGAAAAGCAAGAAACAGTCTGTTATTGCTCACTCCACTACTGAAGCTGAATATCGGTTTATGTCTCAGGCGACCGCCAAAATTGTCTGGCTTCGTTGACTTTTGTCGGATATGGATGTTTCACTTGACTCTCCCACACCTCTTTACTGTGATTAAAAGAGTGTCATTCAGATCGCACATAATTCCGTATTTCATGATAGAACGAAGCATATTGAGATTGATTGTCATTTCATCCGCCAGCATCTCCAGTCTGGCACTATTGATCTCCCCTTCGTTCCGTCCTCCCTTCAATTGGTTGATTTCTTCACTAAGACTCACACCACTGCTTACTTTCGTTTTCTCTTTGGCAAATTCATGGTGCTCTCAGCTCTCACATCCTGAGTTTGAGATGAGGTGTGAACGTAGTATAGCTTAGCTTATTTAGTTATTCAATTATTTGTTCTTATTTTAAGGGTATTTTTGTCCTTTTATCTTATTAGGGTTTTTAGGGTTACTAAGCTTGGCATATTTAACCACATTGTCTTGTACAATAAACTCATTCAATAATACATTAGAATAAAGTTTTCCCTTCTATCAATACAAACCAAGAGATAAGTCAACGTTATATAGAACATTAATTATATTAAATAGAAACATGAAAACAACAAAAATATTAAAGCCAAAAGTTGGCGCAAAATCAACTGGCATGCTTGCATCAGTTGATCAGAATTGTTCACTGACCACTCACGCAAACTGCCTCAGTTGGTTTCAAGCTCTTTTGACTTGAATAGTGTTAGTAATCTATTATAATCAACGGGTATCTGTAATCTTAACGTGGGGAGATTAATAAGTATTTAATAACTTGGAGCTCGAAATATAAATTGAGATAAGGACGGGAGTGCAATTATAATTCTTTAGTGGTGTGAATTATAATTTGTGAAATAAGAAATATAGTCTTAGTAGGATTAGGGTTTCTTATTTTACACAAGAGAATTATTTCTCCTGAGGTCCCTGCCCTAGCCCTATAAATATACTGCTTCGTTCTCTAGGTTAGACACACATTACGTTATTGAGAGACTCGAATACGTGGGTCTGAGAGAGAACAAGACGATCTCGTTTGATCCCACAATCGGCACGAGAATCGAGGTATAAGGGAATACGGCAGAAGATCTTTAGGCTTACAGCAGACGGCTGTAACAAGTTCTACCAGCGATCGTTGTTCTGTAGGAGTCGAGATAAAACCCTAATTCCGCCTTGTAGGGTTTTTCAATCTGTTAACGTTTAATCTGCACGCATATTGCTGGGTTCTGGGAATGGATTCCTAACAGTGGTATCAGAGCAGGCTGTAATCATGCGTATAGATTAAACAGATCATGTTGTCCGGAGTCTGTAGAGGGTCGATCGTATGAACTGTGCTAACTTTTGTTTTGCAGAGTTCTAGAATATGCTAACCCTTATTTTGAAGGAAATCTTATCCCACTATTATGGTCACGCATGAATGTTTGTGTGATTGGATCCCACGTTTAATTTTAACGTGGTTACTGCTTTTATCTTGGGTACCACGAGTATTTTTCGTGGTTGTAATATAAGAGTAGTTTGTGAACTCCGGTATGTGGGAGGCATAAGTTTTGAATGTAATCTCTATTTTTCCAGTTGTATCGCTTACAGTGTTGTAAGATTACAAATCATGCAGCTCGACCCCCTTCGACCCCTTGTGCCTGCATCAAACTTTTACTTGGTGGGCAAGACGTAGCTGCGAACTTGGCTTTTTTTTTTTAGAAACAGAATCTGACCATAATAGTTGGGATTCATATTTATCTGACCATAATAGTTGGGATTCATATTTATCATGTTTCTTTATTTATGTTTATATTTGTTTCCATAAGTGTTTGCATATGTGATAGTTTACCATTTTAGGACAACATGGTAATAATTGGCTTTTGACCTAGATCACTATTTTTTGTAAACACATATATTTTGATAATCCTCACAAAATTTTAAATAACTAAGTGGGAGAAGGAGTTTATTTTGAATAAATCCTACGGTTTCCATTACTAGTTTGTAGGTGATATAATTAATTTTGTGTGATGGTTTTAGAACTTTCCTCCCTATCGGACAAAATTGATTATGGCATCATCGGTACAAACTTCCTTGAGTGATAGTTTTAAGATAATTGTTGTGTGGGCCACTTCTCCATCTGAGGTGGTTCATAACGGAACAATGGGTCTAAAAGCTAGGAAATGGTGTACACTTAGCTATAAATAAAAGTATCCCCTCTATCTGGGTCACTGCTATTATTTATAGAACCAAAGCTATATTGGCTATTTAATTTTACCTGGCACGGTTTGGTGTCTAGATGGTAGAAATTAAAAGGTTGTGCCTATCTACACGAATGATGGAGAGTAGAGGACCTTCCATCGAGGCATGCTCTTCACGGTGTGTAGGGTTGCCAATGTTTTTCTTTTCAACATGTGGTTGAGGGAACTAATATTGAATTGAAATTCAAATTTCTTATTGCCCATCATAATTCTTGTTATTATGTGATTCTCAGATTCAAAAATGGCATCTTTCAATCCACTTGCTGTTATTCTCAAACAAAACAAACTTACTGGCGAAAATTATATTGACTGGAAAAGAAACTTGGACATTGTCTTAACTGCTGAAGGGCACAAGTTTGTGCTAAGTCAAGAGTGCCCTCCGCAACTCTCTGAAAATGCCACTGAAGAGGAAGCAAAGCCTTTTAAGCAGTGGAAGAAGGCTGATGAGATGGCGCGGTGTTATATTCTGGCATCTATGTCGAATATATTGCAACATCAGCATCAGTCTATGGAAACTGCGTACGATATTATACTGAACCTCAGAGAAATGTTTGGGGAACAGAATCGTGCAGCAAGGCTAGTTGCTTTTAATGAATTGATGAATATCACCCATGTTGAAGGGACCCTAATTAGAGATCATGTTCTAAAGATGATGGCTCTTTTGAATGAACTAGAGATGTTAGGAGTTGAAATTGATGGGGAAACCCAGGTCGATTTTGTTCTTAACTCACTGAAATCTGAGAGTTTTAAGCAATTCCGCGTAAATTATTCTATGAACAAAATGCATTTATCTTTGTCGGAATTGCTTAAGGAACTCCATGCTACTGAGGGTCTTTTGGGTGTGAAGAAATCATCTGTGTTAGTGACTGAGAAGGCTTCTAGTTCTAAGCCGAAAGGCAAGAAGAAGCAGAACAAGTCTCATAAGAAGGTTGTGGGGGCAGTTATAGCGCCTCGCGATGGAGTGAAAAAGCCTAAGGGCAAGTGTTTTCAATGCAACCAAAAAGGGCACTGGAAGAAGGATTGTCCGGTTTTTCTCAATAAAGTGAACAAAGGAGGTAAATCTTTTTCGCTAGTAGTTGAATCATGTTTAGCGATGTTATCTACCAGTACCTGGTGTGTAGATACAGGTGCCACTAATCATGTTTGCAATTCATTGCAGGGGTTCCAGGAAACCAGGAAACTAAGTGATGGGGAGATTTGCTTACATATGGGAAATGCTACCACAGTAGCAGCAGTTGCAGTAGGAAACGTTTTTCTTAATTTCAGTAATGATAGGAGTTTAATTTTAAGAGATTGTCTTTATGTTCCCAATATTAGAAGAAACTTGGTTTCAGTTTCTAAATTGTTTAAGGATGGATATTCAGTTTATTTTAGTAACTCTGTAGTTATTAAGTTAAATAAACATTTTGTCTGTTCTGGTTCATTGGTGGATGATCTCTATATTATTAATCCTATGTTTCCTATAGTGCAACTGAATGAATTGAATAACACTAATAATTTGCCTTGTAAGAGAAAGGAGTCTTCTAAGTTGAACCAAACATATCTTTGGCACTTACGTCTTGGCCATATTAATCTGAATAGGATTTCTAGACTGGTTAGAGATGGACCTTTAGGTTCATTGCAAGTAGAGGAACTTCCAGTATGTGAATCATGTTTAGAAGGTAAGATGACCAAGAGGCCATTTTCAGCTAAGGGATATAGAGCCAAAGAACCGTTGGAATTGGTTCATTCTGATGTGTGTGGTCCTATGAATGTCCAAGCTAGAGGTGGTTTTGAGTATTTCATTACTTTTATTGATGATTACTCAAGGTATGGATACATTTATTTGATGCGTCGTAAGTCCGAATGCTTTGAGAAATTCAAGGAGTATAAGGCAGAAACGGAGAAGCGTCTAGGTAAATGTCTCAAGACACTACGATCTGATCGTGGTGGCGAATACCTCTTGGGAGAATTTAAGGATTACTTATCGGCTGAAGGGATTGTATCCCAGTTGTCAGCACCAGGTATGCCACAACAAAATGGTGTAGCAGAAAGAAGAAATAGGACTCTTATGGATATGGTGAGGTCAATGATGAGTTATTCTGATTTACCAATTTCGTTTTGGGGACATGCACTAGAAACGGCTGCATATATTCTTAACTTGGTGCCATCTAAGTCAGTACCGTCTACACCCACAAAATTGTGGACTGGGCGTCAACCCAGTCTACGGCATGTTCGGATTTGGGGTAGTCCAGCACATGTGTTGAAGGGGAACGCAGAAAATTGGAATCAATGACAGAAGTTTGCTTGTTTGTGGGGTACCCTAGAGGAACGAAAGGTGGTTTATTTTATAGTCCTAAGGATCAGAAGGTTTTTGTTAGTACAAATGCTCGATTCTTAGAGGAGGACTATGTAATAGATTACAAACCCAAAAGTAAGATTGTTCTAGAGGAATTGAGAGGAGAGGGACAGACACAATCTTTTATACCACCAGTAGTACGTGAAGAAACACCTCAAGAGACATTTATTGATGCACCTATTGACACACCTGAACCTCGTCGTAGTGGGAGGGTTATTGTACGACCCGCTCGGTATACGTTATTGGGAGAATATTATGATATGATCCCTGACGAGCAAAATGCTGAACCCTGTAACTACAATGAGGCATTACAAGGTAAAGATGCAGAACTTTGACAAAAGGCTATGCAGTCAGAGATGGAGTCCATGTACTCAAATCAAGTTTGGGATCTTGTAGAACCACTCGATGGGATTAAACCCATCGGATGCAAGTGGATCTACAAAAAGAAGAGAGGAGTGGACGGGAAGGTGCATACCTTCAAAGCTAGGCTTGTTGCGAAAGGGTATACTCAAAAAGAAGGGATCGATTATGAGGAGACTTTTTCGCCAGTAGCCATGCTTAAATCCATTCGGATTCTCTTATCCATTGCAGCTCATCTTGATTATGAGATTTGGCAAATGGATGTCAAGACTGCGTTCCTTAATGGAAATCTGGAAGAGTGTATCTATATGGTGCAACCAGATGGTTTCATATCAAAAGGTCAAGAGCACATGTTGTGCAAGCTTAAGAGATCCTTATATGGGCTTAAGCAGGCATCTAGGTCTTGGAACATCCGTTTTGATCAAGCAATCAAGTCTTTTGGTTTTGATCAATGTCCGGATGAGTCTTGCGTGTATAAGAGGCGCAGCGGCAAAGTGGTGGTGTTTCTAGTGCTATATGTTGATGACATTCTGCTCATCGGAAACGATGTGGGAGAGTTGTCTGCAGTGAAAGTGTGGTTGTCCAGCCAATTCGAAATGAAGGACTTGGGAGAAGCTAGTCACATCCTTGGGATTAAGATTATGCGAGATCACAAGTGTAGGATGTTGGAAAAGATGAAGGCAGTTCCTTATGCTTCAGCAGTAGGAAGCCTCATGTATGCTATGCTATGTACTAGACCTGATATTTGTTTTGCGGTTGGCATGGTCAGTAGATATCAGTCTAATCCTAGACAGGAGCATTGGACTGCGGTGAAACATATAATCAAGTATCTGAAAAGAACTAGAGATTATATGTTGGTGTACCAGTCAGTTAGTCTTGTACCGTGTGGGTACACAGACTCAGACTTTATGTCAGATAAAGATTCCAGAAAGTCTACCTCAGGATATGTGTTTACCCTAGGAGGAGGAGCCATTAGTTGGAGGAGTGTCAAGCAATCATGCATTGCTGATTCCACCATGGAGGCAGAGTATGTGGCAGCGTCTGAAGCAGCCAAGGAGGCCGTTTGGCTCAGGAACTTCTTGATGGATCTAGAAGTGATTCCTTCAGTGCAATCAGCCATTACGCTCTATTGTGACAATAGTGGTGCAGTTGCTAATTCAAAGGAGCCAAGGGCTCATAAGAAGGGTAAACACATTGAGCGTAAGTATCATTTGATTCGAGAGATCGTACAGAGAGGTGATGTTACTGTGACTAAGATTGCATCGGCGAACAACCTGGCAGATCCATTTACGAAGAGCTTACAAGCCAAGATTTTTGATAATCACGTAGAAGGAATGGGAGTCAGATGTGTGGCCACATGGATGTGAGTCTCAGTGGGAGTTTGTTAGAGAACTATGTGAAACGTTATGGTTTTATGTAATGGATTAATATTATTAATCAGTTTTATCCATTTTGATGAGAATCTTCTATGGGCAATAGTTGCATGATATTACTTTATGTTGTGCATGTGTGTCTTTTATTCTACATAGTAGATGATCCAGTGTGTAGAGTGCAACTTACACACAGAAGATTGGATCATCGGTTCTTGTGGAATATAAGTTATGGTTCACAGTCTTAAATGGAATTTGACACACCATTGGTAGGACTGTAGCATAATGTTTTAGTGGGTCTATCTTGATCACGGGGAATGGTATTAATTTTAATACTACTTCCAACTCATTGTGCTAGTACACTTTGTGTGTATGAACGGACCATTTTTGAGGTAATTATCTTTATACTGACTTTATAAGATGATTAAAACCTCATGGTTATTATGAATACTTGTGCTCTTAATCCAAAGATAATTAATAGATATATACATACAATGTTGTTGACTTTGACTCATTTAAAAGTGAGATCCTCTTTGGGGTCAATATTCTTGATGAATTGGGTCACGATATTATATGCAAGACATGTATTGATATTAATTATTAATGGAATCCACATCCCAGTAGGGAATGATGATAACCCCTTGAGTAAACTTATAAGTTTCGATGATGTCAAACCCTGCAGGTGGATATTTGTATCCGACACATCGAATAAGTTAAGCAGATAGTCTCAAGGCATTTAAAGATGTTGATTAAATGGGAGATTGTTAGTAATCTATTATAATCAACGGGTATCTGTAATCTTAACGTGGGGAGATTAATAAGTATTTAATAACTTGGAGCTCGAAATATAAATTGAGATAAGGACGGGAGTGCAATTATAATTCTTTAGTGGTGTGAATTATAATTTGTGAAATAAGAAATATAGTCTTAGTAGGATTAGGGTTTCTTATTTTACACAAGAGAATTATTTCTCCTGAGATCCCTGCCCTAGCCCTATAAATATACTGCTTCGTTCTCTAGGTCAGACACACATTACGTTATTGAGAGACTCGAATACGTGGGTCTGAGAGAGAACAAGACGATCTCGTTTGATACCACAATCGGCACGAGAATTGAGGTATAAGGGAATACGGCAGAAGATCTTTAGGCTTACAGCAGACGGCTGTAACAAGTTCTACCAGCGATCGTTGTTCTGTAGGAGTCGAGGTAAAACCCTAATTCCGCCTTGTAGGGTTTTTCGATCTGTTAATGTTTAATCTGCACGCATATTGCTGGGTTCTGGGAATGGATTCCTAACAATAGATGGTCCTATCAAAACATGGCACATTAGGACACAAGCATACCTGCCACAGCACATGATTAAATCGATAGCCAAAATGCTACAGAAGACCAGCGCGTCATTAGAAAATTATCAAAATAATCAAACATGATGCTTTGAACTCACTGAGTAAAACGGGGCAGCAGCTACCACATTCATGGGCTCGGATGCATTGGGTGGAGAGAGAGCATACAACGCAGCCTGAACGAGTTGACTTGAACCCGTTCCAACCACAATATGACGGCCTTCAGTGATGGCATTTCCAACTAGTTTATGCAATCTAATAACTGCCTTTGCAAATTCTGGCTCCAAAAACCAGCAAAGGTTTGTGACATCTGAAAAATAACTTATGAACTGCCACCCAGCAATCACAACCGTTGTTTTCTCTCCCATCTGCTTCCAAAACGTTTCGTACATTGTTGGATCACCACTGCATCAAATTAGATATAACATTAGGACCAACTCTGTAATGTTTTATATCAAAGAGCACTACCACAATTGCATTTCTACCACAATTTGAGATTCATGAAAGTAAAAGAAGTAACTTTATGTGTGACTTCAAACCCGTTCCATGCTTCCAATCTGTACTCGTGGTACAAAGAAAGATGGTCCACCATTCCAAATGCATTGTTTCGTTGTCCTCATATGAGAAATGAAGGAATACAAGTTGAAGTAGTAATGCAGGTGATACACCATGGAATTATGGACGTGATTTATGGCCAAGATCCCACCAAGCCAATATAAGAGCGGTCAATTCCAAAATGCCTTGCAAGTCAGACAAAAATTGACACATAACATTAGTAGGACCACAGTGGATGGTGGAGTGAGTGGCCTTTTTTATTTTGGACTGTGGAATATGATTTAAGTTCACTGATGGTCCACTAAGACAGTGGGATCATCTTTGTCCTTACCTTCAAAATAATATACATCCAAGTCCATGTACCATATCAAGAAAAATAAATTTACAAAACCGGCCACTGCAGAACTTACAACAAAAAAACATGCAAAGTAGGTATGGAAGGCAGCGTTTGTGGATCCTACTCTATAACAGATCAATGATTGGATGGATGACTCTGAATATTAGATCTAAATGCTCTTGTTTGCGGTAAAGATAGAGACATAAAACCCCAACAGGTTGGAACTGGGTTTTAGACTTTAGGTGTTATCAACTCTTGCGGGCCATTCCACATGGGGCTTTGCCCCAACTCTAATAGGTTCTCCACGAGTGGATGGTGGGGTTGATCCTAGGGATTAGTCCAGCTACGTGTAATCTAGTCTGGACATGCTGGGCTAATTAAAAAGAAGAGAGAGAGAAGAGACCTAAGTTGGGTCGTGACTGGTAGCACTTAGAAGGGCTCATAAATTATCAAATGACACAACCCACTCTCCTTTACTAACAAAGAGTTTCACAAAAGTTGAGTCCTTAGCAAAAATGCTTCTAGCGAAAATGCTTCTTTCTCCTTTCGTGAGAGATTCTCAGTTTCCAAAAACTTGGAACGTATTCTAGGAAGTTCCAGAAAAATGAGTTGTTTACGGAAAAAAGTCTGCAGAAACAATTTCACTACATTTGTGATGAATAAATAAAACAGAAAATGAAATCAAAACAAGGTAGGCCTAGCAAAATTAGGTAGTAGCAATCTATCTGCTCCATACACACAAAGGCACGCACAAAAGACCCACACACGGGCATATATCAAAAGTAAGCCAAAAGAAGTGCATTGCATTTGGGCTTAAAATGGAAGCTAATTGAGTTTATTAGTAATTTGAGGTCCACCACCAAGTACAGAAGAATGATGATGTTGGTCAATGAGAATATTGGTAAGCACCACCACCCATGGTGCAAGTGGTTTTTTTAAAGGTAATTTACCTATGGTGCTTGTTTTTTTAAAAGGTCATTTACCATGGTGCATGTGAGAGACAAAGCACAACCACAACTTTGGGAACAGAGAGAACATGACACAGCAGATTCCAAGAGGTTTCCCCAACTCTTAACATGCACCATGGGAATTCACCACCACCCAAATACCTGTCTCCTGAAACTGGCTATTACCACAGCAAGCAAATTAACTGCTAAAGTTAAACACGTAAATCCAGAAGAAAAAGAGCAGCAGTACAGTCAACCAAGTCAAAACATTTATACTATTCCCAACAAATCACCCCCATGGGTAAATTCTTGTTGAGGGCATGTGCCTTATCGAGCCCACTTACATGATCGGAAATGTTCATGTTTTAGAATTCGTCAAGAACATTAATCGTTCACAAAATCATGTCGATCAGATTTAGGTTCCCCTCTCCGGTCCCTTGAAAAATAAGTTACCCGTTGCCTACCAATTTTACGAGTACACAAAACTAACCAAAATTTAAAATCTCACTGAGCATCTTACAAAATATAACTATTCATGACAAGTACCCCATCAGAAGTCAACAATGTCCTTTCAAAGGGCGCCCAGTCTAGACCAAAAAAATAAAATTAACGACTAAAATTGAAGTGTCAGCATTTTGTTGACTTAAGGTGGGAATATGACTACTTTCTCCTTGGCTTCTACGAAAATTACACTAATAAAATGGGCACAATCACATGGCCAAAAAAATCATACTTAACAGCCCATTTGATTGGTAAGAGCATCAAAGAAAGTGACGCATGGAAGAAAAAAAATATCAATGTGTTTGATGGTATATGTATGAGAAACACAAAACTTACCGTACAAATCACTTATACAGCTGGGTTTTTTTTTTTTTTTTTTGAATTTTGTCATGACAATACTTATCAATGTTGCTTCAAATTTATCCCACTTTTCTACCAGCTTATTCCTAAGCAAGTTTAATACATCTAAATAGTAAAAATAAATTTTTCCAAATTTTTTCTCCAAAAATCCCACGTTTTTTCCTTTCTATCACAACATTTTTCTAAAAACTGTTCAGTTTCCATCTTTCATACCCATACTCTGAAACTTACAGAAAAGAAAAAAGAGTAATCAGACTCACTGGTCCAAATTGATGTTCCGCTCTCCACCATCATTGATGTTCCGCTCTCCACCATCTTCAGCGTCCGTACGAGCAACCAAGCTTGATGACGTCTCCACGTGCTTCCCCTCGCTAACGTGCGCCACTTTGTGCAAAAAATCCTCCATTGGAACCTCTCTGTTTTGCTGCTTCTCTTCCAAACAGAATCCGGGAAGGCTCTCATCTGCTCTCCAACTTTCACCAACATACCCAAGCCTCAGAATCAATCCAACGTTCAACGCCACAGACAACATCAACATATGCCTCAGTGACAAAACCCTCCTCTTGTCCATCTTTTCTTGATTATTGATTCCGAAAATACAGAGTCCAATCAAAACTGTGAAATACAGGGCAAAGCAGAGCCTCCACTTACAATAGCAGAAAGAATCCCAGACGTATGTTGATAACAGAAGATATCTTGTTTCTATAGGCACCTGCCTTTATATATGGTGCACAGAGATGCATATAATCATAGACAACTAGGGTTTGTAAGTGGGTTTTGAGAGTGGCAAGTTAAGATTAAACCATATTTTTAGAAAGAAAAGACATATGCTAGGATACATATCCATGTCAAACAAGATGATTTTAATTTGAGAGAGAAAAGTAAAGCATAAAACTCACAACCCAGAAAAACAATATCCTTCTATTCTTTAGAAAACTTTAAACAAAATTCTTAAGACTTGCTAGATAGAGGTTAGCTAATCTATAAATTATTAGCACTGGGAAGAAGAAACAGAGTTATACACACCAATGGACAATAGAGACTTGAATGCGACCAAGCTTTTGATTGCTCTTCCGATTGGGGTGAAGGCGAAAACAGAGATCAATCTCAACTCATTGGCATTTTGTTGGGGCGATGATAAGGATAAAATGCACCTGGGCAACGAGGAATTCCCACGCGGGACAGGGGATGTATTGAAGAATCAAGGAATCAAAACCCCAAAAGATTTTTCGCCCGGAAAATCTCGCAGTATCCGATGCCGGATCTCGAAATACGCCCTATTATTAAAGAATGAAAGAGAAAATGATGTAAAGTGTCAGTGTACTGTCACACGCACACTCCTTAGTCCTTCCCCCCCTCTCTCTCTCTCTCTCTCACACACAACTGAACACGCATGCTAGAGTGAGAGAGATGAAGGCAGTGGGTTCTGAGCCTGGGCGAAGCGTATTCGAGTTGGGAAAAGAAAAGCTGTTACCACTGATCTCCCTTCACCTGTGCTCTGTTTTGCACCCTTTTCTCTCTTCCTCTCCGTTTCATTTTTTTACTAGCGTATTACTCGCTAGGGTGTACATCGTCTGAATTAGTCGGTTCCCGTATGAATCTAATAAAAAAAAATATGAATCAAAAATTGACCATTATTAATTTAAAATCTAACCAAAATCGATTTTCAATTTCAAATCGGATCGTTGGAGTTTATGGTTCTACCCGCAAAATACATGGATAATTTGAAGAGTGAGTAATGTTCTTGGAAAAAGATAGAAAGTAGTAAGTTTTTACTTGAAAAGTAAAAATATTCTTTAAAAAGTGTAAGAGAGTTTTATTTTTTCAACTACTCAAGTAAAGTTGTATAGTCAAATTTAATAAAAAAGGTAACTAGTATATAAGTATATGTTTATGTTATACATACTTGTTATAAACGGTTCCGGTTTAGTTCGAATCGCGAATTGATAAAAAAAACCAATTACTAAATCAAAATTAGCAATTTTTATTTTTTTACAACCAGAACTTGACCATTTGACCATAAAACAAACCAAAATGAACGATTTGGATCGATTCAGTCTGATTTTTCACTTTTTTGGATTTTCTTAGACACTCCTATTACTCGTGGCCACATCATTACCAACAATATTAAATATATGTTAAATTTTTAACTCAATTATTATTATTCAAACTATTACTATGTTGCATTGCATAATTTTTTTATGTAAACGTTAACCATTTGATCAAAATAATTTCAGTCATAATTGTGAAAATGTGCTTGAAAAACTTTACACGGTTGTGTATTGTAATATAAATTGATCCGGATCACAACATATTTTTGAAGAAAAATACATATGTACTATATATCTTGAAAATTAATTATTCATAGAGAATTAGTATTTTTTTTAATTACTTTTTTGAAGTTGTGTTGGCTAATAATTTAATAAATGCTAGTTAATTAAGATTGTTGTATAGTTTTTTGTAATGAATCTCAACCATTAGATCAAATTAATTCTAGTTGTTCTTGTGAAAATATGTTTAGTGAGATTCACACCGTCCTGATTTGTAGTAACAAAATTGAAAAAGTCTACGGTCTTAGAATCGAAATTAAGAAACTCTCCGAGAATTCAAATCAAAAGTTATGATCTCACTTATACTTGTACTCCCATAAATCCAAATGAATCATGATATTTAATTTTGAGTCCGAGAAGAGTTTCTTGGTTTTAATTCTTGAATTGTAACACTTCTCAACGAAATTAGTATATTCAAATAAAAGTCTTGCTAATCACCGTCCATTAGGAGATAATATACAGATAATGCCAAATAAATATGGATATCAATGCATATTTCGGATATCAATGCAAATTCAAAGATATTAATAAACAGTTTATGAACATTGATCCACTTTTCATATATTATTCAGCGCCTAATAGACAATGATTATCATTTACCTTCAAATAATTACACAATGAGACTAAATTATCTTTTAAAAAAATTATTATTGTATGATATTTTGTGATTTTTGGTATAGTTATTCAATTTTAACACTCAATACTGTAACACTCCATGTAAACCACTAGCCCAACAATTTGTTGGAACCCAACCACACGGTCCAAAATGCTTAAGCCCAAGTTATTAGTAGTAGTTTATATGGTTCCTTATATACCCAGGATCACCTATGTAGACTTTCGATGTGGGACAGGACATCACAATCTCTCCACCTATTAAGACCTTGCGCCCTTGCAAGGGGTTCACACTAGAGTCACCACGGCCTAAACCTGGGTCTATTCCCTAGTGACCAAACAAAGTCCCCGCTCCACAGTCGATCGTGTACACGGGGTGCTCTAATACCATTTGTAACGACCCGCTCCCGCCTAGTACAATACTGTATGCTTTTACCGCCCAAACTCCATGGACTTCCCAGTAGGTCATCCATCCAAATATTGCTCTAGGGCGAGCACGCTTAACTGTAAAGTTCTATTTGGTGTTGGCGCTATCACGACTTTAAAAGGTCTTGTACAAGGAAGGTTCATAATCTTATAAATACCACCGAACATACATCCACCAAGCGATGTGGGAATCTTGACCACCCATCCGGACGTCCTATTGAGACTCCATCTCATGGACGCCGGCCTCACAGCTGGCACCACGACCTGGCTGGGGTGTCACAATGATTGTGATGTCCTGTCCCACATCGAAAGTCTACATGGGTGATCCTAGGTATATAAGGAACCATGTAAACTACTACTAATAACTTGGGCTTAACCATTTTGGGCCGCATGGTTAGGCTTCAATAAGTTGTTGGGTCAGTGGTTTACATGGGGTGTTACAAATGGTATCAGAGCTTGTACCAACCAAAAATGTGAGAAATCTCGGCCCAACACGAGGACATGTGTTCCTAAGTAGGAAAGATTGTGACACCCCAGCCAGGCCGTGAGGCCAGCTGTGAGGCCGGCGTCCATGAGATGGAGTCTCAGTGGGACGTCCGGATGGGTGATCAAGATTCCCACATCGCTTGGTGGATGTAAGTTCGCTGATATTTCTAAAATTATGAACCTTCCTTGTACAAGGCCTTTTAAAGTCGTGATGGCGCCAACACAAAATGAAACTTCACAGTTAAGCGTGCTTGCCCTAGAGCAATTTTGAAATGGATGACCTATCGGGAAGTGCATGGAATTTGGGTGGCAAAAGCGAACAGTATTGTACAAAGCGAGAACGGATCGTTACAAATACCTTGTACAATAGTCCCTATAATTTACCTGGATCAATTGGACGTATTTGCGTTTCTCTCTCTAAGCCAGATCACTTTTCTGGGCTTCAATTGAGTTTGGGTTCAATGGAATTTGGCAATGGAATTGCAAACGCTTTTATGAGTTTCAACTATATATTTAACTACTAGATTGCTTTTTTAGGTTTCATTGAATCTAGGTCACCCTAAACTAATCATTTCCCTTTGCACATGATGATTGTGGGGCTTTTGAGGGCGGTCGATATTTTGGTAATTCTTTGTTTGTTGAATACAAATTCATAGAATGAGAGAGAGAGATTGTGTATGTGTGTGCGTGTGTTTTTTTTAGAGAAAGAGAGAGAGGTGGAACATACAAATGGATTTCCCTCAATACAAATGGGTCTCTCTCCTACATTTTCTGTCTACCAATTCTTTGACATTAATATTGAAAACCCAAGGATTGGGATTGCAAAAATAATTCCCGATGACTAAGGAAGAGGAAAATGGATGGCAGGTGGTGGGGAGGTGAGATTCAGGAAGATGGTGTCAATTTGACAGTCATTAACATATTTGTATATGTACACTTTCATATATATATATATATATATATATATATATATATATATATATACACATAAATTTTGAAAAAAGAAAAAAGTTAAAGAAAGAAAGAGAGAGAGAGAAAGACGTGCAGAAAATAATAAAAAATATTAAGTTACGAAAATATCCTTGAAACAAGTCAACATTTGACTTTTTCATTTAAAAAGCAAACATCTATTAACAATTGGACTTAATTAGAGTACAAAATAAAATTGAAGGTCAAAATCGAGCCATTGTAAATGGTGGGGACCAAAATAAGACTTCGTCCAAACTTCAGGGACCAATGGAGTAATTTACCCCTTTTCTTTTATTCCTAGTTCATTTCAACAAGAAAAATCAATCAAATACAAAATATGAATTGAAATTAAGAATAATTTAATTTTGATAAGATGACGTTAAAGATACAAAGAACATTAAAAAGCAATTTATAAATTTTTTCATTAAAGTGAACTTTTGAGATTTTTAGTTATAGTTATTTACTTTATAGATTTATTTTGTTAAACCGAATGACTAATCTAAAATCTTAATATAAAAATTAAAAATTAAGAAAATTTTAAAAATTTTAAAAAATACAGTAACACTAATACCAGCTAGGTGGCTAATAGGATGCTACACAGTTACATAAGATTCGGAAGTTTATTTGACCTAAATTATTAAAAAAAATTATATTTATTATTTTTTCATTAATTTTTATAAATTATTGATCCGTCTCTGAATATTAAAAGTACAAAATTATATCAAAAAATTAAAAAAAGCCAATAATTAATGCAAAACAAAAATTCAATCAATAGTCTTGTGTGGGAGGAAATAAACTCACACTATCACGTAATGTTGTCCTCGGTTTATTTTTCATCTTGTTTTTTAAAAACTTAGTTTTTAGACATAATTTTATATATTTTTTTGAAATTTCTTATTGAGACTGGTCAACAATAAATAAAAATTTGATACAAAATAAAAAATTATAAAAAAATTCAAATAAAAAGAAAAAATAATAAGACAAAAAATTAATAATCACCACAGTCCACATATATTCAAATATGTAAGTCTAATACACAAAAATAATATGAATCGTCAGGTGGGGAGGAAATAAACTCACACAATCACATGAGTTCCCAATAGTTCCATGAGGAGTCTTATAAATTAATAATTGGGTAAATTACTCCATTAATCTTTGAAATTTGAACGAAGTCCCACTTTGGTCTCTACCATTCAAAATGGCTCAATTTTGACATTTTATTTTATTTTTTACTCCAATTAAGTCCAATCGTTAATGACCGTTTGTTTTTTTTGACGGAAAGTCAAATGCTGACTTATTTTAGGGGTATTTTGGTAACTTTGATTTTTATTTTTTCACCCCTCTCTCTCACTACTCTCACTCACTCACTCACACACACACACACTGTCACGCCCTCGTTTTCAAATATATGGCATAGCCCTATTTACCATTTTAAAACCTCACAATTACCCAAAATACAATTTTCATAATCCATCATTGATAAAGTGTTTCAAATATTACAATTCATGGGTAGCACTCCCAGCCTGTCACCCCAAAATATAAATTTGAACAAGTACAATACCGTTTGCTTTCAATTACAATGAAGGAACAAAAGAGGAGTTCGTTTACATCTTTCAAAAAAATAGTTATAAAGATGCTATGTAACTCCTAATATAAAAGTCTTCTCAAAACATGCACCACCATGCATCCATAAAATCCATGTCAAATCTCCAGAACTATACCTGAAAGAATGAAAGGGTGAGCTAAAAGTCCAGTAGAGATATCTATGCCATTATTATATGAATATGAATGATATGGCATGCTTCATGAACAGTTCATAATAACACGTGGATGACAAATAACCCATTAGTCTAGACGCTGTACTGTATGACAACCATTTTGGTTAATTCGCAATTCTCATATCGACTCAGTTATCATCTTTCAACTAGCACATCACCCTTTGGTGGCTAGACAATACTAAAACATACTAGCACATCTCCCGTCAGAGACTAGACCTTTTATATAATTAGCACATCTCCCGTTGGAGGCTAGAAATCGCATCATGTCAATGCAATACAAAAATTTCACAGTTTGACACTTTACCGGCCATTCACATATCACGCCAATCACAATTTAATATCATAGTGAAAGGAAAACGAAAATATGAATAAAGGCGTAAGGATATAATTTCAACGTCATGAGCCCTATGGAATTTATTGCCACAATAAGATCCCGCTTGTGTCAAATGTCCCACATACCACATGTATGAGTGAAAATATTCTTAAACGTCCATAATCTCAAATTAAGGTGAAAACAGTCAGTCAAAGTCGTCCAACAAGTCGCTGGAGCGGCTAAAAAGTTGTTGGACGCGCCAAAAATCAATGGGGGTCGCTGGATGGTCTCTGGACAAGTCGCTGGAGCGACTTCAATAAAAGTAAGGTCGCTCGAGCGACGCCCAAGTTGCTCAAGCGACTTGGTCGATCTCTGGTTTTGCACAGACAGTTCGCAACTCGTCGAAATCGATAAAAAACACAACAATATTCAATCTAAACACGAATTCAACTACCAATACCATGAATATACTCATAATAAGGGTGAGACATTCCTACCTCAAGCTTTGAAACAAAAGATTTGGCGAAAAGGTAGAAACCCTAGGTTCCAAGGTTCGGATCTTTCCTTCCTGAGTTCCAAATCACGATCTGTCTTCAATGTCACGTCAAGCACGATCCAAGCTTCCTCTATACCAAAGGAATTTGAAAATGGTGGGGTAGTTTGATGGTGGTGGTAGAGAGAAGGTGGAGCTCAAGGGGTGGAGAGAGAGAGAGAGAGAGAGAGAGAGAGAGAGAGAGAGGGAATATGTGTTCTTCGTCTTCCCCTATTGCCCCAAAAATCTGATTATTTAGGGCCCCCAATGGCCCCCATGTAAAACACCACGTATGTAACGCACGCAAAATAAAATCAAAGACCTCAGGCTCGGGTCTTATAACTAAAATCCGGAATATATAATAATAAACTAAACAATTAATCCACAAATAAACTTTCAAATAATTATTTTTAAAACTCAAAATTTTTCGGGTCCTTACACACACTCTCTCTCTAAAATAGAACTGTAGATATATATGTACACACGCACACACACACACACACTCTTTCTCTCTCTCTCTTAAATAGACCCGGGGTTCCGGGAGCGAAAAATGGGACTGTTAATGGATGGTGGAGGGTCTAGAAATGGGGCTGTTATTGGATGGTTGGCCGCTGGGAATTGAATTGGATGCTTTCTCAAAGCCCTAGATGGAGGTGATGTAGTGGGAGTGATGGTGGTGGTGAAACCCGTGATTGTGAAGGTGGAAATGAAATTGGGTACCACAAAATTTACATATATTGCTAGAACTAGAATAGAGGATATGAGATTGGGGATAAATACAACAATCACTGCAATTAAACTTACACTACAACAAATAAAGTTTGTAACGACAACCGAAATTCGTCTCCAAATACGGTAATTTCGTCGTTAATAGAAACTACAACGAAACATTTCGTAGCTACTGTTTCTTGCCAATAGTTTCACGCAAAAAGCCCCTATGCGAGGAAACTGTGGTTTTGTCGCCTTTAACTTTCATTTGGCGACGAAATATTTCCTCACAAAATGTTGAGACAATTCATCGCCAATACGATTTTCGTCGCATATATTGTATTTAATATTATTAATTAAATATTAATAGACGACTAAACATTTCCTCGCTAAAGTATTTTCTTAATGTCTACGAATTTTTTTGTCGGTAATTATTTTAGCTGAAACTATTTGGCAACAAAACTCCACGGCCATTTCGTTGCAGATATTGTATAAACATAATATTTATATAATTACAGGCGACGAAATATTTCCTTGCAAAAACATCTACGAATTTTTTTGTTGGTAATCGGTCTAGGTAAACCTATTTGGCAACAAAACTCCACAACTATTCCGTTGCAGATATTCTATGAACATAATATTTATATATTTATAGGCGACGAAATATTTCCTTACTAAAACATCTACGAATTTTTTTTGTTGGTAATCGGTCTAGCTAAAACTATTTGGCAACAAACTCCACAATTATTTCGTTGCAGATATTGTAAACATAATATTTATATATTTATAGGCGACGAAATATTTCCTTGCTAAAAAATATACGAATTAAACATAAATATTTATATATTTATTGGTGACGAAATATTTCCTAGCTAAAACATCTACGAATTTTTTTGTTGGTAATGGTCTAGCTAAAACTATTTGGCAACAAAACTACACAACCATTTCGTTGCAGATATTATATAAACATAGTATTTATATATTTATAGGCGACGAAATATTTCCTCTCTAAAGCATTTTATTAAATCTACGAATTATTTTGTCGGTAATTGGTTTAGAAAAATTTATATTTCTATGGGCGACGAAATGTTTCCTCGCTAAAGCATTTTATTAAATATACGAATTAATATTGCCTGTAATTGGTTTTGGTAAAACTTTTTGACTACAAAATTCTATAGATATTTCGTTACAGATTATATTAACATAATTTATAGGCGACGAGATCTGTCGTCGCTAAAGCATTTTTTAAACACGTGAAAATATTTTGTAGCTAATTGGTTTAGTTACATTAATAGACAAGGAAATATTTTGTTGGTTAAGCATTTTGTTAGTGGCTAGGATATTTTTTTGTTGCTAATTGGTTTAACTAATGTTATTGGACGACAAAATTGGCACACCCATTTCCTTGCCATTATTGTATTAAATTAATATGTACATATTAATTGCTTTGACTAAAACCTGTTAGAAGTCCAAAACCAATGTACAAATTCTTTTTAAATTGAAATAAGCATCTGCCACAACTCAAATACAAAATAATTAGGTTTCATTAACCACCCAAAGTTAAACCAGTATGTACATTTCGTAATTGTCAAAAAGTAGCAAAAAACAAATACGAATGTTCCCCTTGACAAGTGCTACAAAGAAAGACCACAAAAGGAAACAAAAGTCCGCATGTACTCTGTCACCAAAAAAAAGTTCTTGTATCATCCCAAAAAGCTACCAACTTTGTGCTTATGTACTCTGTCAAAACAACAAACAAAAACAAAAGAAAAATATTACAATGTTATTATGATTCAAGGTATACATGCATCTATAGCAACATAATCAAAGATAGGATAGGAATATAATCACTCAATGTTCATCTAGCAGAATAATGCAAAGCACAAAGAACATAATAAGCTCGTGTATGAACTATACAAAACGAGCCATATACAGGAATAGGAATATAATCACTCAATGTTCCTCTGTATACCAAACATGGCCTACATTTCTTCTATCTGAGTAGCTATACAAGTATAAATTCTGCAATCTTCAATCTTAGTCTACCTCTTTGGACAAATGTCTGAAATCCATATACTCAATCCATAAGCCTTGCAATAAATCATAGAAAGTAAAGAGTGGAATTGAGAGAGAGTAGAAGAAGAAATGCTCAATACACTCATTCTGAAAAGGAATCCAAGTGTTTTATCAGCAACAAATGAATCCATTCTGAAAGCATTTAAACCATTCTGAAAAGGAATCCATTTGAACTATTCTAATACAGCTATAGACTGAGCAAAACGCCTGTAAAGTCATCAAGAACAGGAGCATAATAGCAGCCAGCAGAGTGAGAAACTTCCATGAGCCAAATACATACAACTTCGTGAATTTCACAATGTTAACCTTCCACCTACCATTATAATACTTGTTCACATCTTCAATCAGTTCTAAACAGCAGCAGCAGCAGTAAAAAATGAAGCAGCAGTAATGTTTTACACTTCTAAACACTCCAAACAGTTCAAAACACAACACCAGAACTTGATACTGTCAAGCCGCCTAAAGCAACAGACTTTGTATAAAACCACCTATTGGGCATATTTTAGAAGTAATCATCCCACCTAAAAAGTCTAAGTTTAACAAGGCACAATGAAGCAAGGCACAAAACAAGGACACAAGGAGCACCAAAAACAATATGGACAGCATCAACAACCATTCCAGGGAGGCCCGAAGATACAGGAGGCAACCTACGCAGAATATGGTTAAAGGGTTTCAGGAGATAAAAGGTACCTCACAAATGTCCATTCATGCAAGGGAGGAATGCACTGGACCAAAATCAGAGGCATAGAATCACAATCTTCTGTCTGCAATGGACCACCAAATTAATTAGACCATACAGATAGATGAATATCTAGACTAAAAAATGCAGATTCAAACAGAAGATATGGCATAGTTAAGAAAATTGGGACACAGACAAAAGAGGGGGCACTGAAAATTGGCCAGACTTCTCCGGCTAGTGCTTCGCCAAGTGGCACAGCCACATTGCCGCTTGGCTGTCAGATGAAGGTCCAAGTGCCAGCCTCATGAAGGTGGCACTTTGCCCACATAAACTAGAAATCAAAGCAAATAAACTTAGGATACTAACCAGCAAGCTGTGGTCGTCGAACATCCAAAGTACTGGTTGAATCCGCCCCCTTGTTGTCTTAAGAAGCCCATGATCATAGAGGTGGCTTCTTCTTGTTGTTTTTTACCCTCCAAAAGTTCTACTATGGAGTTCTTGTGTGTTTGTAACTCTTCCTTTTGCGCTAATATTTCCTCCTTGTGCGCCAATATTTCTGCCTTGTGTGTCGATATTTCTGCCTTGTGTGCCGATATTTCCTCCTTCTGCGCTGCTATTTGCTCCTTTTGCGCCAAAATTTCCTCCTCTTGCTCTTGTACCTTTGTCTCAAGGCGCGACACATATTCATTGTTGTTTGCAACTACAATAGTAGTCCTAAGAGAGGAATCTTTTCACTCTTGACTGTTAGCTGGATGCCTCCATTCACCGTCATCTATGCATTTTTCCTTATGCCATCTCATGTCCTCAGCTCTCTTCCTCGACATGTACAATCTTTTCAACCTTGGTGTCAATGGGAAGTAATGCAAAACCTTATGAGGAATCTTCTTACTCCTGCCACGGTTAATCTTGTACCTAGATACCTTGCATTTCGGACATTTATCAAGTCCTGCATTCTCTTTCCAGTACAATGTGCAATCATTTTTACATGCATCAATGAGCTCGTACGATAAGCCCAAATCACGAAGTATCTTCTTCGCTTCATAAGTTGACCTAGGAACCAAGTTAACCTTTGGTAAGAGTTCACTCAAGAACTTTAGTAACGTGTCAACAGAATTGTTACTCCAATTGTTCATTACTTTCATATTAAGTAACTCAATGACGAACTTCAACAATGTATAATCTACAGATCCTGGGTACACTTCACGCTTGGCATCATCCAACAATTTGTTGAAGTTTTGAACCTCCTCCCCTTGGATTGTATCTGTTGATTCCCCTCTTATTCGGTCTTCCACCAAGGCATCAATACCACTTAGATCTGCATCCCCGTTGTTTTCCGTTTCACAAGCCTGAGCTTGGTTTGATGCACGTTGTTCCCCATGCTCATGCCAGATAGTGTAGGTTTGCATAATCCCATGCTTCATCAAATGGAAGTGCACATCTCGAGGATTATGCCGACGATAGTTAACACACTTTCGACATGGACACATAATATTACCTTGTGGGTCAGCAACTGCCTTCGCAAAATTAAGAAACGAATTCACACCATCATAATATGGCTTACTCATTCTGCCATCAACTGTGATGCCTAGTTTTATCCAACTCTTGTCCATTTCTGTTCATGAATGCAAAGTGAGGTTTAAGTCATCAAGTTAAAGGAGATGTTGTGTTCGGAAGTGAATAAATTCCAGCAAATCGATACATTGACAGAGAGAGAGAAAGAGATCGCTATGCATCCATCAATTTGAAAGTGAGTCAATCCAATGGTGAAATTTTGTATAACCCACAGATTTAGCGTGTCTCATACTCTGAAATCTAAATGATTCACTTTTTGAGGCATAGGGTAAAAGCCCAGAATGCTTTCTAACCCTTGGATCTGTGTCCAAACTTATCTTAGCCATCAAACCATTGAATCAATTAGGATGAGAGAAGTAATCCTAGGCCTCACGCAGCAACAGAAAAACAAAAAAATAAGCAGCAAATGATGTATGCAATCCAAATCTAAACTTATCTAAGCAAGCAATGCATGCAATCCAAATGATGTATTTATTTATCTATTTATCTCATTGGAAACAAAAAAATAAAAAATGAATGGAATTATCCATGCAATCAAATCAGTATCAAATCTATACATCTAATCATGTTCAATCCAGTTGCAACAACCGCAGCAGCAACCACACGTGGCAGCAGCCTCACGCAGCAACAGTTACAGCTGCTGCACGCTGCAGCAGTTGCAGCAGCAACTGTATGTAGCAGCTGCAGTAGAAGCCGCACCCACGCAGCAGTTGTCAGCCACACACACTCACAAGGGTGATAAAGGTCAAATATACAAATTAGCTCCAATGATTTGGGTTTTCAAGTAACAAACTAGGTTCATATGTACATGGAGGTGCATTTACATAGCACAAAACATACTGTAATAAACTACTGTAAACAAATTCTCAGGCCAACGCTTTGTTTGAATGACTACAAAACAGCTCCACAATAGGTATGGTAATGCAGAGGTACAACCCCGCTAAGCATGATGACAAGTTAATCCATGTAAATGAAGATTTCTTACAATTTGGCTCAAGTATTTAAAACATCTCCCATATTTAACATATAGTATGAATAATTGAGACTACCTTACCTTCCTAAGCATAGTGTACATTCAAAATTACCAAACATGTCACTCTAAATTTTGGAAGAGTAGCGTAAAGAAGACTAGCTTACCTTCCTAAGCATTGTGTTGTATACAAAGACGGAAGGGTACTCTAGTTATAACTCTTTCACTATGGCTAAGAAATTTAAAATGTTTGGAGAACTAGACTAATAAATTTGGAGGCCGACTTTTACCTTTGTTAATAGGACTTTAATTAAATCAAGACAAAAATCTTGTTTCATATAACCTGGCCCAACATAGAAATTGATATCACGAGAATTAGAGTCTAACCATAAATGCAGCTCAAGTACAATGCAAATCCAAAGTAAGGACAAATATTATGAAGTCTAAGGTTTGTGCTGCTGTGTTGTTCCTTGGTTGACAACGGCTAATAGAATTGGAATACTTTGGTAATATGCTTTGATGGAAGATAAGAGATCAGTTTAATTCCAACTGGTAGAGGCAGAAGAAGATCTGCTGGGTTAGGTTTGCTGATTTGCTGAGTTTTGGCATTGCTTGAGTATGGTCTTTATCTGCTGAGGTGCTGATCATGTCCTGGTAAAGGTGCAAAGCATGCCTATGCTACTTTGGATTCAAGTCTTGCTAATGGGTTGCTGTTGGTAAGCTACGATGTGATGAAGGATCATTACACATTAATGTTCTTGTTGTTTATCAAGTGACTACTATAAGCTGCTAGTCTGACACTTGTGTTCTGTATTTTTTAAAAACAAATTTTCTTTCTCTTTCATTGTTTTGTTGGAAAATGAGGAAGTCACCTTTTCAGCTGAGATCTTCAAAGTTCTTGAGAAGTATCATGCAATCACAATTGCCGCATCAAGATAAAAGATGTTCACAACAGTTTATTCTCAAAGGAAAACATTCAAAGAAAAGGGAAGGGGGGAAGGGAACCTCCAACCAACTTAATCTCATATAAAGGGTACAAGCAGCACAAGAAAAGTGCTTAAAACAGAAGTTAAATCTCTTCTCCAATTGCACAGGACTTCCATTTCAAATAAAGAAGAGATGTTACTCTTACAAAAAAGGGGTACAGGAAACCACAAATAAGTAGGGAAATGAAGAGAGTTGGTTTACTCCTCGAAGCTCACTAATCAAATTTCCACCTCTCTTTCAGTGGGACTGACAATCTTAAGTTGGGAATTGATGAGATATTTATCTTTTAATCATCACCGCCTATAGATTTTCACATGCATCAATCAGCCATCTATCTCCTTTACTCAAGACAACCATATATAAACAGAGAGAGAAGGAAAAGAAAGGCATCTTCTGCAACAGGACAATGCAACCCATTTGAACAGTAGAGCCGTCCAATACTGAATTATAAAATAGTAAGATAACCAAGAGATCTTTCCAAGTTAAGTACGAAATTAATGTGCACTACAAGACCAAGAGTTTCCTCATCCTGTCTTGTGATTTAACAAAGGACAGGCAATGGATATTCTAGTTTCTCTTCAAAGCGGAATCCCAATTTTGGTATCACTATGACAACAATAACAGATTAAACTTGCACAATCCAGACAATATTTAAAAAAAACAAATGCTGGCTTGTAGAGTCAAATATTTAGAGCAACAAAAGGAAGAATAGCCAAATATAGAGCAACCATGCAGCTCATAATCAAATTCAAAAACTCAGGAAAGAGACTTAGAAACACACCTATTTCATGGAAAATATCATTAACGTTAGCAGCAGATTTGGCAGAGGTTTCCATGAAAAAAAGACCATTTTCCTCAGCATACACTCGTGCCTCCTGCAAAATTATAGAACACTGTTAATATAAGAAACTGTAACAAATAACACTCCTTAAAGTGGGAATATCTTGAATCTCCAACAACTATTTTATGTGTATGCCGTTTGCAAAGTTAAAGCAAGTTAGTAAATGAAATAAGATGGCAGTCTCATAACGGACAGCTGAGAAGATAAAAGCCATTCAATAAAAAACTGAAAACAATAAGATGTTACAGCAAACGAACGGAGATACAGCAATGACTCAATTGCAGTCAAAGCGACATTGTACTTCAGATTAACCACCCTCCATATAAAAGTTGATGGAATCAACTTTGAAATGACAATCTCAAGGGACATAGGGTGGTCAAGGTTGATGAGCACTGTGTGGACCTTAAAGTCCAAGAAGCTTTCTGAGAAGCAGCCAGATAATGTTACTCTTTCAGTCTTTCTGATGCAAGGGTTGCTGAGGCTTTTTTCTGGTATTGGTGTTTCGGTAGTTCATCAAGAGGAAGGGTCAGAGTTTCCAAATAAAAATGCTTTTGGGGAGGATTCTGACAGTGAAGAGTATTGGTATGGAGGAGCCTACTGCTCAGAAGGTTCCATGGAAGGATGGCTCTTCAACAAAAGAGATTGGGAAATCAGTTTTGGACCCTTTTCAACAAATTTTCTTTCTCTTTCATTGTTTTGTTGGAAAATTGAGGAAGTCACCTTAGATCGTGACATGCCACCGGATTATGCTTACGAGCATAATTTCAATGATTATGTGATGTGGAGTATGATATTTGTGATATGAAATTATTTTTTGTCTTTATTATTTTATCTCTTAGAAATTGATATCACGAGAATGACTAGAAGTGAAAAAAAACACAATGAACTAAACAGCAAGAGACTATCAAAAGTTGCATATACACAAAAGAAACTGAGCATACAAATTTCGCATATAATTGAAGTTAGTTCCAGCAATAAAACGTCTCATTCTTGGACTTTAGACAACGATTTACATGTGTCTTTATTCGCATTTAGGTGAGCTCACACAAAGAGAAAAGGGTGGGATACGTACTGCAACTGCTTTTGTAGTCAATGGCTCAGCTTTGCGACCTCTGGGATTCAAACCAGAGTACAACCTCCCATCAGATCTTACAGCGAAGAAGCTTGTTTTCCTCTCTATGAAAACCAAAAACACAGAATCAGAACTCGAACGAAAAATCGCAAAAGAATAGTATCGCCACAATTATATTGCAACAATTATAGCAAACGAAAGAATTTGTATTATGAGGCTAGACCCTCACTTGAAACCATAATCAGACACCAGTACAGCAACAAATCCAGAACCAATTTTATTGCCACAATTTCATTTGCTCATTATTGCCACAAATCCAGAACCAATTTGTATTATGAGGCTAGACCCTCACTTGAAACCATAATCAGAACTCGATTTTTTTTAAAAAAAGTAGGAAGGCATGCTTTGTTTCTTTAATTCCTGCAACTTCGCTACGTCATCCTAAGTTAAAAGAACATCAATGTATGTTACGTGTGCACACTAAGAGCTGTCTTGTATAAAAAAATTTCCATATTCCAATTCTTATGGACTCTTCGTAATGTAGGAAATGTGATGCAGCGCAACCTATGGAAACGGAAACAATCGCGCAAGAGAAACACGAACAATAGATCGACCCAGAGGTATTCACTCCTTAAACGATCAGATATGAGTTAAAAACTCATTTTCTGTAATTCAATATCAATCCAAAACTACCCCAAAAACCTATTACATGCCCTTATATAGGGGAAATCCCGAAAACATTAGGAAACCCTAATTTCGGGGCCAAAAAACGAAAGTTCCCAAAAATTGGGAAAAATACCAAATCCGAAAACTAGAAGGAAAAAAAGGAATATTCCCGCAAGAACCAACCCTTATGGAATTACGAGCTAAAAGTAATTAGAAAAAAGATTATTTCCTAAAACGGCAAAAAACATCAATTGAGGGCCTAAATGAAGGAATTTGGCCAAAATCCGCCATCAGTCACAACTTAAGGTGGTGAGTATTGATCGCAGCGCGATTTCAGGTCCAGGGGCCAAGTTTGGGCCAATTCCGAGCTCGTCCGAAAATTTCCAAATTGGGTATTTGGAAATTAGATGTATTTGATACTTAGACAGATACCCTTACTGGACCTGTACCAGAGTCAATATAATAACTATATGGCATTCGCATGGAACCTTCAAATTTATTCTTTTGTTTTCTCCATTGCAGCATTTATACTATGGGCCAAAATTCCTCTACAAATGGCGTGGCACCTGCTGGAACAACTAAAACAACCCATCAGCATCCCCAGTCTCATCTTCTGGTCTTACACAGACAGGCAAAGAATATGACTTCTCTTCATTAACACAAGGTATGTTCTCAAAAATCAGCTGGGGATTTAGGTCAACTGAACCCGCAAAATAGGCAATACTTTCCAAATCAAAGAAAAATGAAAGAAATCTGCAGAAAATGGGCAGTACTCAAATGAAACTTCATGGATTCAAGCCCTAAATTTTCTACATCCCTGATTTCGGCTAAACAAAAAATAGGAACAGATTCATCCCAAATTCATAGTGAGGATATAGAATAACCTTAGGAAATGAATAGAAATGGTAAAATCAAAACTAGGAGTGTAGATTAACTTACTCAATCAAAGAAGGATAGAGGAGCCGAAAGATGAGAGGACTCGCGGAGGAGTCAAGATTGAGCCGCTGCCTGTCTTCACCAGTGACTATTCCAGTCGGCGTCCGTGCTCTACGACGGCCGGCGTCCGTGCTCTACGACGACCGGCGTTCGTACACCGCGAAACCGTTCGATTCAGAGGTGAGAAGGTTGAGGATAACCAATCGCTTGTCTGAGTAACGCTTCTCTCTGTTCTCTCTGAGTAACGGTGAGGCTGAGATTTAAGAGGTGGTTACTAAACCTAAAAAATATAACAGGGGCATTAAAGTAATTTCAAATATTTCCCAACAAAATATTTCCTCGCCACATGTCGCCCAATATTTTCCGCAACAAAATATTTCCTAGTCAATTGTTTTTTAGTATCCTGAATATTTTCCTCACCTAATATCTTCTACAACAAAATATTTCCATGCCAAATGTCACACAACAGTTTTGGCAACAAAATATTTCCTCGCCAATTATTTTCGCAATCCCGCCATGCAATACACGGATGCCGCCAAATTAAATGGGACAAGGGCGACAAAACAAATTTCCTCGCCTAGACAAATTTGTTTAGACACGAAATATTTCGTCGCCTATTTTGTTTACCAATTTGACGCACAATGGAAATTTTACACGGTTCTTCAAGGGCGACAAAACAAATTTCCTCGCCTAGAGAAATTTGTTTAGCCACGAAATATTTCGTCGCCTATTTCGTTTACCAATTTGGCGCACAATGGAAATTTTACACGGTTCTTCAAGGGCGACAAAACAAATTTCCTCGCCTGGAGAAATTTTTTTAGCGACGAAATAATTCGTCGCCTATTTCGTTTACCAATTTGGCGCGCGATGGAAATTTTACGCGGTTCTTTTACTGCGACGAATTACTTATATTTGTTGCCTTTTTGGGATATTTTCCATAACTTTGTCGACGAAAGTTAAAATTTTGTCGCCAAAATTTTATGTTTAGCAACGAAACTCAATGTTGTTGCCTAATCCTGAATACTATTTATTAAGGACTACGAAATAATTTTTTTCCTTGCCAATTATCTTTACTTAGACACGAAATCAAATTTCGTCTCCAGTTTTTGTTGCAATAGACCAACTTTGTTGTAGTGTTAACACACATGGCCTTGGGAGTATTTTGGGCAACGAAAGATTAAACCCTGAAACTAAACCACCAGGCCAAGTTGGCCCCCCAAAAATTATCGAAAAATTACTTGTAGTCAATCAACAAGTGAAATTCAATCTTGCTACAATTGATTCAAATGAGATCCCTTCTGTTAAATTGACGAATTGGGTTTGAATAAAACTTGTCATTGTTGAATTGCGTCCCCAACAGGTAACCCTATTCGTATTCACCAAAACTCTGCAAGAAAAATCGCCAATATTGTTGGATTCTTTGGGTCTGCTATTTTGTGACGATGCCGCAGACGATGGCAGGATTGTAGACGACGATGATGGGCCATGAGCTGGAACTGGCAAAGAGACGATAGAGATGAGGGTAATTATGGCAGCGACGATGGAGATGACTGGCCGGAGATGTGAATCCAACGTATCTTACTACTCCCATGCATACTTAATTTGTCATTTAGGAAACAGATGTACTATTTTTTGAATTTTTGAGATTAAGCAGGATTAATGCATGAGTACCCAGATTGAAATTGAACGTTGTTTCTATTATAGTTGTCTCAAACCTAGAGTCCTCGTATAATTTCTCATCTTGTTATTTCGTTGACCTATGTGTTATTTGAGAAATAATGAACATAATCTATGACTTAGCTTATCTTGTACACTCCGAATGTATGCATGACAACATAGTTATAGGTGGACTTCGACTTGAGGTCACTCGCGCTATAACGGTTGGCCAATGAATATGAATGGAAATAGAATGTTTTGAACCGCGGTATGATTTGAGCTGACCTAATATTTGGGGCCAAATTGTGTCTTAAGTCGGGTCATGTCTCGAACCAAGTGATGTCTTGACCCGGGCTATGTTGTTGAGCTGTGTCATATTCGCTTTTCATTAGGTCTAGTCAGTGATGTGAGAAGTTTAGGTGGTCAAGTTGGTGTTCGGACATGATGAATGAGAAATATAGTGATCGGGAACATAATATTAGGGAACTTGATGAATGGAAACAAATGATTGAGAATGTAGGGATCGAGAATGCAGTGATCGAAAACATAGAAATTGGAATCATATTGAACGAAAATATCATGAATATACTTGGATAACGAAATTGATATTTTGATAACTTGAGATGATCATTGACTAACACTTGCACTTATGTGTTACTATTTTTTTTAAAAAAATTGTGCATCATCATTTTTCTCATATCATTGAGTTGGGTAATTGGTAGAATTATTTATTGAGCCTTATAGCGCATGATGCTACTCTTTGCCTCTGATATTTCGCGCCAAATACCGAAGACGGTCCGATCGACGTCAACATCGTCAAGAAAGATTCAACCGTGCATTGGTTTACTTAGTTTAGGTTATTCTGTAAACCCTTTTGAAAGTACGTATTTCGAAATATAATTCACTTTTTGTCAAGATTTTTTTTTATATAGAAAATATGATAACTCAAATTTTGTACTTTTTCTGTTTTTTAAAAAAATAATAGACACGTGATTTTTGTTAAAAATAACATTTTTAAAAATTGGAGTGTTAGAGCATCCACATCAATTTTCTATTTTTTGGATCAAATTAGGGAGAAATTCCCACTTTTCTATTTTAGGGAGTCACATTTTCTAATATTTACTGCATCAGATTCTCTATTATATCCATATTTTATTATTCTTTTTTTTTCAATTAAAGAAAATGAGAAGAAATAGGAAAAAAAATGAAAAAAAAACAAATCTTATAGATGTTTTGGTGACTCTTCAAATATAAGAGGTAACTGTAAGCACTCACAAAATAAGGAGACTATTAAGGGAGACTGACAAAAAATATATCTGAAATAATTATTCTTCAAAATAGAAAAGACGAAGTGAAATGGAAACTAATGTGAATGCTCACAGTATAAATAGTAAAAATATCACTGAAATAGAAGAAAAGATTCGTCAATCAAATAGTAATTGCGAGTCGAATAAATAAAACAAGGATCATAAAGTCAACAGGAGCCTGGTACCAGGCTATTCATGGTCTCCCACGAAGCATCACCGACCTCACCTGGCACTCGCCTCAACTCTCCTGTTGGTCAGAATACAATTTATTGGGCATCGTCAGTTGGTTCAGTACTGACCTTGGCTATGAATCAACTGGTCCCATGTTTTTCAGCCATTATAACAATTCAAAAGATATACCAAACGTAACTGATCTCTCTCTCTCTCTCTCTCACACACACACACACACAAAAACACACACATTATCTGAAAATAGATATGCTGGAACCGATTAAATTAACCCGAACGCCAAAATTTGAACATATTTAGTTCTACTCATATGTAAATGAAGAAATCTGCTCCTATCTATAATAGTGACTACTCCAAAAAAAAAAAAAAAATAGAATTGTTAGATAAAGATCACAATAATGTAATTTTTTATTCGAGTCTTGACCATGATGCCTTTACTTAGATATTTATACTTATTTGCGTAACAATTATAAGAGGACAGTTATTTGATATGAGAATAGGCTCTCATGTACGTCACACACCGTTTTTTTTAATGGAAAATTGATTTAAAAACAAATCTAAGTTGATTTGGTCCATTAAGAACAAGCTAATTTAATTTATGAGTTATGATCCATCATTTTAAAAGTTTTAATGGGTTAAGTCCATGATTTTAAAAGTGTTAATGCGTGAGGTCTTTTACGGATGAAATTTGCATTATTTTGTTGTTTAACCATCAGTTGTTTACCGTGCTTCTTTTCTTATTTGATGGTTCTATTTTTTTCTGTTATCTGTTGCAACAGATAACATTATCTACTAATGTTATATGTTGCAACAGATAATGATAAAGATATCAAAACAAACATATAAAGTTAGCTGTTAAAATAATGAACATATATTGAACACTTATATATTTTATCAATTTTATTATTTCAACAAAGAACATATGATGTTATCTTATCAGATGACATTAACAGATAATTTAAATTATTTGTTATAATTTTATCTGTTGGTTTATATGTTTAGTATTTGGACTTTTGTATTTATTACATTATTATTTTGTATTATTTTTAAAAGTTATAATTTTTTTATTGGTTATTGATTTATCTTGACAAGAAATTTTTTATAGAAATTTTTTTTTAAATAAAAAATTATCGTAAAAAAATTTTAAAAATAAAAAAATAAAAAATTCAAAAAATAATTTATTTGGGTATCAATAATATTATTCAATGACCAAATAACAATATTTGATAACATTAGTAGATAACATTATCTGATAACGTTATCAGGTAACATTGAATTGATCCATATGCAACGGTATTTTTGAAACTGTATGCCAAAAGGACTTTCGGCCATAGTTTAGTTTTAAATAGACTAATTGCGCTAAAAGTCTATTGTCATGGACTTTTGACCAAGTCTTCCTTCTTCTAAGTCTTTATCTAAGCTTCTTTGGTATCTATTTTCTTACGCATATCATCACTTCCCTCCATTGTAAGGTAACCACATTCATGTCTCGCGTCCTTCATCCTTCTTCTTGAGTGTAACAATGTATCCATTGACAATTCTTGACCTTGATAAGTTCTTGTAGAAATAATGTTGTCACATGTCACACTGTCTATTCATGATTGACTACTTCGATTGGATTTATAATATATTTTCTCATTCATTTGCCGTTGTCATTATCTCAATACAGCTCACATTTTATGGTATCAACAGGTGTGCTTGACAACTAACCCCCAGCCGTCCTTGCTCGTGTAACATTATTTTAAATGTATAAACTTATAAACGATACGTGAAACAAGTTTGACAATTTTGACGTTAATTGGATCATGTATGTGACAACCCATAGTCAACATCGTAAATAATAATTATCATTATTATTTTGATGAAAATGCTAGACAGAATACTAATTTGTAGTGTACCTAAAATTAATTAATTCAACAAGAAAAAACAACAAAAGGAATAACAAAACAAAAAAGCACTTCGAAGAACTTGAAGATAATCTATAGGAATGAAAAACCAACTTCGTAACCTTGAAGAACAATTCAGGCTTGTGTTGGACTCAATCTTCGTAAGATAAATTTTACCTTGCTACGGTGATACGGGTTGAATGACGTTTGTCTCCTAGGATGCAACAATCACACCTTATAAAAAAATACTAGAATCTACAAGTCTAGTGAAACTTGTATATTGCACTCTTTTTCAAAGAAGGAACTAGAATGCAACAGAACGCATGTAATGGAATGCAAGACAAAGGTGAATTCTGTTAGATCCCACACGATGTGGGAATCTCTTTAACTTATAGGCAATCAAGTGGTGCTTTGGTGCCCAAAAGGCGCACCAATTCGGTTTGGAGGGGCACTCATTCAATGGGTTGCACTGATTCAGTTGAGGAGGCAATGCTTCGGCAATGGAATGCACACTTTGATTTTCATAGTCCCAATGGGCAATAACTGCCATAAGTCCACCCAGAAATGTCTCGGACAGTTCTGGGTTTGAACGGGCAACACTTGATTTGAACAAATCAACTTCAAAGTTGGTTTGAAATAGATTCAAAAATTCAGACTCGCTTTGAACGGGTCTAGAAAATATAGAAGGAAAATAATTAATTAATTAAAATTAAATAAATTTCCTTTTAAAAAACATTCAAATTATGTAAATGACTCGAATCCAAACCTGAGCAAAAGAATGGCACAGCCAGTCAGATGGACGAACAGCAGTGACGACTGCACGTGTGTTTGATAATTTGGATCAAAGCCTATATTACCTAGATCCTCCCCCATCAATAAAGTTGGGTACCCCTTGGTGCCCAAACCCTTCGTAAAACGCAAGCTTTATATGCCATATGAAAGTTTTATATTTTTTCTATGTGGAATTAACAACACGTTCACATATTTTATCAATATTTGGAGTTACTTTGGATTCAATTTTCAATTCACATGTAAATAGTTTTGCCTAACCAAATATATAATCCTAATCTCTATATGAAAGTAAATGCATTGCCAACTGGACCCACACATCAAAACATATGGGAGTCACTTTATTTTTAGCCTAAATTTTGCTAAAAATATATTTACAAAAACTACTCTTCCAATACTTCCCCGTATGAACGAAATTAAAGGATATAAAATTAATGCAACAATATGCAAATTTTGAGAGAGCGTAATCTAGGAGATAACCTGCAAAGGATAGGTAACTGTTGGCTCTGAACCTTCCACTGTGAAAGACTATCGAGTTTAATAGCTAATTAGTAGACACGATGCTTTGAACTATTCAGCCGTTGGTGTAAGCCAAAAAAATAAAATTCACATAGAATACCCCCAACAAAATCTAGTTCTCACGGTTGTTCATTTTAGCCGTAAACAAAACCTGGTCTTTCATGAGTGCTCTAGACATTCTATCCTTATCAATTCTCATAGAATTGGTTTTAGTCCACGCTCATTTAGGTACTCATTAAGAGTATTCCGCTATACTCCACTTGATTTATCAAAATATAAGAATAATTAAAAGTAAAACTTAACCTTACTCATAATGCAGTATCACTATTTTTCTTCATCATAGGAATAAGATAAGAAGAATTATCCACATAGTGACTCGATGAATTTACACATAATTTGGTTGTCCGTTTGAACTAGATCTTGAGATCTCCAATCAGCTAGGTTGGGTTGTCATTATTGTGACTCTAATGTAGTAGGGCTTAAGTCACATTCCTTTCGATAAATTATACACATGCTCTTGGACAACCTTTAGTTAGTGGATCCGCTATATTGTCCTTTGATTTCACATACTTGATGAAAATAATTCCACTTGAGAGTAGTTGTATGACAGTATTATGTCTACAACGTATGTGTCTAGACATACCGTTATATATTATAAGGACCCGAATATTGTAATTTAACAAAAAGAAATTTTATTACTTAATTTAATTTATAGAAATTATTATTTTCTATTTTATCATAATTCACAATTTGTATTATTGCATGAGATTGTGTGGGCCTTGGTATTATATATTTGGTTTTGGATCTAATCCATATCCACCAAACCTTGAGTCAAACCATTTTTCCTTGTTGGCCCAACCTTTTGATCCATCTCACTTAAACCATTTGGGCTTTAACCCAAACCCCAAGATTCAAGTCTATTTGGTCTGACCCAAACCCATGATCCACTTTGGTTGACCTATACCTATTTGGCCTTGACCCAATTCCATGAAACCACCTATTTCCCATGGACTCTTCCATGCTTGATAATTTCCTAATCTTCTTCGTTAAGTATACATTAGAAATTTTTACAATAAATCCTTGCTCAAATTTTTCACATGGTGCATCTCAATCTTCAATTTTTGCACATGGAGAAATTTTGAAAATCTTCTTCTCCCCAATGGTATTCATTCCCTTACTCACCACTCTTCTTGTAACCTCCTTGGGAAATGGTTTTTTCCTCAAATCCTTCTTCTTTCTCCTCCAAATCTTTTATCATCCATGGTTTAGCATCAAAACATCCACCTCTCATGGTTTTTGCAATCCAATGGGATGATGACAACATTCACATTCCATCTCCGCTTATAAATATGGCCCTTTCCATCCTCATTTGGCATCACCATCTCAATTTTCGTATTTGGTTAGTGAGTGGAGGGTAACAATAATCAGTTTACTTTAGAGAGAGAAAGAAAGAAGAGAAGGAACCTAATTGAAGTCAATTCATCCATTTGAAGGCATTTTCGATCCAATTCAAGCTTCCTTTTCACTCATTTTAGGCAATGAAACTCTTCCCTTACCTCAATGTGTGCCATAGGCCATTGATTTGAGCTTCACGAAGCTAAAAAAAATAAATCTAGTTTTGTAAATTTTCGTAGAAGATGATAATCCAATCGATTGGTCATGTTTTGGACCATCCGGACGAACATCTATGTTGTATCTGGAAAGTGTTTATTTTCTATAACCCAACCGGTTGGCCATTTTTGGACCATCTGGATGACTTTGTAAACTGAACCTATTGATCACTCTTGTCCTGATTGATCACTATTCATTTACCGGTATCTTATTTTCTTTACCTAAAGTTAAGTAAAGAAGTACCCCCCATTTGGAAACAATAGCATTGTCAGAATTTTTAAATTATTCTAACTATACAGATTGTTTTGTTTAAGTTTCAATTATTTTATGCCCTACAACAATACTTATCATCCGAGATTGAGACATCATCCCAATTTTAGTTGGAGGAACAATGAGTCAGATGACCCATCTTAAGGTCCCCCGGGATTTCAAGGGCATCACTCGCCGCCTCCAAATTCACAAGAGCCGGCAGCACCTCGGTATCCGCCCAATGCTTACAATCCTTCGGGACCTTCCAAGGGTCCCAACTCTTACCAACCCGCCTAACAAGCGAAGTTTGGATGATACCTTGCAAATGTTCATGCAAGGACAAGCCAATGTCAAATAGCAAACCATGCAAGCCATTGGAGACATTTGTTCCCAACTTACTAAGTTGACCACAACCTTGGAGGCCATGCAACATGAGAAAGGAAAATTTTCGTCCCAACTGCAAGCAAACCCCCAAGGCCAACATTATGTTCAAGAAGCTTCTCCTTCTAGACCCAATATTGAGCAAGCTAAGGCTATCACCATATTGAGTAGTGAAAAAGAGGTCGACAACTACCCCTCCTCCGGCTCCTACTCTACACTCCAAAGTTGATGAGCCCGTGAGTGATTTACCTCCATCTACTTCCACTTCCACATCTCTTCCTATTGGAGACCCTATCGTCTCCACTTACCTGATTTTGGCCCCATATCCGCAAAGATTGAGGCCACAACCTAAATTGACGAACTCCGTGGAGATATTTGAGCTTTTCAAGTAAGTCAAAATCAATATCCCGCTACTTGACGCAATCAAGAAAATGCCTTCTTATGCAAAATGTTTAAAAGACTTGTGCACCATTAAACGCAAACACAATATTCAAAAGAAGGTATTCTTGACACAATAACCGAGTTCGATTATCCAAATCCCTACTGCACCCAAGTACAAAGACCCTGGTTGTCCTTCTATTTCTATAAGAGTTGGGGAAAAGATGGTTGAGAAAACCCTACTCAATTTGAGGGCTAGTGTGAATTTGTTGCTATACTCGGTTTATGAGCAACTAGGGTTGGGTGACATGAAACCAACCTCAGTGACCCTTCAATTGGCCGATCGTAGTGTTCTGGTACCGAGGGATTTAGTGGAAGATGTGCTTGTCCAAACAGACAATTTTGTATACCCGGTGGACTATATAGTCCTTGACACATGCCTTCTGTCCAATCTTCAAGCCCAAATGCCCATCATTCTCAGATAGCCTTTCTTGGCCACGTCCAATGCGGTGATCCATTGTCGGAATGGGCTACTTAAGATAACATTCGGGAACATGAGCCTTGAGCTCAACATTTTTAATATTGGAAGCCAAATGGGGGATGATGATGACATCTGTGACATGAGCCTCAATAGACATACTTATCCAAGAACACGTTGATTGTCATCTCTTTTCCAACCCCTTAGAGGCTATGCTCACGGCGAAAGATGCCACTTTCCTAGACTCACCCGAGGTGGAGTACCTTTACTCCCTCTTCAATGGTGAAGAAGTGGTGGGTACCGAAAGGTGGGTGCCCACTTTTGAAGCTTTACCACCCTCTAAGTCTAAAATTTTACCATCCACTGTCCAACCACCCAAGCTCGAGCTCAAAGCTCTCCTCTATAATCTCAAGTATGCATTTCTTGGTGATACCGAGACTTTTCTAGTAGTGATTTTGTCTAGCCTTGATGATCACCACGAACAAGCTCTCTTGATGATTTTGAAGGATCACAAGAAGGCTATTGGATGGACCATAGCTGACATCTAAGGTATTAGTCCTTTACTTTGCAAACATCACATATACATTGAGGATGACATCAAACCATCTCGCCAACCCCGACGCCGTTTAAATCCCATCATGAGGGATGTTGTGCGAGATGAGGTGTTGAAGTTGTTAGATGTGGGAATCATCTACTCTATTGTCGATAGCAAATGGGTAAGCCCCATTCAAGTGGTTCCTAAGAAATCTGAAGTCAGCGTGGTGGCCAATGAAAAAAGAGATTTAATTCCTTCGCGTGTTGTCACCGGATGGCAAGTGTGCATAGATTACCGAAAGCTTAATTCCTCCACAAGAAAAAAACACTTCTCTCTCCCCTTCATCGATCAAATGTTGGAGAGAGTAGCCGGTCACCTCTTCTATTACTTCCTAGATGGTTACTCTGGATATAACCAAATAGAGGTAGCTCTTGAGGACCAAGAGAATACCTTTACTTGCCCATTTGGCACGTTTACCTACCGTTGCATGCCCTTTGGGCTTTGCAATGCATCCGGCACCTTCTCTAGGTGCATGACGGGTATTTTTAGCCACATGATTGAGAAAGTGGTGGGAGTGTTTATGGACGATTTTTTTGTCTTCGGTGACTCCTTTGAGTCATGTCGAGAGAATCTTGAATCCGTACTTGTGGGATGTGAAGAGATGAACCTTGTGCTCAATTGAAAATATGTCATTTCATGGTCACCCAAGGTATCATTCTCGGTCACATAGTGTCCTCCAAGGGGATTGAGGTAGACAAGTCTAAAGTGGAACTTATCTCTAAACTACCCACCCCAAAATATGTCAAGATATCTGTTCATTCCTTGGATATATCGGTTTTTATAGGCGGTTCACTCAAAATTTTAGCACCATTCCCGTCCCTTGTGTCAATTACCCTCGAAAGACACACCCTTTGCATGGACACATGAATGTGAGGAGGCTTTCTCAAAGTTCAAAGTCACTCTGATGACTCCTCCCATATGCAATTTTCTAATTGGAGCTAACCATTTGAGCTCATGTGTGATGCTAGCGACTATGCCATTAGCGCAATCCTAGGTCAAAGGAATGGAAAAGTACCTCATGTTATTGCTTATGCAAGCAAGACCATGAATGACACCTAATTGAATTATACTACCACTAAGAAGGAACTATTGGCGGTTGTGTTTGCACTTGACAAGTTCTAGTCCTACTTCATAGGATCGCCCATTGTTGTTTACACCGACCATGCCGCCCTTAAGTATCTCATGAACAAACCCGATGGTAAGGCTCGGCTAATTAGGTGGGTGCTCCTTCTCCAAGGGTTTGATCTCACAATCAAAGATAAGAAGGGAGTAGTGTGAGACCCCGATCCAAAATAAAGAAAATATAAAGAAAGTAGGAAAAAATTGATGAATTAAAAAATTCGATCAAATTATTAAATGGAAACTTTTCAAAGTTGTTTCGATAACTATTGGGTGAACGAGGAGATATCCCGGAATTATTTAGGGATATTTGAAGTTGTGTCACGCCCTGATTTTTAAATACATGGCATAATCCTATTTACCATTCCAAAACCTTACAATTTTCCAAAATATAATTTCTAAAATCCTTCATTGATAAAATGTTTCAAATATTACAGTTCATGGGTGGCACTCCCGGCCTATCACCCCAAAATATAGTTTCTACAAACACAATATCATTCGCTTTCAATTACAATGAAGGAACAAAAGAGGAGTTAGTTTACATCTTTCAAAAATAGTCCTAAAGATGCTATGTAACTCCTATATGAAAGCCTTCTCAAAACATGCACCACCATGCATCCATGCAATCCATGTCAAGTCTCCGGAACGGTACCTGAAAGAATGAAGGGATGAGCTAAAAGCCCAGTAGAGATATCTACGCCAATATTATATGAATATGAATGATATGGCATGCTTCATGAACAGTTCATAATAACACATGTATGACAAGTAATCCATTAGTCCATAAACAATACTACATGTCAACCAATTTGATCAATTCGCGGTTTCCAGACCGACTCAGTTATCATATTCCAACTAGCACATCACCCGTTGGTGGCTAGACGATATTGAAACATACTAGCACATCTCCCGTCGGAGGCTAGACCATTTATATAACTAGCACATCTCCCGTCGGAGGCTAGACATCACATAACTAGCACGACTCCCGTCGGAGGCTAGAAATCACATCATGTCAATGCAATACAAAACTCATAGTTTGACCCTTTTACCGGCCATTCACATATCACGCCAATCACAATTTAATCTCATAGTGAATGAAGAACGAAATTATGAATAAAGGCGTAAGGATATAATTTCAATGTCATCGAGCCCTATGAAATTTATCATCACAATAAGGTCCCGTTTGTGTCACACATCCCACATACCACATGTATGAGTGGAAGTACTCTTAGATGTCCATAAATCTCAAATTAGGGTGAAAACAGTCAGTACAAGTCGCCCGACAAGTCGCTGGAGCGGCTAAAAAGTCGCTGGACGGGCCAAAAATCAGTAAAGGTCACTGGATAGTCGCTAGAGCGACTTCCAAGGTCGCTCGAGCGACGCCCAAGCGACTTGGTCGATCTCAGGTTCGCACAGACAATTCGCCACTTGATCAATTCGGCAAAAAACGCAACAAAACTCAATCTAAACACGAAATCAACTACCAACATCATGAATATAGACATAATAGAGGTGAGATATCCCTACCTCAAGCTTTGAATCAAAGGATTTGGCGAAGAAGTGAAAGCCCTAAGCTCCAAGCTCCGGATCTCCCCTTCCCGAGCTCCAAATCACGATCCGTCTTCGGTTCTATGTCAAGCACGATCCAAGCAAGCTCTATCCCGAAGGAATTCGAAAATGGCAGTGGAGTTTGATAGTGGCGGTAGAGAGAAGGTGGAGGGAGATATGGTGGAGAGAGAGAGATATGTGTGTGTTTTTGGCCTCCCCCTAACACCCCAAAAATCTGATTATTTGGGGCCCCCAAGGCCCCCCACATAATATACTACGTACGTAATGCACGCGAAATAAAATCAAAGACCCCGGGCTCGGGTCTTATAACTAAAATTGCGAAACACAAGATAACCAATCAATCGAATAACCCCAAATATAAATTTTATTTATTTATTTATTTTATTTATAAAAATTTCAAAATTTTCCGGGTCTTTACAAGTTGGATCGAATCATAATCGGAGACCGAAGGGTGGTTCAATAAATTATTTTAAGCATAAGTGATAACTGAAGATTAAACCAAATATTACTCTAAGGGAGCAATCCGTCGAGATTAGGGGTCCCTAAAACTAATTTATTACCTTTTTTTTTTACTGAGAGATTTATATATAATATAACTTAGATAAAATAGATATGAATGGTAGGATATTTCCACCTTTACGTTTAAGGAAAAATGAGATAGACTTTGGCTTGGTCATTGTCATCCTAAGTTTTACCAAAAAATGACACCAAGGAGCTTGCAATGTTTACACCTCCTGCTATGGTTTTTGTGATATATTTATCCTACCAAGCTGCTCAAATCTTCTCCATTTCTACAATAGCATCACGGGGGATCAGTCAAAGGAAAACAGAGAAGGAAAAAAATAAGAAGAAAGAGAAAAGGAGAGGAGAAGAAGAAGAATAAAATTAGTGAATGGTCATTATACCTCTACCTCTTCTACTGAATCTGGGTAAGAATTTTCTATGAACCTAACATAGATTAGTGTTTATTTTGGATTTATACAGCTTAAGTAAGTTATTTTAGGGTCTGGAATTATAGAAATTCGAAGTTTGAGAGGAAGAAACCGAATCTGCCATGGTTGGTCTGGTAGCTTTTCAACTGCTGCTGTAAGGCAGATTTTTCCTCTGACTTCAAAAGCTTCCCTAGACCTGTTAATATCTTGGATCGTCATGAAATTTGGAAAACAGCTAGATCAATGTCTTATTTAACATTTCCAATTTGAATCACTAAATTCTAACGGTTAGATTTGAAGAAACGTCATGTTTGGTAAACTGTGTCGATTTTCTACCAGTTCTGTTATGCTGAGTTTTTATGTTACTTAGAAGCTATTCCAAGTCTTGGGTTCTTCATATTGAATGTTCCCAACACCCTAAACTATCACCCTGTCAAATTGGGTGAATTTTAGACATGTTTTGATGGGGTTTCCAAACTGATTTCTATCAGCGTAAATTTCTGAGAATCTGTCACGAGTTTCACTTTGACGATTTTGAACCTCAAACCTTTTTATTTGACCTTGTGATCTCCCAAACCATTTAATATAGATATTCTAATATTAGGAGACTAATTATAACCTTGTATGAGTCTCGACCCATAGCGTGAGATATTTTTGTTGATGGATTAAGAAAGTCGGTTACTCGAGTTATAAGGAATACACTTGAGGTTTGAGTTTATCTTTAAGTGTTAAACTTTAGTTATTGAGTAAGATATCCTTGATGATATAGGAAAAGAGGTATAAAGAACGAGAAGTGAAAGTGGTGACATATTAGCGAAGTCCACGAGACATAACAAGAGGTGAGTTCAAATATGACTTGTTACGCGTATAATTTTAAAAGCATGAAAGCATGAGATATTTCAATGTTATATGTTGTTTTAAGCATGAAAATGCCATGCTAGATCATATTGAATTGTTCATACTTAGACCATGCGTTAATTAAGAAAATATTGATTAACACGTTGATAAGTAGTTCAAACGGTACCCCGACCGCTAGGGGATTAGAATATAGCGAGAGGCGTGAAACAAGGTTGTTAACCACGGCCAATGTGGTTTATGGATGACGTCATTCCACGTATGCGATGATGCATAAGGGGGTAGCTCCCACCTACGAACAATTGGCAACCGTTAAATTGAACTAAATGAGATAAGCTTGAACAAAGTCCTAGGCTTGACCTTTTGGACTATGCTGTTAATTATGTTTATCAAGATCATTATGTTACATGCATTGTGCATATGAATAACATGGCAAACACGTAAAATTTCATATTTGAATTCACACTAGCGTTGTGCTAATGATGTTGTTAAACAACATACCAGGTTCTGAGGAGGCGAGCCATGGACAGTAGGGAGATAAAGGACTTTTGGTTGTATATATTGCATAGACAGTATGTTTAATTTTGTTTGATCGCTAGGACTTGTTCGGCCACCTGTTAGGCTGATCTTTTTGAGGATGATGTTATAGGATGTCTGTATGCTTAGTTTAACACGTACACTTCCCTGGTGTTTGTTTTGAGGTTGTAAATATACGTTTCCATTTACTCTGATTAGTTTTGGCTTAGATTTTTGCATGGCAGGTTGGAGATCCTTAACTGTATTCGTTATAGGCCTTAACGAGATTAGCTTGTTGGCCGGTCACTAATCTATTCCAAATTGGAATGGGTTGTGACAAGTAGAGAATGTGGTTACGGATCATTTGTCACACATTGAATTTGAGGATCATACCGCCAATATGCCCATTCCCGACCCATTTCCCGATCAGCAACTCTTAGCCATCTCTAGTTGCCCATGGTATGCTGACATTGTCATTACTTGGCCATGGGGTAACTCCCTCAACATTGGACTCCACAAGATCGGAGAAAATTCTTAGTGGAGGTGAGAAGATTCGTCTTCGATGACTCTTATCTATTCAAATTTTGCCTGGACCAAATTATCCGACGGTGTGTCCAATGATGAGCAAAGGACAATCCTTTCATTTTGCCACATCGAAGCACGTGGCAGCCATTTACCCTCCAAGAAAATCGCCGCCAAAGTTTTACAATGCGACTTCTATTGGCCAAATCTTTTCAAAGACACTCGAATATTACAAATCATGTGATAGGTGTCAACAATTGGGAGCCCTTTTCTGCTGGAATATGATACCTCTCACCCCCATCCTTATATTCGAAATTTTTTATTGTTGGGGGATTGACTTCATGGTACCATTCTCAAACTCTTATGGGCATCTATTCATCATTCTTGTTGTGGACTATGTATTCAAGTGGGTGGAGACAATCCCAACTCGCACCAATGACCATTCGGTTGTTGTGAAATTTCTCAAGGAGCATATCTTTGTGAGGTTTGGGATGTCTAAAGTCCTCATTAGTGACCAAGGTACACAATTTTGCAATTGGCCCATGACCGCGCTCATGCTCAAATATGGTGTGAACTATAAAGTGTCCACCGTGGCCAAGCCGAGTTGGCCAATCAGAAAATTAAGCACATACTAGAAAAAATGGTGAACTCGAATCTCAAAAATTGGTCTCTTCAACTTATTGATGCTTTGTAGACTTATCATACCACTTACAAAACTATGTTGGGCATGTCTACCTACTCCTTGGTATATGGCAGGGCTTGCCACTTGCCAGTGAAAATGGAATATGAGGCTTTTGGGCTATTAAACAATTGAACTATCGTATGTCCGAAGTCGGTGCCCACCCTAAGCTCCAATTGGATGAGCTTGAAGAGATTCGCTAGGATGCTTATGAAAATGCCCACATTTACAAGTGTAAGGTCAAGACCTTTCACGATAAGAACATTGTCCGTAAGAAATTCACCCCTGGCCAAAAAATTTTATTGTACAACTCGAGGCTACAAATGTTTTCGGGTAAATTGCGATCCTGGTGTCGTGACCCCTATATTGTGAAAACTGTTTCCACTCACGAAGCGGTTGAGATTGAGAATCCAAAGAATGGGACCACTTTCAAGGTGAATAACCACTGTTTAAAGCCTTTTCTCGAGCACTTTGATCCCAAAAAATCTGTTGAGGAGTTGATTGACCCCATCTACGGGGAGTCCGATGAGGACAATGTAGAGCCAAATTCTTCAGATCCATAAGCTTACTTGAAGTCTAGGAGACTATAAATCCATGGAATTTGTGATACCTCTAGTGTTTGCCGTGCTCGAAAGGCATCTGATAGTCTGGTATAGCCACCTTGTCAAGCTACGTATGTAGTACCTTGAGGTTGGGTTTGACGGGAGGCGCGTGGACAACGAGAAATCTATCCAAATCTTTCGGCTTTAATATCAAGTTCCGTGGAGATTGCTTCAAAACAGAATGGGGGGGTTAGAAATTTGGGTCTCTGAAAAGGAGTGGTAGCCTATTAGATGATGGCGCTGCTTCTCAAGATATTGTTGAACCCCACGCCTACTGTCCTTCCAACAATAGGAAAATGCTGTCTTCGACAAGAAAGAAAAGTAGTACTCGTGTCCTTCGCGTAAAGAAGTGGTGGATTTATTGCTTACTTTTAACTATTGTTCATTTTTTATTATTGGACTAACCCACTTATAAAATTATTATTTCGTGGAGTCATGTTTGCTCTTAGTAGGTAGTTGGTATTTCAGTCTTTGCAAGGTGTACACGCTATCACATTAGCCTTGGTAGTCTGGACCTAAGCATGGGGTGATTGCGGCATTCAAGAGCGTAAAGTCATGGGTGTAACTATGTGCTACGGTTGTTAGTCAAACAAAGCTCCAGCTAGGGGTGTAACCGGTCCGGTTTGATCCGGTTTGCCCTATAAACTCGAACCAAACCGGTTGACCGATTTGAGGAAAACGTAAACCGAAAACCAGACAGATTTTGTTCGGTTTGGTCCGGTTTGGCTCGGCCAGTTTTGGCTCCGGTTTGGTCCGGTTTCCGGTTTGGGTGGTCTTGGGCCAAAATCATCAAAAAATGTAAAAAATAACTCAGAAATCAGAACAATAACTTAGTATATGAACCCACAAATCAAATGCGAAATCAGTAAACAAATAATTCAAAAACATAACTTAGTATATGAAGACCAAAACTCATAAATCACTAAAATAAGTACACGAACTCAGTAAAAAAAAAATACAAAATCAGAGGGAGTGAGACATAAAGAACCTAAACACTTAAAACTATAAAGTATAAAATGACTTAGGGTTAAAACCGGTCCGGTCCGGCCCCAAAAACTCAAAAATCAAAAACCAAACCGAAACAATTCAAAAAAAATCAAACCGGACCAAACCGGACCGGTCTGCTCCCAAAACTGGATCGAACCGACGGTTCGGTCCGGTTTACCGGTTTGGTCTGGTTTTTCGGTTTAGTCTTACAACCCTAGCTCCAGCGATGATCCTATATGACTAGCTATGGTCCACAAGTTGGAACCGAAAGAGTACACTTTGGAAGCTCTTCCAATAACAAACGGTGCAAGTGACGAGAAATCTTCAAACTTTGTCGCGGTATATGGTGGTTGACATTCCTTCTCGAAGGTATGTTCGTCCCTTTTTTATGTTTTATGGTGTGTTGTCTTCTTGGATTGATTATGTAAATTTCAAGTTGGGGGAGGGTTTACTCCATTTTTAGGGTTAATTGAGTCATTTTAGTTTCAATTTTTAAAATTTTGTTCCATTTTCCATGAAAGTAGAGTTGTAACTTATGTTTGATAATTTGGATATGTACAAGAGGCATGCATGCAATCTATTGCTCATTGATCGTCAAGTCGCTTCACTCGTATAAACATGAACTATTTGGAACACTCTGAGCTAGGTTTGTAATTGAGTGAATTGACCATAAGAGTGGAGATTTAATTTACAAAGCATCCCGTACACTCTATCACTCTTATTTTAATCCATGTCATGCTTACATCATGCTTAACATCTTGCATGCATCAACATGGAATTTATTGCGTATCAAGATAAGGAAATTAGGCTATTGTTGCTTGAATAAACTACATGAGTCTCATAGTCCTAATTTTGAACAAAGTCCGAGTCAACCAATTCTTGTGAAACATATAGGAGGCCGGATGTTAAGGAGTGGTATGGGGATGTTTTGAAGGGTGTTGAGAAGAAAATGGGTCAAAAAATGAAGAAGTTGAGCAAAAGACAGAAATTTGGGTCAATAGCCTTCTTTACCAGTAGAGGAATAATGCTTATTAGTAGAGACAACACAAAGAGAAGCTCTACCGGTAGAGGAATATTCCTATCGGTAGAGACATCAGTGCACCAAAGGTCAGTTTCAATCTCTATCGGTAGAGGATGAAGACCTATCGGTAGAGACCAATTGAAGAAAAAAAGTCAGTGGACTTTTCTAACGGTAGAGACTGAAAAATTCGAAAAAAAAATCCCAAATAGCATAAAATCAATAGACACCCCCTTTTATGACTTTCACTCTTGCTCTCCCTAAACTGTGAATCTATTACGCCCTCAATTTTAAACATAATTTAATAATATATTTACCATTAATAAAGACTCATAATCTCACCAAATTTCCCAAAAGGTACATTGATGATAGAGTAAATCAAAATAAGTTTGAAATAGATTACAAAAGTGGTCGCTTCGACCAATGATCATTATCTCCAAAGCCAAAAAGGAATTGAGTGGTTTACGTCATTTGAACCAAAATAAATAAAGTATAAGTTACATTACATTCATTCAAAAATGATATATGAAAGATGTTATGTAATTCTTCCGATGCAGCTTTCAAAATATGCATGTCGATCCATACATGCCAAGCACCCCACGCTATCACTCCAAAGTCGTACCTGAAATGAAAGAATGGTTGAGCTCGACAGCCCAGTAGGAAAGTCTACACAAGTATTCCATGCATATGACATGATATGATGAGTCACACGAACATTTATATCAACATAAAGAGAGATAGAGTAAATGGAAGTAATATTAGATTGAGAGAGCATAGATAACTCTATTGTGTACCATGGTTCCTTAACCCATTCAATTCAAATCCACAAATGTAGTGTGTCACCACTCTGTCCTCGTTATGTATCAAGGTGTCATTCCTAGCACTCCCGGAGGCATTTCAGTACATTCATGGCACTTCCGAAAGTATTCCAGTACATTCCTGGCACTCCCGAAGGCATTCCAGTACATGGCCCTGCCTAGCATTCCCGAAGGAGTCTAGTACGGTGTTCACATATGTCACGTGTCTCATAATATTCGTGTCGCATCGTAAGAATGTGCACACGAGTCATAAAGTTTATCACTTTCACCCACCAAGTTCAATTATCAATGTGTGTCACATAATTCACTTCTCTTGTTGTCATTAATGGCATAATAAAATGCTTAATATGATCTAAATCAATAAATAAAAGCCAACATTTAACATTCAAGAAAAAGTAAGTTTTAGAGTTCACGGAGTCCTAATATAGGCAAAAAAATGTGTCAAAATAAGTGCCAAAGCGTGGCCAAACCAATAGAAAGTTTCAAGAAAGAAGGCACCGGTGTGCCCAAAAATAAAGCATCGATGCTCAGTGAAATGCCAAGATGCTGCGAGCAAATGACACCGGTGTCACCAAAAACATGGCACCGGTGCTTAGTCCAAAATCTGATAATTTGAAAGGGAGACACCAGTGTATCAAAAATCAAGGCACCGGTGTCAAGTACCAAGTCTGAGATACAGAGAGTAATTTCAAAGGGAGGCACCGATGTATCAAAAATCAAGGCACCGGTGTCAAGCACCAAATTTGAGATACAGAGAGCAATTGGCACCGGTGCTACCAAAAACAAGACACCGGTGCATCGGGCACGAACAAAGGCATTTCTAACAGATTTTCAACAATGAACTTAGGGTTTCTCAACTCAATTTCAAGGCATCAAATGACAACCAAATCAAGTTCTATACGCGTAATAAATGTGAGAAATCCCTACCTCAACTTCCGGATTGAAGAATCAAAACTCCAACTTCAAGTCCTAACTTCCAAGTGATGTAAAATGCCAAATACACCTCCTCCAACTGAATGGTTGTAAACCACCACCAAATATCAACCAAGGATGAGGAAAAAACATAGAATCTTGAAGGAATCGAAGTTTGGAGCAGATTTTCGAATGGGTTTTGAGAGAGAGCTCAATGGTAGAGAGAAGGAGAAATGGGTTTGTGTTTAGACAAAAAAATATTTTGTCTGATATCAACCAAATCCAACACTCAAAAATTACACTTACACCCCTAAGTTTCACATCATCCTTCCAGAAGCCCCCAAGGTTATTACATTATATCATATTGATCCCAAATCATGCTTTTACACCAGTTTTCACATACTCCACATTAATTATTCTCATTAACCCGTATATTAATATAAAAATTCAAAATTTTTCAGGTCTTTATAGAATCTCTCTCTCTCTCTCCTATCGATACCTCCCAAAAGTTGCAACCCTCCCCGAATCAACCCAATTTCTACCAGAAATACCTCTTTGACCCTCACTACCAATACCCTAAAACGTAGATTTGTTTTCACCCTTCATCTCCCAAGTCCAAAGTTTTTAGAAACCCTCATTCCTCAATCCATGTCCATGGCTAGACAAAAGATTCCGAATGTAAGGTCACGAGAAGATGCCTTGACCATGGCTAGGCAAAAGATTCTGAATGTAAGGTAAGGAGAAGAAGCTGCCGCATGAAGAGAGGAAGTACGTAGAGGGAAAAGGAAAGCCGCCGCATGAAGGGAGGAAGTACGTAGAGGGAAAAGGAAAGCCACGGAATCAACGAGTAAGAAGAAGAATTCAAAGGGTGCACAAAAGGTTAAGGGAAAATGGGAGTTATATATGCCAAGTAGGAAGGCTACATGCGAACGGATGGTTGACAGAAAGCACACCGGGGAAATGGAAGTGGTGTTGCGAATCCATGATAGGAGCTTAAGATTGTGGTTTGAAACTGTTGCAAGATTTATGCAACCAATGGTTCAAGCATTTTTTCAGAATATGTTCGTACCGGAAGCCAAGGACTACATTACTTCAACCGTGAGAGGTATACAAGTACTCGTTGTTCCAATGATTATAGCATTGTATTTTGGTTGCCCAGCATTCGATGAAATCATGTGTACATTCCCTAAGAATGAAGAAGAAGATGTGTATGACCTGCGGTTCTACATAGATGAAATGTTTGTAAACCCAGGTGAATTTGCAGGGCTATTCCCCGTTGGAAGTCTTAAGGAGGAATACCGGCTCATGAACAAGATCCTGCATTTCAATCTCTACCCCCGAGGGGTTGAGAAGATTTAGGGACGAAAACAGGTCAAACTTGTTTATGCTTTTCTGCCCGATAACATTATGGATATGGGACGGTTTGTGTTCAAACAGTTGGTTGAGTTCTGCACGGGGACAATGCTTCGAGCAAATTTTCCCTACCCCGCAATGATAACCAGCTATGCATTCGAGCTAGAGTTTCAGAAACCCCACGTGATGTGTGGATAGAGGGATTGGGCCCTATTTCTAGCATAACCGCAAGCAAAAGCAATGTCCACTCCAAGTCTCCTACACCGTGCAAGCAGGCATCATCCTTGCCAACTCGAGGACAAACCTCCACACCTACCACCACACCACCTGCTGCCCCCTCTAGTGGGAAACCTGACAAGAGGTCTTTCAAAGGAAAAATGTAGAGGATGATGAAAAAGAGTTTTGGCCGACAAACCGAAATCAAGAACTCACAAAAAGAGATTTTTAGGACACAAAGACAAATTATGAGGAGGTAGAAATACACTATGGACCACATGGCAGCTCAGACTGGACATCGATATGTGGCAGAGGGTGAGGAGGAGCAGGAAGAAAGTAAATCTAAGGAGGAAATCAGTGAATCTAGTGAGGTGGATGTCATAGAGGATGAGATTGTCCAGTTGGGGGGGGGGGGTAATTATGGACCATATGACAGGGTGTCAGTATGAAGTACAACAAGTTTGAGTCAGTGTTTATGTTTTTATTGAGTTGGGTCAGTCCTTGAGTCTTAGAAGGGGAGATATGGTCTAAAGTAGAGGTTGACGTTAAATGAATTCCGAAGACTAAACTTATTTCTTTAATCTTGTTTTATTCCATCGTTTAATTCAATATAGTTACTAATCTTCACCAAAACAAACTTTGAAGTTGTTGTTCGAAATATCGAAAAAACTAAATTTGCGAAGCTTTTTAATCTAACTACTTTTTTCCGTGGATCGATACTCCAGACTCTCCACTATACCTCTTTTAAATCTTTGAGGGAAGTTCTGTTTTATAAATATTAAATCTTGACTTAAGCCGGTGCCCTAATAACGCACTTTTGTCGGCTGATCAGACTCCATTAATAAAGTACTCTCCATCTCTGAGTCAATAGTATAAGTGAAATTGGCTTACACCGATTCTAGTACCACTTTGATATCGGTAGCCACAATCATGACATCATCGCTATGGTCACTCCAGATTGCCACTTCTTTAGTGTAAGGACCCGAAAAAATTTTCATTTTAAAATAATAATTCAGAATAAGTTACGTGATATGCACTTGATTTATTTTTATGTATTTCGGATTTTCAGTGGTGGGGCTTGAGCCCAAAGATTCAATTTGGATAGGCACACATTATGAGGCATATGTATATAATGGGAGTTGTGTGACTTGGGGCCCATTCGTAATGAAATCAAATTTGGGACTTGATTGTAGCATGTTACTTAGATCAAGGGGATAAAAGTAATTTGGAGAATTTATAATATAAATAGGGGAATTAGACTTTTATTTGAGAGAAAACCTCATAAATCTATTTCTACTCCCTCTCTCTACCCAATGTTTCCCTCCTCTCTCTCACCCTCCAACTCTAGATACTTGATCAAACCTCAAAATTCACCAAAAACCCTTCAAAGATCCTTCACACCTCATTGATTCCTTGCTCTTGGAAGTGTGTACTAGCTTGGGGGAGGCTTGATTGAAGAAGATTCAACCATTGGAAGCTAGGGCTTGTTTGGCTTGTTCTTGGAGGCTCAAATCTTGCAATACAACCTTGAGGTAGCGATATCTGACCTATATTTCATGTTTTAGACTTGTTTTGGTAGTTGTCTTGTACTTTGATTGTGTTTTGGGACCTTTGGAAACAAGTTCAAAATCTGTAAAAAATCTACGGATCACGCATTGGCGTCTTGACGAGAGGTATTGGTGTCTAGATGGCTAGCCCAGAGATTTAGGCAGAGAGTTGTCCAAAGGGACGTCCGAACGGGATAGACCTACGTTCGGACGGGACAGTTTGATGTCCGGATGGATTTATGAAATATTTTTTTGACAACTTTGGTTATTTTAGATATCCCCTCGGATACCCCAAACCTTGTTCTGTGTCTTATAGATGATCCTTTTTCCTATTCAATTGCCACAGTTACCCTTAGACTTGTTGCGTTTGTGCTTGTGTGTGTGTGTCCATGGATTAGGGATGTAGTATGTGAAGAGTCTAACTTTCATATTATATACTTGTCTGTTCACTTATTGTCTAGATTGAACGAAAGTTAATTGACAAGTTATGAACTTACGATATGCATTGTAAGCTTGAGAACCTTATATACCTTTGACGTGATAGAAATGAATATTGAGGCAAGGTCTTAGGTCATATACCTATAGTAGGATGATGTGATGTTATGAGCTAGTCCCGTCAGAAAGTGTGATAGGCATGAGGCGTAATGTTGACCTCTATGGGAGTGCTGATAAGTGCAACTATTTTTATTAATTTACGTGGGAGGGTGTGCTAGTAGATGACATAGCTTGTTTAGCCACCATTGAGTGAGGTGATAGGACAGATGATTGACACAAGACATACAGCCTAAATAGAGAAGTTATAAAGAGGATTGTTGGATTGAGGAGGTAGCATTGTAGGCTTAGCAACATAGGGGTCATACGTTTAACCTTGATTTTGAGATATGTGGTGAGACGGTTGTGTGAGAGGTCTTTTCTAACATAGATCTACTCTATGTGAAACTCATTCCTATAACGGTTTACCCTACTTTGAGTGTCGTGAAGAGTTCTCCTTATCCCTTTGGAGGGTGATCGACATTGTATTCCCATGAGGCGTTGTGTCATGTATAACTCGGGGTAGACGCGTGGGTAGATGACCCATATGATTGTGGTGCCTTGTCTGTCCTGACTATTTATGTTACTAGACATGATAGATGATATATTGGCCGAGGGTGTTCATAGCCTCTGTTGCTTGCTTCTCTCGTACACTCTGTAGTATTTGTGGTTAGTGTGTCTTAATTGTTAACTTTTTATTCGTTGTTGGGGATTACGTAGGACTCTATACATGGTTTATGTTGATGGTTAAATGAAGCTAGTCCATATTTATATGATATCTAACCTATGTAAACGTTGATCCGGTAAGGGATGATGGTTGTGAGATGCCGTGTCGGACGTGAACATTGTACTAGACTCCCTTTTAGGAATGCTAGGAATGTGAAATAAAATGTACTGGATTCCTTCGGTTATGCCAGGAGTGTACTAGACTCCTTCTCGAGAATGCTAGAAATGTGAAATACAAATGTACTAGACTCCCTCTCAAGAATGCTAAGAATGTGAAATAAAAGTGTAATGGATTCCTCCGGGTATGCCAGGTATGACAACTTGTTATACACAACAAGAACATGTGAGTGATACACATGAGTCATAGTATTCATGAAGTAAATTGAGCGATTTTGAATAGTGGTCGTGAAGCTATTGAATGCACGTTTTTGGCTAGTCATTGCTTCTTTTTGTGATCTCACTTGTGTAATCTTTTGGCATTTGAAATGTGAAATGTAGATGTACATTTGTGAACTGATGAAATGAGAGAATGAGTAACCTAAGCTCCATCGACAGTGTGTTATATTACAAACCGATGTTGTTACTCTCTTATGAGAGTGACAGTAATGACAATTGCCATGGCAAACCATCTTCGGAAAATATGCTATGGATGACGAGTAAATCACGTAGGCTTTACTTGTGAAACATGGGATGTGAGGAATGACATTGCGGGCAACATATGGAGGGAAATATAGACCAAATAGTAGATGGCGAAACTTTGAGGGGAAAACATGAGTTGTTAAAATGGTTAATGAAAAGGTGTTGTAGAATAGTTGAGAGTATTTGTACGTGCTTATCTTACGTTTTGCATAATCTCATACTTGCAACTTTGTTTAATGATCATGTTATATGCCTGATCCTTTCATATTCATATTATATTGGTGTAGATATTCCTACTGGGCTATGTAGCTCAACCCTTCGTTCTTTTCAGGTGATGTCCAGAATATTTAGCATAGAATGCGTGGATTGCTTAAGTTGGTGCACAAGTTTTTATTTGAAGACTCTAGATAGTAGTTGTTCAACATTGTAAGAGCTATTTTTGAAAAGGAGTGGTATACATTTGAATTCCATTATTTCATTTTACATAAGCATCGGACTAGGAATTGCCCATTTTGATGTAACACTTCTAAACTTGACTTTTGATATTATTTCATGGACGAAATGATTTGGAATATTGGGTTATTTATTGAGTATTGTGAGGTTTTAACTATAGAATACTATGGTTTATTTATGATCAAAAATTGAGGGCGTGACATTTAGTCTCGTTGCATGTTGTAGACACATGGTCATCTCCTTCCCCTGAGGTTGAATACACGAGTAGGAATGGTCTTTCAAAGACTAGTTTTCCTATTTTTCAAGGAGGGAAAAGTACACCATGTTGATTGGAACTTTTGACAAGGTTCCAAGTTGCACAGTACTTGATTGTTTGCTGGTCATAAATGTTTCTTAACTTCTTTCATTTCTGACTCTAAAGAGACGTTAAGGGTAGATACTTCCATAGGCATAGTTTCCCCATCCAGTCTTCCCTGCTCAACAATTATTGCTTCAAGTAAGCTTGATTGGTAACTAGCCAAAGAATCTGGTGATGTCGGGGTATCATTCCCTGACTCATCATCATAAAGCAAGGATGATTTGACGACCGTCCAAGTGTCCCTTTCTTTTTGTTGGAGTTCCCTCAAACTTCTTCAATGGGGTCTTCCTTCGAATGCCTCGAGAACCTTATCCAAACAGAATCTCCTAGCACTACTTCCTCTTTTTGGAACAAAATGTTGCACCTCCTCTAGAGTTCACTCTTATGTGTTCAAAACAACAAAGAGACCTTTTGAGGTATCTTCGTTTTTAGATTTCGCAGCAACATTCACTGTTTCAAGGTTGATTCAGATGTTTTATATGTTTTAGACCCCAATAACTCTTTGTATCCTAGGAACAACTCGGGTTTGATCTTGTTCAAAAATCAATCTGGTACTCCTTTTACGAGAGTAAATTTTTATGGGCTTCTCCTTGCTTCTGCCTGAGTCAACCCTCCTTGATGGTGGAGATCCTTCCTTGGACTTCGTGGTATTCGACTTGAAGAAACATTCCTATTGTGAGATACACATGAGTATTATCTGATTATATTATCGGATAATACCCATGCGTATAGATCAATACATGACATTATCGGATAATATTACCTGATGCCCAAATAAATTCTTTTTTGACTTTTTTTTATTTTTTTATTTTTTAAAAAACTTTTTGAACATATTTTTTTATTTTTTAAAAATTTATTGTAAAGATAAACCAATAACTAATAAAAAGTTACAATTTCTAAAAATAATATCAAAGAAAATAATAAAACAATAGTTGAATAGATATAACAGCCCAAATACTAACGTATATACCAACAAATAAAGTTGTAATAGATAACTTAAAGTTATTTGTTAATGTTATCTGATAAGACAACATATCTGTTCCTTATTGAAATAATAAAATTGATATAATAGATAAGTGTTCAACATCTGTTCATTGTTGTAACAACTAACTTTGTATATTTGTTTTGATATCTTTATCATTATCTGTTGTAAAAGATAACACTAGTAAATAATGTTATCTGTTGTAATAGATAACAGAAAATAAGAAACCATCGAACAAGAAAAGAGACACGGTAAACGACTGATGGCTAAACAACAAAATAAAGGCAATTTCGTCCATTAAAGGACCTCGCGTATAAACACTTTTAAAATCATGGACCATAATTCATAAATTAAAGTAGCCTGTCTTTAATGGGCCAAATCAGTCCAAATTTATCCTTTTAGCCAATTTTTCATTATAAAATGTCATTTTGTGACACTCCAATTTTCTAGATTTACAAATACTTCGTTACTTAGCCTTACAAGAAATCATCCACAAATACTTCGTTACTTAGCCTTACAAACTCTCAATATCAATGTGTATAATAGCAAAGTACTACCGTTTATGTTTATCCCTGATGGTGTGTTTTTTTAATTAGAGGTCTTCTTGAATTGAGTCCTTCCCCACCATAATTCTTCATTAGCCGTGGTCTACACTTAAGACCATTGCTCTCTAACTAGACAAGTCTTATCTAGACTCTCTGAAATTAAATCCTATTTGCAATGATATAATTTAATTTAATTGTTAACTTATCATTCATAACCGAATTTGCCTAAGATATTTGATATTTGTCCAACTAGGTTTGGCCTCGTACTATCCAAGGTTGGGTTTTATCTTTTAATCGTTAGAGTCCATATATTACGACTCTTTAACCTCTTTTCTCAGGTTGACTTGTGCTCGGCTATATATTGGTATGGGCAAGACAATGACAATGTGGTTTCTAGCACATTCTAGAATAACAAATTCTCTCAATTGAATATAAGGTTTCAGTTATGTGGTTATTATCTTGGAACGCAAGCAGTGAGACGTTACTTTAAGTCATGGGTGTGTACTGAGAAGTGCTTTATTTTTTAAAATTAGAGCAGGCTTGTTTGCCGTCCTTTTTTTGGATTGTACATTGATGATTAGAAACTGTTTTTTTTTTATCTCGCCGAGAACATCAGTTATGTTAAATAAAATGTTTATTGGGTAACGATACATATGTTTTGGAAATTCACTTTCCTTTGGAAGTGGATAAAAATATATTAGATTGGAACTAGGGGTGAATTCAGAAATTTTGGTCAAATTTTCACTAAATTAAATTATAATATTTTTTTGTTAGTTGACAAATATAATGACTTACGTACATATTAATTTAAAACAACACAAAAGGATATAAGTAATGGTGATTCGTTAATAAAAAAATAAGAAGTCTTTTTAATTATCGACGCTTAAAATATTGTGTATCAGTTGATTTTTACTCAAATGCAATATAATTTTTTTGTACAATCTACATAATAAAAATACTTATATTTTATATTTGAATAAAATATTTGGTACAATTTTGTTTAATAGGAGAAATGTTTAGGGCAATTTTTATAACTTACATAAAATACTCGGAACAAAGGCAATTTTCACTAGATATATGTATTTCGATATCTTATCTCAATACCCGATCGAGAAGATGTTTAACGTGATCGATATTGTTTTCTATGACATCTAAGGAGAACTTAATTTTTAGTCCTTTTCTTAGTGTCAATTAGGTTTTGATTCCATTATCTTTTTGAGGGTTATGTTTTAGTCCCAAAATTTAAAAAATACCAAAAATACCATCAATATCTATTTCTCACGCATTCGATTCTACTACTAGAAAAGCTAGCTAACATATTCTTGGGAGCTTGATAAAATTTAAAAATTTTATTATCAAATCGGTTGCCTTGTAAAAATCCTAAACTGGGGAAGGAAACAAATCAACCAAACATAGAGACAGACAATTGAGGAATGAAACAAAGCGGCAACGTATGTATGGTAGCATGAATAGTTAGAGATTTTGAATTAGAAACATGATAAATTTGGATAGAACATGATAAATTTGTGCGAATTAGAAACATGATAAGATGTTGAATTAGAGACATAGTAGATTTAGATGAAACACGTTAAATTTATTATAAACTTTTTTTTTAATTCAGAATATCGACGAAAAAAATACGACTAATTCTTTACATGTAAATTTACGGTCAAGTTTATCTAATTTGACCATAACAAATTCCTATAGGTTTTAAGGAAAATGATAAATTATCTATTAAGCCAAACATATTATTGATATATTGATATTAAGAAAAGTTTTCAATTCCATCTAAATTTATGATGTTTTCCATTCAACATCTTACTATGTTTCTAATTCACAAAAATTTACAACATATATGGTGCATATTCTGATATTCGTGCACCAAATTTACCATATTTCTAATTTAAATGGACATAATTTCAATTAACTATATTTGTTTCTTAATTTGAATCTTTTAAATCCAGCAATTTAAATGGACATAATTTCAATCAACCATATTTATTTCCTAATTTGAAGCATGTAAAACCCAACAATTTAGGATCGTGCACCTAATTTCATACATCTGATATTCCTACTTTTCCTAATATAAATAGACATAATTTCAATCCGTTAATTTATGAATTACATGATAATACTTAAAAATGACAAAAACATAAACCTATCACTCAAAATAATGATACGTCAAAATATATAAAGTTAAAATTAAAACATAACTTGCAAATGTTGATGAGATGAAAACCACCAATGCATGCAGAAATATGACTCTAATTTAAATTATGTAAAAATCATATTCATTGGTCCATAAAATCCCATAGAAGATTTCAAACCCCCATGGGAGCCATGTTCTTTAAAATTCAAATGGTAAGAGTTCAAGTTTATTTCTTACGAGGAGTGCTACAATTCAAGAATTAGAATCAAGAAATTTTTTTCGAATTTAAAATCAAGAGCTATGATTCGTTTGAATTTATATAAGAGCACAAGTACAAGTGAAATTATGACCTTTTATTTTAAATTCTGAAAAAAATTATTGGTTTCAATTCTAAGATAGTAGACTTTTTCATTTCTCTTATTGAATAGAACTTATTCTATTCCCACGTATCTTAAATTCCTGGAAAAAAAACACTGTTGATGATGCAAGTACAGATTCTCCATTTGCATTAGGATATAGTAGGTCTAGATTTTGAAATATGTCAGAAATGTTTGAAAATACGTAGACATAGTTCTATATGATATGAGTATAGGTCTGATTAACTTTTAAATATATTTATACTATATACTATTATAGAGAATTTTTTTTAAATGTATATTTATACTATATAGCATTGTAGAGAGTCTTTTAGTAAGAAAGATTCGACAAGCGACTGTAATATAAAATTTTAAGTTGATATTATTGATACATTTAAGTAAACTTCTATTGAATTTTGCCTCTCATTTCTAAATATAAAATTGTAGGGGTTCTTTTAGCGAGAAGCTCTCTTAGATGGCCACATGACATTGAGGTTTTCTTCAATTTACAAGAACTAGAGGACGGGCACACACAATGTGTGCGCAACTTAAAAAAAGTGTGACATTGTTTGATAGTGGTGATAGTGGATGGTTATGAGAAATATTCGGTAAAAAATATCTTTTTTACCCTTATAGTTATGGGATGGCAAAGATAACTCAAAAGTAATTAGGAATATATTTTAGGTGCATTATAAAAATTAAAAAATAGCACAATGATAAAATTTGAAGACACCAAATTGATGCTCTACATTTATATATAGATATAAAATACAATCTTACTTAATCAGATCAATTGTTTAAATTTTCATATTGAAAGTTAAAGAGGATAAATAAAAGGCAAGATGCACTCCTCCAATTTCAAAAACTTACAACTAACATTAAAAAACACACAAAATTTCTATTTTTTTCTTTCCCACTAGGATATACTACTAGGTCTAAAAATTTTAAAAGTAAAAAAAAATTAAAGAAAATTTAAAAGCCATCCTAACTTTATCGATAAAAAATTTGTGCTTTTATAACATTGGAAATTATCCCATCCATCAAACTACAAACTAAACTATTTTGTATTCATATGGTCTCGTTTGATTCGCGGATTAAAATCGGCTAAATTAATAGCCATGGAATTATTTGTACTTGATGTTATTTTAATACTAGTCAAACCTAATCCCCTTTCTGATTTGGACTGAATTATTTTTAAAATATTCCACTCGAATGTATAAGATTTTGAACAGAGATATTTTGCTAGAAATGTGTAGATATACGTATGTGGCAGTGGCAGTGGCAGTGGCAGTGTGGTGGTGATGGTGGCCATCGTGGTAGTGGTTGTGGGGTGGTGCTGTGGTGGTCAGAGGCGATGGAGCAATGCTTAGTACAGATAGAATTAAATGAGTCCCACTTCTAGGATTAAATAATACCCCACATATAAGTATTATAGTAGTTCTAAAATTATTTGTCCTGATTCAGTTTTAGAGAGATCATGGGAGAGACAGGTCCAGGTTTGCTCCTCCAATTCCCCAAAAACCAAAGGGGCCCAGGAAAGAGGTTCCTAAGGTCGCACCCCCAAAAGCTAGTCGGATGGCAGTCTGGAGAACGGGCACTTCCTCTTGCCGTTTCGCCACCAGTTGCCTCGGCGGTGGCTCCCCCACCCCAGGCCACATTACCACCGGCTCCGCTGGAGCAGCGTCCTGATCTTCCTAGAGAAGCGGAGCGGTCTAGAACCAGAGATAAATCTCAAACACAAACCCAGAATGAGAGAGAATCGCCGAGACGAAGAGAATAGTAACATTGATCGGGTCTGAAGGCGGGACCAAGAAATCGAAGAGATGAGGCGTTATATACGCCGCATGGAAAGAGAGAATCGGAATCTCCGCAAACAGAAAGATGCTACTCGTCAGTCGGTATCGGGACGAGATGAGCATTCCCAGATTGGCCCATCACGACGGGATAGCCAACGTGAACAAGTTCAAAGATCCCGAGGAGGTGAGCAGCAAGTTGGAGCTTGTTCAACCATGGGCGGATTACCTCCAGTACAACCGATCCCCGATATGCGAGATTGGCTGAACCAGCGAACAGGAATGGCTGCGAACATTAACCTAGCAGTAACCATCCCAGCAATACCACCGCCTGCTCAGATTCCCAACATGAGGGCGTGGTTGAATCAGCATTTGGGGATAAATCGCCCGGAAGATGACGAAAAATCATAAAGAGTTGCAGCAATTGGCAGTGTCTCCACTGTCGGTCCAAATAGAAACGGAGGACTTACCCAAAAAGTTTGTCCCTCCAAAATTCTCTATCTATAACGGACGAACGGATAGATGACTCACATCAAAGGATTCTAAATTCCATGATGATCTATGTAAGCCATGACAATCTATACTGCAAGGTTTTTTCCTTGAGTTTGGGGGAAACAGCCCTGAACTGGTTTCAGGACCTCCCCCTGAGATCCATCACTAGCTGGAGGCAATTCCCTATCCGAGCACAGAAGAAATACGTGAATACTCTCTACCTCTAAGGAAAGGACCCGATGAGGACCTCAGGCAATATGTGAGTAGGTACTGGGCAACTTACAATGAGATCGGAGATTGCACAGAGGCCTATGCCGTAGAGTCCTTTAGATTGGGATTATCATACCGAGATTGGTTGAGGGAATCCCTCACTATAGATCCTCCCAGCACCATCGCGGATCTAATGAGGAGGGTGGAAAAATATGCAAAGTTTGAATACGAGATACGCCGAGACAAGGATTGGCCCGCAAGCAAAGTGCATAGGAGCACTACGATAGAACCAGCCATAAAAAGACCACGGACCAAAGTGGCCGAAGTGGCGCAGGTAATAAAGGAACGCAAGCCACCTGGCCCCTAGGCGTATAAAGCGATACACACAGTTTTCAACACTCTCATCTTTAAGCTAATCTGTCCTTTGAAAAATGAGCCCTTTTGGAAATGGCCGGCAGCTTCATGGGGAGAACCCGTGAGGTGTATAATAGAAAAATGCAAGGCGCTTGAACGGTTCCTAGAGGAACTAGTTGAAGTTGGGCATCTTAGACGATTTGTGGCCGATCAAGGGCAACCAAAAGTTTAGTTAGAACCAACGAAAATGGAATCCTCTGAGGAAGAGGCAATGGTAACCAGAACCGTCCATGTTATACATGCTGCAACACCGATTTTGGATAAGAAGGAAGTCCGACTCCAATGACGCCGTGACGGGCATGAACATCATGTTCAGTATCTCAGGCCAAAACGAAAAGAGCCTGAGATGAAGACAGACATGATGATATCCTTTTCGGACAAGGATCTAGAGGGGGTAACCCATCCCCATAATGATGCATTAGTAATCACGCTGCTCCTCGGCACCATCAACACGGAGAGAATCCTAGTTGACCAGAGCATCTCAACAAAAATTCTATATTATGACGCTTTCAAGAAGCTCCAACTTGATAAGGCAGATCTACAAAAAGCCGACATCCCACTCATAGGATTTAGCACCGAAGCAGTCTGGCCTCTGGGATCCATCACTATTCCTGTATGGGCTGGAAGGGTCACCCTAGACATCGACTTCTTAGTTGTGGATGTGCCATCAGCTTACAACGCCATCGTAGGAAGGACTTGGCATCATAGGATGCGGGCAATCCCCTCCACGTATCACCAGATTTGGTATCCCATATGCCATCATCTCGGACAATGGGACCCAATTTCAGGACAAGTTCAAGGCTTTCTGCTCACAATATCAGATCCGTAACTACTATACCTCAGTGGCATATCCTCAATGCAATGGGCAGGTAGAAGCCTCAAATAAAACGATACTATGAGGTATCAAGAAACGGCTAAAGAAAGCCAAAGACAAATGGGTAGAAGAGTTACCACTAGTCCTGCAGGCATACAGGATCACGCCTCACCGATCTACGGGAGTCACCCCGTATTCACTTGTGTATGACACCGATGTTGTCATTCCACTAGAAATTAGCCTCCCAACCATTCGCACCGAACAAATGGAGCAAGGACGAAACGATCAAGTTTTGGCAACAGAGCTTGATCTTGCGGAAGAGAAACGAAAACGAGCTATGATCAAACTAGCCTCCTATAGTCTATCCTATCCAGATCATACAACAAGAGAGTCCATCAAAGAGAATTTGATCTCGGTGACCTGGTCCTCTGCAAAGTCATGGGAAATACGAAAGACCCAGCAGGTGGCAAGCTAGGAGCCAACTGGGAGAGACCCTACAGGGTTATAGGACGCCTTGAGAAGGGTGCCTACAAACTTTAAGACCTTGACGACAAAGAAGTATCACGTACTTGGAATGTCTCCAACCTCAAAAGTTTTATCAGTGGAGTCATTTTTTTTACGCATTTATGTTTACCGAATTCCAGTTTGATGAATAAAAGCACCAATTTCCGTTCACTGGCAAATATTCAATAAGGTTGTAAATGTCATAGTTGCCTTTACTGCCTCACAGGGGGCAAGAGTATTTCCCGAACATACTGGAGAAAAGTATATATTTAAACTTTAAGAGAAGCTTGGATCACCCGAAAAAACTTGAGAAAAGTTTGAGATAAGTTCAAACTTGAGAAAAGTATGTGTTTAAACTTCAGAAAATTTTAAACAATCCGAACAAAGTTTAGAAAAGTTTGAGGTAAGTTCCAACTTGAAAAAAGTTTGAACTCCTGAACACACTTGAGAAAAGTATGCGTTTAAACTTGAGAAAAGTTTAAACAATCTGAACAAACTTGAAGAAAAGTTTGAGAAAAGTTCAACACGAGAAGAGTTTTGAACTCTCGACCATACTGTAGAGGAGTATGGGGTAACACTTAAGAAAAGTTTAGCAGCCGAACAAATTTAAGAAAAGTTTGAGATAGGATCAAACTTGAGGAAAATTTGAACTCCCGAACATACTTGAGAAAAGTATGTGTTTAAACTTAAGAAAGGTTTAAACAATTCGAACAAACTTGAGAAAAATTTGAGATAAGTTCAAACTTGAGGAAAGTTTAAACTCCTGAGCATACTTAAGAAAAGTATGTGTTTAAATTTGAGAAAGGTTTAAACAATCCAAACAAACTTGAGAAAAGTTTGAGGAAAGTTCAAAATTGAGAAAAATATTTGAATCCCCTACCTGAGAAGAGTATGAGCTGAAAAACTTGAGAAAAGTTTAGCATCCGAAACAAACTTAAAGAAAAGTTTGAGATAAAGTTCAACCCTTGAGAAAAGCATATATCCAGACAACTTGCCGACTTCATACAAAGAGTAGCTACCAAATTGCTAAAAAGACATAAGTAACAGCATGAAACCCAACCAAAAGATGTATATTCATTAGAATCAAAGCGTTCATGCGCAGCAAAAAATAAATCTAAGCTGAAAAAGGAAAACAGACAAATGTATTTGTGCGACATAAAGTAAGGAAAAAAGGAAAATATTAGTTAGACAACATCGATTGGGCCCTCCTAAGGATTTTCTTGACTATTGACACCTCCGACCTCTTGACCATCAGCTGTCAGGTCGGCGATTTCTCCACCAGGCATCTCCACTTCGGCATCGTCACCCTCCTCTGGGACTTCGGATGAGTGCCGGATCTCCTTATATAGAGGGGAGTCCTCCGTCACATTGCAAACCTTCAAGGCCGCTTTCCATCCAGCTGCAAAGAAATTCTCCTATAAGTCGGGGATTTGGTAGTTCAGAAAATCCTCGACAGCCTCATTCGTGCCCCGCTTATAAGCCTTGCTTTCCTCGGCGGACATCTCCTTAGCATATTTTGTTTTCATGACCGATATCTCAGCCATCAGATCGGCTGTCCTTTTCTTCTCCTCGGCCAGAAGATGGCCAAAAGATTCGGCCTTCTGAGCAATCTCCAGTTCCTTCTTCTTGTAGCCATTGGCCTCGTCTTGTGCCTTCGAGAATTTTAGCCTAAAATCACAGACTTTGGCCTGCGCCGCTGAAAGCCGTGGTTCCCGATCCTGGGTGTGGCCAAGACATAGAATGGTCTTTTGGATGGCCTACACAGACAGAACGATCGATAAGATGTGAAATCGCGAGATCAACAAATACGAAATACTTATGAAGATGTTATAAGCAATCACGATCCGTAGCAGAGAAGAATCTTCAAATCCAAAATAAGGCTCGATGTCCCTTGGCAACATAAGTGCCTTAGCAAGAGCAGGGGCGACGCCTAAGTCACCGACGGTATCAGCAATTGTGATGGGCGTCACACCATCAATCAGCAGGGCACGAGCCCATGTGTTGGCCTTCTTCAGCGTCTTGGACCTCCCCTTTGCCTTGGAAGGACCAGCACATTCGCTTTCACCAGCCTTCTCTTCTTGGTGTCAGTGGGTACAACATCAACGTCAGCAGGGCTAAGAGAGAGATTTTCAGGAGCACACCTTCGTCGACCTTCCTCTTGGTCACGCGATCCCGGAAGGTTTCTTAGCCTTAGTAGGCGTAACTTTCTTCTTGGCTTTGGCAACAACCTTATTCTTCTGTTTCATCAGTTCCCTCAAGTTTGGCATGTCCAGATTCCTCGACATGATCTCACAGTCGATTTCTTCCTCGTCTTCGGTATTCCAGATTACTCTAGATCGGGACTGTGAGTGACCCGTTGATGAAGATGAGGACGAAGAGCTTGGCGTATCGGCAACAGCAGCAATGGTGATGCGGTGGGGTTTCCTAAGGTACAGCAACGGAATACCTTCAGGAACAGAAACCTCAGGGTTATCGGTGACAACCTCAGCTACGTGAGTTTTCTCCTTGATATAGGCTCGATAAGTCGGGTTATAACGAAGAAGAACTTAGGCATATCTCGGCTTCACTTGTCCCTTTATGCCCTTATAGCCCAGTACTTTTTTCAAATCCTCTGGGTGTGTAGCATAAATTTTTCGATCTCAGTTTGCGTTGACAGCTTCAAACAAATCAAGAATAGAGACAAAAGTTACACATCAATGACTGAAAATAGCAAGAAAAATGCATCAATGTAAAAAACAGAGACTGACGGGGTTGCCCAAAGCTATGAGGCACAAGAATTCGCGTATGCTCGGGTTCATCGGGTGAGAACACCCAATTGCCAGACACAATCAGGAAATCGTCATTGTTCCCCCTATTTGAATCAACGAGATGAGTGACTATTTTCTCACGACCCCTACGTGATTTGAGATACCATTTCTCATCCTTATTGTAACCCATGTCATAATTGTAATTGATGTCCCATAGCCCTAGGTTTGTGTGGCACAATTCGTTCAAACGAACTGTGCCCATTAATATGCGATATGTGTTTATGGAGATCTGCATAGGGTTTAGCCGATACCAGGGCAGAACCCTATAGGGCAAGGGGTGGATGGGAAACCTAACTCCACCCTCTGTAATAGCCATTAGAGGGACGTGGATGGAGTCCTCATCCCGAATCTCAGGATGAGTCTCAGGTTTATTGATTTCTACAACTACGTCGTTTGGAATATTATGGTGACGACGGAATTCTGCTATGCTCATCGGAGTGGCGAAGTGCTTGCGGAAGACTCCCATATTCAGTGGATGAATACAGGAGGGATACGCACAGGAAAGGAAGAAGAAGACAAGAAACGGGGCGGACGACTTACAGGGGCACGATGAAGACGAAAGAACCAAAGATGGTGACAAAGTACAAAAATAGAGGGGATAAGAATTATAGGCGAATGAGAAGGGAAAAGGCGGCAGATTCTTCATCCCTAGATTCAAAATTAAAGATCAGAAGGTTCCTCACCCCTGGAAGCCAAGTTAATTACCACGAGGGCATCGAAACGATGCTTCTGGCACGCGCGAGAAATGCGTCTCTCCGTAAAAAGCTATCAAACGGTCATTTCACATTTAATGAGATAGAGCACGCTTCGTGCAGATAGTTACCCATAAAGACTGCTTGAATTCAAGATAGATCCTTTATAAGTACACCCTATATAACTTCAACTACTCCACCAATTCGGTAAAAAGCAGTTGAAGCTAAAGGGCAATTGACAAGGGTAAAAATATAATTAACAAAATACATTTATCCCCCTCAGCAAAGATTAAATTTTGCACCAGATAAAAGATACATCAGCATACACGTGCCGATTACATGAGGGTATGGCCGACCTAAGGAGTGTTATCCGTACTTTAGTCAGGCCGAGAAGGTCAAATATCTAGTTAGCCGACCTAAGAAAGATGGTTTGGCAATCAGCCGACCTGAGAAAGGCAGCCCCACGCCTTGCTGACCAGAGAAGGGCGGTCCGAGATACCATTTTTCAAAGATTGCCTTTGTTATACACATAAAACCTATTTTTTATATACAAACACTTGGATTTTTGGGGCCTTGCGAGAGAATCAAAGAAAAGTACTTTGAGTTATTTTTAGACATATAATTTCCTTTAAGTAAAAGAGGGTTTGATTTGATTTCTAACTTGTCACTTTTGTTGAGATGTAATTTTATATATTTGCAATTGTTAGTTTGATTGTCGTGTCCAAGAAATTGAAAAAATTAAAGTTGGTCACAATTGTATCTTGAATTGACAAATAGGAAAAAATAAGTAGAAGAGAAAAAATTGCTTGTAATAATCTATAAATTTTAATGAGAATTTAAAAATAATATTAAGTATTTAATTCTGTGATTTTAATTATTAAATTTAGAATTTCAGAATTTAGTAAGGCCGCTCGAACAACCTAGGGTAACTAGAGCGAGCTATAGGGTTTCAGAACATTGGAGATAGAATATTTTGAGATTTTTTTTCACATTCATGGCCATTAACATGGGATTTTTGAACGTATAATGGCTTTGTCTCGGATTCTAATGATTTTAATATAAAATAATTAGGTTTTGATGGCCATTGGTAGGAATTTAATTTAGGATTTTATTCGGATTAATAGATTTTTATTGGAGAATTCATTGAGGGTGTTAATCCCAAGATTTAGCTTTTGATGATAACAAACATATTATGAATTAAATAATATTACTTTAGTGGACTGAATTGATATCGTTTAATGTTATTGGACTTAATGTGTTATATGCTATTTTTGAAGGGCTTATAAAGCAAGTCTGCAGATATACATGCTACATGAGATAATTTATTCTAGGGCTATTGATCGAGAAGAAAAGAGGCAAGGAAGGAAGTGATCCACTGTCTCCAATAGGCAAGTAGAATCAAAAGAGGAGCAAGATCAAGGAAGATCTTCTCCTAATTTCAAAATATTAGAAAAGCTTTTTTAAGGAAGGAAGAAATTTGATTGCTTGAAGAAGGAAAGATTAAGAAGATTATAAAACACTAAGGGCTGATTTCTTGCAACGGCAAAAATTCTAACGTTCAAGATACTACACGTTATATAGAGAAGAAGAGAATGAGCTGACTCAATTCCTGCACACTATTGCCGAAGAACATCATTAAGCTTGCTCCTTGAGAAATCCTAATATACACTCTTGTTCTTTATCTTAAATACCAAAACTTTCTGAGTATTTTCTGTGAGCCATTTTTGTAAAAAGGAAGAATACCCCCTTATCCTAGAAATTGTTAAACCCTTTTTACGAGTGATTTTTAGGTTGAAAAATCATTTGGGTTATGTTTAACTAGCGCCGGATTCTTGGCTAGTTGGGAGTGTATTCGGAGTAATCGCTTATTGTAAAGGTTACTAGCACCCGCGAAGCTAGAAGATTGTAACAACTACTGGAGATAGTGCAACAATTCTCGAGTAGGATACTTGGGGAGTGGAGTAGGCCGTGAAGTGCGGACCAAACCACTATAAAATCCTTGTGTATGATTTCTCTTTCCCTCCTCTTTTACTTTGTGCCTTGCATATCTTAATTACTTCAACTTATAGTCATAGTTGTTTTAGTTTGCAGGATCAGTCACTTTGCAAGAATAGACACCCGATCTGTTTGATAAGATTGAGCTTGCTCAATCTACTGTTAAGCCAACTACTATCATTCACTGCTTTAATTTTTTGTTCATTTAGTTTTAATATCCATTAGCGTCTACTATAGTTGCAAAAACCAATTCATCCCCCCTCTTGGGTTGCTATTTGGGCCAATAGAGGGCATTCATAGAGGAATTATAATCCTAGGCCTACATAAACGTAGCTCTCGTCTCGTAATCCTATCACAATTTTCTAATCAACAAACTCAGAAACTTTGTCTTCAGTCAATTGCGAGAAATTAAAGAGTGTAAGGAGGTTTCCTCGGAGCTCTTGAAAAAGAAACCCTCAGTCAAAGTTATGCCCAAAGATCCATCAAATCAACTTTCATTTTTTGTTAGATTTTTCAATTGAGGTAGGGCTATTTACCTCCAATCCTCTTGGATTCAGTTATGTTTTCAATTTTTATTTATGATCCAGATTGCATGATATTATGGTTTGATTCGAGCTATTTGTGAAGAAACAGGAAGTTAAAAGGTTTTGAAAAATAAAAGCTCGCTCGAGCGAATATTATATCCTACCCAAAATCGCCCTGATAACTAAACGAGGGAGAAAAAATACTCCATAACCAAGCCATTCGATTAACTATTCGCTTCAGAAAATACCCGAGATGAACTAAATCGTAACCAAAACCGAATAAGAAACTGATAAACAGCAAAATATGTACAAAAAATAGCATCCCATTAGATGAGCGACCGCTGATCACAGCTGGAGAGTGGAGAATCAGGCCTTCTAACTTTCAAGACCTAATTTCTCAAACCCCATTACGCCGCTTATATTAGGTTTAAGGTTATATTTATATATATATAATGACGTCGTTCTATTTTCGATTGGGTTCGGAAAACAGTTGAGTTTGGGGACTGATTCGGTTATTGGTCTAAACCATAACCTAACAAACCCAAATGGGTATCCATCTGTTCCTACCATTGCCATACCTATGGGGGAAAAAACAATTACAGTACGGGAAAAATTAAGCGTTCAGTTCGGATAACTATCAGTTCGGTCCAAATTGTCATCCCCACTCTAGGCCGCTTGAGTGACTCTTTTAAAATTTCAAAACACTGCTTTGATTCAAGGACTTTTTATCAAAATTTGGAGTTGAGGAGACCGCTCGAGCGACCTATTAAAATTCTAAAATTTACAAAATATTATTTTGTCCATTTTGGACATTGTTCAGATCTAAAAACATCTCCAGATAATATGTTCACACTACACAAGTATACACAGTACTTGCTTTCTATCCACAGATCCCCATGGTATCTCGTGCGATCCGGTTGACCACGAATTATTATGTTTGACCATGTTTAAATATGTTTGACCATGATTGTTGTAAATCGATGATAATGATATGGTAAATTGTAACTTCGATTTGCGTGATTCTAAAAGTGGTAAATTATTTCAAATATGGCAGATGCTACTTGAGGTGTTGTTAATTAATGTCTTTGTAGCCGTTGTGCTGCCAGATTGAGTATGAGATAGTTGTTGAATGGCTAAACATTGTGGTTATAATGTCATGATTGTACTTGGAAATTTGTTGAGGAAAAATCTAGACTCAACGTTAGGGACACTAGTTCGAATGTCACCTGTACAAAGAAATTAAGCAGAGGATTTTGGGTGAACATTATAAAGTCGTGAAATTGTGTAAATACAAGTAGTGACATTAAATAAAAGGATGGTAAAATGATGTCGGTGCCATCGTGACAAGTGCTGTTCTAGACGTCGTCCTAAGTATTAATTCTGGGCATCGCCTCGTTATTTTTATAAAATAACCCAACTAGTAAGTGTGTGAGTGCAATTTCGAACCCCGAGGGAATGACGCCCAGTGTCTTGATGACCGGTTGGCAAAAGTGCATCGTTAGGGTGCCGGGCTAAGTTAAGATTTAATATTTAAAACAAAACTTCCCTCAAATATTTAAGAGAAGTACAGTGGAGAGTCCAGAGCATCAATCCACGGGAAAAAGCAGTTAGATTGAAAGATTTCGCAAATTTAGTTTTTTGACATTTCGGACGTCAACCTCAAAGTTTGTTTGGTGATGATTAACAACTATATTAACTAAATAAGAGAATAAATTTAAGATTAAATATATGTTTAGTCTTCAGAATCCATTCACCATAACTTCCACTAGTCGATATCTCCTTTTATAACTCAACCTAGATTCGGCTAGGATTTCTAGATTGGAAAATATTCAAAAAAATCAGTCTTTTATGATCAAATGATGTGTCTCCAGATTTATCCAAGTTCAAAAATAAGTATTCCAAAATAGAGAGGACATCGACTTAAGTATTAGATATACAAAAAATATGGCAATAACTAAGCAAAAATTTAACACTTTCTTTTTGTTTCTAAGGAGAGAATTTATAAAAATCTATTGACAAGCATGAAAAATACTTAGGAGATATCAAGTATTGTTAGTCTTAAGTGAACTTCATCCATAGACTAATCTAAGAGATTAATTACTCATGCTTCTAAAGAATACAAAGGAAATAAAGATAGATAAACTAAACATTAGTTAATGCTAAGAGGATAAAATAACTTACCAAAGATGTTCTAAAATCCGTAGAAAAGTAGAGCAAAAGATTAATAGCCAAGATTCCGGTGACTTGTCGGAAGATAAAAATAGAAGAGCAAGAACACAAGATTAAACTTACACGTTATATTAACTTACTTCTCAAAAGCGAATATGTCTTACAGTCGGAGAAAATCTCAGGAGAAAAATAAAGAATACCAAAAGCTTGAAGAACTAGAAAGAGAAGCTCTTAACTTGTGTAGAAAAATATATGTTAAAAGTCTAAGTCTAATTAAGATCCACTTATCTCTGTCATATACATGTATAAGGGAGACAAAAGTCATGCTGAAAATAACCCCCTTACATCCTCTTCCAAGTCAAAAGTCGTGGGAGAAAGTATCCCAAAAGGTGATGAGGAGAAAAATGCCAAAATATGCATTTGTTACGCATCAGGCAGTCTCTATCGATAGAGAGTAGGTCTCTATCAATAGAGGTGTCTTTTTCATCAGTCAAAATTGGATCTGTATTGGTAGAACTGGGGTTATCGATAGATAAGTGAACTGTCTTGTTTTTTTATTTTTGGTCTCTATCGATAGGAAAGACTCCTCTATCAATAGGTAAGTGAAAATTGTCTATATTGATGGGGCATTCTTCTATCGATAGAGAGTTCTCCTGTCAACAGGAATCATCTCTATCGATAGAAGTGTCTATTTTCTGAATGGTTTGAAAGGGGCTTTATCGATAGAACATGATTCTCTATTGATAGAGAATGCTTTTGACTTCCATTTTCAGGTCTTCCTTATTGTTTGTTCCAACTTCTCTTTTATCTAGCCCGGGCCTTCGTTTGGTACTTTATCACTGTTGTCATGGTCCCAGGGCACGTTTGTGAAATTGAAGCCCTAGAGTATGTATTCAACGCCCGAGAACCTGAAATGAGACAAAGACAACTATGCGTGCAATATCAATTAGAACAATGTATTTGCTTACGCATAGATACCAAATTGGGTACATTGAGCCACATTACTATGCAATATAGTGTGCTTAACACCTGACTTGAGCAGATAAAGGTGAAGTAACTAAGTTTCATTGGTACCTGACCTGGTAAAGCTATGTCTTCGGTCGGATCTAGTTAGGGTGAGGTAGTTATTAGCTTGAGTGACCGATAGAATGTCCTTTCTTTACCGGATTAGTATTCTAGTTGGATACATAACCTCAGACGAGCCTTGGGTAGGTAAGGCTCGTTCAATATCAACAGATTGCCCTATGTTAGATAATCGGTTAGTAAACAGAGTTCCTCGGTGGAATTCCTAGAAACTTAAAAAGAACGAAAGTATAACATACCTACGTGTTTACCTCAATTAGTTTTGTGCTATATCCTGCTGCATACTTGCTTTTCCTTTTGGGTTTGGTTTTTCCAATAATGTTCCCTACTGAGTTCAATTACTCATCGAAGCAACTTCTCTGCCAATGGAGTTTCATGGCAAATGGAGACAAGCAGATAGAGTGTTACCCAGGAGGCAACCAAAGAGGGGGGGTAGGGGGGGTGAATTAGGTTGCACTAAAAATTAGTACTAAAAATCCTTAGATCTAAAATAATATGAAATGTAATAAGGTAAATTGTCAAGCACACAATATATCAATCAAGGCATAAAAGGATAAGGAGGAGAAGATGCAACCGATGTATAGTGGTTCGGTCTGAGCTTGTCCACTGCCCAGCCTAGTCCACTCCCTAGGAGTCACTTTGATCTACTAAAACACGAGCAACTTTGGGTGTCACTCAAACCCTTACAATCCTTCTTCCCGTTAGCTTTCCCGAGGAGCTAACCGAACTGCCGAATCTTTATACCCAGATTCGATTACCCAAGGTTTGTTCTTCGCAAACCTCACACATACATCAGCGATACAAGATTAATGATGGAGACCTCACACAAAGTCTCACACAATTCGTACAGAGAGGAGAAGAACAAGAAGAATGAACTATGCTAGCTTATCTCACTCCTTCTCTCAAAGAAACTCACTCCAAAAATCAATACAATGTGTATCCACGTGAGAGTTGTTGATTCAATGGTAGAGAGTGACTTGGTTGTGCAGTAAAGCTCTGTAAAATGCGAAGTCTTCTCTGTAAATGCGCCCAAAGGGTTATATAAACCCTAAAACGCGAAATCCCGAATCTTGGAGGAGCCTCGTGATTTCCAAAATGATTGCACGCTCTTCCAACCTTCCAAAATCCTCTCAATCGACCGTTTGAGCTATTTAGGGAAAGATATCATCGATCAAATCTTTGCGAAGCTTGAATCTGCATTTTTCCGCACAAGACTGCGACCGGTCGACCGCACGATGGTCCTGGTCGACCGCCTGGTCCGGTCAACCGCCTGGTAGGTCCGGCCGACCGCATAGCCCGGTTGACCGCAGACAGAGGCCGGTCAACCGCACCCTGTAGCTTTTGAAAACCTGTGCTTTGCTCAACCAAATCAACATCAAACATGATCATCATAATATAATAGCAATTTCAACACGGATATCGTTCGATGATTGTTCCATGGTCATGGTACGTTTAGACTATGATCTAGATCCTTACGTGAGTACCGACTTTCCATACATCTATTTGTTTATATATAATTTTCATTTTTAATCTTGGCATCATCAAAATAAATAAATAATGTGAATACACTATTTCTAACATAGAGTTTCCACCCCAGCAGGAGGAGCCGGTGGTCACTGAAGAAGAGTTCAACACGTGGTTGCCATACCTTTAGCTGCTCTGTTATTTAGTTAATTTCAGAATAAGCAATGTAAATGGAAGGGCATTTCTGTCATTTCATTGTTGGACTTTGTACTTATTTAATTTTAGTTAAAATAAAGAAATTATCTTTCTAATAATTATTTTGACAAATAAAATAATGTTAAAAAGATTTAAATAGCGTTGTCGAGAATCGAAGCGTTATAATTTGGTATCAAAGTTTAGGTTTGACTGCCCAACGACCTTAGGTAGAAGGGTAGCTCACATTCCCAACTATTTCTTTTATGTGCGAGTTAAGACTTTTCTGCTGCTAGTTTTGTTTACCATTATTTAGTTATTTTTGTTGTTTTAGCTATTATGTGATATTACTGTAAGTCTAACATATAATTATTTTTGCATTATCAGGTGTTTGACTCCAATTCTAATCACGAGAGAGTGGTGCATCTCATATTTGAGGGAGACCCAGAGGACTATGCTGACTGGATTGAGGATCTAGAAAAGGATGCAGCTAGTTTGGTTTTTGGTCCACCGTACTAGCCATTCATACCACATCATGGAGAAATTCTTGCTAGTTGGACTAATCTAGAGCCCTTAGCTCAAGACCCCGCTCAAGAGGAGAAGGATGAGGAGGAGTTGCTCACACAGGTTATATCGTCATTCGCACTCGAGCCGATGGTAGACAATCAGGCTTGGGGAAAGACTTGCGCACTAGTATGTCTCCTAGAGACAATGGTTTACACCCAGATTCCACCCAAGATCTGGTGCAGTTTCAAGGCTGTGATAGCTCCCTACTTTCTTGGCCCTATTACATATATGGTCACCATAGGCAGTAGTATTACGCGGATGTGCCTGAGGAGTTCAAGCATTTTTTGGAAAACCTGGTACTGATGGATTGGTGCCAGAAGGAGAAGCCAGTGCATGAGTGGCAGATAGTGTCGTCACATGGCAATGTGGACTTTATGGACTTCCAAGTCTATACAGAGGTTCCCATCGCTGTACTTGAGATAGCTACTCGCAACTAATGGGAGCAACATGGCATATACTGCGAGGCCAAATGGCGCTACTAGGCGGTCGAGGAGGAGACATGAGAGGATGAGTGGCAAATGCGGGATAAATACACATAGTTGTTCGATTAGGGAGAATAAGAGAGTGAGGGTAGTAGGAGAGTAGGTTAGAATAAGTGTACGACAGTGGGGTGATTAATGATAGATAGAGAACAATTATGTGCATTTATTATTTTCTGGCTATCTCTATGATCATGTACTTAATTGTTGTAAACACATGGCGTAAATGAAAGTTCAATTTAATTTATGTTCAAATGTCAAGTATGCATTCCAAACATGATGTTAGAGGCTAAATAGCTAACGCAGTAATTCCATGTATTTGTGGTTGCTCAGATGGCAACCCCACCACTGCCATAGACCCCCACCCCCACCGTGGATGCCGCCACCACCACCTCCATCGCAAGTACCACAACTCCAAGTACCAGAAAAACAACAAGCACCTAACCCACCACCAGCCCAGAATCCACCACCCATGGCATTTGATCCTCAAATGTCATATCACCCCCATGAGATGCCGTACCCACCTGAAATGCCAAACACCCTACCCAAAGCTCATATGACTTGGGGTATGCTGCTATTTGAGTTTATTGAGCAACAACCTCCGGCGTTTAACAGAGAACCCAACCCTGCAACTATCGAGATGTGGTTAAAGCAGATGGAGAAGCCGTATGAAACCATGGAGATCACCAGGGATGGTGACAAAGTGGCAATTGCCAAATACGAAGGGAAATAGACTTTTGGTAGGGTGTTATGAAAACAACTCAAAATGTGGGGACTATGACCTAGGCTAAGTTCAGCAAATTGTTCCTGGGAAAATACTGACCAATGCCTATCAAGTAGGCAATGATGCAGGAGTTCATGACTCTGAAGCAAGATAGCATGAACGTGACCCAGTATGGTGCTCGGTTTGATGAGTTATCATAGTATGCGACATCACTTGTGCCCACGGATAAGGCTAGGGCTAGCAAGTTTAAGTGGGGTCCGAACCTTGCAAAAATAGGGAAGGCGATGTCCCAGATGCAATGGTCATATGCTACAGTTGTCAACACCACGCTCATACTAGAGCATGAAGCTTTAGATTCTCGATAGCACTGGGAATAGAAAAGGAATGCAGAACAAGGATCGGGAGGACCTATCCGAACATGAGAGAGCAACAACTGGGGCTTCGTGCAGAATAGACCCCACAGCCAACAACAACAACAATAGAGGACTGGGTAGACTAGTCAAAACAGACACCAATTGTTAGCGGGCGGGAACAATCAGGGGCAATTTCAAAAAACTGCTAGGAGTATGGCCAATATCACATGCTATAATTGCAGCGAGAAAGGCCATATGAGAAAGAATTATCCTCACCCATCGAGGCACCAAGGCCAGCAGGATGGGCACAATGGGGTTAGCCAATCAGACAAGACAAACAAGGTAACTAGTAGCCTTGGAGGGCCAGAACATATGGGAAACAAGGGAGGCAACTAGATATCGGGTGGCAAGATCTCCGCTCCCCAGGGACAAGAGAAAGAGTATGACCCAACTATCATACAAGGTACATTTGTGATATTTAGTACATGTGTGCAAGTATTGTTTGAGTCTAGTGCTTCGCACTCTTTTGTATCTATTGTATGTGTACAAACACTGGGGTTAGAGGCTGAGGATTTAGACACGATAATGTATGTGACGTCCACTGGGAGGGCAAGTAAAAATGGGTAAAATATTTTGGACCTGTGACATAGACATAGTAGATTTTTGATTAACTTGTGACTTCCGACTCATTGAAATGACAGACTTTGACTCCTATTAGGCATGGACTGGCTATCAGCCTATAGAGCTGTGATCGACTATCACCGGAAGACTATAACTGGCTATTCACCTGACGGAATGTGCTTCAAATTTAAGGGGGATAGATAGGACCCAACTTCAATGACACAATCAAGGTGGCACGATCAGTTGATTGGAGGGCTGGCGAGTCTGAAGCTAAAGCAGTTAGACTGAAAAGATTTAGGCTTGCCGGAGGTGGTTTGTGAGTTTGTAAGCGTATTTCTAGAGGAGCTACTAGGGTTGCCACCAAAATAGGAGCTAGACTTTATGATTGAACGGCAACCTGGTATGACAGCTATATTAATGGCACCTATCAGATTACGCCAACTGAATTACAAGTGCTGAAGACACAATTTCGGGAGCTGCTTGACAAAGGGTATGTTAGACCAAGCACATGATCGTGGGGAGCACCGGTGTTGTTTGTGAAGAAGAAAAAAGGCACACTAAGGATGTGTATTGATTATCGATGACTTAATCAAGTCACGATAGAGAATAAGCATCCTCTACCTAGGATAGATGACTTATTTGATCCGTTAAGAGGAGCGACATGTTTCTCGAAGATCAATATAAGATTTGGGAATCACCAGGTGAGGATTAAAGAGGAGGATATACCAAAGACTGGGTTTCGAACACACTATGGCCCTTATGAGTTTGTGGTATGTCATCCGAATTAACAAACGTGCCAGTGGTATTCATGTGCTTAATGAATCAAGTCTTTGAACTGTATTTGGACCATTCGTATTGTCTTCATTGACGACATGCTGATCTATTCACCGACGGAGCAGAAACATAAGGAGCATTTGAGGATTGCACTCTAGGTTCTAAAGAGAATCAAATGTACGAAAAGGCCAACAAGTGCGAGTTCTGACAAAAAAAAAAGTCAAGTTTTTTGGACATACCGTATCGGGAAAATAGATATCGATTGATGACAACAATGTTTTAGGCAATAATGGACTAGAAGCAACCAACTTCAGTCTTTGAGGTTAGGAGTTTTCTAAGAATGGTTGGCTACTATAAAAGGTTCATTCAGGACTTCTCTGTAATCGCTAAGCCAATGACACGCCTTACCCAGAAATGTGTCAAGTTTAAATGCAGCGAAGCTTGCAAGAAGGCATTCCAAGAGCTAAAGCGATGATTGACCAGCGCGCATATATTGGTTATACCGGAGTGGGACATGGGCTATACTATATACTGTGATGCATCCAAGGAAGGATTGGGATGCGTACTTATGCAAAATGGACGGGTAATAGCATATGGATCAAGATAGTTGAAGGCTCATGAGAAGAACTACCAAACGCATAATTCGGAGCTAGCAGCGATGGTGTTCACATTGAAGTCATGATGTTACTATCTATATGGGAAAAAATTCGAGGTGTTCATTGACTATAAAAATCTCAAGTACCTGTTCACACAAAAAGACTTGAATATGAGACAAAAAATATGGTTAGAGTACCTCGAAGACTTCAAGTTCACTCTTTCATACTACCCAAGCAAGGCAAATGTGATGGCTGATGCACTAAGTCGAAGTTGAGAGCAACAGTAGCAAATCTGGTAGTTCGGAAGTGAAAGATGATGGAGTCAATGAACGAATTTGTCCTTTAATCGACAAAAGGTTAGGAAGGGGCCAGCTTAAATGCTCAAGTCACAACACCGGAACTACATCGTGAGATACTTCTAGTACAATGGTTTGATCAAGAAGTGGCATTTTTTCAACACCGGATAGCTACCGACGAGGTCACGATTGGTTGGACCATTGGGATTGACGGTGGATTGAAGTACCAAGAGAGGCCATCTGTACAGGATATCAGGACTTTGAGGAAATGGTGTTAAAAGCATTTCACCAATCAAGTTTTGTTGTTCATCCGTGTAATAACAAGATGTACAAGGACCTCCGGAGACAGTATTGGTGGAGAGGCATGAAGAAGAATGTTGTCAAATTAGTCTCGACATGTTTAATATGTCAACAAGTAAAGGCAGGACATCAGAAACCTAGAGGTACAATTCAACAGTTGTCAATTCTGGGATAGAAATGAGAGCACATCATGATGGACCTTGTGACAGGCTTGCCTCGGTTTATGCAAGGTCACAATACTATATGGGTTGTGGTGGACAGATTGACCAAGTTGGCACATTTCTTGACGGTCAATATGTCTAATACAATAAGGTCCTATAGCTGACACTATATCTAGGACATAATCCGACTGCATGGCGTGCCCGTCACGATCGTATCTCACAGAGACTCTTGATTCATGTTGATATTTTGGCAAAATTTGCAAAAGGCTTTGGGGACGAATGTACATTTGAGTACGACATTCCATTCTCAAACTGACAGTCAGTCAGAGTGCACAATTCAAACATTGGAGGATATGTTGAAGGATTGTATGTTGGATTTTCAAGGGCATTGAGAGAGACATTTGTCTTTGGTGGAGTTCGCTTATAATAACAACTATCAAGCTAGTATGGAGATGTTGCCGTATGAAGCTTTGTACGAACGACCATGTCAATCTCCAATATGTTGAATCAAGGTCAGAGAGACAAGTTTCTTGGGATAGAAAGCTGGTTCAGAAAATCAAAGAAAAGATCAAGGTCATCAAGTAGAGGCTGTTGATAGCTCAGAGCATGCAAAAGAGCTATGCCGATAAGAGAAACATGGCTGTTGACATTCAAGGTAAGCAATCATGTTTTTTAAAGATCAAACCGAGAAGAGGTATTACTCGGTTTGGTAAGAAAGGAAAGTCGACGCCTAGATATATTGGACCATTTGAGATTCTGAAGAGGATCGAAGAGGTTACCTACCGATTAGTGCTGCCACCTCAAATCGGTCGGGTTCATAATGTATTCCATGTGTTGATACTTAAGAAATACATGGCGTTGCCAACTCACATCTTGAAGCGGGAGGATGTAATATTGGATGAAAACACAATGTATGAGGAAAAAATCGGTACAGATTGTAAAGCATGGCGAAAAGAACTTAAGAGGCAAGATCATCAGGTTGGACATAGGGTCTCGTAACCACACTCAACCGTAATGCATGAGATCTATCATAATGATCACCCTGATCTTCTAACGTGTAGTGCATGGACAATTTACGCTGTCGGCGTCCCAATTGTTGTTAGGATGGGTTTCGATATGTCCCTTATTCAGTAATGTATGCACGCTCATCTTATGTTTTATGGTACATTTGACAGTTTATAACATGGCAATTATCATGTATTATGGGTAGCACTAGTGATAACCCAACATGCAAAGCTTGGGTCGACTTGGATTTGAGATACTTGCGGGCAACACTTGTGACGAGCGGGTTGGAGAATTGTTGACATGGCAATTATCACGTGATTAAACTGTTGGTGCTCTGATTGTTAGAGACAACGGACTCTGACATGCTTGATGGATTATTGATGGATATTGTGAAACGTTATTGGCGCTCCAATGATTGTGATGACGGGCTCTGACATGCTATTTCAAAAATGTGACCGACTTGAACTCTTGATATTATCTCAGTTATCGATTTCAGTTACATTTTACTTTCACACTTACATTTTTATTGCTCGCTGTATGAATGAGCATCATTCATTTTGTCATCTACGTAAATTGAGATTTACACAGGATTATTTATTGAGTTTCATAGCTCATGGTGTAAATTTTTATGCTCTAGACATTTCACGCTAGGTCCCAGAGACAGACAAGAAAAACCCGAGTTTCCGGTAACCGATGACATCATTCTGAAGATCAGATTGCATAGTGGTTTACCTAGACTAAAGTTTTAGTGCTCTATAATTCCATTTCAGAATGTATTTCCTTTCATTTCAGTATTTTGTAATTCAAACTCGTATTTTACTTATTATGAAATAAAAACTTAGCTGTATTTTTAACTAATTTATTTTATTTAACGTCTCTAAATTCGAGGCATTACACTTTCAATCAATTTTTGATGATTTATTGTATCACGTATACTGATGAAAATTGACTTATTTGGATAAAAACGTCTCCATGAGATAAAAAGTGTTAAAAACTCTTTACTATGGACTGCAAGTCCCATTTTTCTACTCAATTATGCCAAACTTCCTCCTTGTACCACTTATTAAAAGGAGCTCACCTAACTATCTCTGTTTGTTTACCCATTAAACAACAAGAAAATAAGATATGTTATTGAAAGAGTTTTCTACACTTGTATGCCAAATTTCTGTTTTTTTCCAAATGTCAATCTTGCTTAGTCATTGGATATGACACAATGCTATCACGTTTTGAAAAGGGCTTTAACTTTTTAAATTTTCAACAGCCATATAGGTAAAAATATATTTACTGTAGTATGGCTTATAGAATATAAAAATGGAGAATATATGCAATGGTGATACAAAATAAAGATATGGACATTAGTAATTGAGTAAGTCGAGGAACACAGATGTTTCGTGCACATCCAGACACAGATGTATCCAGAACCAGTCGGATGCATGTGGAACTCACATGATTATGGAGGACTCAACGTACATCTGACGATTTCAGACACATCTATGTCCGGATGTGCATGAAACATCTATATTCCTAGACTTTTTCTTACTCGTCTGAGTTTGTAATTTTGTATAAATAGTACAGTTCTGTAAAACCAATTTTTGATTATAAAATATTATTTTTGATCCTCTTAAGTGGAGCTTCAGAGGGTATTTGTTGAAGATACTCTTATATAGGATTGTTAACTGTTTTTTCGAATTTGATATAATAGATATATTATAGGTAGGGCTATGGCCAATCACTTTTAGTTTACTGACAAAATTATTAATAAAATCGCAAGCAAGTGATTGAATGAGTGGGGGGTCACAAAACACATGCAGGATAAGCAAATATTGATACGGATCCATAGTGACCTTGGTGTATTTTGATGCGGTGACCCAGTGGCCTTTGCCTTTACAGCTCTAAACACCATTTGTACACTCTGTAAAATTGTGTGGAACTATAGTGAACCCTAGTGCTTCTGTTTTTTCCAGATGAGTGGAGTGACTTTTGTCAATTCTTCTGTTGTGCTTATTCTTTTTGTTAATGATCATTTTTATGATTATCTTGCTATCAAAAGAAAAAGAAAAGTAAGAATTCTCCTTTCGCAACATTTTAAACCCGTTTTTCATTCTGAAATCATGCACTTAAACTTTTAAGATCCTCTCTCGAGTGACTATTTTATATAAAAATATACAAGATTCATCGCGCTCATAATTAAACGATTCAACCAAGCCTTTTACCATACGTAATTTCTTGGTTACGAAATTTACACATCTTGGTCTTTTAAATGACTGATTTGAATCCTTAGATAAGATTGCATTAGGTCTCACTTTGCATCACACAAAGATCATATGAGAGGATTCTTACTCCATATAAAAACATAATTTGTAAAGCATAAGGTTTAATGTCAATAACGCAAACAAAGGCAACCCATAGTGGCCATATATACATATATATAATCCAAAGAGGAAATTATCAAGTAAGTCTAAAGAGAATTGCTACGGTTTCAGAAAAATTTATCCGAAAACATTCCCGAATCCAAAATTAAAGGTTAAGATTCATTTGGATTTGGAAGTCTACACACTCAAGTAAATCTATTCAATTCATTTTGAATTATAAGATATTCTCTTAGAAACTTTTCATGGACCAAAAATTTTCTGAAGTGCAAAATTAAACCATTGGAAGATAATGAAGGAAAACTAAGCACTAGCTTCAAATGGTCTCATGGTGGATGAAATAGAAGTTTGCAGAAAACTGTACCCCTTGTTTTTTTGTCTTTGTAGGGTTCTGGGCTTAGTTTGGAACATATTTACATAAGCGTGCGCCGCCCCCCCCCCCCCCCCCCCCCCCCCCCCCAACACACACACACACACACACACACATATATATATATATATATGCTATATGCTATATGAACCAACACTTTTTTAGACCAATATTAGACCAACGTCTAAACTCTTCGTTCCCGATTAAATTTTAATGATCCGAACCGTCCAATGTGTTTAAAACATATTTTTAAGGGTACTCGCGAAAAATCAACTCAAAATATTACCAGAAAATGCTTGATCCAAACATTGGTTCATAAAAAAGTTCCTGTCAGCATTTTGAACCACTGCTTGGATCAAGCCTTTTCCGGTAATATTTTGAGCTGATTTCTCGCAGGTACCCTTAAAAACATGTTTTAAACACATTGAACGGTTCAGATTATTAAAATTTAATCGGGAATGAAGAGTTTAGGCGTTGGTCTAATATTGGTCTACAAAAGTGTTGGTCCCTTGAGCCTCTCTCTCTCTCTCTCTCTCTCTCTCTCTCTCTCTCTCTCTATATATATATATATATATATATATATATATATATAGTGAGCTTCTAATAAGAGATCATTTATTTTGCTACGGTGTGGATCTCCTATTTCCTAACCAAATTTTGATGATCTGGACCGTTCAATGTGTTTAAAACATGTTTTTACAGGTACTCGCAAGAAATCAGCTCAAAATAATATCCGGAATGACTTAATCCATTTAATTTTTCATAAAACTGTTCCTGTCAGCATTTATCAAAAATTATTTAGATCAAGTCCTTCTCGATATTGTTTTAAGCCAATTTCTTGTTAGTACCCTTAAAAACATATTTTAAACACATTGAACGATTTAGATCATCAAAATTTGATCAAAAAATAGGAGGTTCGCACCGTAGCAAAATAAGAGATCCCTTATTAGAAGATGACTGATATATATATATAGTCTCCTTCTATTGAGGGATCCCTCATTTTGTTAAAATGAGGACCTCTCATTTCCTGATCAAATATTGATAATCGGAACCGTTCAATCTGTTTAAAACATGTTTTTAAGGGCACTTACAAGAAATCGGCTGAAAAAAATATCGAGAATGGCTTGATCCAAGCAATTGTTCATAAATGGTGATAAGAACAGTTTTATGAAAAACTGCTTCGATCAAGCTCTTCTCGATATTTTGTTAAGCCGATTTTTCGTGAGTATCCTTAAAAACATGTTTTAAACACATTGAACGGTTCCGATTATCAATATTTGATCAGGAAATGGGAGGTCCTCATTTTAACAAAATGAGGGATCTCTCAATAGAAGCTCACTCTGTGTGTGTGTGTGTGTGTGTGTGTGTGTGTGTGTGTGTTTGTACGAGAAATTTCTCATTTTGTTAAAATACGAATCTCTTATTTATTGATCGAATTTTGATGATACCATTTAATGTGTTTAAAATATATCTTTAAGAATACCCGTGAGAAATTGACTCAAAATATTATCGAAAATGACTTGATCCAAGCAGTAATCTCTTATTTTGCTAAAATGAGAACATCTCATTTCTTGATCAAATTTTGATGATCCAAACAGTTCAATGTGTTTAAAACATGTTTTTAAGGGTACTTGGGAGAAATCAGCTCAAAATATTATCGAGTAAAGTTTGATTTAATTATTTTTTTATAAAATCGTTCCTGTCAGTATTTATGAAAAATTACTTGAATCAAACTCTTTCGAGTATTGTTTTGAGCCAATTTTTTACGAGTATCTTTAAGAACATATTTTAAAAACATTAAAATGGTTTGAATAACCAAAATTTAATAAAAAATGAGATGTTCTAATTTTAGTAAAATAAAAAATTTACTCTTATATATATATATATATATATATATATATAATAAAGATCTCCACTAATGAAAGGTCCAAGGCCTAAAAGTTTTATGTTTTATTAGGCCTAGAAATCAAAGCTGAATTAGGGTCCACAAAATCAGCATCCTGAAACAGGGGGGAGGGGGGGACCACAATGATGTTTGAGAGCTCAGTGATGCTAATCTTCTCGGGGAGAAATGCTATTCGCAAGGAATTCGTAGGGAATTGCATAGAAATTCTTCTTTGCTTGAAAAAGATTCTTCTTTTCTCACCCCCACTATATGATTTTTGCGTGATTTCCTGCGAGATTCCTTGCGAATAGCATAACTTGTACGTACTACTAATAAAAAGGAAAAATTACGGAACAATAACATTGACCTAAAATAATCTCCACTTTCGTAGTCCACAATTTAGAAATTATCAAAATATGATTTTTAGAAAAGTAATTTCAAAAAAATAATAATCAGACACATTTTATGACCGATCAAAAAATTTCAGCATGCAATTATTGACTGGTCACGAACCTTAGGGTGCAAGTCATTGTGTTTGAAGGTACAAGTCCAAAAATCTCCAACGTGCAAGTCATTTTCTTCAAAAATGCAAGTAGAAATCTCAGGATGCAAGTCAATTTGTCTTAAGGTGCAAGTCAAGACTATCCAATATGCAAGCCATTTGTTTGAGGGTGAAAGTTAGTACACTCAAGAGTTTAAGTTTTGATCGATCAGAAAACCTTTATGCTTACCATATTTTAGTAAAAAAAGAAAAATTATAATTGCCATTATATTTATAATTTTGAAACTCAGCATCATGAATGTGGAAATTATTTTCAATTAATAGAGATCCGTAATTTTCCCTAATAAAAATACTTAATGGCTGGTCACCATTTACCACCAAACTTTAGGGGTGGTCCTTTTGGGAAATAAAAGCCTGTTATTCAGGCTGCAGGCATTAAGGAGATGGTCCTTCTCAACTTGCCGTCCATGGTCTTGATCACCAATCATTCTCATTCAAGTAGGCCCACCTGTCAAATCCAAGGTCTACTATTGTGCAATCAACACGTGGAACTAACATGAATAATTGGGGTATTAGGTCCCTACTCCCAAATGTAACAAGCCCACGTCACCAAACAAAAACAAACGTATGTATGACTTTTAAAACTTCCTAAATACTGTACATTTTATGAGGTAATTTCAAAAAATGTAGAAACAATGGATCCAATGCTTTTTTTTTTTTTTAAAATTTAGTATGAAAAAACACAAGAAATTTAGATATAATAAAGGAGATAAAACAAAAATAAGTAATGCATGCAAAGGAATTAAATAAAAAGCAAGAAGTTATATCCACGGTTCTCAAATTTTTTAAACTAGAATCAGACCATTTATCTATGGATTCAAGTGGTGTTTGAGAAGCTGTTTTTTTGTATTTTTTTCATTTTTATTTTCAGATTTTGACTGTTTGGGAGCCGTATTTTCAGAATGAGTTCATTATCCGTTTTGGACTTCAAGAGTAAAAACTCAAAATGAAATCTAGAGCTTCTTTTTATATTTTTACTATATTACTTTTGCAAAATGTATTCTGCACATTTTTTTCCAAACACTCCTCTCAAATTCAAAACTTCTTCTAGTCATAATCTAAAAAATCAAAACCCCAAAAATTAAAAAGTAAACTCCCAAACACACTCTCAGATCAAAATATACTATTTAATTCAATTTGAACAAATTCAATTATTCTTTTGATTCTTATTCCAAGCCTATTAACCACCATAATTGGGGCCAGAACCACATAGAGACAAGCAAGTTCCTATTTAAAAATTTCAAAAAAAGTTAGGGCCTAGGTATGAATTTTAAAAGTTATAAAAAAATTGCATTTCAACCCTCCAAATTACGTGTAGCCTTCTCTTTTTTCCCCCAAAAAAGAAAATGTCGACCTTCAACATCGAATCTTAATTATGTCCCTTACCACAATTTTTCTACATTGTTTACTCGAGATGGAATGGAAGCAATTTTAAGAGAGGAAGGACAAGGAATATGGAATGGCAGAACTATGTGCAAGTCAAAATCGAACAATGGGGAGAGGACCTAAAATCTTGGCATGGTGGGGACCCAATGACATAAAAAGCAGAAAGTGACAAATGAGAATAGGGTCCCCATGACACAATAGCCTTAAGATTCTCTTTTCAACCTTTCAGTTTTCCCAGAGTTAAATTGGTAAGAAACTGACAGGGGCTTCCAAAACCTCAGGCTCACATGCACCTTGGAAGACCAAAACACAGATTCTGTATCTTTTTCACTTTAGCAAGTGGAAAAATATCATCCCCCAGACAAAAAATCAAATGCACTATTGCTACTTTTGAATCAGCATAATCTTCATATCTATGCTGTCATATCTTCATACCTTTCTTCTTTTTTTTTTTTTGGTTGCACTAATGCTTTTCCAGTTATAGGAACATAGAGGGAGACTTTATAGCAGTACCATTTCCTATATCAAATCAAAAGTAAAGCCCTACTTTCTAGGTGCGCGCACAAGACTCGATTTTTAAAGGAGTAATTGTAGAGTTCACATCCCATCAGTTGGGTCCAATATGAATAAATAAATTCAGACCGACTTAAAAAGTTTATGTACTGTAAATGGTGAGCCATTCAATATTATATTAAGACTCAATCTTTACACTGGTTATCCTACATGAGACTTAAGATTCACACGTTTCCTAATTATTTTCATTTTCGCGCAGCAGCCCCATGGGCTTTTCAAGAGGTTATTGTGTTCATAACTTACTTCTAATTCTGTCATATATCTTTGAGCCCATTTGTCTCAAGTGTTGTGTCCAAAATCCGGGCTGGGCTCAGACAAGGGTGATGAGGCTAAACGAGATTCAATTGAAACCTGGAATTAATGTTCAATTAACAAATCCTCCACCTATCTAGACAAATAACAGCAGCAGCTATTGTGGAGAAACTAAACAGCATTATTACTCTTTAATGTGATTTAGGATTCAATTGCTAGTGCTTGATTGGTACCCGCCAGCCACAAGCAAAATCTGCTAATCTTAGAATTTAAATGGACGTCCAACAAGCTTTAAATGGACCAAAAACGTCTCTGAGATATCTCATTCCTAAGAGGAAGCTGCCAAAAACTTGCCAATTCAAGAAACCATTTTCTATTCAGAATCCAAGCAGGAAGCAGCAACATGTTGGTGATACATTTGCAAAACCGAAATTCAAACTACTGTATTGAACTTAACTACATATAATGTTTACAAGGATAAAGAATATATAGAAAACCCTAACAAAGCAAAAGGACTAAACTACCCTTAACATAATAAATAGTAAAATAAATCCTAAACAACTCTTAACAGTTGGTTGATTGCTCTTGTAGAAGATCTGTACTGTAAAGGAGCTCAATGGGCACAGAAAATGTATACATGCACAATGACAACATAACTATGCTGTTAACAGCTTCTGATATACAATATTTAGGAGTCATGTACAATGAGAAACACATATTATATATCGTTTTATGCAACAGCCATAAAGAGCAGGAACAGCACAGATAATGTTGATCTGAAAACATAGTTCAGTACTTTATACGTAAGATATTTACACAAAGCAAGGGAGATGACAATCATTTATCAGCTGCCGAACCAATCTTGCTGTGGCTAGACATTCCCGTCATTGTTCATCAGCTTATCCAGAACCACGTTAAGGTCCACAGACTGTCCACTCTGTGTCAGTTTCCTCACAGTTGCTCTAACTAAGTCCCTCCGAAACCCCATCGCCGTTACCCTGTCAACAACATCATCCATTGGAACCTTGTTTCCATTCCCACCAGAACTAGATCCAGTATCCACACTAGAGGCAGTCGGTAGCGCATGTGGCAATATCTGGGCTTTAGGGAGTTGGGTGTAATAATTACTTCCACCACCTTGGACTGAAGAGGAAGGAGAGATTTCTGAAGGTTTCATTGTTGAGCTGCGGTAGTTGGAAGAAGACCCATTGTAAGGTTGCATATTGCCAAAATTAGCATGCTCAGGTGTCTGGGGATACCCAGAAGGAAATTCAGAGTTAGGCCCTTCCGAGGGTTGACCATACATCTGTTGAGAGGAATCTGAAAAAAACTGGTGGTGGAGAGGAGGCCCATCTGCAGGCCAAGAGGAAGATTGGTGGATGTTTGGAGGATAGTTATAAGGTGCCTTAGGAGGCATATCTTGAAGATGATGATGTGTCCATGAATGTTGGTTTTGAGGATTAACTTCACGAAGAGGTGGCATTTCTTCAAGATGATGATGTGTCCATGAATGTTGGTTTTGAGGATTAACTTCATGAAGAGTTGGATGCGATTGAGGTTGTTGGGTTGATTCCCCCATGACTCGAGGAAGGTTAGGAGCAGGTTGATAAAATTGAGGAGGTACTGGAGGTGGAGGCTGTGATTGCTGAGTAGAAGACACGCTGTATTTCTGATAAGTGGTTTCTAAAGCTTTTCCGGCAGGAAAATAGTAGGACTCGGGCTGTGGACAGGAAGGAATTGGGTTCTGTAGTGTTTGATATGGTGCTGCAACAGGTGCTGCAGCCAGCGTTGTATTTTGAGAATGTAGGGTGGAAGGAGCATCGGGATGCAGAGTAGGAAGTGCTACGGAAAAAACACCAGAAATGGGTGGAGGCTGGGGAGACTGCTCAGAAGGAGGTGATGATGCTTGCAGTGTTGATTTGGATTGACCTGCAGTCCTGCGGTCTCCCGGTTGTGGGTTATTCTTTGGACCCTGAAGCTTGGCAAGCTGAAACTGGGTTTCCGTTATTTCCTGTTTATCCTTTAGAAATTGTATGCCATCTTGAACCTGCATGCAGAGAGAGGTTATATCTTATTCAAACAAACCACTGCCTAACTACAAAAGTTCCATTAACCTTCCCGGCCTAAAGTTTGTGGACTCTGTTTTTCCATGAGCTTTTAACCACTACAATTGATGAGTGAGAAGTTTAGTTTTGTTCAATTACCCATGTCTTCTGACTCCCCACTCGTATCTTTTCAAAATTCCAGGAGTTTAAAGGGGAAAATGTCTTCCATGCATACCCTCCTCCCGAAAAGCATTAGCCACAATGGATCATCTCATAATTATAATCAAAGATCAGAGAATGTAAATGTTTGTCTCACTCCCCCAAGGAGAAAATATTCCGGACGAAACATATTAGAGTACAGGGAATACTAAGGAATAGACATTGATTGTGAAATTAAGGCAACGGATCCCACGAAGCTGTGATAGGTCTAATGAAGCATAGTCAGAAGCTAAGATCCCACGAAGTGCTTGAACCTCTTGGGGCCACCTCTAGGGCTATCCCTGGTACTTCACCAGTAGGTGGAGAATGGAGCGATGCATGTAGTTGGAGGACTAGTCAGGGAGCCTCGCATATCCATCCAGAGTAATTATCACAAGAACACCAACTAGTAGCATAAACTATCGTCTAAACAGTAATCTACCCACTGGTAGTGATGTATCAGCCGACAATTCCTAGTGACCAACTGTTACAGGGTCAAGGGTGGCACCTTGCACCGGTGTCTACGCAGCGGGCGGGACACGCAACGAGCAAGACATGAGGGGGACATGTATTGACAAGGAGACTTGGTAATGCCAACTTGGTGGTGCATTGGTCATTTAGACAAGCAGTGGCTATGATGCAGGTGAAGGCCCATAAGATTGAGGCATAGATGCTTAATGGCAGCGGGCTTGTGGGACATTTCAGTTAGACTAATAATGGGCTAGAACATGTGGGCTAGTAACATATTTGTTTTCAGCTAACTCATATAAAATATGCAGTCAAACTAATTTCGTGGACAAATGAGCTGGGCTTAGACACGAGGTGGTTATCAGTAGTTATCAAAGTACGGTATGTTGTCAAGTTCTGCTCGGTCCAGCACAAACCCCAGTCAGTTGGGGGTGTCAACTACAAGATCATGGGGCATGTCCATGACCCATGTGTTAGCTAGCCACGTTTTTGTGATTGTAGCCTATATAAAGGCAGTGTTGAGGCGTTTTTAGGCAGGGAGGGGGAATTTTGTCTAACTGGCTTTAGTTTCCAGTGTATTTTCTTGGTGAATAACATTGGTTGGGAAGAGTTTCCTATAGACATTGTTTCTTACACTGTATTTCATTTTTATTCCCCGAGTTGGCTGACTAAATCCTTGGTGGAGTTTAGTGCCACCACAAGCCGAACCTCGATAGGAAATTTGACCCTTTGACAATTGGTATCAGAGTACGGTTTGCTAAAAAATGGTTGGCGGTACTGCTGTGGATGTTGTGCGGGAATGGTTTACATGATTGGAAGAGTTAGTCAGTGCTGTAGAACCAGATGACTCGAGATCACTAGTTGAGCGATTGGATTGTGTTGCTCTGGAAGTCGTCTCCTTGCAAACCTCGCTAGAGGCGAGTAAGTCGATCACAAATTTCAAATTTACAGACTTGATGGCTGACATGGTTTCTTTGTCGGAAGCGTTGAAGGACAGGGTTCAAACGATGGAGATTGAACTCGTGCTGGTGAAGAGGGCACTTGGCAATCCTTCCAACTATACAAATGTTCATGTCAACATGTGGGTTCCAGCGCCTCAAGCTTTCAAATTTTCAATGGTGCACGGAGTGCCAAAGAACTCAAGAATTTTCTGTGCGACATTGAGCAGTATTTCGTGGCTGCCAGTGTTCTTGGGGCACAAAAAGTTACCATCACTAGCATGTATCTCACTGGAGACACGAAACTCTGGTGGAAGATAAGATTAGAGGACGAATCCCGTCCTAAGATCAAAACATGGGATGCGCTGAAGAAAGAATTGAAAGATCAATTTCTTCCTTGCAACACGGCGTGGGTTGCAAGAGAGTCGTTGAAACGGCTTAAGCACAGTGGCAAAGTGCAGGAGTATGTGAAGGAATTTAGTTCTTTGATGCTAGATATCAAGAACATGTCCGACGAGGACAAGTTATTCAATTTCATGTCAGGGATACAGAATTAGCTACAATTGGAACTTTGCAGACTAGGGGTCAAGGATTTGGCTTCTGCCATGGTTGCTGCAGACGGATTGGCAGATTACCAATATGCCTCGAAGGATGCTAGGTAGCAGAGGCAAGACAATGGTTAGACATCCAAGCCAAAAGGTGATGGGTGGCACAAGAAGAACAATGGCCAAACGTCTAAGTCAAAAGGGGATGACAAGCAAACGCAGTAAGGGAGTCCAAAACCCATTGTGGAAGGTTTCGGTTGCTTCATTTGCAACGGATCACATCGGACGCGAGAGTGTCCAAAGCAGGAAAAGTTGAATGTTCTGTGCACAAGAAAGAGCAAGGACGCTGAAGGCAGCAATACAGGGGAAGGTGATTCGGAGCTAATTATGCTGGGGAGTCCACTACAGTTGCTAAATGCCAATCAAACTGATCACTGAGGCCGTATCAGCCATGTTTTGTGCTGTTGGTTTACTCAGCTGAGTCAAGTAAACAGGACAGAACTAATAATGGGGTGACAAGCCAAGCTTCACAGAAAAGGGCGAGAAGGCAGTATGTACTGGAGTACTTATAAACCTTACCAACGAGGACGTAGGCTTTTTCTGGTGGGGGTGGTCTATTACAGGGTCAAGGGTGGCACCTTGCACCGGTGTCTACGCAGCAGGTGGGACAAGCAACGAGCAAGACATGAGGCGGACATGTCTTGACAAGGAGACTTGGTAATGCCAACTTGGTGGTGGCATTGGTCCCTTAGAAAAGCAATGGCTATAATGTAGGTGAAGGCCCAAAAGATTGAGGCATGGATACTTAATGACAGTGTGCTTGTGGGACATTTCAGTCAGACTAATAGTGGGGTAGAACGTGGGCTGGTGGCAATATTTGTGTTGGGCTAACTCCTATAAAATATGCAATCAAACTAATTTCATGGACAAGTGAGTTGGGCTTAGACACCTGTCTTTAGAAGCTGGCAGGAGGTGGTTTCTAGCAGTTTTACTAGGTGGTTATCAATAGTTAACAAAGTATGGTGTGCTGTCAAGTTTTGCTTGGTCCAACATAAACCCTAGTCAGTTGGGGGTGTCAACTGCAAGATCATGGGGCATGTCCATGACCCATATGTTAGCTAGCCACGTTTTTTTGATTGCAACCTATATAAAGGCAGTGTTGGGGTGTTTTTAGGCAGGGAGGGGAAATTCTATCTAACTGGCTTTAGTTTCCAGTGTATTTTCTTGGTGAATAACATTGGTTGGGAGGGGTTTCCTGTAAACAATGTCTCTTAGACTGTATTTCGTTTTTATTCTGCGAGTTGGCTGACTAAATCCTTGGTGGAGTTTAGTGCCACCACAGGCCAAAGCTCAGTAGGAAATTCGACCCTATGACACCAACTATGGTCTTCTTTTCACATCTGTGACTTTAAGGTCATAACAATAAAAGGTGAAGCTTCCTTTTAGAGAAGTTGTGACAACAAATAAATTCACATGACTAAAGGATAATGAATTATAAACGTAAAAGCGCAAGAGAAACCTCTCTCAGAATATTTTCTAGCTGTCTCAGCTTTCCATCTGTTCTGCCATTATTGTACTCAGAGGAGATCTGCATATTGTCGACGGCATTCTCAAGCTGGTGTATTTTACTCTCAAGTTGAGTGAGTCTTGCACTAAGACCATCAACCAAATGCAACAGGCGGTCAAAATGCTCTTTCAATGTCTGATCAATCTCAGAAACTAGTGCCATCCGCACTTCCTCGCGACTGACTTTTCCAGTGTCAATGTGGTCCGTAGAAATGCAATTCTGAAGTGTAACAGAACCAACTCTTAATAAGTGTAAAAGCATATGATGTTGAAGCGAAGTGCAGCAATTCAAAAATAAAATAACATAAGACTTTTTCTGATCCTTTAATCAATCTCAGACAATAAAGTGCAACAAGAATTGTACAGTTGGGTACTGTTCTCTAATCAAGCTCGGAAGTTAATCCCATCCCAACTTTCATGCAGGTAACCTTACACATCAACATGGTAAATGAAACTGCAATACAGGATGTGTTTTGACACAACATTTAAAAAGTGCTCGTGTTTCTATACAAAATTCACAACCACCCCTATGAATAACAAGCAATACCAAGGAAAAAGAGAAACTTAAGTTTTCTGATGCAGTCAAAGCCTCAACTCCAACAGGTAACTTTTCTTGGAACCCGCAAGTTCTAAGTGATTCCATCAAGCCTTATTATCATATGGTCAAAGTTAGGATCTTGAAGCTATGGTATTCTCTTGTAAGTAAAATTAGCAGCCAGGTATTTCATGAGTTTTGATCCACGTAACAGGCACAAGCAAGCAGCAGAGCTGAACAAGGTAACGCGAGGCCGTCATATCAAACAGCATTTGCAGAGTTGGACTTGCCAAACAATCTGTAAACCATCTAATAAGAGGCACAAAACTGATCATTGATGCCCAGTTTTCCAGTGAGCATATGCAACGTTCAAAGAATAGGTATCATCAATCTTCTATGTGAATGAATATACTAGCATCGTCTTTTATACACGACACAAAACTCATAGATCCTGAAGAAGCATAAAGCTACCCAAAGAGAAACATCCGAAATACAATTCACGGCTACACAAGATGGTATCAGCTCAACTCAAGAATCTTAAATCCAAACATTTGAGGACAGGCGCATAAATATTTTCCACCATTAGTCTATCTTAGACCATGTCTTTTGCTATGTACCCAGTTTGACTATATTACTACTTTCAAGAAAGGTTGAAAGAAAGAAAGAAGAAGAACACAGTACTAGCTCAATACCAAACCTTGACTAGGAATTTGCTTCTTTCCACCTCAGGTCAAACTCAGAACTAATGAGTAGACGCTCATTACAAACCTTATGCTAATAAATCAACTAGTAGTAGTACATAAAAAACTCAGACACTGTATGATCACCAGGGCTTGTACATCATAGTATGGCCAACTCTTGAGTGCTACTCCTCGACAGTGGCGACGGCAATAAGGATTGTGTGGGGTCACCATGGAAGCGAAATGAATGACTAATATTATGGTATGAACGTTTAATAGGCAAAATTTTAACCCCATTCAGAAAAGAGCATTGAAGCACCCCCTTTTCTGAAGACTGGAAACATTGAATGGAATCCCCAGCCATGATACAATCAGGCAGAGCTGGATAATTTGACCCATTATAGCATTAGGATTGAGCTTCTCTGCAGTAGGGAAATTCAACTCCACAGCGTTCCCAAATCAATATTTGAAGCCTTACATCTTACAGGCCTCATTGAGCAGACCATTTATTGCAAAGATTTGATAGTCAGATTGGAGTAGCTACACTATTGAAACGCTTCTGTTTTTCAGAAAATGGATGATCTGTAATTGGTTGTCTATTTTTTCAGGTAGATCATGGTCATATGACAATTGATATCTTATAACCCTAATCTTTGTCCAGGATGATCTTTGTGACACACCTTTCAAAACAACTGGCTCAGATCATTGTATAAAACCTGTGGTAAGCCCAGAAATGGATAGTGTAACTTGTTGCTGAATTTTATAACTGCAGAAAATTCTCAGCCATAGCGTAAACATATTGTTGGCGGAGAAGGAAGAAAAACATGTTCAAATTTGGTAACAGATTAATTGGTGTTTTGTTGCTTATTTTGTGGAGATTTGGTGTATTGTCTTGCTGCTTAAGTTTTGAGATTGTTTCCGTTAAACCGTATTCATATTGAGGTGCTCTCTTATGGCAACCTACGAATAAGAATTCTCCTCCCTTCTCCCGTGGAGTAAGTCACAACCACTTGTGGGTGAACTATGTAAATTCTTCTTCTTTTACGTTTTCTTCATGATATCAGAGCAGGAGGGAAGCAAGGTATTCTACCCCTTACTTTACATTCCTGAAAACCCCTTTTTGGACACCTCTCACGCAAAACTACAAATCTTTTTTACTGTAACTCAAAATTGGGCAAGGCCTGTGGTGTTGGATTCATATTGTCCATATCCAGCTTACTACCATTCAGGCTAGTTTCAAAGTCATTTCAGGGGTCAAAATCAACTTTAAAGTCAGTCATTTCTGTTCCCATTCATGGTTGTGGTAAAGTTGAAATTCTTCCTAATTACTCAAGTCTGAGGCTCTTTATATCCCCTGTTTTCCTTTCAAATTGCTTTATGTTGTCAAACTATCCATTGTATTGAATTGCAAGATTTTTTCCCCATCTTATATGATATATTAGGATCGAGTCAGGAGAAAGAAGATCGGAGAAGGCATCTTCTCTCATAGTTTATACCTCCTCAAGTCTAGTTTTCAAACATTGATTGTCCAGCATTCAAACCTTTGGCACAAGCGATTTAGCATCCTTGTGATCAATATTTGTCGTCGTTTTTCCTAATACACCTGATTCTTTTATCAGCTTGAGCAGTGACTCTTGACTCGTAATTGTAACTATTCCTATCTACTTTTTTTTTTTTTTGAGAGTTGCCCCTAGTCCATGTGAAGTTTGTCAATTTTCTAAATTCACTCAGTCACCTTTTAGTCATTCTTTATCTGTCATTACCCCTGTTGGATCTCGTGACGGTTTTAAATACTTTGTTATGTTTATTGATGTTCTTGTGTCACGTGGATTATTTGTTGAAGAGAAAAGTGAAGTTGCTTTTGTTTTTCAACCCTTCACACAGTGATTGCCACTCGATTTAATGCACGTGCCAAGATCCTTTGGTCTAATAACGGCAAAAAATTTATTAAATATCTTTTGGCTGATTTCATGAGTAACCAAGGAATTATACATCAAACTGCTTGCGTCGACACTCCATAACAAAATGGAATTACTTAACGTAAAAATCGTCATCTCTTGGAAACCACTATATCACTCATGTTTTAGATGCATAATCCCAAAGAATATTAGTCCTATGGTGTACTTACCACTGCCCATCTCATCAATCGACTTCCAAGTCGTACCCTTGGGCATAAGGCACCTTTGGAAACTCTTAAGCAACATAAAATTGATCTTTCGCACATTTGCATTTTTTGGTGTTCATGCTATGTTCATATTCATCCATCTCATACAGATAAACTTGATGCTCGTGCAATTAAGTGTGTTTTTGCTAGTTACTCCTCAACCCAAAAGGATTACAAATGTCTTGATCCTTATAGTCAAAAGATTTTTATCCATCATGATATTTGTTTTGTTGAAGGTACACATTTTTTTCAAAAACATACCGCTAATTCGCTTGAGGGGGGTGTTTATCTGATTTCATTCCTATTCCCATTATTCACACAAACCTTGTTGATATTCCACCTCAAGAAGATGTATCGCCTGAAACTGCACGACTTTTAATCCTATCATGCTTCCACATTTCCCATTCGAAACTATTTGTTATATGCTAATATGACTCCTTCCTACACTACCTTTTTTATCTCTATTAATGATGAACCCACTCATTTCCACAAAGCCAATAATCAGTCAGTTTGGAAAAAGGCTATGAAGGAGGAAATTCTTGCTCTCGATCAAAATAAAACTAAGAAAAATGTTCAGTTTCCATAAGGAAAAAAAACCTAAAGATGCAAATGGGCGTAGAAAATCAAATATCATAGTCATGCGAGCATTGATAGACATAAAGCAAGACTAGTCACCAGGGGATTCACTAAAAGTAGACTACGAAGAAACATTTGCTCTGGTTGCTAAAATGAATATATTTCGTGTTCTTTCGTCTATGGTTGTTAATTACAATTGGCAATTGTTCCAAATAGATGTGAAAAATACATTTTTTACATGGAGACTTAGAAGAGTAAGTGTGCATGTCAATCCCTCCTGGGCATCCTCAAGAAGATCAGAAACATTTGGTTTGCAACTTAATTAAAGCTCTTTATGGAATGAAACAATCACCAAGAATGTGGTATGCAAAGCTTAGTGTGGTTCTTATGAACAATGGTCTTCAAAGAAGCTCAGTCGATTCATCTTCGTTTGTAAAACATGCTTCCACTAGAACAACAGTTGTTCTGGTGCATGTTGATGACATAGTTATCAAGGGAGATGATATGAGTGAAATAGGTAAAGTAAGAGGCCTTTTTGCATGGAAAGTTCTCTATAAAAGACTTAGGCATCTTGAAGTTTTTTTGGGGATAGAAATTGCTCACTCTTATTTGTTAACCAAGGAAAGTACATCTTAGATTTGTTGAAATAGGCTAGAAAATTGGGTGTCATACTATTGAAACCCACATTGATAGTTACGGGAAACTCTGGAATGAGGGTAAACTCTTGACTGATATTGGTCAACATCATAGACTTGTAGGTAAGTTGATTTAATTAACTATTACTTGCCCCAATATCACTTATGTAGTAAGCCTTGTAAGTCAATTCATTCATGCTCCACGTGTAGATTTCCCCCCATATGAAGCGGAAGACTTTGGAGGAGGAGGATCCAATCTTTTCCCAAGCTGAAGACGGTTTGTGATTTGGTAAAATCATGGAAGATCACGCGTGCTTCTCTCATTTACTGATCTTGGCTTCTTCCTCCTCCTCCTTTAGTATAAATATGCACATACAATGAACGAGAGAAAGGGAGTTGAGTTGAGGTTTCAGTGTGCCTCCTCCTCTAAGAGTTTTTGTAACTTTGTGTATGTTTTGAATAAGATAAAAAAAAAATCTCAATTCTTGTTCTATTGTGCATGCATGAGATTCCCTGATTCCTAACACCACAGACTAATAATTTGAATGTAGTGAATAGAATTCTTCACTAGTTGAATTTTTTTCCTAGTCGTGGCATATGGATGCAAGGAAATGGGCACACATATTCTTGGATATATTGTGGCAGATTGGCCAAGTAGTCCAATTGATCGACGGTCTACCACTAGTTATTGCACTTTTGTTGGAGGGAACCTAGTTACGTGGATAAGTAAATAACAAAATGTTGTTGCTCGTTCAAGTGTAGAAGGTCGAATATAGGGCCATGGCCTGTACAACTAGTGAGACAATTCGGCTTCAAGCTCTCTTACACAATTTGGGTTTTGAATTTCCTCAAAACATTGAGTTGTTATGTGACAATCAAGTAGCGATCCAAATTGCATCTAATCCTATGTTTCGAAAAAAAACAAAGCACATTGAGGTTGACTGCCATTTTGTAAGGGAAAATGTACAAGCTAATAAATGTTTGTAGCACCAATCACTTGGCCAACATATTTACCAAAAGCTTGCCAACAATGAGATTTCATGAGATCTTGTCTAGTTTGGGCTCGATCGATATCTGCACCAACTTGAGGGATAGTGTTGGCAGAGAAGGAAGAAAAATTTGTTAATATTTGGCAACAGGTTATTAGTGATTTTGTTGCTTATTCCGTGGAGATTTGGCACATATCTTGCTGCTTAAGTTTTGGGATTATTTCTCTTAATAGTCTCCACTAAACTGTATTTATATTGAGAGTGCTCTCTTACACCACTAACTATGAATCAGAATTCTACTCCCTTCTCACATGGAGTAAGTCAACAACCTGTGGCCACATAAATACTTCTTCTTTTATGGTTTCTTCGCATATACTTTTGATTTCTTCACATTATTAATGAGAATTTCTAATTTAGCTTGTTGAATTAATTTATTCAATAGTGTACGGCTGTAAGAGTTATTTTAAACTATAGCTGGGTTTTAAGTTCTGTTGACCCTTGTAAATTTTGGAGTCGCCACAGCTCCTTGGACATATGCCCAAAAATCATGGACGCGAATGTCCCAAAATTCTTCGAAAGAAACACCAGCTTATAAAGTATTACAACTTCGATACAACAACCCAAAAAAGCAAGAGAAGAAAAAATTACAAAAATTGCATCCCTGATCACGTCAATCTCGCAGCCAAATCAAAGTGTTTAAATTTAAAAAAAAAAAAACTCAATTTCGCGTTTGTGCGTCAATCGTCCATACAATTATAATATGTGTGTGTGTATATGTTTTAGAGAGAGAGAGAGAGAGAGAGAGAGGCATACTCTGAGAATGGAAGCGGGAGAGTGTGAAGCTCCAAGTGGTCGATTAGGATCGAAAGCATAGTTTCGACCAACGGTGAAATCGTCGTCACTATCTTCGTCGGGGCTAAAGAAAGTGAAGGAATCTTTGCACTTGGATGAAGAAAGTTCCATAATTTGCTTGTCCATGAACTCCAATGTCTTCATTGATCGAAATCGAAGCAAATCAAACCATCTAATCCACAACTAAACATTTACAGTTGAGGATTGTCGTCGATACAAACAAATACCCACAATCATATATACACAGAGGGAGTTCGAGTGGATGATTTCAGTTTGGTTGGGGAATGAAGAGGAAGTAGAGGAGCAGTGATTTGAAGGTAGACTGGCAGTTGTAGAATCTATTTTGTCGCAACCTAAACGACACGTGTGAGGTACTTACGGATTTTGTATTGGTAGAAACTAGAAATATTTAAGAGCAATATTAATCACTGAGATATTGGAATATCATTTTTTTTAATAAATCTATTCAAATACAAATTTAGATATAACTTATTCGAAAATGTCTAATGCACATGAAATTCACATAATACATGAACAGCTCTTTGTGTCAAATTTGTATTAGAATGTCTTGCGTTCAAAATATTTTCCTTCGAAAAAATTGAATACAGAAAAAAAGTTAATAAATGAGGTGAAATGCGTAATCTAACTATTTATGTATTTTCTCTTTCTTTAAATGAAATCATAGTTTAGGTGTAACAAGTAAGACTACAGTAGGAATTAAACAGTTTTCTTAAGGCATTTGAGACAGTTATTTGGGAAATATAAATATTTATCATACTTTATGAAATTTTTTTTGAAGAACAGAGATAACAAAAGTTAAAGTGTAGAGAAATGGTTTTCATGCTTCAACCTTCTTACACTCCCTTTTTTGCCCTTTTAAGGCCCTCACAAGAAGGGTATGAAATGTTAACACTGAAGTGTCACTTTCCATAAATACAATTTAGATGCTCAAATAAAAAATAAATAATTACCTAAACATCCTATTCTGAAGTAAAAATTACTTTGAGGCTTCAGACGATTTCCATTTTAGGGCATAACTTATCATACTATGCATAACAGATTCTCATTCTAGCAATAGCATAACCATAATAACCTCAATATTGACGGACTCTTTGAAGAAAAAAAATGTAGCATGAATCACCCTCTGACTATCAGTATAGAAACTCTTGCCTAATGTTTACACTCAAAATTTATCCTTCAGTAAGGGAAAGTCATGTGGCGATAATTGTGGGAACGCCCACACATCATCAAGGCAGTATTGTGATGTACAACATAAAAAAATTCCGAAAATACAATGCAATTCTTGACCCAAGTGACAGATGTCAAAAGAAAGAGAGGAAGGCTTGTAAAAAAAATTACATGTGTTATGAGCAACAATTATGATCTAGTCATAGATCAAATGTGAGAAAATCAAAGTATTCAAAATAAAGAAAGCGGGAAAAGGTAATGCAGTTATTAAGAGTAATTGCAATTGTTGCCTATAAATAATGGAAAACATCGAAGAAGAAGGCCTTCGGACAAAAACACCCATACATGCCTAATTTTCATTGTGTTGCTTAGTTTATCTAAGTAGAAACGGCAGTAGATTAGCAAGTGGATGTAAGGATAGTTGTAGTTAGTCTTTATCAACAATTTGTAACCATAACTATAATTGGTTAACTTATTCGAAATACTTGGGATCCAGGCACATATCCTCGAATGTTAGTCTTTTCTCAAATTTATTATTCTAGAAACCTTTTATATTATTGACTCTTTATATTTCTCTTCTTGTTTTCTGAGTTCGAACAAAATCAAGTGTCGACACTTGAAGAAAAATTCTCTTTGTTGATGTAAGAGGACAGATGACATAACTACCTGATAATTGTTGGTTGTTAAACTTTCAATTTAATTTTCTGAAAAGATTAGTTACAAACTTTTTCTGAAACACTCACACTCAATTTAATTCCTAAGAAATAAGTCAATCCAATAATTTTTTTAGCACGCTCAGTAGGACTTGAAGTGTTGAGAATGGTTAAATTTAGAAAACAATGTGATGCTCTTCCATCTGATGTAGACGTGGAAAGGAACAAGGAGGTGGACCCCACGATTCAGACGTCAAATGATCATGAAGAAAGAGATCACGGTGACAAGATTCGTCGAAATGAGTATATTAGCAAAAAACAACCTATGGAACATGGCCATCTTAGTTGAATTCATTGCAAAATAACTAGCCTCAACGTGGAAGGGAAAACTGTTGTAGGAAACCATATTGATGTTGGATCCTTATAATTTGGCCACAACTATTAAATTCAATGAGAGATATCTCTTTATCGCAAAGAGCTCTTTTAAAACACATGGAAAAATGGATTCCTGCCATGAAACAAATTATTTCTGAGAGCCAACACTCTCGAAATCAAAATTATGACCATAGGAAAGTGATTTCATCTTAAGGTGGCCACCCTGAAGGGGATGTTTGAGATGAAACCTATTCACAAAGGGAAAAGGCCTAATGTAGGAAAATGGAGTGTTGACTTAGGAGTACCCTAGTCTTGGTCTCAACCAATGAGACCTCGAACTATTAATTGGATGTCCACAAATAGAGATGGAAGGATTCATTACGTCCAGGTTGCCTCCACCCATGTCAATGATTTGTCTAGGAACTATGGGGTTCAATGCAATCAAATCAATCAGAACCCCCTATTTAAACCAATACCTAAGAAATTGGAAGAAGACAGTAGACCATATGTACAAGGAATAAGGGTTGATACAAGGTTTGGACTCATTACGAGCCACTACCTAGTTCTTCACCTATGGTAACAAATGTTATAACCCCAACATACTAAATATGGAATTCCACCTCCAAAGCCTTATTAGCCCTTCCAATGGGTGTCATTCCCCAGGGGAACCACCCCATATGGCTGCCATAAATCTAGGCGATGTTGGTGATGCTTCCTTGAGAAGAGATGCATTACTTTGCAATCAAGTCATACATCTCAAACAAGAAGTATGCGGTCCAATAGCTCAATAGTTCCAAACCCCAATTTACAAGAAATCATATCCTAAATGGATTGATCGGCTGTATTAATTTCTTAAGGGATTTAAGGTCCATGACTTCACCTTATTTTATGGGGATGAGATACAATCTACCTTAGAACTCATAGCTACATTTACCACACAATGTAGAGAATTACCCAATAGTGGCTACATGAAATTTAGACTTTTCCAGAACTCTTTGTCTGGTACATCCTTTGCATGGTACATAAGTCTAGGTTATGGAATTACTACAAGTTGGCACTAGATGGAAAAAGCCTTTCATACTCAATTCTTTCAAATAGAACTAGAGGTCTCTATGGTTGACTTGGCTAGACTAAGACGAAGGCTAATGAAAAAGTTATCCAATTTATCAATAGGTTCAAACGGCCAGGAATAAGTGCAAAGTAAAACTTCATGAAGCTGAATTTGTTTGATTAACACAAGATGGTTTGGATAGAGAGCTTCAAAAGAAGTTCAATTTCACAGAGTTTAGAGAGTTAAAATATTTGACTTATAAAGTATATCTATATGTCCTTGCTTGAAGAAGATCAATATCAAAATAATTCCTCTTGCTTAACTTATTATAAAGATCCAATCTATGAGATTGATGCTGCTAAAATAGTAGGCCAAGATCATTGTGTTTGTGAGGCCTTGGTTAGAAAAGACACTACAACTAATCAAATATTTAAGAAAAGGAAAATCAAGAATGTGTATTCCTTTGAAGTGTCTAAGGTAGATGAAATATTTGATTTCTTGTTAGCCAAGAGAGTTATTAAGCTTTCCTGGTATGATTCTTGGTCTCATTCAACTATGAATTGTAATACTTTTGTGACAGAATGTAGGAGCAGATTAGGAAAAAAAGGTTGAAATTCCTACAAAAAAAACTATGGAAATAGATAAGGACACATTTTCAAAGATCAATAAGTTTCTATCAATACAAATGTACTAGTTTCATTAGCTGAGAGAGTGGAGAATAGCCTGCAAGGAAATGAAGTCCACAACAGCATGAACATCCCTAGTCTTAGGGGGGAATGCCTTATCATGCTAGGACAAGGAGTATGATCGTGAACATTGATGCACGTGTTTAGGTGGACACGACACTACACCCAATGAACCAACAACACGAAGTAATGTAATAGCCCCTCAAATGCTGGAGACCTCAATCCTAGAATATTTTGTGTACAAAATGCAGGCCAATTACTTGTTATTCAAATATTTGGATAGGAGGGGTGAAAAGTTCTCCTAAATAGGTTGGGGATAAGAGATCAATCGAAAATCGAACCCCCAACAGCAAGAAAATATATTATAGAGAATGGGCTCCAACGGCTTGGGTTTCCCAAAAAAGAGATGTACTTACAACTCTAGTTCCACCAACTACTAAAAGTAATTTTCCACCTTCAAAGAGGACAGTTGTTGGTAAAAATAAAGAAGGGAGACAAGATGAATTCACTCTTGTGAAAGGGGTGCCGAATTGGTTCCTGAAGCATATCAACCCCAATTGTTCAGCGGTATAAGAAACTATTGAAGCTAGGAAGTAGGACTTTTAACCCACCACAGTCAGCTCCAAACTAATGGCTATTTTTTTAGGAACCCCAAAACCAAGAATCCCTAGTTGGTGCCTATGCTCACCAGGGCTCCAAAGAGGAAGTTACAAAGAAGATATGTACTATTCCAGAACAGGGAAACAATGCTAGAGGAAGATAACATGGATATTATCGAAGTCAAATTCTAGGTTCTCTAGGCACTACAAGGAGAATCCGAAGAAGGAACTACAAAGGGAGATCCACCAGAAAAAAGCCCAGACCATAAAAGTTGTTGAGTTATCACTATTTCATCATGATGAATCAAAAGAGAATATTCTTACATCCACAGGCTCTCTAGAATGCTGTCAATTGGGCTTGCTTGAAGCAAGGATCATAAAGCAAGGAGGAAGAAGAACCTTCGCCAACAAAGGTGTCAACCCAAGAAGTCTTCTCAACTGAAGACATAAAGGGAAGTAAGGTAGAACAAAAACCACTAGTCATGCCAACAGCCATCCAATTTGGGACTTTATCAGAAGTGCCTACAATTATGATTTATATTGTTGCTTCTAACCTCCCAAGAGAAGAAAATTGATCTCCAATTAAACAATGCATTAACTTTGATTCAAGATCAAAAGAACAAAATGAGAACATATCAATGACTTGTGATGAATCTAAGGAAGTAACAATTTGGAGTGACCATAATGATGAGGTACTGATTGTTGCTCATAACATCAAAGTTGTTCCAAAATCTATCGAAGGGGCTAATTTTACTGTCATGTCCTCAATTTTCAACATAAATAAACAATAATAATTTCAACAATAAAGTCCTCACAAGACTTGCCTAAACGCTCAAATAACCATTCATGGTGAGGTAATATATTACAGTTTCAAGATAAGTTACGAAAGAGGAGGAGGAGGAGGGGGGGGTCATCCCAACCCAATGGCTATCACTGTAGATGACTGGCCGGCAAAAGTGCGTCGTTAGGGTGCCCGTCTAAATCAAGATTTAATTTTATGAAACAAGACTTCCCTCAAAAATATAAAAGAGGTATAATAGAGAATTCCGAGTATTGATCCACGAAAAAAAGTAGTTAGATTAACAGATTTCGCAAATTTAGTTTTTCAACTTTTCAGACGTCAACCTCAAAGTTGTTCTTGGATGAAGATTATCAACAATATTAAACTAAATGAGGGAACAAAGTAAGGTTAACGAAATAGGGTTAGTCTTCGAAATCTATTTATCTTAAACTTTTACTATACAATATCTCTTTTTATAGTTCAATCTAGATTCCAGCTAATATTTCTAGATCGAAAAATATTCTATGAAAAATCAATCTTTTTGGTTCAAAAGATGTGCTTCCAAATCTATTCAAGTTCAAGAAAATGTAATCCAAAAAATATAGGACATAGGATTAAATATTAGATATACCAAATATTTGGTAATAAACTAAGCAAAAACTTAACTCTACATTTTTATTTCTAGAAATAAGAACTTGAAAAATTTAGGAACAAGCTTGGAAAATAGTTAGGAGATATTGAATAATAGTGAGTTTTAGATAAACTTCATCCTTAAACCTAGCCTAAGAAAATTTAGCTACTCATACTTGTAAAAGAAATAATAAACATTAAGAAAATGATAGAAAGAAAGATGAGCTTACCAACAAGCTATAAAAATTTGTAGAAAAACAACACACAAGATTAAAAGCTAAGATTCTGGCAATTTGTCAAAAAACAAAAAAGTAAAAAACCAAACCAAGTAAAGAAAATAAAGGGAATTACATTACTTACTTCTTGAATGGAAAATATCTTCCAAAGTTGAAGAGAAAAATCTCTGAAAAATGAAGAATAATAAGAACTAGAGAGAGAAGCTCTCAAGCCAAAAAGCTAAGTGAAAGTATAAAAAATATGCTAGTGTTGATATCCATATTCTTCTCCCATACACATGCAAATATAGGTTAAAGGAGGACCAAAATAATGCTCAAAAGGTCCCCTTATATCCATCTGCAAATAAAAGTTGATAAAGTACAAAATGCCAAAATCAACATTTGTTGCGCGTCGGGCACTTTCTACCGATAGAGAACACTTCTCTACCAGTAGAGAAGTGCACTGATTGAAATGAAACTCTTCTTCTATCAATAGAGACTAATCATCTACCAATAGAGAAGTGTACTGACTTCTTTGGCTTCCTCCCTCTACCGGTACCGATAGAGACTGATCCTCTACCGTAGAGAAGTGTATTGACTTTTTGGGCTTCCTCCCTCTACCGGTAGAGACTGATCCTCTACCAATAGAGGATAGAGACTGATCCTCTACAAACTCATCTAGATGAATAAAGGGAGTCATCCATATTTAATGCAAAATTCAAAGGCAAAGAACAAATTCATCCGGATAGATAGTTGAAGGCATCCGAATGAAGTACCAAATTTGAGACAGTCAACAAAGTCAATCCGGATGGGTTGCACTAAGCATCCGAATGGATTCCATGCAAAAATAGGTCAGGGTTGGAAGTCATTCGCATGGTACAAGGAAAGTCATCCAAATAAAATAAATTATTCATCCAGATGAATTTTTAGATCAAACAAGGCAAAAGCCAAATGGTATGTGAATTTTGATTGCTCCACAAAACTCGAACCAACAGTATCATTTTATCCCTCAATACTTGCTCACGAGAGTCTAGATACGTATCGGCTTCTCTTCATAGGATACAGCGGTATTTAGTTCAAGTTCGTATCATGCAAGTACATGCGAGGGATCCAACCCATACTTTCTTCACATCGATACGTGAAAGCATCATACACACCCCACAACTTTGGCAGTAAAAGTCAAATGGTACGTGACTTCTCCAATCCTCTCAATAATATCACACGGCCCAATATATCGCGGTAAAAGTTTACCCTTTTACCAAAAATGTGACAAATCTCGTCGCGGTGATACCTTAAAAAACACTTGATCTCCCACCCCGAATGGTAATGGGTGACGACGACGGTCGGCAAAATTCCTCTATCGACTTTGCGCTTCGTATGGTGCCATCTCGATACTGGACTGATAATTATTGTTATATATGTACTCGACAAGAGGTAAGCGATCTTCCCAACTGCTCGAAAATTCATAACACAAGCCTGAAGCATGTCCTCTGAAATCTAAATCGTTTGTTCGGATTGTCCATCCATTTGAGGTTGTTAAGCAATACTAAACAAAAGGTGCGTACCAAACACTACTTACAAGCTCTGCCAAAAATGTGTAGTGAATAGCAAATCTTGATTGGATACAATGGACACTGGAATTCCATAAAGACGAATGATCGCGCGAATGTACAGGCGACTAACCTTCTCGACTGTGTCGGTCACCTAAATAGGTAAGAAATGAGCGATTTTAGTAAAATAGTTCAAAATTATCCATATCACATCATGCCTCTCGGCGACTTCAGTATACCCGAAACAAAGTCCATGGTAATATTCTCCCACTTTCATTCGGCCACAGGCAACGATTGTAACTCTCTGATTAGTCGTTGATTTCAAGTTTTTACTTGTTGGTACGTAAAACACTTCGACGTGAAGATAACTACATCTCGTTTCATTCCAGACCACCAACATTGTCTACACAAATCGTGATACATTTTCACTCCTCCCATATGAACAACTAATGGCGAATGATGGAACTCTCACAAAATTTCTTGCCGACATGAAATAGGCACAAAACAACTTGCTTTGGTAACGTAGACTCTGATCGACATGAATCATTCATCCATTTCGTGCATTTCTGCTAAGGAATCTCGTGCGCAACTCTCTCACTTCTTCATTATGTTGTTGGGCTTCAACCACTCGAGTTGATAATGTTGATTGGACCGTCAAATTGTACACGATCACTACGTCCCAAACTTTCTCAAGGTACACCTTATAAAGTCTCAAATCTTGCATTATCTTTCAAGCATTAATCACCATACTTGCTAAGTGTGCCAGCTTTCTACTCAAGGCATACCACTACATTGGTCTTTCGTAAGTGATACTGCAACTCGAATTATAATCTTCTATGTGTTCCATCCAACGTCGTTGTCGCAAATTTCAACTCTTTCTGGGAAAACAAGCACTTGTAACTCTTGTGGCCGAAAAGCATCTCAAATTTGTCACCAATAGGTAGTGTCGCCAAATCTTCAAAGAAGAAATGACGACCGCAAGTTTCAAGTCGTGTGTGGGATAGTTCTGTTCGTGAATCTTTAATTGCCGCGACATGTACGCTACCACTCTTCCGATTTGCATCAACACGTACCCAAGTCCTTCTTTCACAGTGTCACAATATACATAGTAACCAGCTTCTCGCTCAGGCACAATCAAAACTAGTGCGCTAGTCAAACGTTTCTTTAACTCTTCAAAAGCATCCTCACAAGTATCATCCTATACGAAAGGTGTTCCATTATGTGTCAATTGCGTCATCGGAGCTGCCAAGTGAATGAAATCAAAAACAAATTGGTGACAGTACCTTGCTAACCCCAAAAGACTACAAATCTCAAGCACATTCTTCGGTCATTGCCAACTCATTACGAATTCTATCTTCCATGGATCAACGGAGACACCACTCTTCGAAACAACATGCCCCAAGAATTTCACCTCGAACAATTAAAATTTGCACTTATTAAGCTTAGCATACAAGTGATACTCTCTCAAAAGCTCAAGGACAATAGTAAGATGAGATTGATGCTCTTCTCCGTAGATGAGTAAACTAAAATATCATCAACAAAGACCGCAACGAATCGGTCAAGATACATGTGCCAGATGCAATTCATAAGATCCATGAACGTTACCAGTGCATTTGTCAACTCAAAAGGCATAACCATGAACTCGTAATGTCCATAACACATATGAAAAGCGATTTTTGGAATGTCTTCCCTCCAAACTCTCAGTTGGTGATAGCCCAACGTCAAATTGATCTTCAAAAAACACGTTGGACCTCGAAGTTGGTCAAATAAATCATCGATTCTAGGCATTGGATATTTGTTCTTAACAATGACGTGTTTGAGCTTACGGTAATCGATATATAAACATAGTGATCCATACTTCTTCTGTGTAAACAAGGCCAACGCTCCCCATGCTGGAGTGCTAGGTCGAATGAAGCCTAAGTCCTGCAACTCTTGCAATTGTGCCTTCAACACCTTCAACTCGGCAAGTGCGAAACGATACAGAGGCATCTAGAAGGAGCAATATCAAGAAATGCGCCTATCGCGAACTCAACATCTCTCTCTAGAGGTAAATCAGGTAACTCTTTAGAGAATACATTCGAAAAATAACGAACGGCCAATAGCAATTCTCTGCGTGTGGATATGTCCTCATCCAACCCCAAACTCGCTAATAAGGCATAAACAGACTCCCGCTCCTAAGGTCCATACAAATACAGGTCAAGATATTCTAGCCTTCAAGAAATCGAGCTCTCTTTTGACATACTCAACAGTTTCTTACAGCTTTTCGAATAGGGTGCGAATAGGGTGAAGCTCCATCTCAAGGACCAACTAGAATTTTTCTCGAGCTTGCTCTTGGACAACTATGGGCAACCTTTTTAGCTGCTCAGCTGTGTACTCTAGTTGAGCAATAGTAACACTAGGGTTTCTACTGATTTTCATTGAACTTGAACCAAGAAATGAAAGACTTTGAAAGCACAAAATGAGAAATGTGAAGGGACATCAAATGCTTGTTCGATATTTAAAGAGACCAAAAAATGGATAGTAGGTTATAAAAATAGTAAAATGATCACTAAATGCTTGAGAAATAAAACTTTGACTCCACCTTTTAGTATGCAACGTCGTGTATTACGTGAAAATAATTAGTTGGAGGCCACGATGGATTAATTGAATAAGTGTAGATTTAAAATGACCATGTATTTACTTGAGTTAGGATTCTCATAATGAGAACCACTATGCCAAATTCAATTCAGTTACAACAATCAGTAAGAGCGATTTGCTTTGATCTAAACAACAAGAGAATATTCAAAGGAATATAAGTCAACTTGAAACATTGTAAATGTGGAATAAATGACTATTTTGCATTCATGAAACTATATTTACACAATCAATAGATAAAATACAAGACAAGAAGAAAAATAAGAAAGTCTAAAATAGCTACAAAGCAAAATTATAAACTTGGACAAGGACTCAGTTGAGTTGAGCTTCTCATTGACAATAATGAGTCACTTTAAAATAGTGTGAAATTGTTCTTGTGACAATAAGATGGAACGTCTCCCAAGCAAAGTCCAATAGTTCTTTCTCTTTCTTCTAGTTTTCTTTCTTGACTTGACACTCTTGTTTTTTGTTGGTTAGAGGTTAGAAATCTATAATCATTGCCTAGACATTGCATTTGAACTTGGCCTCCTTTGCAAGAAATTCAAAGCATCAGCAGGAACTTCGAATTGCAAGTCTTCAAACCTTGTGATGTGGTAATGGAGATCCTCAAGCTTGTTTTTCATGTTATAATAATCCTCCCACGCTTAGTTGAATGGGTTATCTTGTTCATCCAGGGCTAACTAGTTAAGAACATTTAGCAAGTAGTGAAGGACTTGAGTTCATAGGAGATTGTCAGAGCAGGAAATAACCTAACAAAATCATTAGAAGTTCATTCGAAAAAGGATGCCCTTTACGTTCTTGCCCTTTTTTCAACTTGTTCTTGTTCGTCTATTCAAGATGGGGCAAGCAACACACATACATGAAAACAAGAAGAGGTTCCTTGATATTAAGGTGTCAAGGCGGTTGAAGAAGACAATAAGTGGAAGCAACTGATGCTTTGGTCATTCAATTGACTTCTTGCTGCTAGTTCGTGATTGCTGTTATGCTGGCAAAAGCAGGGGTTTCGATCATTCGAGCGATTGCTTTCACAGGTCCAAACGTGCTTACAAGGCAGACAATAAGAATAAGACCAATAGTGACTTCATAAGAAACCATCTGAGTTGCAGATCATAATACTCCTAGAAAGGCATATTTAGATTATAGAGGAGTGAAAGTTCTCAACAATCAACGAGTTAATCATATCCATCTGTGAACAATATGAGCATGTCCTCTGTATGATTCAAGAGTAGGTACTTTCTTATCCCAATCACTAGAGGGTTTGTTCGAAATATTAGAGGATTTAAGGTTCAAAAGAACGTTGAATTCAATAACACAAAGTTTTTTTAGGGTTTGATTATCAGTATCGAGAGTTCTCATGGTGTTTAATAGGAAGTGTGCACAAATTTAAAAGTTGCGTTTGTAATTTAGATAGGAAGAAAAATGGCTCGAAAGGGAAGTCAAGGAGGGGGGAAGAGATGGGATAGTTACACGTCCTCATGTTCCAAGATGGAGGAAATGTGAAAAGTTTGAAAATTTGCCAATATAGTTTAATCCTTAAATCATGTTGATGTGTGGGGTGTATGTACACCCAAAGTCTATCCTCTAGTGCGCGACAATAATTGTGTGAATGTCAACACAAGATTAAGGCAACATTGTAAGAATGCAATGCAATATCGTTGAAGGAATGGAACGGTTATTAGCGGTTAGAAGTTCAATTGGAAAATACAAAAACGTTACAAGGACTGTAATGTAATTTTTGACCGAAGTGATGTCGAAAGGAAGAGAGAAGACATGAGAAAAAAAATTACGTGCGGTACGAGCAACAACCATGATCTAATCGTGGATCAAAGGTGGAAAACTCAAACTATTCAAAATTAATGAATCAAAAAGGACGAGAGTTATGCAAGAGTAGTTGCAATTGTAGCCTATAAACAATGGAGAACATCGAAGAAGAAGATCCCAAACAAAAACACTCATACAGTTCTAATTTTTACGATCTTGACTTAGTTTATCCTAATAGAAGTGGCAGTGGATTAGCAAATAATTGTAACAATAGTTGTAGTTCGTCTTTATTAAAAAAATTATAATCATAACTAACTAGTTCAAAATACTTAAATCCTAGCACAAATCCTTGAGTATAAGTTTTTTCTTCAAATTTATTATTAAGATACATCTTATTTTCTTGACTCTATATTTTTGTCTTCTGCGTTCAATCAAAGTCACATGCCAAAACTTAAAAAAAAAAAAAAAAAACCTCTTTATTAACATAAGGATCAAATGTCTTATAATTGTTAGTTTTTGAACTCTCAATTTAATTTTTACAAAAATAATTACAATTATTTTCTTGACCCATTCGCACTCAATTTCAATTCATGAGAAATAAGTCAATCCAACGCCTATATTATATGTTAGCTGATAGAGTAAAATGTTTACTTCGTCTCTGAACTATGCTCAAAACTTTTAAAATATCCCTAAACTATCAATTTCATTTATTTGATCCATAAATTATCAATTCGGACTTTAATTAGTCAAATTACTAACATTCGTCTAAGATCTGATATGAGCCATTAAAAGATGAGCCTAGCTACAATTTCAGCCCATTAAGTATCACCAAGAGACTAACCAAACATAATTTTTAGTTACTTTAGCTATTCAAAACACAAAAATTGTGATCCAAGAGCCTCAATAAAATGCTAGCTATTTCAGTTTTGTGAATAGTGCCTAGGTAAATATACCTAACTACTATTCACTAGCAATACATTTTTTAATAGTTTTTAACTCTTTCACAAGTTTCTCTATCTTTTTTCAAAGAATAAAAAAAAATAAAAGAAAAAGTAAAAAAGTAAAACAATACATATTTTAATAAATATACATAAAATATATAGTATTGTTGGAGTTTTAAAAGAAAAAAAGACTAGCTAAATTTAAAAAAGGGGAACTTATATTTCAGTCCTTTCTATTAGTGTTTGTTATTTTTTCATCCCATCCACTTTACAACATTAAGTTTTGGTCTCTTTTTTCAAATAATACCTAATCTGGCCTTTGGTTTGGTTAACCATGGTTACACACAATCCGGAGCCAAGTTAGGAAACCACATCTCACCAAAACCAACCGGAAACGACGTCTCGCCAAAATCAACCGGAACAGCGCCTCTGGCTCCGGAATAGGAAATGACGCCTCCGAAAACCACGAAATATGCGAGACTCCAACGAAATAGGACCGTGAAGAATCCGCCCAAGACCGTCCGATTTGGGAACTTCTCCAGAGATCTACGTCTTCAGATTCCGTCAATCCATCCCCAACGCAGACGAAATACGCAAGACTCCGACGACATAGGACCGCCGGATTTGACTGCTGCCGGACCAAAATAACGGCGGTCGAATGTCAACTTCATGCAGCAAAAGAATTTGGGGTTCTGTCAAAATTTAACATTATGGTATGTTCCAGTTGTTAGGATATGGCTAGTAGTAATGGTATATTTGATGTAGGGTGTAAAATTGAAATTGCTATTATATTTGAGTGTGATAATAAATTTGGAAGTTATGGTATGTTTCTGTAGTTATGGTAATCTAGTTTGTTATAATACATTCAGATTGCGATGGTATATTTGCTGTAAGGCTTAAATCTTAGTGGTAAATTTGGCAGTTATGGTCTTTTCCGTTGTGATGGTATATTTCTACTGTGGTAAATCTGAGTTTTATATTTTATAGTGATTGTATATTTGTTGTGGGGGTAGCTCTGACAGTGCTGGGTTATATTTGAGGGTGTATATTTTGATGTAAGGCTTAGAAGTCAGTGGTATATTTGATGTAGGGTGTAAAATTGAAATTGCTATTATATTTGAGTGTGATGGTAAATTTGGAAGTTATGGTATATTTCTGTAGTTATGGTAATCTAGTTTGTTATGATACATTCAGATTGCGATGGTATATTTGCTGTAAGGCTTAAATCTCGGTGGTAATTTTGACAGTCGTAGTATATTGTGTTGTGATGGTACATTTCAGATTGTTAGCGAATGATACGTCGTATACTTTCACAAGTAGCTGTTTGGTGGGTTGTCCGAACGTAGCAATCATTCAAAAATTCTGAACTTGATGTTTAGTATTGAGATTATATGTCTACTATATTGTTAGACCCCTCCTAACTGGGATCATATAAAATTGTTCAAATTACAAAGCACAGTAGCATCAAAATAGCAGTCCAATCGAACTAATCTATGACCTACGATTCTCCACATAATGAATTGTAAAACTTCTAGTTGCCTTCGTCTTTGTCGAGGACAAGCAATGTCCAGTGATGACCTCTATGTATTGGAAAAAGTAGAAATCTGGAGGACCGACTCTTGGGTATCCATTGTCCTAACAATTGCAGTCGTTCATCCGGCGATTTGGATATTATTAGTCCCTGCATTGCCAATGATAATTAGAATACAAGCACAACAAATGGAGATGGTAAATTTACATATTAGTTATGGTAAATTTGTTTTGATGTTCAGCATTGGTGGATTTGGTTCCTCTGTTGCCCATGGCATTCGTATAGTTTGGCCATTGAACAATTGTTCCTGACACCGTTTAGATGTTATGGCAAAATGCCATACATATCAATGTAAAGCATACTATTATATTTGAATGTGATGGTAAATTTGGAACAGTTATGGTATGTTTCTGTAGTTATGGTTATCTAGGTTGTTATGATACAGTGAGATTGATATGGTACATTTGCTGAAAGGCTTAAATCTGAGTGGTAAATTTGATAGTTATGGTCTTTTCCGTTGTGATGGTATATTTCAGCTGTGGTAAATCTGAGTTTTAGGTATGATAATATTCCGGTCAAATCCAAAATGGAAATCACTGCCATATTACTTGAATGACTTCTATTCGTAGTATTCCAGAATGGAAATCACTGCCTATTATTAAAGATATTTCCGTGTACATCTATACTAAGATTACTAAAGATAATCAAATATAATCGTAATCCCATAAATTAAGCCTTAAAAAGTGCTAGAGATTTAACCTAAACAATTCAAATGTTAACTAAACACAGGGTAAGATGGTAAACTCCTTCTCAAAAGTAATGGCAAAATCGTCTAACCATACAATTATAGGATGAAAACATAATGTGAAAAAGTGGATGGGATGAAATGCTAAGTCGAGAGGGTAGAAAGGACCCTGATTTAATTTACCCTTTAAAAAATGTACTATTGAGTAGGCAAAATACATAGCCCTCTTGGACATGCTTTAGAAGGCGTTTAAGTGCAATTTCAAGATGTTTTCTGGGGGAGAGAGAGAGGAGAGAGAGAGAAATCCTGCAACAAAAATAAAGTTGGATGTGCTCAGTGAGAGAGCGGCCATGATGAGAGAGGCTCTACAAAAGAGTAAAACCAAATCAAACATTAGAAGCTCAAAATTTGTACGTCTGAAACAACAAAGAAGAGTTCACAACACTAACCCTCACATTCCTGGTGTTTCTTCGCCCACTTTTGCGTGGCAATTAATGGTGGATTAAACTGACCGAATCAAATCCCCCAAAAAAATGTATTTGACTGCAAATGCATCAGATACCATCAGTAGCAAACGCATTTCTATTGGAGGAAACAAAAAAGTAGATCTAGAATATTTGAAGTGGGGATCAGACCTCCAAGAAGTTTACTTGAAGGGCATCTAACCTCCAAAAGCCTCAAGGCAATTATGCCATTATTCTCTATTCCTATGCCATATAATTCTAATATTATTCTCTTTTCACAAGCCATATGGCATTTACGTAGTCTTATGCAGACTTCTACCAAAAGGAACCACAATCAAAGTACAGTCAAAGGAGCCAAGTGTCACGGACCGCCAACTTTCGTGACATTGGAGGCCCTTAGAAGTTGGTAGAAGTTTGAAAAAGGCTCTAGGACGTTTAAGAAGAGTCCGGAAAGGTCCGGAATGTCCTAGTCAAGCCTAGAGAATTTCGAAAAAGTCCAGAAGGTCGGAGAGGAACCTAGAGAATTCCGGAAAGATCCGGAAGGTCGGGGAGGAAGCTAGAGGATTCTGGAAAGATCCAGAATGTTGCAGAGGATGCTAGATGCAGTTAGAAGATTCTGAAAAAGTCCGGAATATGCTGGAAGCTGCTTGAAGGCTTAAGAGGATGCTAGAAGGTTTAGGAATATTCTAGAGTTGTATGGAGTCTTCTACTTTGTTCTTAGAGTTGTGTGGAATGTTCTAGGACCTAGTAGAATGAGAGAGCTCTAGATGTTTCCAATGAGTTCCTTGAAGCCTATAAAAGGGTGGAAGGCCTCATTTGTGAGGTAGCATATGAGAGCATATATGATAGCTTACGAGAGAGCTTAGGAGAGCTTGAGAGAACTAAACTTGTGAGCTAGAGAGAGAGAGAGTCTTGTATATCTTGTCTTGTAAAGAGATTGTTTATAGTGAAAGAGCTTCCTTTACCCAAATCTCTTGTCTTAAGAGTGTGTGAGTGTGTTTCACTTGGGTGGTTGGGTAGGATTAGCTCGTGGGGAAAGGCTGACTTGGGCATCAAAGGAGTGATTTGCCTAAGTGCCGCACGGTGCGCAAGTGGAGAAATTCTTGGTCCGTGACAGTTGGTATCAGAGCTGATTGAAGACAAGCAAGTATACATGGCTACCTCGGGTGATGAGTTTGGCAAGGCCGATAGCGCGGGTGTTGTCATCAAGCCAAAGAAGCCGTCCACCAAAGATGCACTAGCAATAATGGAGGCCCGACTTGCGAACATAGAAGGGGTCGTAGCGGAAAGGCTCGACAGGCTAGAAGAGGCGTTGGTTGGCCGAACAAGCCCAAGAGCCGAGTTGTAGACTTCTACGCATACTTTGCCGACTTAATCGTTTGGGTGAAGGAGCTCGAGAAGAAGGTAGGGACCTTCGAAAAGCAACTAGTGGCATCAAGGAGTAGCCACGAAGAGGCCCTAGAGAAGCGGTTGGTGGATATGGAGGTAGAGTTGCAACTTTGCAAGAAAGCTATTGTTGCATCAAGGGATGGTGGGACGAGTATGCCAAAGAGGAAAGTTCGAGCACCGGAACCTAGGTGTTACGATGGTGCAAGAGACGCCCGGGAGATTGAGAACTTCATATGGAGCATGGAAAGGTAATTCGACAATCTCCATATTGAAGATGAGGAAGAGAAGGTACAAACGGCTACCATGTACCTTGTTGACACGGCAATACTGTGGTGGAGGAGACGATATGGTGACAAAATGAAGGAGTTGTACACAATTGAGAACTGGGCTGAGTTCAAGAGAGAGTTGAAAAAGCACTTCTACCCCGAGAATGTGGAGTTCTTGGCGTTCTGCAAGCTCCGCAAGTTGAAGCATGAAAACTCGTTGAGGGACTACGTGAAGGAGTACTCTGCTCTACTCCTAGAGATCCCGGATATGGGCGAGAGAGAAGCACTATTTGGGTTCATGGATGGCTTGCAACCATGAGCGGCACGAGAATAGCAAAGCAAAGGGATCAACGATATGGCAACCGCGCTTGCTAAAGCAAAAAAGTTGGAGGACTTCAAGGTGCCAACTAAACCCAAGGTATGGAGAGAGAGCCACTCTAAGGGTTGGAGTGACCGACTAAAAGGGAGGACCCATAGTGGGAAGACGTCACCAACAGCAACCGATGATGAGCGGAGTGATAGAGAGTCCCACAAGAGCAAGGATGATCGCAGCAAGGGGCGTCACTCCATGAAGAAGCATGGCAATGAGAAGAAGATCGAGTGTTTTTTGTGCAATGGACCGCACTTGGCACGATATTGTCCTAAAAGAGAAAAGCTCAATGCCATGAAGAAGAAGAAGAAGAAGTCGCGAAAGGGTTCGCGAGTGGTCAAGTTCTTCGGATGAAGAGAACCTACTTGGGAGTGTTCAACTTCTTGGAGCGATCACCAAGAAGAATGAGAAGAAGAATGAGCCTAGAAGCATCAAGAAGAAGGACGTGTTGTACGCGGAGGTGAAGGTGAATGGAAAATCCTCCAAGACGTTGATCGACACGGGAGCCACACATAACTTTGTGAGTGTGGATAAAGCCAAGAGACTAGACTTGAAGGTGAAGCAGGACAAGGGTTGGTCCAAACCAGTGAATTCGGAGGCCAAGCCAATCCAAGGAATTGTTCAAAGTGCTGACATTGTCATTGGGAGTTGGATGGGACAGGTAGAATTCTCGGTGATCGAGATAGATGATCATCCGATTATATTGGGGATGGACTTCCTGCGAAAGTCTAATGTGATACTTGTTTCACACATAGCGTCAATGTTGCTATTTTCGGGAGAGGCCCCATGCAGTGTCCCTTTAATAGAGTGGAGCCAGCTGAAAAAGGAGAAGTCCCAAGCGACGGTCCAGAAGGCTGGAGAACATGAAAAGGGCAAGGGAGTGGACAATGCTTTACCAAGCTCAAGTGGATCGGGCAAGAAGTCTTATCTCGATGTGGTGCTTGGGAGTACCACGGCGTGACGAGGACGTCACGAAATCAGGTGGGGGAGAATGTCATAGACCGCCAACTTTCGTGACATTAGAGGCTCTTAGAAGTTGGTAGAAGCTTGAAGAAGGCTCTAGGACGCTTAAAAAGAGTCCGGAAAGGTCCAGAATGTCCTAGTTGAGCCTAGAGAATTCCAGAAAGATCCAGAAGGTCGAAGAGGAACCTAGAGAATTTCGAAAAGGTCCGAAAGGTCGGGGAGGAAGCTAGAGGGTTCTAGAAAGGTCCAGAATGTTGCAAAGGATGCTAGATGCAACTAGAAGATTCTGGAAAGGCCCAGAATATGCTGGAAGCTGTTTGAAGGCTTAAGAGGATGCTGCAAGGTTTAGAAATATTCTAGAGTTGTATGGAATCTTCTACTTTGTTCTTAGAGTTGTATGAAATGTTCTAGAACCTAGTAGAATGGGAGAGCTCTAGATGTTTCCAATGAGTTCCTTGAAGCCTATAAAAGGATGGAAGACCTCATTTGTGAGGTAGCATATGATAGCATATATGATAGCTTACGAGAGAGCTCGGGAGAGTTTGAAAGAACTAAGCTTGTGAGCTAGAGAGAGAGAGAGTCTTGTATATCTTGTCTTATAAATAGATTGTTTATAGTGAAAGAACTTCTTTTACCCAAATCTCTTGTCTTAAGAGTGTGTGAGTGTATTTCACGTGGGTGGTTGGGTAGGATTAGCTCGTGGGGAAAAACTGACTTGGGCATTAAAGGAGTGATTTGCCTAAGTACCGCACGGTGCTCAAGTGGAGAAATTCTTGGTCCGTGACACAAGGGTGGCGACCCTCGTGTCTGTGATGGCTGGACTCTTTTGCAGAGCCTCTCTCATCATTTATTGGCCAATTAAAAGGAATTAACAGCAATAGAAAGTCAGAATCAAGATTAAAAAAAAAACATCCACGGTTAATGTACAAAATACAGACAAAGAGAGCATGAAAAAATTAAGAAAAAATTCCTTTAGGATAAGCAAAAACTACTAAATCTCAATTTCAGCTTCAACACATTGCATCCCCTCTTCGCCATCTTTCTTATCAGAAACCTCCTCAGTTTTCTCCTCTTCCATTATTACCCTCCTCTGCTGCAACTCATAGTTCAATCTTCCGATCTCAGCATCCTTCTCTTCTATCCTATCTTGCAAGATGAGCACCTGCAAATAGACCCATTTTATTCAAATTGCTGGAATGCAGAATTACTTGGATGTAAGTCGTTCCAAAGATTTCATTTCCATCCTATCCTACTGCCAACCAAAGGAGCAGCAGCAGAGCTCAAAGCACCTCTTCGTTATAGAAAAGCTTAATCTTTGAACACAGAAATGAAGCATGCAGAGAGAGATGCAAACCGTTTCATTTGATTTTTCCACATCGTTTGCCAGTCCATCCATATGCTTATACAATCCTGTATGCAGCAACCCAAGAATGATACAAACAACATGAGCCTATAAAATAGGAAATTCAAACATCTAGAAAAACTGCTTATTCTAAGAATAAGCACCAAAGAATAATATTAACAGAGACAAAAATAGCAATCTTGAGGGTTCTAATGTTCTTTGAAAACAAAATGGAATACCATAGGCTATATGTGCACAAATCACAGGGAACACAAAAAAATATTTCCTGCTGATATACAACACTAAATTGTCCAGTTAACGTCATTTTAGCATTTTGAATCAAACTTTTAAGAGAACAATAATTTCCTCCCTTAATCTAGGAAGGAAGTCAAATAGACAAATACTATCGTTGACCAGAAGGGGTAGTTGTTTACTAGGCTATTTAGTAAGTAAAACACCAACAGTAATACCAATCAAACCCAACCAAGTGAAGTCATATTACCAACTTTTGAGTTCATGGAAGAACATAATCCAATAATAGATAGGCCAACAGAACACAAAAGAATCGTGGAAGTACTTTGGCGAATCATTCAAAACTAAATCATAAATCCCTTCAAGACTTCATTGCCTTCCAGTTAACTGTGAAGAGTGTATACAAACAAGAGAAAAAATGAGTTCTGCCCAACATGGTGTCAAATGTAGAGCATTTGTGAAGTCCACCACTTAGAATCCCATTGCTAGGACTCTCAAAACAGAAGTCTCAGCTAGCATTACGACTATAGTGATGTCAGGAGCGGCCCAACCTTAAGGCCACTAAGGCCAGGGCCCTCTAAATTAGGTAGGCCTCATTTGAAATAATGTGTATGTATGTACATCCATACATACGTACATATATATAATATACAAGTTCGACAATTTTTTTAATTGGCTAAAACAAGATATATCAGGAGTTACAAAAATAAATGCCTTTTACTTTGACAGAGCATTTACATTCCTATAATTTTATACATTTAGCACAACAAAAGGGAATCTATCTAAAATTGTCTGAAGAAATATTTAGTGGATTACTTGCATTATCAATTGAAAAAATATATTAAAACAACTTGACGAGTAATTTTATCGGACAAAGAAAATTATAATAACTAAAGTTAGATTTTAATTTTAGTTTTGGAAAGGCCTCAAATTAACATGCCGCCTTGGGCCTTGTGGAAAGCCTTGGGCCACTTCTGAGTGAGGTTGAGCCATAGTCTTGTTTGATGAATTACATTTTACCAATTTGGGAAAAAAAGAGAGATGAAAGGGAACAAAAAGGCCAGACGAGAAGAACAAAGAAATCCAAAAGAACTTCAATACGACGCAACATTGCATTAGTGATGCACACATTCTCTTGGTAACCAATTGTCTACTTCCTCCACACCACTTGGTGCCAACTGTGCCAAACTTATTTACAGTGGATGTGCATAGTAAATTTCCATGGACCAAGAAAACAGGAAACCAAAATATCATCTCTCGAGATTGGAATAAGTTTGTGGGACACATGAACTATTTCCAAAATGACAGCTGCTTTCAGAACAGGAATTGGATTCTGATGCAGCACAACACTTTCATCTAGACTTAACTGAAGTATGTGACCAAATTACGTTAAGCCAAGAATCATAGGAATATGTTTTGAACACAGACATCCAGACACACAAATGTGTCTGGAGTAATCCGATGTGTCTGGGCTCCACGGGTATTGTGTGGGTCCCATGTGCATCAAACGGCTCCGAACAGATCTATATAAGTCTGTCTTTGTCAGAAATTTTAAGCAATTTCTGCAATAGCTACAAGAAGTCGTCCTTCTTGGAAATAGCGAAGCCCTTAATTGGATGAACTATCCCGACTCTTCAAAATCACCCACATTCAAGAACACTGGATATGAAACCAATTGCTCATCAGCTAAAGAGGCCCAATCTAGGTCTTCGTTATATAATCTCTAAAAGAAGGAGCGTTCATAAAAATCTACCATTTCCAAAATTATTACTTAAAGACCATCAGTTCTTGATACATAAAACTTGCCTGCAAAAGTACCCAATGCTTTAAACCCAGACAATGATTAAGGAAAATTAAGGTTATGCATTTTCAATGTGTACAAATAAATGGGTACAGATAACCTTTTAAGGAACTCAGACTCTCCAATAGTCTTTTTCCTTTAGGGGAAGACTGATGAGTAATCTGAAACAATGAGTAAAACAGATGCAGTGAAAGTGAAACTATCATTGTTGTAATGAGATACGATGTCAATCTTGGACTTCTATCCTTTAAATCCTTTTTTGTTTAATTTCCTAACAACAAAAGCTCAACCAATCATATGCAGACAGATGTTTACGCCCCGACTGATAGAGCGACAAATCAATTCAAACTAACAGTGCACTGAAATGACCAACACAAATGAAAAGTGAAAATGTAATGAATTACAACTCGCAAAACTTGTGATCCAATCTACAGTTGATCAATTACTGACCTTCAAATTGACTTCTGAGTTCCGTATTCTGAGATTTTTGAAGAGCAAGTTTCATTCCTAACTCGTGAATCTGCCATAAGAAACAATGAGGGAGTTTGGGAGAGATTATTAAGGTGATTTAAGAAACATCCATTAACCAAACCTTTTCAGCAAACGGGATAGAAGTCCCTTATGCCATCATTCCTAGTAATGCACTATAGCTGGAAGAACAGGTATAAATGCATTTACAAGTTCTCTATGACCGATTTGTCTAGGGTTAACCAAAACTTTTCCCTGAAGATAAATAATATTATATGAGGATGACAAAATGATCATTAGCCCCTAAAATCATTCTTATTGTCATTTCAACACGTATTCCCAAATATAGGAAAATCGAAAAAGAAATGCTAAGTAGATTGCAAAACTATTGGACACCCATCCCAAGCCCCTTTATGATCAAATTTATTCTGCCAATTTCCTCTTAGAAGCAAAATAGAATTGATCTAGATGTAATCTAATAAAAACCTCAGGTTCAATTTATCCCTTAAGACTCTTCCTCCTTGCAATATCTTAATGCGTACTCCCTCCATCCCAAATTCATAGTTCCTCTTTGGAATTCTAACTTTTTAGGAGAACATAATAATTGCTGCAAAAAGTATTTTTCTTTCCAAATACACCCTTGAGGTAGAATTCCAATGGGTCTTTTCCAAAAAGTTTGATTGATGTGTACAGTACAAGTTTTATTTAAACAAAAGGGCAAAAAAAAAATTTAACCAAGTTTCAATTGTTATTTTTGAAAAGTAGACTTTCATTCTGGGATGTCCCAATCAAGAATAATGGACTATGAAAATGGGACAGAGGGAGTAAATTAGATGTATCGTCAAAATGCAATAATTGGTACCTTTCCTTCATTAGCTTGGTTTCCAATCTCCTCATTTTCCTCCTGCAAGGTCCTACATTTAGCCATTAGCATCTTGCCCATTTTGCTTTGTGGAGTAAAATTAACAGCAGCAACATTATCCTGTAACTCCTTTATTTTCTTATCCTTCTCCTCCACCAAACCCTGAATATGAGAAAGAAAAATAAAACGAGTCTAAGAAACCTTTAAACATGTTGGCATATGTTTACACATGCCCACACATGTAAACGTATGAATAGCACAAAAAGATTCAAAATCCACCATTTGTAATCCTAAATAACAAAAGCAAAGAAATGTAGTTCAGAAACTGTCAAGACTCAAAATAACTATTAGGCTGTTGCCTTCCAAACATGAGAGAAATTCACAAAAACCATTGATTACCTAACCACCTTGTGAACTTATAAAGCTAGGAAAGAGAACACTGGTGTGAATTATTTTATCAAAAGGACTTCAATCAAAGGGCCGAAAGGGCCATAGTTTCCTGGCGATCCTAATGCCCCAGAGCTATAATGAAGATTTTGATCAAGTTGAGTCGTCGTCAAAATGACACTACTGTAGCCTAGGATCTAGTGTCCCAGTGTCTATCCTAGTCCTCTAACGGCCCGTTTGGATGGGGTGTTATGAGGGGTGTTAGTAAGAGTGGTGTTCTTTAATACTCCTCCTCCTTTAAGCCATGGTTTGGGTGTTAAATAAGACTCCAGAGTCCAGACTATTTAAGACCTCTACAACCTCCTCACATAACATCCCCTGGGGAGGGGCTATTTAACACTGGTTGAGTAAAAGACTTGGATGCCCTCAACAGTTGTTTTTTGGGGGCAGCACTATACCATTCATCAATGCGCTCTCCCTCCCCTCTATCTATTCATTCTGGGTTTTTCTTTTCACTCCTTGCAAATTCGTTTCACCTCCTGCCGTTTCGTTATTACAGTAGTGATCTCCTCCTTCGTAGGGCTTGTTGAGCGTCTATGAAGCACGGATATTCCAAAACTAGTCAGGTACGTGTATCGTATACTTCTTGGATACCGCGTCCGATACGCCCCAATACGTATCAAATACTCCAAATAAGTATCCAATATTAAAATTAAATCATTTTAATCTCAGAACATACGCGGCGGATACTTCTAGGGTATGGTTGGATACTTTTGGCATACGACGAGAGTAGAAATGAAAATTTTATAAGTGCAAAATAAATATGAAGGGACAAAAAGTAATCACATGTGTTAGAATATTAGAGTTATAATATTAAAGTTAGTCTCACATTGATTATGTACAGTCTCTTATTTAGATGATTGCCTATATAAATAAAAAAAATTATGTGATATGTTTACTTAATGCCCTATACACTTCTATTTCCCCCTCTCTTCATTTCCAAAAACAACATGTATATATGTAAATACACATCACATTGTTTACAACAATAGGAGAAAAAACCCTAAAAGCCCTACAAGGCCTAAACCAGATCCTTCTGTGCTTCTTCAATTGACATCTGCAATCGCCATAGAATCCATGTTCAATCTCTCATAGACTCATAGTTCTGTCTCTAACTCAATTAGTTTTGTCTCTCATTTCATTATGTTGGACTGGAAATTTGAACATATTTATATAAATATACAGACAGTCAGACACATGAATTTTTTATTTTTTATTTATAAATAGTAGTTGTACTTAGACTATACAGTAGATAATATACATGGATTAATAGATTATGCATACTGAATTATTTTGAATGACTTGAAAATTGACTTGCGTTAAATACTTGGTATTATGATATTAACAATTCAATTACTCTTTTATTTCTTTTGGCTTCTTTTTATGTGTAGTATATGACCAATAATTCTAAAAAAAATTAACTTTTATAGTCGTATCCCCATCAAATTGGTATCTCATTTTTTAAAACTTTGTCGTATCGCCATATCCGTATCCGTATGATGCTTCCTAGTTGAGCGTCCATCAAAGCAGTGAGTTTTGAGGAGTTCTGGTCTCAGTGTGGTTGGCGAGCCCTATTTGCATGGAGAAGCACCATTGTGGAGTGGGATTGAGAGCGAGATATGGCTTTTGAGTTCGTTTTTCATGTTTTTGGGTCCTTCGTGGTACTGTTCTTCGTTTTAAATTTATACAAGGATGTCTTGAGTTCTTCGTCTTGTGGTACTATTCTGATATTGGGTTTTGTTCTGATTTTTTTACTTTCTCGATTTCATCTTCAAACACCATTTGAATTTTGCAAAATGTTTGTGATTTCTTCAAACTGATGCAAGGAATATGTTTTCCCTTTCTACTTTTTCGATTTGCTTTGCAAAATCCAATTGAATTTTTTCAATTGTGTGTTCGATTTCTTCGAACAAATGTATGACTTGTGTTTTCCTTTCAATTTTTTGGATTTGATTTGCAATCTTCTTTCGATTGTGTGTTCGTAGTACTGCTCTCTGTTTTTTCTGGGTTATGCATGCGACTCTAGTTCTATTGACTGTGTGCTACTCTAGTTCTGTGTGAGACTTCAATTTTTGGGTTCTTCATGATTTTTGTGATTTTTGGTTTTTTTAACACTTCAATTGTGACTGTTAAGTCGTGGGAAATTACAACTGAAGTTTGCAGTTTCGTGGTACTTCAATTGATGTTTTGCATGTTCATCAGTTCTTCATTAAAGGCGTGATTGGTGGAAAATTGTGAAATTTCTGGTTCATATTGTGTCCCAATCAAGCTGGTTAAGGGGTGGGTGTGAATTGGTGTGTGAGATCACTCAGACAAGAAACAAAGAACTAAGTAACAAGCAACACTTTGAAACACATATGCAGAACCCAAATTGAGCATTGCCGTGCTACAATTGGGCTATGAGGAATTTTGGAAATTCACATATTCTAAGCCTTGAGGGAATGACGAATTTCAAAATCTTCGTCAGTGATGTCGTTTCTTGGATAAGCACAGTAAATGCATCCATGATTCCAATCCACTAGTTGTTGAGAAATATTTTCGCTGCAATTCGAAGGCAAAGAACAAACAGCAATAGCACTTAATTCGGCTGTGATGACCAATACAGAATCCAATGGAGAAGGCGAGTAGGTATGCTTGGCGGGGCATGATTTATGCAGCCAAGTATGCCCTATGTCATCAAAGACCGTAATCTGAGCCATGTACAAACAATAGCACTTGCATTTGCATTACACTTGAAAATTAACATTGTTTTCGGTTGGTGAAGCAGGATAACTGATGGCATGTACGTGTTACTATGTTTTCGTCGGGCGAAGGCCAACCATACATAACGATTGCTGTCACAAGAAATTCTGGACTTACAAAGAAGCCTATGCCGCATTCATAATGCATGAACCGAACAACCAACCTAAACACACACCCGTCTGCCGCACAACCACACCCATGGATGTAACTACTGTGGTTGCCGAAACACCAACGATGGACAATACTACTCCACTTGAGTAAGCACTGAAATTATTTTCAAATTCAGATTTCTTTTAGGTTCGATAGTCGCGTTGATAGTACACTAGATATTACGTTTTACTATATGTTGTGTAAAAAAGTTCACATGATTGATAATAAACGTTGACATCAGACGTGTAGTCATTAATTTCAAGAATTGTAAGGTAACACGCATGGAAAAAAATTCCAGTAGGGGAGTTTTAAGTTCCGTCTCTTTCGACCATCTTGTTTTATTTTGACATCCCATGATTCCCATTCAATAATTGAGATCTGTGTGGCGTCAAATCAAAAAGAATGGAATCATGGAATGTCAAAATAAAAAAATTGATCCAAAAAAACGTTTCTTCAAACTCTCCAACTGAAATTTTTTTGCATGCATAATACCTTGCAATTCTTGATATTAATGACTACAAGGATAACTTCAACATTTATTATCAAACCATAATTTTGACTTTGTTATACAAACGCTAACTTGCTGCAATTATAAGAATTGTTCTTACGCGGGTTGTTGAGTTTTCCGAATCCGAATTTTGTATTTCGTCATTTTCATTCTTGGCCCTAAAAATGTGATTACAAGCATAAAATTAACATCATAACGTTCTTATGACAACAAGCCCCGTTCATTGTTAAGAAAAAAAACATACAAAGAGCCTAAACTTAAAAAATTAAAACATTTTTTTACTTCAAATGGTTTGATTATGTTCATAATTTAGAAAAATTTAATTACGACGCATCAAAATATTATCACGTAAAAATGAAATTAAATAATAAAGTACAAATGTATTTTAAATGTAACTAACAAATCAAAATACTTCATTTACATGCAATTTTTGGATAAACAAGTCATTTGTAATAAAATTACCCACTACAAGGACAATAAGGTCAAATAACCCAATTTTGACTTTAACACTCCTAATCCACTCATATGAGCCACCAACCAAACCGTGTCTCAAATAGTCTCTCCCCTCTTATTACAAAACTCAACCAAACACTTTCTTATTTAATTCCACTATTTAATCTCCCCTCTTATTTAACACCTTCTCTTGTTCAAAACCCCCATATTTAACACCCCATCCAAACGGACCGTCACGCTGCCACCTATCCATGTTTAAACCCAATACTTTCACCGTTACTCTTATCCATAACTTCTGTTAACTCAAACATAAACCCTTGTACTCTCGTCTCTCTATGGCAACATGGAGTCGACCATAAGAAAGATGAAGGAGATAGAGAAGAGCATGGTCCTCACGGAGGAGAGAGGTTCTCCCATCGCAACAAAATGATTTTGCTCAGAGGTCCAATCTTGACCACAATTTTCAGGTCTTGATTTATTAGATTATAGGTGTCTTGCCGACCTGTTGAAGAGAGAGATTCAGAGCTTGAACTCCTGCCACTTGGAGTCTACAGTCAATTTGGAAGATAAATTTGCAATGGACTCCATTGTCAAAGCTTGCTATGACTAGGGGGCCCATAGCCCCAAGAAGGAAAATGATTACAAACAGTTTGAGGCAATCTGAAGTCTACCTTGGTTTCCTGTCCGCTAATGATGGTATTAGAACAAGGGATTTGACAATTAGGTTCAGAGTTATTTGGATTCTAAGAGTGATTGATATTCTTATGCAGATGATGGGTGCATCGGGGTGGAAGAAGAGAACGCAGGCAAGTGACAGCGTGAAATTGGTTTTAACAATGGACAAATGGCAGTATAAGTAGACTAAGACAGACAATGGGGACCATTAATGGAGACAGTGAATCCCAAGCCCATTGTTTGGCCCCTCCTAACAACTTTGGATCTTGGTATAAGTAGTGATCTAAGAAGCACAGACACTTCCAAGCTGCAGTGTCCATGTCAGACACCAAAACATCGACATTCTTTGGACACCCACCAGAACGTGTCAGATAGCAATCGAAGTGTCATATTTTCAAGAACATGGCCCGCTTCACTCAGTTGAGGGACACAATGTCCATCACTATCTAAATCACATTACCAGTTTGGCAGAATAACAACTTGCAATCCGAGGATAAAACAAAAAGTCTACACCTATTAATCCCTTATCATTTAGAATTGTTAAATTTATAAATCTAAATCTCAAAACTTCCAGTTCAATTATGAAACAAATCTCTAGAATAATATTGTGTTGTCTTTCACAATTTTTTTCTAGTATAAAGAGCACAAAAAAGATCGTACTATGTTGAACCAAAAAATGAATATATTTGTGACATTAAGGATCAAGTAGGTTTTATTATTTTAATGTATAATCATAAAATTAATCTACTCATTAAGCGTCCCAACCGTGTTTGTAAAGTGAATCCCCACATTGTTTGTGCACGAAAGTAATGTGCACTATAGGAGTGTAAGGACCTTCACCTCAATTGTTAGCTTTTGGGATTAAGCTCTACTTAATACTGTGCACCATGATATTAGTGTCCAAGTGCCACAGTAAATAGTGTGCATCCCTAGTTTTAGTGCATCCCTAGCTTAACATGTACTAGGTACAGTTGAGCAAACAAGTGCGTGAGGAAGGAGTGAAGCAAAGTCTCACATCAGCTAGGCACAAAAGTGATGTGCAATATGTCTCTGTAACATGGTATCAAAAGCTCAGGTCAATGTTATCAAAGGCGAACGCAAGAGGTGAGGCGGTGAATCTATCATGAGGCAAGGCGTAAGCCTTGAAACGTGGGGCGTAAGCCTTTGGAGTTTCTTTTTTTTATATACAATAAAATAAAGTTAATAATAAATACCATTAAAAAATAAGAAAAAGGTAAATAAAACTCCTAAAAAAGCATGCTAAGGTATGAAAACATAGTGCATTAAATAATCGATGCAACATTTAAAAGCACTCTGAGCCTAACAATAAAAAGCATGCGACAAAGTTCAACTAGTTTTAATTCAAAAAAATAACTTCTTTCCTTTCCTCCTTTGAAGCCTTCACCTTTGGTGTCTGGGCGCAAAAGGCGTACACCTCATTACACCTTCATCTTAGGGGCAATAGCATGTGGTTCAGTTCCCTACAATTCACGCCCAAAGGCATTCATAGTGCGCCTTGCCTCAAGGTGAGCCTCGAAAACGCCTTTGAAAACATTGGCTCAGGTTGCAGGACGTCTTAAGTATAGTCTCTTTTTTTCATTTGTTTCCCAGTGGTTCAATACGCTTCTTGCCATGTAAGGGAGTTTGTATCTCTAGGTGCAAGATAAAATCACATGCGAAGGAGCATGTTAGAAAGCTTGATACGTGATGTTTGGCCCATGTACCAACGGAGTACTTAAGCTTTTGAGATAAGTGGTGATCTAGCACACACATAAGCACAAGATCAAGTACATTAAACAGAATTGTTCTTTCTCCCCTAGAATTTGCCACATGGAAACATCTCTTTCACATGTGCATACATTTCACTGCTGTAATTCTAATCATCAAGACCACCAAAGCAAATACTACCAGTCTACCACATATAAACAAGCATAGATTCCACTCAAAACCACCAAATCTTCACTTTCCCCTACACAAGATCTTCAAGACATAAAATGCTTGAATAATTTCAGGCATCCTACCCAACCTCAGAGTCAACTGGTCCTTCATTAAGAGATGTGAGATGTTAACAGGTTCTCTTCTTATTGCTGCTAACAGAATGGCCATTACCACTACTTACCTAATCATGATCAACACCAACACCGCTGCCAGGAATGCAACGGGTTACATGCCTCATCTCCTATATTTTTTTAGATATTCACTCAAATGTTTCAATCAATAAAAAGTGTACATACATTTAATGTTAGGTGATTAAACAGCAACATGTATAACACATTTTTTGTTACATTATTTTCACAAGATTTAGGAACACAATACGTTAGTTTTCACCAGGAAACTTATTCTGATAATAAAAACAGGCATGCTTCATTTTTATTCGTTGCATATGCAATCAAGAATTGAATCTATAATCCCCAACATATCCAAAAGATCTCCGTTTGCCAGATTAGAGATCATCAGGTTAAAGCATCCTCTACAACTTGAAATCTAATGTCAATGACTCAATGCTGAAGATTGCAAAAGTACAAATCAAAATCAACGTCGACAGCTTTCCGTTTACACATGCAAGCAAAGCATCAACTTAACAAAATAAATAAATAACATAAATAAAAACAAATCTAGTTGGAACCAGGATTCTTCCAGAACATGCACCTTTAAACGTGTGAACTCTTCATGGATTGCTGGATCTAGTAACAACCTCCTTGCCTGTTGAAGAAATAAAAAAAACTAAAATAACACAGCCACTAACAAGATAGACTTCAATACCAAAAGAGCATGGGGAAAAAATGGCAACGAGAAAGGAAAAAGAAACATCTATAGATAGAAAGGCAAAGTAAAGATATTTCATTGTACTCATGGAGGAGATTCGGAAGCAATAACAAGAGAAGCACAAAAACATCAGATTAGTTGCTAAGGTAGGTAAGTCTGTTGGAAAGAAACCAAAACGATGCCTGACCTCTGAAACTTAGAACATTCATGTTTGACTATGGGAAGAGTGACAGGTGGGTATGGGGATATGGTTATGCATTTTGACTTTTGGGTTTTCCTTTGCTACGGAAGAACTAGATTTGGTGCGAGGACATGTTTTTGCTTTTGACTTTGCTAGTAGCAAAGCTGAGGGTTGTCCTTTGCAAGGAGCGAAGTGGATTTGGTCCATGCTTTTGACTTACCCAGCCTATCTGGAGGAGAGGTGAACCTAAAAAGAGTGTTTAGTGTTTTATCTGTTCTGTGGAAGAGCTTGCGAGGCAGTTCAAGGACGCTTTGAAATATCGTGTCTATTGTTCCTACTGGTAGTGCAATAATGGAGTGATGCATAACAACTGTTTGGGATTGATTTTACCTTTAAAAACAAATGCTTCTTGTTATAAAGATTTTATCTGGTTTTCAACAGGTAATGAGAAGGAGTTTTTGTGATTTTATCTGAATATAAAAGAATTCTACTCTTACTTCACAACTTCTTTATTATGATACAACTTGCTATACACTATATTGACAATATAGTTACCAAATAATCAAAAACAGAATATCAACAAGCAACTGACCACTGATAAATAGTATGTACTTGTTACTAAAAAGCATGGGGACTACAGATAGAGATACAGGTAATGAGTCAAATAAACAGCAGACCAAAGAAAATTAAAATTCTGTACACTGTAAATGACTGATAGTATGAAAGCCCATTATTTATAAAATCCTGAGCCTGAACTCCAATGACTTGGTATTTTGCAAGAAAGAAATGAAATGTATAATATCTCCAATTTGCACCCATGATCCAAATGATAAAAAAAAAAAAAAGAGCTGGCACAGATTTATCAAACCTGCATTGATGGTGGCTTAAGTTGCGCTCTCAAATCTCGTACAGCAGACTGAAAATAAAAATAGAATAAGAGTTCGAGAGAGAACGCACAAAAAAGCCCCAAGTAATAAATTAGCAATTATTAAATATCCACTTCCCCTGAGTTCCAATTTGAAACCCATATTCACACTAAGCGTTACAGCAAAATTCAGATTGAATATACAGTTGACAGAAAACATAAAATTAAGAATATCCATGCTTAGTTTCGTCCATCAATTACTCCCCCTCTATCTCCCCATATAGCTGTATATATTCTTCTAAATACGTATATTTTTAAAGGGAGTGAGACAGAGAGAGAGATAACCAATGGATGTACCAAGAGTACCAAACACAATACCCTCTACTCCACCAGCACACTACCTCTACCACCTTCCACACGGTGCCCAAGGAGCCCATGGCTTATCATACAGTCTCTCCAATCAAAATTCTCACTCTACAATATTTCTCTCCACACTTGATCTCTCCCTCAATCTTTGCTACATTCTCACTCTCGAGCTTTCTCTCACCACCATACTTTGCCGGTCATCAAACAAAAGTAAATTGGTACGGAAAGCACTTTTCACATTTTTTGTGATCCTGAAATCAAAGTCCTAGGTACTAGTGCAAATGACAGATCACTCCCATGTAACGTAGATCAGAACCAAAAATCAACAATGAACAAACTAGATTTGAGAGAGATGGAAGTTGAGGGAAAGGATCACTTTTGCCTTCTATTAGGCAGAACGAGATAGATGAACTTCTTCCACGTCAGTAAGAACGCCAATAGAAAATCCTACTGCTCAAAAGACCTTTCAGCTCCCACACCTAAGGTATGAATCATATGATCTAGCCCTCCAGTGTCAAGGTTTCTTCAGAAACATCATCACGGCATTACACACACACACACATATAGAGAGAGAGAGCAGTTAGAAATCGTCTACTACAACTAAAGGCAAACACGATTATAAGATTCCCATCGCTTTAAGCAACCTACTTCTAAATTATTGAAATTGTTTTGATCTGAATTCGTCATATCTATAAGTTGTTCTTCATTTTGTTGATGTTAAGTTCCTATGAAGCACGGATAATCCGAAACTAGTCGTGTACGCGTATCAGATACTTACCGGATACCGATACGCGCCCAGTACATATCGGATAAGGCTGAAAAGTATCAGGTATTAAAATTAAATCATTTTAATTTCAGATACATTTCCGATACGCAAGCAATACGTCTGGATACGTTTCTGATACTCGAGCGATACGTCTCCGATACGTTTCCGATACGGCAAAGGTTAAAAATAATTTTTTTTTTTAAAACAAAATAAAGATAAAGGGAAAATGTATAATTATAGCTTAATATGTGCAAATATAGCCGGGCAAAAAAATTAAAATTTTAAAACCCTAACTTCTACTTTGACTCTCTCTCTCTCTTTTCGCTGCTCTCTTTTCTCTTTCTCACTGCTCTCTTTCTCCCTCTTCGCTGCTCTCTCTCGCATTCTTGATGTTTCCTTTTTTGCTCAGCCATTCTTAATGCTTCTATTTTTTCTTTTTATTGTATACTAATAAGTAATAGTCAGATTGATAGTGTGATTACTGGTACTTGTTGGCACTTGGCAGTGGTTAATGACTCTTGTGTTTTGATAAATGATAATTGATTTGTGCTTGATGTTTGGTATAATGGTATTAGTAATTCAACTACACTTTTATTTCTTTTTTGCTCATTTTTTATGCGTAGTACATGATTAATAATTATTAAAAAAATTAATTTTTACAGCCGTATCCAGACGTATTCGTATCCTACTTTTTAAGGTATTGCCGTATCCGTATCCATGCTTCATAGATGTTAACTTAGTACTCTGGAAGAAAGAGAGGTCTGAAATTTGAGAACATGGAAGATAGCAACATGTAGCTGGCACTTGGAAGCTCTCCGAGTCCAGCCTAAGTGTTGAACTAGGTAGAAGCAGATGATAATTCCATAATTCCTTGAAAACTACAATCTAGTGATGGCCAAGCAGAATCACAAGCTAAAGGGTATGCCCTTTCACAAGATTTTCTGAAAGATCCAGTGTGTCATTTGTTTAGTCGATCCCACTAATGCAATTCCTTGGTCTCTAGTTTTCCCCCTTTTTGTCCTTTTCAAGAATTTGCCAAATCTTACTCGAACACAGCCACCCAGTACGAAAATCCATCAAGTAGCTACAACCATATGGCCCCAAATTAATCCGTTCGTTTACAACACAGTTACACAGCAAACAAACATGGCCAGGCAAAGCTAGACTTCTTACCTTCAGTTCTGCTATCTCCTGCTCCCGTTTTGCAAAAGTTACAATAAACGCAGCTTCCTTCTTTTTTGCCTTTTCTAGCTGGTGATAATAAACATAAAGGATGAAATCTTCATAAATACGGCAAATTTCTACTGCATCCACAGGAAAGCAAAAATTAAACAGCAAACCTGTTCTCTCAACGACTCCTCAGATGATTTCAGACTCTGAAGATAACTGACTACTAGTTTAGGTTCTGCAAAGGGAATACAACAATTAGCAGTATTGAGAAACAAACAGAATCAGAAAGAAAAAACTATAAAATCTTTCAAACCAGTAGATTAAATGAGCTACCAGGGGATGTTCCTGCAGGAAAGAGGGACTCGTTCTGAAACGTAGAGTGCCAATTTTGAATCTCTGCCTTTGCAGCTTCAAGCTCCGTCTGAAACCAAAATCAACAGAACCATAAAACCATAGATAATTTCAGCCATGCTATGATGAACTCAACACCAAACTTCTGTCTGAGGCATATCTTTCACTCCCTTACAAGGTAAACTACACAATGCCCAGTAAATGTTACACAGATACGGGTGTTTGTATAGGATGCTGGTGTATATCTTGGGATCGAATACCTAAAATATGAGATATAAGATACATGGATGTGGGCCTAGATATGGAGATGGATACGAGGATATGTTAAATGAGTTTGTTTATTTATAAATTATAATGCAAAAATTCATAAATGAAAATCAACAATACGTGTACGGAATAAACGTAAAGCCATACTTACCATGTTTATTTATAAATTATAATGCAAAAATTCATATACAAAAATCAATAATACGTGTATGGAATAAATGTAAAGCCATACTTGCCACAATTTATGATATGTTTGTACATTGCCCATCATATGTTTTAATAGCAGCCATAGCCCATAAAGTTGTGGAGTCGCTACTTTACCCATACTTTCCACAATATAAGAACCTAAGTCGGCAGCCAAAAAAGAATAAAGTCCAACAGAATATGCCTAATAATTAAGCCCAACATCTTCTTCCTATTATTCTTCGGTGATCTTGAATGCAAAAACAGGCCTGTCCAGATTTATTTGGCCTTATAACGTGCGTATCCAGCCCCCGTACATGTCTTATAGGGTCATTTTGTGTCGACACGGGTACTTCCCCCAAAATGGGAGATCCGTGTAACATAGCTCCCAGAAGATGGACATGGAGTAAAAGCGATTAAAGATAGGGTGATGGCAATGACCATCGATGAAGGTGAACGAAAATGAAAAGGCATATAGCAAAGAAACGAAGAGATGATATCCAAATATCTAAATGTATATCAATACTTACTTGGCATGTTGCAAGAGTATCCTTACAAGTCTGAAGGCTGCAAAAGTAAAATCACAAAGACAGAATTAGATTAGGGTCCAAAACTAGTTGAATAAACAAGGAGATATTATGGTTTAGATAGAGCCTACTCAGCAATCTAGCTCCAACAGTACCTCTCACGAAGAGATAAAATCATCCCAGTTGCCACACCAGGCGCAGTTTCTTCAACTTTTACAATCCCCTGATTGCGAACGAAAGGAACCAATGAACCCTTAGATGATACAAATTTCCAGATGTACACATTTGTAGACACTATTCCTATTATGTACGTAGAGTAGAACACTATACCTCACACCATACAGAGATCCTACATAATAAATTATCAAGCTACTCTGAGATGCATGCTTTTACAAAGAGAGAGAAAGTAAAATCTCGAAAGTGTTAATGCTAATCATCAAATCCTATGAAATGGAAATGATAATCATCAAATCTTATCAATAAAATGGAAATGTGAAGAAACAACAAATATCTTAAATTGCTTGTTTAAACAGAGATAAAGCGTTACACATTAGGCTTCAAAAATTGTAGCTTATAAATTAGTCTAGTCCTGATAGTACAACTGTAGCAGTAAGACATCACAACTCGCATGGAAGCAATGATTGATTGTCTAGAACACTTCGTATCATCTCGATAGTGCACAGTACTCTGTCAATTACAGTTGCATGCAATCACTAATAATAGAAAAGACTGACAACCATACTTGCCAAAATCATACAATTCGCAGTTCTTGCTCGATTCACATTGATTAGTTCCAGAAAAATTCTGAACTGAAAGACCCATATAACTTGGTTATCAATATATAACTCCCCAGATAGGAAAAACAGCAAGTGTTGCCATGCTACTTCTAACTCTTCAAACTCAAAAGTCCCACAAATTAGACAGTAAGTATCCATTTCATCCGAAACTGAGATCTGCATTATCAGCATAATCATAAAGCTTCCCAGGTCAACCAAAAACGAAATTCCTCACTTAAAACCACTACCTTCCAATACTTTGGTTGTACCCATAAAGGCACCGAACATCCAAAATTCGGCACCAACACTCGCTGAACTAGAGTGGAACTTTCAAAGGCACATTGAAAAATCTAAGCGACATCAATTAAAGGAAAACCCACTGAAGGAACTGTTACTCTTCCACAATACCAAATTCATGAGTGCTTTCTATCTGAATCCGTTGTAACAGACTATCAGTACTTCGCATCAAACAAAAGAAAAGTAACACATAGCATGGACAGAATTTGACCTTTAAAACAAAACATCGAGTATAAGCACCCAGGGTTCAAACTAACCACCCACTATTTCCATGGGCTCATCAAAAGATAAACTTACATGGATGAATATAAATTTGGCAGTACAGAATTAGAAAGAAAACTAACCTTCTTAGGACCAAAAATATCGTCTTCGTCATCCTCAAGATCACCAAAGCTTCTCTTATTACCTGAACCGGATGACAACACATAACGAAATGCAATGGAACCAAGGACGTCAACATCTATACATATTAGAACTACTTGTCAAAAATGCTAAAACAAACCTGAACGCCTGGGAGCGTTGCCTCCCGGAAAATCGCCTCCGAAATCATCATCCTGCGAGTTTTCACCAAACACGTTCAAATCAACAAAACAAAAGACAAACTAAAAGAAATCCACTCAGGAACCCTAATTACAACTCTTGAGCAGGGCAATTACCTCGTCTATATGGGGATGAGACGCCATGGAACTGAATTGAACCCGAAACCCTAGAAATTTCTTCACCACCACCAATGAGCGAGGGAAAGAGGCGTCCCAGCGAGCGGAACTACGAATCCGGGGTCCCTGTAGCCACTTGTCAGTGGTGCAGCGAGAAAACGACGCCGTTTCAATTAATGAAGGCCAGCTCCCAAGAAACGACGTCATTTGGGGCGCTCTTATTCCACATCACTCACTCACCCCCAATTCAATCGAAATTTGGGCTCCGCGCACCAATTTTTTTGCAGACCAACTATGGCTCCCCAGCCTCTCTCCAGATCCGCAACCACCACCGCCATGGCTTTGCCGTCGTCGCCTAACACCGTCATAGCTTCGTCGTCATCTACAACCGCGTATTGTATAATAACAACCTCGCAAAAAAATCAAGGATGAACCTTTTTTTTTAAGAAATTGTGTTTTGGATGTTAATAGCTAGCCCTATTGAACAGAATGTAGAAAAAAATACAAATATCAGAGTTTGCGCATACTAAGTGTGGTGGACCTTTAGAAATCAACAAAAATTGTAGCAAAACAGAATTAGAATTCGATATGAAATTTTTGATAGTCTTTTAGAAGATATTTATATGGATATGAGACAACAAATTGTTAGTATGAATGATTTAGAACAAGACTGAGACTGGTACGAAGAATTAGATATAGAACTTGTAGACCGAGTTATTGTTAATTATACTAAGAAAGAATAGATAATAGAAATAAAAAATCACAGGTACCTAGAAAAAATCATTAGCAAAGCAGTAATACATTGATACACAAATGACATAGACTTAGCCTTTGTTTAGATTGAGAGATTTGGAGGTGAGGGATTTGAAAGTAAGTTTTGTGTTTAGTTTGTATTTTTGAAAGAAAAGTGAGGGATGGGGAGAGAAATAAAGGGGTGAAGAGTACAACTATTTTACGCATATCACTTTACCTCCAAAATGGGAGAAAATAGAAGGAAAGTAAAGTGAGATTGTGACTCTTATTTATAATCTCAATTATACCCTTTAAAAAATAAACACTAACAAGATAGATATTATAAGTTACTTGTTACCTACACAAATTTTATAAACACCCAAAAAAATGTAACCTACACTATTTTATCTACATCATTATATAGCATTATGACTTAATATCAAATGCTTTAACATCAGATCTTGAAGATCAACTTTTACGAAAGTTCAAAAAACAAACGAAAGTTCATATCTCAAACAATTTTTTTTATTATAAACTATTGAATTAAATTGCATTTTAAATAGTTGGACACTATCATAAGATGTTATAGTAGCAAAAAGAAAAAAGATGAATATAATTAACACATGATTTTTAACTTATGAGTTTTAACGTATTTCTCTTTTATTTTAATAGTTAGACGATAGATGGATGTAGATGAACATCATATGTGGGATAGAAAACGTCAATTGGTTGTGATTCAAATAATTTGTTATGTCATACATCACTTGATTCGCAATAGGAGGTATCATAAACAGCACATGAATAGATGTATACTCAACCGAAGACAAAAAGAAAAATAGTACGAGATAAGCTAATTCATCAATTAAGTATCAATGATGAAGAATATCGTCATGTAATTCCAATGGGATCGCAAGTTTTTGTACTAATTAGTTATCTTTTGATGTTATTCCTTTTGCAAAATTAGATAAATAATTAGTTAGTTTTTTAGTTGTTTAAATGTGTTTTATTAATAGTAATATTCATTCGGTTACATATAACGTCAATTGCTCTAGTATATTTTATGTGCATTGTTTATACGTTGAGATATAAAATGAGCAATCAATTAAGTTGAAAAGTTAAAAAAGTAGAATAAGTTACAACTTTCACCTTCCTTCATTGACTAAACAAGAAAATACATTTTAAAATTTCACTTCCTCTCCATAAAACCAAACAAGTAATTTTATTATCTCTCTCATTTCCCTCCCCTCCCCTCCCTTTGCTTCACCTACCTTCCACTCAATCCAACTAGGCATTAGACTTGTGTGTTTCCTGATTCATGTGTTTTGGATATTGATGAGATAATCTCAATTGTTCTTTTGAGATTGTGTTTTGACTTCTGTGATATTGCTATTAATCGAAAATTTGTTTGTAGTAAAGACGGCAAAAGGTCCAATCCCAACTTCTGAAGTAACATATGTAAGCCAGAACAAGGCCTGTTGTGTTGTAGAATGTCCTTGGACTTAGATTATTTGAGTTTTCTTGTTCAGTTTGTTGCTCATCTAGAAGGACCAATGTTGATAAGTGACCTATATTGAAAGCAGCGTATTGGTCTTAATCCTTCTTTTGTTACTCATTTGCCTTTGATACTTGAATCTTTGGCATATATTGTCCTTATTCTTCTTGTTGTTATTGCAAGAGCATCAAGTGGTATTGGTGTTGAAACTGCACGCGTACTTGCATTGCATGGTGTCCATGTAGTAATGGGCATCAGAAATATGGCTTCTGGAAAAGTGGTTAGAGAAGCTATAGTGACGAATATCCCAACTAAAAAAATTGAAGCTATGAAGTTGGACCTCTCAATTCCCCTTGCTTTTCGAGGACGACATAGAACCCTAGTTCCTGCAGAGGGCCCTCGTTCCCACAGAGGAAGAAACTTGTGGCATCTAAATCAATGTTCTTTCTTAGCTCAAATCCGTCAAGTCCAGCCTCGGATTCACCCTATTCCATCATTATTTGTTCAGTCATGAGTTTGATATTTGAACTTTTTCTATTGTAGATTGGTTTCTACCTGAGCTTATGGCATCCGGTTCCATCTACATATCGTTAATAAAGTTGAATGCCTCTTTTAAATGTCCTCTGCCTATAAGATTAACAACACAACCGCTGTGTTTTTTTTTTCCTTTATTGGAGGCAACATTTCATATTTCTGAGGTATGTAAGTAATTGATTCATTTCCAGCAGAATTAGGTAGTGTCAACCATATTGGTCAGCCTACAAGTTTTCCAAATTCAACGAGCAGCATTGTGTTTTCATCCTCTCTAGTGAAACAAATGGCAACACAGAGGAACTTTTTTAACAACACAAATATAACCACTCCATCAATAAACAGGTTCGGTACAATCTTTCCCGCCCAAACAGGCACAACAACTGTATGTAGTGATTGATTCTAGTCGCCTTTCGTTGTTTTGAAATAGAGCATGACATGAATGAGCAAGATTCTTCGAGAAGTTCAAGCATTACCATAAGAATGATGAACCAAGACAAGTGTGCCAAGCCCTGAAAATGAACCAAAGCTTCAGTGTCTATAATCGAGTCCTCACTAATTTTGTTTGGACAAAAAGTATAGGTTTTAACTTCCTGGAGATTCCCAAGCATGTTTAGCTTTTATTGTGCCTTTGCAAGGTTCGACTGGATGCATCATGCAACAATTTAATGAACCCAAGAAAATTGAGCTTTCCATCGGTGTGCCTTATCTAGTCGTGCAGAACGGCATGAGCTGGAACTGACGGGCTTAGGCCAAGTTTTTGCGAGGAAAAAATACACCAAAATACTATGGTGGTGGATTTGAGAACAATTATAGGAAAAAATCTTACAACACTCCTTGATTAGAACAATTACGAAACTTGAGTTTAATCAATGTTTACATAAATAATCTTAACTAAAAAAAGATCATGTACTCTTAAATTACTAGTGTCAACAATATATCCTAAATTTATCCTTTACACTACATTTCAATATCTTCACTATTCTCAAATTCTGATACTTGTTCTTCATCAATAAGATTTGAGAAGGTTAAACAGAAAACTATGAAGTGATAAGCAATAAAGAAAGGGAAAGAAGCAGACATTTTCAAAAGCAATTAAAACGAGCAAGAGCAAAGCATAAGACCTGGATTTTGATGCAATCAGAAACCACCCAACACTGATTGTTATCTCAAATCAAGAAAAAACAAAAGGAAATGGGTCTTGAGGGAGACATCAAATCGAGGTTGTTATGAACAAAACCAAATTCATTTTTGAACAAAACTCATTAATGATACATATTCCTATTGTTCTTCTTTTTTAATACACAAAACTAGCTAAGTCATTACGAGCAGTTTAAAATAAAATCATGTTGAGCTCGAGGTTGAAGAAGTACAGGTAGAGGCGAGTCTTTTTTACCGTTTTCACGACGGCGAAGCCATGGTGGTGGTGGTCGCGGATTTGGAGAGAGGCTGGAAAGCCATCGATGGTCTGCAAAAAATTGGTCTGAGGAGCGCTAACGTTCAATTGAACTCGGGGGGAAGGATATGGAATAAGAGGGTCCAAAATCACGCCATTTTAGGCTCTAAAGGAGCTGGCCTCCATCTATTGTAACATAGAAAGGGGCTACCTTTTTTGGCATGAACAAAAAAGTGAAGCCGTGTCACAAAAGTAAGTTCCTATAATAACCCTTAAAAAAATAACTGACCAATGAAAATAATTTAAATTGCTTGGATAAAAGAGTAAAACTACTGTTCAACTGACTCACAACTCCCACTTTCCCCACTAGCGCTTCAGTTTTTGCATTCATCCGGATACCATTTCGTTTTTGAAACTAATTTGATGTGAAAATTCTCATAGTTTTATTTTTCTTCTTTGACAGCGACATGTACTACACATATTCACACTTTCATCAAAGCTTCCAACTTGAAGGATTTTCAGCCTCTGACAAAGCTCTACCAAAAGCTACAATTCCAGGTTAGTGATGTGATTTTTTACAATAATTTGCTACAGCTATTTCAAAAAGAAACAATCATAAGTACACATGCTATTCGAAAAGGGCGCAAGTGGAAAAGGGAACGTCTAGAACCAAAACAAAAAAGATAAATTAAAATTAAAAAATCAGATATTAAAATAAAGTTTAGCAATGTGTTTCCAATTTGATCATCTCTTAAGTATATAAAACTTATTATTTACTTCTTTTACATTTTGTGTTATGGATTACTTTTTTTTTTTTTTTACTTTATCTCTTATTTTGTGTTACCAATTATTTTTTTAACTTCTTTTATGTATTTTGTGTTATCATATTAGTTTACGTTAAGAAAAGTGTATCTAGATCCCATAAAAGTCGTAGGGTCAGAAAGAAACTTTACATAACTTACAAAACTTCATGAAATTTTTTAATATCAAAAACTCATTCCCGTTACGAAACTCTACATCTATGTCAACAAACTCAAAAAAAAATTCTAAGTGATTGTGGTCTTATTACGTTGAAATTTCCGAATTTTTTTTGTGAAATAACCAAAGTTTCTACTACTTTAAAGCTCAAACATTTAGCTACCATTTTTTGATATGATATTGTAACAGTCCCATAGATGGTTGTTAAATATGAAACCATGTAATTTTGAATAATGATTTTTCAAAACATATGAATTATTATTTTTCATTTGAAAATAGAAATAAATTTAATAAGTAAAAATATTAGACCTAAAATTTTCAAAAAAATTATTTTCTTTTTTGTCTTTAAGATAGTTGCATTAACAATGTCATTATTTTCTTTGAAAAATGTGACTATTTTTAGGTTTTTACGTCGTTCAATATTCACATCAACAATTATCAAACTTAACAAGATATGGAATCAACTAATCATCTATCAAATGATGGCGAAAATATAGAAGATTGCCAATCACATGAATGGGCACAACAAGTAAGAGAACAAAATCGTCTACGACGACAAAGAAATCGACAAAGACTGAGTACAGAAGAACACGCAGAACAAAGACAACGAAATACAAATTTAGAGCAGCTGAGACTACAAAGCATGCCAACTGATCAGCTTGTGATAAGATTAGAACAACGTCGTCTCGCACAACAAGCCATAAGGGCAGCTAACCGTTCCAGACAATCAATAGGCCAACCTTCGACACCAAGCGATACACGAGAAAGACGTCGCAATTGGGGTAGACAAAGAAGGACTACGATAAGCATTGACCACCGCGAACAAGAATTATCGCAACGATGATCAAATTACAGGATACAACGACTTCAAGGTCAACAAAAAAAACTTCTACCCTAAATGAATTTACTTTAATAAAGATGCGTTTGATATTTTTATTCCGAACAATTGAGTTTGCTTTTAACACATCATTTGTAACAGGGGCATCGAGTTTTTTCAATGCAATTCTAAGAAGGAATCGAAACACATTGCCTCGACCTCGCTTATCAACGACTAACTTATTGCCACTACAAACAGAAGGTACGACATAAATAATATACTGATTATGTGGTCTACGTTTTTTCCAATTACTTATTTTGTACATAAACATTATATTACTATTCCATTTCTAAACGATTTTAATTATTGTGTAATTAAACATTATATTACTATTCCATTTCTAAACGATTTTTAAACGATTTCTCATGTGTTAAACCAAAATAGAACCAAGATCAGATGTGACAACAAATATTCAAACTAGAATGTGTTGCATATTTTCTTTCTTCTCTTTGAGAAAAAGATTTTATCCACGTCGGCAACTATCCATTTCACAACTTTATCCCATCTGGAATTTACTCATTCAATACATGAGCATGGAAGTACAAGTGGTCGTACAGAAGACGCACATCGAGAAGTTTGCATAGGAGGTACAACTTACGGACATTTACTTTTTACTTCGTAATTTTTTCAAACTCTTTTTACTATATTCACACTTATTTGTGTAGTCTTGCTTTATGTTATGCCCAAATCATTCATTCCTTTATGAATATATCATACTACAATTTTGTTCTTAACCTATGTGTCATGCGGTAAATAAAAACATAAACAGGAACAGGATCAGGGGCAACACCAGATGTTCAAATTAGAGAGAGTCGAACATCTACAACTACGCACTTCACACATTTACTCAACTTCCAAATTGCTCAATCAATATATGAGGAAGGCAGTACAAGTTGTCATGTACAAAACACACATGAAGAAGTTCATATGGGAGGTACAACTTACGCATATTTACTTCATACTTTGAAAATATTTATGCATCTTTGTATTATATTCGTTCAAATAATTCATCAATTAATTGAAAAATACCACTCGCTAATACATTTTAATATTCTATTAGAAGGTCACATTGTAGCTCAACAATTGTACGAGCATCCAAATAGCCACATTGAAATGAATATTCAGTCCTACAATAACAAGAGTTGATACAATTGTTCTAGAGATTTTCACGAATACCATGGGGTGCCAAGGTCGCAACTACCAACGCCTACTACATGTCCATATTGTGGGGCACGATTATTCCTCCATGAAACATACGAACTATGTTGCAAATCTGGAAAAATTCATCTGCCATCCATACTAGCCCCAACTGAGATGACAGAACTATTTTCTGAGCTAACTCCAGATGGGCGACATTTCAGAAAAAATATCCGCACGTACAATCATGTATTTTCTTTCACATCTATGGGTGTCCACGTTGATGAACAATTGACAAGTGGATCGAGAGGCGTGTATATTTTTCGTGCCCAAGGCATTATATACCATAAGATTGGAAGTTTGCTACTGCAATCAGATCAAAGGCCACGATACTTGCAGCTTTACATATATGACACTGATCATGAAGTTGGAAATCGAATGTCAGAAAGAAGTGGATTACAACAACACATTATCGAGAAGATAAAGTGTATCTTAGATGAAAATAATCCATTTGTAAATACGTTTCGCCAAATGGCTCAACTTTTCGATATTCAAAATTTTAAGCTTATTATTAGAGAACAACCAGTTGATCGTCGTCAATATAACCTACCAACAGTATCCCAAGTAGCTGCAATTGTTGTCGGGAAAGATGAAGCAGCACTCATAAAAGGACAAGATATCATTGTCCAACCTTCGGTGGACACCTTTTGAATATTCAAGATATCGTCGGCTTCTATGATCCAATGCAGTATCCCTTACTTTTACCATTTGGGACTTATGGATGGGATGTCAACAGTCGCAATGAAGACGGAACAAAATTGACCTGTCGTGATTTCTACGCACATGTATTGCAGGTGAGTTCTATTGTCAATGTGTATTTTAATTATAAACAATTAGCCTTTACTCAATAATTGGAGTTTAATCTTTACACCATGAATTCTTAAATTTTAGATTCGCCCCAATGATCAATCGCTTATTCTTCGTGGAGGACGTCACCTGCAACAATATGCGGTCGATAATTACGTTAAAATAGAATTGCAAAAACTTAGGTGGCTTCGAAATCATCAACATGACATCCGGTCAGAATTGTACAATGACCTTCAAAATTGCGTAGAGATGGGCATAAGTTATGCAGGTACAACATACAAGTGTCAACTATTCTACATTATGAAAACCTTTAGCTTAATGAATGCCTAACATAATTAACGCAAAACTGAATATAAGTGATGCCGGGCACAGGACCATCTTACCTTCGTCGTTTGTTGGTAGTCTCCGTGACATGTACCAGTGATATCAAGACGCAATGGCTTTGGTCCAAAAGTATGGAAAACCAGACCTTTTTCTAACGATGACATGCAATGGAAATTGGCCTAAAATACGTGATCAGTTGTTGCCTGGACAAGTCCCGAATGATCGGCCCGATCTAATTGCTAGAGTGTTCAAGTCTAAATTTGACGAGTTCAAGAAAGACGTTCTCACCAATCACGTATTGGGTAAGGTAATAGCGTATGTTTATGTTATTGAGAACCAAAAAAGAGGACTACCCCATGCACACTTGGTTCTTATCCAAGATGAGAATGACAAACTAAAAACTGCAGGTGACTATGATCGTGTTGTAAGAGTTGAAATCCCAAATAGAGATACAGAACCTGAATTGTATAATGCAGTCGTAAGACATATGATTCATGGTCCATGTGGTCTGTACAATGTCAATTGCCCTTGCATGAAAAATGGAGTATGTAAAAAAAGATTTCCAAAGCCATTTTTAAATGTCACCACTTTGGGTGATGATTCATACCCTGTTTATCGAAGACGCCCACCAATACCATTACCTAATGGTGAGAGATCTCCAATTGACAACAGTTGGGTGGTACCATATAATCATTGGCTGCTTTTAAAGTATGACTGTCACATCAATGTCGAAATATGCAGTAGTATTTGCAGTGTCAAATATCTGTACAAGTATGTGTACAAGGGCCCTGATCGAGTCTCTCTTGAAGTACGTCCAGGCCCAAACTATGATGAGATACAACAATTTGTTGATGCAAGATGGGTTTGCGCTCCTGAGGCAATATGGAAGATATTCAAATTTTCAATGGCTTGAATGTATCCTTCTGTTGAACGTTTACAAATACATTTGCCAAATAAACAACAAGCCACTTTCTACTATGATCAAATTATTCCAAATGTTCTATCTGATGCCTGATGCTCCAAAACAATGCTTACTGAATTTTTCGCTACAAACATTGCGGATACTAGAGCACATCGGTATTTATATCGCGAATTTCCACAGCAATACAAATAGTGTCATGGTGCAAAAAAATGGGAGACAAGGGTGAGCCATCATAAAGTTATTGGAAGAATTTACACAGTCTCGCCACATGAGGGAGATAAGTTTTACCTACGCCTTCTACTTAACCATGTGAGGGGCCAAAGTCGTGGGGTGACCTATTAATGGTCGATGGAATTGCTTGCGCAACATTCAAGTTATCGGCTGAGAAACAAGGTCTGTTGGAGTGTGACAATAACATTCAATAATGTTTGGTTGAGGCGTGCAACACTCGCATGCCAGTTGCCCTTCGACGAATGTTTGTTACTATATTGGTATATTGTGAGCCAATAGGTTTTCGCAGCTTATGGGATGACTTTTATTTGTACATGGTTGAAGATTATCCGTCGTCTGCAACTACCAATACCTCCTATCTTACGAATAAGTTGTTGCTAGATTTGAATGACTTGCTCTCCCAACATAACAGAACAATAGCTGATTTTGATCTTCCAACTTTTTCTCCTGGGTATGAAGATAGTTCTACAATCCCAAAATTGATACAAGATGAGCTTTCAATTGTCATTTCTCAACAAGATTTTGCCTTCTATTTTTGCATTAAATAGCGACCAATCAAATGCATTTAGTGCCATACATAGTGCTATCGAGCATAACCAAAGTGCCATCTATTTTGTTGACGGTCCTGGGGGTACAGAAAAGACATATTTATATCGTGCTTTATTGGCGTCATTGAGAAGCCAAGGTCGCATCGCCCTCGCAACAGCATCATCTGGTATAGCAGCTACCTTGATGCTTGGTGGAAGAACTGCACATTCAAGATTTAAGATTCCCTTAAATCCAGATGCATCTTCAGTGTGTTCAATCAGCAAGCAATCTCATCTGGCCGAACTAATTCGACGTGCGTCCGTAATATTATGGGATGAAGCAACAATGACAAATCGTTTGGCCATAGAAGCATTAGACAGATCATTGAGAGACATCCTTAGTGTGGATGTTCCATTTGGAGGAAAAGTTGTAGTTTTTGGTGGTGATTTTAGGCAAGTGCTACCTGTTATACCCAAAGGTACAAAAGCAAATATAATAAATGCAATCATTTTTAAATCTCCATTGTGGAGAAATGTACAAGTCCTTCGTTTGAAACAAAATATGAGATCTGCTGATGATCAACAATTCTCAGATTTTCTGCTTCGTGTGGGTAAATGTAACGAACCCACGATTGTTGGTGACATGATGAAGGTTCCCTCACTGATGGTTATACCATGGGAGAATGAGAATTCAATTGATGAACTTATTGATAAAGTATTTCCTAACCTAGAGAGGTGTGCCAATGACTGTGCGTACATGGTTGATAGAGGTTTGATAACTCTAAAAAATGAAGATGTCGAATATCTCCACAATAGGGTGAATAAAAATTCTCAGGACGAGAAACAGTTTACTACTCATTTGACAAAGTAGAAAACGACAATCACAATTTATACCAACAAGAGTTCTTGAATTCTATTGCACCGGAGGGATTGCCCCCACACGAATTGAGATTGAAAGAGGGTGCGCCCATTATGCTTCTACGAAACCTTGATCTAAGAAACGGTCTATGCAATGACAGAAGACTTCTTGTCGTACTTTGAAGCAAAATTTTATCGATACTGAGATACTAATAGGTGCTTTTAAAGGGACAAGAACTTTTCTCCACCGGATTCCATTAAAGATGCCTGAGAATATGCAACTTCCATTTGAGATGATCTAGATGTCAATTTTCAGTTCGTTTGAGTTTTGCCTTAACAATCAACAAGGCTCAAGGACAAACAATTCCCTATGTTGGTATCTACCTACCAGAAGATGTCTTCAGCCACGGACAATTGTATGTGGGGTTGTCAAGAGGCATATCACATGATTCAACAAAACTATTGATGAAAAGGAGAAATATTCAAAGGTTGGAAGGAGTATACACCAAAAATGTTGTATACAAAGAGATTTTATTACCATCGGGTTGAGAACATCTTAAGTTGCAATTTGTTGTAATTTATTTTATAATATCGTTTTTGTACTTAGTTTCTTGATCTTCCATAGAAGAATCATAATGTTGTTGTCTTTTTCCATGTTTTACATACACTTTTGAAATTTAATTAAACAAAATGTAACAATCAGTGTATTTACGCATTTCATATCATGGACCAATGCTAATTTTTTTTTAATTATCTTATATGTCATGATATAACATTTAAGTTATTTTCCCTACTTGTATGTTACCATCTAGGATTCTGTTACCCTATAACTAAGTTGCAGCTTTTGAAAAATGTTCGTGCTGATAATTCAACAATTAATGAAGCGCCAACCAAAATCAAGGTATGTATTAAAGTTATCTATGGGTTCATCATAAGTAATATATTCTTCATTGGTTTTACAATATTTACTTGGCTCTCCATGCAAGTAAGAAAGATTGAAATTTATTGCTGAAAATGGATGTGCACAATTAGAATTGAGGCATTTGAATTGTTAATCATTTTGACATTGAGCTCATTATTTAAGGGTTTTTTGAGTTCTTAGGCCGAATATTAAAGACCTAATAAAAGAGTTTGATTTTGCATTCTATTTCAATCAACTATAAAAAGAAAAAACTTCGACACACTCTCAAACCCAAAAAAATCGTCTAATCTAGCAGTTTAATTGATATAACATGCAAATTAGAAACAAATTAAAAAATATCTAAAAAGATAAAAGCATAAAAATTGGACATTATGTGCAATATATATATATATATGAACTAATTAAAATACTGTAAAAAGAAAAGACATTAACCTTGATTCGGATGAATTTTGTTAATTGCAAAGACCGCACAATACGAGTTATTTGTCCATCCTATGGTTTTATTAGTGAATTTTATACTTTGTAGGGGAGGAAATAGATAGAAAAAAGGGAGCGAATGACCACTTATTCAAAAAATTAGCTCATACAAGTTGCTCACTAAGAAAATAACAAATTGTAATGAGCCGAAATGTTGAGCTATCCTGATAGCCAGGCTGATGGGCTAGGCCAAGATGATAGTTGGGCTAGACACACCAAACGCTAGAGGAGGCATGGCCCAAAGGTTGGACAATGGGCTGGGTCAGCAACATTGATTGTTGTCGGGTTGAGTTTTAACTCGCAGTTCAAAGATTAGGCACGAATCTGGAGCTTATGGAAAGAAGTCCAGAAAGGAAACTTTGGGATTTTTTCAGGAGCCCCAGTATAGAAGGCTCACACTCAAGGAACAATCAATCATCAATCGAGTCAGTGCCCAATTGAGGAGCTACTGTTATGGCCTAAAATGTCGAAATGCAACAATAGCGAGGCTGATGGGCTCTGGTAGGCCAAGATGATAGGCGGCCTGGAATATTGAGCGTCAAAGTAGGTCTGGCCCAAAAGTTGGATAGTGGGCTAGGTTGGCAACATTGCCTGTTGTCGGGCTGAGTTTTAACCTGTCATCCGAAAGATTAGGCATGAATCTGAGGCTTATAATTGAAAGAAGCCTAAAATGGCAACTTCGGGATTATGGTAGGATCCTCGGTATAGAAGGCTTAGACTTAGGGAAACAATTCCTTTTAAGAAGTTGAAAGTTATGGAAGGATTCAGAACAGAATTCTTGCTCAATCGAGAAAGGATCCTGAGATGATTTCGCTACAAACATAATAAGCATAAGATTCCCTATATACAACGGACTTCAAGAATCATAAGTGTAATTGTGCTTTATCCTATGTGTCCTAGCTGAAGCATCAGAGTGCCTTCCGATTAGAGGTGAAAGTCTAAATCAGAAAACCGAATCGAACTAGTAAACCAAATTGAACGGGCCGTTTGGTCCTGTTTTTTAGTTCAATTGGTCTGGTTCGGTCTTGCTTGGGATTTAAAAAAAAAATTCTATTCGGTTTTCGATTTTAGTCACCTAAGAACTAAATCAAACCGGTTCCAATACTAAATCCTAAACAATAAAATACGTAGGTTCATACATATTTTTTTAAGTCTCAAATTGTTTTGTTTTATTGGGCTTAATTTTTACTATGGTTTACAATATATATATCAATTCCAATGAGCTTTAGTTTTTTAGAAGTTTTTTTTTTTATTTTGGTCTTCAGCTGGAGCAAGTCGAGAATCTATTTTAAAATAAAAACTAATTTGGGCTTGGTTCATTTAACATGAGCCTCTTAATTTTTTGAAGTTTTTGTCGAAGCCCAATCAAATCAAAACCAGACCGAAATCAAACCGAAACCAGAAAAACCGAGCCGAATTAGTTTAGTTTGGTTTCGGTTTACAACAATTCAAACTAGAATTACCAGTTTGGTTCGCGTTTTTGGGCCAAATCGGACCAAATCCGACCGATTTCACCCCTACTTTTGGCTGGTAATTACGGTTGGCTAGCACTAATTCCTTACGTTGACAACATGAACTAGCTACTCAAATTTCAAAAACGTATCAGATTAAATTAATAGATCTTAGCAACTCCACGCATTACAAAAACTAACTATACAATTATAAATATGTATACACTTGCTTTCCTCCTTATATAAACAAGATCCGAAAAAGAAATTGAATATATAATATCATCAATACCTGAAGCCCACTACCAAGTGGGTGTCGATTTCCAGATGAGAAAACCTAGAAGTTTCATATGCTAAAGTCAAATAAAGACATTGTAAATTAGAACATTCAATTCAATATTGGAGACCATTTGGACACGTATATTGCTTAGGCCACCCAGTAGACTCCAGGTCCCTAAATCCAAAACAAAATAATTGATTTCACTTTTGTAAACCCTATTGGAAGGTCCAACCTCAAGCCACCTACACCAACCATTTTTATATTCTTTTGTGATAGTGTCCACCCCACCAAGAATGGCAAACTTATATTTTTTAATAACTAGGTATTCGAGTCAATCCAAACACACCTCAATTAATTAGAGCTGAATAAATCTCCATTGATCCTAATTTTTTTTTTGGCTGATGGCAGGTCTTGAATCTGCAAGATTAGTTATTTAATCCGCTTACTTGCTTCATGTGACATATATCCCGTCCCACATTGGAAGTCTACATGAGCGATCTTGGGTATATAATGAACCATGTATACTACTAGCTAGTAACTTGTGCTTAAGCATTTTGGGTCACGTGGTTAGATTCCGACAAGTTATTAGATCAGTAGTATACATGGAGAGTTACAAATAATATTAGAGCGACCCATGTATACAATCGAGTGTAGAGCTGAGACTTTGTTTGCTCATTAGGGCACAGACCTGAGATTAGGCCGTGGTGACTCTAGTGTTCAACCCTCCATGAGGGTGCAAGGTCTTAAAGGTAGAAAGATTGTAACATCTTGTTCCACATCGAAAGTTTACATAGATGAACTTGGATATATAATGAAACATATATGCTAGTACTAGTAATTTAGGTTTAAGCATTTTGAACCATGTGGTTAGACTCCGACAAGTTATTAGACAAGCTAGTGATATACATGGGGCATTATACTTCATTTGATCTACTCAAGCAACCAAAATGATACTCAAATGAAAACACTAAATTCGATATCAATAAAATATATATCTAGAGCTACTCAAATAAGTGATGTACTCCCTCTCACGTGATTCGCATGTTAGCATTTTTGAGCTCACAAAGTTTCAGGCAAAATGTTGGGGATAGGGGGGTATGCCCTCATTCAAATCATGTATTATATTTTATATGGTTCCATACTCGATCTCATCCCCAATAGTTTATCTTATCTTTGCATTTCCTGTCCTTGGACTCTGATTTTTAAATTTATTCAACTTTCCTATTCTCTTTGGTGAGATATGGTGCATGAGGAGATTAAGACAAACAACCTTTTTCTAAAAATATTGCACTACTATTCAAATGCAATAGCTAGCTAGGAGAAACACTATCAATATTCAATGACATTAAATTATTAATTATTTGTATACTTTATTGTTAAATGTATTATAATATATATGTACGCGGGTCCCTCTGCTATTTTGTGATTGGCTCGTGAAGGTCCATATATCATCTCACGATTGGTGTGTAGCACGTGGGGATAGCACTCATGGAAATGAATTGAATTAGGGTATATAGGAAGTAACCCATTTCTTAAATTTTCAAGGGTTGGAATTAAAGGTGGGTAGGAATGATTGGTGGGATGGAGAATTAGGGTTTGCGGCAGTGTCAAATTCAGATTTGTTGAATGCATCAATTCAGGTAGCTACAAGCACATTGATGAAGGGAGACATGGCTGTGCCACGTAGGGCCCTAGGGTTTTTATGGTCATTTGGGGTTACTTATAATGACCTTATCAATTTTCCATGTAACTAGTCAATTTCATTCTATAAAGGGTTTTTAAGTGGGTTTGTTAGGAATAATTAGGATTAGAATGGTGATTAGGGTGCCTCAATTGTCAAAAAAGTAAGCCAACAAACCCCATCACAAAAACAAAGAAAGTAAGAACAAAGGCAAATAACAAAAAATAGTGGGTCGGAAAGAATTCTTTTGTAATAATTCTAAAATTTCGATGTGAATGTTAACCCGTTTCGAGAATGTTTTTTTTTTTTCATTATAAGATTTCTTTTCCACGTCGGATCACACATTGAGTAGAATTAGAGGCATGTCTAATGCCATATGGAAGAGACATTACTAGTGCATGACAATTTTTAGCGATACTTGAAAAGAACAAATTTGTGTGTTGGTTGCGTGGCCATGATGTGTAAAGTGAAAAATCATATTATTTTTGTTTTGTTACACAATAAAATACTAGTATATATATTAGTAAGTTAAACTAGTGGTAAAGGTCATCAGTTCGAATATATAATCACACATTTAGACACAAACATGAAGGAGATAGGCAAGTTGGGCTAAGCCCATTATCTAATCTTGTTACTTGATAAAGGTTTACCTGTCGGTGTTTGCGTATATATATATATATATATATATATATATATATATCTATTTTAAAATGGCAAGAAAACAAGAGATTTTCGAGTAATCTAAATGAATTATAAGCTAGCTTGCTAACCTTTGGTCAACTTTATAAGTGTGGATAAATTACCTTTTGTATTGAACAAGCTTGTATGGCATGCCAAATGAAATGGCTCTCCAATCTATCCCTACTTTTCGATCCCTTGAAATTTATTTGGCAAATTTATTGCATAGACATTCCCCATATTATATGGCAACCAAACAAGGTATTTTCCATGGTTCCACTAATCTAGCTTACTAGAAGCTAGCTTACTTACCTTTAATGAGCTTTTGAAATATGTGCTAATTAATTTGCCTTTTGTATTCAACAAGCCTAATTCTCTCTATCTCTCCTCTCTCTCTCTCTCTCTCTCTCTCTCTCTCAGAGTCTTTTGCTTTAGTGTGGGCATGCAATGGGATGATCAGAGGGGAATGAATCACGGCAAGAGACAAGGAGGGATCACATGTGAGACTACTACAAGAAAGGTGCTTCAAAAACTTGGGGCAGGTTAATGAAAGGTGCAGTCCGGTTAGGGGACCAGTGGGGCCATGTTTGGAAACCCACTTTCACAAATAACCCATTAACGTTGAGGAGTCAAAACTCAATCCCCTCTGCCCCCTCCCCTTTATTACTCCTTCAATCTAACACCCAACATTCCCCATCATAATTCCTCAGTGTGAAAGGGAAATGGTCCACCAAATATACAGACAAAATTCATATAGGTTAGTAGCGAAAGTGACAGCCTTGCACGCAGCAAAAGCATTTCTGTTTTGTACCAAAATCATTTTGGAATTGGGTTATCTACTGGATCTAGTTTTGGACTGCAAAAGGTATAATTCTCGTGATTTCGACCTTTCGAAAATATTGTCAAGGCCTTAGATTTATGAAAAGTACATTTTTTAGAAGATTTTTTTAACAAAATAGGACTATTAATTGTTAAGATAAATGGTCGAGATTTGATTGCTTCTTGTAATCTATGCGTAAACTATAAAAAAGTTGAGTCTAAACTATTTTTTCTTTTCCTGTTACTGATACAGCAAGTTTTGTAATATTTCTCGAAAGTAAAATAATTCTAGCACCCTTTTTTTCAATCACATTTTATTAATTTTTTCTCCTTTGAAATTACAATACTCTCCTTCATAAATGCTTGTTCCGGCACATGGAAAAGGTAATGTACATCACTTCCAGTTTCAAGAAAAAAAGTTAAATTGAATTAGGTACGTATAAGTATTTGAATAACTTAATTTTTGACATATAAAAAGGAAGTAAAGCCATGATTAAAACATGAACAATTTGAATAATTAAAAAACATTAAGATAGATTTTATTTAAAGGCGACAGGGAAGTTTGACCAAAATTTTATTCTTTTGCTAACAATAATAATAAAGCAAAACCAGGGACACAAAGTTATATGATTTTATAAACTTAATTACTTTATAAACAAAATGCAACGATATAAGTGAAATTCAGCCACGCTATTCCCAAACTACGACCAATGAATCAATTCTCTTCTAAAAAAAAAAGGCAAGGACATTTTGATAAAAAGTCGTATGAAATTAATCAATTCTCTCTTCTCAAAATCACTACTTTTACTTCTTGTTATTTTCCATCATGTGCACGTGTGAGTGGTTCTCTTACTAAGGCCAATGAATCATGGCCGCACGCTTGCTCTCTCTCTCTCTCTCTCTCTCTCTCTCTCTCTCTCTCTCTATTCCCCCGCAAGTTTAGCAGAAAGGGTTCAGGAAAATGAAGGAAGTAGTTAAAAAACTTTTTTAACTGTAATGCAGTCATGAAAAAGGATGAAATTCAAAGCATATGAGTTGTACTCCTAATTATGTTTTCTTATGGTTGGGTTTGAGGGTGGAGTAGTTTGAGCAAAAAGAATATTCTAGCAATTTGGGCAAACTTTATTTATGTAAAATCCAGCGCAAGTTCCGCCCAGGCCTGCTTATAAGAACGCAACGTCTCCGACCAATTATGATTCTCAGCAACAACAAGGTGCTCTCAACTGACCCTGGGGACCCATTATAGCTCTCTTGTATTATTTTTCTCATTTTATTTAAACAAATTCTGCATTCCTAAGTTTGCGTCAAGTTTGTGTGAATTATGAGTTCATCTTGACTAGATGAATCCAAAAAAAGAAAAATTTATGATAACATATTTCAAAAGTTCAATCCGAAATAGTTAGTTACTTTTAGCTTATTTTTTATTTTTCTGAATTTTTAAAAAATTTGTTTCAGATTTTATTTTATTTTTCTGAAATATTTTATCGAGACAAGCTAATAATTTACAAAAAAAAATCTGTAAACACTAACAAATGAGCATTTTTTTTTAATAAACCCATTCTTGTTTTAGGTTTTAGTTTCAAGGGTACCCAAGTTTCTAAATTAAATTGGAAAATTTTGGTTATTTTTACCTCCTTTAATAAGAAAATGGCCTTTTTTTTTTTTTTAATTTTCCAATCTGACTACTGCCTAGCTTTCCAAACTCACATATGGTTGACAAATAGTACAAGCCTGGCAAGTAGGACAGAGACATTACAAAAATGTTGGAAAGGAAATCTACCAGTATATATATTTAATGGGGCTAGCTCCATGGACCAATATTTTTTTAGACTAATATTAGATCAACATTTAAACTCTTCAGTCCTGATTAAATTTTAATGATCCGACCCATTCAATGTGTTTAAAACATGTTTTTAAGGATGACCGCAAGAAATCAGCTCAAAATATTATCGGAAAATGCTTGATCCAAGTAGTGGTTCAAAATGCTGACAGGAATTGTTTTATAAAACATTACTTGGATTAAGTCCTTTCCGTATTTTGAGCTGATTTCTCGCGGGTACCTTTAAAAATATATTTTAAAAACAGTGAACGGTTCGGATCATTAAAATTTAATCAGGAATGAAGAGTTTAGATGTTAGTTTAGTATTAGTTTAAAAAAGTGTTGGTCTCTTGAACCTTTCCCATATTTAATATACTAACTATGCATTGTCCAAATGAATCTACCTCCAACATTTTAAACCTCTAGCGACCTCGAGTAGATAGTTGTCAAGTTTTGATTTCAGAATATCTAAATTTATGGCTTGTTTCGATCTCTATTTAAGCTACCCGTTGGGGTTTTTTAGATACCTTTCTAACCTAAACCAAGCTAGTAAGGGAGCTGGCAGAGGTTTGGTGCTGCTACGGTAGGTGGATTTATTCGAAATGATTCTGATAAGTGGGTGGTGAGAGTTTGTCTCAGGTTCATAGCAGAATATTGAGCTTTCCGTGAAGGGTTTTATAAGTGGCTTTAATTATGAGAGTTACTTATTTCGATGTTGAATTAGATGCTAAAAACTTTCATTGCTAATCAATAATAAATATCATACTACATCCTTTCAATAACTTAATATATGATCAAGGGCATAACCAAGGAGAAGCACTAGTTCATTCCATTCTTTACGGTCCAATTTATTTTTAACCCAATTTAATTTTAGCCCAGAATAAATTAGATTCCTAATTCTGCCGGTGTATATATATGATTGTAACATTTATTGGTGAGGTGTGACAGTAATGGCCGGGGTGAAGCACTTTCAATTGCAAGCAAATTAATCTCGTGTGCATATATTGCGACTAGCAGTCTCGTTAACAATGTCGTTCCTTTTAAGTTTTCTTTTATATTAGACATCTAACTATTATATAGAGAAGAATTTCTCATTCTAGGAGATTATATTTAAAAGAAGAAAGTAATTAACTTCATACCCTATTTACGTGAGTTGTGGCCATGTGAGCTTCAACCCTCCATACCCAAAAAAGGAGGCAGGAAAAGATGGCAACAGTGAAAACACTGTTTTTACTTACCCAACATTCATCATAATTTCAGTGAAATTTCATCTCCTATACCATCACAAAAGTTTTACTGCACTGGAATGAAACTTCGGAAACTTAATACTTAGAGTCAATGAAAGATTTGTGTAGTCGTTTTCACTCAGGGCCTTGAGTCATGAGTAATTTAGGTGAAAAATATTTCTTCAAATTTTATTCCAATTTAATTTCAAACCGATCGAATATCTCGATTAAATAGAATAAAGCTTCACTTGATTTTAGTACTTTTACAGCCAATATAAAAGAAAGACAAGACATCCAATAAGGGCAGACAGCAATAATAGTATGTCAATATATTAGTGGATTTTCAACTCTTGCATGTTCTCAAAATCAGCTAGTCAGTGGACCACCAAATTAGGTGGTCTCAACCTATCATTTTGCCCCTAATTCTATGTTTACCGGAAAAACATTTGACATTCTGATCTAATTGGTCACACCAATATTAATTTGGTAGTGCCTGGACTACCATAAAGTTCCAAGTCTCTCAAAAAAGAAATATAAAAAGTAATATTAATTTCGTGTCCAAAAACAAGGAATTAGAGAGGTTGCTGTGCATTGCGTACAGTAATAAAATAACATCGTTTTGACATTAAAACATTGACCGAAAATTGTTCGGTCAGCATCCAACTATTCGGGCCATATTTTATGCGCTAAAACGACGCCGTTTTGATATTAAAACACTGAACGAAAATAAACGCAGCATATCTTGCTATGCACAATCCCAGTTCCCAAAAAAAATACAAAAATGTTCAAAAAAAGAAGATGACAGAGATGTACATAATAAAAACGATTGTGTGGTTCACATTCATTTCAATGTCTTCTCAGCGTATCAGCTATATATAACCTTATTTGAGATGAATTTGAATCTCACAAATTTATCGATATGTTTCTCTTTGAACTTTCTCTGCACCTACCTAGCTACTTGTACTTTATATGTACGACGAATAGTTTTAAAAAATTATCGAAAAATATTTATGGCAAATAATAATGCAATGTTTTTATTTTTTGAAAAGGATTATAAAAATTAAAAAAGGAGACAAGCATATAGCTAGCGTCACGACGCTCCAAAACTAATGACGGTGTAATGTTATTGATCATGTTATAATAGTGATTTAAGTACAGATGTCATACCTTACTGTTTGTGAAATAAATATTTTAGTACTTAAAATTGGCTTCTATGTAATTAATTTTAATTAATTTTTAGCAAATAACAAATATTTAGGGTATAGGAACTACCATTGACTTAATAATAAATAAATAGTTTAAAATATTTTGTATAATCAGTATCATAGGAATAGTGATTGGATTATAAATTACATACACATGGTCACATGAAATGAAATAATTGTATGGTTTGTTGCATTTATAATCACAAAAAATAAATATAACATACACTGTATTTTGCAATAATGATTTCTTTGAAACAATGTTTGAATTATACAATCACCACATATTTTCGATTTAATCACAAAAAATATATACACAAAACAGAATAAATAAAAAATTATAGAGATAAGAGTTTTACTTACAACATAACTTAGAGAATTTAGTTGATCATAGAAAAGTGCATCATGTCATGCTCTCAACTCCAAGTGCACCGTTGATTTCCATCCGAGCATTTTTTGGGGAGCAAATCATTTTTTTTTTTTTTTTATAATTGAGATATCCGGTTAGCTTAGGGTATTCTATACCTGTTGTCGACTAGTTCTTGTGGCCTTGAAGTTAACGATCAGACAAACCTTTAGTAGTCAAAAATATGTAGTTGTCAAGATTCGACCTCATGATGTCTGAGTTTATAGTTTATTTTGATATGTACTTGAACAACGTCTTGGGGTTAGCAAATCACCATTATACATCGTTTAATTTGCAAAGTCATTTCATTTGACTCTAAATTCTACAATCACAAAAAAAAGAAAAAAAAGAAGTTGAAATACATTAGTAGCAATAGTAGAAGCCGTGATACATTAGTAGCAATAGTTGAAATACTTTTCTAACTTTGATTCCTAAGATTCCAGGTGCAAATGACTTCAAGAACTTCAGGCCAATCAGCCTTATTGGGGGGATGTACAAACTACTGGCAAAAACTCTTGCTAATAGACTAAAGGCTGTCTTACCAAAGCTTCTAGGATCAACTCAAGCTGCATTTATAAGGGGTAGGCAGATTATGGATGCCATTTTAATTGCTAATGAAGTTATACATTGGTGGAAGATATCCAACAGATCAGGAGTCCTATTGAAATTAGATTTCGAGAAAGCTTTTGATAATGTTAATTGGAAATTCCTGTTGGATAGGCTCCAAAATCTGGGTTTCGGGCAGAAATGGTGTTCCTGGGTTCATGCATGTATTTCCAGTACCAATATATCAATTCTCATCAACGGATCCCCCACCAATTCTTTCAAGCCGTCAAAAGGCCTTAGACAAGGGGACCCCCTTTCTCCATTTTTGTTCAATATGGTAGTGGAAGCCCTCAGTCTATTATTACAGAAATTAAGCACGAGAAGTGGGGCTCATTCAGGGTGTTCAAGTAGGAGTTAATGGGGAGATTATCACACATTTGCAATTCGCGGACGACACTATTATCTTTGCAAATTATAATATAGAGGAATTGAAGGAGATCAAAAGGATTCTAAGATGCTTTTATTATCTATCAGGTCTTAAGATCAATTTCCACAAAACCAGCATTACTGGGGTTGGGATTCCGGAGGCACAAATTAAGGATTTAGCTACTTCGATGGGTTGTCAGAGGTCGATCTTACCTATAGATTACTTAGGCTTACCCCTTGGCTCAAACCCAAAGAGAATTCAGACCTGGAAACCTCTAATAGACAGGACAAAGATCAAGCTGGCTACCTGGAAAATCGGTCTGTTATCACAAGCGGGGAGGCTAACCTTGGTAAAGTCCACTTTATCCAACTTGCCTATATACTACATGTCCATTTTCCAGATCCCTACCACAGTGGCAAAACAATTAGAGAAACTCCAAAGGGACTTCTTCTGGGGTGATAAGGATAACAAGGGGAAAATTCATTATATCCAATGGGGAGCCTTAAGAAGGAACAAGAAATTGGGGGGTTTAGGAATAAAGAACTTGTTAATGCACAATAGATCCCTCCTTGCTAAATGGTGGTGGAGATTTAGCACAGAAAATGCAGCTCTATGGGTCAGGATTTTGAGGTACAAATACAATATCCCTCTCTTATCTTGGTTGCCCACCCTACCTAACCATAATCGTGTCTCTACCATCTGGAAATCAATATGTTCAATTGGGCTGATAACGGATGAATTCTCAGCAATTCTAAACCAGGGCTTCAAAATCCAAATCAAATCAGGAAATGACACTCTATTCTGGGAACATCATTGGATGGGGGATTTCACACTCAAGGAGCAGTATCCTGGATTGTTTCAAATCTCTACTCAACAAAACATGAAAATTTCAGACCTATTTAACCAAGAAGGTTGGGACCTCCAGTTCAGGAGGAGGTTATTTGTGTGGGAAAGGGAAGTTTGTACAGAACTACTGCAGAGAATTAATAACCACATCCCCAACAGCTCTTGCCCAGATTCCATGATATGGATTTGGGACAAGGATGCTGCTTTCTCGGTAGGCTCAGTATATGGGAAATGGGAAGAATCAACATTCCCACAAAACAGGGCATTGGGGAGAATCTGGAGAGGTCTCACTCCCCCAAAGGTTGAGCTTTTTGTCTGGCTAGCATCCCAGAATGCTATAGGTGCCAAGTTGGTTCTATATAATAGGGGAATTTTGGGGGATGGGGAAGAATTTCTAAAATGCAAATTCTGTAATTCGGAAGAAGAATCAGTTACTCACCTACTGATGCACTGCCAATTTTCTTGGAAGGTCTGGTGCAGCATCATAGATTGGTGGAAGATAGTATGGGTTTCCCCTCCAAATCTGCGATCTCTTCTGGAAAGCAAGGCGGGTATCAAGATGACCAAGACTGGCCAAAGCATGTGGATTTCATCTATATCTGCAACTCTTTGGTCCCTTTGGAACGCACGTGACCTCCTGATATTTCAAAATCAAAGGATTAAGGAGGAAGATTTAGGTGAATTTATCAAATTTAGGGTTGCGATGTGGATAAAGGCGAAGACTCCTTCCATACCTTATTCAGTGGCAGACTTGGTTCGATGTCTACAGGGGTGTGATAAATATATGCATTTAGGTCTATTTAGCTTGTAATCGGTCGGTGGCTCTGGTGGTTTTCCGGTGGAGCTGGTGCCTTACCAGCTCCTAGTAAGGATACGGTTTGTGTATCCTTCTTCCTCTTTGTAATAGTTCGGTTTCTAATATAATTTTCTTACCAAAAAAAAAATGTACAATTAAGGGCATAAATGTATACATTAATTTTGACACATATTAATTATCGGAAAATGCTAATCACTGCCCATTAAACACTGGATAATATATAAAATGTACATTAATAATTGTAATACGTGTATTAATATTCATAAATTATATATTAATATTCGTATTTATTTATCATTATGTATATATTATTTTTCGCCTAATGAAAAATGGTTACCAAGACCCTTAACATAAGTGGTAATGTTGGGAAATTTGTTTTAGACGGTAGGATAGAAGAGATCACATCATTATGTACAAAAATATATTTGCACATGTAGCACATCTCTCACACACCCACATTTTCTCTCTCTTCTCTCTCTCTCTCTCTGCCTATAAATGTTAGCTATACTTGCATGTTGGTGGGTAAGGCTGTGAAAAAGTTAGTAGTATCCTGATAATGAAGGAAACACTGAGGTACTTGACAGGAATTGCAGGGCCAAGTGGATATGGATCAAACACCACAGCTGAGCAAGTTACCCATCTGGATTCTTCTTCTTCTTCTTCTTCTTCTTCTTCCTCAGTCCCTAATTCTCAACTCACTGCAATTGTCACTGGTAAAACTACTATCAACACCATCTCTCTCTAACCGCATATACAGCACATCAAAACTCATCTCACCAACATATGAACAGTCCCCTCAAGCATTTTCAGATAAACTTTCATTTGCTTGCTACTGTTTTTTTTTTACTTCATGTTGTGCTCACAAATCTGAAGGACTCGTCTTTCTGGGAGTAGTTTTTTTTTTTTTTACTTTACGATGAGTATTTTTCTTTCATTCTTCTCTCATGGTTTTGCCTTTTTTTTCCTCCCCATTTTCCATCCGCTGCCTTCCGGTTGAACACCTTAGGGACATGGAAATTTCCAGATTTTAAATACGTCTGTTTGTCATTTGTCATACTTTTTTTTTTTTTTTATTTTGTTCTCCACAAATAATACATGGGGTTCTTGCCCCTCTCTCTCTCTTTCTCTCTCTCTCTAACCCTTTGATGGATCAGGTAATAGTCTTGGAAGAAAATTCGAATATCCAAGAGTTACAATCATAAAATTCAATGGAGAAAATAGTTGATGATAATGTCCAGAGCACATAATATATTTATTCTCCTCCAACCAGCACAATTAAGCATATTTTATTCTGTTGAGTGGACCATTTTTGTTCTTCCAGGATACAGTTTTGTCTCTTTTGAATACTTCTCTTTCATTGGATCTTACTAGATAATTGCTTTCTCTACAGGATGGTACCTTCACCATAAAAGAAACCAAAAAATACACCTTGTATGATAAATATTAATATTTGTATATATATTGCATAACAAATGTTGAAAAGATAGCAGATTAAATATTGCTAATTTATTTATATATATTTTTTAATGATAAAAGGTGCAACGTCGGGAATTGGGGCAGAAACGGCGAGAATATTGGCAAAGAGAGGTGTGAGGGTTGTAATTCCGGCAAGGGACTTGAAAAAAGCAGATGAGGTGAGGGAAAGAATTCGAAAGGAAAGTCCAGAGGCTGAGATAATATCGTTGGAGATCGATTTAAGCTCACTTGCTTCAGTCAAGAGATTTTGTTCTGACTTCTTGTCTCTAGGATTGCCCCTCAACATTCTCATGTGAGTTCATTTTTCCATCATAATTAGCTTTGTTTTGTTTCTTTGCTTTTTCCTTTCTCTTGTAACATATTTAGAGAGAGAGAGAGAGAGAAAGGTTACTGATGGTGGATGTGGAATTACTGTGCAGAAACAATGCTGGGAAATTTTCAAAAAAGCTGGAGTTATCTGAAGACAAAATTGAGATGACTTTTGCAACAAATTACTTCGGTAATTTCTTCTGCTTTTTTCACTTCAAAAAGTCTATAAACACATATGTTCTGAACATATCTGTTTGTAGTATTCCTCTTTCACTTTTTTTGAGGCAATCCTAACAAAGGACTTGTCTCAAATAATGGGCTTCAAAACCATGAAACTGTTGTCTGTAAGCCCATATTATATCCAAACTCTGGACAACAAGAACCTAGCCCAAGGCAATCTCGTGATTGTCTTCTGAAATCTAAGCCCTTATTTGGATCATAAATTTGACGATATTATCTAGAAAATAATTTAAGAAAACTCGGAGAAAATTTAAATTTTTTCTTTGTCTTTTCCATAGATTCTTCAACCAAATATAGCCCAATCAAAAAGTCAGCTAAAATAAAAAAAGAAACTAAATCTCAGAGTAGTGATGGGTGTATCCCCAGCTTATCTATCTTTTTGTTTTGTTTTTGGCAGGTCACTTTCTGTTAACAGAATTATTGTTAGAGAAGATGGTAGATACAGCTACAAACATGGGAATTCAAGGAAGGATTATCAATGTTTCTTCTGTACTTCATAATTGGGTGAAAAAAGAAAATTTCTGCTTCACCAAAATGCTCAACCCAAAGAAGTAACAACTCTCTTCTCTTCAATTCTAAGCATTATTCAAACTTCCGTCTTTGCATTACCAGTACCTTAAATCTTTCAGGATTGCAAACAAACCGAGTCATGTTAGATACTTGGCTCAACCAGTGAGGGTTCATTCGAGTTCAACTTATTAAGTTAATAAACGTAGTTGAGTATGAATTTTGGGCTCGTTTTGTAAATGAACCAAACTCAAGTTAGTCATAGCTCGACAAGAGTAAACTCGTGAACACGAGAATATGTTTTCGTTTAGTTATGTGTTCAACTCAAGCTCGATTATATGAGTTTGACTCAAGCTTGAGTTCACCTAATTTTGAACAATCTAAACTTGAATACTTCAAAGCTTAATTTGGCTATTGGGTTAACAAGAGGAAAAAAGAAAACCACAATGCGTAACCCAATCACAACATAGTAAAAACAAGTAGTCCAGGGAAGGAACTACATAGAGATCGGCCCACTTCAAAAAACTCTTAAAAGATTTAGAACCTAGGTATAAATTTTGAAAATTGTAAGTAAAATTACATTTCGGAGTCCTTCTTTTTCTAAAAAAAAATTCTATTTCCGCCTGTGAAGTACCTAACCCGGCCAAACAAAAGCGAAAAAAAAAGAAAAGAAAACTCATCATTTACTTCTTTTGGTAATAGAATTAAGGGTATTTAGCTATAAGAGAATAAATTTCCTTTGTTCATAATTCATATGCTTTCATGCAGCTATAATGGCACCCGTGCTTATGCTCAATCCAAATTGGCCAACATATTGCATGCGAAGGAAATAGCAAGGCAGCTGAAGGTAAAGTATATTTACAACACCCTTTGGTTTCTTCCTATTCTCAATCAACAAAGCACTTCAAAAACTACTCAAAAATAAATTCACTGGATTCAGAGCATCAAATTTATTCGTAAAACAGAAAGTTCATCGCCAAATGTTTGTTCAAATCTGACTGCAGGCAAGAAATGCAAGAGTCACTGTCAATGCGGTGCACCCTGGAATTGTGAAGACTGGCATTATCAAGGACAAGGGGTTCATCACAGGCACGTATTTTGTCTACCACAATAACTTTGATTCGGGAAGGCTGTACTGTAGCCTTTCTATAGTGCAGATAAAAAGATGTAGTTTTGTCAACTTTGCTTTCGAAACTATATCATTTTGATCTTATGCATTTTGATAACAATTCACGTGATAAGTCAAAATGGTATAATTTCAAAGACAAAAGAAATCATACTACGTCATTTTTTTCGTACTACACGAGCACTACAGAAAATTACACTACAACTCTCCAAATCCCAATAACTTTGATTTTTGGCTTTGTTTCGAACGTGTTTGGAAGACGTCTGACCTAGTTCAAGGATAATGTTGCGATTTACCTACACTAGCAGAAAAACACGGGTTTGAGTAACATAAATCATTCTCTTAAAAAATAAAAAACTTAAACGGGTTTCGCAGTACTAACTATCAGGGTCTAGCTAGCCACATTACACAAACTAAACCCCGAAATCTCACCTACTTGGGATCCATTGTGTTGAGAAATGAAAAGCCTCGTTAGAAAAGTAAAGAGCAATGCTAGGATCCCAGAATGAGATCTCAAAAATGTCCCAGAATGATGAGGTGTCAACATTTCTTTTTTTCTTACACACACAACACTTGCAACACTCTTCTTAGATGCTTGACACCTCGTTATTTGGGAACATTTCGGGGATCAAATTACGAGATTGTTACATTTCTCAAAAGTAAAACAGGGAAATGCCGGGTCTCACTTCATTCAATGTAAATGTGATGGAACATGAGTAGATATGACAAAAAGTACTAATGTGTTGGCCATACTCCTAGGAGTATTTTGCTGTGGGTATGCTTTATTTTCCTGAGACATAAAAAGGAAGAAAAAAGAAATTGATCTTCTGCCCAAATTTGCCTGCAGATTCTCTGTTCTTTCTTGCATCAAAACTGCTAAAAACATCATCACAGGTTCGTCTACATGTATATGTATTCATCTAAAAAGATTGATAGATATATATATATGTAATCAAAACGACAAAGAATGGTTCATCAACTTTTGTGTTTGTGTCTTTTTATATATAGGGAGCATCTACCAGCTGCTACGTTGCTCTAAGCCCAAAAACAGAAGGGGTGAGTGGGAAGTACTTTGCAGACTGTAATGAAACCAACTGCTCAACACTTGCAAATGATGATTCTGAAGCTCACAAACTATGGAACCAGACTCGATCATTGATCCGTAGACGCCTACGTCATGCAAAGCAATAATTACATATTAGTCATGTATATATAATATATATTCATCATATGGTATATAAACTCAAGTAGAACATATTAGTCAACTATATTAGGTGTTCCCATTATCCAAAGTCCTTTATGTAGGAAAATATTACTCAAAAAAACCAACAATAAATATTATTATTCTTCATATTATAAGCATCTGGAATTTCTAAACAACATAAATAACTAACTACTGTAATTGCAAATTAATGAAAATGAAATAAGTTAGCAAATCGCGATAACAATGTCCTTAAAGATGAATTCATCGCCTCACAAGATTGTTGAAGACGTCTGTTTTTTAAGATACATCAGCTGAACAGATGGCACAATTCCAATTGCGTGACAAGCTCACTGTGGTGTATTCTCTCTCACTTGTATAAAACAAGTTGTTTGTTCCCTAATTTGTTCTTCAATAAGAGAGAGACATAAACATGTGGGACTGCTTGATAGGTGTGCGCACACGCAATCAAAGGCACAGAATAACAAATTGAAATGTACGTAACACTACTTAACCGGATCGTAGGAAGTGCTCCCAGCCTCCATTTGCGACATAATATTATATATCAAATCGATCGTCCCAACAAGATCTACAATCTGGTGTAATAAAAAAACTGATTTGAAAAACTTCATTTGTGGACACATTTGAACGAGACTTTTCGGCGACAATACAAGCTCTGATACCACTTGTTAGGATAGAAATTAAATAAAAACTGAAAATAAATAGACAAATACACAATATTTACGTAGTTCGGCTTGGTAGTGTACCAAGCCTACGTCCACTGGGCAAAGGAGAAACTTTCATTATAATAGAGAAGATTACAAAAGGAGGAAAGAAGATAAATAACTCACAATCACTCAACTCACAGTCACTGCTCTCAAATTTTCTCAGACACTGTTGACAAGCACAACAAGGATGATTTATAGAAAGGCAAGCAAGACCAGAACATAAGCCATGACTTCAAATCAAAGGCATGAGGTCACAAACCATAAATACGGCCAACCCGCAGCCCATGCCCGACTGCATAAAAAATCGTTCTACAACTAACGCGAAAAATTACAGACCAAAAAGTGAAGAAGAAGAAGAAGAAGAATAAACTATGGTACAAATGAGAACCAACCTAGCATGTAGGGGTGTAAATTTGATAGGGCCCATAGAAGCCCATAAATCATTGGGCTTGAGCTGAGCCCATCCCTATCAAAAAACTGTAAGCTCTGGCCTAGTCAACAATCCCAACATATTCGGGATTGGAGCTTGGACTTGGGTTGTTTTGGTTTTGGGCTTGACCTTGGGCTATAAGACTTTCCTTTAAAACATTTTTTTTCTAAAAGAAATTTTTATTTTTTAATCTTGAGTGTAATTATCACTTTAATTACTTGCAAATTAAGAAATCACAAAGATTTTAAACTGCATGAATAGTAAACACAAAGTGCATTGAATATATGTTAGTAACGCCTTCGCTCCAACAGTCCTCTTGGCCATCGGAACTTCCAGTGCCATGGTGAGGCTGCGAGGACTGAGGGGATCCGAGGGAAAGGTGTTAGGTGAACGCCGAAGGTGAAGGAGGAGATGGAAAAAAGTACTGGAATTATGGAACGAATGCGGTGAATGAGGGAAGTGGAAAGGGAAGGGAGGGACAATTAAACCTAATAAAAACATGTTTGTGTCAAGGACAATAAGGTCTTTTAACTCCTTCCATTAATAGTGATTTTGGAACTACAGATTCAATTACTTCAGCGCTCAAAGTGATTCAAATTTTTTTTGAGAGAGGTTAAGTGATGTTAGGTGATAATTTAGATCGTGTTTGAAAAATTAATGTACACATAAAAAAAATACTTTGTAAATGAACTATGAATATCTGGATACGGACTATAGACATTCTTCATGATGGGACTGGTCGGATTCTTATTCGCTAAAAATCTTTGAGCTAATTATTGTGCTAGTAGAGCAACTTAATGGGCTAGCCAGTGAGACTCTTATTAGTTTATGATCCCCACATGAATCGATAGTTCTTTATGCATGCATTTGTATTTGAATCTACGTTCTACAATCTGTTTGCGTAAAAATTTCTCTATTGTATTTATTACCAGATTATCATGGGGTTTTGACCATTCGCATTTAATGCCAAGGGATATCTGAAAAGTCAACATCAATTTCAATATTGAATACAAATCTACTGCTTAGGAATATTCTCGCATGACATTAACACAGTAAGGCTGAATAGCAATTACCGAATGTAAGAAAAAATTGTGCGACGATTGATCGGATTCAATTTCAAAAAATAATTTCATTGAATCAATAATCGAATTTACGGAACAGAATTACAATGTAAATTCGAAAATAAAAATACAATACCGAACCGAGTCCTGTGAATCACAGTTCCCTTAAAACAGATTCGCCGCCTCCCGTGGGTGTTGGAGGATCGCTCCGGCGCCTGTCTCCTAGGGTAAAACGGCTCACTCAGCCAATGGAACACCACCCAATCGACTGCCTATCGAACTAACTGTGTCTGCATCTCTCTTCGTAAAATCATACAGAAATCATTCGGTGTGTCTCCATAACCAAATACGGATTCACTATTTATAGAATCCATAAACCTTTGAAACCGTTAAAATCATAAAGAATGGGGTTAATAGGGTCATTGATGGACATCAATAGCGCTATTGATGGACATCAATGCGACCATGAATGAGTTGTAAATGCGGAGACCTTTCGGTTGCCTCGTGAGACCCTCCGGTGTTCCAATTTCATTCACAACCTTTTCAAATTTCCAACACCGAAGTGATACAGCAACAGATTTACCACCACATATTAACAAAGTAAGGGCCTGATTGGATGAGTGTTTAAGTGGTGTATTAGTTAACACAAGCCTTAGTTAAAGCTGGGCCCACCTCTAACCCGTTGATTGGCAAAAATTTCTGAGGTGTGTTAGTTAGCCCGTGTGCTAATTAAAGCCCCCATTGATGTCTTAGTTAGCCTTACCCCCCCCCCCCTAAGGCTAACTAAGGCATTACCTTAGCCTTAACCAATTACCAAAATACCCACCCTTTTATATACACACTTATCTTTATTAAACATAATACAAGTATATATAATAGACGTATATTATATATATATATATATATATATATATATATATATATATATATATACAGTAGCCTTCTTAGGCGGACTCCCGCAAGTTCTGATCTTCCGGACTTCTTTTAAGAGCCGTTGGATCTCATCCAACGGCTGTGATTATTTCCGGATAAAAACGCGGGTTAAGAAGGCAACGGGTTGAGATCCAACGGGTTCGGGTCATACAAAGTCAGGTTCACGCGGATCCTTCCTCATATTTTCCCTTCTCTTCTCTGTCGCTCTCTCTGTCTCCTCCCGCGACGAACCCGGCCATTCTGCTCGTCCGCCTCGCCGGTTCACGGCTCGTCGCCGTCAACTTCGCCGCCCAGTCGCCGGACACTGTGCCGAGTCAGGGGCTACGAACAGGTATGGTCCGAACCCGAACCCTAGATCTGGTTTTGTGATGTATTCTTGGTTTGATTGGAAATTTTGAACCTGGGTTTGTCTGAGATCTGTAGTATATATGGACTGAATGCGATGTATATATGTATATGGAAATTTTGTAAGTGACTTTTTGTGATCTGGTTTGAAGGAGCTCTGGTTTTGTGTATATATATGCGCGTCAAATGAATAAACTCTGGTATACTCTGGTTTTGTGAATATAATCTGGTTTTGTGAATATACTCTGGTATTATTGTACAGGTGAAAGGGATCATTTGGCAATCTTGGATGTAGTCGGTCATTTATGCTTATTTATGTGAAGAGTATTGATTTTATGCTTATTAATTGATAATGCTTATTTATCATTTGGATGTAATGGTCTTTGGATGTAATTGATAATTGATTTCCTAACTTGCTCATAGTGTAGACAAACTGTAAAGAGTTAGGACATCGATATTAGTTATAGTGCATTGCTCTGAATTCGTTTTTTTGCGCCAATGTATCTCAGATATACCCATGTGGACTTTGCATTAGTTTTGTCACATAAAATCTTTGCCTGTTTTCAATTTTTTGTTCTGAAAAGATGTTGGATACACTCGGTTCGTTTGGAAGATAATTGTAGTTTGTCAAGAAGTCATGGCATCCAGCGAAGGGAGCTCTAGCTATAGCTTTCGAACTGCGGACCATGGGGAAGTATTTTGTCATTGTGGATACAGAGCTCCATTGCGAATGTCAACAACCGAAAATAATCCGGGACGAAAATTTCTAGGTTGTTTAAAATATAAGGTAAAGGTTATTATTATTATTTTTTGTAAACTCTATACTTTATTATTATCATTTTTTTGTATGATGCACTTTTTGTAATGTTAATTTGACTTGTCTTCGTTCAGATGGAGACGGGCTGTAATTTTTTTGCTTGGGTAGACCCACCAATTTGCGCAAGGGGTATGGAGTATGCTAAATTTGCAAATGCAAAGAAGACAGAGTTAGAGAGACGAAATGGCGAGCTTCTTCTGATAAATTCATGTTTACAAAAAGAGAACGACCATATATCGGCGAAGGTTTTGGAGCTATCCGTTAGGAATGCGAAGTTGGAGACGGAGATATTAGTACTAAAAAAAAAACTTAAAAAAATTGTGGTCTTCCTTGTATTGTTGGTAGTCGTATTTTTTGCTGTAGCTGTTCCCGAAAATGGAGAACTAAAACACAAATATTTGTATCTTCCATGAAGTTAACTACTTTGTGTTTTTGGGGTGTAGTTGGCTAACTGGGTAAGTCTTGTGGGATGTTAATTTTGTGGTGTTCCTTGTATTTGTATCTTCCTATTTTATGAGATCAAGATAATCAGATGTTAATTTTATGTCTATTTCCATTCGATTGTTGTACTATTATGTTGGGTAGATGTTAATCAGATGTTAATCAGCTGGATTGAGGAATCCTTGCTTGTTTAATCTGAATTTCTGGAGAAACTACATACTGTAATTGCATTAACAAACATGTATTTGAGCCTTAGATATCAGCATGTTCATACAGCAGATTGGAAAATAACATTAGATTTTGGAGATCTGGTAACATACAGCAGATGGTGGATGCATTCATGGCAGTTAGGCCCCAACCCCTAATATGTTCTACTGAAATCGGGTGATTGGTTCTGCTGCTGCTTTTTCTTCCGATAGTTTACAAGGTTCTGCTGCTGCTTTTTTTTTGGAAGTTAACACTGTTTGGTCCTTGGTTGGTTCACTAATCAACTTCTTGGGTTTAAGTCGTTATAGTCGTTTGGTAAAGTTAAATATGAAAGAGAATTTTGCATGTAATCACATGCGTTTTGCATGTATATGCGTTTATCGACCCGTTCTACTTGATTCTAAATTTATGAAGGATACAACCAATTTGCTTGACTCTTTCAGATCACCAGCGTGGCAACATCTAAGGCTCGTTTCTGCGAATGAACTCTGTAATCTTCAGCGTGGCAACCAAGTGTGGCAACCAAGTTCCTATATTTTGTTTTGCCACCCAAAAAACATGAACTCTGTAATCTTCTCATATTTCAAATACGAAAAATATAAGAACGTGCACAAGTGGCTCCCAAATTGTGAAATAACATCAAAGAAAGGTGTGACTGTGTGCATGCAGCAAATACCAGTATGATATGGAAATGAGTCGGAAATCCAGCATCACTGATTGACATTGCCCAACAGACGATAACCAACTTATACACAGAAGATAATCTGAAGCCAGCATAGCAGAGCCATTGCAGCCAATGTTCTAGTAAACAACATTGATAGCCTAACCCAGAGATACAAAAAATGCACCCATCCAAATATCCCAAAAATCTGTTCACTCCATTTTGCATGCATAGCACACAAACATATTAGTTCGCATACAAGACACCATAAACCAGAAAATCCAGCAAATCCAGCCTATACATACGCATACAAGACACCATAAACCAGAAAATCCAGCAAATCCAGCCTATACATACGCATACTAGACACCATACACCAGAAAATCCAGCAAATCCATCCTATACATACGCATACAAATCCATCCGAAACCACAGTCCTTCTTTTCTTGATACATCAGTCCTTCTTTGGGCATGTCAAACTCCTGAAAATTTAAAACCATGCATGACATAAATTAGGAAACAATAAAGGCAACAGTAATTCCGATCAGAAATCAAATTCTTTTAATTCTCTTGCTTACCATCGTCATCATAGTCAATGCCATCGTCATTGTGGTCGTCATTGAATTGAGCATCTTGTGAAGAACTACGAAAGAGGCAAAAATTTATCATGACATTAAAAAAGGCAAAAATTAAGCATGACATTGAAAAAGGCTACAATAAAACACGTACATGTTGGCGAGTTTAGGACAATTTCGTTTGTCATGCGACTGTCCAGTTAGCCCACAACCATTACAACGCCTACTCTTTTGGGATGCCTTTTCTTTTCCGCCTTTCAACCGTTTACCACACCCCTTGGCCCTAACTTGTTGCGGTTCTTTAAAACTCTGTTCAAGATACATAGGCACTCGGGAACCACTACCGTCACCATCTTCGCTTCCAAGGTTCATGTCAATTAGTTTCTTCTCAGTTGACTCCAAAGCTTCTCGTAAAACTTTAGTTCCCTCTTCACTTAACACAGCACGATCAATTACATTAGAAGCAAGTTGGAAAAGATTGCTTCGCTTTAGTAATAACGATGTGTCACAAATTTCTTTGTTACCCCCACCCAAGTCATCTCTAACTCGCATAGCTTTTGCTGATTTAGTCCACCGCCGCAAGATATACTCATTAGGCAATTCTATAATCTGCAATCTAGTGAAATAAGCCAACATGTGCCGACATGGAATTCCGTCGCGTTCAAATTTCTTGCAACTGCAACTGACATAGTTTGATGACTTTTGAATCAAAATCTCACGAACTCTCAAACCACTCTCCTTTGCAGTCTTAATATTGTACAAACAACGATGTTCATCTTCGTATGTTGGTATTACCACATATCCCATACTTTTAAAGAGTTCCTCTTGAAACTTGTAAAAAATTGTCCTCGTATACAATTCACTCAGTGTTTCCTCCATTACAAAACCAGTTTTCAAGATAGGTTTCTCATTGATATCTTTATGATCAAGATCTAATTCCTTATGTCGGACACGTGAAAGTGCCCTATCAAATCGCGTCACAAAGTCCCACAAAGAATTATGTGGAGACACATACCTCTTGAAGAATGCATGGGAAATCTCTGCTCTTTGACTGCTACTCATGTGGGCAGAGAATATGTGATTCATATATGCAGGAATCCATCTCTCACGAATTTTGTACATGCCATTTAACCATTCATTACCCGATAAATTAGTTCTTTCTAAAAGAATATCCCACCTATCTTCGAACTCTGCAGGGCTCTCAGAATCCCATATGCATTTCCTGAACTCTTCAAAATGTTCTTTATAGCTTATTGCACTTATTTTTTCTGAAAATTTACTAACAATATGCCAAATGCAATACCTATGATGTGTATTTGGAAGAACAATAGAAATGGCTCTTGTCATTGCTGGATCTTGATCAGTTATGATCATTTTGGGAGGGGCCGCTGGCATTGCTTTCAACCATTCATTGAAAAACCACTCAAAAGAATCACTTGTTTCGTCACTTAAGAACCCACACCCAAAAATTGTTGTCTGTCCGTGGTGATTAACCCCTAATATCGGTGCAAATATCAAAGAATACCGATTCGTGTTGTAGGTTGTGTCAAATACCACCACGTCACCAAAATATTGGTATGACTTTCTACAGGTCGCATCCGCCCAAAAACAATGAGTCATCCTCCCGTCATCATCTTTCTCCATTGCAAACATAAAACCCGAATTTTTTTCTTGCTCACTCAAAAAATACTCATACAACATACTGGCATCATGGCCCTCCACACTTTTCCTCCTATCCCTTTCAACATTATAAAGATCTTGTTCTAAGAACCCAACGTTTTCAAGACCTCCAGATTGCAACTCTAAAATACTCATTTGTTGGTGGGTAGGCACATTTGCATCTGCAAGTTGTTGAGTTAACGCTTTTTTGGCAGTTGACACTGTACGATGTGATCGCAACAGATGCACCCTTCTTGGCGTCGTAAGAGGATGGTTATGACCCTCAACAAATTGAGAGATAACAAACTTATCATTTGCCCGGTCCTTCACAACGGCCAACTTTGCGCCACAACCCTCTCTAGTTAGCCCCCTACGACGTACAATATTTCCGCAATTGTTTTGGGCCCTAACCCCCTCTTTGAAACAAACATACTCTTTCCGTATGATTTCATTACTATCTCTACTCCTCTTACTAGAATGAACTCGCGTACCAAATCCGGATTCTCTCCCGTAGTTGTTGTAAAATTGCTGGACATCCTCTAAACTATCAAACTGTTGTCCAATCTTGGGTATTAGGTCATTCTTAACTTGCGGATTGTAAACTAGTACAGAAGAGTTTGCAGATGATACTAACGTTGATGATGACAATCGTTCTACATCTTCAAAGTGCTCCATCATTCTAAATTGGAACAACAAACCCCAAATAATTACTCAAACAAGCTTGTATTGGTAAAGAATTAGTCCAAAAATTGAAATCAGTCCATATACATAATATCAGTCCCTAATTAGTATCAATAGCTCCTTCGAGCAATGATCCCTAATAATATCAGTCCATATACATCAAACCCAGGTTCAAAATTTCCATATACATGCAGTAATTGCACAAGTCTATTCAAACCCAGGTTCAAAGATACTAGTGAACGAGGATTTTGTTAATTGTAATTTCTTATGTTTTAATTCATAAAATTCTTGCAATGGCAGTGGGTAGTACTTGATACTAGGCCATAGAACTGCCTTCCAAAGAAACCAGCAATTTGAAACGGAAGCACCTCGCAAAACGGAAGCACCTCGCAAACTGAAAGTTCAGGATATTTTTTAGAAAAATATTTTATATGCAGACCAACAGAGGCTTGGTGTCCACAGAAGCTTGCAACAACTAATAGAACAAATCTACTGCACTATTAGGAACCCTAGTTCAACCAGATCGCATTCAAAATACTACTGTATAAGACCACGCGGGTCTTATGTGGCGGGTTCGGGTTAAAAACCAGGTCTTATCCAGCAACACAAAATCCAGCAAGACAACTAATTTCCAGATCTAGGGTTCGAGTTTTCGAACATACCTTGGGTTTGCCACCGGAGCGCGTATATCGGCGACGGAGCGCGTATATCGGCGACGGAGCGCTGGCGAGGGTTGCGGTTGGCTGGCGACGGCGAGGCGTGACGCAGGAGAGGTCGGAGTCGGGGAGAGAGAGAGAGAGCGACAGAGAAGAGAGAGGAAACTCACTTCAAAATGAAACCAGAACATGATACTCGCGTTTTTATATGACCCGGAACCGAACCCGAACCCGTTGGATCTCAACCCGTTGCCTTCTTAACCCGCGTTTTTATCCGGAAATAATCACAGCCGTTGGATGAGATCCAACGGCTCTTAAAAGAAGTCCGGAAGATCAGAACTTGCGGGAGTCCGCCTAAGAAGGCTACTTATACTGATAATATTTATACACACATACATATATACTTATATAATATATAATACGTATTTATAAACATACGTATATTTTATAAATACATACATATAAACATATATATATAATACATATATATACACTATATATTATCCGTATACATTATACGTATATATATATGTGTGTGTGTGTGTGTCTCTCTCTCTCTCTCTCTCTCTCTATATATATATATATATATATATATATATTATATTTATATTGTAAGTGTATATATATAAGCATGTGTGTATTTTTTATGTATATATACGTATATTTTTAAATATATATACATATGTATAAATATCAATACATACATATAAACATATATATATATATATATATATATATATATAAAATACATATATACACTATATATTATCCGTATATATTATACGTATATATATATATATGTCTCTTTCTCTCTCTCTCTCTCTCTCTCTCTCTCTATATATATATATATATATATATATATATATATATATATATATATATATATATATATATATAAGCGTGCGTGTATTTTTTATGTATATATATGTATATTTTTAAATATATATACATATATACATGTATATGTATATTTTTTAAGTCTATATATGTACATTTATATATATATATATATATATATATATATTTTTTTTTATGTATATTTTTTAAGTATATTATACTTATATTGTAAGTATAATATAAATATAAGTATAATATATACATATATAATATAATTATAATGTATATGGATATATAAATATAACTATATGTAAGTGTTTGTAGTTATGTACTTATAATATACGTATATATACATATATATGTTATTTTTGAAATAATTCATTAAATCCATAGCAAGGGGCAAAAATGTCTTTTGATAGTTTAATACACATTCTCCTTTTCAAACATACCTTTCATCCAATCACTATATTATTTAACACACCCTTCTTAAAAATCACATCAATGTGGGCCACCACATCTTATTTAACACACCATATTAGTTAACACACCCTCTTTACTTAACACACCAAAAATTAAAACGGCATCCAATCGGCCCCTAAGGCTTTTCCAAAGCTAGTAATTGGCTTCACACTCTCCGATCTCTACTATTTGTACTCCTTTTTATATATGTAAATCTACCACTTGTACTCCTTTTCACATATATAAAAAAATCAAATAATTAAAAGGACAATGTTAATTTTTACACTGAGTTATAAAGACAAAAAAAAGGGTATAAATTAAAAAAAAAACTACTTTTTTTTGTACAAATATTAAACCTATAACTCAGTGATGATTTGTGTCACTTATTGTCGAACTTCCTAATCCAGTTGAGGTCTAATCATGGGGCTCCAAATTTATAATTTAGGTTATAGAGCAACTCAATGCGTTTCAATATATGATGATAAAAGAATGTGTTTCAGTCTATATTATTTGTATTTTCTTAACCCACCAATGTGCAACCAAGGTGATCGAGGGTTCTCATATTCTCTCCCAATTAGTATACGACGTCCTTGTTTTGCCACTGATTCAATAACTTTCAAAAATCACCAAGCGACGTGGAGCAAGTAGGATTTGCTAAGCACGTCAAGCTCAACCACATGTTGGATCTACCTAAGCACGACAATCTCTTCATTTATTGTGATCCACCTAAGCACGTTTCAAATATTTTACAGTACCTCAACGTGTTTCGCAATATATTACGAGAATATCTGAAATTTGTTGTTCAATAGACTTTCCTTAGCTCACCAATGGGGCACTAAGTTGAGGGTTCTCACATACTAATTTAGTAAAAAGAAAAAAGACAACTCATCGATTAATAGAAGTCATCGCTCATTATAGAAAGAGAAAAAGGTACACCAATAATTCATCCGTAAAAGTTATTCAAAGCCATTTTTTCCTGGTATATAATATATTATATGTTTAATGCCGTCTTTAGTGCCGAAAGAAGAAAAGTTAATTAGGCCATTAACCTTGAAAGAAGGGAAGAACACAATACAAAACATTAAAGGGAGACCAAACACAACAAGCAAAGAATTGTTTTGATTAGTTTGGTGTCTAAGCAACACATCTTGCCCTAATAGCACATTTCAAAGGGGATTAATCAAGATCTTTAGTATAAAGATTCATCATGTGGTCTCTCATGTCAAGCAAAATGAGACGCATCACAGTCTCGTTTAATGGTCTGAGTCATTTATTTCGTAGCTTTATTTATCCTTCATGCAGAATTTAGATTGACGAATATCAAAACACGCTTGGTCGAATTATATTTGACAATACACAAAATAAAAGTATGACCATCCATGCTTTTTTTTTGGTTGTTGACAAATATCAATCTTTCATTCAAATGGATATAACATTTAATCAATTTGATATTTGCATGGATGATCAGCAAATTAAATTTACAAATAGGACGACTCGAATCGTTAATTGAGATTATTTTTCATCACATCAGTGTTTCTGCATGAGGAATTACATGACTTTTCGTTACAAAAGAATCTTTTTTTCTTATAACTCAAAGTGTTACAAATCTCACCGCCCACTTACAGAAATTCTAAAGCCCTCTAAGAAAATCCTTACTCTAGTTCATTCCAACACAGAAACTTTTCAATTGGGATTGTTTATTATAACTTCTCAATAATTGTTTACAAAGCATCAACTAGCAGTCATATACTTTAAATTGCAAATTGAATCCATGCAGTGGTCACTCAATAGTTATACCAAAAGGGAGAAAGTTGCATGAAATGAGACAGTGCATGCACTTTCACTTTAACTTGAATTATAGTACTCTTATTTATTTGATTTGACCATTCACGTCATTATGCAGACTCCATATACGTATATATTTTACTTAACTGATTTTGAAACAAATCATATATATACGAAATATAAAACTACAAATAAATAAACTTATCACTATGATGTAGACAACATGTAAAGAATATAAAACTAAAACTCACAGGTTTCGAATGCAAAATTCAATAATAATTTAGTACAAAGTAGGACAAGTGTACGTATCATGTTTTGTCCTTAAAGCAAAATCTTCACTCACCCTCGGTGCTTACAGATTCAAATGTATGTCTCCCAAGATGACTTGATCTTTGAATGAAATAGCATCACTACAAAATGCGTGCACAGTAAACTAAAATTGTGCTTGAATTATTTGTTTTATCTTGATGCAAAGTACGAAAAAGTTCAACATTGTAAATGGAGAGAGATGGCATTTATAGTGGAAGATGTGATTGTTCCAACCAATAGTCATGACTATTCAAAAAGGGTGAAATGTAAAAGGTTGCAACTCACCGTTGGCGAACAGACACAGTCACGCCCCTTCAGTAGTGAAGAGGTGTGTGAAATGGAAAGGAAATTTCTAATATGGTGGGAAAAATTTAAAATTATGGATTCAAAATCCCCCAATCCCCCTCACCCCCCAAACAAAAAAATAATAATAGTAATTAAACTCTAGATAAGGTCGAACCCAAATTCATTTAATTACACGACCCAACCCACCCACTCTATCCCTAGCCCAAGCCCATGTCTGGTCTGGTGTAGTTTGGGCAGACAACCGGAGTGAACAACTATGGTAAATCTACAAGTGTGTGCGAGCTTATCTGCTCATAAATTTGGGTGCCTAAGACACCATGCCTTTATGTCTTCCTAGAGTATATAAACCTATGTGGGACTAAGCTCCAAAACCTATTCTTTTCATTCTTCAATCAACTTATACAAGAGAATTTTGATTCAATTTCTAATTCACAAGAAAATGGCCTTGGCAAATTAAATGCACCATATTAATCTATCAAAAGTTAACATTTTTCGTGTTCGAATTCGGTTTGGCTCAAATGATGTGTGAGTACTGCTCTTATTTAGTCTCAAACTTAGCCAAAAGTTATATTTCTCAAAATCATTTCCAACAGTCTCCTATATGAATGAATTGACAAGATAAACGATGAAATCAACATACAGGCACATAGAGAGCAAAATAAAAATTTCTTGTATAAAGATAGATAGCATGTGGCTTTTAATCTTTCCTTTTGATAGACTATTAGACTTACTAGCTTACCAATGGACATGATGCCTTAAATTGTTCAACCGTTTGTGTATGCACATACAATAGAATTTAACACAACATCTCCAAAGCACAATTTGCTTCTCATGATTGTGCTCATTTTGGCTCTAATATGGTGGGAAAATTTTCAAATTAACAAGTCAAAAATTTCTCTCAAAAAGTTAAACTCTAAAGGCCAAAATCAAATTTACCTAATGATAGAACCCGACCCGTTCTCCCAAGCCCAAGGTCAGCTCCAGGCAGATAACGTGCACGTGTGTGTGGTAAACCCAGAAGTGTGTGCATGGTAAACCCACAAGTGTGTGCATCCTTGCCCGATTACAAAATCTAAGTGCCCCTGAGAGTCGAATCTTCCCAGAGTATAGATAACCACTTAAATTCACTTTTCCAACCTATGTGGATCTAAGCTCTAAATCTCTTATTTTCATTCTTCAATAAACATCCAAAAGGGATTTTAGATTAACTTTCAATGTACGCAACAACGGTTTGACAAATTAAATGCGTCATATTAATTCCCTATTGAAAGTTAATAATTTTTGTATCCGGACTTGACTCAAAAGATGTGCGGGTTTAGCTCTTATTTTAACTCAAACTTACAAAAATCACATTTTCAATATCTTAATGGAAAGGCAAGATAGTAGAATGAATTATTTTCAAAGACAAACCTTAGTAACAAAAAAACCCTTCATCTGGAAGAATAAAATAAAAATTCCACTAATGATCAAATTGTTGAACAATCCACTACTGCTAAAAAATTCTTCCACTATTGACTAATTTGCTTGAAGTATTGATATCCATAAATTAGGAGGATCTTTACTTGCACATTTTTCTATGTGCCTTTACGGTGCATATAAGATTGACATATCAATCTCAATTTTCATACTTTTTGCGGTAAAAGACTTTAACAAAATAATAACCAAATTTAAGACCAGGGAAAGAAAAATGTAAGAGACAATCACTTATATAGTTTTCAAATTTCATTGGGTGCCCAAACTTTTTCATTTTTCTTGATAATATGATATTGATTTCTACTTAATTTTTATAAATTAACTAAATTTGGTGTGAGTTTTTTAATGATTATTTTTTCGTTGTTATTTGAATTGTTTTTGTATTCTTTTGTATTTCGTCAAAAAGGGCTTACTTACTAAAGGGCCATTGCCAACCTCATAGCCATAATTTTCTACAAAGAGATTTTTGGGGATTCCTAAGAAGATTCAATTCTTCTTGGTCTGACGAATTTGGTAGTTGTTTAGAGTATAACATATTAAAAGATGATAATCTTTTGCCTTTGTTGCTATCTTTTCAAAGATGAAATAGGAGACCAATGGAACAGGGACAGTTTTATTAGTGATGAATTTACGAATCAAAAGAAAAAAGGCGGACTAAAAACTCATGAAGGAAACATTTATAGTGTCCATAGACAAACATGGCAAAAATGTCAAGATTTGTTGAATTAAAAGCAACATATTGAAACATTGTTCTCCAATCTACCCAATGAAACCAAGAGAGACTATAGGGTATGATTGACAACCTCACTTAATTGTGCTCGATTCTTTTGAGACAAGGGCTTTGATTTCGTGGGCATGATGCATCCCAATTTTCAAACAATCAAGGAAACTTTCTTGAGCTTTTGAAGTTTCTTTCAGAGCAAAATGAGAATGTTAAGGTTATTTCACTTTGATGGATGAAATGTCTACCTTTTGTAGCAACAATAACAATATTGATGCCTAACATTGAAGGAAACTATGTTTCTTGAGGAAAATCAAAGCGTCGAGTTGAAGAAATGACAATCTCTCAGCACTATCGTGTTGAGTCATTGTATATATTCATAGATATGCGACTCCAAGAGCTTACTAACTGATTTAATGAGGTGAACATCGAGTTGCTTCTTGCTTTGCGTGTCTAAATTGATTCAACTCATTTGCAAGTTTTGAAAAACAAAGGTTAATTCGCTTTGCCGAATTTTATCCAAGAGACTTCTTAGGCATTGAGATTTGGGTACTTCTAAATCAACTAGAGAATTTCATCATTTATTGCATTCCAGTGTTGAGTTTACAAATTTAAAAGGGATTGGTGATTTGGCTCAAAAGATGGTTGAGACATAAACAAATATAGCATATCTATTGGTATACAAGCTTCTTTTTTTGGCGTTAATTTTACTTGTTGTGACTGCTACAGTGGAGAGAGTATTTTTTGATATGAAGACTATAAAGAACTGACTTCGTAACCCTTTGTCAAGTACAATGAAAAAAATGTATATAATATGGTACTTGACCCTAGTGGTCATAAATCCTAGATTCACCCCTGCAAACACTTGAATGTTTCATTGGTGCCCACGAGAATCTTTTTGTTTATTCCTTGGGTTATAACCCCCAAAGAGAGTCACTTTACTTATGTTATTGTTGCTTCTTCTTATTTGTACAAGTGCGACTGATGATTACCTTGTTGTTTTGTTGCTCTGCAACCATGAATCCTGTAGCTTCAAGAAAAGCTAATGCTTTGCTCCCTCATCGCCCTAAATACCTTGCTGGTCCGACGAACCTAGGTGCTTGTCCTCTTCCAAAGACACCTAAGAATCACCTAGATGTCCCTCCGATGGTTCATGTTGTGGTGGTGGATAAACAGAAGGCTCCTTAGCCTCTTTGTAGGTTGGTGAAGAGGGGGCTCACGAGACGTAAGAGATCTCACGTGACGGCAGAAGCCCGCGAGTCACCTTCTTCTCACTCTGTGCATCCCGCTCCATAAGTCGACCAATTGTGTAGTTATCTAGATCATTTCCTTTTGATTAACTAAGTGTTGGGCCAACCGGGTCTAAAGCTAGCTCCTGTCCATCCTCGTCCTATCGCTCCTAATGCTTCTATTTGCAGCCCATTATCTCTGTTTATGATGCTTAGAAGATTGGTGCTCAAATGTCAGGCTTGTCCTACCTGAGCATTCAAATCGCCTTGCCTAATGATTCCTTCCTCAACCCAAAGGTCTTTTTGGAGAGAATGAGTGCTTTTGTAAGGAGTGACTTGGCTTTGGTCATGAGCTCTCTAAGAGGGACATCACTTAGAAATTCATGATCTCGATAAGCCGAAACTACTTGGCGCACTTGTCTCTTATAGCTTCCCTTTTTTCCATTTATTTTTGCTTGACTTCACGCCTTCATCTTGTTCGGCCTGCGTATAAGGGATGTGCCAGTCCATTGGGATGGTCGATTAGAAGCGAAAGCTAGTGATGGCCCAACAATGGCTGAAGAAAATGACTAATTTGCAATCTAAGCTGGAGGCCCCCAAGAATGAGAGGGATGAGTTGAAAGAAGTAACTTCCTGAGCTATTGAGGAGTTTGCACAAGCCAAAGGTACTGCCTCTAAGGCTTTGGGATAGCTTGAGCTAAAGAAAGCATAAGCCAATTTTGCTTAGAAGGCCCTTCAAACCAAGAAGGGTAAGTTGGAGGCAGCAGAGGTGGAGAGGTAATCGGCCATAGACCTCATTCGAAGGGTTAAGGATGAGATATTCACAAGCGTCTAGATGATCGAAGTTGAGCAAGAAGACCAAGTAGTTGTTGAGTGTAAGACTCAAGGATAGTGGTTGCTGAGTGCAAGACTTAAGGATATGGAGATGAGATTCATTTGTTTCAGGCCAAGGCTAATTCAGCTGTAGTGGTTTGATGAGAAGACGGAGGATGGTGGATCTAGAGTGACGGCATTTTTGTTTCTTTACACATTTCTTCACTCTTTTTTTTTTTTTTTGGTGGGGAAAATTTAATCTCCTTCGTAACTAAATTTTGATTTCTATATTGTAAATAAATTACTTGGTTTTCTTCTATACTTTTGCGTTTTGAGTTAAATTTTGACGTCTTGCACTTGATTTGAGCATTTCTTTCGAAGTGTTGCATTTCTCCTCCATTGATTGGTCTTGCTATCTTGGCCTGAGGAAATTAAACTTGGGGACTCCTTAGCCTCTCTAAATGTTTTATCATTTGAATGACAACTTAGTAATCTGTCTAATTAGTTAAGGATAACTTGGTGACCGTTTGAGTAGTCTATTCGATCGGCTGGAAGCAACTCGGAGATTATTTAGTAGTCGATTTGATTCGCTGAACTTGACTCGAAGATTATTTGATAGACTATTTGAGCGGTTGTAGATGGCTCGAAGACTGTTTAATAGTCTATCTGACTGGCAAAGTTTGACTTAGAGACTGTTCGATAGTCTATCCGATCGACTGTAAATGGCTCGAAGACTGTTTAATGGTCTATCCGATTGACTAAGCACGACTTGAAGACTGTCTGATAGTTTATTTGATCGGTTGAGCTCGACTCGGAGATTGTTCGATAGTCTATCTGATCCATTATAGATGGCATGGAGACTGTTTTATAATTTATCTGATTGACTGAGCATGACTCGAAGACTATTTGAGAGTCTATCCAATTGGATGAGCTTGACGCAAAAACTGTTTGATAGTCTATCTGATCGGTTGTAAATAGCTGAAGACTGTTTAATAATCTATCTGATTGGCTAATGACTCGAAGATTGTCTGATAGTTTACTCGCGCTCTTCAACTTGTATTAGTTGAACAAGATTTTAGATATAGTTTAGACAAATTTTGAAAGCTCGGTCTCGGTTGGCAATTCCGGTTCAAAACCATGTTCACCCAATGTTCTTCTCTATTTATCGAGTTGTAATTCTTTTCTTATTTTAGAGCGTTTGTTTTAGGAAGTGAAAGGAATTCAATCTTGTAATTTGTTTTAGTTTTAGTCAAGCTGCTCAAGCAACTAGGTCGGATTGTTATATTCATCTCTAGGGTTTCTAGATGTTTAAGCACTATGCCACCGAGTTTAGGGAGGTAGAGAGTATAAGCAACAATTAGCCCTAGCGTTCCTTTGATCATTCCCTTTTGACAATTCATGCAAATGAAGATGTTTCTTGAGATACAATCATCGTCATCAAAGGTTTTCTTACATATCAGTCTTCATCTTTGGGTATTAGAAGGCTTGAGGATTCAAGGCGTATGCAATCAATCACTTGATGTGGTGAACGAGAATTCGACAAATCAATCTTGGATCAACTATGAGGAATCGTAATTGTGAGTATAGTTGATTTGTAATCGCACAATAGTAATTTTAGTGATTTGATTCTTTTCGTGATTTTTACCCATTTGGGGGTTTTCCACGTAGATTGCGCATTTTGCATTTTACGCTATTTCTTTTATATAATGTGTGTAACTGTTACTTGTTGGGTTAGTATCGTTATTCATGATCATTAATATAAGAGCTGGGGCCCACGTGTGCAAATTACAGTAGCCCACAAAGTGGACCACAGAGAGAAACTTCCTCCTTTTTTATAATTGTTTTTGTATTTTGTCCTATACCCTTCATAAAGTCAAGATGCAAAAATTATGCAAAAGAAAAAAGGTTTGAGACCACTCTATTGTCCCTAATATCTAAGAATGAAATGTCTTGAAACATATTGTAGGTTTGAGAACAAATGAGACTTCAGTACTCATGCATGAATCTCCCAGTCAATGAAGGAATCAATTTTCAAGATTTCTGAATCAAAAAGAGAAACCAAGAAGTGTTTCATTCAACAAAAGCATCTAGTGGTGAAAGGAATCAGCATTCCATGATGCAAATTCAAAAGGGAAATAGTTTAAGAACGTCTAGTGTCGAGCCCCAAGGGTTTAGTGGAACATCTTTCCCCTCAGGTTGAACTTTGGGGAACTTTTTTTTTAACAATAGAGGTATCCGGCCGGCTTTGGGTACGCTCAGTCTATTGTTGACTAGTCCTTGAGACCCTAGAGATAACGATCGGGCATAAATCCTAGTGGCTCCAAGTAAGTAGTTCTAGTGGAATTCGAACCCATGACCTTAAAGGAGTATGCCCTTTAGCCACCTCGCATGCCACTAAACAAACCTTGGGGTTAAACCTGGGGAACTTATTAAAAGATGAAACAATATTACTTGACTGCCTAATGAAGTCATAGATACAAATTTTCTCCCTCTTAGAGTGATCCCTCTTGCGAAGTAAGAGTTATTACTTGACTGCCTAATAAATAAAAAAGATCAAAGAGAAAAAGAGAATCTTACTATAACTTAATGGAGAAGTATTGTGGATGTGTGTGTGACCACAAGACCTACAGATATTCACAAATTAGTAGGGATTAAACAAAGATACACTTGTACATATAAGGGTTATTTTGTGTTTTTTTTTTCCTCCCCCTCTCTAACTTTACGCATGTATCTTATGAGGAGTGTTACGGTCTCAGAAAACTTTTTTTAAAAACGTCCCAGTATTCAAATAAAACATCTGCGAATTCAAGGGTTAAAATTTATTTAAATTTGGAAACTCATACACTCAAATAAATCTAATTTATTCATTTTGAATTTCGAAAAGTTTTTCTTTAAAAAATTTACCTTTTCATACCATATTTGTTGTAACACAAGAGGGACCCCATGGGGTCACGTGGTAGGTTGTTCCATGACACACTATCTAGCCTTTATTGTGCTAACTTTTTAGCACTCATGAGTGCACCCTTGAAATGCATTCATGTGCGTGCTCTTTTTCCAGATCTTATCACGCCACTAAACAATAACAAACTATCCGTACAACCAGCTTTTTTACATGGTCGTGATTTCAATCGTCACGGGAAGCTCCGAAGCCTTTGAAGGTTGATCAAGAAGCCACAATGTATTACAAAAACAAAGTTAATGTACTGTATTTGAGTTTTCTTGTTTTCTGCATTGTTGGAATTTTACGACGGTTGTGAATGATGTTCGGGACGCTTCCATCAATGAGATATTTTCTGGGCTTAGGCCCGAAAGAATAAATTCACGAGGCCGACGAAGGGATGAGGCAAAAGGAGACACTTTTACGTAGAGGTTGAATAACACCTCTTTCAAAGTATTAGAATGAGGTTCGTGTCTGCGCTGAGGTGGCAATATTGAAATCCCTTCGTCTAGCCAACGATGATGGGCATAGAAGACGACAGGGACACTTACATCAAAGAAATTTAGTTATTGTATATGTGTTGCACCAAATTATAACATGTCATTCTTGTATATGATTTAAAATAAATAGATTTATCTTATTTTTATAGATTGTTAATTAGTCTAGTTGGGGATTTTTTTGTCTTTTAATAGTTAATGATAAATAGTTTTTTTTGAAAAAACAAATAAAATCTTATTTGAAAAAATCTCTTGAGATTAACCGTAAAAATATTCATTACAAACTTTTGTCGATCAAAATTTAAGTTTCAGTACTTATTTTTAGACAATGTTGTAAAAATAATGAATTATAAATTGCAGTGGCTAACAATAAAAACTCGAAGTTAAGTATTTTTTTCTTTCAAATCAATTATAAAAATAAACTTCAACGACTATGATCAATAAGTTGTCCCAACTGCGTCAAATTTGTAGATGAGCCAGCATTTTAACGAACTTAACCACTACATGAAATGTACTTCCTCTTAACAAGTTATCGAAATTTGTAATTGTCTGCAACTATTTTTTTTTTATAGCCGACTTTGAAATTACTTCCAACTTATTGCCGACTAGTTTTCGGAGGGCCAATCACATTGTCCAATTAGTTCTTCTATCATTTATATATCCCATAAAAAAATTTTTGTTTGCACTCAATTATTTATTTCTATTCAATTATTGAAGGAGTGACAGAATGCATAATTATTAGGCCTAATGAACATACATGCTGTTTTTTTTTGGGACATATTTAAAGAAATTGAAGGTTAGCTATTAAAAAAAATACTTATTTGTAATTAGCTTCCAAAACTTATAAAACTCAAGTGCTGACCTTCATATGTGAATTTTTTCCCGTTTTAATTAAAACCCGTTAGTGGAATTAAAAAATTACTCCCCGACATTAGAAAGAGATAGGCTACGAGGAAGAGCACCAAAATACTTAGGTCCAAAGCTTACACTTAGTTTGGATTGAGGGATTTGGAGGGAAGGTGAGGGATTTGAAGATTATTTTTTTATTTGGATTGTATTTTAGAAAAGAAAGTGAGGGATATTGTAGTGCTCTTAAAATCACACACGTGCGATAAAAAGAGCGCACACTTGCGACAGTTGACACGTGCAAGGATGTGAGAGCGAGAGCGTGTAGAAGTTAGGATTGCTCCAAGTGATGATAAAATTGCGCCACAAATCCGACTTCCTCGGGTGTTGTGTACGGTCTACGGGAATTTGAGGACAAGTTTTCGGGTTTTGCCTCAATTAAGAGTACTTCTAATTTCGAATGAAGATGAACTTAGCTAAATATGAAATTAAACGAGCTAAAATAATATTAGATGACTGAAAAAACGAACTGATCAAACCATGGAGGTTTCTTCTATTTAAATAAATAGGTGTGATACTCAAAAATAAATTAAACCTTAACTAATAGAAAGTAAAGGAAATGATAAAAGATGAATAGCTTGGAAATGATAAAAGCTGAATAGCTTGGAAATTGATATGTATGTGATGTTGGTTGGTGCTGGATCTCTTCCCAATACAACCTGACCAATGTTCTGAATACCGGATCGATTTGGGTACCGATTTTCCTATTGATACGGTACGTACCGGTACCGGTCATGTACCGGATACCGTATCGGATTTATCGCAACTATCAATATATATATAAATTAATAGAGAGAAAGTCAAAAAAAATTAATTTTTTTCGCAATTCTTAAAAAAAAAAAAACAAAACAAATCCGGTACCGGCTGGTACCAGCCGATATGGCCGGTATTAGCCGGTACGGCCGGTACCGACCGGTATTGAAGGCGGTATGGTACTAGGAGTACTTGGTATCGTTTTTATGTCAAAACGGTACGTACGGTACGGTACGGTATTGACAACTTTGAACCTGACATTGTATTTATAAACTTTCATTAAGCCAACTAACTGTTAGCAACAACCTCCTCTTTTTTAGTCCCTCATCTTAATCTACTTGTGCAACAAATACTCCTTCATTACCAAGTGTCCCACTATCTCTTGACTGCTTGAGAAAATAAATGGCACATCTTCTCTATATCGCCATGTGTTACCAAAACTCTACCAACTAACCTTACTCGGGCCCCACTCTATTTATTAAAACACATATTTTTAATGAAATTCTATTTTATATCCAAACATTGTCCCCCTCAAACTCCTAATTTGGGACTAAAAATTTAGAGTTTGGATATTGACTCCTGATACCTTCGGTTTCCCATTCCATGAACCGGAAAGCCCAAAAAATTGCCCGCGGATACTCTAAAGGCACATTTCAAGGGATTCATACTCAACTCATATCTGCCTATCATTTTCAAGCCCTTCCTTAAATTTGAGAGGTGGTCTTGGAAGGATTCTGTCTTGATCACCACATCATCAATATAGATTTCTATGAAACGGCTTATGAAATTATAAAAGATGGCGTTCATGACTTTTTGGTATGTGGCTCCCGCATTCTTCAGGCCGAATGGCAACATTCAAAGGTCCATAATGCCCAGGCAACAAAAGGCCATTTTAGGGACGTCCTCCTCTGCTATCATGATCTAATTATATTCGAAATGGCCGTGCATAAAAGATAGGACTTTGTATTTGATCGCTCCGTCCACCAGGAGATCTACTACTGGCATAGAGTACTCATCTTTAGGAAATGCTATATTTAAACTGTGGAAATCAATGCATACCTTATTTCCCCATTCTTCTTGACTACGGGCATAATATTCGATATTCATTCTACATATCGGGCCGTTCTAATGAAGTCAATCTTAAAGAGACATTCAATCTCCTTCTTGACAGGAAAAGTCACATCTATGGACATTCTCCTAGGCGACTGTTTGAAATGCCTGAGACTTTCCTTGATTGGTAGTTTGTGTTCCATCAATGGCCTGGATAATCTTGGCATCTCCTCATACTCCCAAGCGAAGCAATCTTTATATTCGTGAAAAATATGGATGAGTTAAACCTTGATTTCCTCTGGCAAGTGTTGGCTGATAAATACAGGCTTGGAATTCTCTTCTGTTCCCAAGTTTACTTCCTCCAGAGGATCCTGAACCTCAGTTCTATTATCATCCAGCTTGGCTGGTGTAGCTTCTAACTTTTCCCACTGTATGACTTCTTCCTGGGGCTGATCTTCTTCAAAGATTACTTCGGCTGTATTAGCCAAAATCTCTGCCTCCTCATGTGAACTCTTGGCTAGATAAGCAGTTGATCTAGCCATCATGGCCTCTAGAGCCATGACCTGCTCATTCAATGTCGGCTTCAGATCCATCAGTCAATGCTTGAATGATTGGAATGATTGGCCTATTCGCCTCAGTTATGAGGGGTCCGATCATTTCCTTGTAGATTGCCTTGAGTTCTTCCAAAGAGGTATTCTTTGATAATGTAACGGCCTTAGGCTATCCAATTTTGCCTTTTCCTGTCACTTTCACCAAGCCTATTTCTTTATCATATAGCATAGCTTCAGCATGATTAGCAGAGGCAAGAAACAACCTTCTATCAATGATAAGATTCATTATGATAATCCCCTAAGATGTAGTCACTCCTCCTGCAAAATTTGAGATACTTTGCCGAGTTTGATCAGTAGAGTCTTGGGCATGAGGTCTATAGCAAGTCCATTATCCACGAGCAGCTTGTTCACTGGGACCCCGTCAAGATGCCCAATAGTATACAACCGTTGTATGTGTTGGACCGTTTGTAATTCAAGATGTTCTGGTTGTAGGAGAAGTGGGTTGTCCCTTGTTAACTGCACATGTTCTTTTACGACGATTATTGAAGACATCTCCATCTCTCTTCTAAGTTTGATTTGCGACAAAAGTTTTGACGAACTGCTTAGCTAGTTGCTCCTAGCTACTGCTTGAGTGAGGGGGAACAACATAAAACCAATTCAAGGTAGTTTCGCCTAGGCTCATGAAAAAGGCTCGACAAAGTAGATTGTCATGGCTTATAGGAACCCTTTTATGTGCACCATCAGATTTGTCCTGCCATTGTATAATTGAAATTTTAGAGCGAGCTTTTTGGGTACGCCTCTCCCTGGTCTGTATTGATAATGGCGACGCTGCCAACTGTTGCAGCTCTCTTTGCGTCGCATCATTGACTGGCCGGCAAGAGTGTGCGTCGTTAGGGCGCCGGCCTAAGTCAATGGTTTAATTTTCATAAAACAGGACTTCCCTCAAAATATTTAAAAACAAGTATAGTGGAGAGTCCGGAGTATCGACCCACAGGGAATAGGAAGTTAGATTCAAAGACTTCGCAAATTTGATTTTTCGACGTTTCGGACGTCAACCTCAAAGTTTGTTTGGTGTGGTTAACAACTATATTAAGTAGGTGAGGGATTAAAACGAGTTTTAAAGAAATAAGCTTAGTCTTCGGAATCTATTTAATGTCAAACTTACTTTAAACGAAATCTCCTCTTATAACTCAACCTATATTCTGGTTAAGGTTTCTAGGTCGAAAAATATTCAATGAAAATCATTCTTTTTGCTCAAGAGATGTGTTTCCAAATCTACTCAAGTTCAAGAAAATGTAATCCAAAATAGGGACGACATAGGCTTAAGTATTAGATATACCAAACATATGGCAATAACTAAGCAAAAGCTTAACTCTACCTTTTGGTTTCTAGAAATAAGAACTTGAATATATTTGAGAACAAACTTATAAAATGGTTAGGAGATTTGAATAAGAGTGAGTTTTAGTTAAATTTCATCCTAAGACCTAGCTTATGAAAGTTTAGCTACTCAGAGAACATAAACATGGAAAGAAAAGGAATGAACACACTAACTAATAACAAAGAGAGATTCACCAACTAATACTAAAAATCTGAGGAAAAACAATATAGAAAGCAACTTGCCGGAAAACTAAGTTAAAAGCAAGAACACAACTAAATTAAGCTTGGAATAACTTACTCTTTAAAGGAAACAATGTCTTACACTTGATGAAAATCTCAGGGAAAATGAAGAACACCAAGAACTAGAGAGAGAAGCTCTCAAGGTTTTAGAAAATCTGATAAAAACTAAGTGCTAAGGCTTACAATACAATATATACCTAAAGGGAGAGAGATCCACTTATCTCTCCCATACACATGCCTATGGGGGACCAAAACATGCTCAAAGCATCCCCCTACACCCTTTTGCAAAGCAAAAGACGTGGAAGAATCATCCCAAAAGAGTGGTGAAGAGCATGGAGCCGAAATTTGCATTTAATGCGCGTCAGAAGGGCTCTATCGATAGGAGTGGGTCTCTATCGATAGAGAAGTTGTTTTTGGTCAGACAGAATTTGGTCTCTATCGATAGGAGTGTGTCTCTATCGATAGAGAAGTCCTTTGGTCTTCTTTGATCATGCCTTCTATCGATAGGAAGTGACCTCTATCGATAGAGAAGTCCTTTGGTCTTCTTGATCTTGCCTTCTATCGATAGGAAGATACCTTTATCGATAGAACTCATCCTCTATCGGTAGAGGGCTCTACTTTCTGGTCCTTTTGATAGGGCTCTATCGATAGGGAAGAACCTCTATCGATAGAGAATGCTTCTGACTTCTATTTTCAGTTCTTCCTTGTCTCTTTGATCCGGCCTCACTTTTACTCCTCCCGAGCCTTCGTTTGGTCCTCCATCAATGTCGCCAATGGTTCCGAGGCCGTAAGTCATGGTGGAACCTTTGGGCATTTATTTAACGCTCGAAAACCTGAAATGGTACAAAGACAACTACGCGTGCAACATTAACTAGAACAATACATTTGTCGACGCATAAATGCCAATTTGAGTACAATGAGCCACGTTATTATGCAATATAGTGCGCTCATCAATCATCGTCTCTTTGACACACTGTCTGTTATTGATTAGCCACTCTTTCATATCAAGGGGTTTCTGACGAGCTCGACGTACACCGCATGATGCTTGCTCTTCTCGAGCGTCGTTATGGACGACCAATGCTGGGAGAGGTTCCTTTTTGTGACGATTTGGGTGATCTTCCTCCCGACGTCAGGACCCTTCGATCCTCGTGCGCCCACGTCTCCCTATGTCAGAGAATTGCAGTTGGTCTCATTCCCGCCTCAGGTGCCTGTTTTTCCTTTCTATCCTGTGCAGATAACACATCATCTCTTCGAGTCGAGATCCTTCCTTCGCACCTTTTTTCGATCACTATACCCTTCGAATCATCTCGTGTCCTTGAGCATGATCCGTTGCAAGTTCAGCATCTTAGCCCTTCTTCGGGTGGGTCTTGTTGCTCATCTTTTGATGCCAAAGGAAGCGCTGGTGGTGGTGGAGGAGGTAGGTCCACATGTGGTTGGGTCTTGAACCTGTTCTCCATGTGTATTTCCCGTGAATCCTAGGGGAGGAATCTCTAGAATGTCCTTCCTCTAACCTTTTAGCTTGGGAGGCACTGGGGTAGAGATTTTGACTTCTCCTTGCCAATGTTTCTCTTTGGTGTCTCGTTATGTGGTGTTCCTGCCATGATACTTTAATTTTTCCACAGACGGCGTCAATTGTAGGTGGGGTGATTTTCTCAATCGAATTGAAGATTAATGCCTCACTTATCCAGCAGGACCCACCACTATTGTGGCCGGAAGACACTCCAATGATTAAGTCAGACAAGGTTCATAAGAATTTCTATAAAATCGAACTAAATTCTCTTTTGACGTATAAGTTAGTGTGTACTTCTTATCATGGACTTGGACCTTTATTTATATACTTTGTGACTCAATCTTTTCAATTCTCTTAGGAATCGGATTCCTCATTAGAATCGAAGTAAGACTGTCTTCTGATTGGTCACTAATAAGATAAAACCATCCTGAATTCTCCAAGGAATTATCTACTATTATTAGAGTTTCCTTCAACATCAAACTCCTCGTTCTAAGCTGAATTGTCCTAAGATTCCTTCTCCTTATCTGAATAGAGCTTTTCCTAAACTACTTAGGGCTTCATTCTACCACCCTTCCTAGTTCAGCAATAATGAGCACTGCTCTTACCAGGTCGGCGACTTACCAACCTCCTTTCTTAGGTCCGTTGATCACTAAACCACCTTTCTCAGGTCGACTGTAACATGAACCGCCTTTCTCAGGTTGGCTTCATTCTCACGTGACTGGCGCATACGCACGTGTGTGAGAACACTTGTCTGTTGAACTAACTTAATCTTTTAAGGAAAATTCAATATCTTTATTTAAGTTTTACCTCCTTCAGTTTGAAAATTATAAACCAAAATTTTTGATTTGGTCTGAATTTTTCTTCCTTTCTGGACCAAATTGGACCGATTACACCCCTAGTTCTTGCAAAAAAAAAAAAACTATGAAGCATAGAATGAAACTCTTCTAAATCTTCAGAATACATTTTTTTTGGAGAAGACACATGTTACGAAAAATACGATAAACAAGAAGAAATAATCAACAAGAAAACAGAAAGACACAGAGATTTACATGGTTCTGAATAAGCAATAGCTTAAATGTACGTCCACGTGAGGAGAGAGATTGCTTTCACTATGATCAAGAGAAATTACAAGGGCCGACTATGTTCTGAAACCCTAATGTGAGGTGCCTAATCAATTAGATCTCAATTTGCTTTCTAGGGATATCTTTTAGGGAACTATGTCTATCATATTTATAGGAAACTCAAAATAATATGAACGAATATCAATCCCTAAAGAATAGGAATATAAATCCCTAAATAATAAGAAAGTATCCTAAATAGATTAGGAAAATAAATTTTCCAAAACTTACTAGGATTCTCGCGGGCATAGCTTACTACCAGTAGTACTACAAGCTGTCCAAAAAAAATTAATAGCTTTTACTACCAGTAGTACCAACACTATTACCGGTAGTACTGATCACTGCCCAAAAACTGAACTTCCTATTACCGGTAGTTTCAACACCACTATCGGTTATACCAGCTACTACCCAAATACTTTACTTCTTCAAATTCAAGGCACTTTCCTACAACACAAAATCTAAAAATTACATTTTCCATGCTCTTCAGTTTTTGAAACAGATTCAAATTAAGGCTACATTTGTTTCAATGTAAAACATTTTCCTGTAACACATTTTGCTCATATTTCGGATCTTGATTCCACACAAGGTGAGGAAAATATTTTTGGAGTAAAACATTTTACGACGAAAGAATCAGAGCCACCCGAATAAAGTTGTTGTTTTAATTTAATATTTTACATTTATATTTTATGGAGAAATTCCAAGTAAATAATTTTGTTGGAGAGTTTTATGGAGTTAGTTTTACATTGACTTGGTGTCCTTATTATTCTCCAACAAACAAAGATCACTATCCTATAGCAGTTCCTATATAATAGGTTTAGTTGATTTTGCTAACAGATTACAATGTTAATTCTAATTGTATAACGTTAGTTGGTTCCTATTTTTACTCCTAATAATCAGATTTTGCTTATAGCTGTTGCTACCTAATAGGACCATGTGGTTTATCCTAACGAATTATGCCGTTGGTTTCTTGTTCCTATTTTACCTCCCCATGATCAGACATTCCTCAACAAACTAACGTATATTTCCGTTGGCTATAAATTACGTTGGCTGTTTTTCTTAATATATACAACAGTTCTATATTTTCCAATTCTCACTACTGCCATAAAAACAAAAGCTTCTTATATACTCCATTTTGTCTTTCTTTAACCCTTATACAAGTGCTCCATATCATATATACCTACCTTACTTTTCCATATTGCCGTACCTTTAATTGCTACTAGTTTTATTTGGATTTCGAGTGTCGGGAAACAAAAGGTTCGTGAGTTAACTTCACTGCACAGAAGGAGGCTCGTAGGTCGTTGTATCTTGGGGAAGGAGCGCCATTCAACCCCGTGCAAGAGGGGGTGTATCTTTCCTAAGGAGAGCGCTATTCGCGTGCCTCGACCATAACTCCACAGGCTATTCTAATCTTTTCTCTGTTAATATTAATTTGCTAGTTGGTTGTTTATTATTTGTTTGGCATTTAATTTTCTACAGATTATCCTAATTCGTGTATTTTCTCCAACAGATTTTTGTTGTTTTGATCAAATTACCAAGTTAAGAACAAAAAGGTATACGTAGCTAGGGATGATAAAAAATATTTGAGTGGAAACTACGCACACAATTTTTTGTGTATAGATCCGGAAATAAATGTGTTCGAAATCGTTGGATACGCGAGGGACCCTCATTATTTTGTGAGTTGTACGTATATCTAACAGTTATTAATACAGTTGTGTTCAGATTTGTGCACGAATTGAAGATTGTGTGCAGAGAATTTCTCCAGACAAAAATGTGCTACAAGTGTTGTGGTAGCCAAAGGGAAGACAAATAAATTTTCATATGGATGATTATGATGACCTAAACCAAAAGCCAAAAGGTCTATAAAAGCAATCATAAACCAGAAGAAGCATATAATCTCCAAACAAAATTAGCACATCTTGGCCCCCTTGTACACATGATGTGCCTCCAGACTTTGACAAATTGCAATCTCCTAACAGAAAAAGCAAATACATTTCCAAAAATGTCTGGACCTTTCAATTTTCATTATTTCAAACTAATTATCTTTGTGTTAGTGTGTGATCAATATTCTTTTGGATGGACCCCATTTATCCTGGCAAGTACAGCTTATCTATCACATTTAATAATGTGTTTTTTTCCAAGAATTTTGGGTATTATAGCTCTTATGAACTTTATAAATATGCTAAGTATATGTGAAGTTTGTTAATTTTCTACAATCGACTCACTTGTAGTTTAACCGTATGGCATAACGCCTTAATCTAAATTTGCACTATAATTTGCTAGGAGAAGAAAATTAACTTTTACCCGACGTACCATGAGTCCGATTTTTCCACTGCCTTATAAGTAGGGTGAACAATATCCTCTAGGCGAATGGTTAAAACGTTTCGAAAGCTTTGAGGGGAGTTTAGCATAGATTAATAATTTTGCGAAAGACAATGAGTATTCTTGATGTTTAGTGATCCTTTGTCTAGTTTTTTTTCCAACTATTTTGAATTTTATAATCGAACTCAACGAGAGGAATAAAAATAGTATAGGAACATGCATGTATCCAAGTTGACTAAAGTTGAAATAAGACTATCAGAAAGATATAGTGAAGATGATTCTCAAACTTTTGTAGTCTTTAGTAAAAAAAAATTTATTTTGGTCATACTTTTACATTTTTTAAATTTCGTTCTTCCAAAAGAATGATTAGTTTATGGAAAAAATAATGCAAATCTAACAAAGATTCATAAAAAAGAATGACCTTAGGGTACACAATGCCAAAATATGTCTACTAAAACTTAAGATGAGTGATAACCGCATAGTTTAATAACTCATTCAAAGTATTATACGATCAAAAAGTCTAGGAGCATATACACTCCGGACACATTCGTACACAGATGTGTTCGGAATCGTTGGATACATGTGAAGTTCATATGATTCCAGTTTCGTACTGATAGAATTGGAACTGTACAAAAAATTCAAGATGTGTGTGTGTGCGTGCGCGCCGCATGCGCACAATCCCCTTTCTAATAAGAAATTTTTTATTTTTCTAAAATGCGAACTTCCTATTTTCTGATCAAATTTTAATGATCTAAATCGTTCAATGTGTTTAAAATATATTTTTAAAGATATTTGTGAGAAATCGACTAAAAAATATATCGCAAAGGACTTGATCTAAATAGTTTTTCATAAATGCTAACAAAAATAATTTTACAAAAAACTAAATGGATCAAGTCTATCCGAGTAATATTTTGAGTTGATTTCTCACGAGTACGCTTAAAAGCATGTTTTAAACACATTGAACGGTTCGAATCATAAAAGTTTAATCAGAAAATGAGAGATCCACATTCTAAAAAAATAAGGAATTCTTTATTAGAAATTTTCTGTACAAGTGCGCGCGCACGTATAGAAATTATTATCAACCCACTAGATACATGAGTAAATTTGCATTCTAGATGCAATGGTTTAATTTCAAGATTATGAATAATAAAACCTAGCCATAATTATGGTGGTGGTGACAATGATAGAATTGAGGAACAGATGTTTCATTTGGAGGCCAAAGCTTAGTGTCTAAGCCAAGTTATGGAGTAGTGACTGTTTTTATGGTTTATGTAACTTCTCTCCTTTTGATGGGGTGTTCTTGTCTCTTCCTCTTCGCCATCAACATAATAAAATAAAAAAATGATTTCACTACACACACTCTCTCTCTCTCTCTCTCTCTCTCTCTCATGTGAGAAGCTAGCCCTTGTCTCGTGCATAGATTCCGAATAGACAATACTTGTAGATAAATTTGAGTAGAATAATACCAACCCAATCTGCAGTCACGAGGAAGGCAATACAATGATTAAGAATAACCTTGTTCTTAATTAATCCAAATGATCATATGCTTACCAATGGCCTAATGTCACGCGACATCACGTGGTTGCTTCTGAACTTGTTTTGAAACCTTAATGGACACTTTTAGTACTATTAGATCTGATTGATCTGAGGAGCATATATAAATTTGGAACCTTTTTTTTTCCTACTCACACCCACCCAGCTGCTTAATTAATTTATTAACTACTACATTGGGTTTGATCTGGATCCAATCTCATGATCCACCTACTGCAGATGAAAACTAGAAACATTAAAAAGTTTACAGATAATAAGCAGGTCAAGCTCCTTATTTAAGATCTGATCAACTTAATTTTTCTCTACAGATAATAAGCAGGTCAAGCTCTTTTTTTTTTTTTTCAAAAAAAATAGAAACATTAAAAAGTTTACATCAATATTAATATTTGAAGATTGTGAGGTACTGGTAAGTGATAAGAAAACAAAAGGCCCATGGGAGGAGATAAAATTAGTTTGACATTTATTATACAGAACATGGGCAGAGTCACTTCTCATTCAGGACTCAACCCTATCTATCTTCCTTTCGTTAAAAAATTGAGAAGCATCTCCCTCCCCCACTCCCCACTCCCCACTTCCTCCCTAAACAAATACGAAAAACAACCCCTCTAAAAATTCCATTTTCTCTCTGCAATACATCATGGCCTAGCTGTTTCTTGGATCCAGAGATTCTGGGTCTCTCTCTCTCTAAATTATTTATAAAAACCTATTTAAAAACCATAGCCCACAAGACATGATTTGGTTATTCTCCCGTTCTTGCTCCTCCCTAGGCTCCTCAAACCCCTCCTTTGTATTGGAGTTTGTAGTGTAGCTAGCTGTAATGCCTGTAAATCCATGGCCCTTCTTTTTCTCCACCAGTACTCTTCTTCTTCTTCTACTTCTATTTTTCACCACTGCTTTCGCTGTCAACCCACAAGGAGAATCGCTCCTCTCATGGAAGCGAACCTTGAACGGATCGCTCGAGGCCTTAATCAACTGGGATTCAACTGATGAATCTCCATGTGGGTGGTTCGGAGTATCCTGCAATTTCAACAATCAAGTTGTTCAACTCAATTTAAGGTACTTGGATTTGCTCGGAAACGTTCCTTCGAATTTCACCTCATTGAATTCCATAAACAAGCTTGTTTTATCGGGTACGAATCTCACCGGTTCGATCCCGAAAGGAATCGGTTCACTCTCCCAACTGACATTCTTGGATTTGAGCGACAATGCCTTGACCGGAGAAATCCCAAGTGAGATTCAAAACTTGTTCAAACTAGAGGAGCTCTATCTGAATTCAAACCGGCTCGAGGGATCGATTCCGGTGGAAATCGGGAATCTCACTAGTTTGAAGTCGTTGATCCTGTTTGACAACCAACTCAGTGGTGGGATTCCAAGCACCATAGGGAACTTGAAGAATCTTGAAGTGATAAGAGCTGGTGGAAACAAGAATCTCGAAGGGTCATTACCGCAAGAAATTGGAAACTGCACCAATTTGGTTATGTTGGGATTAGCTGAGACTAGCATCTCTGGTTTTCTCCCTCCTAGTCTTGGCCTATTGAAAAAGCTCGAAACCATTGCAATCTACACCTCTCTCCTATCGGGTCAAATCCCGCCGGAGATTGGGGACTGTTCTTCCCTCAAATTCATCTACTTGTACGAAAATTCGCTCACGGGTTCCATTCCTAGGAGTTTGGGAAAGCTCAGACACCTCCAGAATCTCTTGCTCTGGCAAAATAATTTAGTGGGTACGGTTCCAACTGAGCTGGGGTTTTGCAGTGAGTTGTTGCTTATTGACTGTTCGATGAATTCTCTCACTGGGAAAATCCCAGATAGTTTCGGGAACTTGACATCGATGCAAGAATTGCAGTTGAGTGTCAATCAAATATCAGGAGAAATACCGTCAAAATTGGGAAATTGCGCCAGTTTGACTCACATTGAGCTGGACAACAATCAAATCACCGGTACGATTCCTGCTGAATTGGGGAATATTAGCAATCTAACGCTGCTGTTTTTGTGGCAGAACAAACTCGAAGGGAACATCCCTCCGAGTCTTTCACTCTGCCGGAATCTGGAAGCCATTGATTTGTCGCAAAATGCATTGACGGGTCCCATTCCGAAAGGTATATTCGAATTGCCGGAGCTGAACAAGTTGCTGTTGTTGACAAACAATTTGTCTGGCGAGATTCCTCCGGAGATCGGGAAATGCAGGAATCTGATTCGGTTTCGGGCGAATGACAACAAGCTCACTGGGTCGATTCCACCACAGATTGGGAACTTGACGAATCTGAATTTCCTGGATCTCGGATTGAATCGGCTCACTGGAGTTATACCGGGGGAGATCTCTGGCTGTCGGAATCTCACTTTTCTGGATTTGCATTCCAACTCTATCGCTGGAAACTTGCCGGCGAATCTGAATGACCTTGTTTCGCTCCAGTTAGTAGATGTATCGGATAATCTCATTGAAGGGACATTGAGCCCGAGTCTCGGATCTCTGACTTCGCTAACGAAACTCCTCCTGGGGAAGAACCGGTTGTACGGTCCGATTCCGCCGCAGCTCGGTTCCTGTTTGAAGCTTCAGTTACTGGATCTGAGTAGTAACAATCTCTCGGGTCAGATTCCGGCAAGTGTGGGTAAGATTCCGGCGCTGGAAATTGCTCTTAACGTCAGCTGGAACAGCCTTTCCGGAGAAATCCCATCTGAATTCACGGCGTTGGACAAGCTCGGAGTCTTAGATGTCTCTCACAACCAGCTCTCCGGCAACCTTGAAGTTCTCAGAGACCTACAAAATCTCGTTGTTCTCAATATCTCGCACAACAATTTCTCCGGCAGTGTACCCGCCACCTCGTTCTTCTCGAAGCTGCCCCTCAGCGTCCTGGACGGAAACCCTGACCTCTGCTTTGCCGGCAACCGTTGTGCCGCCGATAACGGCGGAGGTTCCTCTGGACACAACCGCACGGCGAAGGTGGCTATGGTTGTGCTTCTCTGCGCGGCGTGCGCGCTCCTCCTAGCAGCACTCTACATCATCCTCGGAGGGCAGATGCGGGTCCACAGGGCGCACGATAGCGACGGTGACATGGCAGAGATGGGACCACCGTGGGAGGTCACGTTGTACCAAAAGCTCGACTTGTCAATAGATGAGGTGGCCAAATGCCTGACGGCTGGCAACGTGATCGGCCAAGGACGAACCGGCATTGTTTACAGAGCCAACATTCCGTCAGCGCTAACCATCGCCGTGAAGAAATTCCGACCGTCGGAGAGGTTCTCGGCCTCTGCATTCTCGTCGGAAATTGCCACGTTGGCACGGATACGTCACCGGAATATCGTGCGGCTTCTGGGTTGGGGAGCTAATCGAAAAACAAAGCTACTGTTCTATGATTATCTACCAAATGGTACGTTAGGTGAATTGTTACATGAGGGCGGCTGCGGCGGCGGAGTAGTGGAGTGGGGGATTCGGTTCAAGATAGCATTGGGCGTGGCGGAGGGGTTAGCTTACTTGCACCATGACTGTGTCCCGAGTATCCTGCACCGAGACGTGAAGGCGCAGAATATATTGTTGGGAGATCGGTATGAGGCTTGTTTGGCTGATTTTGGATTAGCTAGGCTTGTGGAGGATGAACATGGCTCGTTTTCAGCTAACCCGCAATTTGCTGGTTCTTACGGCTACATTGCACCCGGTAAGGATTTCTCTACTACTTATCTAATTTCCTCTATTTAATTAAGTTTCTATAGAAATTCTGTACAATCTCCTATTGCGATAAAACAGTAAAATAAAATTTAAAATAATACATATCTTGCTAAAAAAAATGTAAACACACAATTAGTAAGAGACATATATACGTCAATTGTCGAAACTGTAACTTTTTATTGAGTATTGTGACCTATGGGTCTATTTGGCTAAAAAAAAATTTTTGGCTTATTTTTTGTCTTTATTCAAATTTTTTTGTATTTGTTATTTTTATGTCATTTTTTCGTGGATTATTGGTTCGTATCGATGAAAGGAATCTAAAAACTATAAAATTATGTCTAAAAGTTAAAAAAAAGTCACTAAAGACGAAAATAAGCCAACACAGACGCTGTTTTTGGCTTATTTTTTGTCCTTTCTGAACTTTTTTCAAATTTAGCCGATGATTGATAACTTTTCTGAAAGCTCTTGTCGAGACGAACCAACGATCATCAAAAATTGATGAAAAACAAAAAATTAAAAAAAAAATCAAATAAGGACAAAAAACTAAACAGTGAATAATCCAATAATAACCACAGGTCAAATTGACATATGTCAAATTGTGATTTTAGATTAATCATGTGTACTTAAAAGTAGATTTTGGGCCTTCATCAGTCTAATCTCTATTGCTAAAAAGGGTAAAAGGGATTTGACTCTTTAGCTCTAAAGTAGAATGTTTCAAATAAGTATTGAATAATTATTGTCTTGTGCATTAAATTCTGAATAATTACACCATCTATTTGATTAGGACACATCAAGATTATGGATGTGACTGGAAATGACTGCTTATTATCTGCTAGTTGGGAGTTTGTTTTCACCTGTTTGGCAATACAGAAAACATTATGGGATGGTCTTAGAATAGTATCATATAATGCCTTATTATTTTTTGTCACTAAATATTTATATAAGATTTAATATTAAATATGTATGGTGCATGAATTCCCCAACAATCACATCACTGCTGTTACCATTGACATAACTTTTGGACTGTCACTTTTTTAACATTTGATTGTGTTGGATATCATCATGTGGTATGTGGACCACGAATATTGTTACACCAACTTATCTTACATTCAACAATAAAATCACTAACAATTCCTTCCCTGAATCATTACAGAGTATGCTTGCATGCTTAAGATCACCCAGAAAAGCGACGTCTACAGTTACGGCGTAGTCTTGCTGGAAATCATAACTGGAAAGAAACCGGTAGACCCATCGTTCCTCGAAAATCAACACGTGATCCAATGGGTTCGAGACCACCTCAAGAGCAAGAAAGACCCAGTCGACATCATCGATCCCAACCTACAGGGTCATCCAGACACACAAATACAAGAAATGCTCCAGGCGCTGGGCATTTCCCTCCTCTGCACTAGCAACCGCCCAGAAGACCGCCCAGCCATGAAGGACGTCGTAGCATTGCTAAGGGAAATTCGACAAGAGCCCGCAGCAGGAAGCGAGGTGAAAACGTCTACGAAGACTTCGGAGGTGGGGTCGTATTCGTCGTCGTCGGTGACTCCGGCTCAGTTGATGATGCTTAAGGGGTCGTCAAATTGTTCGCTTGTTTACTCATCCTCCTCAGCTAGTTATCCCTCAAGGAATAACAATCAATAATGAAGGGGGTGGAAGGACATTGAAATAGGAGTAGAAGGGTAAGTAAGAAATTAAAATAGACTGTGATAAGGAGATGATCAGCAAATTAAATTGGGTAAAGTGTATAGCATCTTGGATTATTATTGTTCCAAATTTCACAAGTGAAGCTATTTAATTTGCAAAATCAAATCTCTTTGTTATTTTGGCCATTGTTCATTTGCTTTTAGACTATCTCTTATGTAAAATGCGTAGTGAACAAAGGGTTCTTGTAGTAAGTTAATGCACTGACATGAGATAAATTTGATTACAGTTTATTTTTTAAATGATTTTTTAATAATAAATATTATCCAATTAAATGATTACCAACTTCTAATCCACTTTATATGTTTTCTTGCATGATCTGCTTAGTAAATTTCATAAATTGACCAACTTAAATCATAAAAATTAAATATCGACAGAGTCTATCGAGACACACTACTCCTATCTATATTATATAGTATTGCAGGGGCGTTTTCGTGAGAAGTTCCCTGAATTTACCAAGTGGCACCTTAAAAAGAACAACTAAAAATGTTTAAAATTTGAAATTTGAAATTTAAATCATGGTTAACACAATATACACTTTCCATAAACTAAATAATCAAAAGGCCACCATTTTTCATTTACACTTTCCACAATATGCTCTTTCCATTAAAAAAAAAAATTAAGTTCAAAATTTAAAAATACAATTTCATGCAAATATAGTTTTACAAGATGCTTCATAATGCAAAATGTAAATACAATTGGTGGGAGTAAGGTTCATCATAATCAATATAATATAATCTTCTCAAAATAAATATTTTGCATGTTATCAAAGCATCAGAGAAGTATGCAAACTCATACAATATTAAGATACGCACGGGTGATAAACATTTATATGAGAAATATTCATTTAAATAAAACTTAAGATATTTTTTTTAAATAAATGTGAAAAGTGTATCCACGGATTTTAAAAGAGAAATGTAAAAATGTTAATAAATCTTGAAATATTTTATTTATAAATATTATCTTGCAATAATACGATAGGATAATGGAGTCAAAATGATATGATTACATTACCTCCTACTATGAACGTACCTACGTATTCATAAATCCTGCACCAAAATTTTTATATGAACTAAGTTGTGCTCATGTGGCGATATTTGTACTAGATGTGGACTAGTTAGAATAATATTTGTTCTTTTTACAAGATAACAAAAAACTAGTATTATTTATTGATATCTTTTTAAAAGATAATTTTATTTATCATTTTATCTAACATGTGTAAAAATTTCGCGGCAAAGCGGACGAGCATTGAAGTCATAATTATGAGACTTAATTTTGTTATCATAACTTTTATACAGAATTTGTTAAGCTTAATTCTACATCATATTTGATTGATGGTATGAATAATATACACATTTTTCTATTTAAAGTATTAAAATAACTGTAAGTATGTTGATTTTCACAATCAATGAGGAAAACTAGAACCTCAATTATCTAGTAGAAAGAATGCTCCCACAAAGAAGACTTGTGACCTACAAGACAATAACCGATCAAAGAACCCACCACTTCTTTGATGGGAAGGCACTCCAGTAATTAAGTCAAACAGCGATCACAAGAATTAATGTAAATCAAGCTAACATTCTCTACTAGCGCTTGCGTTAGTTTGTGTCTTTCTCCATGAATTTGGATCTGTATCTATAGACTTTGTAACTTAATCTTCCTAATTCTTTTATGGCACTAATTCTCGATCAGAATTGAAGTTGGAATGTCTTCTATTTGCCACTAATGAGATAATTTCTTACTTGATCTTTATCAAGAAGTTAATTTCTATCATTAGTATTTTATTCACTTAATACTTCTTATATTAATTGTATTGGTCTTGGACTTCTCATCCATATCTAACTAGAACCTTATCCTGACTTACTTGAAGTCCTAACTTATCGTGAATTCGAGATTGTCCAATGTCCTTTTTAGGTCAGTGATTTCTCTGTCCGCCCTTCTAGGGTCGATAATACTTTAGACCGTCTTCCTCAGGTCGACAACTTATCAAGCCGCCTTTCTCAGGTCAGCTGGTAATGATTCGGCCTTCTCAGCTCGGATATAACAAGAATTGCCTTTCTCAGGTCGGTTATGGTCTCACGTGCCTACGTGTGAGATAAAATCCTCGTCGAGCTAAATGAATTATTTAAGAAAAAACTTAATATTCCTTATTTAAGTGTCCCCTAACTTTGGCTGCTTCCCGCCGAGCTAAAGGGACAGTCAAAGCTACATAACTTGCACCTACAGATACTTCCTTCTCAGATTGATAATTTTGCTAACGTCACTTGGAAATTGTAGTGCTGCATTAAATACGATGTGACATCATGGTAGCTTTTCATGGGTTAACGTGCTTCTCGCATGGGCTAAACCTTTTACCCTTGATTATTGTGAAATTAATAAAAACTTTGGGGGGAAAGGGAAAACGTTTCTCTCCCTTTTATTCTTTTTGTCCTTTCATTTCCCCCTTTTGTCATTGTTTATCGTCGTCTTGAAGTCCTATACTCTATAAATCTTTCTAAAAAACTCCTTGTTCTTTCTTCATTCTAATCCTTTGCTTTCCTAATTCGTTCTCCAAATGAGGATTTTTCATAAATATTTCGCCACTCCGGCAAGTATAGCAGAATTTCGCCATCATTACAACATCACACACAATGCTGCAGTCGAAATCAATAAAGTTGATACCCATCCTAAAACCCGTGATGAGGTTACAATTCAAATCCCTTTAATGGCTATTACTGAGGGTGGGGTTCAATTTTTCCTCCACCCTTTGCTTTGTAGAGTCCACTCTTGGTATCAGCTAAACCCGATGCAGATCTCCATTAATACATAACCTATAATTATAGATATTGTTCGTCTACACGAAATCTACAATACCAATCTTAATCTCTGGGACATCTAGTATAAATACGATATGGTGATATATAGTGCCAACCTGTATTATCTCGAATCTCGTAGAGGTCGAGAGAGAATCGTGACTCGTCTCACAGATTCGAACAGAGGAAAAGATGATAGCATCTTTATAATCTCTAGTAATTGGGAGTTCGATCGAGATGAGCCTGAGAACAAACAAATCCCAATTCCCCGTCGTTACGAAAAACTCCGTTAGTCTTTTTTTATTTCTTCTGCTATCTTTATCGTGCCTTCTCGGCATAAGCTTTAGCCCATTTGTTTTCTTACCCTTGCAATGATTGCTTGCAAAAAAGGACGGTATATCAATGCCACTCATCTTGCCAATGTAAAGAAGGTTCTGGCTTGCGAAGGTTATGGCTTGCAAAGGTGTAGACGAGCAAGCAAACCCACGATCTGCCGAAGTTGTCCTCTGGTACAACCCTTCCTATCATGGTTACATTAAAGACCAAGCTCGCGTTGCGATTTTCGTTGCCATTGAAGCTGAAATTCATTTGCCCGAAGTCATTTTGCCTCCCTACCTAATAGAGCCTCACCATGCTACAACTGCTGCTTTGGGAGAACTTCCGACCACACCCTCTTCCCCCTCAACGATGGGTCAGCCGCAATCCCAACCTCTTCCTATTTAGAATATCGACAATGAATAGAAGATCAACATATTATGGCCCAAAATCCCAATGTCCTATATCTGAAGGAACTAATGATGCAAAAAATATAGAAGGCTTGCTGAAACCAAATAGAAGGCTAGGCCTTCCGAGACTAAGAGGAAGACTAGTCCTTTCGAGATAAAGGTTGTGAGCTCTATACCAACCAACGATGTTATCGCTGGTGAAGGTGGTAAGCCCTCAAGGAAACAATTGAGGGAGAGATACAATGCTGACCCATCAACCAAGAAAAAATCTCAAGAAAAGTTGAAAGCCGTCAAAAAGGCCGACACTTAGGCTTCCTTTCTACTGGTCGGCGGGAGAAATCCATTACTGTTGTCAATTCCGCAGGTGATTTGGGTGTCGCCCAAGCTTTGGCTGAAGCGATCATGTTGCCGAGGGATATCGAGCCCTACAATGAGTCCGATGAGCATACTTTGATGCGTTCAGCCATTGCCCATGGCAAGGTTGTCATTACCGTACCGTACCGGCCGGTACGTACCATTTAGACATAAAAACGGTACCAAGTACTCCTAGTACCGTACCGCCTTTAATACCGGCCGGGTACCGGCCGTACCGGCTAATACCGGCCGGTACCGGATTTGTTGTTTTTTTTTTAAGAATTGCGGAAAAAATTAATTTTTTCGGACTTTCTCTCTATAATTTATATATATATTGATAGTTGCGATAAATTCGATACGGTACCCGATACATGACCGGTACCGGTACGTACCGTACCAGTAGAAAAACTGGTACCCAAACCGATCTGGTATTCAGAACATTGGCCCATGGCATTTTTGTAAGTATCTGATCTTCAAAACTTTGTGATACTGCTTACTCCTCATCTTGTATCATATGCTGCTTTGTTGTGCAAGCCATCCAAAAAAACATGCTCGGTCTCGGCCAAAGCTAGGATTGATAGGCACATCTGCACTCATTCGAGACAGAACTCCAAGATTGGAGACTAAAGTTCTCCAAAGCGCATGACGAGACTGAGTCCCATAAGAAGAAGGCTCAGGACGCTACTACTCTTGAGTATCAATTTGCTGAAGAGAAAAAGAGGACCATCGAGCTGGTGGAGAAGGCTGTCGAGTTGAAAACCCAGCATGAAGAGGAAATTTTCAAGCTCCATACTGAGGTCCATAAGCAAGGCATGGACGATGCTGCCAATGGTTTCTTGGAATACTGGGTTCCCGATTTGCAAGAGGAGTACTTAGTTATTGGATGGAAGGTTGCCTTGAGGGCGTGCCATGTTCCCGACAATTCTCCCCTGTTCATGGAGATTCTCCATCCTTTTGAGTTTGCAGCCGAGGATCCTATTGCTGAAGAGGATGTTATGTCTAAAGATGGTGTTGAGGTGACTGATCTTACTGTGAATGATCCTCTAGTTGTTGGGACCGAAGAGGCTGATGTGGGTGATAAAGATACCCTTGTCGACTCCAACGTTGAAGTCTGAATTCTTCTTATTATTATTTTTTTTGTTCTCTTTGCACTTTTTGTCATTGGCATGCTCTGGCCTTACTCTAAATGGCGAGTTTTGTCGAACTCCTATTCTTTTGGTGCGTTAATTGATCCAATATTATTTTTCTTTTTGATTGCTGGATGTTTCTACATTTTAATTACTTTCCTTAAGTTTTTATGAGGGTTGCGCATGTAGCCGATTAATTTTGTGTATCGAAATTTTTTAGAAGTTTATACTTTAGAAAACTTCTCCTGATAACTTCCTGCTAGGCCTTAGTCTAGGTTGTTTGATGATTGCTGGACATTTAGCCGATCAGTCTTTTTTCTTGAAACTTTTCTTAAGTTTGTACTTTAAAAAAAAAAAATCTAAAATTTTTTATCCTTTGGAATACTTTTCTCAAGGTCTCCCTATTTAGTCGTAACCAATGTCATCTGGTGGTGACTAGGCATTTCAACCGATCAGTCTTGTTACTTTGAAAATTTTCTCAAGTTTATACTTCTACAAAATATTTTCTACAAGTTTTGTTTGGAGCTTCTTACCCTTATTTTGAAATTTCTCATCCCATTCTTTATTTCCTTATTGGGAAGGGTCCTTGCCCCCAAATGAGGAAGTGAAAGTTAAGGCATTCATTGCTTTACTGAAACATTGCTACTTTGGACAAAATATAATAAAAATGCTATAATTTTTTTCATAATAAATATGGTTCTTGGAGAGTAGTGTGAAGCAAACAAACTACTGAAGCAAAAATGTAATTACTAAAAGAATTTCTTAAGGTTTGAGACATAGTTCTTGGAACCTCCTTGTCATGAGATCTTGTAGTTTGTAAGCTCCCTTACCTAGCCAATCGATGACTCTATAACAGCCTTCCCAATTGGGCCTCAGCTTGCAATCTGCTGGATCATTTGTGTTGCCTATGACTTTCTTGAGGACTAAGTCATCGAGTTCAAATTCTCTTTGATGGACTACTTTATTGTCCGACTTGGACAATTTTTCTTAGTAGGATGCCAACTTGATCATAGCGCATTCTCTCTTCTCTTCAGCTAGGTCAAGTTTCATAGTTAGAGTTTGATCGTTTTCCCTTGTTTGACAAGTTCTGTTCGGATGGTTAAGAGGCCCACTTCTGATGGGGTTACAACTTTTGTGCCAAAGGAGTATAGCCTATTGACCTTCTCGGTGTTGTCCTGTATGCCTACAGGACCAAAGGTAGTTCATCCACCCATCTCCCTTTTGCCTTTTCAAATCTCTTCTTGATGCCTTCCAATATGGTCTTATTGGGAGCTTATGCTTGCCCATTACATTAAGGGTAAGCCATAGAGGCATGGTAATTTTTTATTTTATATTGGGAGCTCAAGATTTTGAATTTGTCTTCAAACTGAGTTCTATTGTCAAACACTCTGGAATAAGGGATCCCAAATCTAGTGATTATATTCTGCCACACAAACTTTTCAAGGTTCTTCTCAATGCTTTTGGCAAGTGATTCTGCCTCTATACACTTGGTGAAGTACTCTGTATCGATCATGAGATATTTTCCCTCGCTATCTAGGCCCCATTGGTAATAGTTTACATAAATGTGAAAAGTGTATCTACGGATTTTAAATGAGAAATGTAAAAACATTAATGCAGTAGTTAATAAATCTTAAGATATTTCATTTATAAATCTTATCTTGCAATAATATAATAGGATAAGGGAGTCAAAATGATATTATTACATTGTCTCCTATTATGAACGTGCCTACGTATTCATAGTTCATGCATCAAAATCTTTATGTGAACTAGGTTGTGTTCATGCAACGACATTTGTACTAACCATTGACTAGTCAGAAGAATAATTGTAGTTTTTACAAGGTTGTTATACTAGACAAATAATAGTCACTTATTGATATCTTCTTAAATATAATTTTATTTATCATTTCATCTTACATGTGTAGAAATTTCAAGGCAAAGCAGACAAGCGTTGAAGTCATTATTATTAGACTAAAATTTGTTCTCATAACTTTTGGACAGAATTTGTTAAGTTTAATTGTATACCATATTTAATTGATGATGTGAATAATATACATGTTTTCGCTATTTAAAATATTAAAATAACTTTTGATTTTGAATTCATATTACTAGCGTATATTTCGATCCTGTCTTGCTAGTAATATATTGATGCACAATGGAAACCCCGGCCATAGTGGTGACCGGGAATGGGAACGAGAAATTGGGACAAAGGAGTTTGGTTTGACTTTATTATTTGATTATTTAGAATTTGAAATTTGAAATTTTTTGCCAACTTTTTATAGATTACTGATTTATTTCGACTAAAGATTTCAGAAAAGTTATAAATAATAAACAAAATTTTAAAAAATAAAAAATAAAAAAATGATCATATTATGCTTATTCGTCGTTTTTAGTGACTTTTTTTAGCGTTTAAACATATTTTTATATTTTTTAGATTCGTCTCATCAAAAACAAATAATTCATAAAATTTTGAGGCCAAAACAACAAATGTGAAAAAAAAATTGAATAGAAAGAAAATGTGTAAAAATAATCAAGTTAGGGTGACTGGATTTGGCCTGACTCGATTATTTGATTATTTTTTCGTCCTTATGTGAATTTTTTGTGGTAATTTTTTGTCTTTCGTCAACATTTTGTAGATTATTGGTTCGTCCCAACGAGAGGTTTAAGAAAAGTTATAAATAATTGACCGAATTTTAAAAAAAGTTTTAAAAAGACAAAAATAATCTAAAAAATGACATTTTGTGTTTATTTGTTGTCTTTTTTTTACTTTTGGACATAATTTTATACTTTATAGATTTGTTTCATCAAAATGGATTAATAAATCAAAAAAAATTAAGGCCAAAATAAAAAATACGGAAAAATTAAATAAAAACAAAACAAGTTTAAAAATAATCGAGTTAAGACAACTGAGAATGAGAATAAAATCTCGAAGGATTTGTAGATGCGCACAGTTCTACGCGGGCGAGAGAGAAAGAGATAGAAGCTTTGATGTCAAGTCATTTTCCATCATTTCTACAAAAAGGAGGACAAGGATATACGCTGATGGTTGTTTCTTGTTTGTATTACTATGTATGTATTATGAAAAATAATTGATTGCTTTTGAGAATAACTTTTATCAATCACACAATTATTCCTGTAATCTTATCTTTAAATGATATTTCAAGAATGATATTATGTCTGGAGAGAGAGAGAGAGAGAGAGAGAGAGAGAGAACGGGACAAAAAAAGATTACGTGGTTGTAAAGAAGAAGCGTGGCCAAGTAATTATCAAATCTTTAAACGCCTTTAATTATTGAAAATTTTACATTTATGAAGGCATTTTAAATTTTCCATAATGTTTTATTACAAATTTCACTGAACTTTTATTAATTTTCGGACAAGAAGTGGACATCGCTCACAGTAGGACAAATGTCAATTTGTTGTTACGGATTATTATTACTCCATTAAAAGGCGATGATGATAAATGTAAGGCCCCCACATGATTGGATTGGTGACTTATAAAAATTACTAGTACAATTGTCTAGTTAAAAGAAATCTCGGAAAGATTCCACAAGTAGATTGCAAAAGTAGATTGTAAGAACAAACCCATTTCATCGGAAAGATTTCAGTAAACGGGCCCACCTATGATATTCAAATAAACGTTCCAAATCTATGAGCACATGTACGAGTTGAAAGTTCAGTTAAAAGTCCATAACAATAGAGTTTTTGCGCAATACATTCATCTCAAATCAAATTACGGGCAAAAGTTCTTTTGACGCATAAATTCTAAAAATACCCTTCTAGTCCACACTCGATCAAGTTATTTGTTCGTATGATATAAAATCAGTAATTTTATTAAATAAAGTTACATGTTAGTGTTTATCAGTTAAAATCATTTGACGTTTTTAACAGATACTTTAACTAACAACGTTATATATTAGTTTTCGTAATTAATAACTATATGTTTTAATGTTTATTAGTTAACATAATCTGTAACTTTTAAGAGATTTTTATAGTTATCAGATAAATAGTTTTCGTAATTAATAACTATATGTTTTAATGTTTATCAGTTAACATAATCTGTGACTTTTAAGAGATTTTTATTTGTTAGTTTTTGGATTGATAAAGTTATCAGATAAACTTATATGTTTTATTTTTTCTAATTTAATTAATATAAATAACAAACGAACATATAATGTTTGTTTATTTTATTAGATAAAAGTTATTTATTAATATTTATCAGTTAACATGATTTATTGTTTTTAAGAGATACGTCAACAACGTTATCTGCTAATTTTCAAACTAACAAATACTGTTATCTATTACAAAAACAGAGTATGAAGACAAAACAATGTATAGATAATGTTATATGTTCATTTTTTATTGGAAAGATTGAACATACAATGTTATATGATAATATTATATAGTTAGTTTAATTTTATCTGATAAGATTGTTCGTTAGTTTAATTTTATCTGATAAGATTGTTCGTTTAATATCGGTGGAGATCTTATGTGATAAACAAACTAATAGATGAAAACCAACAAATAACATCGTTTGTTAACATCTCTCTTAAAAACGATAAATCATGTTAACTGATAAATACTAACAAATAACTTTATCTAATAAAATATATGTTCGTTTGTTATATACATTAGTTAAATTAAAAAAATAAAACACATAGATTTATCATCAATCTGAAAACTAACAAATTATGTTATTTGTTAAGATATTTGTTAAAAGCAACAAATTGTGTTAACTGATAAATATTAACAGATATAGTTATATAATAAAACAAGTACATTTTATTAGATAAACATTATATGTTCGTTTATTTTATATATTAGTCAAATTAAAAAAAATAACACACATAAATTTATTTGATAACATTATGAATTCAAAAACTAACACAAAGGTATCTCTTAAACACTAATAGATATAGTTATCTAATGAAACAAACATATTTTATTAGATAACATTATATATTCATTTGTTATATATATATATATATATATATATATATATATATATATATATATATAAATTAATACAAAAACTAACATATAATGTTGTTAGTTAATGTATTTATTAAAAATGTCAAATAATGTTTAACTGATAAACACTAACAAATAATTTTATCTAATAAAATTATTAATTTTATATCCTACGAACAAATAACATTATCGCGTATTGACTAAAAAAATATTTTTAAAATTTATGCGCCAAAACTTTCGCCCGTAATTTAGTTTGAAATGAACCTATTGCGCGAAAACTCTATTGTTATAGACTTTTAACCAAATTTTCCTAATAACATTCAACTTAAAAGAGAAATCATAGAGGATTTTGGGTAAATATTAGTACCTAAATATGAGCAGATTATGATATTTTCCTTGGTACATCTCGCCTTGACACCATCTGTTAAACATAGTGAATATTATTTATTATCCTATAATTTATCTTATAATTTTCAAGCCCAAGTAACACCCATTACATATATTCAAGCTACTGGGCACAACATTACAAAACTAACTCATATCTACATATTCTCAGTTACTTACCCCCTCAAAAAAGACCCTCAAAAACCAAACTAAGATTCACCAGATTAACCATGAAATCTATCACAACTTAGCACAAAACCTAGTCTTCACATGCAAAGCTTTTATACTCATACAGTACCTCCCAAGCTGTATCTGGTTGATTTCAGCCGTACAAATCATCGTCATCTCCGGCACCCACGGCAGAAGAAAAAGGATCAGAAGCTCCAGCTGCTGTTGCACTGGCAGGTCGATCTGGAAACCGAAACTCGGATCCGATTCCACGCAATTGCTGTAGTGTCTGAGCAAACAACTGGTACTTCCTAATATCTGCATCACTCACACTTCGCCGGGCATATTTCATTGACTCCTCGAAATGTGCCGGCTTAATTTCAGATACATCATCAACATCGTCTTCCTCCATTGCTTCAGGGTTCTCTTGCCTCTTTTTCTCTCTCTCAATATCCTGCCATCACCAAGGTGTCAAGATAAACTTGCATGGCAACAAAGGGGAAAATAACACACAAAAAACCAAGTGCAGTTCCTAAAGCATTATGGAATGGGAAGTGCAAGTAAACAAGATCGAAAACGAACGAATTTCAAAAAGAACATAAATACACGCATATTACGAAATTACTCCTGAAATTCATTTCCCTCCTTTTTATTCTCTCTTATTCTTATGTGTCAGGACAAAGGTGCAGGATAAAATTACTGCATCGATAAAATGAAAGTCACAGTAGGCAATGGCAAGCCAGCCAATCCTACGGACTACATATGAAAAGTTCTTGAACTCTACTCAGACTTCCTACCGTTTAAAAATCCAATTGTATAACAACAAAGGACTGTGTAATGCATATGCCAAGTGTATAACTCATCATCATCTGTCAAGTGCAGAATGCAAAATTAGGTTGTGAAAAATTTCTTGCCTTTTCAATATTTTCTCTAATGGCATATTTGCAGGCACGCTGGCATATTTCAGTTATGTCGGCCCCACTAAACCCTTGAGTATACCGTGCAAGAGCTGCCAGGTCAACATCCTTAGAGATCGGAGACTTCCGTAAGCACGCTTTAAAAATCTGAAGACGAGAAGCCTCATCCGGTAGTGGGATGTAAAGCAACTGGTCTAAACGTCCAGGCCTAAGTAATGCGGGATCAATAATGTCTGGCCTGTTTGTTGCCCCTATGATAAATACTGTTTTTTTTGCCGTCATTCCGTCCATTTCTGTCAATAGTTGGTTCAAAACTCTGTCCGCAGCACCACCACCATCTCCTGTTGAACCCCCACGCTGCGAATGGGCAAGGGGATAGTGAAAAAAGAGAAAGGATACATTCTTTAATTAGAAACAAACAGATATGTAAACCAAGAGACAAATCAATGCTTTATCTATGCAGACATGTAGTTTTGTTGCATCCAAAGTTAGTGATGCCGATCCAAGATCTAACCTGCATATACACTTAGTAATACCTGGGTAGCGATGGAATCGAGTTCATCGAAGAAAAGAACACACGGAGCCGACTGGCGTGCCTTGTCGAATATCTCTCTGACATTTGCCTCACTTTCTCCGAACCACATTGTTAGCAATTCCGGTCCCTTGACACTTAGGAAGTTAGCCTGGCACTCATTAGCAATTGCCTTGGCAAGCAAGGTTTTCCCACATCCAGGAGGACCATAAAAAAGAACTCCCTTCGAAGGCGACATGCCAAATTTTTCAAACTTCTCCGGATGCTCCACTGGATATTGGACAGTCTGCAAGCAGCCATGAACATGTTATGCAAACTATAATCATACTATGCATCATCACATGCATAGTATGTCATCCAAACCATCTAGACTAAATTGTTTCAGCAAACGAGAAAGGAACTTAAAACAAAGTAAAATCCAGTAGTAATTCATAAATAAATTGAGCAATGACTACACATTTTTGGTCATAAATGGAAGTCACATTGGTCTAACAAATAAAAACACAAGTTTATCACAATAATACCAACATAATCGCTTGAGTCCATCACCACAAACAAAAACGATAACAATAAAAGTACTTGGCCAAGAGCAGGAGCAGCCACCAGAAGACCATAACCTTCCAAAAATAAGACAATTTATGCAATATATGTTGTCGTTGACATACCTCTTGAAGCTCTCTCTTAACATTGTCCAACCCACCAATATCCTCCCAGGACACATTGGGAATCTCCACAACCTGCCAAAATAACACACACCCATTATAATCAGGAAAATAAATGTTACATATAGCAACATCATGAGAAAACCGTTTTGACATCTTATAGCAGATGTGTGGCTTATATTAAGATAAATTTATCCCCTTTCCTAAAATAAATAAGTAATCCAATGGAACCGAACGGATGTCTGAGACACCAAGGTTAACTGTCTGCAAGAGAGAGATCAAGATAATGTGTCCACAACCAAATGCCATTTCCAATGCCCTTTACAATTGCAAGTTAAGTATCATCTGGCAGACTGATTTCAACAATTACAAATGACCACCACCAGAAAATTTGACACAGTTAGATTAAACATAAGAGTTCAGCAAGACTTACAGTTTCACGAAGGGCAGAGGGATTGGAAACCCCCAAAGCTGTTAGGAAGTGCTCATTAGTCACAGCCATGGAATTCAATACTTCAGCATCAATTGTCTCATCCTCCAGGTCAATGACATCCATTTTCTCTCTAATGCACTGAAGAGCAGCCTCCGTGCAAAGAGCAGCAAGATCTGCACCAACATAACCATGCGTATCTCTTGCAGCTCTTTCAAGATCAACCTTTAAAAAGAACATTTCACATGTAAATGAAACATAGAAAATCAACTAGTAAGTGTTGAGAGTAGTGCCACTAGTAAAACAAGGCAGTAAGTAAATAAGAGTCTCACATCTTCAGCAAGTTTCATATTTTTTGTATGGATCCTAAGGACTTCCAACCTTCCCACCTCATCTGGTACACCAACATCAATCTCTCGGTCAAACCTCCCGAATCTTCTCAGAGCAGGGTCAATGCTGTTAGGCCTGTTGGTAGCCCCCATGACAATCACATGAGTTCTGGACTTAAGGCCATCCATCAAAGTCAAAAGTTGGGACACTATCCTCCTCTCCACTTCACCGTGAGTTTTTTCCCTTTTTGGAGCAATGGAATCTAGTTCATCAATGAAGACGATAGACGGGGCATTCTTTTCAGCTTCCTCGAATGCCTTCCTCAAGTTGCTTTCGCTCTCACCAGCCATCTTCGACATTATTTCAGGGCCATTTATCAAGAAGAAAAATGCACCTGTTTCATTCGCTACGGCTCTTGCAATTAGTGTTTTCCCAGACCCAGGGGGGCCATAAAGCAGGATACCTTTTGGGGGCTTCACGCCAATTGACTTGAAGAGCTGTGGATGTCTCAAAGGAAGCTCAACTAGCTCACGAATTTGAGCCATTTGTTTTCGTACACCACCAACATCGTCGTATCCAACTTCATTCAGTCTCTCCTCATCCTCACGTTTAATGGGTTCTCCCTCACAGAAGATCTCTGTATCTGGTGCAACAACACAGTATTCACCAGGGTCTGTCTCCTCCACTTTGAATTCAACACTTCGCATTCCACCTCTAACTAGGAAAAGGTCACCCTTCCTTACAGGTCGGTAGGATTCTAAGAAGTACGCTGTAAGACACACCAGAGACAGTTTACACGTCACAAAATGGTAAAGATAAACAAAAAGAGAAGATGGAACCAGAATTATGAACATGCTGATGAGACTTACGTTTCAAATATACATCAAACAGGTTGCCCGTGATACCCTCAATAGTGTCATCCATCGGAAGGATGTGAACCCGCTTTCCATACTTCACGTCCGGACACTGGTGAACTGATACGACGTCTCCAAGGCGTACCCTAAGGTTTGCTCGAACAACTTTGTTCATTCTGATTTTTGGTTCTTCACACTGTTCATCAGCAAGAACAATGCAAATTGTATCCCTTCGTTTCTTACCCTACATTCATGGGAGGTTTATTTTATAAGCTCTCAGAAGTCAGAACTCAGAGGCTAATCAAACCATGCAGAGGAAAGCAAAAATAGGAAAATCACCTTGATCAAAATTGTGTCTCCTCGAAACAACTGGAGAGCTTCCATTTTAGCAGGGTGTAAAGAAACCACAGAATTATCATCAGATAGAGCTTCATCTACGATAAGACGATTTGGAGACTTTTTCTTCTCCAGAATTGCAGTGGTATAATCTCTCTTGTCACTTTTTCTGAAGTAACAGATAGAAGTTCAAGTAAGAATGCAAAAGCAGCTATGAAAGAACAGTTAGGCAAATATTGAACAAATCTGAGACTACAAACTTTGAATTTGAGGCATATGAATGTATTACAATTACTCACACTGACAATTTAAAAAAGCACAAAAATGATTAAATCAATAACGCAATAAGAAAAAGAAAGCAGAAAACTATCAAGAATTCCAGCTCATGTTTTTGGACTAGACACATTCAATGTCAAAAACGGCAAACACCCACAGCACTGGGACCCCTATGAGGCCCAGAGAAAGTAACTGCACAACTGGTTTCCAATTCCATAAGATACCATGAGGAGCAAAAAAGTAAAGCATTGCATAGTGGGCCTACAACCAACACATATTTGCCATGACATAAAGATCAGAACAAACAGACAAGACTCGAAACTCTATGCTGTTAACAGTGTCATTAAATGAGCACACAATGCATTACGTCTTTAACATCAGAAACTACTAGCAGACATTTCATTTCTTTTGCTTTTCATCCAACTTTAGCGCAACACATAAAATTTACCAAAACCCTGATATACCCCAATTTATAGGCCAAAAAATCCATAAACCTTAATATGAACTTTTGGCGCGAGTCTTAGTTAAATGTGATCATAAAGCCAGAATAGTGATGCATGGGCAGACCGCAGACCCAAGAAGGGTGGAATTTAGTGAAACTCTATTGCAGTAATAGCTATGAATGTCTTCATACTATAGACGCACTCCCTATGATTTGGAAAACTACAACAAATTCCCCTATAACTTCTATTTTTCCTTTATACTTGTGAAATTTTGGCACCGCCAAACCAAATCAAAAGCATCCTACTTGGTGATCAAGCCGGCCCTGGGCATAGGTGCACAACTCAGCTGCCTAGGGCCCCCAATTCTTTTGGGCCCAAATTGGGGCCTCCTCTTCTCGCGTTTTGATATTATTATCAGATACTCCAAAATCACTACCATAGTTATTAAAGGCGAAAGGCGCACCGAGGCGCAAAGGGCAGCTTGAGCCTAGGCGCGAGGCGCAAGGCGAGGCGCGGGCTTTATTGAAGCGAGGCGCATTTTGACGATGTACAAATGTGTCACTTTATATACACACATATATCACCGTATATACACACATATCACTATATATACACATAAATCAATGCTAATATACATATATCACTGTATATATACATAAATCAATGCTAATATACATATACCACCACACACACACACACAGAGACACATATACATCACTGTATCACTTTATATACACACATATATCACCGTATATACACATAAATCAATGCTAATATACATATATCACTGTATATATACATAAATCAATGCTAATATACATATACCACCACACACACACACATATATCACTGTATCACTTTATATACACACATATATCACCGTATATACACATAAATCAATGCTAATATACATATATCACTATACACACACACACACACATATCAATATATAGTGTATATACATTAAGGCCCAAAAAAATCAGGTTTTTCACTAAATTAAATGAGGCGCGCTTTTCTTGCGCCTCGCGCCTCGCGCGCCTCGTGCGCCTAAGCCCAAAAGGCTCGTGCCTTATTGAACTAGCCTCGCCTCGCACAATGCAACGCGCCGCAGGTGCGCCTCGTAGCGCCTCGCGCCTAGGCGCGCCTTTCACAACTATGATCACTACCCTAATCTCGGCATAGCTCAGGGGTAAGAGCGCGTCTTTTTCCGCATAGTTAAGTGTGAACATAAAGCCAGATGATGAGGCATGGGAAAACCCAAGGAGTGTGGCTGGGCATTTACACACACTCCATTGCAGTAGTAATAGCTATGAATGTCTTCAAACTACAGAGGCACTCACTAAGATTTTGAAAAACTAACACCAACCCGTCTATGACGTCTATTTTTTAAGTTAAAGCTGTGTGTAATTTCGGGCCTCTGTTAACCACAAACCAAATCAAGAGTCAATCCTTGGTGATCAGACCCGGCCCTAAGTGTAGGCACACAAAGCAGACGCCTAGGGAACCCTCTTTGTTGAGCACAAATTGGGCCTCCTCATTTTGTGTTTTGATGATATAATTATCAACTTCTTCAAATCCCTTTCTGTAAACTTGACAATTGACATACACTTTGATCCAAAGTTTGAACCTTGTTATCCATTTTTTTTAATTAACATTCGAACACTTTAGGTTATCACTGGTTATTTAGTTCCCCAAGGTTTGAATCTTGACATCAAAGGGTCTAGCAACGTATTACTCAATGTATTGTGTATTGATATCAAAATCCCTAAACATTGTGCATCACAATTTCAGTGGTCATAGAATGACTATATAGTTTGACGTTTAATAGAATACTAGACACAGGACATACAAATAGTGTGTGTGCAATTAAAACATGAGAACTATTTGCTCATTTGGCATCTCCTGATCTTGAGAAAAATATGGAACATGGGTTAGCGCAATTTGAACTTATAGTTATTTTTTGTCACATTAACAAACCAGCAGAATCTTTTTTTTTAGGTAATAACAAATTACGTTGGTGACATGAACCAGAATGAGTAGTACTTTCTATATTAGAATAGATAATTATTATAAATCTTAATAGTTCATTAATCATAGGGGTGACAAAAGCCACTACTAGTTCCCTGACTCCATCCTTGTTAGTGTTTAAAGCTAACCCAAAACCCTTAATCGTCAATATAAGCATAGATAAATACAAAAAAGGGTTTGCGAGACAATAATCAAACATAGGACAGAATGATGAAACTGCGACGAATTAAGTGCCATAAGCGATGAAAAGACGTACGAGCCGTACGATGAAGAAGGAGGGTGACCAGTGTTTTGAGCTGATGGGCTTGGGTCTGCCATTGTTGTCGATGATTTTCAGTGAGTAGAGTTCCTGAATAGTTCCGATGAAGAAAAAGAGTTGTGCACTGTCGGGGTATAAATAAGAGAAAAAAGGGAGTGGGTAAACCGACTCTAAAGGGCAGGGGTACGTGTTTTTTTTTTTTTTTTTGATCCGCAAGGGGTACGTGTAACTGTTCCTTCTTAGTTCTTATCCCATTTCATTTTTCTTTTAAACTTATTTTTTGTGTTCTTATTTTTAAACATAAAAAAAAAAAAATCATTGTAGACTAATTTAAAGTCTCACGTCGCTTACTTTCGTGGTTTTCTTTCATGTTACAAAAAGAACTATATCGATTTTGTAAATAATAAAAATATTCCATTAAAAAAATACCAATTTAATTTATAAAATTTAATTTTGATGAGTATTAATTGACTCACTACAGCGCTCAATCTCTCGATCTCAATTATTTAATGCTCATCAGCTTAGCACTAATTTGCTCAGCACGTAGCCGCGTAAGTTCCAAATGCTTAGCACTACATTGTCACTAAGAACTCGGCATTTTGAGAGTTAAATCGCTCGGTGAAGAAGAGTTAATTATAGAATTTGTTTGTGGAATTTTAGAACTGGACCCTCTATAAATGACTTACTTTTCTGAATAAGAAAAGAGAAGTGTGATCAACGACCACCATACTGTATAGAATCCTTCTGTTTTTTACTCTCTAAAAGGTAAAATAGGCTAGGGGTGAAAGTATAAACCAGAAAACCAAACTAAACCAGTAAACTGAATCAAACGGTTTGGTTTGATTTTTTAGTTCATTCGGTCCGGTTCGGTTTGAAAATTTAGAGAAATTTCGGTCCGGTTTTCGATTTTAGACCCTTCCAACCCAAACCAAACAGGACCAAACCAGTATATGTAAAAAACTTAAAAATTTAAAAATATAAGTACAATAGTACACCGCGTGTAATCGTGTATATATAAAAAAAACATAATCGTTTCCCTCACTTTTACTTTTCATTTACCATCCGCCTCCACTTCTCATTCTTAGTACTCTGCCTCTTACAATCTCACTCACCCTTAGCCTTCCAACCCTCCACCTCTCGGCTCTCAATAATTTTTTATTAAAAGTTAGTCTGGACTGAGTATATTGACATGGGCATATTAATTATTTACAATTTTTATATTTTTGGCCCAAGTCCAATTACACTGAAACCGGACCGGATCAAACCGAACCACTTCAGTTCGGTTTTGATTTTAAAACCTTCAAACTGGAATGACCGGTTTGGTCCGAGTTTTTTGGCCAAACCAGACCAAACTGGACTGGTATCACCCCTACAATAGGCCAAGGACAATATATGTTTTAAATATTTTTCTATTTATATTCTTGCATATATCCTCTCTCAATATATTTAGGAGAGCGATTTTCACATTCTCTTTTAGCTTCATGTATTTCTTTTTTTGTCCTTATTATACAAAGTTATTAAAATACTTTTATATTAAATAATCTTTATTCTTTTGATGTGTTTAAAATTACTATACTATCCTCACAATTAATTAAAAGTAAATAATCTTTATTTATTGTCTTTATTTAATTTTTTTGTACTTATTATTTTTACGTTATTTTTTATGATTTATTTGTTTGTCTCTGCAAAAGAAATCTAAAAAGTATAAATTTATATTCAAAAGCTAAAAATAATTCACTAAAAACACAAAAAAAGCTCAAAATATCTTATAAATCTAAAAAAAAGATATTTTGAGCTTTTTTTGTATTTTTTGGAATTATTTTTAATTTTTAAAAATTATTTTATATTTTTCTGAAATTTCTTGTCGAGAAAACTTAGAGGGTGTTTGGTCATCTCTTTTTTGTATTTTTCAATTTCTATTTTTGAATTTTGACTTTTTGAGAGCCACATTCTTAGGATGAGTTATTCAGAACCCATTCTCTATTTTGGACTTTAGAATCAAAAACTCAAAAGGAGGTCTATAGCTCCTTTTTGCATTTTCATTCTACTACTTTTGTAAAATGTATTCTGCACATTTTTTCCAAACACTCCTTTCAAATTCAAAACTCATTCTGACCATAATTCACAAAAGTCAACAAACTAAAAAGTAAAAAATGAAAAGCTGAAAAATAAGCTCTAAAACACCCCTTAAAAACCATAAAAAAAATTGATTATAAAACAAAAAAATAAAGTTTTTTTCAAATAAGGACTAGAAAATAATCAACAATAATTCAATAATTACTACATGCTAAATAAATCCTAAATAAAGGAAAGACTCCAACAAAAATTAAAATTTAATTTTTTTTGTTTTTAGTGAATCTTTTAACTTTTGAACATAATTTTATACTTTTTAGATTTTTTTTTGTCGAGACAAACAAATAAACCATAAAAAATGATGTAAAAATAATAAATATAAAAAATTAAATAAGAATAAAAAATAAAAAATATTTACTTTTAGTTAGTTGTAAGGGTAGTATAGTAATTTACACACAAGAAGAATAAAGATTATATAATAGAATGATATTTCAGTAACTTTGTATAATAAAAATAAAAAAAAGAGTACATGAGACTAAAAGGAGTGTGACAATCAATTCCCTATATTTATAACAATCAAGGATTTTTGGTCAAAAACCATCCGTGATTCATGACATGTATACATGAACCACCGCAGAAACAAGAAAATCACCATCTAATTTTTGGGATCATCAAATCCTATTAAGATTAGACTATAGAATCATGATGCAATGCAATTAGAAGGTTGGTGAAATCTGATCAGACGTTGAATTGAAGTCTGGTTTATTTTAATGGAGCTTGAGTGAATTTACCAAAATAACCTTAGGTTTAAGTCCACTTAGGTGATATGAGCTAAAATTATATGAATTAATATTCCATAAATCAAAAAAAATGTTGGATTAGCCGATACAGGATACCGTCATATAATGTTTCAAAACCACTGAATAATTACTCGTAAGAATTTGAAAACCGGCCACAACTCCTTCAAGTATTATAAGAACTCTTTTTACGGTATGCATATACATTTATAAAAAAAAATAAGCAGTTACAGAACACGAAATCAAGAAAATTTAACCATATAAAAAAAAATTACCTCATAATCCAACTATAGAATTATGAGATATAGCTACTAACAGCATATCTAGTGAAATCATAAACGAATAGATCAATTTTCGCAAACTAATCTCGTGCATTGATGTTTCACCACAAATTACCCCACAAATTAATAGCAGAGAAATACCATAAAATAGTGAAAACTACTAATCTCTTTTTTTAATTCGGGTGTCCCTGCTCCTCTTCTAAGTTCTATTCTATTTTTGCTTTCTTCTTTGTTTAAATCTTATGTCATGAATCATAGGTGTATACTTTATTGTAAAGACCCAGATTTAAAAAAATAAAATAACAGAAATTCTAATTCAATTTTAGGAATATTTTGTTTAATAATTTAATTATGATTTTACATTTGGGCTTGGTTATACATATTTTGGTAATTGGGAGTGTGTGCGCCTAATGAGCCTAGCTCAACCACCATCTAATGCATTTAGGTTCTTGGCTCAATATCTATGGTTCAAGCTCATAATCTAGACCCAAACCCATGACTCATTTGGTTGACCCATGCCTTATCTTGGTCACTACCTCATGTGATCATTTTCTCTTCTTCTTTACTTATACACGTTGGAAAAATCTCAGTAGATTTTCTTGCTCAGCTTTTGCACATGAATGAGAAGTTTGGAGATCTTCCTGTACACCAATGGAGCCCCTTCTTGGCAATCACTCTACCTTAAACATTCATGAAACATGGTTTTCTCCTCCTAACCTCCACATCTCATTAAAAAGTCTGTAGAAAATTTTCATGGAGATCTCTTTTTCTCAATGGACAATCAACTCTTGTTCACCATTTCTCTTCAAAACCACCTAAGGCCATGGTTTCACCTCTAAATCTCCTTCTTCTTTAGCAAAAACATCTTAGAATCCATGGTTTAATCTTAAACCTCCACAGCAGCTCACATGATTTTTGACAAATCAGGAATTTTTATTGCTACTCTCACACTCAACCTCTCTCTTATGAATATGATCCTCTCCTTCTTGTTTTGGCATCACAATTTCAATTTCGAATTTGGCTAGTCAGTGGAGAGTGAGGAAAATTAGTTTACAGTAAGAGAGAGAATGAGAAAATCAATTTATAGTAGAAAAAGAATAGAAGAAGAAAAGATTCCAATTGAAGTCATTTTCAATTCAAGCTTCCTATGCCTCCATTCAAAGTAATGAAACTCTTCCTTTACCTCAATTTATGCAATAGCTCATAGATTTAAGCTTCACGAAGGCATAAAAATCAAACCCTGTTCTGTAAATTTTCTTAGAAGACATATTTCAACCGGTTGGTAATTTTTGGACCATCCGAATGAGTTTGCAGATTGTACCTATTGGTTACCCTGATCCTGACTAGTCACTACTGGTCTCTCATCATCACCTATTATCAGTTTTGTGTATCCATTTTTTTCTCTTTACTCCAGAAATAATTATCATTGTGTTAGCCTTAGGGTAGTAGTAGAAAGTCAATTTAGAAAAGTTAATACTACAAATTACCACTAAACTTATGTAGGATAAACATAGGATATTTTTTCATATTCATTTACACGGGCGAAAAATCTAAATATAAATACCGAAATTCGTTCGGTAACCCGTTTTATCCGGATCCAAAGGTCTAAAAGAAGTTTGTCACATAAAAAAAGAAGGGCTCAGATGCGCTTGCTTTCATCTGAATAACATCAGAGGGTGGTGACAGACCCAACTGTCACAAGGAGCGCACGTTAGCTCATCACAGCCCAATCCATGATAATGCACCAGCCGGGAATCGAACCCGGGTCTGTACCGTGGCAGGGTACTATTCTACCACTAGACCACTGGTGCTTGTTTGCACTTCTTCTCTTATATTTGTATTTGTTCGGATTCTATTTAACAATCATATCAAAACAAGCTTATTATCCTAGTTTTATTATTGAATTAATTATTTTTATTTTTATTCAATTTTATATTTTGGTATTTTTGCATTGAATTACTGTAAATTATTCAATTGTATCACTAAAACGAATTAGAAAAGTAAAAAAAAAAAACACAGAAAATTTTAAGATTAGAAAAAAATAAGTATAAAAATTAGTTTATTCGAATCGAATTGAAATTCTATCCTATTCGGATTGAATTTAGTCCATTGACATGCATACTCTATGCAATTTGTAAAATACTTCTAGGGAAATCTCTTATCATGGTGTGTTATATGTTCAAAATACTAACTATTTTTTGAAGATCAATGGGGTCATTTTTATACACGGTTTATTTTTCTACACCAATTATCTTTTATCATGCATACTCTATTTTTTGACTATTTTAGACACAATGATAGACTATCTTTTTGTTAATTATTCTTAATTTAAATTTAAGACCTTTTTGTTTGGAGTCATAAAATGGTCCTACACTATCAGAATTTGTAGTATCCGGAGTTTGTTTACTTCATTGGATTTCAGATACGATATCTGGGAGACTATTTTCTTCTTGGAAAGAAATTAAGTTATGCCACCATTCTCCCTAGGCATATCTTATCCACTTCTATATCCTCATTATATTTTTGTAAATACCATTACTAACTACGAGAATGTCATTATCAATAATCAAAATATCATCCAATTACTTATGTCTACCATCAAACCGCTTATAACTATTCCCCCCTACATTATAACTCTTTCATTCTGGAGTATGTCTCATGTTTTGGTTTAAAGACAACCACTAATGAGGCAAAGTACAAGGCATTAATAGCCAGGATCAAGTTGGCTCATGTTGTGGGAGTACAGAACGTGATGGTAATTAATGACTCTTAGATTGTGATCAGGTAAATGGTTCGTAATTTTAAAGCTAAGGAAGATAATATGAAGGCCTATTTGGAGCGAGTGAAGAGCCTAAGGGAGAGATTCAAAAAGTTCATCATTTCTCAAGTTTTGAAGAGCGAGAACGAGGAGGCAGATCGCATGACAAAGTTGGCCACAACCAAGGAGAGTAATCTACCCAAGACAACATTGATCTAGGCCTAAAAATCCCAACTATAGTATCTCCAGAACAGGTAAATATCATAGAATTCATGGACTCATGGGCAACCCCCATAGTCAAATACCTTAAAAAAGGAATAAACATATAGGACAAAGATCAAGCCCGCAGATTAAAGATTAGAACTGCAAAGTACTTGATGATATGGTAGTGCTATATAGGAGGGAATTTACACTTCCATATTTTATTTGCTTAACCAAAATAGAGGCAGATTGTGCTATTAGGGAAGTTCATGAAGGGATTAGTACTGGGTTTTGTTGGCCAATCATGTAGAATGATTATATGGAATTTGTGAAAAGATGAAACTCGTGCCAAAGGTTTGCCAAAATCTCTCACCATCCTCCGCAAACAATGACACTAATGACGGGGCTGTAGCCGTTTGCACAGTGGTGTATTAATCTTATCGGCCTATTTCCCCTAAGAAAAGGGCAACCAAGCGCATTAAAGTTGCATTAGACTACTTCACCAAGTGGGTGGAAGCTAAACCTCTAGCTAGGATTACCAAGAGGCAATCAATTTTATATGGAAGAATATCATCTGCAGGTTTGGTCTATTCAAAGTAATTATTACCGACCACAGCAGCCAATTCAACAACAAGATGTTTCAAAAATACTGCAACTCCAAGGGCATTCATTCATGTACACTACACCTCCAAAAGCTACACTAAGGCCAACGGAAAGGTGGAGGTGACGAACAATGAAGGGCTGAAGAAGAGAGCATACAAAGGGAGATGCCCCAAAGAGCTTATGCATGTCCTTTAAGCTTACAAAACTACCATAAGAACACAACAAGGTGGACGCCATATTCCTTAGAGTTTGGTGTTGATGTCGTGACACCAGTAGACATTGTGTTGCTAAACCACCACACAATAGCGTTCGAGCAGGTAGGGAAAAATGAAGAATTAAGGAATAGTTTGGACCTTTTGGAAGAAAGAAGAGAAGCCACAGGAGTCAAGGCAACAGTTTATCAACAAAGAATGGTAAAATATCACATGCAAGTTAAGTTAGGAGTTTCTGGGGAGGAGATTTGGTCCTCAGAAAGGTTGATCCTACGGGGCAAGAAGAGCACAAAATTAGAGCTCAATTGTGAAGAACCGTTTAGAATTCGAGAACATATCAACGTAGGGGCATATTTACTAGAAACATTAAAGGAAAGAAATTTCCAAGCCCTTGGAATGTTATACATCTAAAGATATACTACCAATAGAAAACTAGTTGGTCGCTAATAGTCTCATAAGAAACCACAAAGTGGTTAAGTCCCAAAGGACCAAAGAAGACCAAGCAGACAAGTCCACTCAAAAGGCTCAATAGTAACCTCATAAGCAACCACAAAATGATTAAGTCCCAAGCGACTAAAGAAGACCGAGCAGACTTGTTTGCTCGGTAGGGCTCGCTAATAGTCTAAAAATAGCCACAAGTTGCTAAGTCCCAAGAGATCAAAGATGACTGAGTAGACAAGTCTACTCGACATGGCTCACTAATAGCTCCACAAATAAACACAAAGTGGTAAAATCTAAAGGACCAAAGAAGACCAAGCAGACAACCTTGCTCAATAGGGTTCACTAATAGCCCAACAAACAATCACAAGGTCGTTAAGTCCCAAGGCAACAGATACAACAAAATGAATCTACCCGCTAGTCATTGGTCATTCAAAGTTAACATACCTAATAGTCGTGTCCGCTCAACAAGGCTCACTAGTCCCAAAGGACCATCAAACAGATTGACAGACATGTCAACTTCGTATAACAACAAGTAGAATGTGGCACTAACACATCAATGCCAACAAGAAGATCCAGGCCAAAATACAGAAGAAATGCAAAACAACAATCAACAATTAAATAGCACACAAAAAAAAAAAAAAAATCACCCACCGTCTAGAGAAAAATTAAAAAAAAAATTGTTAACCATTGCCAGATGGCATACTTTCAAACACCTCCCCAAAATTCTAATAAATACCTCATAGAATTTAAAACAGAAACCTTAGTCTACCCTCACAACCTCTCCAAGGGTCTCCAAGTCAACTACCAACTCAGTTGGCCTCTCGTCCTTGGATTGTCTTTGAACTTGTTCCCTAGCCGTTGTCTCTCCAGGCTGCCTTTTTCCCTTCTACATTTGGTTCCTGGGAGGTAGTGTTATCTGTAATCTCATTGCAACTCCCATCACCATCAACCTTAAGTTTTTTAAAGTCAAGAGAAGAGAAAACAACTTGAAACTGTATTTGAAAAGCTTCAAACCCGCAAGAGAAGTAGTCAATCATGAAGTCCACAGTTTTGAGACTTCTAGAATTCCTCAACAACATCTTGACGAGTGGCATTGATTGATTCATTTAACTCAACAATCTCATTCTTTCTCTGAATAATTTCTTTCTCTCTTTGTAGTGGCCAGATTGTGAACAAAAATCAGGCTTCTAAGTTTAGAAATCTAGCCATCTTTCAAAGCCAACTCTTCCTTTTATTTTTTCTTTAGCTCTAAGTGATGCAGAACTGCATCCCTCTATATCTGCACCCTCCTAGCGGTCTTCTTGGTCGTACTTTGTTGACGACGACCCCCACAAAATGAGTGAAGCACTCATACCCATCTATCATAGGCTAAAAAAATAAATGAACAAATTATAGGGATGAAAAATAAAAGTGAACCAAAGGGAAAGGGAGTGAGGAAGCTCACCTGGCTCATGGCAGCGATGACCAGCTCGGTCAGGTTTTCGTCAGAAAGCCCAACATCCACCTCTCGATCTGAAACGGTCCTAATGAAACATAGCTTCTAAGGAGAATGAATTGCTCATAAAGATGGTTTTCTCTTTCTTCTCTTCATTCTCCTTCCTCTCTTGGCTCCCAGAAGCAACCTCGTTGACAATAACGAGTACCTTCTTCACTTCCTCAGTCAATTTCACCTTCTTGGAAGAAGGCTCATCGATCACCACACCTTTAGAGGTTACTCTTGAGTCAATGAACATTTTTGGGTCATCATCCTTCTTTATAAGTCTGCGTTACTTTAGGACTATTTGTCCCCAGTAGCACATCTTGCTTGACCCTTAGCTTGGCCATCCTCTCCTTATTCACCAACATCTCCTCCTCTATAGTCTCCCCTGCAAAGGGAATAAAAAGACAAGTACAGTGTGATCTCTAAGCAATAATGCAACAAAGAGTTACCTCTTTCAAAAGCAAGGGTCTCACTAGTTGGCTCCAGGCCGTATAAGTGCTTGCTCAATGACTCGGTAATGACGAGCGGGAAAAATTGGTGCACGACAAACCTTTGTGCCACTGAATAAAGACCTTTTACTCCTTTGACAAAGACATGCTCAATTTTCCTACAAAGCAAAAAGAAATGTTATAAAAAAAAGAAGAGAAAATGATGCGTAAGAAGAAAATGAGACTTATCAAAGGCAGTCTTTACATTCTACCATAGGCTGCCTCCAAAAGAAGTAAACATGAGGAGAACTAGCTGGGTCTTCATAGTCAGGACTCTCCATGCTAGTCCCAAAAAAGAAAATTTTGTCCTTTCAATTTTTTACTAAAAGGGGGAGTCCTTCCACTAAAGTGATTGTCATGACTCTCCTTGAAAAAAATCACCACCCTTGAGAAGAAATGTTCACTTTGTGAGCAACCTTGATCTTTGAACAAACCGCCCACAAACGACACACCCAATGAGGGTACACTATGCATTTAGGGCCAACTGCCTTGGAAAAAGGTTCAATCCAAAATTTCTCTTAACGGTCGAGAGCCTTTGAATGCCATATGGTAGAGGCACATTGTCCTAGGGCGAGGAGTGCATGCATGCTCGGAAAAAGGTTAGGACCATAAGGACAACCTCTGGAGGGATCTATACACCTTCCTCAGTAGAAGGTCAAATGTGGTGATCGCCAATGGGATGTTCGCACCCTTATAATCCTGGGTTGGCAGAAGAAGCCTAGACATAACTCTCACCCTAGTTATTAGCTATTGCATTTCAATTTTTTTCTAGTCCAGACTTCAGCAGGTTCATAGCCTGAAAATGGAGGATGACATGTTCTGTCAAAGTAAGGATGCTACCAAAATACCAGGCTTCAACATGGGACTGCAGATAACTTATTCGGGATAAACCACTACGTTTTCGTAGAAAAGTGGAACCAAAATTTCAACTGTAAAATAAATAGGAAAAACTTACAAATATAACGCGAAGGAAACAAAGGAAGATTGAGCCAGTGATGGACACCATTTCCTTAAAGCAGATTATGCCATCGCACTGGTGCTGGTGAATTTGGACGTTCGCCTCCCATGATACAATGATCTTTATGCACGAATGTCGCAACACTTTGACAATATGCATTACGAACGGAAGTTGTGTAGAACTTCTCTCTCTCTCTCTCTCTATATGCAGTAGTGTAATGTGTGCTCTGGTAACATTGGATGAATGAATTGGCTGTCAGAGGTTGTTTGTATAGGCCTCAAGGTGCCTATTCGGAACAGTAACAGAAGCATCAGACATGATTGTTTGGAGTGAAGGGTTTCAGTCGCAATAGTTCAAAAGGGAAAGGATTCACTTGCAATTGAAAAATAGTCCGCAACAGTTCAGGTTGGTTGAATCTGGTCTTGGTTCGGGTCCGGTTGGTTGGGTCACACCAGTTGGTTCCAAAAATTGAAGTTTAAGAATTAGAATCTAATTTTTTAGACCAAAAAGATTAAGTGGCGGGAAACAAAGCCCAAAGCCCACGACCTAGACCCGAACACGGCATGGCAAGGCTGACTAGCCAGACAGCGATGATGACGGCGGTGCGCGCACAAGTGTGGTAAAAGTGGGCCAAACCCTCATGAAAATTTTGCTTTTAAATACCCAACATGTTCCCAACATTTTTCCATTGTGGGAAAAGGTATCGAACCCCAATTTTCCCTTCTCCAAACATCAAATTTGATGTCCAATTTATTCCACTCCTAAAATGGTTCTAACTAATATTTTTTCATAGTGTTAATCTCCCGACATAGGAGATTATCAAACACCAAGGATCAGTCCAAACCAATGAGTGGGACCCACTAATATTAAGCTTCAAAGTAGTTGTCACAATAATTTTTTTCAACAAGGGCAATCTACGAACTCGCAGAACTCAGTAGCGGGAGATTGACGAGTAACAAAGTAGCATAGCCGTAGAAAGAAGAAGCCAAATTTATGGCCTAAGCCCCTTCGGTCTAGGTCCAAATAGAAATCATGCTCCATAGTGCTAGAAAGAAAGGAAAACTAAATGCGAGAAAGTGCGAGAAGAACGTACCTAAGAAAGGTGCCTAGGTTGCGGTGAGAAAATGAACGGTCATTTAAAATTACCCTAAAGGTCGCTCTGAAATCACACTAGTTGAAACTAGAGAAAATAAAGAGTAAAGGTAGAAGAGGGAAGGATTAATATTTTTGGCTTTTCAAATCCCATTCCTTAATTTTGGCACGACCAACGACCAGATGAAGGCCATGTGGTTCCCTAAACTTCTCCAATCCCAGCCTTTTAATTGCTGACACGTCCAACGAACGATTGAACACCACGTGTCAGCTTTGATAAAATGCCCGACACGCGCATTTAATGCCCATAATGATGAAAAGTAATTGTCGATACAAAGTTTGAATATGATTCTTCGAATTCTCTACATTCATTAGCCCCCCAAAATAGGGGAGTACCTGATGGGTATGGAATCGATGACTGAGTAAGTCAGTGCCAACTTGGATGAAGCCTTGGCCTTCTTTGTCGTTTGCGGTTTTCTCCACTCTTGGATTTACTCGTATCAACGGAGAGTCCTAATTCGATAAAAACACCTATAACAAGAAGCATACTCTTATTTGAAATTTGAAGTGCACCATTCAAAGAGTAAATCAAGCTCGCTAAAGTATCCTTGCTTTAGGGTACGATTTTCTAGATTCCAAAGCCAGCACGCCACTTAATTTTTATTCCAATACACAGAAAAGAGACACTAGGAGAGATTCTAAGCTACAGAGGTTCAAAAGTTCATCTTAAGTAAAGGTACAATATCCTTATTAACCCTAAGTTTAAGTATAGTTTTACATTTTCACATACAAATCACTAACTTGGACATGTTGATATATCATACCGGTGTCCTACCGTTATTTTAGTTTTGATCGAAAATACACTATCAACTGTGTTATTACGTACCATTAGAGACAAGGGTTGTGCAATCGACGTTTTTCGCACTTCGGTTAATTTTTTTTTTTTTTTGGTGCGGTGAAAGAAATTTGAAAATGCACGAGGAGAAAGCCTTCAAACCAACCATCTCATCCTTGGGATTTGTCAAATCCCCACGTAAGGACGCACGAGACTGCGTAAGTGCTATTGTTTTCAACCCAGACTGTGAAATACTGTCGGCTGAGTCCAGCAATTAAGGCCCAACTCTAACACGACATGAACACACAGTTCAGGTTGAGAAGGTCTGAATACGAGCAAGATCGGTCCACAAGAACTTCTCTGGTTATTATGCATCGTACGGAGCAGGACGCAACATAAATTCTAAAACCCGGCGTGAAATATGGTTTTACCCGCATCCAGTCTTCTTTTTCCTCCCAAACAAGAAATTTCGAACTGCAAGCAGAGCAGTAAAAATGGGTCTGAAAATCGGAGGGGAGGTGGAGAGGGTGAACGGGAAAGAGCTGAGTTACAGTGATTTCGTAGAGCGGTACCTCGTGAAGAACGAACCAGTGGTTCTGACGGGACTGACGGATGGTTGGAGGGCACGCCGAGATTGGGTCCTTGACGACGGGCGGCCTAATCTCCGTTTCTTTTCTACCCACTTTGGTAATTCCGAAGTTCAGGTATGCACTTGTTCCCCGTATATAATATCTGTGGACTCTGGAGATTTAGCACACGACTCTCCATAAAATCTATCCTTTGTTCTCGATATTGTTTTAGAGGATTGTAGAACGGTGGAGAACAGCTTGTAGATGATTTCTCGAATGTCTTCAATATGGAATAAATAATATTTTGAAAGGTCCTAGAACGTGGGAGAAAGCCTAGATTTTTGTGAGTTTTAGGAGAGTTCTAATGTTTCGAAGGATTGTAGAAGAATCTCATGTTCTATAGATACATATTGGATGTGAGAGGTTTATCAATGTAGGCTAGGCTTGACTTCCTTGGTCTGAGGAGACATTGGATCCAACCTACCTTTCGCTCCCCCCTCTGCAAGTCTAGTGAGTCTTTCCCCGAGATTTCCCGCGGAGAAGAACCAAATATCTCATTTCTCAAATTCCTCTGCTGGTCCAGCTCCACCTTCTTTTCTTTCTCTTCTATCCGCCGCCTGCCAAAAAGATTGCCGACTAGATACTCCTACTCCACCATGCCTGGCCCTTTACCTTACCTTAAGAAGAAAGAGGGGGGTATGAAGCGTGGGAAAGAATCAAGAAGTATATGATACTGGCTGTCTGTGTAAATAAGAAAGAAAGCGCTCTCCTAGCGTCGCCCGCGAATTTGAAAGAGCCTGCAGATCCTCGTATAGATTCTGAATGTTTTCAAAGGACTAAGGACCATTGCCGGGATAGGTTGACTTCCACCTGTCAGTACAAAGAAAGTGGGCTCAGCTGAAAACGGTGGATCCGGCGGAGACAAATTAGGGCTCATTGGCCTGCCCTATGCCCCAAAAGGTAGCTCGCGATAGGGTTTTTTTGAGGCCCTTTTCCCTAGACGAGCTCTCATGGATCTCCTGTGCTCTAGCCTAGTCTCCCCAACTAGTGATGCATCTGACCCCTATTATTAATTGTCAATTTCTTGGTTATTTTTTTTTTATTGTTTCTTGCTTTTATAGTGGATGTTCCATGACTAACTGAACATATGGCGAGCTACAAGTGGAAAGAACTAGCCCTAAATAACTAGGTTGACGGCAGGAAAAGAGTCACGCTATAGTTGGACAGGAAGGTATTCTGAAACATCCTACAGGGAGAAAGAAGATATTCTCGGTACTAGCTTGGGGGGAGAAAGCAAAGTCCCATTCGCAAGTGTCTCTGTCCTTTTCACTTTTTATTACTCTTTTCATTTACTTCTAACATTTCTAGTACCAACTAATTCATTCGGGCGAGACAGATTAGGATGTCATGATGCGCCCATTCCTATGGCCATTCCTTTAATACTTCTGGCTCTCGGATCTTCTTTGTCTGGATCTCTAAACAACACATAAGCTTGAGCGCATTTTTGCCTTTCTATTAGTGAGTGCTATCAACTCTGCTAACGAAACCAAAAAGAAGGTGGTTAACGGTCCCAGAGTGATGGTTAGGCCAAGAGACCCTTCAGATACTGTAAGATGCGTTTTACAGCCTGGAGATGTACAGTGGTGAGAGCGCACATGAACTGACAAACTTGATTGACGGCATAGCATATGTCAGGTTTGGTGAGAGTGAGGGTTACCGACCTTTAAATAAAATAAATAATTAAATATAGGGTTTTCATAAATTTCACATAATATAAAAGCTTTATCATTAGAAACAACCTTATTTCCAACCTCTTGCATTGCATTACCATAACGATAAGAAAAATTCATTAAAAAAGAGAGATTTCTCTTGTGACTTGGAATGAACCTTTCTCGGTAGAGGAAAGGAATAGCGATGGATTCCTATGAAGCATCCAAGAACAAGCAGATTGAAATCGGACAACAAATTCTTGCATGGTCCAAGGAAATAAAGGTCCGCTTCCACGATTTCATCTATATTAATCTTAATATCAGAATAGCTTATATACTAATGATTCAATTCAGGTCCACTAACTTTTCGTTGATTTCCCTTTCGGATCTGATTAAAACAACGGAGAAGTAGGAAGACTTTGACGATTCATAATGGGGTCTCTAGATTTCCTCTTCCTCACATCGACATACTGATTGACAACACAGAGCTGGTCATGGCATCTTTTCCTTCATGGAAGGGTTTTCAGGGTACAATCAAATGACTAAGCAAGATCAAGAAAAAACAGCGTGCACCACTCCATGGGGCACTTTCTACTACAGTGTAATGCCCTTAGGATTGAAGAACGCAGGGGCAACTTATCAAAGGGCCATGACCACTCTTTTCCATGATATGATGCACCGCGAAATAGAGGTTTATGTAGATTACATGATTGTAGGATATCCCACCATTGTGAGTTAAAAGTGAGAAAAGCCTTTTAGTTCTTTTCAAAGCTATAGAGCTCTCGGTCCTCTTTTAAACGAGGTGAGGAAGCTCTTTGTGTGGCTACATTGACAGCGCTGTTTGGGGTTGTTGTTTACAAAGGTTGACAAGCCTGCTCCTTCTCTCTCTTTAACTGCTATGCTTATTGCATGCAGCTCTATCGATAAGAATGGATTGCTAGAAAAGAGTTTGGAAATGATCGATTAAAATAGATGCTACTACGCTCACCATAAGCTGATATGTACTTCAGTTAGGAATGCTATTTATATAAAAAAATAAAGATAATCGTGACGGAAAGGACTCCGACCTAAAAGCGGAATGGAACTTATATCTAAATTGCCATTAAGGTCGGCGGTTTCAATAACTCTTCTTTCATTTTCTTGAAGGCTTTCTCACAAGTCTCATACCACTCAAACTCTACTCCCTTCTTCAAACGACGAGTAAAGGGTGCCACTTTGTTTTGACCGTCGTTGTAATATAATTTTTGGTGATAAAATTATTTAATTACCAAAAAATATGCATGGCACTTGGATTTTGGTTGTACCCGATGCTTTACAGCTTTAGACTTCATTTATATTGCATGGAAATAAAGAACTTGATATGGTTGTCCTTGTAAATTTGTTTTTCTCAATTAGCTTAACAATTGGAGAATTTGAGTTGTTTCATGTTACTTTCTTGTTTGTTTATCCTTGGATAATCTTTGAGATATAAGCGAAGTATGCTTTTTGGCAAAACATAATGTGATTCTTGATTTTTGCAGGTTGCATGCTGTGATACTAAAGAGTTCACTGATCAGAAAAGAGTACAAATGTCCGTGTCAAAGTTCATTGGCCACGGGCTTGAGTTTTCATCGAAGGAGTGTAATGATGCATCAACTTGTGTGTTTGATGCCAAGTCCCTGCTGTATTTGAAGGACTGGCATTTTGTCAAGGTGCGGATCAGATGTAAGGTTCTTGAGTTTTGCTGTTGTTTTGTGCGCATTTTCTTACTTGCAATATCTATAAACAACACTCCTTGTTTAATATTGTTAAAGCGTTAGCTGGAAGGAACACCGAGTCAACTACTGTTATTGCGCTATCTGGGAGAGAATGCGAGGCTTTTAGAAACATCTTTTTGTCTACAGTTACGATTATATGACTGGTTGGGGACATTAAAAATGTGCTTGCATTTGTGCCTTTTTTTGGTGTGGACATGTCTAGACAAGTTGATACAAATAACACATTTTGTTGATAGTAAACAATAACCAATTCCATGCCAGTTGCCTACATTTAAGGTGCAAATTCTACCACATTTTTTTCAGAGTTTCCTGGCGGTCCCGTCATCATGCTTTATCTGATTTTTCAGGAGTACCCAGAGTATTTAGCTTACACAACTCCTCTCTTTTTCCAAGATGACTGGCTGAATCTTTATCTTGACAAGTATCATATGCACGAAGATCCTGATACTGAGAAAGACAGAAATGAGATATGTTGTTCTGACTATCGTTTTGTTTACATGGGAGCAAAAGGTTGGTGCATAGATTCTAGTAATTCTTTTCTATAAGATTATACATTGCTATATACATGTGCGCGCGTGTGTTTCTATTTTCGTACAAGATAGAATACGTACTTATAGGTATATCGATGATTGTGATATACTGAGTAGGAAAGCATTGATTTCTTCATGTAGGCACATGGACTCCTCTACATGCTGACATTTTTAGGTCTTATAGTTGGTCAGCAAATGTTTGTGGCAAGAAGAAATGGTACTTTCTATCTCCTAGTCAGCGTCACCTTGTGTTTGACAGGTAGGAACACATTTTTCATGTTTTTTAGATAAGCTGATGTTTGATGCTTGAACTAATAATGCCAAGGAACTCTGATATACATTTTCCTAAAAGAGAATGAAAAGCAATAGGAAAAATTCTGTAGGTGAGTGGGGTATTCAAGATGCACGTGAATCTACTTCCTTTCCATTGTTTTCCCCCGCAATTCATTTCAAACTATGGGGTTGTGTACTATTTTTAAGTAGTGACTATGACTTGGATCCCAATCGTAAAAAATATCTTAAGTCCATTCCTTTTTCTTGACTCTGCTGTAAAGTATGTGCCTTGTGCACTGGGTACAACATTTTTGGAGAAACTCTCTTGTCGATGTTCTAGAATAATCTGTAGAATGTGCGATCACTCTTAAAGAAAATCTGGTACAACAGTCAAGTTTCTGTCAGGTCATTGTTTCATATTTTCTTGTGCAACTCTTCTCTAACAGTTTTGTAGTTTAGTTGAGTAAAGTAACCTTTCAAGAATTTTAGGCTTCTGATGTACGATTTTGAATTGGACGGTTGAAAAGAATACGATAGTGATTTATTTATGGCTTTCGTAAAGGTGGTTGTCAGTAAATACACTTCCTATGTGAAGATGGACTGTTCTCACATACTTGGGCTCAAGTCTATATTATAGTTGTCACTGCATAGCTCACAAGTATCTATTCATGTAGGAATATGAGATGTTCTATATATGACATCTTTGAGGATGTTAGTGAAAGAAAGTTCCCTGGTTTTGACAAGGTAATTTTCCGGTCTAGAACAACATGTTAGTTTTATGCAATTCTCTACTATATAATGCTTTTGCAAATATTCACATTTGTGTTTATTTTGCCATGTCACTTGTCAAGGCGATCTGGTTGGAATGTACTCAGCAACAAAATGATATAATCTTTGTTCCAAGTGGATGGTACCATCAAGTTCATAATCTGGTACTTTTTCGGGCCTCTATGATTTGAATTATGTTTATCTATTGTTTTTGTATAATTCAAAGTGTCTAGACTAGTTTACGCACACCTCGACTAATCTCTCTGGGGGACTAATCCCACCGTCCACGATCCCAATTAAAGTCAGAGCAAACCCCTATGTGGACTGACCCCACAAGAGTTGATAGCACCTGAGAGGTTTCAACTTGAGACCTTAAGAGGGAGCAAACCCCTAATCTCTAAGTTCCAAGCCTTGACCACCAAGCCAATTCTTTGGGATTTTTATTTGTTGTTTTTTTTGAGGAACAAGAATCTCGAAAAAAGTTTTCGGCACTAGGACTGTGAAGCCCTCCCCTAAAAGACTAACGGACACGAGAAGTCCCTAAGCAAACAGAGTTGGTTACTTCAATTTAGTATTCGGCTGGCTTGTCGGATGGTGACACCGCTTTTGCACCAACATTCTGTAGGCGGCATAATGAACGTGCACCTCCTAATCCCTTGGGGACCACACCCATGGTTCCGCCCACCTTGCTGTCTTATTAAAGCTCAAAGGAACATCGGGAAGGGATTTGAGTGCTTGCTCAAGCAGGAAATGCTTTTTGACATGCAATATTTGTTGTAATATTTCTGCCCGTTGTATTATGGATAAGTTGATGTATCGTTACCTCTCTGCTAATATCAGTAGTACATTGTAATGCTTTCAGGAAGATACTATATCAATCAACCACAACTGGTTCAATGCCTACAATCTTTCCTGGGTGGTAAGTGTAGCTAAGTAATTTACCTATTGGAAAGAAGCTGAATCCTGTATATAGAGTTACAGAGAAGGAATTTATTTTTCAAAAACTGAACTATATTTTTGTTGGTTCCGCATTCTTTCAGTGGGATTTGCTTTTGATAGATTATAATGAAGCTAAGGAGTACATTGCAGACATCAAAGATATTTGTGATGATTTTGAGGAACTTTGCCAGCGCAACCTTGCTGCTAATACAGGTTCATTCTAAATTCTAGGAAAGCATTCATCTTGCTGCTGTATCACGGTGAACAGACATACTTATTAAACACACTACGTATTCGCGTTGCTACACAGTTCCTGTTTTTCCATTTTGCTCTAGTAAAAGGTCCTACTGTTAATTACAAGATTATCAAAATGGCTGCATTTTTCTCTCAACCCACGTTGCATTTGGTCCTCCTTTGCTCGTAGCGTATCTAGGTTTCACCGCTCTTCATCGCTTGTGTAGTTCTTGGTCCCAATTGCCAAAATATTGTAATTTGTTTCTCTCATTTGGGTCCTCATTCTATCTTTTCTTATTTTACTCCAGTACGCATCTCACAATCCGCACTTTGCCCAGTAACTTGATTGTTCCCTATCTGACCACTTTTAATATAAAAGTCAATCAACTGTGGCTTTATCAATGGAGATTATTGTATCCTAGTTGGGTTGTGCAAATTGCTTTCCTCTCATTGACCCATTCTCAAGTATCCATGTAGTTTAGTGGGCTGATACAGGGAGTATTTATTTTTCTCCAATTGTAGTCATGCCAATTTCCTAGTTCTATGGCGAATTCACAACTGAAGGATTTCTTCAAACTTGTAATGTTTTTCTGCCAAATCCTAGCTTAACGTGTCAAGGCTGTAAGTAGCATTAAAAATAGGACAGACAGAATTCATAAAAACCTAAACATCAACCTATGAAATGTCTGATATTTGTTGTCGAGTACCAACGCAAATATGATATACGTGTATATATAGTTCAAAATTCCTCAAGAAATACTTCCATTACATGAGCTCAAAATGACCAGCACTGTTTCTAGGCCATGTAGTGATTTCCTTTTCTTTATCTTTCATTGGTTTGTGCAAGAGGTTTATAACTTTACAAAATATTCAATGTCCCTTTACAGGGAATTGTACTTCAACCTTTAAGGCACTTATAGCAGGGTTTTATTTGGTTTGAACGCCTAGAAACTCTCAAAATGACCAGCACTGTTTCAAGGCCATGTAGTGATTTCCTTTTCTTTATCTTTCATCATTTTAGTGACATGGTTTTCTTTTGATCATCACATCTCATATGTGTTAAGACTTCAAATTGCTTTTCCAACAATTCAAATTACTTTTGTCTTGTTTTTACATATTGTAACCATGAATGAATAGTGCAAGTTGGATCACTCACGTGTAAGAAAGTTTTGCTTGTCTAACTTTTCGAAAAACATGTGAAGATTTCATTATGAGCTTGAACTTTTGGTTGAAGTTGAAAAGTGTAGGATGGCTTGCCTGGGTGATAGTCCTAGTGTTGCATGATTAGGTTGTTGACTGCGACACAATACTTTGTTCAGTCTCTATGGACTCTGAAGACTTAATTCACTACATTTTCTGTTAAGACTTTGATAGCAAATTTTCTATTTGTTAAGCTAATTTCATGACAGAAACAAGCCAAAACAGGAACCCAGTGATATTGGTATTGCTGAAAGGGTACAAATGAAACATACATGTTGGTAGATGTGCTTTCCAAAAGATTTGTGGTATTTTCTTGTCAGCAATATTGTCCTAATGATCGAGGAAAAATATGAAAGAAGAAGAAAATGAATGACAAACAGTTCTCCCGTAACTTACTGTACAGGAGGTTTTTGAAATTATTTAGTCAAATTCAAAAACATAGATCAAATATTAGTTCCTTCTTTTCTTCTTCCACTGATCTTTGCTTCTTAAATCTGGTTTGACAGGCATGAATTTCCATGATTTCTTCATCTTTATAGTGCGCTTCTCGTTTGCCAACTTGGTCTTACTTTACCTTCTTGTAAGGGATTGTGATTGTTCCATTGGGGTTTCATCACAAAGAAAGCGACATATATTTATCAACCTTGAATCTGCACGGGATACTGCACTAAAGATGAAATCTATAGGTCTGTCACAAAATGGTGGCATCTCTATTGATTTCCACGAAAACCTAAAGGATTCTGCGTTCCTTGAACTATGCATGGCTTTAGGTAGAACATATCAGTTGCTACATGAGCCATGCAAAATTAGTGAGATCACAGAAGCTTCCGTGGATGATTTGGTGGAATTTGATTTTGTTGACCCTTTGGCTTCTCGCGTTTCTACTCCTGAAGATCTTGTGAGTCTGATAGATAATGCGTTTATAAAGCTCCGTGGCCTTAGCTCCAGATAATTTTCAGATTAGATGGTTTGAATGATCTTTGAAGCTCAACTCAACCATGTGCACAGTTTCCAACTGTGGGATTCCAGTTTCCTTAGGGGACTCTGGCACTCAAGTGATTCTCAATTTTGAAAAGGTCCTTCTTGGAGAAAGGTCACTACGAGGGACTTCTCGAATAAGAAGAGGGGTTCTGTTATGAAGTCATTGCTAGCCAGTCTCCTGACTATGCAGGATTGGGTCATGTTTAGGTTGGATCATTGGATACTCTCTGCCACAGCTCTAAGAAATGAAGTTGAAGGTTAGTTGCTGATGCACATTTGGTCAATATAATCACTAAAGATGAAAGTGGAACTTAGTTTGTTCTTTGTATTTCCAAGTTTTCAGATTGTGTGATGACTTAGCAAGTAATTGGTTTACCCCTGTGGTTGAAGTCTGAATCTATTATGGAAATATGAATAAAAGAAAACTAACATCGATAAAATTCTTTTGTTTCAATTGTTTTCGCTTGGCATCCAAACTTGCTTATTGCATCCCAAGAAAGTGAACTACAAGTTGCGTCGATCTTTGCTTTACTGGATTTTCCCGTGCACAAGTGTTCTTGCTTTTTATTTGACAGCTCTTATATTCATTTAAGGCTTTCGAAGTTCAAACCTACTGGATTACCGCACGTTCTTCCCCTATTCATCAACTAATCTACTTCATTCTACCTCAATATTTTGCTTGATTCTTCTATCAAAACTTAATGCTTTAGGTAATTGTTTACACCCATATTATTTCTCCACTATTTAAACTCAAGGTGCCAGCTGTGGTGTGAGCTTTCTGGCTGTAATTTTGCCTTTAAAGCTTCCATTCATTTGTTGGCTGTGGTGGTGGTGGTTCTAGCTTTGATTTGGGAGATTATTCAGTGCTTTGGAGCATTAAAAAATAAACAGAGTGCAAGTGTGTATGTGTGTGCACAGATATTTCTTGATTTAAATATCATACTATTTGTTCATCATAATAAGTTGGAACTTTGTGTTGGTGGTTGAACTGAGATTCACTAATTTATTGGGTTCAAAAATTAGTAAAGAGTTAATTATTGGGGAAGGTAATTAGTTAAGTATGTGCCAGATATGTTTTGAATTGACTCTCTCTCTTTCTCCCCCACATGCATATCCATCATTAATATCATATGCAGGGGAGTGGTACCACTGTCCCCATCATTTGCAATTTTTTTTTTTTTATTTTCCTTCAAATATTTCTTTACCTTAAATTTCTATCTGTCCTGTGTGTCAGATATAGAGCTTTTGTATTGTCTTGCATCATCCTGTCAGGTAGGTGAGGGTGTTTTGGTAAATTTCTCAGAGAGAGAGAGAGACAACACAAAACACTACCCAAGCCAGGGTAAATATATATGATTGATATTTCCCCACCAATTTACATACCCGAATCGCCAGGGTGGGAAAAATAGATAATTAGAAAATAAAAGAAAAGGTACATATTTTCAAGGGAAAATCAGAGGGAAAAAAAAATACCTAGGGTAAAAACCTGAAGAAAATAATAAAATAGAAAGAAAAAAAAAAAGGAGAAAAAGTCATTTATATCCTTTATACTAATTTTCTTTAGGGGCATCTTACGTTCCTCCCAGGGCCTCCATAATAGAAGTAATCTCCCCAAACATTGTTTCTTCCAGCTTTAATATCATAACAGTTTGGATGATCAGCAAGAAGATGAAGATTTGACATGGGTAAGAGGTTATTATCCCAATCAACAACCTGCAAATTTCTGAAGTAAGATGCTTTTCCGAAGCCGAGGTCGGCGAAATTTCCGCTACCCATCTGTGTTGATGTGTGATATCCCCTTGATCTTGAGTTCACTATTTCTCCTCCAAACTGTATCATACTTGCATGGCTTCTCAAATGGCTGAACAGAAGGTTTGGCCAGTACCCGACAAGTAACCCGGATCCGAATTGCAGCCACCAGTGTCCATGCTTTGGATCCTTCATAGACAAAACCAAAAACACAGTCTGTAAGTAAGTATCGGTCTCACTGGTAATTATTGAAGACTCTCATAGTACTAGTGAAAAATTTAATGAGTGGGACATGATGATTAAGACTGATAAACAAATCACCAGATTGCTTGAGTTTGAGCTTGAGTTCGTGTTGGTGTTCGTGTTCATTCCGTTAAAAGTTCATCTGAGATTAGTTTGTTATATAACAAACAAAGCCTGAATACTTTTTGAAGCTAGTACTCAATTTCTTCGACATATGATATAGAAAAAATTTAAGCTCGTTTAAGATTGGCTCATCTCATAAACAAGACAAGCTTAAACATATTTTAATACACAATTAAGTTTTCAAACCAAATTTGAACAATCAGTTGTTCAGCTCGTAATGATTACACATGAGTGGGAGACAATGATTGACTTATGCTATGTGTGATTGATTTTTGTTTATCGATAACACTACGTAACGATGGTGCATACTACTATGAGAATACCTGACAATTTTTCATTACTATGATATGTTGCCTCAAAGATAACCAAAATAACTCTCTCTCTCTCTCTATATATATACATATATATGTATGGGAAAGGCTATATGAACCAACACTTTTTTAGACCAATATTGAACCAACACCTAAACTCTTCGTTCCCGATTAGATTTTAACGATCCGAACCGTTCAATGTGTTTAAAACATGTTTTTAAGGGTATCCGCGAGAAATCAGCTCAAAATATTACCGGAAAGGACTTGATCCAACTAGTGGCTCATAAAACAGTTCCTGTCACTATTTTTAACCACTGTTTGGATCAAGCATTTTTCGATAATATTTTGAGTTCATTTCTCGCGAGTACCCTTAAAAACATGTTTTAAACACATTGAACGGTTCGGATCGTTAAAATTTAATCACGAATGAAGATTTTAGGTGTTGGTCTAATATTGGTCTAAAAAAGTGTTGGTCTATGGAGCCTTTCCCTATATATATATATATATATATATATATATATATATGTCGTTTAGGTGTTGAGAAAAAGATGGTAGATGTGAAAGAGGAAAGGGAGTGCTTTTTAATCTATACTTTGGGAGTCAAATAGAGTAAAACAAAAAAAAAAAAAAAAAAAAAAGTTTGATTAAAACAAAAGCAGAGAAAAGCAGATGCCTCTAGAAAGAAGAAAGAAAATTTCCTATTGAGAAAACTCTCTATTGGTTGGGAGACCAAGTACTTTTGCAGACCCACTTGCAGTGGTGGGGTCCAACTAATTTAATTTTCCTGCACAAAGTGCTTCTTAGCATTTACCATTGTCAAAAAGGTGCACAATTTTTGTACAGTGAAGTAACTGTATAAACTACTTTGATTAATGTTCAAACTTCTTTTCACAAAGATTAAATAGTCAAATACTTATAAAAAATTCATCTAATCAACAACTTATTCACGCGTTAAAAGCCTTCTATTTGAGACATGTTAGATAAAATGTCTATTTAAACACATCTTTTACGAGTCCAACATGCTAGTTAAATGATTAGTCATTTTACCTATATGTATTTTGACTAGATATATTTAGCTAGTCAAATTTCATTAACCAATTAAAAAATATCACATCATCAACTGTCTCATCAAATTTGTATTATTTATCTCTTTATACAGCTTAACAAAGTGTCAAACACATAAATAAAAAGTGCTTCGACAAAATAAAACTTGTGTTTTTACTTAGATAAAATGACTACTAGTGTTGGAGATGTTATGAGAGAGCTCTAATGGAGAGCTAGATTTATATGCCAAAAGTCAAAATTTGGTTATACCTATAGGAGTTCCATTGGTGAGCTAAAGTACTTGACAAACTTTAGTAATGTCATTTCTTGTCTAAATTAGGATCAAGTTTGGCATTGTCACATCTGTGTAAGTAATCCTTGCTATGCTCACCAATGGCAATGTGCCAAACTTGGGATCAACTTTATTTTTGTCAACTTTATCTCATTGTTTTGTCAATTATTGATACCCATCAACAAAATGATATGAGTTTAATCTAACAATTGTTCTAAAATAGCAAAACAATTGGTGTTAAGGCATTGCTATTTTTCCTTTGTTTTTTTTGGACACTGTACCAAATGAAACAATGACTTTGCCAAAGTAGATTCATCACAAACGGGTGAACTTGCTCTGATGCAGATTAATTGACTTGAATGACGAGGAGATTTGGCAGAGTCAAAGTTGACACCAATGATCTCCGTGTCATTTTTTGGTAGCAAAACATAACAATGATCGGACTTAAGATTTTGCCCAAATATGCCAAATTATAATTTAACAATATAAATGACTCTCAAATGGATTTGCTATTATCAGCAATGCTTTTGATTCAAGGGATAAACAAATGGGATTCGGGGAGTTGTAGTGCAAAATCATGCAGTGCATTTGTAGTGCAGGTAAAATGACGTAGTTTTGTCCGCTGACTCTCGAAACTACATCGTTTTAACTTATCACTTTAATTGTTATCAAAATGCATGAGATCAAAACGATGTAATTTCGAGGACGAAGTGAACATAACTAGTCGTTTTACACGCATTACAGAAAACTGCACTACAACCTCTCCGAGTCCAAACAAATGAGAAGGTAGTTGTGTTGAAATAGCAATAAATGAGAAAAAACTAATAGAGATGCATGCTTACCTTCCACACCATTATCCCAATATCAAACTGTCTTCCATTGTAAGATGACCTTGGAGATATTGCTGCCCCAATAGCTATCCTGTTGTTGGTTTGAACAAACCCTGAGCATAGCAAGTTGTAGCATCCAGTAGCTTGGTATGCATCACTCTATAAAAACCCAATACCTATTATTAGGACTTTATTTTCTAAAATTAATTATATATTATATATTATAAATTATGAGGAAAAGAAATTATCAAGCAATTACTTACTGTCCAATAGGTGAAGAACCTAGGGTAGTTGTCTCCATATAATTCTGGACTTACCTGAAGAAATGTAATTGTTAGTCAAAACTTAAAGTAGTCTTAACACAGTAATTGTTAGTCAAAACTTAAAAGTAGTCTAAAAGTAAACAATAAGTAATGGAATGTTTTCGATTTTCGGACTTTTATTTTCCACGAGGAAAAAAAAATAATTTGGCGAACTATATACGAAAACTGCTTTTGGTGAAAAATTTCCAACAAAGCCACCCAGATTCTAAAAGACACCAAAAAGATGTTTTTGAAGTTGAAAATTGTTAGGCACAATATTGAAATGATCTGATATGATATTGACGATTGTTCTCGGACTTGTCATTGTTTTTTTTTCAGAAAACATACGAAAACTAGTCAATGGCAAACCGGTATCAACAAGTTTATTAAAACTGCATACGTATCGTTTATTAAAAAAATCACATCTGAATACGTATCATTATTATAAGATATAGTCAAAAGTGTAAATACAGTTGCGAAAATAGTTATACCCTATATTAAACACAAAATTTACTGCACATATTCAACAAAAACTTTGATCATTTAAGACTGTACATCTTTATCTTTAATTATATAACACGTTCAACGTAGAAAAAACTTTGTGTCACATCATGGTTGTTGGAATTGCAAGACTATTTAAAATTTTTAGATATGCCTATCGATTTTACCTCCAAACGCAGTAAATCCTTTGTAAGATTTATTTACACATAAGATACGTTTGGAGGTACATACGTATTGATTTACCTAAAAACATTATTGAATCTAGTATGCGAATCCCTTATGTAAGATTTTAATAGCACTGACAAATTAAACAGTAGATAGTATGTAGGTAGGTAGGGGATCTTTTGCATTTAGAGAATTTTATCCTGTGTGTATTCTAGGGTGTCTGGTCCGGGCTCTGAAACTAAGTCTTCGGTTGGCATCTTGCCAACTCATGGAGTCGTCGTTTCCGAACCTGAACTACATGTACTCGGTTTTACAATCAATATATTGTTTCGTTTGCGGATCAAACATAAAAACAGTAGATAGTGTGTAGACTTGCCTGCCACCCAGCTTCAATGGTGTTAAGATCATTGCCAAAACTCCCAGAAATTACCCATAATTGTGACAAGCTGAACTCGTACTGATCGGTTACGCGCGGTGCCCACACATTTATGCTGGCTTTTGCCCCATAATACTGATCTCCATTCACAAAAGCAACTGCATGCTGCAATTTTCAAGAATTTCAAGAATTATTGTAAAACTTGTTCTATTGTTTAATTAGAACAAATGGGATTTTCCCATTCATGTTTTCTTTTAGCTGTTATTGGGTTCTTTAGAGTTGGGACAAATTTATGGATCTTTTTTCTCCCATCCCATCTTACATTTCAACATCAAAATACACTGTTTGTTTGCAAAGAAAATGATGGGAAATGGAAGACTCCATTTTCGTTGATATAGCCTTTTGGATATAGAGTAATTGGGAGGAGAAAACAAAGGGAAACGATAGGAATAGATTGTCTCTTTCTTATAGATGGTGATATGTTGTACTGAAAGGAGGAAAAAGCTTGGAAACTGCAATGGGAAAAGCCATTTTCCCAAGAAAATTAATTGTTTTCCTCGGAAAATGTTGGTAAACCCAGTCATGGCATACTAACCTCGTGTCCAGTGCTCATTGTGTCATGCCTTACGATTCTCCGCAATTTTCTTCCAAAATTTTGGATCGAATTTGCGCGTAAAACATCTGTTTCTGTAGTTCTTCTGATTGGAATTGTTCCTTGTGGGCATAATTCACTTGAATTTGTCCACAGCTGAAAAATCTGTGTTTCTGCATCTATGGAGTTATTACCTTTTGGCCTCTCTGGTGGTTCCTGCAATATAGAGGGGAAAACAAATAGGAATTGAAAGTTTTTTTAGTAGTCCTAAAATGATTGTTGTACAACTCAAATTCGGAATTTCTCTGGAAACAAACAGAAAAGTTTGAAAAGGGTACCAATGGCTTCTGTCCTTTTAGTTGTGGATGATCAAAAGCTGGTTGAAGATGTGACAATACGCAATCAATTACATCACCATCAGGGCTCTGCACCAAAATTATAAAACAATCAACATGTAAAGAACCCAGACAAATTAATCAAACACTGATTCCATTTGGTTGCAGTTTTCAGAATCAGTTTCGAGATTTGCAAAACTGATTCTGAAAATTACAGACTAAAATCCGGTGAAAGAAAGGGAGGAAATGCCTGAATTGTCTTGACAGCAGGCTTGTTGATCTTCTTTAGATAAGCCCTTACTCTCTTCAACTTGTGCAACTCTGTCTTTGGCTGGAAGGTCTGGTTAGCCGGTGAGCGGTGGCCAGAATCCGACACGAGGGGAAGTGATAAGACAGTGCCAAGAGAACAAACAAGAAGAAGGAAAGCAAGAAATGGGAAAATGATTGGAAATAATACTCTCTGGGGACAAGATTTAGAAGAAGAGGAAGAAGAAGAAGAAGAAGAAGCAGCCATATTTGAGGATTTTGTTTGTAAGGGATGTGTTTGGATGCATTGGAGTTGTCCTCTACTGTGATTCAACAACAGAACAAGATGGGCTTTATTCCTAGATTCTGTCCATGGAAAATAGAGCGTCTCTCAACAAAGACAGAGAGTACGTACAAAAGAGAAACAGCCATTGAAAGAGTAAAACATTTCACTGCCTCGCCATTTCCTTAACTTTAAAAAGGCCTAAATGGGCAGCAGATAGTCTATACCCAAAAACTATAATGAATAAGGAGTAGGACAGCCTTAAACTCTTCTCTCTCCTCTCCTCTCTCTCTCTCTCTCTCTCTATGATACAAATTCTAGTGCGTTGGTTCTGTATTCTGACAGAGGGAACGTTATAAAATAAACACTAAGTAAGTGGGGAGGTTCTTTCAAGGTTTACCCACATAACAGGTTGTGGTCAAAGGTGTTTATTTGTTAATTTTTTAGAACGAGAACGAGAGAGAGAGAGAGAGAGAGAGAGAGAGTGAGTGAAAAACCCATTGGCACAAACTACAAAATATGAAGTTTCGAGCTGTTTTAAAAGGGTCAGTTGGTGACAATATCAGCTATGTTACTTTTAAACAAAGAGACGGATTATTCTCCAATTCTCAGTTTCAGTTTCCTGTTTTGGCTGCCACTTATCTGAAGTTTTCTACTGCCATTAATTTCTCAACTGGGGAAGTTTTTGTGCACGAAGTCTTGTATAATTGTGAAGTTTAAGTAGTAAAATGCAGTGACCTTCCCTGAAGTTACTTACAAATGCTGGAACCTCCTTGAGGTTTTACAAAATACAGTGATCTCCCTTATTATAAAAATATTTGATCATTTTTTTTCCACCGTTAACTTTTGACAAAAATCGTTAGTTTTAAGTCATAAAAGCCTAAAGTGCACTTCCTTACTATTTTTATGTCTTTTACATATATTTAGTATATTTATGCGTGTTTGCATTGATGCATATATTCTATAATTATATTATGTCAAACATTGAAATTAAATTAAAACTTAAAAATATTAAACTTAAATTATATTTTGATCAAGTTTGTACAAGTAAATATACATCTATATATTAATAATTATTATTGTTTTATAAAAGTTATATTTATTACTTATTGTATATTGTTATGTTTGTATTTCTTGTATATATTTTACCTAAGGAAGCACATATATATTTTTAGCCTACCTCATAAAAAAAAAATTATGAATTTTAACTTAACTTTTTTTTATTTTTAATTTTTTTTTTCTATTCAAGATTTAAATACTAAAATTAAATTAAATTAAAATTAAATTAGTAAAATTTATAAAATTACTTACACATTATGTTTCTAATAATCATTATTTAGTTTTATAAAAAATAATATTTTTTATACTTAATGAATCTTGTTATTTTTTATCATCTATATATTTATGTAAAAGAAAACACGTATACGTCCTAAATATCATATTAAAAAAAAAACTCTCATGAGTCTATTTAAAAAAAAAATCAATATAACTTACCTATAACATAACGTTTCTCTATTTTATTAGAACTTTAAATATTTGACTTTGATTGTTTTGTGTACTTTAAATTGTAAAGTTCTTAATAAATTTCTCTTGTTTGATTTGCTCCGAATTGAAGCAAAACTTTTGATATCTGTTAGCCTAAATTATCTAATTTTTTATTTTTTACTTTTATTCACATTTTATTTTTGCATTTGTTATGTTTTCATCAATTTTTCAAGGTTTCTTGGTTTGTCTCGACGAAAAGAATCTAAAAAATATAAAATTATGTTTAAAAGCTAAACAAGTTCAAAAGCAACGAAAAATAAATCAAAACGGACCCGGAAAAAAAGATAAGTTAAATTAAAAGTCATGACAATTTTTTTGATGAGATAGGCTATATATGTGTGAGCACGCGCGCTCGTGTTTCTATTCGATAAAACATATATAGGAAACACAAACATAAAAACATCATTAAGTGATAAATATAACTTTAGAAAAAAATTATTAATATGTGAAATGCTTTTTTATTTCCATGAATTTAATCAAAATATTAATTAAGTTTAATTTGATTCGAACATTTCAAGTTTTAATTTTAAAAATATATCTTACTATATACATACATATGCGCGTCCGCGCACTCTCTCTCTCTCTCTCTCTCTCTCTCACTCATAATGCACACACGTATAAATAGACCTAATATATACAAAAAAGAAACATAAAAAGGGTAAATAGGGGCATTTTAGCCTTTTATGACTTAAAACTAACTGGTTTTGTCAAAAGTTAACGGCAGGGGAAAGTGATCAAATATTTTCTAATATAAAGAAGATCACTGTATTTTTTGAAACCTCAAAAGAGATCCCTACTAAGGAGGTCAGTGCATTTTACCCGAAGTTGAAGTGGCAAATAATTGGAAAGTTCTCCCACAGTTAACCTTTTACCCCATTGGAAATTCACCGAACAGGTTGAGCTACTTCACTAATCAGAATTATTTCATCCTCCACTCAGGAAAATCTTGAAAGAATTCTGCAATTTTATTCAGAAAATAACCTCATACATAGAATAAATAAGACTCCTGTACCTTATAACTAGTAATTTACCTTTCTGTAGAGAGTGTATAATGTTGGAAATATTTTCAAATTACAAAATATATATAAGTATGTTATAAAACTAGTACGGATACTAAATAAATTTGCAGAATATAAATAAGTAGTGAACACAAAAGATATAGAAAGATAGTCACTTCAGGAACTATGAAGAACAAAATAGATCTTCAAGACCTATATAATTTTATTCAATATTTTACCTTCTGAACTTTCTTCTCCTTTCAATCTCTTCTTCAAAACCTTCGTAGTTTATTACATTTTTCTTCTTGCAGAAGCAAGATTATATAGCCATATAATTAGGAGAAATAAATTTTACGGGGCCTACATAATAAATATAACTCCTAACCATAATACTATTTAATATAAATGTAAGATGACTTTTGTCATCCACATGGTTTTACAACACTCCCCATTGGATGACAATACATTAAGAATATGCCTCCTTAAAACATTGCCAAGGAAAAACCAGTGGAAAAAACTTTTGGCAAAGGAAAAAGAGTACAATATTCTAGTGTCTCGTTAAATACCTTGAGATTACCTCATTAAAACATTGCTAAAGAAAACCCAATGGGACAAAACCTTAGACGAAGGAAAAAGAGTATAATCCATTTATCAACTTTAAGTTATTGACTCCCCTCAACACCGAATGATAAATCTTTGAGTCGACGCATCCCAATACTATTGACCAATTTCTTGAATGTTGCAGTTGGTAACGCCTTTGTGAATAAATCTGCCATATTCTCACTAGAACGTATCTGCTGAACATCAATATAACCGCTTTGCTGAAGTTCATGTGTATAGAAAAATTTTGGCGATATATGCTTAGTTCTGTCTCCTTTAATGTATCCTCCTTTGATCTGTGTGATACATGCAGCATTATCTTCATACAATACTGTAGGGCTATCTTTGATTGAAGATAATCCAAATTTTTTCCGAATGTGTTGAATCATGGATCGTAACCAAACACATTCACAACTTGTTTCATGGGTCGCGATGATTTCAGAGTGGTTAAAGGATGTACCAGTCAAAGTTTGCTTTACAGAACGCCACGATATTGCAGTATCACCAAAAATGAACACATATCCAGTTTGTGATCTGCCTTTATGCGGATCGGATAAATAGCCAGCATCTGCATATCCGATTAATTGTGCCTCTGATTCAGTTGAATAGAACAACCCCAAATCAATCGTTCCTTGAAGATAGCGTAATATGTGTTTAATTCCATTCCAATGTTGCCGAGTTGGAGCAGAATTATATCGTGCCAATAAATTAACCGAGAATGCAATATCTGGTCTTGTACAATTTGCAAAGTACATAAGCGCACCAATTGCACTCATATATGGTACTTCGGGACCAAGAATATCCTCCCCCTCTTCTTGAGGACGAAAAGGATCTTTATTCACATCAAGTGATCGAAGAAGTGCTCAAAGGATGTGCTTTATCCATGTAAAAGTGCTTTAAGATCTTTTTCGTATAAGTTGACTGATGTACTAAAATTCCTTTTGTCAGATGCTCGATCTGCAGGCCGAGACAATACTTCGTTTTGTCAAGATCTTTCATCTCAAACTCCTTTCTTAAATATTCTACAGTTTTGGTCAACTCTTTTAGAGTTTCTAGAAGATCAAAGATTAAGGTCATTGACATAAACTGCAATAATAGTAAATCCAAAGTTTGATTTCTTGATAAATATACATAGACAAATAAGATCATTTTGATATCCTTCTTTTAGCAAATAATCACTAAGACGTTTATACCACATACGGCCAGATTGTTTCAATCCATATAAAGATTTTTGTAGTTTCAAAGAATAAACACTTCGGGGCTTTGAACTACATACTTTAGGCACTTCATATCCTTCAGGGATTTTCATGTATATATCAGCATCCAGTGATCCATACAAATATGCTGTCACCACATTCATTAGATGCATATCTAGAGATTCTATCACAACCATACTAATCAAGAATCTGAATGTGATAGCATCCATTACGGGTGAATATGTCTCCTCGTAGTCGATTCCAGGTCTCTGCGAAAAATCTTGTGCAACAAGTCGTGCTTTATATCGCACAACTTTATTTTTCTCATTGCGTTTTTGCACAAATACCCACTTATATCCCACAGGATGTACTCCTTCAGGAGTTTGGATTACGGGTTCAAATACTTCTCGTTTTGCAAGAGACTTCAACTCTGCTTGAATTGTTTCTTTCCACTTTGGCCAATCATTTCTACGTTGACATTCTTCGACGGTTTGTGGTTCACTTTCGTCATTACCTTTAGTAATGTCAAGAGCAATTTTAAACAAAAATACGTTGTTGACAACAATTTTATTTCTATCCAACATTTCTCCTGTATTCGAATAATGTATTGATATCTCATGATTTTCAGGTACATGTTCCTCTTCAAGGGATAACTACTTAGTAGATTCATGTTTGTTAGAAAATGTTGATAAGTCAATTCCTTTATTTTCCTATTTTGTGAGATTAGCCTCTTTAGGAGCACTTTCATTTGTCTGCTTAGTCTCTTCAGGAGTGTCAACTACTGCAGGGGTATCAACTTCTTTACCTTGAATTTTTCTTTTTCGAGAAAGTTTATCCTTTGCACCGACAGGTCCCCCACGCTTCTGGCGTGTCATAGATTCACCATCTGTTGTACCAATAGTTTGTCCTGCAGGAACTTCTATCCTTACTAGAATGTTAACAGCTGGTATATGAGATTTCGTTATTTTCTTTGTATCGATAAATGCATCTGGTAACTGATTTGCAATACTTTGCAAATGGATGATCCTTTGAACTTCGAGTTCACATTGATTAGTATGAGGATCAAGATGAGATAATGTCGATGTATTCCAAGTGATTTCACGTCAAGCTTCTGGCTGCGACTTATCTCCTCCTAATGGTGGGAATACTGTTTCATCAAAATGATAATCCTCAAAACGTGCCTTGAAAACATCTACTGTTAAGGGTTCAAGATATCTAATGATAAATGGAGAATTAAAACCAACATAAATTCCAAGTCTACGTTGAGGATCCATTTTAGTACGTTGGGGAGGTGCAATAGGTACATGTATGGCACAACCAAAAACTCTTAGGTGAAAGATGTTTGGTTGTTGACCAAGTACAAGTTGTGATGGTGAATATTTATTATATAATGTTGGTCTAATACGAATTAGAGATGCAGCATGCAAAATAGCATGTCCCTAGGCAGAAACTGGTAATTTTGTTTTCATGAGTAAAGGTCGAGTAATTAACTGAAGTCTTTTAATAAAAGACTCAGCTAAACCATTTTGGGTATGAGTGTGTGCAACAGGGTGCTCAACATCAAGGCCGATAGACATACAATAATCATTAAATGCTTGAGATGTAAATTCTCCAGCATTATTAAGGCGAATTGTCTTGATTGGATAATCTGGAAGCTGTGCTCGTAGTCTGATTATCTGAGCAAGAAATTTTACAAATGCAACATTTCGTGTGGATAATAAACAAACGTGTGACCACCTAGTCGAAGTATCAATCAAAATCATAAAATAACGAAATGGTCCACATGATGGGTGTATCGGGCCACAAATATCCCCTTGAATTCTTTGTAGAAAAGATATAGATTCAATAAATACCTTAGAGGGAGATGGTATAATTATCAGTTTTCCTTGAGAACACGTATTACAAGAGTAATCATTTAGTAATAGAATCTTCAGGTTCTTTAATGGATGTCTATGTGAATTTTCAATAATTCAACGCATCATTATTGAACCTGAATGCCCAAGACGATCATGCCATATCATGAAAGTTTTTGGATCAGAGCACTTCAGGTGCTTAACAGCATTTGATTCAATTGTTCTTGTCGTTGCATAATATAGCCCAGAAGAGAATGCTGAAAGTTTTTCTACTACTAGCTTCTGGCCAGACACAGTAGAAGTGATATACAAATACTCTCTTTTGCCTTCATTTATGGTTTCAATATAAAAACCTTTACAACGTATATCTTTAAAACTTAGCAAATTTCTTTTGGATTTGGTAGAATACAAAGCATTGTCAATATTTAATTTTGTTCCATTAGTTAATACATTATTAGCTCTTCCAGAGCCTTTTATCGGGTTTGCAGAACCTGATATTGTATTGACATTTGCTTTTGTCTTTATTAACTGTTTAAAATACTTATTATTCCGAAGAATGATGTGAGTAGTAGCACTATCTACGAGACAAATATCTCCACCATTTATCATTGATAATGCATCAGTAGAATCCATGTCTTCTTCTATATGCAAAATACAAATTCAAAGATATTTAAAACATATCTAGAAATATTATTGTTCAATAATAAACACACACTAGAACATTTATTACAAATAAAAGTGAGAAAACATGTTAAAATTAATAAGCATACAGTTATTCCTGCGACCATTCAGAGTAGTCATTTCCATCACCAGAAACATCATCAGAAATATCAAAAGATGAAAGATCTAAAGGTTCATCAGTTTGAGTATGACCCACGGGTTCATACTGATTCGTAAAATTAGTTTCAATTTCTTTTCCTTTCCCCTTGATGGATGCGTGGTAAAGATCTACCAAATGTCTTAGTGTACGACAAGTGCATGACCAATGACCCTTCACTCCGTATCTGTAGCAAGAGTCTTCAGAACTCTTGGTAGGTTTATTCTGTAAACCCTTTCCATTTTCTTTTACATCTGGATTATTCCACTTCCGGTGGAATGATGATTTATTACTTGGTTTCTAAATATATCCTTCACGGACTTGGTGGTTATGACTACCACGCCAACATCCACGACCACGACCACGACCACGACCACGTCCTCGTCCTCGATTAGGAAAATACACCCTATTCGCTTCTGGGAATGATATAGATCCAACTGGACGAGACTCGTGATTTTTCATTAACAGCTCATTATTTTGTTCAGCAACAAGGAGACAAGATATCAAATCTGAGTACTTCGTAAATCGACGCTCTCTATATTGTTGCTGCAGGACCAAATTTGAGGCGTGAAATGTAGAGAATGTCTTTTCCAGCATATCATCATCAGTGATGGTTTCTCCACATAGTTTCAAAAGTGAAACTATTCTAAAAAGTGCAGAATTGTACTCAATTAACTGATTTGTAATCTTGCATCCTGAGATGTAACCAATGATAACGAGTTTTTGGAAGAATTACAGTCTTTTGATGCCCATATCTTTCTTTTAAATTATTCCACAGAGTAAGTGAGTCTTTGACTGTAAAATATTCAGATTTTAGATCCTCATGGAGGTGATAACGGGTGAAAATCATGGCCTTTGCACAATCCTTCAGGAATGTATCAGTAGTATTTGTTATAGTCGATCCAATTTCTATGGCATCAAGATGAATTTCTACATCAAAAACCCATGACAAATAATTCTTTCCTGATTTGTCAAGTGCTGCGAATTTCAATTTTGTATAGTTTGACATTATCTATAAACAAAGAAATTCTCGTTTAGGTAAAATCTAAACAAATTATAACATTTCATTAAATATAGAAAATATCTTACATAACACAGAAGTATAAATTGCTCTGTAATTATTCTAAGCAAATATCGTACACTATAATAATTATAAATATATACGCTGATTTCTAATGATGACGAAGTCTTGTGCTAGAATGATGATATAAAAGACTACAGATTAAATTGATGTTATGCATATACCAAATAAGTAATAATTCATATAACTAGCTAATTGGAGATTACAAATTTTTATTCCTACACTAGTAAACTTAAAATATGATTTGTAACATAAAATATTAAAACTATTAAGGAGATGTCATAATATGTAAAAATATATTACTTTATACTCAACCGCTGGGGTTAGCCTTGTGGCCAAACTCGTAGACTCCCTTAAGGAGGTCTCGGGTTTGAAATGGTATGGCGGATTCAGTACTGAAGACCCATCTATTTTCGTTACTTTTTTTCTAAGAAATTTATTAACATGTAACTTGCAAAAATTACTATAAAATAGTAAATAAGTAAATTATAACCATTTTGTTGGTTAAATACTTCAAGTATTTAATGATACTCCAGGTAATCATTTTTTTTTTGTTAAAAGATGGAATACTTTAGGTATTTATATATAAATATATAGCTAGAACACTTCACGTATTCAATTTTTTTTTTTTTTTAAGTTAGAATACTTCAGGTACTCACATATATGTATTTTTTATAGATAGAATATTTTAGGTATTCATTTTTTTTTTCAGATAGAATACTTCAAGTATTCATCATATATGTAATAGGATGAATAAGACAATATATATAATAAAGTATTCACATGTTTACCTTTCTTCAGTAGGCTAGAGTTTCGTGCTGATAACGTGTTATAAAACTAATACGGATACTAAATAAATTTGCAGAATATAAATAAGTAGTGAACACAAAAGATATAGAAAGATAGTCACTTCAGGAACTATCAAAAACAAAATAGATCTTCAGGACCTATATAATTTTATTCAATATTTTACCTTCTAAACTTTCTTCTCTTTTCAATCTCTTCTTCAAAACCTTCGTAGTTCAGTACATTTTCCTTCTTGCAGACGCAAGATTATATAGCCATATAACTAGGAGAAATAAATTTTAGGGGGTCTACATAATAAATATAACTCCTAACCATAATACTATTTAATATAAATGTAAGATGACTTTTGTCATCCACATGGTTTTACAACAAAGTAGTATATTTTAGAGTTTTTGTTTGGGCCTTCATGACTTGCCTTGTATATATACTCCCACGTTGAGAAGAGAAAAAGAAATGGAAGAGATTTTAAGTGCCTACCAAGAAAGTAAGTTTGAAAAATCACGAGTTAATTGCATTCAAAGTTTTTATATTTTGTAGTTATATTTATTTTATTGCTAGAGTATGTTTACTACAAAAATAAATTTTCAGACTCTTGGTGTTCTAGAAACTCTTGGGTAATTTCCGGTTTGACTTCAGGTGTAAACCGTAATCATAAAAAAGTCGTCAATCAAAGGTTACACACACGCAATCAAATATAATTTCAACCCTTGGATCGCACTGCACCTCATCGGATGCAACTGCACCTGTTGGATTGCACATATTCTTGATCAACGGTCATAACTGTTCGATTAAGCCACGTCACCCACCACCTGTCATCCACGTCAGTGTCACATCACTCATCCGTAGCAAATAGAAAGTGACGCCTATTAGCCAGACGCCTTGTCCCGAGTATAAAGTGCGCCATCAAAGCACCACATTGTAGCCACACATTCCACTGTCACGCTCACGTACACGAGCGTGGTCATCAATTATGAGTAGGGTCATTTATTTTTGTTATTGATGTGAGTAGGGTCATACTATATTTGACATATTGAAATATGCATTGTTTTATTAAATGTTACGTCACATAACAATTCAGCTTAGAATATGATTTGAACATGCATGTGGTGATCAATTATGAGGAAATCTTTTTCCCAACTTTTTGATTATTCAAGTTGATTTATTTGACGATTAATTGATGATGGTTATGATTACAGGTTGGACCAAAATCAAAATTAAAGTGAGATTGTGCAGCATGTGCGCTTGCAATATTTGTAAGGTTCTTGTTTATTTCGTAGGTGGCCAATGCAATACTTGTCTCCTTACTACTTGGTGGAAATACCTGATTTTCCATAAAGAACACAATGGTTTTGATTACTCTTCTGTCTAACAAGAAATTTCAACTTTTTTGGCCACTGAGAGCATCTTTAATAAGTGGAGTCAAATTTGTTGGGGCATCCCAACAGTCAAAAATGACAAGATAGGAAGTACTGTGCACAACGGACGTGTTGTGCAACAAAAAGATGTCGTTTTGGCGTAAAAATAAAGACTCCCACCAATAGAAGTTTGTCCAAAATGATACTTGTGCTCTAAAATAATGTTATTTTGGTACATAACAAGTCCTGTTGTGCATAACAGGCCCAGGTCTGAATTCAACATTAATTATTTTGCTTCAAATTCGGAAGGAGGTACCATTTACCTTTGAGTGTTGGGCTTTAAATATAGCGGTTCAAAAATATGCAGACGCTGCAAAAGCACATGAATTAGATTCCAAGATGATAGGTTGAGGCTTGGAAGGCCATTTTTACAAATCCAGGCGCTCTTGGGAGGGGCGAACCAATTTCACAGCGGTGCCTATGGATGACTTTCAAGCCATCGTTTTCCTCCAGCTCCCGACTCCCTCTGATGCCGGTAGATTAATTCCCCTTCAACAGCTTGGCCCGCAGCAGTCCCTTGACCAACTCCAAGAAGGGGCTCAACTTAAAAGAAGAGGATGGAAGTTAGAAGGTTTTGATTCAAAATGGAGGTTTCTTAATGTCAAATCTTGAAATGTCAAATTCCAAAATTGTCACATAAGTTTTTAATTAAATGTGGCACTTCTAATTTTAAACCAAGGTTAGATATGCTCGAATGAATTAGAATTGATTTCTATCAAAGACTAAAATAATAGTGTTTTGGACTTGGATAATCCGATATCTGGATGATTGAACTAATAAATTAGAGAGAGATCATTACTCTCATTTATTAGCAGGAATCCAAAGATATAGGAGTCGATAATACATGAGTGAAAATCGAATATCAAATTAAAGTCTCCTAATTTCCAAGTAATTATCACTAGCTACACCAATCCTAAGGGCTAGTAAAATTATTATGTTCATAATAAAGATGTGATGTTTTTGGATATAATAACTAAAAGAAGGCCAAACAATTAATTGCCCCCATATCACAATTTAATTACCAAACATTAAATTCTTGCTTTCACCCAACACAAACTAGCAAAGTACTTGTAATCCAGTCATGATCATCACTAGAAGTCAAACTATCTTTTACCCCACAATGGTCAATTACCATCATGTTAACAATAATAATTATGCTATTACCACTTTATTGATTATGTTGGTCTCCTTTGTTATAACTTCATTCTTTCTTTTTTATATTTTTACCCGTCCGCATTATCGGATAACCAGACAAGATTTAATGCATTCGTTAGTGTATATCCATAATATAAACTAAACACGTGTAATCTACATGATATCATGTTGAGAGGTATGTGATGTCATGCTTGGTCCGACTATGTCTTGAATCATATGTCCCATAATCCAACATGAGATAAACCAAATTGCTTCCAATTATTGGTTGTCATTCTTTTTGTTTTAGGTGAGAACATGCTCAATTTCAGCCCCATCGTAACCTCTCTTCTTTTTCACTCTTTTTTTCCTTGTAATATATTGTACGAGGGTATTCGGAATTTGACCACGATTAATTTCTTGCATATAGTCGGCTAGCTCGTATATAATAGATAAGTTACCGATTGTAAACCGTGAAGATAGCCTCAAGATGAATTGAAAAATTGAATTCGAACAAGTTTAGGAAGTTCGAGCTCATGACCTCCAGATGAAAGTCACAAACCCAACCGATTGTGCCAACCCATTTAGCTACGGGGGTAAATGTATTATAATTATTGTAGTACACATTAGGCTTGTTTGATTTCTAGATTAAGTAGGGGAGATTAGAGCCTTGGAGAATATATGGCTCCACCTGTCTCGTCAAAAAGTTAGTTTAGCGTTTGTCCGCGAGATGAGAATGATTAGGGTGTGACTATTTGGCCATTTAGTACCCCATGTAAGGGATTCCGCAATATCACTTAGAAAAAGTTTAAGAGAATAGATGTGTTTAGATATGTCCAAAATTATTTGATGCACATGAGGTCTACAAATTATTAAGGACCTCATGTGCATCCGATGGTTCTGGATATATCTGTGTCCGAATATGTGTCTAAAAGATCTGTGTTTGTAGCATTACTCTATCACCTATGGGTAGTATAGCATTTGATGTAACGATCTGATCCCGTATTGTACAATGTTATTCGTTTTGACTGTCTAAACCCTATAGATTTTTCAGTAGGTCACCTATCTCTGAATTGATTCAAGATGAGCACACTTATTGTAAAGTTTTATTTAGTGTTGGCACTCCCACAGTTTTAAAAGGCCTTGTACAAGGTATGGTCATGATCTATTATAAATACCGCCAAACTTACATCCACCAAGCGATGTGGGATCCTTGATCACCCACTGAATATCCATCAAGCGATGTAGAATCCTTGATCACCCATCTGAATGTCCACTGAGATTTTTCCTCCTGGACGCTTGGCCTCACAGTTGGTACTACAGCCTGACCGGGATGTCACATTTGCTCTAGCTCGTTAAAATTATTTCTCTCTTAATGTAACGATTAAAAATGTTCATTCATCCTTCTCTTTATGTAACGATTAAAAATGTTCATTCATTCTTTATCTTATTCAAATCAAACACAGTACAACTAATTTTATATTACATACAACCCATCTATTATCTCTAAGATTCAGTGGCGGACCCATATGGTGGGGGACTGTCAAGTGACACTCCCTTGTTTTGTTTTTTTTAGATTTAAGAGTAAGTCAAGTCTTATGCTGCATAGCACTGTGACACCCTAATACCTCTTTTGGTTTGGAAAACTCTCTTCAGTACTGGATGATTTTCGAGACTTGAAAGAACATAAAGTTTTATTTTGATAAATCATACATCGTAGTGCTACTTTTTTGTTCTATATTGATGCGCATCCTAAATTTTATAAAAAGTATTATGGTTGATTATATTTTGAATATCTGTATTTTTGGGTTATTAAATATAAATTTTATTTTTAATTATTTATTTATTATAACAGTAACAACCCAAAGTAAAAATTCACTGCAATTTGATAATCAAACGTGTCGGTTAATGATAAAAGATTTGTACATTATATTGCCTATAATCTGCCTTAGCATGTGGTATACCACTATTCTTGTGAACAAGAAAGCATGGGCCCTTGCACACTTTTCTCTTTTTCAGGGGCTCTGCAAATAGTGCTTTCCCACTTCCTAAAGCACACCTCTCTCTCTCTCTAGTTATAAATTTCAATTATATAATATTTCTTTTTTGCCTCTCTTCTTTCCACAAAGACCCACTTCCTTTGCAACAAAGCAAAAGGGAGGGACTGCTGCTGCTGAGGAATAATATTGGTCCACAAAAAGGAATTATATTTTTTTGTTATCTCACTGGAACCATATACCCCTTTTTGTAAAGTTTTTGGTTTGGGAGAATAGATTCCCATTCCCCACCAACTTAGAAAAAAAAAAACTCATTTTTAATATATAGTTTTGGATTAAAAAAATGAGTTTTTTTAATATATAGTTTAATCCAAATTTTCTAGGAAAAAGTTCCGAACACAAATTATTTGTACATATCCGGATAGAGATATGTTCGAAATTATCAAATGCACATGGGGTCCTTTATAATTATGAATTTGGGAGGCTGTAATACACTTCCCTGTAGTGCACTTCCCTCAAAACTACATTATTTTAACTTATCATACAAATTATTATCAAAATACATGGAATCAAAACGATGTAGTTTCGAAGGTAAAGTAGACAAAACTATATCATATTGCCCGCACTACACATGCACTACAAAAAAGTGCAATATATTTCCCCCAAATCTCATAATTACATGAGCCGGCCTCACGTGTATCCGACGGCTCCTAATACATTTATATTCGAACGTAAAATAATAATTTGTGTTAATTTCTAAACTTGTTCAAATGACTATATGATGATCTTCTCAAAATTTGTGTTAGTGACATAAATAGTATATTGCATAAAGGGGAGGCAACTTGGTGAGGCATGGGAATAATTTGTTTCGAATTGATACTTCTGATATTGCTTCAAAAGCTGCCAACTGTGCTTGCTTGCTTTTCTGAGCAGACAACATCCAATACGAAGATTTAACTTTAAAAAAGAAAAAGGAATTGAAAAGAAAATAGAATTGGGATAATGCACACAGAATCATGAATAATTTGAAATGGCTGGTTTTCTAATGATCTTTATAGGTGACAAGAAGTTTGGAATGCGATTTATAATTTTGGGGCCGTTCATTTAACGGGATTAATAGTGAAATACTATACAATTTCTTAAGGTATGTAATTCTATTGAATTAATAGTGATGAGATTTGAGGTAGGCCGGACATACAACATAGTGGATTTTCAGCTCATGATCACATTTATGCTACACACACAACACATTGCACAACACAGTCAAAACGACGTCGTTTTGGCTGTGTTTTTCAAAAAAAAAAAAATTAAAAATCAAACCCTTCTTCCCCAAACCCCACCCCCCTCCCTCCTCCTGTTGCGCCGCCGCCTCCGCCGCCGCCCACCCGCCCCCCCCAACCGCCGCTCCAGATCGCGTACCAGATCGCCACCACCCGCCCCCCCCACCGCCGCTCCAGACCGCGTACCAGATCGCCACCCGCCGCTCCAGATCGCGTACCAGACTTCGCGACCACCAAACCCCACCACCCGCCCCCCCCACCGCCGCTCCAGATCGCGTACCAGATCGCCACCCGCCTTCGCGCCACAACACCACAAGGTCTCTCTCTCTCTTAGTGGTGGTTGCCGCCGTCTGGTTGTGGCCGTGGAGTGGTGGTCCCGAACTCTCTCTCTCTTCGACTGTCGCGAAGTCTCTCTCTCTCTCTCTCGCTTGCTCTCTTCGACTGGTGGACGGGGAGCGGCTGTTGGGGAAGAAGACGTCGAACGATTTGGTGGTGCGGTGGCGCGATCTGGAGTTGGGGGGGGCGGGTGGGCGGCGGCGGAGGCGGCGGCGCAACAGGAGGAGGGAGGGGGGTGGGGTTTGGGGAAGAAGGGTTTGATTTTTAATTTTTTTTTTTTTTTTTGAAAAACACAGCCAAAACGACGTCGTTTTGGCTGTGTTGTGTAATGTGTTGTGCAAGTGTGTTGTGTGTGTAGCATTTCTGCTACATTTATGCTGAGTCTAAGTTGGGCTAGGCCTAGGGATGGTTCTGTCATCATTTGGTTGAGGGGTTCAACAAGGCCACTTAGTGTACCTTGATCAATGTTGAGCGTACGACATGTTAGGTCTGGCTGAATCTCCACTAGGTTGGCACTCATTACTGGGATCAAGATCTTTCACGTTGCAATCTTCGATCGTACTGCCATGGGCTTGACGCTCGACATAGATTCTAGCAGACGTCCCCTGCGATGCGGGAAATTACCTGGGCAAATGTGGCGGCCGAGCCATTATAGAATATGTGAACGTGCCCATCTGATCTATACGAATGTCAAACACGTGACGGAGGGATTGATTTTCGAATCACAGCGCGACATTCCGACTGACTCTCACAACAGACTATTGGGCACACTCTATAAATATCACAAGGGCACTTGAACCTCAGATCTGCACACTATTTACTCTCAAGCTTTCAAGTTCATTTCTTTTTCTTTCAGAAGATAACTTGATTGTCGGAGACCCAATCTCGGTCGGCATTAATTTAGGGTTGAGTGTTTGATAGCATAGCGAATGTCAACAGAATTCAAGCGAGAAGTTCAACGAGTAGATTCCAGACTCCACAAGATTAATAATATCATACCTCTCATGGTATTGCATATCCGAGATTTTAAATTGATGCGGATCCGAAGACACATAAAAAAATATTTTATCTCAGCCATTAAAATCAACAGCTGAGATTAAAAAACACTCTCTCTCCTTTCTGGGCAATTGATGGGGATACAAAAAATAATGGGGAGGTTATGCTCGCCGAAGTTGGGTTGTGTCGGAGAAGGATCGCCGTCGTCAGAATTAGTTTCGCCAGAGATGGGGATGGGAAAAGGTATAGGGGGATAGGGGAGGGGAGAGAGAAAGTTACGTGTAAAGAAGAGAGGAAAGAGAGAGAGGGTGTTTTAATCTCAACTGTTGATTTTAACAGCTGAAATATAGTAATTTTTTATGTGTCTTCGAATCCGAACCTATATACATTCTATGCATATTGAATCTAGAGTGTACATGTGAATCTTTATCAAAAATACGAAATATATCTAATCATCTTGAATATAATAATTTATTGATCATATCCGGTCAAATGAACGGGCCAAAAAATATGCGAACCACCACCCAAGTAGTGGTGGATAATCTCCAGAAATGTGCAAAAAGTATATGGCTATATAAAAAGTTATAAGAAAGGACCCTGCAAAGTTTATATTCTGTACTAGCATGAGATATATGTATATAACATGTCATATATCTTTTCAATTTGACATATGGGTACAATTATTATTCATTCATTCTTTCTTTCCCCATCGCTGAATAGCAGGTATGGGAAAGATAAGGCTATATATGATTATCTAGTGATTGGATTGGGAATGCAAATGTTATAAACAACTTGGTGCGATTTAAATTCTCTCCTTTTGATACAAATGCTTACACACTCATCAACATAAGAGGCAGAAATACAAATACTGAGAAACAAAAGTTTTTTTTTTTTTTTAATAGGTATCCGGACGGTTTTAAAATTAATCATAACCTAATGTTGATTAGTTTTCGGGAGATCAATTTCATTGACTAGCGGGAGTCTCATTTAAAGTCATGATATTTTTCTTGTATGAACTGACCTCATAAGAGTTAATAGCACTTGAGAAGTTTTGAACTTAAAACCTAAAAGAGAGTATATCTCTAACTCACAAGCGTTGACCACGAGGCCAACTCTTTGAATTCTTAAAAATGGAAGTTGATCATTGGTTATTTCAGTATTCAATTCCATTGTCCATTTTGTTTCAACAGTTATAATTAAAAAGCGTGAAAAGAGACCCGACCCTTGTCCCAAACTAAAGGGATAGATATTTCTCATGATTCAAACTTAAACTTCTCGAATCATAAATGTAGATGCAGCTTGTTTTATTGTTCGAAGGGAAGATTGTACATTTCTAAACCAAGATCAAACACTTGAAGCAACACAAACAGTACCATTTAATTGACACTGACATGGTGCAAGTCAAAACGGCCTCTCGATGTCTAAGTTAAGCTTGGCATTTTCAAGATAATTCATACTTTTGAAGAAGTTAAAATTCAATTAAGTCTAATTAGAATTTTTATCGAACAAAATAGTGAAGGTTTACTCAATAAAGATGCATTTTTTTGCACGGACATATTGCAGAGTAGAGAATAATATGCCGATCTGAAAAAGAGGATTAAATACAGAATTTGTACTGAACCTGAATATCTTAGTGTTTTGGCAAAGTCTTCAGAAGGCTTTGGGGACTAATGTTCATCTGAGTACAGTTTTTTATCCTCAGATGGATGGTCAGTCAGAACGAACGATACAGACTTTGGAGGATTTGCTCTGGGCATGTATGCTTGACTTTCAGGGTTATTGGGAGAGGCATTTGCTGTTGGTGGAATTTACCTATAATAACAGCTATTAGGCTAGTATTGGGATAATGTCGTACGAAGCTTTGTATGGACGGTCATGTCAATCACCTATCTATTGGACAGAAGTCAATATTCAAGTTGGTGGATAGGTAAGAATTGGTTAATATCAACTAAGTTCCTAAGGCTAGATAATTGGGTAGGAAACAAAGTTTCTCAGTGAAATTTTTAGAAACTTAAGAAGAACGAAAGTATAACATACCTATGTGTTTACTATATTATTTACTTTTATTTAGCCATTATCTATTATATGCAATATCCTACTGCATGTTTGATTTCTTCTTGGGTTTGATTTTTGGGTAATGTCCTCTACTAAGTTTAATAACTCACCGGAGTAACTTTTCTGCCCTTTGCGCTTCATATCAGATGGAGACATGCAGATGGAGTTTCCATAGTAGGAGGAGCCGGTGATCACCGAGGAAGAGTTCAACACGTGGTTGTCATACCTTTAATTGCTCTGTTATTTAGTTAATTTGAGAATAAACAATTTTATTCGGAGCCTGTGTTTCACACAGTGTCCTTAAGATAGAATTATTGCCTCGTAGAATGAGGATGTGTTAGTGTCTGTCTTTCAGGATACAAAGACTACTTGAACAGAAGTGCAGCACAAGACAGCTCGATTTCGGTAAACAGAACTATGACAGTTTCTCTCTTTGAAAAAAGGATAAAGCATAAGTATTTCAGGAGTACGAAAGATGTACGATTATTTTTTTTGCATTGAAGATGAACCCAAGAGGCTAGTACTTATTCGAGATGGGAACCATTCACTTGCTAGCTGCATCAAATTTGAGCCATTATGCCTGATCAATTCTGGCCATTAACTAGTGAATTAAAGGTGATCTTCCAGGTTTTGTAACTGACTGCAAAACTAATGCAGTGTTAAATTTGTGAGATAAAGTCACCAATCCTAGCACTGGATTCGATTATGGGTCAACCCAATCACTTAACTCAGTTCAATAAGTTCGAATATGTTTTTTTTAAAACAGAATTAAGACAATGGCCCAAGCCGAGCTCGAGCGTAGGCCGACCCAAAACCCGGCCCAAACAAGCGGTCTACGACCAAGCGGCAATTAAGTATGTGTTTGCTTGTTCACAAAATTTGTATGACCCAAAAGGTCAACCTTTTGTGGAAAACTTGAAACTTATATCCAAAATAATTGTTCCTCAACAAACCGATGTGAGATTAGATGTGTGAAGTGACTCTTCACCTTTCAACTACTCACATTTTTAATGTCAATTTAACATTGATTTCTTAACAGAATTTGTCCATTCTTTCTTTGGCTTATACCCCTTACCAAGTTGTATCTAAATCTACTTGAAATCCCACTTAATTTTTAGTTCAAAACTATCAAAAAAAGCTTTCTGGAAATTTCATTTCCAACAAAAAGAACAGAACATAGCAAAATTAATATTCACAAGATTACCAACTGTGAGGCCACCATAGCAAACGACAAACCATAGAAAAAGCATGCAACAGTGGTGGGGAAAGGGCACTTAGTTTCCATACATTTAAGTGTATAGTCCCACAATAATGTTCTCTTTTAAAGCATGAAATTGCAAACTAAGCTACACCATTGCTTCTCAGTGTCCTACACTGAGTGATGCCCAATGGGGACCGATCATTTTGCAAAGAAACTGGATACCATGTGCTTTGAAATGACTCAGTCTTTATGTAGATATGAATTGTAAGAAAAAAAAAGCTGAAAATTGAGCAGAGTAGCTTTATATAGACATACAGTGGCTCCAATAAGAATGACATTAAAGTTACAAAGAGACAGTACTGGGGAGAAATATGACACGAGCTCCAGCTGTTGGCAACGTTGCTCAAGTCATGCATAGCTAAAAGAGGTGAAGAACCAACTTCTTCTTCTTCTTTTTCTTTTATGATCATCTAAATGAGTAAGAAAACAAATATGAATTGTCTCCTCCCTAACCAAAACTTGTTCAGTATAGGTAGACATATCGATATGTGTCATTTATGGTCAGGTGCATAGTACGTGTGTATAAGTGAAAAGAAAAAGTTTAAGAACACAATTATTCGTGCACATCTGGACACAGATGTGTCTAGATCCGTCGGATGCACGCGAGGTCCTTCATAATTATGTGAGTCTCACGTGCATCCGTTAGTTCCGGATACATCTTTGTTCGAACTTCTACCAATAATTTGTCTTCCCAAGTGAAAAAGTTCTCAAAGTTGATCTCTTCTATACACCCATTCAAAAAATCCAAATTATTGATAAGTCTAGGTGAGATGGAGAATTGAGGAGAGTTTTGTCCTCCATTTGATAGATTGCACCTAGGAGCTCCAATTTGGAATATTATCATTTTTATTATTCTTATTATTATTTTATTATCATCACTGTTGATTACAATTACTATTATTAGTACTAGTACTTTTAGCATTATTATTTGGTTATGTGTGATGAGGATTTTCGAGACTTTTGATTATCGGACACATGTACTTCACGAAATAAAAATTCGCATTGTCCTTATGTCCACACTGTCAGTGTACAACTTTAGAAACCTTGCTTTCAAACTAACAACCAACTTGGGATTCCATACATAGTGATTCACTCCAATAATTGCAAATTGTGGAATTTACAATAAATAGGCACTATTCATCCAAAGAGTGTTCTTGAACTTTAACCCCATAAAAAGCAAGTTATCAGGAAATGGAATGTGATTCTGTATCTGTGTTTGTATCTATCTATAGCAATCCACCATAGTTGTTTTCAGTATTTCCTGATTTTTTTTTTTACCTAGCTAACAGCATAATATCAACATATCCCCCTCCCACAACAGTCAATCAACTCTCAAAGCAAGGCATCCTCTTTTACCTGTCTAAAGACAAAAAGAAAAGAACCATTTTCACATTCTTCCACCAAATTCGCTAATCACTTTGGTTAAAGCAAATTCAACAGAAAAAAAAAAAAAAAAAGAATCATCAAGTTGATTATTTTCGCATTGCAATGATTGACTACAACAAATCGCTTTCCCATTTTACCGTTACTGTTATCTCTTACTTCTTGCTTCCTGCCAAAAACACACAGAAAATTTAGCAGTGATTTCCACCTTCTCTACTCCAACAGACTTAGCCAAATGTTGAGTAGAAATGCAAGATCAACAGGGGAGGCCTTTTGCAGTGGGATTGTTCGACGAATGGTGAGCCTCCCTCGGACCCTTTTAGGAGGTTTTTCAAGAGTAATCCATAATCACAGAAGAAACCAAAACCTACCTTCTAGTTTTCCTTTGCCATATCCACCAGAAGGTCCACAACCCATGATTATTCAAGATGAATGGGCATTTATAACCAGCTTTGAGGGGCAGTTTGGTACATTACATCCTTTCTTCTACGCTTGTCGATTCGTGGAGGTTCTCAGGATAGCTAAGGAGGAGCACAAATTTGTGTTCGTTTACCTTCACTCGCCGGATCATCCCTTTACGCCGTCTTTCTGTAGGGAGACCTTGTGTTCAGAGCTGGTGGTTCAGTTTCTTGATGCAAATTTTGTTTGCTGGGGTGGACTTGCTAACGGGGGTGAGGGTATGTTCATGGCTAATACATTGCAGCCTCCTAGCTTCCCTTTTTGTGCAGTTGTGGCTCCAGCTCCTGGTGATAATTTAGCAGTGCTGCAACAGGTGAGTTGATTATTTCTTTCATATGCTGTTTACTGTAAAGCTTCCTTTTCTTGTTCATATGGAGTTCAATTCATCATTCCAGAAATATTTATTTTGATCAAATCCTTGGAAATTAATATAGAACTCAAAACACCTTATCATACACCAGATCTGGCTCGCGTATCAGTGAATAGATCTACCATTTCTTGAAATCTCTCTTATGATTTTAAATCACAGTGTAATATGTTTCTCCCCTATTTGGTCTGGAATAGATGAAATAAAAAAAAAGTAGATATTTTGTTCAAAAATGAAACAGTTGTCCATATCATTTACAAATAATGCAACTCTCATTTATCCTTATCATACACCAGAACTATCAGTAGCATAGTATTATGTAGAAAAGCAATGACTAAACAATCGGCTCGTGGAGTTGAACGAAAATATTTTGTTCATCAAAAGATTTAAAAGTCCAACAACCTGGGGAAATACCCTTTACTAGTTATAGTTCATTTTAACCATTTTGAAGTGTTTTTGAAACGTTCCAAGAATTAGAGTGAAATTGAATGGCCAATATAGGTAACTCAACTGATGATTTTTTTCCCGATATGAATGTATGTGCATTTTTCTCCTTACGGGAGGTATGAGCCAAAAGAATTGCAAGAAAATTGGACTTTTTTTGCCTTGTACAGATAGAGGGGCCAGTTTCCCCTGCTGAATTGGTGGAGATCCTGCAAAAGACAATGGAGGAGCAAGGACTAGCTTTCGGCAGCTCACGGGCCAAGGAAGAAGAAAAGAGAAGGGCAAACCAGAGGTTGAGAGAAGAACAAGATGCAGCATATTTTGCAGCTCTTCATATAGATCAGGTGCATTTGTTTACATAATGCCTTAAAGTCCCATTGCTCATCAACTGGACAAACAGTTATTCAACTTTCTTGCCTATTCCAGGAAAAAGAAAGACTCAAGAACTCACATTCACAAGAAAAAGTCCCCAAACAAGTAGACAATCAGAAGCATAAACAGAGTCCCATCAAAGCCCAGACTAGTGAAGTGAAAGAGGCTACTACTGGTAGAGAAACTCAACCTGTAGATGTTAAAGGTAGAGGAAATGGAGCTCAGGTCACCAAGGTATAACCATAGAAGTAAATTCTGTTTATGGCTTAGGCCCCGTTTGGTAAACATTGTTTATTGCATGTTGCTTATTTTGTCTGTGAATCTTTATTTGTTTTGTGTCTTGATTCATAAACAAGATAAGCAAAAAAGCAATGTCTACCGAACAGGCCTTTAGTTTCAAGTAAAAGATTGTAAGTTAATTAGTTGTTGTGATGCTTAACTTGGTTGATGATTCTACAGATACTGATACGGTTTCCTAATGGGGAAAGAAGAGAGCAAAGCTTCGTGTCCACAGACAAGGTTCAGGCGATTTATAGGTACATTGATTCACTGGGGTTGCCTGGAATTGGGAACTATAGATTGATTTCAAGCTTCCCAAGAAAAGTGTATGGGGTTGATCAAATGGGAATGACTCTCAAAGATGCCGGTCTTCATCCACAAGCAAGTCTGTTCTTAGAGATTATGTAGCAGTACTAGTCTGTTTTCATGAAAACTATCTGCAAAACAAACTTATCTTTGTGCACCTAGAGACACAATTCAACATCATCAAAAGGAACTTAATACCTTACATGGTATATGTTCCTGAAACAGGTGCTCCCGTATCATACCGAATAAGAGTTTTGTCTATGCAATCTGGAGCTCTTCCCGTATTCCTGGAACGTTGTATCGATAGTAAAAGAAACTGTACTTGTGCGGATTGATGCACGTGTTTTGACATGGAATGCTTTCTTCGTTGCTTTCTTTTATCACTGTAAAGTTTTTCTTCCAACTTTTTTGGTTTCTTAATTCAGATATACCAATTAGTAATTCTGAATCATGTCTTTTTAGGCCGTCCTCATTCTCTTATTTCGCTACATAAAATCTTCGAGTTGCTGGTAAGATCACCAAGGAATAGGGATAGAAATTTAAAACCAGGACCGTCCATCTTTTTATTAATGCATATTAACCATTGGCTCACTCACCTTGCAATTGTCCCTTGAATCTCGTCCAGCAGTCAAGAGAACTCCTTGCATAATATGGATTCCATACATCCACAATCTGCACGTGAGGACGTAAGAACTTTTTATCCCTGGGTATATTAGCAAACCATTTTTCCCGAAATTGTGAAAGTAGTAATTTTTTTTGTTATTGCTTCAACCCATCTGACCAACAAAGTAAATCCTGCTCTAATAGCACTGAATAAATTCATTACTTGCATTAAGACACAAAAGTTTCTTATTCCACAATAACAAAAGTACTTTTTCACTCTTGTATCGGTTAAGAGATTTTACTTTCGAGTCCATAATCATGGATTCCAGTGCACAACTCTCTCTCTCTCTCGATCTATCTCGAGTTTACAGTGCTAGTAATTCTGTTGTCGGGAACTTAAGGTAAACTTTCTTGAACACAAGTAGTAATTTATATCTCCCTATAGAAGGAACATGCAATACAATTGATGCTTATCCATTGGCAGAAGGTAAGATCAAGAAAAAATCGACATTGACAGATCCAGGAGACACATGTAACCCTCTTCCCATTTTCACCCTAAGAAACAGAATAGCTTAGTGAGACGATTCTTGCAGTGTATCACATTAACTTCCAACAGCAGGGAACACATAGAAGTAACAACACAATCAGAATATGATTTTTGGGGATGGAATATGTGGCGTCAACATATAGTTTTATCATTTTTTTAATTTCTTCCTTAGCCGAGTGTGAGATTATCTTTTGATTTACCAAAAGCAAAAGAAGAATGCAAGAGCATACAATCAAACCAGTGCTACTGACTTGATTTCCTGTCAAAACCAACTTACAATTTCTGCAACACTTTTCAGAAACCATTCCATGTTATCCATTTAAGCAATCATCACATGAAAGAATTCATGAACCAAAAATGTACACTAAATATAAAAATAGTTAGGGGCGTTGTTTGGTACAAACGTAAGATGGGAGAGATAATCCAACAGTGGCAACCCTCTTGCTTGGCATCGGCAGCTTGAGTTGACAACGATAAATGAGGAATAGTAGGGATACAAGAACAATGAACAGAAAAATGGAAAAAGAGATGACCCCTATATTGTTGTTTCTGGTTAAAATGTTGCTATGATCTCTAGAATCAAGCCACAAGTACTCCCCTTCTACCAGTGCAGCACCTAATGTCCAAGAAATATCTCCTGGACCAAAAATTATCTCCTTATTGCCAAGACAAAGAGCATCCTCAATGAGTGATGCCAAATAGGGTACCCGGAAACAATATTGTGCAGCATAATTTTGGTTTCCAGAAATACTGCTCTGACTTGAACATAACTGCTGGCCTTTCTCCCAAATCTTGGTCAAATTTGCCCTTGGGCTCAAATTTAACTTGGTGTAAACAGCAAAAAATCCAGACAAAGCATGAAAGCGTGCAACATGGTGGATTCCTGCAGAAAGAAGTGGAAAGTCAAATTAGAAGTTCCTGCATTGTCCACCATTGTCTTCAATTTTCTTCTGGGAAAAGATGTACTTTTGAAACGGTCACCGTAGTATATAAAGCTGCCGAAAAAGCTCAAATCACGGGGATTAAATTAACAGAATGCAGCAAATATTATGACTCCATAAGTGGCGGAGGCAGAAGTACACAGGCAAACATCCTTCAAGTGATACTTGCTGTAATAGAAACCATTATTATATGCAGTGGTTTCACTTCCATTTATGATATCAGGTTCAGTAAGCAGGGTGCTTTATCTCTTCCCTCCCGGAGCCCCCATTAATTGATATACAGAATTGAAAAGGAATTCCAGATCATTCAAATTTCCAGTTCTGATATCTGGGATGTGCCATGCTAAGAAGCGACGACAAGAAAAAAAGATGCATTCACTTATGAGAAGAACAATAGCATTTCGTCCCCTTTCTTTTGCCTTTTTCCCCTTGGCAAACAGAACCGAGTAGCAAGAATGAAAGTATAATAGCATGATCACATTTGGGGAGATAAACAACAAGAACCCAAGAGTGCCACAAATAAGTCTAAGAATGCAGGTTTAAAGAGAATGGATGTTAGCTCTGTGATTGCTGAAGCAGACGGAGATGTTCAAAATTGTATCTGTTCTTGGGTAGTGTACCTAGAAATGATTGTAACAAGATACATTTTTTGACTGCCATGATCTCTTCAAGCGCCTTTAGGGCTGCTCGATTAGTGCTATTGGGATTAGGGACATGTTCCTGTCCGTTACTGGTGTAGGCTATTAGTAGTAGTTTGTTGGGTGGGTGTTTTCTTCTACAGGGGTATGCCATCTTGTTTTTTTGTTTGAGTGCAATAAACTAATTTACCTCCCACAAAATGATGAGCACTAGTTCTCAGATAGGAAATATCTATGGAAGCAAGACAGCAGGAGTACAGCTGCACAAACGGATTGAGGCCTACACAAAATCAGCAGTACATCTTCACATGCAGATTAAGGCCTACATCACAAAATTATTCAGGTTTAATTATCATACTATATGGACACATCCACATAGAGAACTTTCAAGCTTCTTTGCAAACTATGCTAAGATTTTTTTCTCCATCATCGTGGGCAGTGGGGACCGTATTAAAGAAGAAAGACCTTACCCATAATGAGCCAGGGTGAAGGACCCCATGAGGGGGTTCAAAATGACATGCAAATTTAAAGGCGTGAATTGTGGCATATTAGTAATATAAGATTAAAATGGATGGCACTGAAAGTGTCTAACCTAAAACTAACAAGTGTAACGAGATGCTCAACAGATATTTCTGTCTTCAGAAACTGTATAGAGCGCATGAAAAACAAGTCAATCCTTCTCAGTGCTTTGTGAACTTTGTTTTTGAAATGGAGGTATGCATGGGAAGTAATTTTTTTCACTTTGACAACAAAATAAGTTACCAGTTGGAATCACAGTACATCTAGTGAATCTTCAGAAGAGTGAGCTCTGAAATGTGCCTAACTACATGTGCAAAAAGTACATTCATCTTGATTAATCTCCAGAAAAAATAGTATATTCACAAGTGCAACTATTTATATTCATCCTGCTGTCAAGTTACTTGCACGTAACATACAACTATAACAACTTCTGATAATATACACTGCCTCCCCGAGCATCTAAGAGGGGAGGTGGGTGTTTTGATTCCGAAAACACAAGAAACTAAAACCAAAGTAGCAGTAAAACATATTTTTATGACAGAAAAAAATGATGGCTTATCCTATCGTTGATGTAGTTGTCAATCATTTTGAAGAAACAATGGCTTACCCTACCTCTGTAGGAAGTCAGTTACTGAATATGTGATCTTAATTTGGTTGTTCTTTTGAAATTTATATCATGGCATCGCATGGAGTATGCCATACACAAAACAATAAACATTCACCACTCTGCACAAGTTCCTTGCTTCTGCCTGGCTCTTTATCCGAAACTTATCACTATGACCTCATCTTCTGCTGCTGGATTTCAACAGAAGCATATTTTACTTTGTCTAACTTGACTCTATAATCTAAAGTCAAATGTTTCAATTTTCGAGTATCCGAATGCGACAAACCTTGCAATAGAACAAGTCAAAAGGTCAAAGAGGTGTGTCGCAATGCAACATACAGCAAAGTCAAAGGCAAGTGCTTTTCTCCGTCTTAGAATTTAAATTTTGCAGCAACCACACAAGAACAGTAAACTGTTATTTTGCAAACGGCTAGTCCAACAACACTGGTATGGGACTGTCATGGCTCATGAGTATATAGATGGTGTTCTTATCACACTAGAAGTAATGGGCTTTTGGAGGTGGTGTTACTTATATTGGGTCTAGTTTCTACTATGTTGACTTTTTGTGTCCCCTTGCACTATTGGGGAAAAAGTCGTTTTCTGCAATGCGTATATGTTTCATGGGAAGAGAGGCAACATAAATATAAAGAGCACTTGCAAGATGTTGAGCGTGGTCAACATTTTAACAGCTGAACGTGAAATCCATAGATATGGAAACCATGTAACTAACCACTTAAAGAGGCCCAGCCTCCTTTGCATTTTGAACCATCTGTTAGCCAAGACCAGTCCGAACTGCTTGAATTGGCAGCAGCAGCCCTTGCAAGAACTTGGCACAGCTCCCAGTTTGGCTCTCCAACTATTAATATCGAACTTAATTCATTTCTCTGCACTTGACTATGAAAACCTTCGGAATCATTAGAACCTAGCCCAAAGCAACCTTTACAAGTATAACTTTGCATAAAGCTGGAACTAAGACAAGGATGACTAACTTCAAAGGTACTGCTGACACTTTCTCTTGGTGCCTGTGAATGACTCAGCATAACGACTGTCCTATCAAATGCCTCATTCAAACCAAATGCGGGCAACGAGTAAGCTAAAATTTCATGCTCAAAGGACCCAATCTTTGATTTCATAACGAACTCATCTTCTTTCGGTTCATCTATTTCTGCCACAACTTGTAAAGATGAACCTCCTAAATCAAGAAGTCCCAAAGTGGGCAACCTTGTGGATTTATTAAACCTCTCCATTTTATAGTTCAGAGCAACCCAACCATAGTAAGCTTCTTCTTTCCCACTCAAAACCCTAATCCAACTCTTTGTATACATAAATCTGTGTCCTTTTACTACATCCTCTACATCCTCCAAAATCCATCTAGCATCCTTCCTTGTCAATGTCCTCAGTCCAGCGGTAGCTAGAACAAAAATAGGAGTATCTCCATGCCTTTCAGAAGGTACCCATTGTTCCGCCCAGAGAATCAATGGCTCCAATGATGCCCTAACTCCAGAAGAATTACCAACAAACTTATCCAGACCGGGTTCTGTTTGCATGCAGTGATATTGACAGCTGTCTTTCCTCGAAGGACCTTTAGTTAAATTATCAGGATAATCATGAATCAGGATAGGCAAGTCTTGATCACCACCTTTCAACATCCACTCATACACACTTACCCGCGTCCCCGTGCTACCACAATCCACTACGACAGTAAAATATATTTCCGATGTATACAGATCCTTCCCTGATCTTAAAACAACATATACACCAACCGAGACTAACAACAGGCTGAGTAAAATAAACAGGCCAACTTTCAATGCTCCTGGGATATAAATTAGCCCCAGCATTGGCATTCTATATTTTGAAGGTGATCTTGGTTCCATTGTCAAACTACTACCGCGAAGGAAATGCAAATCTTAATGTTTGTGCAGAATCTGCAAAGGAAGAAGAAGGTGACATACTGCTTCAAATTCTACCACTATTTGTCCCTACCGTTTCTCGTCAATCTGGTGTGTGGTTGGCGAGCAACGAATCACCTGCACATATCCAATTAAACCCATAATTCAATCTTCCATTCCAATGTGGTTGCACAAATGATATGAAACTCGAGTTACCCTCTAACTTTCTAGAACGCCAAGAAATAGGATGTTTATTTCTACAAAAAAGAACTCCATGAGCAAGAAAAAATGGGGAACGGAAAATGACTGCTAAGAATTTCAGTTTTCCAAAATGGTTGGGTTCTATCGTTTCTTTTAATCCAGAGGTGTTTTTTCGAATAAAGCAGAAATAAATAGATCTAGGAATCATATCAGCTGTGTTATCATAACAGTCAGTAACAGCGCCACGCTGCGGCAGGAGTTTGCACCCAAGTATGGGGTCAAGCACAAGACTCGAGACAGTGTACGTGATTGGTTGGCATACAAAGCAAGCCAAAGATTTCTTTAAACCCTTCCTGATAAAAACCCATACTTCATATAAATATATGGATTTGGAAAATATTTCCAACACTTAGTACTAGTTTGCATCAATTACTTCCCAAGACCGAACATATTGGGGAGAACACAGTAAATAAGGCAAGTGCCATTAAATTCACTGCTCTTGAAGCAATTGACGAGTTCGTCGACTATGGTGAAAGCATGAATGGATGAGTGAACATAAAATCAATAAACATAATGTGATATCGTGATTCAAATCAATAAAACGACTAAACGATCCGTTGGAATGCAGAGGATATGATGAAATTCACTTACCGCTTTCTCCTACCAGACTTCATGCATTGGACAACCGCTCCACATCTCTCTCTCTCTCTCGAAGCGAGAGAAAGAGAGGAGCGAGACTAGTGATGGATTCGGATCGAGTGATGGACCAACTGAACCAAAATTATCGATCTTCTTTTGGCGAACATAGTCCATTTGCCCAGACTTTTGTGACTTAATTATATTTTTAACAAATAGTGTGTGTGATTTTTACATCAACTTTCTTAATTTATTAGTTCGTTTCGATAAAAAAATTTAAAATTAATAAAATTTCAAAATAAGTCAATACATATACTATTTTAAACTTATATTTTATCTTTTCTGATTTTTTTAAATTTGTGACATAATTTTATAATTTTTTAAATTTTTTATCGAGACGAACCAACAATTATTAAAAAATTAATAAAAAATTATAAAAATATTTCAATAAAAATAAAAAATAATTAGACAATAATCTAATAATTTCAAATAATGTTATTTAATAAAAAATTATAGTACACATATAAAACAAAACCTTATAATTTAAAGTAAAAAATAAATAATTTTAGTCTTAATTTATATTTAATTATTGAAAAATCATTAATTGACTTTAAGAAAATACGAATTAGTACGATATTGACCAGTATTGATTGGGATAGCCTACAACAAATCGAAATAGCCCGGTACAGTAGTCGGGATAGTACGTTGGTGGTTTAGTACGTTACAAGACCGGTACAGTATGCATAAAATAACTCTAAACTGAACACGATTTGGCTTGTATGCGTAAAAGCATACAACTACATAGAGAGGACATAATTAGCTTGAGCCTATATTTTATTTTGTAAAAATAAATTTTGCGGACCTTCAGACTTTGAGATTTCAAATCGCCTATTTTGTTTAAATTAATTTTTTATAATTTTATAAAAAAATAATTTAATCAAATGTTGTTGAATAGTTAATTTAAAATTTTAACTATTAATTTTTTAGGCTAAAAACTTAAATTTTTAAGTCAAATATTTATTGATATTTAATTGAGCTAAATTTTTTCGTAGTAACTTAAAAAATTAATTTGAATAGAATAAATAATTTTATTCATCAAGGTGAAATTGTAAAGTGATTTCACACCATCAAAAATATTTGTTCACCTAAATAAAACTGAACTCAAATTAGCTAGATGAATCGACCACTTTAAAATTGACGAAGTTTCTTATCTTCCCTCTTTCCTTCTCTTGGATAGGTATTAGAACATGAAGATAAAAATAAAATTTCCAAATAACTATACTTTTTTTATTCAATAAGTTTATTAAATAAGTGATTATTTATAGTTGGGTAAATTTCACTTATCTCTGATGTGTTATTGGACAAATACAAAAACTTTTGACGTAGTTTTCTAAATTGCACTTACCTCCTTCTGCTATGGGTTATGAGTAATACTAACACAACACGTTATACGTTAAGTTATATATCATGCTTATGTGATATTTATTAATTTGAACACATATCAAATTTTATGGAATCTATTTTTACATTTTGTCTTATAATAATATGTCACGTAAGCATGATATACATTTGATGTGTTAGTAGACTTATTCATGCGTTATGGCTTCATATAGATCCAAATATTATGTTGCCGCTAAAATCTATACTATTATGTATTGCAGAGCGACTTTTCGTAAGAGTCGTCCTGAGAGCGCCAAGTGGCGTCACCTTTTATCCTTAATTTGAGATAATCTTTTAAAAGTTATTCAAATAAATATTAACCTTAAAAGATATACATTTCAAATTTCGAAAATCTGGGAATTTCCTTAAACTATGATAACATATCCTAATCTCTCAATTCTTTTATCTTTGATTTTATTGAGGATAGGTATGGTAACTTTTTGTGAGAGTTGCTCTGGGCATGCCAAGTGGCAGAATTTGACTGGTTCCAAAATTAAATTGACAAATAAATATTAATTAAACAAATTGAATTCAAATAAATAATTATCCTTGTAAGTAAATTAAATTTAAACCAATACTTATCCTTTTGATTAAATGAGAATCAAAGAGATAATTACTATTATCAATTCCTATCTATGCCGAGATTTTCTGAATATCCCTAGCATCAATCTCTACTATATCTATCATCAATTCCTATTATCAATCTCTATTTATTTTCATCAATCCCTGTGAACTTTCATCTTGCACTCCTTTAGTCAAAGTGGAAATCAAACATGTTTCCAATAATAAATTCAGGTATACAGGAATTTTGATGTATTTTTTTTTTTACTTCTTCAATAACTTCACTTCATCTGTGTAAATCCTCTCTCCACAATAAATTGATTTTTTCTTTCTTTAGTTTGATCACTCTTTTATCATCTCTCTAAAACCAGCACTAACGAAGAGCGAGAATATTCATTCAAGATGTGTTCAGTTTCTACCGCTTGATAACCTGAGGTATTATTTTTTGATATTATTGTCACTGATTGATTTTTTTTTTTTTGTCTTATGAATTTAAATTTGCATCAAATATTTCAGATTTACTATTTGAGAGACTCATCATTAGAATAGTGATTAAATTTCTAAAAAAATACCAATCTGATGGGGACCGATTATTGGGATGGTAATTATTTACATAATATTTTTTAGAAGGGGACCAAAGGTATGTTTCTGAAGAGAAAATTTAACAAGGTACTTTATATTCAAAAAATAATAAATTTCATCAATTGTTAGTAGTACTTTAGAATTTTAACCAAATTGTTTATACTTCACATTTCCTTCTTTGTTTCGTTTCCCTTATGACTTACACATCCATCATTTCATCGCCTGAGATATAGAGTAGCAGATTAAGTGATATTTATGCAATTTTTTGTAATGATTCAATATCTTAAACTCAACATATACACACATCCAAAAAGGGGAAATTGAAAAAAAGAAGAATTGGATTAAGATGTGTACCTCAAGTAGGAGCTATCCCTTACTTTTGTTACATTTGAAATTAGAAAATTTAAATAATTCATTAGATGAGATTTTATTATTGAATAATTTCAAAGTTTATTTACCCAGCTCTCTGTATTTTTATTTTTTGTGTCTTTTTTTTTAATTCTCAGCGGTGAGGCATTTACACAAGTGGGTAGAAAGTAAAGATGATGGTGGTGCAATGATCGAGCATCAAATAATTTCCTTGGTAAGTTAGAAGTATGAATTTGTGGTCTTCTCTTGGTCTGCAGGGTTCACAGGAATCTGGTTGTAGCCAGAGTAGCCATCCAGAAAACAATAGTATGCATGGCCTGCTAACCGTTCTAACATTTGATCAATGAAAGGAAGAGGAAAATGATCCTTCCTAGTCATTGAGTTTAATTTACGGTAGGCAATACAAACCCTCCATCCCGTTTTTACACGAGAGGGAACTAACTCATTATCCTCATTGACCACCACCGTAAGACCTGACTTTTTAGGTACGACTTGCACCGGGCTCACCCATGCACTGTCAGAAATTGGATAAATGATACCCGCATCTAGAAGCTTCAATATTTCTCCCCTTACTACTTCTTCCATCGTAGGATTTAGTCGCCTTTGTGGTTCGCGAGATGTCTTTGCATTATCTTCCAAATGAATTTTATGCATAACCACTGAGGGACTAATTCCTTTGATATCTGCTATGGACCATCCTATGACTTCTTTGTTTTTATCAAGGACATCAAGCAATTGTTTTTCCTGAATAATATCAAGGTCTGCAGCTATAATGACAGGTAGAGTATTAGAAGGACCTAAAAATGCATACTTGAGAGTGTTGGGTAAAGGTTTGAGGTCCAGCTGTGGAGGCTCTATAATAGATGGAAGCGGCGATGATGGTGATAGAGTCAGTGGTTCTATCTTTGGTGTATATGAAGACGTACCCATTATAGGTGCCGAATCTAAAAGTGCATTGACTTGTTCTATGGATTCATCAATATCAAAGTCACAACCAAAATAGGCCAGGCACATCTCTAGTGGGTCCTTGGCATACGTCTGAAGAAACGTTTCCTCTACTAGACTCTCTATCAAATTCACCTCACTAACATTGTCATTTTGGTCTAGGGGTGCTTTGCTAATTTCAAAGATGTTAAGCTCTGCTGTAAGATTTCCAAATGAAATCTTCATCACCCCATTTCGACAATTGACAAGGGCATTGGATGTGGCGAGGAATGGCCGCCCCAAGATGACTGGAATTTGACCATGTGAATTTTGGATAGGTTGAGTGTCGAGGACGACAAAATCCACTGGAAAGTAGAAAGTATCAACCTTAATTAATACATCCTCAATGACACCCCTTGGAATTTTGACAAACCGATCGGCTAACTGGAGGGTAATGGGGGTAGATTTCAATTCACCTAAATCCAGTTGTTTGTAGACTGAATATGGCAAGAGATTTACACTTGCACCCAAATCAAGCAAAGCTCGCTCAATATGGTGTTCCCCAATTCGACATGAGATGGTAGGACATCCTGGGTCCTTGTATTTTACAGGAAACTTGCACTGGATTACTGAACTAGCGTGTTCAGTCAAGAAGGCTTTTTTCGGCAAGTTGGTCTTTCTTTTTTGGGTGACCAAGTCTTTGAGAAATTTTGCATATGAGGGTACTTGCTGAATTGCATCAAGAAATGGGATGTTTATTTGAACTTGCTTAAACACCTCTAAAATTTCCGCAAATTGGGTATTCTTTTTATCATTCTTTAGCCTATGAGGAAAAGGAGGCTTAGGAATAAAATTCTTAACAGAAGAGCCATGGACAGTAGGTGAAGAGAAAGTAGGCAGCTTACTAGTACTAGGAGAAATGTCTATCCCAATAGGATTTTCATCCTCCTTGCTTGGTACTATGTCCACCTTTGCAGGTAATGTGACTCCATGTTCGACTTCCTTACCTGACCTAAGGGAAATAACAGCTTGTACATGTTCTTGCTCACGGATAGGTCCAGATGTGTTATCAATGACAAACTGCCCTTTCGGATTGACTATAGGCTGACTAGGAAATTTTCCTTTCTCTCTCTTGCCCATGTGATTGGCTAATTGGCCCACTTGATTCTCTAATTTGGAAATGGCCTGGGCATTCAAGTGAGTGGAATTTTTTATTTCAACTATGGATTGGCCAGTTACTTGCATGAATGCTTTAAGAGAGTCTTCCAATGACGACTTTTGTTGTGTTGGAGGAGCAAATTGCAAGTTAGATTGTGGTAAAGGAGGTGGGACAGAGTAAGATTGGGTGTGATGAGGTTGTCCAGGATATTGTTGATGAGGAGGACGAAAACCTGGAGGAATTTGTGCATGTGATTGTAAAGGTTGTCCACCTAAATTTGTAGGCATTTGATTTTGTCTCCATGACAAATTTGGGTGGTTCCGCCAATTGGGATTGTATGTTTCTGAGAAAGGGCTACCAAATGGTTTGCCATAGTTGTTAAGTGCGTTTGCTTGCTCAGCAAAACATTCAGAATAACCTACCGTTGAAGGACACATTTGGCTTGTATGCATTGGACTCGCACAGACTGAACATACTTCATCTTGGATATGGCTGACAGAATGACTTGACAATCGTAAACTCAATGCCTCTATTTTCTTTGAAAGACTATCTAACTGTCTCTTTGTCTCAAAGTCCTCTCGAACTTCATATAGGCCACCTCGTTTTGATTGGGACGGGGGATCTTTTCTACTAGAAAAATCCCACTGTTGAGAGCTTTCAGATAACTCCTCGAGAAAGGTGTATGCTTGGTCATCCTTAAGGCTCAAGAAACTTCCACTATTCATAGACTCGATCATATTCCTATGAGTTTGCGTCAATCCATTATAGAAATATTGAACAAGTCTCCAAACTTCAAATCCATGGTGGGGGCATTTCAGAAGTAGGTCCTTAAATCTCTCCCAACATTCAGAGAATTTTTCACTGTCTTCTTGAAAGAAGTCAGTGATTTGTCGTCGAAGGGCATTAGTTTTGGACATGGGAAAGAACTTAGCTAAGAATTTGGAGACCAAAGTCTCCCATGAAGTAATAGACCTAGATGCCAAAGAATTCAGCCAAGCTTTTGCCTTATCCTTAAGAGAAAAAGGAAACAGACGTAGACGGACTGATTCATCAGTAAAATTTTGAAACTTGAAAGTTGCACAAATTTCAAGAAAATCCTTTACATGCATGTAAGGATCTTCACAGTCAAGTCCATGAAAATTGGGCAGGAGTTGCATAATATGAGGTTTTAATTCAAAATGTGTAGCAGTAGTTGTAGGCAAAACTATGCATGATGGGGGATTAGTGGTGATGGGGGAGAAAAGCTCCCGAAGGGTTTTGGTCTCCTCCTCCTCACGATCAGCCATATCGACTCTACACAAACGATGAGTATTATCTCGAACCCAAATGTGCATAAACTTCCAATCCAACTTAATAAAAAAAAAAAATCACACAAGGTCCTCAGTACACTAGCACAAAATCAATTTAATTATCTAAAGTTTAGTTATGGGTGGTGGTTTTAAACTCCTAATATTCAAAATTCTAGACAGCTCCTACTCCTTTTAAGAGTAAATAGAGGCGTTACCAGTTAAGGACCGTCAATTAACAACCAGGTAAATTCCCAGGAAAGATGGAGGGGTCACAACTTTTCAAGTAAGCGGTCCCACCTAAAACCCATTATCCTTTGACAGTACGACTGCCTTGTGACAGAATTTTCCTAGACATTGTTAATTGAAAGCTGCTCACTGGAGTGACCAACTATTATCTCCTTCAAAGAGGATCCTATGAGCTATGTTAAACCCTAAGGCCAACGTCTAATGAATTTTATTGTGATTTGGCTCGGGTTTAGAATGCAAAGGTGGTGATTTTTGGGCCAAGGAACGGGTGATGAATTCCCGACCTTATCTTATTTGGGGTTTATGCCCTTAAATAAATTATGCAATATGATTAAAGATGCACACATAACAAAAACAACAAATCCAAGCACAACTACTTTTTTAAAAAAAAATAAAACTATTACCAAAACAAGGTTACCAGAATTTAAGATCCACAGTGACAAGTCTGATTGGAGTGCTTGCGGCTGTTTTAGCACACTTTTTCAAACATATTCTGCAAATCTTTCCTGCAAAACACAACAAACAAACAAAAGCTATCTTTTTTTTTCTTTTTTGTTAGTTTTGGATAAACTAGCACACTAAAAACAAAAAAAACTATCAAAATTATTTCTTTTTTTTTTGGTACTTCTTTTCTATTTGTTTTTACTTAGAAAACAGAATTCCTAACTATAACTAGTAGAAGAAATTTAATAAAAGACTAATGAGTTTTTTAACACAAATACAAGAACTAATCCCCGGCAACGGCGCCAAAAACTTGTTGTGGAAATTTTAATTGTTACTCGCAAGCGCACGAATCTATTATAGCGTAGATAAAGCAAGAACGAGGTCGAACCCAAGGGATTATTGCGGATGGAACGCGGTTAAAAACTCGATTAATCTAGAATCAAATTCCTAATCTAGTTCAATATCTTTTGGAGATTTTGGTGTGAAAATAAAGCTTATAGCTATGAAAGGAAGAGTGATCAAATAAGTAAAACACTAGGGCATAGAATCCATTACATGTACAATATCTCTAACATTTATATTCCTTAATTCTTCAATTTCTCTTCACAATAAATTGGTGGCAAAACTCTTTTATTGTGGAAAATAATCTTGACAACTTTTTAGCTTTGGAAAAATAGTTCTTCTTTTGCCAAACAAAGATATAGAATCAAATCATTCATTGAGTTTGTCAAAACACAACTTATATCCGTTTTTCACAAATCATAAATTGAATCCAACTAAAATCAATGAAAATTCAATTCTAATGTTTTAATGAAATATAGACAAATGAACAAGAAGAACTTTAGTTCATTTAATACATGCTTTTCATTTGAAGAAATTAAGTCACATAAATAATTAGAGATATTTAAACAAGTAACTTCATCCTAGCCCTACTACTAATTTAGCCTAGCATGGTAATGAAAATAAAGACAATAAACAAAAAGAACTTACTTGATTGCATTAAGTAGAGAATACTTCAATCACAAAATCAAATCCTTCTTCTTCAATTTCTTCCAAAATCAAAGATGAATGGTATACAAAAAGAAAGAACAAAGAAAGAAGAAAGAAAAGAAAAACTTGGAGTTTTATCTCTATCTATCTTCCTATCTCTCTCAATATCTAAATCTCTCTCTATCTATGCCTCCTTTCTATCTATCCATATCTCTCTCCAAATACCTCTTTTTATAGGCAAATTTAGGAGATATTTTGGCAATTTGGCTTGACAAGTTGGCCACTTGGAAGAAGAGAATTTCAAAATGACTTCTTCTTTGACCACTTGCAAGAAGAGAATTCTAACTTTACTTCTTCTTTTGACAACTTGCATGAAAAACAAATTACTCAAAAGAGAAGTATACAAATTGACAACTAACATGGAGAATTTATCTAGTGTTTTGCGGACATGAACAATCTTGATGATTAGTGCTTCTAACAAGTCTTGAACTTAAGACATCAAGTTTTTAAGCCTCCTTCTTGAGCATAACCATTGATCTTTTCTCCGGTTCTAATATAAAGCACGAACAAGCCAACTTTGAATCTATTTTTATTCTTTTTTCATCAAACTTGTAAAATACCTGCAAAACATAAAACATAATAAAATGAGACGAAATATAATAAAATATGACTAATAAAATATAAATTAGGGATAAAAATGTACACTAAATTGTGCACATCAGAATTGCAAATACCAAAATTAGATAGTTCAAAATTGTGATCCAAAATTCATGAAAAAATCCAAAAAAAGCCAAAGTCACCGACTCTTTGTCTGGTTAGGTTCAAAGATTGCCATTGGAATTTTTATTATTATTTTATTATTTTTGAAGTCTTGGGATCCATTTTTTAATTCTTTATTCATTTCAACGAAAAAATTAAAAATTTGCACTACCCAACTTGAAAAGTTTAAGAGAAGACAAAAATAAGCAAGCTTATTTGTACATTTTGAGCTTATTTTCATTGTAGGAAAGTCTTTTCAAATTTTAATAATTTTTTTTGCATTATTAATTACTTTCATAAAAATGATGAAAAACATTATTTGACCAAATTTAAAACAAGGTTAGGAAAATTATAAGTATTGGAAAATGAGTTCGACCTACCTCAGCTTGTGTAGAGGCAGACTTGAAATTAATGATTGAGTTTTAAATATCCTACATTCTACTAATTTGATTTACTAATTTAATTAGAATTGAATCATTCTTATTATGACTATCAAGTATGAAAAAATTAGAAAAGAAATGAGAAAAAAAAATACATCAAAGATAAATTACTCTCATATCTAAAATTTCTAACTTTGTTTTTACTTTTAAGTTGCAATTATTATCATAATTAATGATACAATATGGCACTACGACACCATGCTATTATTCCCGTGCATAGCACGGGTTTACTGCTAGTTAGTGATGACAGTATAGAAAAGGGTAATTTAAATCAGGGTCCTATTTACCCCTGCGGCTTAAGTTTTCATCCCATCCACTTTTTAAACTTATGTTTTAATCCTATTTTTATATGGTTTGACAAATTTGCCATTACTTTTGAGGGGTACTTTACCCTCTTATCCTTTAGTTAGTTAATTCTTGATTTTTTAAGTTTAAATTGGTAGCACTAATTTAGGCTTAAAACATGGAATCATAATTATCTTTGGTAATTATCTTTGCCGAAAATGGCATTTTGAGATTCATAATTATTTTTAGGGGTACTTATTTTAAGGTCCTTTCTATTAGTCTTTATTAAGTTTTCATCCCATACACTTTTGAACATTAATTTCCAGTCCTCATTTTCTGTAAATACCGAACCAGCCCCCAGTAAACTCTGACCATGGTTTATTCAGATTACACCATAAGCCCCTAAAATCACGGTGACGGAAAATCGATCGCGCTGGAATAGGAAACCTCGTCCAGAAATCCCTAAAATTAAGCCTAAAATGATAAACGTAATCCCTAAAATTAAGCCTAAAATGATTCTCCAGATTTAACCTCACCAAATCAAATATCCCAACTGTTGAGTCATCACCATCAATTGATTGGACCACGGTATAATCCATATGGCCTAACATGCCTTCAGAATTTTCATTGTTGCCGTCTCGATTACCAATATCAAATATCCCAACTGTTGAGTCCTTAACAAGTACCTCTATGTCTTCATATCCGGCATTCTCTGCAAGTCCGAACATCGTACCCAAGTCGTCATCGTTGTCCAATAGTAGATTTTCATTGTCAACCAATGAGTAACTCAACACCACGGATTCAGGGTCCAAATGATGCCATCTATCACATACCTTGTTCACCACCTGCACAAAGTTCCAGCTGCGATCTATTCGAATTGCAGGAATCTTTTCATTATGCCTACAAATCAGTATCAAATCACCATCCATTGCAACAATCCTGTAGCACAAAAGGGGAAAAATCGGTATTACCTAATTTAAATGTCAAGCGGCAACGTGACACAAAAAATATAGTTGCCCCAAATTTACAATGTTCAGCAAATATACCATAATTACTCAAACATATTATCACTTCCAAATTTACAATGTTCAGCAAATATACCATAATTACTCAAACATATTATCACTTACAAATTTACAATGTACAGCAAATATACCACAAATTTCCTAATGTACCATAATTTTAACTTACCAAATTGACGAACATGGTAAATTCCCATTAAAATTTGAGTTATGGTCGTCCATGGTATATTTGCTTGATTTATGGTAAATTCAGACAATACGCATGGTAAATTTTGTCACCCCCATCAAAATGCGCATTATGGTGAATTTCGTAATCATTATGGTAAATTTACAGATGGTAAATTTTCACCAGTATGTCAAACCCTCTGGATTCGGTGCCCCATTCGAATCACAAAATTAGACCCACAATGCGTTAATCATCGCAATAAATTTCGGGTTTCAACATCAACCACCGTAATATCGACATAACGAAAATAATCATCAGAACTTACCAAAATCTTCAGTCCAAACCGGTGATTAAATACTTCCAGGAAGAGAACTTCAAGTTCCAATAATGGAACTTTACGGGGCAGAGAACTTCAAGTTCCGGCGATTGAACACTTCGGGCCAAAGAACTACTTTTTTTCGGTGATTAAAAACTTCGGGACAAATCAAATCCGTAACAAAAATAATCTGTGCAAAATTCGTGAAAAATAAATCAAATCCGTAACAAATCAAATCCGTGACAAATCAAATCCCTTAAAACTACCATTTCCGTAACAAATCAAATCCGTAACAAATAGTATCTGTGAAAAAATCTGTGAAAAACAAATCAAATTACTAATATTTCGGCCACATATAGTAATATTTCCATAACAAATGAAATCCGTAACAAATCAAATCCCTAAAATTAAGCCTAAAATGATAAACGTAATCCCTAAAATTAAGCCTAAAATGATTCTCCAGATTTAACCTCACCAAATCAAATGTTAACTACACAAAGGGTAACATGGTAAACCATCTCTCAAAAGTAATGGCAAAATTGTCCATCTACACTATTATAGGATGATAACATAATTCCGAAAAGTGGATGGGATGAAAAACTAAGTCGGAGGAGTAGAAAGGACCCTAATTTAATTTACCCTTATTTTTATTAATTATTTTCACTATTTTATGAAAATATACCATGATATCTGTAAATTTACCATAACCTGTAGATTTGGTGTTTTACCCCGCAAATTTACCGTGAAATCTGTCAATTTACCAGATGTCGTGTCGTACCTTCAAATTTACTATGATATATGCAAAATTTCCATGGACGGCAAGTGTTATTTTTTACTTGTAAATTTATCATAACCTTCAAATTTACCATGATATCTGAAAACGTACCATGACTTGTAGGTGTTGGTTCTTTTCAGTAAATTTATCATGTTTTCTACTAATTTACCATAACCTTCAAATTTACCATGATATCTTAAAATGTACCATGACATTCAAATATACTATGTCTGAGTCAGTACGTATCATCCAAAATAAACATGTATTCCAATGATTCGTACATTACCCTAGCCCGTAGTCTGACGAAAATCATTCGACTTCCGTCGTCCTTCTCCGGTAGCAGTTAAATCAAACTCGTATTTCGTATTCCGACACTAGCGGTTGATGTTCCGTAGATGTAGTGCGGTATTTGTTGCGATCCCAGTGAGTTGATGGATTCCAGAGCCTTAGATCTCTGGTGTCATCCTAATTAAATGGATGATTGTTGACCTTTTTTTAGTCCCACTATTTTGGGAGAGACGAGTCTGATATTTGGGAGATGATTGTTAATGGCGTGTTGCTTGTCGTCAACCGGTGTTAATATAAAGTATCCCAAGCGTAGAATCAAAATTTCGGTTGTAGCATAATAATTCGGAAGTCCGGAGTCGAATCCACAGGGAACGAGTGCTTTAGATGCTTATCGGGAGAGAAGAAAGAAAATAGTTGAGATATTTGTGAAAAATATTGTGATGAGATTTAAAATGATTTGATAAAGATTTAAAGAAACAAGATCCGATTCTCGGGATCCACATTGATCGCGACTTGAAATAATCCAATTCTCAAAATATAACTCAACTCCGGTTCTCTAACATCGAACCTTCGTTGGATGATTAAAAAAGTGAATATTTATAAAAACTCGAGAAATATTGATAATCGGTTAAATAATCAAGTATGAGATTAGGGTTTCGTATTAAAACCTTGTATAGATCCAAGAATTGTGTGTGTGCCAAAGGATTTGTCTACACACAAGCAAAAATCTTCTACAAAAACTTCTAATCGATTTCAAAACAAGTCTTGATTAATAAAACGATATCAGAAATTGAAAACCATAGGTGAGAATTGAATTACTTTGAGTCACGATTCAACGTTTCACCGTTGAATCGAATGCTTGAAAGATTAGTTCCTCATAGATATGAGGGAATCCATGAGAAATTAATAATAGGAAAATGGAAGATAGAACAATGAATGAATAATAAACAAAACAAGAAATTGAAGAACTTTTTAACTATTCCCAAATCTGGGAATTCAATCTCAAAACAGAATGAAAGACGGCTAAAAACTAGAATAAAAGCTTGATCCCCCTTCTCTTCCTAGGGTTCCTCTTATATAGAGCTCCAAAACAACACTCCTCATGTAATTCAAATACCTAAAAGATAAGGATAAACTAAGGAATAGAAATATCTTAAAAATAACAGAAATCCCATTTTTTCCCTTATTACCGGTAGTGTGTGGCACGTATTACCGGTAATTCGGGGTTTTGCTTCTTTAGGTCCGTTTCTGCACTTCTTTATTCTCTTTCACTTCATGACTTGATTCTTGATTCTTGGAGACATCTTGGGACTTCATAAGAACACTGTAAAACACTCATTTGCGTACTAACAACCAGAACACGCGTTAAAACAGTCAACACATATTATTATTTATCTGATTGACAATAAACACAAGCAAGTCAAGGAGTTTTGGCATTAACTATTTGCACTTTTGAGTGCAAAACACGTGTGTTTAGGGATTGACTACTGACCTTGGTTAATGTCAAGATAAGGGTAAGTTTGGTATTTTTTTTAAAAAATGACCAAAATTTAATGTTTGTAAGTGCATATGATGGAAAAATAACAAACACTTATGAATAGGACTAAAAAATAAGTTCCCCTATAGAAAATACATTAAATGTTACAAAATTGCCACTAGTTTACCCCCCGGGTAAATTAATTTTTTCTTTACAGTTGTTAATTTTTAATTTTTTTTGTCTTAAAATTTTTTAAAAATTATTTATTTTTTATTTTCTTTCAATTGTTCATGTTGCGATGAATGAAAAATAAACAAAATTTAAATAAAAAAGTTAAAAAAACAAGTAAAGATGATAATAGTCGACAGGTGAGAGAACTACTTAATCAAATGGAATCAAAATTACATCTTAAGTTAAAAAGTTAATTTATTTTTAATTAAAATAGAAAATTTATGTTTTTCTTAAAAACAGTAAGTTTTTTCTGATATGTCGTGATATGAGTAAGAATGACAAAGAATTAGAAACATATAATAATAAGGTCAAAATTTTAAAAAGAGATTAAAAATAATAAAATGTAAGATTTTTAAACTTTTTCCATTGTTAGTGGACTTTTTAAGACAAATGATTAGTTCAAAATATTTGACACGAAAAAAAAAAATATTTGTATTGAGTAAAGATGGAAAAAAATAAGTTCTTATGAATGTATTGTACACTAAATTATTTAATCACACCAAATATACAGTCAATTGATACACGTTCGAAATATAAAAATTTGGCCTAACTTTTCTTTTGAATTATTTTTTATTCTAATTTGAATTTTTTGTATTGTTTTGCTCAATGTTTTTTGGTTATTGGTTTGTCTCGATGAGATGTTTCAAAAAATAGAAAATTATATTAAAAGTTAAAAAAATAAAAATAGTTCAAAATATCTTGCCGTTTTGGATTATTTTTTATTTAGTTAATTGTTTTTTAGGTTAGAACATAAATTTTAACTTTTTATTTCTTTTTTGAAGAGTACACAAGTTGACTTAATGAAAAAAAAAAAAAAGAATTGTTCTGAAGAATAAGTAATGTGTTCAAAATAGAAAAGGTAATAATTTGCAGTAATTAATTTTGTGATTTTAAATTACTGTAAATCGTATATATGATGTAATGATCGAAGAGTAAACATGATATCATAATATAATCATGACATTTGAAAGACAAACATAATATGGCTAGAAACCCTAAGTCATCTGGTTGGAGTTAAGGTTTCAAAGAATAAGATGAAATGTGAAGATCATCCGGATGGAATGAGAGATTCATTCGAATGGATTTCTAAAACTCACAACAGTTTATAACCCAGTGGGTAGATTCATCCGGATGATGGAACAAACCATCCGGATGGGGTTGAGGGTCATCGGATAGGATGTCAAAGGCATGCAAAGTCATCGGGACAGAATGTAAAATGCATCAGGATGAAATTTGTAAATAACGGTCAGTGACTCTTGAAAATAAAGGTCAGAGGGTGAATCCATCGAGATGGAGTAAAAAATACATTGGGACGACTCTTGAAAATACTAGGTAATGGATAAATTCATCCGGATGAAATGTTTGGTTATTCAGATGAGATGTGGAGATTTTGGGACAATAGGCAAATTCATCTGGATGAGATGTAGAGTTTTCTAGTTCAATATAGCTATAGAGGGTAGATTCTCCAAATATATCACATATCCATCTAGATGGAAGGCCATCTTCTTTGAAAATCTAAAGTTGGGTTCAATTTTCTGAGAGCTTCATGAAGTTTGTTCATGGATCCAAAGCACAACTTGAAGAGAGGGAAGGAACTATTTACCTTGTAGAAGTGGAATAGGAACTTGAATTAGCAATTTGAGGCTTGATTCGGAATGAATTAAACTTCAAATTTGGATTTCCTCTTCTCTTTCTACTGAATTTTATGTTTCTTATCTCTTTCTAAAGCTCTGTAAAGAATGAAATTCATGGATGAAGAAAGGGAGAAGGAACCAATTGTTTATATAAGGGTAGATTGAGTGAGGGGATGAAATTGGTATGCATAGCCATTGGTGGAATATGATTTTCTTCCAAAAATCTACAAACATGTGACGAAGGGAGGAGGTTTTGGAAGGCAAATCAAGTTTCATGGAGGTTTATGGGAGGAGGGGGGGAGTGGGAACCAAGGATAAGGCTTCCATTGGGGAAGGTGGGAACTTTTCAACAGTTTTTCATGTGCAAACTGAGGTATAGAAGTATTTGTTGAGATTTTGAGATTTCTTCCAACGTGTATAAATGGTGGAATAAGGAAAAATGTTCAAGTGTGGAAGAGACCATGGTATATGGGTGGTCTCAAAGGTTTGGTCAAAACTAAATGAGTTTTGGTCTAGGGGTTTGAGTTAAAGCCTGATAGATCTAAATTGGATGAATTATAGGGTTGGGCCAACAAGAAGCTTGGTTTAGATTAAGGCAAGGTGGATATGAGCTTGGTTTACTCACACAAAAAGGCATCCGTGAATCACTAACATAATTATACAAAATCCCACATAGTAATATGTATAAATAAAATATAAATTCACATAATTAAATTATCCAAGAAATTCTTAAAAATTGATTTTTATTTTAAATTTTCCTTTATCATTGAATTTAAAATTCCGTGTCTTTACATCTAGTGACTTTTTTTTCTTGCATTTGTATGGGGCGGAATAGACAACTTTGAACTCAACCAAGGTTCTCCTCTACTAACTGATTTAACTATGAATGTAAAACATACATACTGCTTCCCTATCGAGATAGCGAGGAGACACTCTGATGTTAAAAGTCAATGAGCGAAATAAGTGAAGGGAAGATGGTGTTACGTCCCTATGATTATAATCCTCTTTTATACTAATGGTCACGTGAAGTAAACAATGTGATGTTTGGGAAACTGCTTAGCTAAAAATCTGTATCAAAATCAACCAGGCACCACTCGGTCCCCTCGAAATGGATTAATCTGATGGTTTGTGTGGGGCCAAAAATCCCATTGACAACTTAAAGAAATTGAGGGTTACTGATCTATGAATTAATAGGAGAAAACTCAGATGAATATTTTTAAAGACCATAAAAATAAAAAATACAAACGAGTTGCAGAAAAAACACGGGAAAATGTTCTATAGGCAAGAATAGAAAATCAAGCTCCAGCTTGAATGGATTAAAAGGAGAGAGAGAGGAAAGGCATACATGAAAAAAGAAGCAAAGGCTTAACAATGGAAGACTCGCGCTCAAAAAATCTAGGGAGAAGGGAAGCTCTGTAAGAAGAAGAATGGTCGAGAGCAAAAGTGCAACTGTTTAATTTGAAACAAGAGTTAGGGCTCTTGAAAGTGGCAAAAAACAAAGAAGAGGGGCCCTCCATCCTAGTCGTTCGACGTCCAGAAAATAGAGGATTGAGATCTTGACATGTGGACATGTCCAAGAAACCTATCTCGGCCATTCGACGTGAAGCAACGCAAGCTGTCAGGATTTCAACACGTAACTAGAAGCTCAAACGTGCTGTTGTAATTGCTCAATGTAGGAGCACCATTAAAAGAGATAATGACAATTGTCATAATCCTATGGAAAAATTGGCAAATGAGGGACACATGAACTAAATTCAAAGTAACAGTCACTTCTTAGTAAAAACGATTCCTTACTTCAGTCACTTCTTGGTAAAAATGATTCCTTACTTCTGAATTCACGACCACAATAGGGAATGAGGGACAATTGATGAGCCCAAATTGGCTCGGCTCAACACACAACCATTCAGTACCTGGTTACTTCTTCTAGCCACCTGCCATTCAATCACTCATCGACAGCCTACTCAAACGAATGACCGCTCAATTACTAAAAATGCGTTCGGCGGTTAGTTGATGTTCATCCCACTCGGACAAGATCCATCCTGCTCGGCAAAAGGGAACCAATCACAGGACACGTTCGTTAAGATCCTACAAATAGTGCCATCAAAATTCTAGAGATGAAACACTCATTTAATGACCTGCTCCTTCTAGTATGAAAAGAGGGACATGATCAGCTGCCACAAACCAGCCTAAAATTCTCTCCATCCTATTTAAGAGGTCACAAGAGCAAAGACTAGATATGTTTCCTCATCTACCACACATACTTTTCCATTACACACACACACACACACACACACTCTCTCTCTCTCTCTCTCTCTCTCTCTCTCTCTCTCTCTCTCTCTCTCTCTCTCTCTCTCTCTCTCTATTCAATCACTAACTTGATTGTCAGAGGGTTATTGGTCGAAAAATTACCTCCTGATCTTAGGATTTGTGTGTAGGAACCAACGCAAGAGTACCAGAGCACCACTCTAGTTTCTCCCGCCATCACCTTGCGTGTGATGATTCCACTAAGCTTGGAATTCAGTAGACACTGATCACTTTATGTATGGTCACGCTCATTGATTCTTCAACCTCAGAAAATTTGCCATGTGTCCATTTTCAACCACTATTTGCCCAACCTAGCTCAATTAGGCTGTCATGATACAACTCGATGACTCAATTCGTTTAATATGAGGCCATATAAAGTTCGTTTGTCATAACGACCTTGCACGTCCTTGCTTTTCACAAATCTTCATGCATCTTCAAATGGGCCTTGGTTTGATGAAGGTTCGGCCCACACTGACACTTAGCCATATCTAGCCCAATCTTTTCTTAATTCGGGTGCTCTATTTTATTGCCAAACAATGACTACCTATAGGCATCATGTTTCGATGAATTTTTAGACAAAAGTTATATATATATATATTGATGCGAAAAAATAGTGGATGTACATAGAATAAAATTTTACTAATAGCGGTGAAATTGTGAGTGAATTTATAAAAAAAAGTCTACGGTCCCCGAATTAGAATAAAAAACTCTTCCATAATTCAAAATTAAAAGTTATGATTTCACTTGTACTTGTATTTTTATAAATTTAAGTGAATCATGACTTTTAATTTTGAATTCGAAAAATCTCTTTTGGTTCAAATTCTGGAATTGCAACATTGCTCTTTATAAAATCATAGTACGTGGATGACTTGTGATTGAATACTAACACAATTCCCTTCCAACACGTCAAGTGTCGTAGAAAATCAAAGCTATGATCTAATGAACGGTGAGCCCGAAGTATTTAAAATTTTCTTTTCTTTTGGTCCCTCGGAGTCTGAACTTAACCGGGTTAATACGAAGTTGGGCCATGGTTTGAGCCCGAACAACAATTGGCTACCCATTTGCGTTCCCCCACTCTCTCTCTCTCTCTCTCTCTCTCTTTTTCTCTCTCTCCATCCCTTCACGGCTTGAAATTACCGTCATCATCATCTCGTCTCCACCATAACCATCTCTTCCTTTATATTGCTTCTGATCTTGTTGCCGAGAAACATAGATCGCCACCTCCCTTTTATCATAGATCCGACTCAGTCTCTCTCCTGGTAATCTCTCTCTGAAATATTTGTCCGTATTCACGCGATTGCGCTGTTTATCTAGTATCTGTAATAGTGGAAAATCAAACTCTAGGGTTTCCAACTGAAGGAGGCAGAACTCATAAACAAAATAGCCAATTACTATTTCAGGTTTGGAATGCTGCGCACACCCTTAGTATCATAGATATACTTAAAAATACAAAAAGGACGTGGATATCAGAGATTTGAACAGCCGAACCGAATCAATTTTTGGCTTTTCAAAAACAGATTGTTATGTGGTTTAATAATGCCTTTTCGATTTAATGTATTTCTAGACGCTTATTGTTTGTTCTTTTTGTTGGCTTGTGTAAGTAATTTATTTATTTGAGTTGTCATGCGTGAAGAAATTATTTTGAAATTTGTAAAAGGTTCAGTTTTGAAGCAGTGCCTATCTGTTGTTTGTTCTTATGTTAGTCTGTGGTTATGATTACTTATGGAACCATATGTAGATTGAGTCAACCCATTTAATAACATATTTATTGAATATTTTTGTAATTATGTGCCTTGGCAAGCACCTAGTGCCATGGGTATTATGATTCATGGGAGTTTTACCTTTCCCTATGGCGACTGTATAGTTTTTGCATTTTGCTTAATGAGGTCATTTATGATCTAAAATTCCAGAGTGAAAATAGCTCTGGCACTAGTCGATCCTCCTTCCTTTTTTTCGAACAGTTATATGAGGTTCGATCCTCCTTCCTTTTTCTTCAAACAGTTATATGAGGTTTCCCTATATCATTCTTCTCCAAGTTCAAAACCATGAACCTATTTTCTCCTTTCTACTGAAGTTATAGGATTAAATCATGGGAAGAAGGTGTAGGGTTTGCGGGGATGGAAGAACTTAAATATGTTTTAAGTTTTCAGATTTTCAGGTTGCTGGATTTCTAAAAGCTAGAGTGGGAAGCAACCAATATATCTTGGATATGAATGTGGTACATTGTCTATCAGAGATCGATCGATGCACTAGTTAAGACGGGTGATATGGTTGCGGTAAATGGTAGCACTGAGGGAAGGGTAGATTAGCTCAAAAGGGTTTAGGTTATTTGGAATGAAACATGATGCTCTCGACAGAGTTTATTGAAGAAAACGGATTCATGTAGCCAACCCCCTACTGTAGGCTCTGTTTGTTTTAGGATAGAGTATGGATTGTGCATGGTTATTTACTGCATGACCATATTCTACTCACGAGCCTTATCGTATGATATTACAGGCTTAAAGTGTGGATAGAAGGTCGTAAGTTTGTGGGTATAGGAGAAACTAAATAAGTGTGCTTTCTACAACTTTCATGCTGTTGGGTTTTCTCAAAAGTAGCCTGGGAAGCAACTAAATAAAAGGTTTTGGTGTCAAATTTAGAGGCTAAGGGTAGGAAAAAAATGGTTTTCATTGGTAAGGTCCATAGGAGGGGGAGAGTCTATGTGCATTTTGAGATGTTTGCAGTCTGTGGCTTTAACTTGAGAACAGTACGTTCTGCATGGTTGGGTTTTGGCTTTCATGTAAAGTAATGTAAGGATTGATTGGGTTGGCTGAGGGATGATTTTAGGGCTGAAACAGTTGTTTTCATGGCTGTAGAGTATGAAGTGGCAGAAAATTACTACAAGGTAGAGAAGAATGTGTAAAATGATTGGAAAGGCACTTTTAGTCTTTACCGTAATTTACTTATTATAGAGTGTGCATGTCCTTACTTGAATGCCTGGTTAAATATGGGTCCTTGGATTTGCTGTCATGTTTGAGACTTGAGAAGAATGATTATATATAAGGCTCGATATGCCATTCCCTTCTTTAGAATTAAATATATCATTGATTTATTTTTTCAAGAGTAGAAATATCTTTCCAAGATGAGGATGCCCTTGATGGATGTTTGGCTTGAATGTGATAACTTGGCTTCGAAGATTGAAAATAGGTCTATTGAATTTCCTGAAAAGAAGGGAAAATGGGATATAATTTTATCCACGGGATACAGAGACTTACTTAACATTTGGAATACAAATATTCTCGAAGTTAAAAACAGTAGTTATTGTGGTTAGATTTGCTTATGCCAAATCTAATTTATACGTGCATGACTATTCAGAAGTGTTGATTATTTTTCTTGGCTGTAATTTTGTTAAATATTGGAGTAATTTTACTGATGACTTATCCCTACAGGCTCTCTAAAAATTGGTTGGATGACCCTGGTAATACATTTTAAGAATGACTTCAAGTATGATGGCTGGAGAGAGAAGGTAAAGATTTTTCTTTTCTTGTTACCTTTGGTACTTTTTCATTCAAGGTCTTGCTGTTATAGATCGACATGTACTTATGGAAGCTAAAGTTTATGTTCTCATGTTTCTCAAATTTGTGGCTGGCTGGATGGTTTGGTTGCTGGACAAGTCATGTTGAAGTTATAGGTGGCCGAAGTGTACTGTGTCAGTGGGCATGTTTGTAGTTACATAAGTCGGAAACAGATTTTACTTCGGATGGCTTTTATTCTGAAATTAGCGGTTGATTACCCCCACTAATATTAGTGCCCTTCTCTTTCTAAGATTTTTATTAGTTAGAAATGGGTTAGATAGTAGCCTGGATTTTGTTTTTAGTACTTAACTGCCTTTTCCGTATGTTTTTAACTACTTACTTTTGCGTGGTGCAATTGGTGGACATATTGGTACTGTGATTTTCTTGGAAATAGAACATGCAGAATCTCAGATGCTTTTGGATATTTTCATTTTGCGAATCCTTTGGAGGATATTTATTTGTATTTGGAGAAGCACATAAGCTGGACAATCACTTACATGAGAAAATACCTCTTACGAACCCATAAGCATGTATGCAACTAGCCCAAGAAAGAGCCCCACAATGCGGAGAAATAACCAACTAATGGAAGAGCCTTTGGGAGGGCTTGACCCATTGACCTCCCAATAGGGTGTGTACGACAGTGGCCAATTGTAGATGCTCCAATGCTTTATAGTATTTTCTTTTCTCTCGAGAAGGTGCACACCACCAGAACAGTTTTCCTATAGTAACCTAAGGATGTTTTGGGTACTTTTTGTGTGTAATCAAGATATTAGAAGTTTATTGAGTTTGTCTTGTTTGAGAAAAAATTCAGTCTGAAGCTGGTGCATGGTACAGACCGAAAGTGCTACCATGGTGATGGAAAACATATTTGAAAGATGATTGCCCTTGTATATCGTTAGTGTCATGGTGTAGTTCTATATCCAGTGATGGTTAAGGAATGGTGGGAGTTCACTCTTAATTCATAGCACAATATGCTAGGGATATGAGTTTACTGTCCATCCCTGGTGATGTTGGTTATTCTCATCCAATTTCGGCACGGTTAGGTGTTTTAAGGAACAGAGTTAATATTGTTCAGGCGTTACTGTGTTTTTCCCACTCATTTGTTGAGAGTATTCTTTTGGGCACATCAAAGATGTCATTTGCTGTTTGCTTACTTTCTTTCTGTAAATTCGTTACCCGATGTGCCTAGTTTGTGTTAGTTTTTATATTCAGCCTCCTTTTGGCTGGGGGTGGGTCATTCCCTCTGCGGATGGCTGATTGGGAAGATGGTGGCTCAAGATGCAAATGTTTAACGATGCAATGTTTTTTCAATTTTGATGTGTACTTGTTTCCATTCTTTTTGTTTTAAGCAATTTCTAGTTGTTCCCATGGACGTTGATGGGCCATATGAGACACTGATTCTTTTTCTCTTGTGTAGTTCATTTGTGGCAGACTTGAATGCACCAGTTGCATGTATACCATTAGTATTAATCGTTAATAGAGGGAGTTTGTGTTGATTTCATATTCTGCTGAAACATGGAATTTCCAAAATTATTGTAGTTTCTGTTTTATACATTTTCACCTGCTGCAATTAAACATATAAATAAATCAGAAAAATAAAGTCGGCAGCTGTATGCTGTCTTTTACTTTTGATCATCATTACAGGTGGGCTTCTGCGAGACGAGGTGGCATGACTGTTCTGGGAAAAGTTGCTGTTCCAAAACCTTTGAACTTACCAAGCCAAAGGTATCTAGCTTTTTTTGTGTGTAAATTTTCAACTCCCTTTGCTGAATTACGAGTTTTGCTCTCTAAAATTCTGTCTACTGTCGTTTCAAGGTTAGAAAATCATGGTATGGACCCAACTGTGGAAATTGTTCCCAAGTGAGTAGTACATAGCCCTCTCTCTCTCTCTCTCTCTTGTGTTTGCAAGCACTTGGAGACATGTATGCATGTACTTGCCTTTTTGATGTCCGTCTTTGTATCATCACTCAAATTATTCCTCCCCTCTCTCATACGGTTGTTTGGTGGTATCGCTATGTATTTCCAGGATGTTCCATTAAACTTATCCTAAACCTTTTTTCCTCCCTTGATAGGGGGACCCTTAGTTGGGGAAGTCGACCATCATCCTCTACCTCAAATGCATGGGGTTCCTCCACCTTGTCCCCAAAGGCTGATGGTGGTACCAGTTCTCCAAGTCATCTCAGTGGTCGCCCCTCTTCTGGAAGTGGTACGAGGCCATCAAGTTCTTGTAGCGATAGAACTCATGAACCGAATTCCAATGCATGGGGTCAAAGTTCAAGGCCATCATCAGCTTCTGGAGCGTTGACATCAAATCAAACAGCTCTGGCGTCATTACGTCCTCGAAGTGCGGAGACGAGGCCAGGCAGTTCGCACCTATCGCGGTTTGCTGAAACCTCATCTGATAATTCCGTTGCGTGGGGTCCAACTGGTATTTCAGAAAAATTGGTACGATGCTACAACCAAGCAGTCCAACATTGAACATTGTCCAGGAAATTCTTTCTTAAATATTTTCTAGTCGTCGAAAATTTGCTGCGCACTTATTTTTGTTTAACATTCGTCCGAGTTGTTCTATTGTTGTTGGCTGTATTCATGTCTTTTTCTTCATTTATAGTAATTTCTTCAGTTTAGGTTGCTTTATCTTTCGATAGCCTGATCTTATTATTCATTCAGGGAGTGTCATCGACCAAGAATGATGGATTCTCTCTGAGTTCTGGAGATTTTCCCTCACTTGGTGCAGAAAAAGAAAATTCTGGAAAAAGTACAGACCAAGGTAATGATGCTTGCTTGGTTGACTTTAGTTGACCTTTCCTTATGGCGCTGCATTTTTTTTAATTATCACTGTTATTTATGCATTAAAGCGTTTTTGATGCTACTCTGGGACTCTGCCCGATGGCCAGATAGTAATATTTTGCTTCATTTTTCTCAAGCCTGGGTCTTGATAATTTAAAGCTTCGAATAGTTTCAAGTCCCTATGTGCCCTTGGGCTCCAATGAAACTGCATCTTATTGATACATGTTCATAGTGGACTCAAAGGAATAAGGAGTTTGCAAATATGCATATGGTTGTTTGAACATTTACTAGGGAAATGCAAATTGTAGTCCTTGTAGTTATGTTTTTTACTTGCATTGTAGATCTTAACTATGTTTACTACTATTGCTTCCCATTTATGCGTGCATGTTTTTAGTTTAGTATCCTGTGTAGGAAGGTTTAATGCGAAGAAATTCACTTGTTATGCTTCCTATGTTTATAGAAAACCATTGGGCTTTATATTTGTGTCTTCTTGTTTTGGTTGAAATATCAACTTATCATCTGCTTACTTAGTTACTGCTATTGTTACTACCTATTATATGGCTATGCTCTTGTCAATGCTTTTTTCTATTTTCATCCCAAATAAGTTTATCATGTTGTGTCATTGGACTAGGATGCTTAGTGTATTACAACTATTATTATAGTGTTATTTCTATTGTTATCTTTCTGTGTCTACCTGTTAGTTCCTGATAAAAAATTTTTTTTGGTGAGAAAGCAATGGATTTGTCTTTGTCTAGGTTTTCAAATTAACTGTTGTTTAAATAGACAAAACAAAGAAAAAATGATAGATATTCCTTGATCCCCGATAGGGACAACTATGATGGATTTGTATTTGATTAAGTGGGCACCACCATCCCTTTGGTGCTTGAAGACAGCGTTGGAAAATTTAGGAACTCATGGTGGGTTTAGAACAGTACATTACAGGAATGTGGTTTGGTAAGCATATAGTACGTACTACTCAGCATCTTCGGGGTTAATTTCTCCGCAATGGTGCATTTAACTTGTTTAATTTTGTCTATTATATGGTCTTCTATGTATTCATCGTGTTATTTGCAATATAAATGATTAAGTGGGGTTACAATAGTGTACTATTTAATTTTCAAGGTTTTCATCTATGGTTTACTAGCTTTGTGACTATTGTCACATTACCGTTTTCTACTCTGTATAACATAATTTTCTGAAGTTCATAAAAGTTTCTACTTAAGTTGTAACTTCTGTTGTTCTTCTGCAACATCTTTGGTGTTTGATGTCTTTATTGGCATTTCCCTTGGTATTCCTATAATCTTGTGCTTCTTCCTTACCGCTATATATGAGTGGGATGCTGATCGCTGATGTATAATCTATTGGGTACATAAATACGAAGCATTATCTCAAGTTTACAAATTAGGTGCGATAATCTGTTTGGAGTTGTCATGTTCTTCGTTTTTGTCTCACCTTGAATGATTTATTTTATTCTCTGTTTGACCAGTTGCTGTGTACAAGTCTTGGCCTTTTTCATTGAAATTCTAGCACCCTGTGTTTTTGATTTTATGTGCAAGTGATTGATTGTTTGATCAACACTTCATGACAGACCATGGCACTTGTAGTCCTGGCTCATCTTCCAGAGTAGCCTCGGGAAAAGAGCAGACTGCAACTTCTTCAATTGGTTTGTGCACATGCATACATACTTCTTGTTCATTCTAGGAAGATGGTTTCATAACCATTTTTACTGTTTGTGGAGAATAGCTTTTAACATTACTAGTGATGGCTATGTGATTACAGGTGATAACTCTTTGAATGCGAGTGTGACTGTGAATACATGGAGGAGAGATGGTCCCCAATATGTTGAAGATGGGATGTTTCAGCCTCCGGTGGAGAAGTGGCCAGGGGATCCCCCACCCTACCTGAATGCAAATCTTCCGCCTCAGCACTTTGATGCGTGGCGTGGTCCCCCCCTCAATCCTCCTGGTGTTTGGTACAGAGGACCTCCGGGGGGCAGGCCTTATGCAACTCCACTTGGTCCAGGGGGATTTCCTATGGAGCCGTTTCCTTATTATGGACCTCAAATTCCACCGCCTGCTTTAGCAAACTCACAGCCAGTTCCTCCTCCGGGGGCTGGACCAAGAGGACACCATCCTAAAAATGGAGACATGTACAGACCACACATGCCTGATGGTTATGTTCGTCCAGGTATGCAAGGTTTGAAGCTTATTTTACTAATTTAACCCCACGAAAAATTGTTGTCTTGGAGCGGCAATGCACTGGAGTAATAAATTACCCCCGGGGGGAAAATTTATTTCTCCTCTGAAGATTAGGGAAACTGGGCGTTGCAAACAAATGGATGATCAATGTATATGAAGCAATGCTTGTGGATATTGTAAAAGACATCTTTGGTAGAACTCTAAATGTATCGCATTTAAAATATCAAACCGAGGTATTTTGTAATGAATATTTGAGATCCATGTTATTTAAATAAAAATATTTCTTCAGTTGTCGTGTATAAAAATATGTTGTGTATAACTTTGACTAAGATTCTCACCCTAGTTACAAACGATCCTGTCTCCACTCCTGCAGGTATGCCAATTAGGCCTGGTTTTTATCCTGGTCCGGTGCCGTATGAGGGTTTTTATGGGCCACCAATGGGTTACTGCAATTCTAGCGAACGAGATTTCCCATTTATGGGGATGCCAGCTGGCCCCCCTATTTATAACAGGTACCCTGGCGAAAATGCTCCTCCAGATCCAGGCAACAATCATCCCAGACCTGGTCCGTATGGACCCACAGGACGAGCATCGGTTTTGGAACAAGTGGAATCTGGTCATCCGGAGGATGTTCGTGGGCCATACAAAGTTCTTCTAAAGCAACACAATGAATGGGATGAAAAACGAGCAGAAGACAAATGGGAGCACACTTTACCAGATAGTGCCCCATATCCTGGGAAGGGGGACCCGCCAAGGAAGTCATCACAGAAAAATGAGTGGGGAACAGAAGACAGGAAAGATGATGAGATTTATTCAGGAAGAAGAATTCTTGGTGGAGATGAGATCTCTTCCAAGAATTTTGACAACCGAGGAAGATATTCTTCGGATTTACCTGAAAATAGTAGGGGCAAGGCAAAGACAGTCGACCATTATGTCCACAAATCGGAAAATGCAGCATCCACATTCTCACACGCACCTCAAGTATTTCCAGCTACCCCAAATGCTTCAACTTTGATACAAAAAATTGAAGGTCTAAATGCTAAAGCCCGGGCTTCTGATGGGCGGCCTGATGCTGCATCCGCTCCAAGTGGGGAAGAGCAATGGAGTAGGTCGCAGGTAGGTGATGCTAAGGTCAATAATGTAAGGAATGAAGCTGGTACCGGTTTTGGGAGAATTAACACCAGTGAAAATCTTGTTCCTGCCTCTCGTGAACTGGATATTCCAACAGCTGACAATTCCCTTCATTCAACAGCTTCCAGTGGAAAAACTGTTTCAAGGTATGTGATTAGCTTGCTTCTGCTTCAATCATACTCCTCCCGTCCCTCTTTGTTAATTCCTTTTTTAGTTGTCCCGGAAAAATGTCCACTTTGAAAAGTCGATGAGTAAAATTTGGGGATATTACGCTCTTGCCGTTCTCTTTTGAATTGGTGTAGCAACTCCAAAAATCCAAACATGAGAATCACTTCTGTATTAAATTTCAAGGTGCAATCACTTTTCTCCGTAAAAATTCAATTCCCTGAAGTGGAGTTACAAAAAGGGATGGAGAGAGAATTTGTTTTTTTCCTGTCTTGGTGAATGATACCTTTGCAAATTTCCAGTAGAGCTAGTCATGGTGTGCAAGGTAGATTTGACCATCATGGGAAAAGATTCAACCCTCAGGATGCTGATGGGTGGCGGAAGAAACCTCTTGCTGCTGAGTCTACAGGTGGAGTTTCAGCTTTAACTTCGGAGCCAAGTTCTAATGTTCCCGTGCAAGACCCGCTTCCATCTGTGATTGCTGCTGAGAAATATGTGATCAACCTTCAAGATAAGGACGAGGGACAGTCTCTGACACCAATATTTGATCCAAGCGATTGCCAAGAACAGGTAACATCTTGCAAGATTTGTATGTATAAATGCACACATGATTCTGCTAAGTTATTTTATGCAAGGAATAAAATTTTGTTTTGTTTCCATTGGAAATTTGAAACAGCCTGAAAGCTTCTGATTCTCAGGAGACCAAAAGGAAACATTAGTGGAATCCCAAATTTCCAATGTTTCCATGGACATACCGAACGCAATGAAACATGTCAGAACTGTATGGAACATGGGTTCTTTTGACACCTATTTGGAATATCTAACAATGATTTTTTCACCTCAAAATTTGTTGACATTTTCATTATGTTTGAGCTATGTTTTCCGAAATTGTTTTCCAAATGGGTTCCATTTCCCAGTTGAAGAAATGACATACCACAACGACAATTTGATCCTTGGTAATTATGAATTTTTGTTTCATATGCCACTTTATTTATCTTCTTTACTAGCGTGCTAAGATGAGGGAGATAGCGAAGCAACGGGCTTTACAACTACAGAAAGAGGAGGAGGAACGCATAAGAGAACAGAAGGCAAAGGCTCTTGCAAAATTAGAAGAGCTGAATAGGCGCACTCAGGCTACAGATGGTTCAACTCAGAAGATGGAAGATGCTCCACCTAGTGTTTCTATCCCACAAGATACAGAGGAATGCCAGGTACCTGCTGAACCAGTGATGGTAGCAAGCAAATCTGAAACACCAACCCCAGAATTGGATTCTAACCCCAATGCTCAGATTACAAAGAGAAGTGCCGTTGGGGCCACAGAATCTACTGATCTGTCCAATGCTACACCAATGGAGACATCAGAAAATGCACAACTCAAACGGGTTGTTCCAGATATGGCTAGTGCTGCCAACCCTAAAGCTGCAGTCCCAGTTAATGAAGGCGGTATTTCTAGGAATAAGCGCATCGGATATAAGCAAAAGCATAATAGTTCACTGGGAGGGAATTTGATGGAAAAGTCAGTTCCTATCAGTTCAATTGAGGCACAAAAGAATAATTGTGACGTGGCTATTAATGACGTTGCATCTACTGAGGTTTTTGCTGTTGAAATGGGCCCAACTGGAGAGCCGAAGAGGCCCATCAATCCAAATATCTTGGCCGAGTCCTCAGCACATCAGAGGAGGAAAAATAACCAAAGCAGCAAAAACAAGCATAAGTTGGACGATGTGCCCTCTGTAACTGCTTTAGTGCCAAAAGAACCTAATGCTGAAAAAGCTTCTCTTGAAAGGGCAAAGCTAGGGTCTTCTGAGTTAGAGTTGGATCCTAGTTCAATTCAACCTTCGGACGGGCAACAGACTTCTTTACCTAGTGAAGAACCCTCTGGTAGGGCTAATAGCCAGCGGAAATCTCAGCAAGCTCGCCGGATGCCAAAAAGCCAACAAGGTAATAGAAACGCGGAGAAAGACGCTGTGATATGGGCACCTGTTCGGTCAGATAAGAAAGCTGAGTTTATAGACGAAGCCAGTAGCAGAACCTTGCCTGACACTGTTATTGCAACAGCAAAGGGTGATAACGTCATTCACAATAATCCAAAAAGCAAGAGGGCAGAGATGGAGAGGTATGTGCCGAAACCGGTAGCCAAAGAACAACTGGCTCAGCAGACTTTATTAGACGAGACTGTTGAAAGTTCTCAAACTGTAAACTTAACAATTGGGAATATAGTTTGTACTGTGGAGTCTGGAAATGGGAATGTTAAGCAGAATAAGCAATCAAAAGTGCATGGATCTTGGCGGCAGAGGGGTTCACAGGATGGATCCTCCTCCTCTATTTCAGACCCTAGCAATATCCAGGAATCCATTGAGCAACAACAGGAGGTGTTGAAGCCTGAAGTAAACTCTATGAAAGAGAAGACAAACTTGTCTGACAATTGGAATGATGGCTGGAATACTTGTGAAAATTCTGATGCAGCTGCACCTGTTTTGTCTGCTGTTGTGAAAGAGCAGGGAGTAACAACAGGCAGAGGAAAGCGGCATCCCTTTAAGGGTCACAGAAATGTAAGTAGTGGGGACACTGATAGAAGTTCCTCTCAGAGTCCAGCCCCTGAGATAGTAGGTCAAACAGACAAAAGTAGTGCTTCAAAAGAAAGCAGGACAACTTCTCACTGGCAACCCAAATCCCAGGTCTATGCGTTTGCTAATCAAAGGGGAAACAGGCCTGGTGGAGGACAAAGTGCTACTGCTGCTGAAGTCAGAAACCCTATTAAAAAGGATTCACACTCACATGGAAGGGTTCAAATGGCACCAGATCATGTTAAAGAGGGAGGGGAACATAATGTGCAACCTTCAAATGATCAATCTGCGACGGAACAGAATGAGGTTGTGGTACCAAATGTAGGGCATCAAGAGTCTAAGAGAGAAAGGAAAGATTCATTTAGAGGACAACCCATTCCCCCTAACCAAGGTTCTGTTGTTGACAGGAGTGATTTGGTTCCTCCGCCAAGTGGGGATGCTCAAAATGAGCAGCAGCGCTTTTCCTCTGGGTTTCGGAAGAATGGGAGCCAAAACAATCGATCTGGTAGGGTCCATGAATCTCGTGGAGATTGGAGCTTAGGTGGACAGGATAACAGGCAGCATAACAATACGTCTTCCAACCGAGAGAGACAGAGACACAATTCACATTATGAATACCAGCCAATTGGACAGCAAACCTACACCAAGTCCAGCAATTTTGAAGGGCCCACAGATGGCGCTCACAATCCAGGTTCAAGGTACAGGGAGAGGAGTCAGGGTCACTCGAGGCGTGGTGGGGGTAATTTTAACAACCGGCAAGGTGGAACTGTCCACATGGATGGCAGTTATGATTGATGGGAAATGAAAATTCGAACTGGGTATTTTTCCGGTGGTCTACTGGGTTTTGGAAGCTTAAGCAGTATTTCAGGTATTGCTAGTTTAGCTAGTGGTTTTGTCAAATTGCGAGTCTTGATTAAGTAGTGGTTAACTGATATCACACTTGTTGATCAGGGTTGGGGGACATCATATGGTGCGAAGGCAAAATGTTTTGTCTATGCAAGGAACTCAATGTGGTCGGTTTCATTCTTCTTACAAGATGTAATTGACTTTAAACATTATAATCTGGTCATGGCTTAGCTTGTTAGTTGTGCACCTCTTAGCATTTCTTTTTCCTGAGCCATGTATTTAGTGGCCATCATCTGTATGTTTCAAACATGGTGTGTTAGGGAATGGTTTAGTGAAGGTGTTTTTATCTTCTGGCTCTTCCACTTTTGGTGGGAAATGTTGGTGCTTTGTTGTCTTGTTCAATGCCTAGAAGAAGGCGGAACCACAAAGTCCAATTTCATATATCACTCTGGCTTTTAGGTTCTACTCAGAAAGAGAAGACGGTCAGTTTAGGTATCGTCCGTGCATATATCATCTGGATCAGATTCGCTTATGTTAAATAGAGTTTGTCAAGATTCTTTTTTGTATAAAAATCAGGTTAATTGGACATTTATGACATTTGAGAGGTATCTCTTATATGTTGGACTACGCAATCATTGCTAACAACCCAAAAACCTTTTTATACCAAGCTCATTTTTGGTATTGCTCTAAGTACGTCCACCGAAATTCAGTTTATCTTGAGTTCATTTTTCAAGTGAGAGAGAGTCAGACACGAGTAAGTTCGACAGACGAATGAGGTAAGGTGTTATCTAGTTTGTGGAGCCGTTTTATCCTGGGAGACGACGCCGAAGCTGTTCTCCAACACTGTTACAAACACAGTAAATAGTAGTGGCTTTCACTAACTAAAATTGGTTAGAAAGTTAGTTGTTAACTACCAAATCAGTTCAATCAGTTAGCTAGCCTATTTCTACCTATTTTTGCTATCAGTTAGCTGATTTCGCCTATTCTGTTAAGATTGGTTGTTAGCTAACGTGCACATTCAGATAGTTAGCTAACGTACTCATTCAGTTAGTCGGTTAGCTCGTATAGCAGCTACAAACGTGTATAAATAAAGAGGGAAGCTTACCTGTAGAGGTGTGAATTGTTTGATTGTAACCTAGATCTGGGCTGGAATAAGAGAACGACACTCTTTTCCTTCATTTCGTCGCTTTCTGTTTGGTAAGAAACGTTTCATTGGTATCAGAGCCAACTTTCCTTGGTTTGTGGAAAGTGAGCAAATCAATGGCGGATGGAACTAGAAGTCAGGACATCAAAAAATTAGAGGAATCAGTTCGTGTATTGAAGGAGAATCAAGTCAGGAGCATGAGAGAAAATGAGGAAATCAAGCATTCCTTAAAGGATTTAGCTGAAATCAAAGAAATGCTATCAGCTGTTACAATGAAGTATGATCAGATGGCGACACATGTATTCGGAAAGAAACATTTAGACGAGCCAAATCTGGAGGAGGAAAATCAGTTGATTGGAGTTGGATCATCTCAGTACAGATTCGAAGGGTGTCAATCTCAAAATACAGCAGGATTTGGAACCAGGTACACTAAGATAGACTTTCCTAAATTTTTTGGTGAAGATCCTAATAGCTGGATTTACAAATGTGAAAGGTTTTTTGAGTTCAATTCTGTTGAAAACTCAAACAAAGTCAGAGTTGCCATTTTTCATTTGGAAAACAGAGCCTTACAGTGGTATCAGTGGTTTGAAAAAACGCACTGTGTAATTAATTGGAATTCGTTTAAACAAGGAATAATGGCACGGTTTGGACCTGATGAATATGAAGATGCGGTGGGAGAACTAACCAAACTCAAACAAATATCAAGTGTAAGAACATATCAAGATCAATTCGAAGTTTTAGCCAACAAAACCAAAAATCTTCCTGAGAATTTCTTCACCAGCTGTTTTATCAGCGGATTAAAAGAAGAAATTAAGGCCAATGTCTTGATGTTCCGGCCTACTACTGTCACCCAGGCCATTGGTTTAGCTAAACTCCAAGAAAATAGTATTGAGGCCTTAGCTAGGAGAACTGGTCTCGGCCCTAAAACAGATGGTACTCTACTCAATGATCAGCCAAGGCCTAATCAGCCTTTTACTTTTACCAGAAGAGAGTTACCTAAAGAGTTAGAGGAAAAAAGAGCTAAAGGCCTATATTTCAAATGTAATGAGAGGTTCTCTAAGGATCACCAATGCAAGAAAAACAATTGTATTTTCTAGAGGTGGATCAAGAGGAGTTAGATCAGAATCATACACCAGAATTGGAGAATGAAGAAGTGCAAGAACAGGAAGAAGAATTACAGATATCCATTAATGCTTTAACAGGTTCTATTTCCTACAGAACCATGAGAATATTCGGGTTAGTTAAGAAACAAAGAGTTGTGATTTTAATCGACACTGGTAGCACACATAATTTTCTGAATCAGGAGGTGGTTAAGAGAGCTGGAGTGGAAATCATAGATACTGAACCTTTAACAGTTTTTGTGGCTGATGGTACTAAGCTTATCAGTAAGGCAGCTTGCCAAGATTTCAAATGGGAGATGCAAGGGGGATTATTCCAGTCTGATATGAGAGTGCTAGAACTCAAAGGAAGTGATATGGTTTTAGGCATTCAGTGGTTGGCCACCTTAGGTTCTGTCACCTGGAATTTCAAGGACTTACGCATGGATTTCACCTTATATGGTCAGAGGCATGTTTTACAAGGGGGAAAGCAAGGAGCAACCAAGGTGGTAGATGCTGACCAAATGAAAAAACTACTCCAGAAGAAACCTCAAGGTTTTGTGGCTCACATATATGCTATCCAAAGTGAAATCTCAGAGGTTATCACTAATCCTGAAGTGGAGGAATTACTTTCTCAATTTTCATCCGTGTTTGAAGAACCTACTGGGCTACCTCCTACCAGAAATCAAGATCACCACATACCTCTAAAACCTGGTGCAGAACCACCAAACATCAGGCCATACAGATATCCTTATTTCCAGAAGGCGGAAATAGAAAGACACGTTAAAGAGATGCTATCCTCAGGTGTTATTCAGCCGAGTGTAAGTCCATACTCACCTCCAGTGTTGCTAGTTAAAAAGAAGGAAGGAACTTGGCGAATGTGTGTTGATTATAGGGCTTTGAACAAAATTATGATAAAGGATAAGTTTCCGATACCGGTAATTGATGAGCTCTTAGATGAACTCTGTGGTGCCTCGTTCTTTTCTAAGCTTGACTTAAGGGCTGGTTATCATCAGGTTCGCGTGCACCCTACTGACATCCCAAAGACAGCCTTCAGGACCCATGAAGGCCATTATGAATTCCTAGTTATGCCCTTCGGTTTAACAAACGCACCGTCAACTTTCCTAAGTCTTATGAATGAGGTATTTCGGGAATATCTAAGGAAGTTTATTCTGGTTTTCTTTGATGATATATTAGTTTTCAGCAAGAATTTGGCTGATCATGTGTCTCATCTGAGATTGGTTTTCCAAGTATTAACGACACATACCTTGTTTGCTAAACGTTCTAAATGTGTCTTTGCCCAACCAAAGGTTGAATATTTGGGTCATTTAGTCTCTAATCAAGGTGTCTCAACTGAGGCTAGTAAGCTGGAAGCGATGTCTAATTGGCCTATCCCTACAACTCTGAAGCAGTTAAGGGGATTTCTGGGTTTAACGGGCTATTACAGAAGGTTCGTGAGAAATTATGGTAAAATCTCAGTTCCTTTGACTCAATTACTGAAAAAGAAGCTTTCAAATGGACTCAAGAATCAACTAAGGCTTTCCATGCCTTGCGGCAAGCTATGCTGACACTACCGGTGTTAGCCCTCCCAGATTATGACAAGACTTTTACGGTGGAAACTGATGCTTCAGACAGAGGTTTAGGGGCAGTGTTAATGCAAGAGGGTCATCCTATTGCTTATTGGAGTAAGGGGTTATCAGCCAAGTTCCTGGTTTTATCCACGTATGAAAAGGAACTTATGGCAGTGGTGTTAGCTGTCCTAAAATGGCGTCATTACCTACTGGGGAGGCATTTTATTGTCAAAACTGATCACCACAGTCTGAAGTACTTGCTAGACCAACGAATAGCCACTCCCTTCCAGCAGAAATGGATTGCTAAACTTCTTGGTTATGACTATGAAATTACCTATAAACATGGGTCAGACAATCAAGCAGCAGATGCCTTGTCTCGAAGAGAAGACCTATTTTCTGACCGTGCTACTATTAATACATTGATTACCATAAATTCCACTTGGCTCTCTACGATTAGACTCAGTTGGCAAACAGATTCCCACTTACAGCAGATCGTAGCAGACTTAGAGCAAGATTCCAATGCTCATCCTGGTTTTTTATGGGCCAATGGTACCTTAACATACAAAGGCAGTTTGGTAGTTGGGAATTCTACTGATCTCAGGACACAATTGTTAGCATCCTATCACACTTCTCCTATGGGAGGACACTCAGGCATTGACAAGACCACTAGGCGTATCAAAAGGACTTTCTATTGGCAAGGATTGAAGAAGGATGTCCAACGTTTCGTCTCAGAATGTTTGGTTTGTCAAAGGTTCAAAGGGGAGAATGTCCATTCTCCAGGGTTAATCCAGCCACTGCCCATTCCAGAAAGAATCTGGTATGATATTTCTATGGACTTCATTGAAGGCTTACCGACATCACATAGCAAGACCACAATCTATGTTGTGGTGGATAGACTCAGCAAATACACTCATTTTATGCCATTGTCTCACCCATATTCTGCTAAGGATGTGGCTCAATTGTTCTTGGATAACGTCTATAAGTTGCACGGTCTACCTCATTCTATTGTGTCAGATCGCGATGTGGTGTTTACCAGCCTATTTTGGCAAGAATTACTCAGGATTTTGGGGAACACAATGCCTTAGCACAGCATATCATCCCCAGTCAGACGGACAGACCGAAATAGTGAACAAATGTTTGGAGAATTACTTGAGATGCATGTGTGGTGACTGTCCTAAACAATGGTCTAAATGGCTGTCTCTAGCTGAGTGGTGGTACAACTCTTCTTACCATTCTGCTATCAAGACCACGCCCCTTTATGCCGTCTATGGTCAATCTCCACCTGACCATAATTTTATGCACATAGAAAGTTCTCCAGTTGCCGCGGTGGAGAATTGGACAAGGGAACGGGCTGCTATTCTACGGATGCTCAAATAAAACTTACACATAGCCCAAAACAGGATGAGGCACTATGCTAACAAACTCAGGAGTGAATGGGAATTCACGGTTGGTGATTGGGTCTATCTACGGTTACAACCTTACAGACAGTCCTCTCTGGCTCTACACAGAAATATGAAACTCTCTCCACGATTCTATGGTCCTTTTTTAGTCATTCAAAAGGTGGGAACGGTAGCCTACAAATTGGATCTCCCTTAATAAGCTCAAATACATCCTGTCTTTCATGTCTCGTTACTCAAGAAGAAGCTGGGACAGCAGGTTATTCCTTCCCCCACTCTTCCCCCAATCACTGATGACGGTGTTTTGCAAATGGAACCTATAGCTGTGTTAGACCGAAGAATGGTTAAGCGTCACAACAAAGCTGTTGCACAATGGTTGATTCAATGGTCTAGGTCTTTTCCTGAGGATGCTACTTGGATAGACTATGACGAATTCCACTCCAAGTTTCCAGATTTTCAGCCTTGAGACAAGGCTTCTTAAAGGGGTAGGGAATGTTATAAACACGGTAAATAGTAGTGGCTTTCACTGACTAAAATTGGTTAGGAAGTTAGTTGTTAACTACCAAATCAGTTCAATCAGTTAGCTAGCCTATTTCTACCTATTTCTGTTATCAGTTAGATCAGTTAGCTGATTTCGCCTATTCTGTTAAGATTGGTTGTTAGCTAACGTGCACATTCAGATAGTTAGCTAACGTACTCATTCAGTTAGTCGGTTAGCTCGTATAGCAGCTACAAACGTGTATAAATAAAGAGGGAAGCTTACCTGTAGAGGTGTGAATTGTTTGATTGTAACCTAGATCTGGGCTGGAATAAGAGAACGACACTCTTTTCCTTCATTTCGTCGCTTTTTGTTTGGTAAGAAACGTTTCAAACACCCACGATGAGACAACAATTTAGTTTTAAGGGAACTATGTTAAACGCATGACTCAGTTCGGTAACATTGTATTTATTTTTGTATTTCAATTCTTGTATTGTAATTTCAATTCTGTATTTTATTGATTCCGTTCTTAATAAAAAATAGATGTATGTTTTTTGGATTCTTAATTGTCTCTTTGAATCTGTCGCATTATATTTTTCCTACAAAATTAATAGTGGAATAACATGTTTCTTGGTTTTGTGCATGAAAAATATGGAAGGATGTTCATTTCAAGAAACTTTGGTAGCCAAAATTACCTTAGGTATATGAGAAAGACTTGCAGATGTGGAGTAAGAGCTATTATCAAGATTTCTAAGTTTGATTGTAATTCAGAAAGGTTATACAACTCGTGCAAGAATGAAGGCACTTATGTATATGAGCATTGGGAGTGATGCATTCCCTATGACTCAACCAACAAAATTGCATTCAGAAGACCAACATCCCCTGAAGCAATGGTGGACATAAATAAGGAAATTACCATAGGAACCCTAAATGCCATAAGACAGGACTGCACATTGTTGGAGGACATATTGTACCAATGAAGGTGTGGTGGTTGAAAGTTTCATTCTAGCAATAACTGCTACCGCAATATCAATAAGGGCGCTACTTGGCTGATTATGTAGGAAGAATAATGAGAGTGTCAGGGAGCTGTAAAACATGCACATCTTTTTTAGATGGTGTACTATGTTAGTGTAACGTAAGAATATTCTTTTTGTAACATGGTGCAAGGTGTTAAAACCTTTTTTTACGTAATCCATCAATTAAAAAAGTTGGGATTGATTGTGCAACGCAAGCAAAAAGCCAAACGATAACTATAACAACCATAGAAGATGGCCAAATAATTATTTACAACCATATCAACACCAATTGCTAGCAAGTAAAGCATATAAAAAAATTCACTATCCACCCAAAACAGTTCACTACGTGAATTCCAAAAAAGGTCCCGTGTAGTCACTGTGTTATGCGTCTACACCAACTACCCAACTATCATCATCTTAGTTGCATGCTCACTTTCAACAACCAAGACACCAAATATAACACCACATCATACACTTAAGATTACTTAGGTTTAGAGACTAGTCATGCATCAACGAACAGTGAAATATCTTAGTTGCTGCTTCTGCTTGGACCCACACTTCTTCCTCTAGCCATGCTTTTCCCCTCTACTTTCTCTATCTCTGGCACCTCTGGTGCCTCTATTTCCCGTACCCATGCCCTTTAGCCTTCCCTTGCTTCCAGAATTCTGGAATAATGGTTGAATTAAAAAGGTTGATTAATTTGGAGGAAGTAAATATTGGTGTAATGAAATCATGAAAACTAGTAACTGAGATGCAGCTTATTAGTGATTATCTCATTTGAATATTTGAATGACTGAGATGCAGCTTCAACCCGCGTAACACATTGAGAATGCATTGGTCCTTCATATCCTTGGGATGGTTGCATCTACCAAGAACGACATAGACAATAATTTCTTGGGCTAGTATATAGTAATAAACCAAAAAATATCAATAAGTAATGAGATTGACATGATTTTTACACACTCTTGAGCTGCAGTCGGCCCATCTACCAAAAGCTCATGTTTAATTGAAAAGTATACCCATCTTCTATTACTTCATATCATCACCACCACAAAACAACAACTTAAACTTCTTAAATTCCATTTATGCCTTGGCTAGCCTCTTCTTGACACGTTGTCCCACCAACTCAACCCACGTACTTGCTTTGGCATACCTCTTTTGAATCATATTTATCATTTTGGTTCTTACTCCCTTTAAAAGTGGAGGGACAGGCTTGTATCTCAATTGACCTAACCAACTATTGAACGACTCAGTAAGGTTGTTTGTTATGTTGTCATTTTAAACTCTATCATGGAATGCATGTGTAACGTCCTAATTTCTTGGGACATTATTTAAAATCGTTAATTTAATTATTAATTCAATTGCAAAGTAAATTGAGAAAATACCCATTTCTTATTAATTAAATGATATAAATAAAGTAAATTAGAGTTAAGAAGTGCGGAGGTGAAATTGACATAAATACCTTTAAGATTTACATTCCTTTATTGACAGTAAATTAGATAGAGCATCTACTGATAAGATAGTTAAACGCCATCAAGATTCTCTTTTGCAGGTCTTGGCTTCATGCTTGGGTGGATACTCCAACTGCTCCTCAACATCTAGTATGAAACACCAGAGATAGAGAGGGTGCTCCGATGAGTATTACAGTAGAAAAAATTCATCGAAAAACTAAATATGAAGAATACAGATATACAACAAGACAAAGTGATACATGCAATAATAACTCAACATGAAATAAGACAAATAGGTTTGTTGTGCTTTCATTATTTTTAAGTTTCTAGGAATAGCCTTTTTCCCCGTGTGACACTCCAGCCAGGCTGTAGTACCAGCTATGAAGTCGGCATCCGAGAGATGGAGTTTCAGTGGGACGTCTAGATTGGTGGTCAAGGGTCTCACATCACTTGGTGGATGTAAGTTTTGTGGTATTTATAATAGACCATAAATCTACCTTGTATAAGGCTTTTTAAAACTGTGATAGCACCAAAACTAAATGAAACTTCACAGTTAAGCATGCTTGTATTAGAGAAATTCAGGGATGGGTGACCCACTGGGAAGTCTATGGGGTTTGAGCGGTAAAAATGGACAATATTGTACAAGGTGAGAGCGGGTCATTACAAATGGTATCAGAGTCTGCGCTAACAAAAAATGTGAAAAATCTCAGCCCCACACGAGGACATGTGTTCCTAAGTGGGGGAGATGTGACATCCCAGCCAAGTTGTGGTGCCAGCTGTGAGGCCGGCGTTGGGAGATGGAGTCTCAGTGGGATATCCGAATGGATGGTTAAGGGTCCCACATCGCTTGGTATTTATAAGATTATAAACTTTCCTTGTACCAGGTCTTTTAAAGCCATGATGATACCAACACCAAATGCAACTTCACAGTCAAGTGTGCTCGTCCTGGAGTAATCCAGAGATGGGTGACCTACTAAAAAATCTATGGAGTTTGGGCGGCAAAAGCGGATGACATTGTACAAGGCGGGAGCGTGTCATTACACCACGATATTCTGTTCTTACCTGATTGTCTAGAATAAAGTACTTAGTTGATATTGACAAATCTTTACTTATGCAATAAAGGGACCTTTTATTATCTACTCGAGTCAATAACTAGCTCACTCTAACTAGACCCGATCGAATACGCAGTTTTGTCAAGTCAAGTACCAATGAACCCTACCTGTTTCCCCTTTATCAGCTCAAGACTTCGTAAGATAAGGCTAGCACTCCCTCAAGTACGGAGCTATCGACGCAGACGCCCCCGAAGTAAACTCTAACCGAATACATCCATCACCTACTTGGGGTCTTTAATCAACAAATGGGATGACAGCCGGTTGGACTCTAACCCACATGGAACACAAACAAAGGACGACGCCCATAACAAAATACTAGGCTCGACGGCTAACTCAACACTTGGCTCGACGACCACCAATTATTCATTATTCCCTTTAACAAACCTACTTGTTCTCTATATATTTTCACTATTTATAAACTCTATGCTACCTTGTTAAAATAATATTCAAACCAGTGTCCCTAATGTGGATTCTAGGTTGTCACATAAAACTTTTAATCTGAATACAACTTAACCCTCTACAGTTCAATAGCACGACGACTAATACTTACAAGATCGGTCAGCACGATAGCTGTAACTTCAACCAACTACAATACCTCGGGCAACACGACGGCTGAACGTAGAACACCAATGTTACTAATTCAATAATAATCATATAATTAAACTACTTACATCCATATACATAACCACATCATCGTTAACACGCGATAATATAAAATCATGTTCAAAGTTGGTCAAATCACATGGAGTTCCACAGGAAATCGTGGACATACATAACATGTTCGTGGATGCATATGCTATGTGATTATACAAAATAGAGGTTATACTGTTTGTACTTTATGTTCAAAATGTCTGGACAACATTATGTAATTTATTAGATTTCAATAGATCGCTCGAGCGGTCTGAAAAATATTGGGTTCTGAAGTCTCAGTTAAAAAGTCAAATTTTGCCAGAAATTAGACAGGTCGCTCGAGCAAGCCATCGTTTTTGCCAGACTCTGGTTTCTAGGGTTTCTTAACAATTTAAGCATGACCAAAATCCTAAACTGTGATTTCTGGTTCAAAACAAAAATTAACAATCCATACAGAAACCTTATAAGTCGTAGATCAAGACCCCCCCATCTATTAAATCGATCTTTTCACGATTAGGTTTAATGTCATGCTTCAACAAAATGGAACTAAACTTTTAAAATGAACAGAAACCCTAGTCATTCTTGTCCTACGAACTACCTATTGTAAATCGGCAATCTAAAGGTTAGGAGTGCATCCCCCTACCTTGATTCAAAGCACAAGCAATGAACCTCCTTTAGATTAGGTGAACCTTGATCGGATAGAACCTCCAACAGATAGAAACTCTCTCTCTCTCTCTCTAAAACTCTCTGCAAATCCTCCAGTATAACTTCGTGATTTATTTTTGTAAATGAAAAACTCTATTACTCTTTTTGTATAACCAATAATCGTATTAAGATACGTAATAATCCCCCATAATCGTTGATTAATCTGTTAGAAAACAGTTCCCATCCATTAATGGTCATAACACAGCAGTTGTTGTGCTCTGAAATTCGAACAGGTCGCTCGAGCGAGCTCCAAATTTTCAATCCTGAATTTGATTAATAAATTAAACTGTTAACTGAAAATTCATTAATAATATTTAAAAATCAATTTGAAAATTAGAGCTATTACAGCATGCCTATCCCAACTATAAACTGAGACATCTCATAACCACTCATGAGCTTCTTTTGAGATGTTTTTTTACCCCCTCCATGGCTTCCTGAAATTGCAGTTAATTGTATGCTCTGGCAGCCTCCTAAAAGTACTTCCTTAGTAATAACCATGGGTGCAACTTTTTAAAGTTTGCAAAGTGGTGTTGACATCACAGCCTATAGAATCCCTCCCGCACAATCTCAGAAAGACATTTGTGAATACTTTGAAAAAAATGGCATGTGGGTGAAGAAAATATGTAACTATTAACTAGCAATTAATCACTATTCATGTAATATATGTAAAAAAAATCTGAATGAAGCAAATATTAACAAACAATTTTACCTTCTGCATGTCTGACATGAAGGTCCAAGGCTCAGCTTTAGCATTGGCCCAAGTAATTGTGTAGAGTTTGCCTAAAAATGGGTTGTGGAAGTCAAGCAAGTGTGTTCTCCATTATATGAGTTAATCTTGTATGTGATTCTATCTGGTAAAGGGGATGCATGATTTCTCCATTCACAACCACATGCAGCACAATTTTGGGTTACCCTCCTATTCTTATTTTTAACCCTGACAATTTTACTCCCTTTTTGGGTTGTCTGCTCTTTTAAGGCTTCCTAAACACCCTTATTGAGTTGACCTCCTCATAACTAAAATTACTTATATCAAGTACTTAGACTCAACATCCTCATTATTAAACTCATAACTAGAAAATGTTAGTTTTATCTTCATTAAGTGTGGCTCACCTGACATATGATTCTATTATTTGTATTTTAATTAAAATTCTGGATATTAGATTTAAGTAATTAACAATGGGGACTATTCAAATAGGTGTCAAATAACTTTCTTGATGGAAAGAAGTATAAAGGGATGTGACTCTTGGAAAAGAGTCTCATAAAGGGTTGTGATTATTGGGAAAGAGTCTCTGTCTATTTATATAAAAGCCTATGATTACCATCAAGTTATCGGATTAACGTAATATAAATTAGACTGGAAATCCTACCCATTACTCTCCATACAAATCAGTGAGTGTTAGAGAGCTTGTTAGATTATTTGGTTCAAGAACAAAGACAATTTCTGAAATTTCTCAACACTTGATTACCATGGCAGAAGATATGTAATTCTTCCGCTATTAAGAGTTTTCATTTACATCTTCCATATAAGTTTATCAATTGATATCAGAGCCTACCTTTCCGTTGTGGTATTCGGTGATACACTTGTGCCGTCAATTAGTATGCGGTTTCTTAGATCGTTCACTGTGATTAGGAACAAAACAGGGATGTATTGAATTGTGATTCTCATAGTCAAAAGACCCAATGGTTTTCTTCATCTGTGTTTACTGGTGGTTTCATACTTGGACCTTGGTGTGAAGTTATGAATGGGCGGTTTGGGAATACCCAATAGTTGCCTTTTTTTTAAAAAAAAATCAAAATTCATGAATATATGGTTGCCTTCAAACCTTGCCATTTAAAACATATGGTTACAGTGCGTCTAGGATTAAGACAGATTTTAAGATTAAGTTCTACTGAGTTCTAAAGAAAAAAAAAAAACTACGTACAAAACTTAGATGTTAAATACTTTGATTTTCTAGAGGCACAAATTACTTCAGTGAATTCTTAGGCAGTACTACTTCACGAGAATGTAATTCTCCTCCTGTCAATTAAGTCAAACACATTACGTTTTTAATTGGAAACACAAATTTGGAAGTTTTTAATTAACAATACAGAAATCGAGCGATAGGATGCGTTGGTAATATAAAAACATGATGGCATTAATACTGCCAATTGTTTTTGAAACGGTGGCCTTAATATTGCAACAGATTAATTAGTGCACTTTGCAATTGATATTGTAAGCATATGAAATAATTTATAAAATAATATTGTAAAGATTCCATGCCTATGTATAATAAACAATTGAAGTGTAATTTTTTAAAATTTATTTAAAGCCATCTTATTCTATGTTTGACATGCAACATGAATGTTTTAAGTTTTTGTGTGTGGTCTGATGGATTAAAATTGCTATGTATGCATATTCATGGTGTTTTTTTAAAGTTTGTATTATGGGCAAATAACTACGGTTATCATTAAATTGTTCATTTTATTTGCCTTCAATTTTGACTAGTATAAACATAAGGGTAGGTTTATAGTGCAGATTATGCTTTATTAGTTTTCTTTTCTTTTATTTTATTTTACGAGTAGACATAGCATCCTAAAATAAATTTTTGGTTATTGAGTGATTTCAGTTTGAATTACGTAAGTGTTTTTGACATGTCTACTTTTGCAATTATATTTTTAGAAATGACGATTTGGCCCCATAGAAAAGTAGTTATTTTCGTATTACATAATTGGATTAAGATGGTAAGTTGAACATTAAGAGATTTAGATATCTTTCACACACAGGTGAGGTCCTTTTTTTTATTAGTGTTTGCTTGTTAGTCTTCTTCTAAAGTCTTAACAAATCAAATGCGTGTTGCAATCTTTACTCACATGAAGATTATTGAATTTGACATTGGTTGATTCAAATTATGTTAATTGTTTCAAAGTATTGATAGCTTTATATTCTTAGTAATTGTAGTTGTTACTACCTCTTTCGTTTATAGTGGGTTTTCTCGTATTTCGTTTTTAAGTGGTGACAATTTTTCTGATTGGAAGGAAAAAATCCTTTTGGCATTAGGGTGTATGGACCTCAATTTGGCAATTCGTGAGAATGAACCACCAAAACCTACAGACGAGAGTTCAAAAGAAAATAAGGTTGTCTATGATAAGTGGGAATGGTCTAATAGTTTTGAGTTTGACGCATATCAAATCTCATGTCAATAATAGCATCAGAAATTCAATCCCAGCATGTGATAAGGTAAAAGACTACATAAAGGCTATTGAAGAGCAATTTGTTAGTTCTGATAAGGCATCTACAAGTACCCTAGTGAATAAGTTGTCAGGTATGAAGCATAATAGTTCTAAAAATGTGCATGAACACATTATGCAAATGATGGACATAACAGCGCGTTTTAGAAAATCTATCACTGCCAGAATTCTCAATATCAAGGGTACTCATAATTCGTGTCACTAGTTTCAGACTCCTCTCCACCAAAGTCCATACTATCATCACACTCAAGATCATTCTCCTCACTTTCACCATCATTACTACTATATATTAAATGCTAACTACCATTCGAGTCACTACCAAAATCAGAAAAAGTGAAATAACCCTGACCCTTGCCCTTACCATTACCAACACCACTCTTACGCTTTTCAAAATCACTATTAACAAAAGTCTTAGTCATAGGCTCATCCTCGTTTACAACATCACAATGTATAGTACACAATGCTCAAATTACATTAATGATCATAGGCTCATCCTCGTTTACAACATCACAACATCACAACATCACAATGTATAGTACACAATGCTCAAATTACATTAATGATCACATTATTGTGCCTCAATGAATAAAATCCAAACACACACACAAATCTTAGAGAGACAAAATAATTTACGTAGTTCTCTAAAATCGAGTACATCTACGGAGATGAGATTTTGGTACGAGTTTACAAAAGAATATAGGTAGGAACTCTCAATCGCTCTCAACTAATTTTTCCTTATTCGCTCTATTTTTTCCTCCCCAAATTGATGCCAATGTAAAGGAGAGTTGGGCAATATTAGACAAAGAAAAGATCTTAAGGATAAACTTCAATACTTGCAAGTGGATTTCTTAGTCTTCCAAATTCTTTTTAGATATCCTAAGATTAACTTTGAGAGAATCATGATTGACTTTTCCTCCTCCAAAAAATACGTGTTTTCAACAATCTCCACCTTGACAAGAACTCTGAATCAATGCAACACCAAATATGATTTAAAAACCAGAAAGCAGAATAGACATGACTCTCCATTAACTTAGACCAATGAGAGCCAAGAGAGTAGTAACAAGTGAAAACATATAGGTTGACTCTCTTTACATAAGAAGAGCTAAAACTAAGCAAAGAAGAGCTAAAGTGGGGGTATCAATGGCTCTTACAAATAGAATACAAGAACACAATTACCCAAACAATCCAAATAGAAGAGTCAGGTTTTTAAAGTTTTGAGCAAGCTTTGAGAAATAAATTTCAACCAAGTAAGACTTGTTATCAACAATCAAAAAATTGCCCGGACAATGGAAGGGTTACAAATGGTTACACTTAAAATTTATTTTTCTTCAACAATAAGTGTCATTTTGATAGAATTTTTCAATGTTGAGTTATAAAAATTACCACATTCTAGATTGGTTGCGACGACATTAGGTTTCAGTAACAAACAGAAGAATAGGTGACACATGAGACGTATCAATCTCTCTAAGGGTATTACTAATCGCTCAAAGACGCAGACACCAGAAAGTGCTTAAATCAGCTTCAGGTGGACCCGGTCCAAATCTCATTTGACCCCAATGCTAGTGACCTTTGTCAACAGACTAGCACCGCCTTTTCTCTAAACCAAGATTTTCACTGTCGATGGTGGTTGCTTGATAAAATCTCCATAGCTCCACCAAGCAAAATAATTCTTAAGCATGTGAACTCTAGAGCTCCCAAAGAGAAAAGACTTTGTCCCAAAGTTAGAACATACCAACACAAACAAATGTGGACCCAGAAGTTTAACATAAGATGATATTACCTATCCTTAAAGTCTTACAAATATGTCCATTACACATAAAGACTGAAGCACCGTCCAACTCCTTGAAGCTGAAAAACAAGTCTCTGTTGGGACACATGTTAGATGATATATCCATAAGTGCAAACTCCAAATTCTCCTATTAAGTTGCAACGTTGGCTTTGGCCTATTTGTCAATCGCTTGTTGGCGTACTCGACAATCTCTCTTCGAATGCCCTTTCTTATGGCAATAGGCACATACGTCTTTTGAGATCTTATTATGATTGCAGACTTTCTTCGGTTGGGGCATGTCTTTTGCAAACATAACTTCAGCAATTGTATCCCAATGCACATGCTTATCCTCCCTGTGAGTCTTGTTACTAATAAGATTATTGCACACAACCTCATAACCAATCTTTCTTTACCGTATAGTAGAGTGGTGATCAAATTATTTATCAGGAAGATAATTTAGCATTAACAGAGCCTTGTTCTTGTCGACGATTTTGGCATCCAAATTTTCAAGTATATTATTGAACTCATTTAGTTGTTTATTTAGAGAGCTTCTTCTTCAAGTAGAGGCAGTTCTCTACACTTTTTGCCATGTGTTTCTCCTTAAGCAAATCCTATAATGCCTTGGGCTTCGCTTCTTTTATTATAGAATACTTCTTGTCTTTCTCTAGGCATAAACGAATTATGCCGCAATCTTGATGGCTTAGTTTATCCCAATCTTTTTCATCCAGATCCTTAGGTTTGTCCTCCAAGGTAAAATCTAAGTCCTATTGAATCAATATATTTTTAACCTCGCATTGCCAGATTATGAAGTCGTTGATTTTGCTAAACTTTTGAACCTCGAACTTTGTGTTGGATGCTATAAAAGTACATCTTAAAGAACTGTTAGAGGGCCTTGGCATCGGTAGATCTTGACATTTGACTGCCTTAGGCTCCACCACGCACAATAGCTAATGCCGAAAATGGACGTTTTCCAGCCAAAAATGGACAGTACGCCAACTTTTGAATGGAATTATAGAAAATTGAGCCTGTCATACGTTGAGGCTGGTCAAAAACCAATCCCAAAACTTTTAACAGGGACTGAACTAGATATTTTAAACTTTAGGGGCTAAATTACAATTTTTAAAACTTCAGGTACTAAACTGTAATTTTCTGAGTCAGTTTGAGTCAACTTGGGTTGATTCAGTTTCACTGAGTTAGGTCGATCCATTGGATCAAATTAGACTAATTGAACCTAGTCGGATCCAATTTGACCTGATCGTAACTTATCTCTAGTGGATGAAGCCGCACTAGATCAAGCCCCTCACCTTCCCCTGCAAACTAGAAAAGAAATATGATCGACAAAAACAGAGGCAAGGGCTGGAGTAAACAATGTGAATGCACTGGTGTTCTGCTTTTATTCCGTTGAATTGTTATCGAAGGAAGGACCAAAACCCAATGTTCAAAATAAATATTTGAGCAATTCAAAATCTGGGCGGAATAAATAAAATGGGTTTTAATTAAAATACTTGGCCCCTCTAGGCCATTTGTTTTTCTCCAATGAATAAAATCCAAACACACATACAAACAAATAAAATAAAAGAGAGACAAAGCAATTTACGTGGTTCTCCAAAACGAATACATCCACTGATAAGAGATTTTAATATTTGGAAGAGTTTACAAAATTTTACAGGTAGGAACTCCCAATCACTCTCAACTGGTTTTGCCTTATTCACTCTATTTTTCCTCTTCAAAATTGATGCCAATTTATGTAGAGAGTTGGGCAATATTAGACAGAAAAAAAAAATCTTAGGGATAAACTTCAATCCATGCAGGTGGATTTGTTAGTCTGTCGATTTTTTTTGAATATCGTAAAATTAACTTTGAGCCAATCATGATTGACTTAGCCTCCTCCAAAAGAATATATTTTTAACACACATTTCAAAGCTCTCCACCAAGGAAATCATGGAGGGATGCAAGATTTATAATAAGAACCGGTCGGGGATGAAAAAACATGTATAATTTTGTGGAACAAACATACCATCTGTGCGGCATTGCATAATGTTATGTGGGCCAAACTTAGCAAAATATGCAAAAAAAGAATATACATATCCTAGAGAAATTTTTTAATTGAGGTCAATTGACTCCACTTGCCGCTATATACGTCCGCCAATGAAAGGAACCAATTCAGACTATTTTATCTATTAGGTAAGCGATGTGATTCGAATACAGATTTATTCTCTGCGTTGAATGTTAAATTGTTCACTGGTCACTAATGGCAGAGTTTTAAGTTGTTAGAAAGAGAATTTTATTATTCGAATCTTTCAAGGTGCTACAGAATTGTATCTGTCACATCCCAAGTGCTATAAAGCATATACATTTTAACATCATTTGGCTTACCCTCCTAAAGGTCTTCAATTTGAACTCTTAAGATGTTACTGGATACAATAATTCTTTGAATATGGACATTGTTTTTCTACGTACGTTTCGGAATAATTAGCTTGGGGGGTTATAGCTAAGTGTTATATTGAGATGTGGCCACTTATGCAGCCCCCTTGGACTTATCCCTTGCATACCAATTTTGCCTTTTTTACTGGGTGATCATTGAAAAGTTTGACCATTGGCCTGGCCCTTCACTTATCTCATCTTTGGTAGAAAACTCCCAGTGTATATCTCAATTTTTCCATTAATCTTCATCTTGTGGCTGCGAATATGACAACACGTATCCAATTTCTTATTTATTAGCCCTCGTTGTTTCGGACTTGGGAGTCCTTGCTATGCATTGTAAACAACACGGTGTGTTGCGTACCAAACGTCGTCGTTTTGGCACACAAAACACTGACCGAATAATTTTTAGACAGTATTTTGCACACCAAAACAACGTTGTTTAGACATGCAGCACGCTCTGCTGTGCATTGCGGACAGCAAACTCCCCCATTCCTTCCTTTCTTTTCCTTTCCCCCTCCAGAATATTGCAGAAAATAACACCATTTTTCTTCTTCTGGGAACTTCAATTTGTTGCTCTCCTTTTGGCATTTCAACAGTAGCTAAATGAAAAACATGCAGGATGACACCAGATGCTTCCATATAACACATCAATATGCAGATATAAGGGACAAAGTTTCACTTTGGAAAATTTCCATTTTTTCCCTTTTGTTTTCCTTTGCTTTTTCCATTTTTGGAAATAATTATGTAATGAAATATTCCAAGATCATCACCTCCATATTGTTTTACAAGTAAACTTAAATTCCTAATACACTAATAATAGAGTAAACAAGAATAATTAAGTACTCCCCTAGTTTGGAATCATGAAGCAAGTAGATGAGGATGTTGACCATATTTTAAAGGGCTCCTCAATTCCATCTTCAACAGAGTTAGTACTATTTATCATACTAGGTCAAAGGCACAGAGGCCAGGGCCTCTCATAGAGAGCACAACTTTTTGTGCACAGATTCGAATATATCTATAACCAAATTAAACTGTCTAATGCATGCATGGTCTGTAAAACAATAAGGGTTTTACGTGCATGTATCAGATAATTCCGAAAACATCAGTGTCCAAATCTGTGTTCGAAAGTAAGTGTATGTAGACTTCCTGACTCACATAACAGTTGGTTACTAAAGCTGCAAGATTCAATAATTGAGCTAACAAACCAAAGTCAACTTCTCATAAAACCACTCACTAATACATATTATATACACACCAAATTCAAGTTCAACATTAAAAGATGATCATAATGGCTTCATATAAAAGGATTAGTGGTGGGGACTTACACACTTCATCTGAACCATCGTATATATAAATCTCTATGATCAAGAGAAAATATTTTTACTATATATGGGTTAATTGTGTTTTAGCTTAGTCATATGTATTCTCTATTGAGAGAAATTAGGCTTATTTTCTTTCTTTCTTTCTTTTTTTATCTAACGCGTCTTCTTGATTCATAGTTGAAAGTACGTAAAATATTTTGGCCTATCTTAAATTTTCTGTAAGAACAATGGGTATTATTGATGTTCATAATTTTGTAAGCTTATCTTCAAAAGTTTTAAGATAAATCATTTATCTCAATGAGAATAAAAAAAGCATAATAATATGGACCACATTTTAGAGAGTCCAAATAACACGATACTAAAAATTTTAGTTTCGAGATTCCGTTCGTCAAGACAAATAATTAATCTAAAATTTTTGACGCAATGTGACAAACACAATATATGATGTCTTCCTCTCAGACTAGCTAGGATGATGGTATGCAAAATTTATATCTTCTATCGGTCTCGTATTTTCCAAATTAAAAAAAAAAGAATGATTCACTAAAATAGATGGAAAAATTGGAATAGCCATTGTATTATTGATGACCAATTTCTTAGGGATTTACTAAAATATAGTTTGATGAGAAAAATGATTTGTTAAATATGTGGTGGGTGGGGGGTGGGGTTTGGCAAAAATTTCAAAAAAATTTAGGACCCAAGTATACTAGAGTGATAGTTGCGTGAGTAAGCAAACAACTAAATTTTTAAAAAAATTAGGACCTAGGTATAATTTTTAAAAATTATGAAAAATGTTGTATTTCAGTCCCCGAAAATTACATTCATTCCTCTCGATCTGTTTCCAAAAAAGAAAAAAAAATCTCGACCCCCCAACATGTCTATGCTGCCCAAGAAAGAGATATATATTCTATTGGCAGTCCTAATCAGATGGAAATTAAAATCATTCTTGTTAAAAATAATGTTATGTCAATGTACTCAATAATGCATGTACCTTCTCCTTTGGCTCTGTCTTTTTATTTTTATTCCCTTTGTCCACTTTGATTTGGTGATTCTTTAATCTTAACCCTCTTCTCATTTCATGCAAAACTCCAGAGTTGGTGGGTATTCTGCTGAAAAACAATATATATATATATATATATATATATATATATATATATATATATATATATATATATATATGTTTTAGTCCTAGTGAAGATTTTAGACAAAAAGCTTAATTAGATTAGGTAGAGAATAGAAAATTCTACAGGGAATGATCCTAATGTCTTTTGGAGGTTCAATGACGATAAGTATTACGAGATTATTGCATATTAACCCTAGGCGTTGTCCGAGTTGGTAGAGCGGATGAGTTATAAATCCAGACATTTTGCTGTCGAAACTAGGAAACTTAATATTTGGGGTTACTATCCGGTCATTTCCACCTAGGGGCCTGAGGACTAATTAATAATTTAGAGGAGAGTCCCACAAGTTTTACTCTAACTTGATCCCGAACTGACTAGATACCTTGGATATCAATTTTTTTTTTTTATTGGATATTAGATATGAGATTTTACTCTAATTACACAAGAGATGAGAAAAGAACTTGCCTGTATTCGTAATGTGAGTGAGTGTAACGCACATTCCCATCCATGTGAGCATTTGTCATTTATTCTAATCTATTCTATTTATTTATATTTATACTAATAGAAAGGGGCTATCTCTTTTAGTATGAACAAAAAATTGAAACCGTATCATAAAATTAATTTCTATTATTATTCTCAAAAAAGTTTCAAACAAATCACTATCACTGCCATATACAAACAAATAAATAGATATTTTAGTAACTACCTACCTTTATCACTATACTCAAATGATTTGGTAACTATCTATTTTTGATATAACGATCGACTTGCACACGCATCGCGTGTATTCTACCACTAGTATATGTAAAAGGGCTATTTTTTTCTTGGTGTGAACCTAAAAACGAAGCTCCGTCACAAAAGTATTTTTCCTTAAAGTCTTCACCAAAAAAAAATTACATTCACTATAAATAGCTATGAAATAACTGCAGGGATAAAATAGTAAAATAATATTATTTGTGTAACTACCCACAATTTCTTTGCCAGTTCTCCACCTTTCTCTTGCAAAATTCAAATGATCCCTCCGATGATAGTCATTTTACACACGCATCGTGTGTGTTCCGGTCTCTAGTATATTAAATCGGAGTACTAGCTAGTTTTGTGTCTCTCCATTATTTTATTGTGTCAACTTTTGTTACAATCAAAATTATCTTTTTAAATTAAATATTTGACCTTTCAAATATTTTAATCCATATCGAGTGTTACGGGTGAATCAACAAATACTTAAATCGGTAATATTTCTCCTTATCATAAAACTCACAAATCACATTAAGACCCGTTTCTTCTTCTTCTTCTTCTTTTTTTTTTTACAAAATTAGTGAAATATTTTTACGAAACAAATAAAAAGACGTCACATATTGTTATTTAAATCTTAACAAAAAATCAACTTTCAACTTGTAAGCCCGACGTCTATATTTTGAAAGGGTGTGCGTAAGAAAGAGAGAGAGAGATAAAAAGGTGCCGAAGCACTTGGGTAACAATTACCTAACGCAAATTCAATACTTTGCTTCTTTGTCTGAAGATTTTGATGGGACAAATCTTTATGGATTTCAATATCCATGTTGGTTGCCTCTGCTTAAATACTGAAGAAATAAGCAAAGGTGAATGATTTACATCCAAGTGAAGTTAACTTGTCCTGATGAAAATCATTGTGAAGTTAACTTGTCCTGATGTGCTTGGGGACCTTTTTAGCAGGAATCCTCCACCATAGAATCACTCCACTCTCTCTCTCTCTCTCTATAGGAGGAACCCTCCAGTACAGAATGAGCCCATTCTCTTTCTCTATCTCTGGCCCCCACCTTGAATTAAAATTTTTAATAGGCTCAAATGGGAAATTGAAACAATATCTAGCTAGGGCAATATAATGCCAAAATGTCACATGGTGTTGTGTTATAACCAAGTTGGTGTCCACTGAAATTAGTCAAAGTGTGGTTGTTTAGGTCTTATGTTTCCTTCCTGTATTAAACTCAGCATTAGGTGGGATTTGGTTAAGGAAGGGGCTGTGAATTCTCAATCCATCTCATTCATCATTCTCAAAGAATTGTCACAAAATTTAGGAAAGAGAAAATTGTCAGAGGCAGGCCTTTTTAAAATAAACCCAGTTGGTGTGTAATGCTATGTGTCAAATTTACCAACACTTTTTTAGACCAATATTAGACCAACATCTAAACTCTTCATTCCTGATTAAATTTTAACGATCCGAACCGTTCAATGTGTTTAAAACATGTTTATAAAGCAATTTCTGTCAATATTTTTAACCATTGCTTGTATCAAGCATTTTTCGGTAATATTTTGAGCTCATTTCTCGCGGGTACCCTTAAAAACATGTTTTAAACACATTGAATGGTTCGGATCGTTAAAATTTAATTAAGAATGAAGGGTTTAGATGTAGGTCTAATATTAGTCTAAAAAAGTATTGGTTTATTGAACCTCCCCTATATATATATATATATATATATATATATATATATATATATATGACTGAACTACAGATATCCTTATTCCAATTCGAACACCTTTGTGCTTCTCTTCTGCATAAAACTAGTAATCTTTGTTCAGATTTGTTGGTGAATGGTTTGGCCTAATTTTTCTTCTGAATTATTTTTTATTTTTATATATAAAAAATGCATTTTTTGTTTTGTGTGATTTTTTCATGAATTACTAGTTCATCTCGACAAAGAGGTTTTATAAAAGTAAAAATATGAACCAAATTTGGAAAAAGTTGAAAAAAGACAAAACCAATCTAAAAAGTCTATTCGTTTTAAATTATTTTCGTCTTTGGTAAAAAAAAAAAAAAAAATCTTTTAGACATAGTTTTTTCAAATATTAGACGCAAAACTAACGAATATAAAAAAATTAATAATAATTTTAGGCCAAACCGAGCAACGATTTAAAGAGAATCCTTGTGTATTTGATGCATACGATCCCTTACCACCTTTTATGGATCAATTAGACTGGGTTTGGCCTGATTTAATTATTTGATTATTTTTTCGTCCTTATGTGAATATTTTTTGTAATTTTTTATCTTTCGTCAACTTTTTGTGGATTATTGGTTCACCCTAACGAGAGGTTTTAGAAAAATTATAAATAACAGAACAAATTTGTAAAAATTTCAGAAAAGACAAAAATAATCCAAAAACATTATATTTTGTGCTTGTTCGTCGTCTTAAGTGACTTTTTTTTTTTAGTTTTTAGAAATAATTTTATAATTTTTGGATTTGTTTTATCGAGGTGGACGATAATTCACAAAAAATTGAGGCAAAAATAATAAATGTAATTTTTTTTGAATTAAAACAAAACGTGTTTAAAAGTAATCGAATTAAAACAGATCAGTATGCAGAGTGGATGGTGGGGGTTCATTACACATCATCCTTGATGCTTCTCTGCAGCATCCTATAGACACATTAATATAATGGGTTTATACCTATTTTATTTGGCAATAGTTGAAGTTAAAAAGCTTGACCACATCTTTTTAAAGTCATACCCAATCCAATCTTTCCTTTTAGATTCTTCATATTTTTTCTGATTGTCAATTGAGGGAATTCCTAGGGAGAGGCCCAATTGAATTTTCTTTCAAGCTTAGGTCATTCTCCCAAAGTTTATTTTATGAATAATGTTATGAACACATATCATACAGATACATCTAGATACAGATGTGTCCGAAATTGTTAGATGCACGTGAGATTCTTAATAATTTGTAACCTCACGTGCATTATGATGATCTGTGTTCTAAGGCTTTTTTTTTTCTTTTTTAAATTTTTTCTCTCATTACCCATAACAATATCAAAAGCTCCTAAAACATGCTATAGAAATTCCGTGATTCTTTTGATGAAACTTCAACGAGAGAGAGAGAGAGAGAGAGAGAGAGAGAGAGAGAAGTACCATGCCTTTCTGAACTAGATTAACTTCCTGGTTAAGAATTAATCACTTTTCATGCACAACTGTTGTATAAAAACTATTTGAACTCTAAAACTTCCGTCACTTTTAACTTGCATGCAGATTTCCTCCATCTCCTCTCATGGGGAAAAAATGATCAAGAACCTTAGATTCTTTTGAGGTTCTCGATTCGGGTATCTAAAACTTCGCATCGAAATTGTTCTTGTTCACAACTTCTGTCATGGGTACAAATCAAATGTTTCTTTTGATACTGTTCTTCTTCTCAGTGAGTTCAGCTCATGGGGATGATTCATTTGAGTCCTTGTCTCTCTTGAGAATAAAATTGTCTCTCGTTGATCCGGCTGGGATTCTCAGCAACTGGTCTCCACAAGTTAACATCTGTTCTTGGAATGGGCTTACATGTTCAGATGATCAAACTCATGTTGTAGCTCTGAACCTTTCTGGTTCAGGACTATCGGGTCTTCTCTCTCCTGAATTTTCTGTCCTCAACTCACTTGAAATGCTTGACTTGTCAATGAACTCCCTCACTGGCTCTATCCCACCTGAGTTCGGGCACCTTCAAAATCTCAAAGAGCTTCTGCTATATTCAAACTCTCTCTCCGGTAATATCCCTCCAGAGATTGGCCTTTTGAAGAAACTTCAACTTCTTAGAATAGGAAATAACTTGTTAACTGGCCAAGTTCCTCCGGATATTGGAAACTTGACTGAGTTGACAGTTCTGGCTATGGGTTATTGCCAATTAAATGGGAGTATTCCAGTTGAAATTGGTAGTTTGAAGCAACTGATATCTCTTGATTTGCAGAAGAACAGATTCAGTGGCCCCCTTCCCCATGCTATCAGCGGATGCGTAGAGCTTCAAAATTTTGCAGCTTCTAACAACATGCTTGAAGGAGAAATTCCCATTTTGATGGGAAATCTCACAAAGCTGCAAATTTTGAACTTAGCAAATAACAGCATTTCTGGATCTATTCCAAGTGAGTTCGGTCTTCTCTCCAATTTGAAGTACCTTAATTTGCTTGGGAACAAATTGAGTGAGAAAATCCCTGTGGAGCTGAACCAATTGAGTCTGCTTGAGAGGCTGGACTTGTCAAAAAACAATCTCTCTGGCACTATCAATCTCCTCACTACCCATTTGAAGAATCTCCAAGTTCTGGTTTTGTCTGATAATTTGTTGATAGGAAATGTTCCAACCAATTTCTGCATTGGGGGTTCAAATCTCTGGCAGCTTTTTCTTTCGCGGAATAAGCTATCCAGGAGATTCCCGTTGGAGTTACTGAACTGTTCTTCCCTGCAGCAATTAGACCTTTCTGATAACGATTTCGAAGGAGAATTACCATCTGGCATGGACAAACTGGAGAATCTCACTGATCTCTTACTCAACAACAACAGCTTTTCTGGGTATTTACCTCGTGAAATCGGGAATTTGAGTAACTTGGTATCATTTTTTCTATTTGACAATGCGATCACAGGTGTGATTCCAGTGGAGATTGGGAAATTGCAGGAGTTAAGTGTGTTGTACCTCTATGACAACCAGTTTTCTGGAAACATACCAATGGAGCTAACTAACTGCTCGAGCTTGACTGAAATCGATTTCTTTGGAAATCATTTTACAGGCTCAATTCCTCCAACCATTGGAAATCTCAAGAACCTGGTTTTCCTTCAACTGAGGCAGAATGATTTATCGGGTCCGATCCCACCGAGCTTGGGCTACTGCAAAAAGATTCAGAAGCTGGTTTTGGCTGATAACAAGCTCTCTGGAACACTCCCACCAACATTCAGATTCCTCTCAGATCTTTTCCTCATCACTCTTTACAACAACTCATTCCAAGGTCCTCTCCCTAAAACTCTCTTCCTTTTAAAGAACCTTAGAATCATTAACTTTTCTCACAACAAATTCAGTGGAAGTTTTTCTCCTCTCTGTGGCTCAAGTAATCTCACAGTACTAGACTTGACAAACAACAGCTTCTCTGGCCCAATTCCTTCTACTCTATCCATGTCAAAAAACTTAACCCGTCTTCGCCTTGCTCATAATCTTCTTTCTGGAAAAATCCCTTCTGAATTAGGCCAATTCACAAACCTCAATTTTCTTGATTTATCATTCAACTATTTGACCGGAGAAACGCCACCAGAGTTGGCAAATTGTAAAAGACTAAGTCACCTCCTAATCAACAACAACCAAATTTCTGGCTCAATCCCTTCTTGGCTAGGAACATTACAAGAACTGGGTGAGCTAGACCTTTCATGGAACAGTTTCCAAGGGAAAATACCCAAACAACTGGGAAACTGCTCAAGATTGCTTAAGCTTTCTCTCCATAGAAACAAACTGTTTGGCGAAATCCCACCTGAGATAGGAAATCTCACTTCTCTGAATGTCCTTTCCCTTCATGGAAACAATCTTTCAGGTTCAATTCCAACCACAATTCAGCAGTGTAAGAAGATATATGAGCTTAGGCTTGCAGAAAACTCATTGACCGGTTCAATACCATCGGAACTAGGAACGCTGACTGAATTACAAGTGATCTTGGACCTGAGTAAGAATTTCCTATCAGGGGAAATTCCTTCATCTCTTGGAAATCTTGTGAAGTTAGAGAGATTAAACCTATCTTTCAATCAGCTGAAAGGGGATATTCCACCTTCACTTGCAGAGCTGACTAGTCTCCACATGCTAAACCTATCCAATAATCATTTCCAAGGCGAAATTCCTTCCTCGATTTCTGGGTTCCCACTGAGTTCCTTTATGGGTAATGGAAAGCTCTGCGGCCCACCATTAGCACCTTGTTTGAAATCAGTTAATGAGGAGAAAAAGGGGCTTTCCAACGCTGCTGTTGCAGGGATAGTAGTGGCCATTGTGTTTACTTCTACACTGATATGCTTGGGTTTGATTTATGTGATGCTGAGAATCTGGTGTAATTGGAAAAACGTATCGGTTTCGAACTCAGACAGGGGTCTTGAATATAAGAGAGAGGAGGAGAAATGGGTATATGGAGAAGAGATGGTGATGAGAAGGAATGATGATTACTGGAAAATGAATTCAATGGGAGTGGCTCCTAATACAGAAGACAAGCAAAATTCTAATGCTACTTGCATTTTCCACCTAAAAGGCGATGGAGAAACAGAGACCATTCTTTAGTTTGAATTTGTGGTTTTCAAAGCAATGGTTTGAGGTTTTTTGGGTTTTGTAATCTTGTTTACTATTGTTTCCTTTCTTCAGTTGTGATTATTAGTGGTTTCTCAATGTGGCAACGTGAATGTATGCGTAAAGATGATGCAAAGAGTTACAACATATCTGTTTGGTGCAGCTGAACTTTTTATTTTGGATAACCATGGTATCTGGTGTTGTCAAAACTGTTTTCGGAATGTGAACGTCGACAATGGAATCTATTAGAAAATTATGAAAAATATTACTTCGAGGCGCGTTACGGTGTCTCTTTCCAAAAGTTAGTATTCGTCCCCACTGGATGGTGTGCACCGAATTACAGTAAGTATGTCTTTAAGATACAACGAAGTCAAACTAATATTCTTTTCGTCAACATCTACACAAACGGAGACGGACAAAAAATCTGTTTAATAAAAATAAAAAGAACTAGAAAAATCACTAAGTTTAATTCTGCAGAATATCAAAATTTGGAATGAATGCTGGTAGAGAGAGAGAGAGAAATTGGCTGCGGAAAATTAGATGCCAAATGACTCGCTTGGTATTCTACCTAAGGGTCTGATTGCACCTTTTGGAATTGAGTTATAGGCGCCTCACGCCGAAATATAAAATGCAAAGTGTGTCATCAAAGCGCCAGAACCCACCGTCACGCTCACACGGGGCGGTGCGGATACGGGTGCAATGCTGCATCAAATTAAGTCCCTTAGAGGCTTATTACTTCAAACACTTTACATGTGTTTCTATTTATATACCACCCAAAACTCTCTCAAGTTTTCAACGTGAAACTAACCCAACATCATATTCAAGCTTTCTATGAACTAAGGAAGCTTTTAAAAAAAAAAAAAATACTCAATATACAAGCCCATTTATTTTGAAAATCTCTAACATTCGGTCAGTTTAAAATATGACTCACCTGCTACCGATTAGTCTTTTGGATTCTAAAATTAACGACTGACCAAACTTTAAGTGGCCCAAATAGCTATGTTCGTTTTAACTTATTTGGGAGATTTTTTCTCAAACAAGTTTCTGGAATAAGTTTCTCAAACATTTTTACTTTTTTCCCAAACAACTTTATTTCTCTATAAAAAGTGTCTCTGAAACACTTTTTTCCCAAACAAGTTTCTGAAACACTTATACCAAACAACGTCTCAGAGTTTTGTTTCTGAACATTGTTTCAGAAACACTCAAAACGAACACACTTTTTGCTTAGAGCATGCTTTGGAAGTTACGTTTCTGCTCTCAGTTAGGTGCAGTGAAGGTCCATGCAAATGGCTATGTGGTGCCGGGTAATTTTTCTGAGAGATACGAGGAATAACATAACAATATATCACTTATTTTTAAAAAAGAAAAAGGAAAAAATCAATAGTCATTCAACAAGGGATCTACTGAAGGCGTGGATCATTTGATTAGTGAGATTCACACTTGGATTCCACTGATCCAGTGGTGACCTGTAGCTTCAGGGAGGGTGGTATATGGTCCTTTGATCTGGAGAATCCACAACCCCTTAGTTCGGTTTTAGTAATCAATACTCACCACCGGCGGGATGGGTTTGATTGTGTGTTGTGCGCTAAAACGATATCGTTTTGACCAAATAATTTTCGAACAGTATTTTATGCTCTAAAACGGTATTATTTTGATGCGCAGTACATCTTGCTTGCTGTGGGACAGATCCACACACATGCTTGATCTGGTCTTTTGTATTGTCCTTTGGTATGGATATAATTCAAGTCTTAAAACCGGGCAATTTGATCTGGGAGGAATGAATCCACACACGTCTTTCAAAAGTTTCTTAGGTCATTAAAAATTGTACTTTCCAAAAGAAACATAAAAAAGGATAATTTGTAGAAATATCCTCGCAATTTTAAAAGAATCACAATGCATGCTCATATATTCAGTGTAGTCAATAAAAGTATAAAGATAAAATGGAACAAAAGTAAAGGTGATTTTCACTAAAAATAAAATTTTGCTCTTTATACTTTTGTTGATCTATTGAAATGAGATTTTTAATTTTTAACAAGTTTTGAAATAAATAAAATATTTTTTTTGAGATTAGCGAAGTTTGTAAAAAACTTTCATGATTTTTTTAATGTTTTAGATTGCTCTTCCTGAGACAGCTTAATAATCTAACAAAATTTAAGTAAGACTTACGGATTTTTTTTTTTAAACAAAATTCTCCTAAGAATTAAGACCAATGGCTATTTAATGTATGAATTTATCTTTTTATTATTATGAAAAGAAGGCAGCAACTATGTCGAAAAAGAGAAGTGTTTTTGTCAACAAATAAAAGGTATTAAATGTATTTTCATACCATTGTATAAATAGAAGGGTAGAATAAGTATGTTATGGCAAGTGGACTTGAACGTTGCATAAAACAAAAAAGTAAGGATACACAGTGTGATTTCAAAAAATGCAGGGGTATACAGTTGTTGACTCTCTAATTTATCCGCCAATAAAAATTGAACATGTAGCACTACACAGTGGAGGTGTGCACACTCGATTAAAAGGCACATGATACCGAAGCAATATCGTTTAGATTTCTAGTGCAGTTCATTAACTGTTAGAAGGGTTTACATGTGCAGAATTTAAAGTGACGATATTTCATGTACATGGACAGTTATTCATTTATATGCATTCCCTATGTAGGAAGAAGAGGAACATGAGGAGGCGTGGTCGAGGATATTGCAGTAAAAAAAGGAGAACATGGAGGCAATGGCTGAATATCACGATCATGGCCTGCTCCTATATTGAAGGAGAATTAACGGCTATAAGTTGAAGCCAAAAATCCAAAAAAGAAGAAGGATACCAAGTGCTTGAAATAGTTTATAAATAGGACCGTAGTCAAAAGAAGACGTTGCATGACCCCCCATAATAGTTACTTATTTTTTCGTACTTGTCTTTCTTTTCTAATATGTAGTGTAGCCGTAGCAATAGGCGTAGCCATAGCGGTACTTAGTTTTAGTCATAGCCTATAACAATAGGAGTAGTCAATCAGAGTTAGTTCGAAATAATTCGGATCCCCTTATAACTCTTGAATATAAGTTTGTCATAAGATTTATCATTCGAAGTCATTTCGTTTCACATTCTTTGTGATTGTTCATCTTTTGTTTCCAATTTTAAGTCTCCATGTGTCAACACTTAAAAAAAATTCTATTCATTGAGGTACGAGAACATATACACAAATGCTTGATAGTCGTTGGTTTCAATAGTCACATTAGAAGTTTTTCTCAAAAGGATAAATATAAGTCTTTTCTGGTACGTTTGCACACAAATTTAGCCCTAGAGAATGTTTGAGCCAGTATATATTTTAGTACGCCCAATGAGACATTAAGTGTTGAGCATGGTGAAAACTAGAAACCAAGACACTGCATTTGCCTCTGATGTCGAGACAAAAAGTATAAGAGAGGCAAGTCCAGTGAATGATATCTCCAATGACCACTTAGAAAAAGACCAACACGATGGTCAGGATGAACATATTGGCCAAAGCTAAACAGCGGGTCATGGCCATCTTACGAGAATCCAGTATGACCCAGGAGGTCATAAAAGGCAAGGCGGTCATACTAGTCTTGTTTGTCAACCCACATATATGAGTGATATCATACTGAATGACTCGATAGATGTAACGCCCCGATTTCTCGGAAACGTTAAATAAAATATAGCAAAATAATAAAAGAACTAAAAGATAATATTACCGATGTTACTACATGGATATCAATAGTGGAACAAGAGTTTAGCTGGTACAACATTTAAAATATGGGGTAGAGTTTCAAAATACAGTAAAAGAACTCTACATGTATAAAATCAGAGCTATTATAAGGGAAATTGACTAAGTCCGCAATGGTTCTGCAGTATCCTCCTCCTGGTAAGAATCTTCTGTGGCACGATCTCCTGATCAAATTCTTCTGTCTCGGTACCTGACATGAAACGCCAGGGGCGTGGGAGAAAAATACGCACCAATGAGCTAGGGAAGCCCAATAAGTTATCTTACTCTTAAATTTCCCTTTGAATGTATATAGACTTAAATGAATTTATAATGGATGATAACATGTTACGTCATGAATAATATATGAAAGCGATAACACATAAATACCAGATTTTAAATTAATAGAGTCGTACATTATTATTATTTTTTTATCTTGTTTTACAATCATCACATGAAGATATTAGTATTCGTACTCAGGAGGCGTCCCTCGACTCCCAAGCATGAATTTCTGTGTTTCATCATTCGTACCCAGGCATCATCCCTCGACCCCCAAGTAGAAAATATTTGCCCAAGTCCATAGCTTATATAGACTTTACAATCATTAATTTTCCAACCATAATCTCATTCACAATTCCTTCAGTTTTCAGAGGCGGATATCCACGGGATAACCTTAGTACTAAATATTCGCTCTTACTTTATTTTCAGTGATTCCTCAATGTGTCAAAGAAATATAACCTATCATCATGTTTAACAATCTTTGCACAAAATAACTGTAACAATAATAAAAACATGATAATGAAAATACGATAATCGAAATGGCAGGTAAATGAACACCATATATATATAATTAAAATATACGTTTTTTTTTTTTGACTAAGGTTTGATCTGCTCAGCCTAGGGCTGGCCTAGTCAGCCTAATATTCTGGTCTGCTCATCTCACTGGTAGGGTCTACTCATCTCACTGGTCTAGTCTGCTCATCTCACTGATCTGGTCTGCTCATCCACTAGTCTGGTCTGCTCATCCCAGTGGTCTGGTCTGCTCATCCCAGGGGTCTGGTCTGCTCATCTCACTGGTCTGGTCTGCTCATCCTACTGGTTGGTCTGGTCTGCTCATCTCACTGGTCTGGTCTGCTCATCCTACTGGTTGGTCTGGTCTGCTCATCTCATTGGTCTGGTCTGCTCATCCACTGGTCTGGTCTGCTCATCCTACTGGTTGGACTGCTCATCCCACTGATCTGGTCTGCTCATCCCACTAGTTTCCTCTGCTCATCCTGATCTCCTCTTCTCAGCCTGTTCATCCTACTCACTGGTCTCCTCTACTTACAGGTCTCCTCTGCTCAGTCGGTATCCTCGGCTCAGCATCGTCTCCTTTGCTCAGCCGGTCTCCTCTGCTCAGCACGGTCTCCTTTACTCAGCCGGTCTCCTTTTCTCAGCCTAGTCATCCTACTCACTGGTCTCCTCTACTCACTGGTCATCTTACTCACTTGTCTCTCTTACTCACTCACTGGCCTCCTCTACTCATCTGGTCTCTTCTGCTCACTTTGGTCATCCTACTTACTGGTCTCCTCTTCTCACTAATTGGCCTCCTTTACTCATCTAGCCTCATCTTCTCAGTCTAGCCATCCTACTCACTAATCATCTTACTCACTTGTCTCCTCTACTCATTTGGTCTCTTCTACTCATTCTAGCCATCCTGCTTACTGGTCTCCTCTTCTCACTCACTAGCCTCTTCTACTGAGTCTAGTCATCCTACTCACTGGTCATCTTACTCACTTGTCTTATTTACTCACTCACTGACCTACTGGTCATCCCAGCGTGGTCATCCCGGCGTGGTCATCCGGGTGTGGTCATCCGGCATGGTCATCCGGGCGTGGTCATCCCAGCGTGGTCATACTAGCCTACTGGTCATCTCAACACTATTCGTCTTCAACCTTTGGCCCACCTTCATAACTTGTTGAAGGGGACTTTGGGGTTGATCTCAGGACATTCAATTGGATAAATAAGAGAAAAAAACTTACATTGCAGCTTGATTCGACGGTTGAGAAGGAAATTATAACAAGTGGGTCTTTCTCTCTCTCTCTCTAAAATTTGTCTCTTCTCTTCTCTTCTCTTCTTATTGTTCTTACTTATTCCACCTTCTAAACATTTCTTTCTCTTTCCCGGATGGAAGGAATAGAGGTGGTATATATATAGGCATTTATGGTCATCATGTGGAGAGGACAAAGAGAAAGACTTGGTGTGCAAGTATGGTTAATCAAGGATGTTGAGTGTGGGTTTGGAAGTTGCCATGGATGTCATTGGTGAGTGATACTTGGCTGTTGAGAATCTGAAAAAAAAAACAGTGAATAAAAAGAGATTTTTAGGAGCAAAACTATGGGTCTAAAGAGGTTTTACTTGAGAGAAGAGGAGTGAGGATCAAGAGAAGAGTTGTCATTGGGGAGATGCGATTTGCTCCTAGAATTTGGTGAGTTTTCTGAAGGATTTTATGGGTTTGCTCAGATTGCATGTGTGTGTGTATATATATATATGTATATATATATATATATATATGTATATGTACCCAATGGAAAGTAAGTGTTTGTGTTTCCATTGGCTGAGCATGGAAGAAGTGGTGGGTAACATTATTACATATACCTGACATTATTATACATACCTATACATGTATTATACTCATATTATACGTACATGTGTCGTATATGTATGGTATATACGTATTTCTTTTTTATTTTTTTATTTTTATTTTTTCCTCTTCTTTTTTTTTAAAACAAAAAAGAGAATCTATTTTATTTGTATTCATAAATTCGGGTCTTTACAATCTATCCCCCTTAATAAATTTTGTCTCTGAAATTACATTGTGTGGTGCTCTAGGAGTTGCGGATAATTGGCTCGAATGGTGTCTTCTCTCTCCCATGTTGACTCTTCAATGTTGCGATGGCGCCATAAGACTCGAACAAGCCTGATAGTCTTCCCTGGCAGGATCTTCTCCCCATGATCAAGGATCTGCACAGGTTGCTCTTCATAAGTTGTGTTTGCGTCAATGGTGACATCTTTCCAATCTAGGATGTGATTTGGGTGAGCTAGATACTTTCGAAGCATAGAAACATGGAAAACATTATGGATACGATCAAGTTGGGGTGACAGTGCTAGTTGGTAAGCGGTCTCTCCAATGCGTTGTAGAATTTCGAATGGTCCGACAAATCTTGGAGATAGCTTTCCTTTCTTGCCAAATCGAATGATTCCTCTTCTTGGGGAAATTTTTAAAAACACGTGATCCCCGACGTTAAAGGTCAACGGTCTGGTCCTCTTGTCGGCGTAGCTCTTCTGACGGCTCTGCGCGGTTAGGAGTCGTTGTCGAATAATCTTGACCTTTTCAGTTGTCTCTTGGACAATTTCGGGTCCCAACAAGCTTGTCTCTCCTACTTTTGTCCAACAAATTGGCAATCGACACGGTCGTCCATATAGTGCTTCGTAAGGTGCCATCTGAATACTCGTTTGGTAACTGTTGTTGTAGGCGAATTCAACAAGTGGCAAGTGTCTCTCCCATCCTCCTTGGAAATCAAGTACGCATGCTCGTGGCATATCCTCAAGTGTCTGAATTGTCCTCTCAGATGGTCCGTCTGTTTGGGGATGAAAGGCAGTGCTAAGGCAAAGCTCAGTTCCCATAGCTCTCTGTAGGCTCTTCCAAAAAGTAGACGTGAAACGCGTGTCTCAATCTGACATGATAGTCACAGGTACCCCGTGAAGTCTAACAATCTCCTTAATGTACAGGCGGCTATAACAGTCCATTGAGCTTGACACTCGGATAGGCAAAAAGTGCGACGACTTGGTCAAACGATCTACAATGATCCAAATGGCGTCATGCTGCTGATGTGATCTTGGCAAGCCCGTTACGAAGTCCATAGCGATGTGTTCCCATTTCCACCCTGGTACTGGTAGAGGTTGTAAACTACCTCCGGGCTTTTGGTGTTCAGCTTTGACTTGCTGACATGTAAGGCAAGTAGCTACATACTTGGCCACGTCTCTCTTCATTTCGCTCCACCAGTAACTCCTTCTCAAGTCCTGGTACATCTTGTTCCCTCCGGGGTGAACAGGAAAATTCGATTGATGAAATTCTCTCAAAACTGACTCTCGTAGTGTCCCAAAATCTGGTACAAATATCCGTCCCAAATACCTCAATCCCTTGTCAGCACCAATGGTCCATCCCGCTGCAGCTTCTCCTGAAGATAACCGTCGCTTGATGAGATCTGACTCTTGATCGAGTGTCTAAACTTTTAGAATCTCCGCATGGAGTCCAGGTGTAGTTGTCAAAGCATATAGGCATGCTCCTCCTGTGATCTCATTGTGTTGGAGATCAAATTCTTGAATTTGCCTAAGCATCTTCCGTTCTCGAACTGCCAAACTGGCCATGTGTCCTCGAGACTTCCTACTTAGCGCGTCTGCTACAACATTGGCTCTCCCTGGATGGTAGGCAAGTGAAAAGTCGTAGTCCTCCAGATATTCCATCCAACGTCTCTGTCTCATATTCAAATCCTTCTGTGTGAATATATACTTGAGACTTTTATTATCTGAGAATACTTCAAACTTCTCGCCATACAGATAGTGTCGCCAACAATTTAGCGCATGCACCACGGCGGCTAGTTCCAAATCATGCGTCGGATAATTCTTCTCATAGGGCTTCAGTTGTCGTGACCCATATGCTATCACTTTACCGTTCTGCATCAGTACACATCCCAATCCATCTCTGGACGCGTCGCAGTAAACGACATATCCCACATCATGTTCCGGAATGACGAGTATTGGTGCATTGGTCAACTTATCCTTCAGTTCCTGAAAAGACTTCTCACAGGATTCGTCCCATTCAAATTTGATTCCCTTCCGAGTCAATCGTGTCAGCGGTTTAGCCAATGTTGAAAAATTCAGAATGAATCGTCTATAATATCCTGCGAGTCCCAAGAAACTCCGAATCTCGAACACCGAAGTCGGCCTCTTCCAATCTCTAATGGCCTCAATCTTGCTATCATCCACAGAGATTCCTTTCTCTGACACCATGTGTCCTAAAAACTTCACTTCTCTCATCCAAAACTCGCACTTGCTGGCTTTGGCATACAACTGGTTGTCTCGTAGAACCTGAAGTACAATTCTCAAATGTTGCTCATGAGCTTCCTCTGACGTTGAGTAGATCAAAATATCGTCGATGAACACTACAACGAACTGGTCTAAATATGGCGTGAAAATCTTGTTCATCAGACACATGAAGACTGCTGGTGCGTTGGTCAGACCAAAAGGCATCACTACAAACTCGTAGTGACCGTAGTGAGTTCGGAATGCCGTCTTAGGTATATCCGATTCTTTGACTCGCAACTAATGATATCCTGATCTCAAATCAATCTTGGAGAACCAGGTAGCTCCTCTGAGTTGGTCAAACAAATCGTCGATCCTCGAAAGTGGATACGATTTTTGACTGTCACTCGGTTGAGCTGATGGTAGTCAATACATAATCTGAGGGTCCCTTCTTTCTTCTTGACAAACAATGTCGGTGCTCCCCAAGGTGAAGTACTTGGTCGAATGAATTTCTTATCTAGAAGTTCTTGCAATTGCGTCTTCAACTCTCGAAGCTCGGCGGGTGTCATTCTATAAGGAGTGATGGAAATTGGTGCAGTTCCAGGTATAAGCTCGATGGTAAAATCCAGCTCTCTCGATGGTGGCAAGCCTGGCAATTCCTCAGGAAAAATGTCAGTATACTCGCATACGACGCGTGGAAGTCTCAACTCCGCACGGTCATCCTCATTCAGCGTTAGGCTTGCTAGCCACCCTATTATATCGTCGTGCCATCTTGATTGTGCCTTTAGCAACGATGAAGGTTCTTGCCTATCCCCCTTAAATTTGAAACAAGTTCCATCCGAGATGTAGGCAATTACCGTCTTTTGATGACAGTCGATTATTGCTCGGTGGGCAGATAGCCAGTCCATGCCCAAGATAACATCAAAGTCGGTCATCTCTATGACTCGTAAGTCATAAGTTAGACGTAGTCCTGAGACTTATATATCGCAGTTCTTGCATACTAGTCCGATCAAGGCTACACCTCCTAAGGGTGACGTAACACTCATAGAGAGCCCTAATGGTTCATGCACTAGTTCCAAAGTACTAACGCATTCAGTAGATATAAACGAGTGCGAAGAGCCCGTGTCAAATAAAGCTTTAATGCAAGAGTTGAATAGTACTAGGTTACCTTGTATGACCGAAGGATCATACACTTCTTCTCCAACTTCTCCTTCTTCTCCATTCAGAGCAAAGATTCTACCTCCTTGTATAGGTTTGGACCCAGCTGGTCCTCTATCCTTGTTAGCCGGATTATTCTGACTTGGCCTCTGTGCATTCCAGTTGTTAGGACGGATTGCCAATTCCCTTGTTGCTGTCCCGTTGGTGCTCTTCTGATCCTCTGTTGATTTGCCCCAGTGACAGCTTGCGGGCACTGACTCTTGTAATGGCCTTCTTTTCCGCATCCGAAACATGTGACTAAATTGTTCCTCATCTGACAGTTAGGCGTGGTATAGGTAGTATTCCATTGTTGATTTTGTTGCGCTGGGGGTCGGTTGAGTTTGTTGCCGTGACTGTATGGCCTGGCTTGGTTGCTAAGACGTTGAGTGCGGATAGGTCCTCCCCGATGCTGTTGTTGTTGCCTGCTCCTACTTTGGTCCCAAATTCTCCTTGAGTCTAAAGCCTCCTGTTCCATTAGTAGGGCTTCTTCCACAACTTCAGCGTAGGTTAATGCCCTCTGAGATATAACATTTTTGCGAATTTGGGGGTTAAGTCCTTTTTCTGGCCCTGGAGGCGTCTGTTGGTACATATTCAAGGGCATGTCTTGATAACTCCTCAAACCTGGTAGCATACTGAGTCACTGTCCTATTCCCTTGCCTTAGATTCATGAACTCTAAAATCAAGGCCTGTTCCACAGGGGTAGGAAAGTATTTTGCCAAGAAGAGTGTCTTGAATGCTTCCCAAGTCATAGTCTACACATCGTGAGTGGTCTTGGCTACATCCCACCAATAGTCTGCCTCACCCTGCATCTGATATGTAGCAAGGGCTATTCTGTCCGTGCTCTTGTATTTGCATGATGTCTAAGATCTTTCCTATTTGCTTAAGCCAAACTTCTGTAGCTCCTGGGTTGGTTTCTCTTGAGAAAACGGGTGGCCGCCTTCTGCAGAACTCGTTGAGTAGGATGCTCCTGTTGGGTTGTCCGATATGTTGTTAATGAATTGGTGGTGGTGGTATAGGTCCAGTTGCATCGATAAAAGTGCATAACAGTTGGTTGAATTCTGCAATTCCTGGTGCCGCATCGTGCTGAGGTGGTGGCAGAGGGGGTTGGGTATGATGGCTAGGTCCAGGGTTTTCGTTAGTGTTTGCGCCACTATCCGTTTCTACCATTATCTACAGTGGATAAAATTTGAAATACCAAAATCAGCATAAAGTACATGTTCGTGCAAAATGAGATGTTCTATTACATCTGATAATTTAGTACATCATAGTTTGCATGCATATATCACAAGTCAAAATGAGCATGCAATAAGTCAACCTATTCGCTAGAGTGTTTAAAAGTACATTGTTCTCTCTCAGCCCAGCAAAATTACACTCCATACACTACCCATCCTTACTATAATGTTCGAACTATGGCAAGAAAAGGTTGGGAAATTCCCGACGAAGGCGATATTCTCGCTCTAAGGTTGCCTCCTGACATCCATAGCAAAGCCAGAAAGTCCTGTAGACCCATGAGTTAGGCTCCGAAGGGTTCATCAGCTGTCGGTCCTCTACTCGAAACGGCCATTCCACGTAAGTAATTTGATCGAAGAAGTCCACCTCGCCAAAAGGATCGACGATACGAGATTCATCGTAAGGTCTCTCTAGCTGCACACACTCGCAAGGCACACAATTGCTGACATGTAACTTGAATCCGAGAGGCACATTGAGCCAATATTTCTCTTCTTTTACCCGGTCGAGGATCATAACGGGGCCCATGAAATATGGTTCACTTCAAACTTTCCACTCACATCTGACCAGTGGTGCAATCTTAACGTAGACCATTGTACCCGGTTCGTAATCGTTCATATCACCCCATCTGCTCCAGCCATAGATATCCATGATCACAGGTTGTCTCTTCGGTGTTGGAAGATCCTCCACGTCACTGATCAGCTCCTCATCCTCTACATCCTCATCCACCCATGGTGCTGCCTCATCCTCTTCAACCTCTGGAATCTCCTCATCGTCATTCTCCCAATCCATCATAGGTATTTGCGCCAATGGTACGGGTTCTAGGATCTCGTAGTCCTCTTCTTGTACAAGTGCAGCTAGTGCAAGTGCCACAAGAAAAGCATCTGTTTCATATGCTAGTGCATCTACTGGTGGCACAGAGGCAACATGGTAGTCTTCATCTTCAGAAAAATCCATTCCCGCCAGTGGTACATCGTCATAGTCATCATCTCCCGTAAACGGGGGCTCATCGAGGTCCTCATCCTCACTACTGGCATCACTTTTGCTATCATCGGTACTGTCATTGTCATCGGTGCTGTCACTGTCATCTGTGTAGTCCACCAGCCTCGGTTGTTCGGATATGGGATCGTCCACGAGCTCGCTCTCAGAAACGTCATCGGCCAAAAATCATCGCTCAGAGTCCGAATCCATCTGGAAAAAAAAATATTTATACTTTAAACTTAGATATACAATACCATTATATGAATTGCAAACATATATAACTACCCAAGGCATAACACTTAGATGTGATCTACCCAATTTTACCCAAGGTCTCGAGGTAAAGAAAAACCTAGGCTCTGATACCACTCGGTAACGCCCCGATTTCTCGAAAATGTTAAATAAAATATAGCAAAATAATAAAAGAACTACAAGATAATATTACCGATATTACTACATGCATATCAGTAGTGGAACAAGAGTTTAGCTGGTACAACATTTAAAATACGGGGTAGAGTTTCAAAATACAGTAAAAGAACTCTACATGGATAAAATCAGAGCTATTATAAGGGAAAAGTCCGCAATGGTTCTGCAGTATCCTCCTCCTGGTAAGAATCTTTTGGTGGCGCGATCTCCTGATCAAATTCTTCTGTCTCGGTACCTGAAATGAAACGCCAGGGGCGTGGGAGAAAAATACGCACCAATGAGCTGGGGAAGCCCAATAAGTTATCTTACCCTTAGATTTCCCTTTGAATGTATATAGACTTAAATGAATTTATAATGGATGATAACATGTTACGTCATGAATAATATATGAAAGCGATAACACATAAATATCAGATTTTAAATCAATAGAGTCGTAAATTATTATTATTATTTTTTATCTTGTTTTACAATGATCACATGAAAATATTAGTATTCGTACCCAGGAGGCGTCCCTCGACTCCCAAGCATGAATTTCTGTGTTTCATCATTCGTACCCAGGCGTCATCCCTCGACCCCCAAGTAGAAAATATTTGTCCAAGTCCATAGCTTACATAGACTTTACAATCATTAATTTTCCAACCATAATCTCATTCACAGTTCCTTCAGTTTTCAGAGGCGGATATCTACGGGATAACCTTAGTACTAAATATTCGCTCCTACTTTATTTTCAGTGATTCCTCAATATGTCAAAGAAATATAATCTATCATCATGTTTAACAATCTTTGCACAAAATAACTGTAACAATAATAAAAACATGATAATGAAAATACGATAATCGAAATGGCAGGTAAATGAACACCATATATATATATAATTAAAATATACGTTCTGTTTTTTTTTTTACTAAGGTTTGATCTGCTCAGCCTAGGGCTGGCCTAGTCAGCCTAATATTCTGGTCTGCTCATCTCACTGGTAGGGTCTACTCATCTCACTGGTCTGGTCTGCTCATCTCACTGATCTGGTCTGCTCATCCACTGGTCTGGTCTGCTCATCCCAGTGGTCTGGTCTGCTCATCCCAGGGGTCTGGTCTGCTCATCTCACTGGTCTGGTCTGCTCATCCTACTGGTTGGACTGCTCATCCCACTGATCTGGTCTAGTCATCCCACTAGTCTGCTCTGCTCATCCTGATCTCCTCTTCTCAGCCTGTTCATCCTACTCATTGGTCTCCTCTACTTACAGGTCTCCTCTGCTCAGTCGGTATCCTCAGCTCAGCATCGTCTCCTTTGCTCAGCCGGTCTCCTCTGCTCAGCATGGTCTCCTTTACTCAGCCGGTCTCCTTTTCTCAGCCTGGTCTCCTCTACTCACTGGTCATCTTACTCACTTGTCTCCCTTACTCACTCAATGGCCTCCTCTACTCATCTGGTCTCTTCTACTTACTCTGGTCATCCTGCTTACTGGTCTCCTTTTCTTACTCACTGGCCTCCTCTACTCATCTAGTCTCCTCTTCTCAGTCTAGTCATCCTACTCACTGATCATCTTATTCACTTGTCTCCTCTACTCAATCTGGTCATCCTACTCACTGGTCTCCTCTACTCACTGGTCATCTTACTCACTTGTCTCCCTTACTCACTCACTGGCCTCCTCTACTCATCTGGTCTCTTCTGCTCACTTTGGTCATCCTGCTTACTGATCTCCTCTTCTCACTCATTGGCCTCTTCTACTCATCTAGCCTCCTCTTCTCAATCTAGCCATCCTACTCACTGATCATCTTACTCACTTGTCTCCTCTACTCATCTGGTCTCTTCTACTCATTTTAGTCATCCTGCTTACTGGTCTCCTCTTCTCACTCACTAGCCTCCTCTACTTATCTAGTCTCCTCTACTTAGTCTAGTCATCCTACTCACTGGTCATCTTACTCACTTGTCTCCTTTACTCACTCACTGACCTACTGGTCATCCCAGCGTGGTCACCTCGACGTGGTCATCCCGGCGTGGTCATCCCAGCGTGGTCATACTAGCCTACTGGTTATCTCGACACTATTCGTCTTCAACCTTTGGCCCGCCTTCATAACTTGTTGAAGGGGACTTTGGGGTTGATCTTAGGACATTCAATTGGATAAATAAGAGAAAGAAATTTACATTGCAGCTTGATTCGACGGTTGGGAAGGAAATTGTAACAAGTGGGTCTTTCTCTCTCTCTCTAAAATTTGTCTCTACTCTTCTCTTCTCTTCTCTTCTTATTGTTCTCACTTATTCCACCTTCTAAACATTTCTTTCTCTTTCCCGGATGGAAGGAATAGAGGTGGTATATATATAGGCATTTGTGGTCATCATGTGGAGAGGACAAAGAGAAAGACTTGGTGTGCAAGTATGGTTAATCAAGGATGTTGAGTGTGGGTTTGGAAGTTGTCATGGATGTCATTGGTGAGTGATACTTGGCTGTCAAGAATCTGAAAAAAAAAAAAAAACAGTGAATAAGAAGAGATTTTTAGGAGCAAAACTATGGGTCTAAAGAGGTTTTACTTGAGAGAAGAGGAGTGAGGATCAAGAGAAGAGTTGTCATTGGGGAGATGAGATTTGCTCCTAGAATTTGGTGAGTTTTCAGGAGGATTTTATGGGTTTGCTCAGATTACATGTGTATATGTATATATATATATATATATGTACCCAATGGAAAGTAAGTGTTTGTGTTTCCATTGGCTGAGCATGGAAGAAGTGGTGGCTGGCATTATTACATACACCTGACATTATTACACATACCTATACATGTATTATACTCATATTATACGTACATGTGTCGTATATGTACGGTATATACGTATTTCTTTTTTATTTTTATTTTTTATTTTTTTATTATTTTATTATTTTTTCTTCTTTTTTTTTTAAACAAAAAAGAAAATCTATTTTATTTGTATTCGTAAATTCAGGTCTTTACAATAGATGTTGAATCTTTACAATTCAATCACCAACTTTTGAACTTGTTGAAAGAGATTTTCACATCTCAGCACACCTTGTTGAGGCATATAGAAGATGGGCACCAGCCATGAGACAAATTATTTTTGGCAGGTCATTGTCCAAAATCTAGATCAATGATTAATGGGTTCTCTTATTTTCCTTTAAACGTTCAAAACTCAACAAGCGTAAGAGAGAGAGGGAGAGTCTCTGGCTAAGAAGTGAGAAGAGAGAAAAGGGCTGGACGAGAGAAGGAGAAATAGTAGCAGCAACACAGAGGAAGAGGAAGAAGACAGAGAAGCCATGGCCATAGAAACCAAGCTCTGGTTTTTGAGATTTGAACTTGGAAAGGTAAAATCCAAGCCTCGAACCTATGTAATTGGTACCTTAGAACATAGACACTTCTAGAAGTATATTAGAGCCTAAATATCAACCTACGATAGAAACCAAGACCTCTGTGTCATTTCTGGGCAGATCTTATTGCCCATCCGGTCACGAATGTAGATTTCTGGATTTCTGGTCGGATTGGCTACCGGACTGAGACAGTTTTGACCCTGAACTTATTTTTTAGCTCAAGAATGTTACGAATCTTGGATTGACCTAAAACTTGGTATGAATATACCTTGGTATGTTATCGTTCATTCTCAATTGGATATTTAGAACTCCTTAACTTGAGATTTCTATATGGTGTGTCCATTCTGGACTAGTTCTGTTTCAATGGAATTTTACCTTACTTAAAGGTCATTCTAGGGTTGGTACTCTTTATATACAATGTTCCCAACATCTTAAACTACTATCATGTCGAATTTGGTGAACTTTGGATGTGTTTTGATGGGGTTTCAAAACTGATTTCCATCAGCATGAATTCTAGAAAAGCTGTCTAGTTTTATACTTTGTTGGTTTTGAACCTCGGAATCTTTATCTTGACTTGTGATCATTTGAAGGTTAATGTGGTCTTAGAATAATAATAGACTTGTAGTTTGATAAGGAATAAAGGATGGTTCAGAGCCTTCGATTAACAAGAGAACCGACCAACTAGAATATGATAATGCTTAAGCCATAAGTGCTAAGATGAAATTCCAACTTTAAGGATTGACGATTGGTTATTAAATACAATGTTTTATGAATATAGGACTTGAACCAAAGGATGAAGACATGTTAATGAGAATCCACATGACCTTGGATACAACAGTTATATAATTATAGGATGCGAAGGTTATCAGTGGTGATTTGCTAAGGGATTTTTCACCTGTCATTCACTTAAGATGAGTTAAAGCATACGACTTTTACTTGTAAAATTGTTTAAATACGCATGAAGCATGAAATATTTTGTCAAATGACATATACTTGGAAATATTTTAAGCATGCTTATATTTCGAACTCTGTGATTTTGATAAGCCATGTAAAAACTAAAGGATGTAAATGAAATACGTGAATTAACCGTCCAACAGCATCCTGGTCCGCTACGGTTAAAAATATAGCGAGATGAAGAATAAGGTGGTTATCGTGGCCAACATGGTTATATTGTTGACGTATATGCCATTTTGGCACGAAAGGAGGGTCGCGCCCACCCACATAGTTGGCAGTTGTTGGACTATATTGGTCAATAAGAGAACTTAATTTATGACATTAAACAATAATGAGATTAATTGTTGTTTCTTAGGGCTCTGGCTACGAATTATGAAATGCTTTAATAGAAGCTAGGTACTAATTTACTAATTTGATTTGGGCTAGACCAACTCCACACGACTATTGAAGTACTTTTCACTTGGTGGAGACAATCCAATCAATTCTCTCCCATTCTCTCTCAGCATCTCTCTCTCTCTCTCTCTCCACCTTCATGCCTTTTCTCCCTGTTCTGAAAAAGATTTCACACTATCACTCAACATCAAGCTCTCTCTTTCTTAAAAAAAAAAAAAAGGTAAAGTTTGTGTACACAGATTATCCGGACACTTCCAGACACAGATGTATCCTGAATCGTTAGATGCACTTGAGGCCCTTGAATTATTGAGAGCCATACGTATATCCAACGGTTCCGGACACCATTGTGTCCAGATGTATCCGGATGGTATGTGTTCCTCTCATTACTTAAAAACAAAAGGTGTAAGAATAGTGAAATAGGAGTCCAAATCAGATACAAAACCTTCTTTTTCCCTAACTCTGATTCATTTATCTTTTGAAATAAAAATGACAGATTTATGTGGAATTTAAATTGCAATGTCTTCAGCGTCTTCAAATTGGTAGGGAGCAATAATTAGTGTCTTCTTCAAATCCGTAGATTCGACGACTTGTAATTATTTTGAGATTTTGACAAAAGCAATTTTGGCTAATTGTTGTTCCGCATGCCCTTATCAGCAGAAACATTCTAGTACGTACCCAGTCCAATGCTAATAATATTGCGTGGAAAAAAATAATTGTACACTTTTTAATCGAGTACTCGCCAATATTTTTAGAAGCCAAACGAATCTGGACTCTATCCTCTTCAAAATTATGATCATCAAGTTATTGACTTCTTCTACACTTCTCCAAAGCAAATTAAAAAGAGGGGTCACTTTTTTTTTGCTCTCTCTCTCTCTCTCTCTCTCTCTCTCTCTCTCTCCTCCTCATTTCTGCTTGTATCATTGTTGTTGTTCCATCCGTATTAATCCCTTTTTGAACCATTTGGTAGAGGCCTTAGACTGGACGAACAAAAATGAAGGCATTAAACGGTAAAGCCCATGCTAATGCTGATCTTTCGGCCTAACTACGTAGTAGAAGTAGGAGGGGAGGGCCAACACTATTGGGCCTTCCTCATTTGGGTCACTATTCCAACACAAGTTTCGATGAATGATTTATTAGTTGGGGCCCAATGTTAGTGACCAACTACCCAAAACAAACCCAATACCCTTTTATGTGTTTTGAAAAGCAACAGTCTAGGTAAGGGAACAGATCAGAATCCGTTGCTTGTTTTCTCAAGAAAAAATAATCGACACCGTTCATATTATAGAACTCGTTGAGAAAATCATTACATTCAGTATTAAATTGATCGATGTATATCGTCGGAAAATATTTTTTAAACTTTCCTTGTCAATTATTTTTAAAAAATATATTAATTTTATTCATGTAGTTATTGATGTCCGATCAATTTGATTTTTTATAGGTGAATATTTCACCAAGTTTTATAATATGAAGGGTTCTAATTATGGGTCTGAAATGGATCCAACAAGAGGCTAACTGGACCGGACTGCATGCTAAGAGAATTGGATGGGAGCTTCCTTTGTCCTAATTATAACCAAAGTTTGTCCCCAATCGCATAATGCAGTTTTATGTTTTGGCACCCCACTACGTGTTTTCGTTTATTTTTAAATTAATAATTGCAGAGTTTATTCACACACACACATATCATTTCACTAAAATGCAGATATCTCATTTCTGATCAAATTTTAATAATTCAAACCTTTTAATGTGTCTAAAACATGTTTTCAACGGTACTCGTAAGAAATCGGTTCAAAATATTATTGGGAATGACTTAGTCCAAACAGTTTTTCATAAAACTGTTCTTGTTTGCATTTATGAAAAATTAGTTGAACCAAGTCATTCCCGATATATTTTTTAGTTGATTATTCACGTGTACCCTTACAAACATATTTTAAACAAATTGAACAGTTTGAATCATCAAAATTTAATCAACAAATATGAGATGTCCGATTTTAATAAAATGAGAAATTCCTAATAGGAATGAAACTATATATGTATATATATATGTCTTGATTATTAAGATTGGCAATATCCGAGCAACTTAATTTGCTTACCATCTCGACAATTTAATAAATTAACAGCTCGAATCATTGATGTGACACTTGTGGTCCTCCAATAAAAACACTGTTGGGGTGTATAGAGAAGTCAATTTATTACTTCAGGGAAAAACTAAAAATGAGAAGGAAAAAAAATGTATGCTGACTAAAGTATAAGAAGGGTTTAGTGTGGCGTGCAAATATCACATCAAACCTCCTATATGCAGCAAAAGCACCTACGAAAAAGCAGGTGCTTGTATTTCAGTCAATCTGCGCAAAATATGGCCGCTCTGCCCACAATTTGTGTCGCATGCGGATGGAAGTTTTTTGCACGTAAAAGTATAAACACAAACACAGATCTACTACACAGACGCGCACACACAGATCTACTGTGTATATATATATGTATATATGTATATATATAGATATATATATGTATATATGTGCATATCTCTATCTACATAAGCTCAACCCACCAATATAACACACATTTATGTAAGCCCCACAGGCCATGCAGGCACTGTAGGGGGGCTCAGCTCCTCCTCTACTTAAAGGAAAAACAGCACTAAAGATCCTAAAAAGATGCAATGAAAGGAAAGAAATGAGATGGAGATGGAGATGGAGATGGGAAGTGAAGGGTATTCTCTAGGGTTTTTGGCTTTTATAAAGATTTTCTTCAAAGTTGTGCTGGAGAAAGGTTTAATGCTAGCTAGGGTTTTCGGGCAAGAGTGCAAGTGGTTGTCCAAGGGTCAGGAGTTCGGGCACTTAGCTCGGTTGCCCGAGATTAAACTAGTGTATTTTCATGTCTTGGTGACTGGGTTGATCTTATCTCTTTTTGTTCATTACTAATATAAAATATATATGAGAAAAGGTATGACATGTATGAGAGATGATGAATGTCCATTACTGATCAACGCCTGATACAGCGGATATAGATGACGAATTGAAGGAAGGTGCACATGCATAGGGCAGACCAGGAAATATACCGAATACTTTATTTGTTTTTTTTTTTTTTTTTTTATAGTAGTCGAGGTAATCGACCATTTTTTGAATTATATCAATTTAATGACGACTAGTTCTCAAAAGACTAATCTCATCATCTATTTTCGGAAGCCTATTTAAAGTCAGAACTTCTATCATGTACGGATTAATCCCATAAAAATTGATAGCAGCATGTAGAACCAACTGAGACTTAGAAAAGAACATAGCATTGATCATCAAACCAACTCGTTGGGATTATATTCCAAATACTTGAAACTAAAAAAACGCTATATATAATTTATATGCAATCAAGACATTAAGATTATTTGAAATCAATGAGAGGAATTTAATGAGACGGAAATGATTTCTGCATTATACATATCTGCATACATACGCTTCAAAATTTATTTTTGCCACAGTGCTTTCAAAATACTACCAAAAATTTGTTTGGAGTGTCTATAAAAAATTGGAATACGAAAATGATTTTTCTTAATGAGAACCCCTTAAAATGAACATAGAAATCCAAACTCAAAAGCCCTAGCTTTTACGAAACCAATATAATCAACAGTAACATAAAGAATGATAAAAAAAACCTAGTATAACTACCCTAATTTTTCTTATTTTTCGAAGTTAATAATAGGGGCACTAGTAGAATTATTTGGGGCTAAATCAAATATCCACAGAGGCCTGGATGTTATTTGAGTGAAATAAAGATGTGTTCGGATCTATATCTAAACACATGGGTGCGTAATACTGCTATTAGTTCTTGGATGCCACTTTAGTTTTTGGTGTGTTAAATAGTCGAGTGTGTTAAATAAAGTAGGGTTGGCCACATTAATGTGATTTTTAAGGAGAGTGTATTAAATAATAGAATGATTGGATGGAGGGTTGATTTGGATGTGTTAAGACAATGAAAATACGTATTAAACTGTCAAAAGATGTTTTTGCCCTTCATCATTGATTTAATTTATTATTTCAAAAACTATGTATATGTATATATAATTTTATAAATACTTATATATATATAATTACATATAGGTATGTGTACACGCACACACACACTACACGTATATGTAATTATATATATATATATATATATATATATATATATATATATATATATATATATCTATAAGTTATACGTATAGTATATATACTTCTAAATGTAAATATATATACATATAGTATATATATTTATATAATACGTATAATATATATATATTTATAAGTACATACTTATAAATATACTTATATATTGTAAATATATATAGTATATATATTATATATATATTTCGAATATACATATAAGTATACTTATAAGAGTGTGTGCGCGCGTGTATACTTATAATATATTTATATATATACTCATTATATATTTACGTATATTTATATTATATTTATAAGCATATATTAAAAGGGTGAAGGAGTGGTATTTTGGTCATTTTTTAAGCTAAGGTGGGTGTTTGAGTTAGCCTTGGGGGGAGGGTGCCTTTAAATAAGGTAATGGTTAGTGTGTTAATAAGCCTCATTACTAATTAACATATTTCCAAAAATTTTGTTAATCAACACCTTATGGGTGGGCCCAGCCTTAACTAAGTGTCACGACTTGAGCATTTCATCAAACACTTGGTATGCATCATCCCATCTATTGCTACAAATTCTAGGAGTCTCCGGAAGATTCTAGAGTCCCCTAGAAAGGAATGGAAGCTTGGAGGATATTCTTGAGACATTCTAGAATCATCCTTTAGAATAGTCTAGATTCTTGTACATACTTCTAGACCTTGTAAAGATAGTTGTAGAGTATTCTAGAATAGATGAGTTGAGAAGATTCTAGAACATGTTCTAGACTTCTCCCAAGTTGTATAAATAGGAGAGGGCCTCATTTGTCCAAACCACCTTGAGAGCTTGTAATCTTGAAATTCAATAGAGAGAGCCTTCTTCTTCAAACTCTTGTGCTCTTATTACTTGTTGTTCTTGGCTTACTTAGGTGCAAAGCAGGCGGGCATAGCATCTAAGGCCGCACGGTTGGCTTGGAAAATTCTAAGGCCGTGACAGTTGGTATCAGAGCTCGGTTACGAAGGCGTTGTAACTAAGGAAGGAAGAGCACTATGTCGGAGATCTTGAACGAGGAGACCCGAGGAAGGGACGGGAACCCTAAGGCGAGGAAAGACAAGTCTCGTGATGTCATGAGTGCTATGGAGACCAGGGTGGTCAAAGTGGAGGTGGCCGTTGCTTACGTGAAAAAGCGACTTGATCGATTGGAGCAAAACATGGAAGAGCTCGATGGCAAGGTGGAAAGCCATGTGGAGGAACTTCGTGAGTCCATGCTAGCTACCGTCGACACCAACACCCATGCACTACGACAAGAGGGCTATGCTTTCCAAGCTAAAGTGTTGGAGGCCTTGTCCAATCTTGAAGAGAAGCTTGACACCCAACTTCAAGAGTTGAAGGCGGGACTATAGGAAACAAGGGCAGACTGGGCCATGTGCAAGCGTGCTGTGGCTAGCGGAAGCGTGTCAACCCACACAGTGAGTTACTCTCCAAGGATTGAAGCACCCAAGCCCAAGGAGTTTGATGGCAAGCGTGATGCTAAGGAGATTGACAACTTCTTGTGGCACTTGGAGAGGTACTTTGAGGCATTGGGCTTGACCGACGAAATGGCTAAGGTAAGGACTGCTACTCTCTACCTCACCAACCTTGCTGCGACTTGGTGGCACCGTAAGCACGCCGAAATAGAAAAAGGTACTTGTGCCATCAAATCGTGGGAAGAGTTTAAAACGGAGCTTAAGAGGCAATTCTATCCCGAGAATGTGGCTCAATTGGCTAGGAAGAAAATGAAGGAATTGAAGCATAACCGTTCTATTCGGGAGTATGTTGAGGAATTTTCAGGGCTCATGCTTCAAATCCCAAATATGAGTGAGGAGGATTTGCTTTTCAACTTCATGGATGGTCTTCAATTCTGGGCGGCCCAAGAGCTACAACGTCGTGGTGTTCAAGACATTGCGACAGCACTCACCATAGCCGAGACGTTGATAGAGTATAAGAAGAGTGATTCTTCTAGCTCAAAGAACATAAAGGTTGGCCACGTCAAAGGTGGGGGAGACAAAGACAAGCAGTTCCAACACAAAGAAGGTGGAGGCAAACCACCCAAGGGCAAGGAATGGAAGAGGGACTACAAGCAGGATGGCAAAGGTGAGTCCAAGCCTAAAGATAATTGCTTCTTGTGTAATGGTCCCCATTGGGCTAGGGATTGTCCAAAGAGGAAAGCTCTTAATGCCCTACTAGAGGAGCAAGATTCTCAGGAAGAGGAAGCCAACATGGGATGCTTGCAACTACTCAATGCCCTCAAAGCCAATCCAATGCCGGCTAGCAACAAAGACAAGTCATTAATGTATATGGAGGGTAACATCAACGGCAAGACCACCCAGATCATGGTAGATACGGGGGCCACTCACAACTTCATCAAGCGGGAGGAAGCAGACAGACTTGGTCTCAAGTTGGAAAAGCAGCAAGGATGGTTGAAGACGGTGAATGCAGAAGCCAAACCCCTTGATGGCGTAGCTCGTGGAGTTGAGCTGCACTTGGGTACTTGGAGCGGAAAAGTGGACTTTTCGGTAGCACCATTGGATGACTTCCGCATTGTCATGGGGATGGAGTTTCTCAAACAATTCAATGTCGTGCCACTACCTCGATACAACTCGGTGTACATCTTGGAGGGAGGCCCGTGCATGGTCCCAACGGTGAGCAAGCCTAGTGCAGGTATCGACCTTCTCTCCGCTATGCAAGTCAAAAAGGGATTCACAAAGGGAGAGGTGACCTACTTGGCTACTATCCAAAGAGAGGATGATGGGGTAAGTACTCTTTCGGATGACTTACCGAACGGAATATCTAGTGTTCTTGAAGAATTTAAAGATGTCATGCCCCCCGAGTTGCCAAAGAGACTTCCACCCAGGAGGGAGGTGGATCACAAGATTGAGTTGGAGCCGGGAGCAAAACCACCCGCCATGGCGCCCTATCATATGTCTCCACCGGAGTTAGCGGAATTAAGGAGACAACTCAAGGAACTATTGGATGCCGGTTTCATCCAACCTTCTAAAGCACCATATGGAGCACCTGTCTTGTTCCAGAAGAAGCACGATGGGTCACTCCGGTTGTGTATTGACTACCGAGCTCTAAACAAGGTAACCATCAAAAACAAGTATCCTATTCCTTTGATTGTCGATTTATTCGATCAACTTGGACATGCTAAGTACTTTAGCAAACTTGATTTGAGATCGGGTTATTATCAAGTGCGAATCGCGGACGGGGATGAGCCGAAAACAACTTGTGTGACTCGCTATGGGTCTTACGAGTTTCTTGTGATGCCCTTTGGGCTCACCAATGCCCCGGCCACATTTTGCACTTTGATGAACAAGATATTCCACCCATACTTGGACAGGTTTGTGGTTGTCTATCTAGACGACATTGTCATATATAGCCACACTATTGAGGAACACATCGACCACCTACAAACCGTGTTCAAGGTGCTAAAGGAGAATGATCTATATGTCAAACGAGAGAAGTGTTCCTTTGCGAAAGATGAAGTTCACTTCCTTGGCCACAAGATCAAAGGGGGAAAGCTTAGCATGGAGGAAGGAAAAGTGAAGGCTATCAAAGAATGGGATGCCCCAACCAAGGTGACGGAGCTTCGGTCATTTCTTGGGCTTGTCAATTATTATCGGCGGTTTATCATGGGCTACTCATTGAAGGCAGCCCCTCTCACCGACTTGCTCAAGAAGAACAGATCATGGGAATGGACTATCCAATGTCAAGATGCCTTCAAAGCATTAAAGGAAGCAATTACAGAGGAGCCAGTTCTAGCCTTGCCGGATTGCGCTAAACCATATGAGGTACAAACAGATGCTTCCGACTTTGCTATTGGAGGTGTTCTTATGCAGGAAGGGCATCCTATCGCCTATGAAAGCCGGAAGCTCAATGACACGGAGCGTCGGTATACGGTCCAAGAGAAGGAGATGACGGCCATTATCCATTGCTTAAGGACGTGGAGGCATTACTTACTTGGAGCCAAGTTCGTGGTGAAGACGAACAATGTGGCAACAAGTTACTTTCAAACTCAAAAGAAGTTGAGCCCAAAGCAAGCACGTTGGCAAGACTTCTTGGCCGAATTTGATTATGTTATGGAGTACAAACCCGGCAAAGCAAATCTAGTGGCGGATGCGCTAAGTCGGAAAGCTGAGTTAGCCGCCATTGTCAAGTTCCATAGAGTATTGGTGAACTTGATAAAGGAAGGCTTAGACCATGACCCATTGGCAAAAAGCTTGATTGCTCTAACCAAGGAGGGCAAGACAAAGCGATTTTGGGTAGAAGATGGCCTTATCTACACGAAAGGACAGCGTATTTATGTTCGAAAGTGGGGAAATCTACGGAAGAATTTAATCAAGGAGTGTCATGACACCAAGTGGGCCGGTCATCCAGGACAAAGACGTACGCGGGCAATCTTGGAAGCCACCTACTATTGGCCTCAAATGCGGGATGAGGTGGAGATGTATGTGAAGACTTGTCTCATATGCCAACAAGATAAGGTGGAGAACCAATGTCCAGCCGGTCTATTGGAGCCCCTTCCTACTCCGGACCGACCGTGGGAGAGTATTAGCATGGATTTTATTGTGGCCTTACCCAAATCTGAAGGGTGTAAGACCATCATTGTAGTAGTCGATCGGTTTTCAAAATATGCTACCTTTATACCTGCCTCCAAGGAGTGTTCAGCGGAGGAGACGGCCAAGCTATTCTTCAAGCATGTGGTGAAGTATTGGGGCTTGCCTCAATCTATTATAAGCAATCGAGACTCGCGATTTACCGGGAAATTTTGGACGGAGCTCTTCAAGCTTATGGGATCGGCATTACACTTCTCCACAAGCTTTCACCCATAGTCGGATGGCCAAACGAAGAGGATCAATGCCTTATTGGAGCTATATTTGAGGCACTTTGTGAGTGCCAACCAGGGCGATTGGGCTAAGTTGTTAGACATAGCCCAATTCTCATACAACTTACAAAGAAGTGAGGCGACAAACCGAAGCCCGTTTAAGATTGCCACGGGGCAGCAACCACATACACCTCATACGCTTGTGACGAGCTACACGGGAAAGAGCCCAGTAGCATTCAAAGTTGCTAAGTCCTGGCATGAGCAGGTGGACGTGGCACGTTCCTATTTGAACAAAGCAACTAACAAGATGAAGAAATGAGCCGATGAGAAGAGGAGGCACATGGAGTACAAAGTGGGAGACTTAGTCATGGTAAAACTACTCCCATCCCAACACAAGTCTACACGCCCGCTTCACAAGGGACTTATACGCCGCTATGATGGGCCGTTCTCAGTAATCAAGAAAGTGGGCAAGGTTTCTTATAAAATTGAGTTACCACCAAGCCTTAAGATCCACCCGGTGTTCCACGTTAGCTGCTTGAAACCCTACCACGAGGACAATGAAGATCCAAGTAGAGGAGAGTCGAGCAGAGCGCCCATGGGAGTCACTACATCTCATGACAAGGAGGCAGAATATATAATGGCTGATCGAGTTCTTAGAAGGAGGTCTTATGCCCCGCGTCATGAGTACTTGGTAAAATGGAAGGGACAACCGGAATGCGAGGCAAGTTGGGAACCTAAGGAGGATTTGTGGCAATTTGACGATAAAATACAACGGTTCCACGAAGAAGGCGCGACGAGGGCGTCGCCGCAATAGGTGGGGGAGAATGTCACGACTTGAGCATTTCATCAAACACTTGGTATGCATCATCCCATCTATTGCTACAAATTCTAGGAGTCTCCGGAAGATTCTAGAGTCCCCTAGAAAGGAATGGAAGCTTGGAGGATATTCTTGAGACATTCTAGAATCATCCTTTAGAATAGTCTAGATTCTTGTACATACTTCTAGACCTTGTAAAGATAGTTGTAGAGTATTCTAGAATAGATGAGTTGAGAAGATTCTAGAGCATGTTCTAGACTTCTCCCAAGTTGTATAAATAGGTGAGGGCCTCATTTGCCCAAACCACCTTGAGAGCTTGTAATCTTGAAGTTCAATAGAGAGAGTCTTCTTCTTCAAACTCTTGTGCTCTTGTTACTTGTTGTTCTTGGCTTACTTAGGTGCAAAGCAGGCGGGCATAGCATCTAAGCCCGCACGGTTGGCTAGGAAAATTCTAAGGCCGTGACATAAGACATGTCTTAACTAAGACACCCCATAAGGCATCATCCAATCAGCCCCTTAATACATAATATAAGACCTTCATTTAAACTAATAAAAATGGACTCGAATTTAGAAATAAAGTCATGTCAGCAACTTGCACCGCTGCTAAATCCAATGGGGTCAATTCGGGATACTATCAAGAATGACGGACCATTAGATAACTCCATAATCGAGTTGTCCTCGAAAGTTTTGGCAAAAGCAGAAACTTGGTTGTCACGTAGAGGCTCTTATTCAAATTTCATTTGGTGATTTTTCGGTTGTCACGATTCTTGCTTTGAAAACATTCAGACAGAAACACAGCATACGATACCAATGCATCTGCTTTTACACTCCATGTATAATCAACACATGGATAGTAGTCCATCCAATCTTGAATTTATCCTGTAACCACTTTGGACTTGATTCAACAAATTAACCTTAGGTTCCACCACAATCACGTATACCTTTTGCCATTTTATCCCGGTAAAAATTACAATTCAATTGCACTACCAACAGCTTTCATTGACAATAATATTTTCAAACATAACACAGCAGTCTGTATCTAATCACAAAACACTCATTGTGGGGGATACTAATCACTGCTCAAGAACCACACCTCACCATGCCCAAAAGTAAGCTTACACAGCCAGAAACGCCACAAATATCGCAGCCCCCGAATCAACTCACGTTGGCATTGGTGTCACCTTCCTCCTCTTCTGTCGCTGCCAATGTAAAGTTGTCAAAATTTGTTTCGCAGACTCTTCTTCTTGAGAGAAACAAACAGGGGCCATGAATCTCGATGAGTTCTTATACTCATCTGTTTTGCTTCATTCTTTCCAATGTCATGGTCTCCTACGCGCCCAGTTCCATGTAAAGCCACTATTGAACGACCCTAAAGAACAGATTCATTAAGATCATGAGGGGATTTGGGAGTAAATTAATGAAGAAAAGAAACGTTCCAGCTAACTTAAAGAAAAATGACAGAGAACTATTACATTATTTTTCTTCCTTCTCTTTGTCCAACAGTCGCAATTCAGCCAACAGACGAGCATATTCATGCTCCGCGTCTTGTAGTTCCTTTTTAAGCAGCATTACCTGCACACAGACAAAAAAACATCCCATAATATTCAGTAATTTTCCCCCTGCCGTGCTCCCCTTTTTACCTGCATCCTTATTTGTGTTGGTGGGAGAGGGAGTTCTCACACAACTCAAACACGCGTTCTATATTGCACACTGCCACAGAAAATTACAAAGAGCAATTATCTCTTTTCGCTCACACTTGCAACAAAGTCAACACTTGATTTCTTTCGCACAAATCTCTCTCCCTCTCTCTAACACATAACACTCATACGCTCATTATATAGCATAGATAACACTCATACACATCATTATATAGCAATATAGCATAGACATTAGACATTAGACACAAACATAAATACAACTCCTTTCTCTCGACATCTTCCATCAGTTGCCTTGTTCCCCAACTTACATCAACCATAACCCACACAGCTTATCCTTCCCTAAAATATTTTCCCCCCAAAGCTTATCCTTCCTAAAATATTTTTCCCCCAAAGCTTATACCTTACCCTTTCTCTGCCACGCTGGAAAGCCATCCGTTATCCTTTTTTCTCCATCTTGCTGAAACGAACACTCCATCTTGCAGAACAACCACATGTTATTCCTTGTTCCCTCTCCTTGGGCCACTTCAACCGCACTCTTGCGGATGTTGAAGTACCAAAGAAAGAGACGACATGAACTGACATTGACATCAGAGGCTCTGACTTTTTAGGAATAGGCCTCTCCTCGTCAACAAATGTCGAACAATGGCCCGACATCTACCAAATACAATATGATCCGCTCGTGGTGGGTCAATTCCACCGATGTACCTTACGTAATTGGACTCATCTCTTCTATAAGCTCCTCTTCTTGTGGTCTAAATTGTGATTGGAACCTTCATTTCGAGCGATGTTAGAGAGACTGAACTTATCTGCCAATCTGACTCTAATACCAGCATGTTGGGTTTGTAAAAAGAAAGAGGGAGTCATTTGGTTACCAATGTAAGATGCTATTACTCCATTATGTACTATAGTCTATATAGCTAAGGAAGCACAAATGCTAGAGACTATGTCTTTGCATGTTCATTTTCATTTCTGCTTAAAAATCGATCCTACCAAGTGGTACAAGAGCTTTTGTGCTCGCCGGAAACTCTCTGTTCAAATATGTCCAGAAATGAAGTTCTTCAAATCAGTTCTTTGATTACACCAGATTGTAGATATCGTCAAGAAGATCAGTTCTGGTATAATATATGTCACAAACGGAGGCCGGGAGCACCTCCTACGATCTAGTCAAAGTTGGCTTGTTGGGTCAACTTCTTCTTCTCCAGCAAGGCTGAGGTTTCTGGAATTTTTCAATGGAGAATAAGGGAAGAATTATCCAGTGTACACACAACCACACTACAGCTAATCCAACCTAGACTGATCTGGACCCGACCCGACAGACTTGGACCCAACCCGGTTTGTTGACCTGGCCGGTTCAAAAGTTGACTAGTGGACCATTGGTTGTTGACTTTGACTTCGGTATCCAGAAAATTACACTACATGTCCAAAAGTTTTTTTGTTGTTCAATTTCAATCCTTGTATTTATGTTCTTCCAGTTTAGTCCCTGAAAAAGGTTTTCGAGTCTTCGACTATTCTAAATTCATCTACAAGGTCCAACTTCCGAGATTCAACTCCGAAAATATAGTTGTGCTTTATACAAGATGGAGGATACTGGATCAAGTGCCGTGATCAAATTAACGGCTTCAAAATTTGCAATCAGGAAGCCACGAATGGAGGATATTTTGTATTACAAATAATCCGTTGGGAAAAGATGGTGTCAAACCAGATGACAAGACGGGCGACACCTGGACAAAAATGAATGAAAAAACTGTTGATCAGATCATATGGTGGATAGACCAAGTGTATTTCACCATATTGAACAGGAAACGAACGCTCACAGTCTCTGCAAGAAATTGGAGGCTATGTACCAATCAAAGTCTTCTCGCAAAGAAAGCTTGTCTATCTAAAAATGAAAGGCGGAAGCTCTGTTCCAAATTTGGTGGACCAACTAGCAACCCTCGACATGGAGTTAGAAGACAAGATGCAAGCTCTTTTACTTCTTAGTTCCTTACGAGACAGCTGGGATCATTGGTAGCATCTCTCAACAACTTTGCTTCAAATGGAAAACTGACCATGATCATGGTCAAGGATGCCTTGTTTAATGAGGAGGTCAGAAGAAAGGACATGGGGAAAGAACAGACACATGCCATTGTCACTGAGAATAAAGGAAGGAACCGAGACAGAGGCAGAGGCAGAAACAGAGGTTTTGGAAAGCCTTGGGATTGTAGCAAGTCTCGAGGCAACAGAGGCCAATCTAGGCCTAGATTTAGGTGCTACCATCGTGGCCAGGAGGGTCACATCCATAGAAACTATCGATCAACAAAGAAGGAGCCAAGGCTAGACAACAACAACTCGCAGCTAGATACTGAGAACACAACAACTACCATAACCGAAGAAGATGTGGTTGTTCTCTGTTGCAGATAATGAATGCCTTCATGCTTTAGACCACGATCGGGAATCGGCCATCGATACAACAGCATCCTACCATGCTATTCCGCATAAAGAGTTCTTTAGCTCATATGAAGTTGGACATTTTGGCACAGGTAGAATGGGTAACAGTAGCTACTCCAAGATTATGGGAGTTGGAGATATTTGCATCCAAACTAGGGTTGGTTGGGTACACACTGGTACTCAAAGACATGAGGGATGTGTTGGAAAATGGATTCTAATCCATATTTTTTGGTGACTTTGTCCCAAAAATTGAGAGGTACCCTAAGACCACTTGAGGTGGGTCAAAGTAGATTTGTGTACTCCTAACTGAGAAGTTTAAACCTTGAAAATAATGGACAAAATCCATTAAGATTTGGATGAGAAATTGATTCTCAAAGTATTCACATTTGTAGTATGTGAGAAAGTGATAAGTCACCTAGTCCCAGTAGGTCACCATCCTTGGATTGCTACAGGACAAACACGCTTAACTGTGATGTTTCATTTGATTTTGACACCCTCAAGGCTTTAAAAAGTCTTGTACAAGATAGGGTCCTGATCTATTATAAATAGTAACGAACTTACATCCATTAAGTGATATGAGACCCTTGACCACCCATCTGAGCGTCCACCAAGACTCTCTCTCTCCCGAATGCTCAACCTAATAGCTGGCACCACAACCTGATTGGGGTGTCGCAATATTTTGTAACTTTCCACGTATAGCATTGGCCCAGTAACTTGTTGGGGCCTCACCACATGATCCAAAATACTTAATTCCAAGTTATTAGTAGTAACATACATAGTTCCTTATATACCCAAGATCAACCATATAGATTTTCGATGTGGGACAAGATGTCATAATCTCACTATATTTCAGACCTCGCGCTCTCGAGCGGGGTTGAGTACAACAGTCACCAAGGCCTAACCCCGGGTCTATTCCCTAGTGAACAAGCAAACTCTCAATCCCGCTCGATCATCTACACGGGTTGCTCTAATACCATTGTATACCACTGGCCCAATAACTTGTTGAAACCTAATCACATGACCAAAAATGTTTAAGCCCAAGTTATTAGTAGTAGCATACATTGTTCCTTATATACCTAAAATCACCCATATAGACTTTCGATTGGGACGGGATGTCACAGATTCTCAATAATATTGTCGACGGTACAAATATTTGCAAAAGATATATTTTTGTACAAACAAAAAACTATAATTTTGGGGCATGTGATGTATTGAATTTCTTAAGCTTTGTTTTAATTTGCATCATATAAGAGCTTCGGCTTATGTTTTGTTGTTAATCTTTTTTATAGAAACAGATATTGAGTCTACAATATAGAGCTTCGAGTTGGCCGAGTAGTATATGATTTATTTTTTCCTATTATGCCAGACTTGTTTTGTTTGGACAATGTGGGCCCGTTTTAAATTCTTTTATCGAATTTTTTGAAAACTAATGAATAGGAGTTAAGTTTTTATGAGATTTTATTTATTTTATGGGATTGTAAATGGTTTGGTTATTGCTCAAATCATGCCTCGTAGTTAGGGTGTGACACCAATAATCAATTAAATGCTAGACATTTCCAGGTTACCTCAATAAAGAATAAAAAAATGAAAATAGACAACAGACAACAGAGTACAAGTTTCTAAAAAAAGTAAGTGAAGATTAGTTTGAAGTACCTTGAGATTAAGTACTTTCTCCTCTTTTTCAAATTCCAAGCACCTGGAATACAAAATGAATAACATAAACCTGAAAATTTTATTGCAAAATATGGTACTCACTGCATGAAGTCTAGAAAAAAAGAAAGACAAGCAACTCTGATAGAAATTAGATATCTCATCTCAGAGACGACGATGGCAAATTCTTCTACCAAGTCACAATATATTTCCTATGTTGGTGGAAATCTATGGAAACAATAACAAATTATTTCTAGGTGGGAAAAAAGGCAACAAAATCTAGCCAATTAAGAATCAACTTCCTCTCTAATACACTCACTGTGCTTGGAGCCTCTTGTTTTCTTGAAGCAAGTTCTTGGCTTCCGAATCTTCTGAAAGATTTGTAAGGGCAGACTACGAAAGAGACATGAAAAATTCATTAAAATTCCCTTCAAAGATGATTGCAAACAAATGATCAATGGGAAGTGAGCATATCATATGAATTTCTGGCTAACCTGTATTCCCTGATTGGGCATAATATCGATTACATCGACTTCTCCTTTCCTCATTTTAGTAATTTCAGGTTGTTCTAAATGACTGTGTTCTCTCCTCTTTAATTGCTCTCCTGTCCAGGTAGAAAGGAAGTTTAGGCTAGAAAGATTAAGGTTGGTGACTAACAGGCTAAACATTACATTTTATCATGACATTTACCTTGTTGGGGATTCCTTTGAATGTTGGGGAATGACTGTCTAGAGCTTCCTTCTATGCGATTGGGAACAGTGAAGGGACTCTTGTTCAGCACAACAGGTTGGTGCAAACTATTATCTGATCTCTGATCACCTGACAATGGCAAAGTGGTTGGTGCTCTGGGCTTTTTCTTAACTTGATAGCCAATGAGTCCACAGTGGTAATCCCTGCCAACAACAATCAGCTATTTTATTTTGTCTCCTTAGAAACCATAACACATGATCCTAATGATAAAATAGTTTTAACTTTTCCATTTTGTGCTGTTCCAAGAAGCCAACACATAAAGTCGTTGAACATGTATAAAGTTACATACATTTCTATCCCTCTACAACTTAAGTTTTTAGATGCGTTGGTGGCCGATAATAAAATATGTATTAGAACCGGGAATAGATCAGGTGTTGAAATATCTGTAAATATATGTGTTGTCTTATATAGCGTAGAATGTTTGCCTTATTTAGCATAGAATATATGTGTTGCTTTATATAGCGTGGTATTCCATAATGGTAGCTTAGGGTTTCCTTAACATTCTATTTATTCATGTATTATGCTCTGTAATAATCATTCAGTCCTCTTCTCAATATTCTATCATGGTATCAGAGCCCTAGGATTTTGTTTCGTACCGGGAGCCATCGTTCTTCTCTCTCAGCACCTCTCAAATATTAAATCTCTGCCTCTCCATCTTGCATGTGTGTCACCATCTCACAATCTACGAATCGCAACACCAGCAACAAGGAAGATGTACTGAATCTTTGACTCTTCGCAATGTGATCTCTGCATCTTGCAAATCTGCAATCGCAACACCATCTAGCAAAGCTGATCTCAAATACTAAGTCTACGCGAAGCTGCTTCCTTGGAACCTTGTTGCCAGCAGACTTACGAGCAGTTTGTTTTGTACAAGCAATTCTCTCTCTCTCTCTCTCAGGTCGGTCGAAGTCTTGAGCAATCTCACGAACAAGCCTCCGGAATGGTAGCTTCCTAATTAAAAGTTTAGTACTCTTCTGATACTTGCGAACTTCACAAAAAGCAACAATTCCAGGTCTGTATCGTGGGGCTTTTTCACTCTTCTGGTAGTTGGAGCAGACTTGGTCACAAGTTGCTTCCTTGGCGTCTTGCGAGCAGCTCTCTCTCTCTCTCTCGGGTTATATCAGAGCAGCATTCTCTCGGTTTCTGGTATATTTATGTGCCTTTCTTTTGGTAATCAGTTGTGTTTGTATCTCTTTATCTCTCGATATGACTGGTAACTTCTGATTCGCTACAAGCTATCAGCGTAAAGTTGGTCAGCACCAACTATACTTATTGGGCATATGTTATGAAAAAAATTATCACCGGAAAAGAACTATGGAACTATGTCTGTAATGATGCCAAGATTCCAAAAGATCTTACAGTTGAAAAAGAGTTGCTTCCAATTTGGCAAACCAATAATGCTAAGATAATTACTTAGATAAATAATTCTGTGGATTAGGCGATTGGAGTTGATTTTGTCAAATTTAGCACCACAAAAGAAATTTGAGATTATCTGTTTAGACTGTTTGTTTAATCAAACTTTGCAAAAAGCCATTAGCTTGAGCATGATATTCATGCTACTTTGTAAGGAAATATGAGTATTCAAGAGTTTTATTCAGTAATGATGGGTTTGTGGGATCAGCTCGCCTTTACTGAGCTTGTTGCACTGAGTGCCCATAGTGAGTATTACATTTACGGGGAAGAATAACCATTGGTACAATTTTGGATGCATTTCGGGTAGACTTTAAGGATATTCGTCGCATTATCCTCCATTGTTCCCCGCTTCTTTCAGTTGATTCAGTTGTGAACGAATTGTTGGTTGAGGAGACTCGCTTTCGAACTACCTCTAGTCGTGGGTTACTTCCCTCCTCCAATCAGACAGTCTTTGTCGTGCCCTCTGCCTATTTTGCTCCTCTACTACCTACTCCTCCACAGAAACAGGTGGCTCAACATTCAGGCAGGTCTAAACCTACAGATTGAGTGGCCATAGATGAGTGTAGATTCTATCATCAAAAGGGACATTGGAAAGCTGCGTGTCCCAAAAAAGGACGCAATCCCTCTCGTTTGACTGCTTCCTCCTCTCAGCCACCTTAGTAGTTTCCTCACTCTTCCACAGCTCACGCCAATCCTCTGTCAGCAGGCATTCCATGTTCTCTCTCATTTGAGCAATTTCAGGCATATCAGACATTCCTAACAAACACTCAGCAGGATTCTTTGCTAGCTTCTGCTAGAACAACTTTTTCGCCAAGTTTGCATGGTTCTCATTCCACAGGTGCTTTACCCAATACATGGATACCAGTGTTCTAAAAATCAGACCAATTGGCTGATTAATCGGCGGTAGGTAGTTGGCTTCCCACCGATGCGATTACCCCAAATCCCCAGAGAAATCGGTTGGTCACTTAAGCAGGGGCTAGTCGCTGACTAATCGGCTAATCACCGACTAGTCGGACTTGCCGATTAGTCGGCCAATGAGAAAAGTAAAATCGGACTAAAGAAAATGACATAGTTTAGCCGTTTAGGTAGGGTTACTATAAGAGCTATAACAAGAGTTACGGAACTTACGATTCATCTTCCAACGACTACAGTTTCATCGACTTTCGGCAATTACAGCAATCTCGATCGCGTACCCTCCCTCCCTCTCTCTTTCTCTTGATACATCGAAACAAATGCACAATGATAGATTGTTGACGGTGGTGATGAAAAGTTGAGCCCAGTTAGAGATTTACATGGGAGGTGGTTGGAGAAGCTATGTGAGTGGATGAAGCCAACCTAGAAGTACTAGAAATATTAAAGTACGAGAGCTACACAAATAAGATTTTGAGTCGGAAACATTGCGCTTAATCAGTCCAGCTTGCAGCGGATTAAGTGCTATGACATGGAAGAGGAGAAAGATGAAGATTTTAACTTTGAATCCGATGGGGATCAGGGATATGAAGAGGAAAATGAAGAGATTAATATTGTTTGAGATTTTATGTGTAATGTGTAACCTTTTTTCTTCATTTAGTTTTAAACCTTGGACTTTACAGAATATTTATTTAAAAAAAGAAAAAAACCAACTAATTTTCCTATGCCAATTAATCCCCGATTACTAGGGCTAGGCACTAGAAGGTCCCCCACTGCCCAAATAGCGCCTAGCGATTTTTAGAACATTGATGGATATTTGACTCTGATTCTTCTCACCATATGACTTCTCACATATCTCTCCCTAGTAATTGTTCTTCTCCTTCCTCCTGTATTCACATTGCCATAGCAAATGGGTCTCATATGATATTGCATCCTCTTCCATGTCTCTATCTAATGTTTCCTATGTTCCACAATTATCTCTCACTTTACTTCCAATTAGTCAACTGTCCGATCCTGATAGATATCTTATTCTCTTCTTTTGGTTGTGTTGTACAAGATCGGGTGTCAAAGAAGCATATTGGAACCGGGCGTAGAGGTGGTGATCTCTATCTTTGGGAAAACTTGCATGTCCTGAATCCCGATCAAGTCTAGTTCAACTGCTTTGTCTTCTTTTTGTAGATAAGAAATGCTCTCCTTTTTATCTTTCGCATTGTTAATTAAGTCATTTATCTAGTGGAAAGTTAGAACCTTTGGTTAAATCTAGTGCACTGGGAACTCTTCACATTAGTGATATTTCTGAATGCAGTGATTGTAAATTTGCCCAAATGTCTACTTTACCATTCAATTAAAGCTCTCCCTATTTCTCTCTCTCCTTTTCACACTATTCATATTGATGTTTGGGGTCCTTTTCCCGTTGCAACAAATGATGGGTTTGTATATTATATGTCCTTTGTCGATGATTACAGCACATTTATATGGATCTATTTAATGAAACACAAAATCTGAAGTCTTCCATATATTCAGTCTTTTTCATGTCATGGTTAAAACCCATGTCTCTGCATCTATTAAAATTCTTCGTTCTGATTTGGGTGGTGAGTATTTTCTAAATGACTTACCAAACTTCTGTCTACCCATGAATTATTCATCAATCCTCCTGTTCTGACAAACTTGTACAGAATGGTCATGATGATCGTCTTGATACAATTAGGTCTCTCCTTCTTTCATCCTCTATTCCCTCTGTATTCTAAGGTGAAATTGTTCTTACTGCAGCCTATCTCCTGAATCGCATGCTCACACCTCTTCTTTCTGGCATGTCTCTGTATGAACGTCTTCTTGGTGTGCTTCCTAACTATTCATTTCTCCGCATCTTTAGGTTTACTTGCTTTCTTCTTTTTCCAAAGAAGGACTGCACTAAGCTTAGTTCTTGGTGGGCACTATGTGTTTTCTTGGGGTGCAGCACAACACAAAGAGGATTTTTTTTATGACCCTGTGAGCAAAAAATTGTATGTGTCCCGCCATCTTACCTTCCTTGAGCATCTTTCATATTTCTCCTTTTCTCGCGCTGCTTCTATTACCAAAGAGAATTTAATTAACATTGATCCATTTTCGTCCAAAGTGAAGCCCAAGGAACATGTCTCCACCATTGACGTTTTCAAACTTCCTCCTGCTTTAGCACTAGCTCCATTCTCCTCTACTCTTGTTCCCCCTTACCCTTTGGTATATACTCGTTGCAATCCTCTGTCTACATCTTGCTTCGGAGGCTTCTGATCCAGTATCCTTCTTGTAATCGACAACCTTCAATAAGACTTCGTTTTTTTAATACTTGTTTATCTACTTCCTATCGCTCTTTTTTGTCTCATATCCATGCTTATATTGAAACCAGGTCTTATAAAGGAGCTTGCAAGAATCCAAACCGAATAATTGCTATGAATGATAAATTTGTTGCACTTTCCAAAACTCAGACTTGGGAATTCATTTCTTTGCTGGAAGGAAAAAATCTGGTAGGCTGTAAATGGGTCTACAAGGTCAACACTCATTCTGATAGTACTTTGGAATGGTACAAGGCGCGCCTCGTTGCACAAGGTTTTTTCGAGGAGTATGGGATTGATTATGCAAGGACATTTGCTTCTGTGGCCAAAATTACTAGTGTTCGTACTTTGGTCTCCATCGTCAATGTTTGCCAATGACCTCTCTTTCAATTGGATATTAAAAATGTCTTTTTTAATGGATATCTCTCTGAAGAAGTATATATGCGCCCTCCTCCGGGTCTCCCTCACCCTCTTGGTCTGATTTGCCACTTACACTGGGTCTGTATGGTCTTAAGCAGTCTCCACATGCTGCTCATCGCATCGGCTTTTCCTCTAGTCCTTGTGACTCGGCCCTATTTGTTTATGGCATCTCTCATGAACTGGTTCTTCTTACTTTGTGGATGATATGATTATTAGCGACTTTGATTCCGATGCTATTGATGAGGTCAAACTCTGTCTATTTCATGAATTTGAAATGAAAAATTTAGATCCTCTTCGGTATTTTCTTGGCATCGAGGTGGCCTCCGCTCTTCAGGGATACCTTTTATCTCAAACTAAATATGCTCATGATATTCTTCTCCATGTACGCCTCATTGATGACAAGAGTGTGGATACTCTGCTTGAGCTCCATGCTAAGTTTTCTACTTTTGATGGTATACCTCTTGCTGATCATACAAAATATCGAGAACTTGTTGGCTGTTTGGTTTATCTCACTGTGACTCATCCTAATATTGCCTATTCTGTGCACATTGTTAGCCAATTTGTCTTTGCTCCTCACTCTACTCATTGGGCTGCTTTGCCCCGTATCATGCGCTATTTTTGCAGTACCATCTATCAGTATTTATTGCTATCCTTCAACTTCAAACCTCTGCCTCCGAGCATATGCAAATGCTGATTGGGCCGATGATCCTTCGGACCAAAAGTCCACCTCATGATTCTGTGTTTTCCTTGGCGATTCTTTTATCTCCTTGAAGAGCAAGAAATCGTCTCTTGTTACTCGTTCCACCGTTGAAGCTGAATATTGTGCTATGGCTCAAGCTACCATTGAGATGGTTTGGCTTTGCTGGGTGCTGTCTGATATGGATATCCCTCTTTATTCTGCTACTACTCTTTATTGTGAGAATAAGTGTGCTATTGAGATTGCTCACAATTCCGTATTTCATGAGCGCACGAAACATATTGAGATTGACCGTTAGTTTATTCGCCAACATCTACAGTCCCGAATGATTGATCTCCCGTTTGTCTCCTCTATTTTACGGTTGGCGGATTTCTTCAACAAGACTCACACTGCTGCTCATTTTTAGTTTCTCCTCGGCAAACTCACGATGTCCTCTGCTCTACCATCCTGACTTTGAGGGAGAGTGTGGATATATGTGTTTCCTTATTTAGCGTAAAATATGTGTTGCCTTATATAGCGTTTAGGGTTTCCTTGACATTCTATTGATTCATGTATCATGCTCTGTAATAATCATTAGTCAATACAGAACATTAAGGTTTTTCCTCTTCTCAATATTTATCAATATCACAGCCTACTTCATAAGTAAAATACTTGCAAGTTATTGGACTGCTTATGGAGGAGAGTCTGGTCATACGTGAGGGAAGTGTTGAGAATCTAAATATTGAAGCTCGCTTGAACAGCTTAAGCTCTAGATGAGTTGGTGGTCAATAATTAAATGCAAGTAAAACACAAGCTCCACAGATCTGCACCCTTCCTCCACCAGCAAAAACAAATATTGACCCAAAAACAATCCATCACCAGAAATGGAACAACACTGGGGAAAATAAATTGGCAGGGAAAAATGGAGGGAGGAAGAAGGAAAGCTCCAGAAATTACTACAGATAAATGGAGAAAACTCCACAGAGATTATAAGACTCAACCCACAAGGTAACTTGCTATGTAGAAAGAAAAAAGAAAAGGCACCACCAGTTCAATACTAATTTTGCCACACAAGCTTCCACAATTAGAGATATAATAAAACTCCTTTCAATGTAAGTCCTTGCATAATGATTTACTTACCAGTATTCCCATGTCATCTCCTTCAAGCGGGTTTCAAGCTTTTGGAAAACAGATGTTTTCTCAAAATCTTGCTTATTGTGGGTAGGCTCAATAAAATTTGCTTCAAGAACACCTAACCCAAAAAAAAATCCCTAAGAACCAATTGATGCAATTCAGCATTTGCATATAGATGTAGAGACGAATATTCCTGTGTCTATATACATATTTTTTAAAGGGAAACAAAGAAAGGAAACAAAAGAACAAGAACAGCTTGAAAACAAAACCAATAGAATATCAAAAGTGGTCTAGAGAACTTCTCACCAACAACACCCCTGCCTCTGCTATCACTGTAGTTTACAACATGCCAAAATGGCTGCATGAAAGATGATCACAGAGATGCAAGATACTGTTAGCCAGAAGTTGACAACACATCATAAACATGGTTGATTGACTTCAAACAGGTCAACGAGGAAATTAAATACTGCAGAGTTTGAGTGCCATGACTTCTTTCTGGATGATGGCATTAAACATTCGTGAAAGGGGGATTTGGAAATCTTATATGACATCGGAATCTAGAATTTTCAGGTAAGACCATGAGGCTCTGGGATTTCTAATCTGGCAAAACTTAAAAAATATTTGATCCAGATCAGTTGTTAATCCCACTCAAAATTAAGACCACATTTTGTACGTAATGTTTGGAGCACAATAACACAATGATGGATGAAGGTATGTATGAACAAGCTAGTACATAATGCAACTTTAAACTAGTAAAAGAGAAAACTGAGTAAAAGTAGTCACCAGTATTAAACGGTTCTTGTGGTAGACATTGAACCCGTGGACACTAACATGTGGAGCTTCCTTCAAAAACCCTATTGTCGTGACAACTGTGCCCTGCAAGTTAACCCAAGGATTGGCAAAAGGAATGATATAACTATGAAAAAATTCCAACGTATGCACGTGGCATATGCGACCAATCATTGTCATTCAGGCACGCAACTCTAATACTGACGTGACAGAGGTACAGAAGGTACCAGATTTGACAGACGCACACTCAAATGAAAGAAGAAACGAATACCGAGTGAGTGAGAGAGAGAGAGAGAGAGAGAATGTGCACATTTTTATAGGGGGCCCTTAGACAACATTAAATCTCTACAACTCACATGCACATATGTGTGTGTGCGTGCATATAGACATGTATATATTACTGTTGAAGAAGTCGCTAGTCAATAGTCGGGCAGAAGAGAGGCATCGGAGTACAGAGATTAGTTGATTTCTCAATTACTTTTAAAAATATCCCCCCAATCTAGGTTGAGTAAGAAATCATACAAGACAAGGAAGAAATGATTTAAGGGTAAAGTAATCAATAAAACTAGAAAAGTAATAACAAACAACTAGTCCAAAATAAAGTACAATGTTCAAAGCCAAAACCAAGAGAAATTCTGTCACACCCAACTTTGAGGCATGAATTGAGCAATAAATAAATATTCACGATCCCATGACATACACAATTAACCAATAAAAATCCTCTGAACTTAAACTATCAATTTCAAGTCAACCAATTAAAAAGGACCTACATTGCCCAGACAATCTCACTACAAGCTAAAATAGGAAACATAAGCCTATACTACTCTTCTCTCTCCTGGGCACTATCCCGAGGCTCAACATTGTCTCCTGTAAAGTGATTTAACAATAAATTATAAGCCGAAACTCGTATAGGATGCATGGTAAACAAAAGATTAGAACAATATAATACATCTTGCATCAAAACATGCATGATTAACTTATATAAAAAGTAAACCAATTACAATGAGTTAATCACCCGTACATCTCATAATAACACATGCATCTCATGCGACCTATGCAAGCTTAACTCGCCCGGATTCGAACCGACACACCCTCGGACTTGAACTGAGAGCAATTTACAAAATTACACTGCAGGACTTTAACCCTTATGTCTTGTTCTTGGACTGTCACCAACAGAATCACCCAAACCTAAATTTACGGCATTTCACCAAGGGACTCTAACCAATAGTAGTCTTCTCAAACTAGCACCAACAAATCACCCCTTGCCCGGTCACCTAAAGCAATTAACATCGATGTAATCTCCACCAAGCATGACCATGCACGTGGAATCTAGCCAATATCCCATGACCATGAATCCATGATATGCAGCAAAACGACCATGAACCACAAATCCAATTAATTCCAAGACATTCACTTGGTGGCCTTAGTTTGGAAAACTAGTATTTGTAAATGATCAAGAGAATTCTGACCGGTCATCATTTAAGCCTGTGAAACAAATTGAAAACCGGTCTGATCGGTGGGACACAATCCTGACCGGTCAGGTTTTGCCACTGAAAAACTGTTTGAAAAGTCTTATTGGTCACCCATGTCCCCCGACCAGTCACCATTTGGTTTTGAAAATTTTAGTTTTTCAAATGTCCTGACCGGTCACACACACACCCTGACTGGTCAGACTTGGCCACTAGAATATTTTGGAAGTTACTCCTGACCGGTTGGACTGACCCCCTTAATATTGGGTTTCGGTTCTACAACTTTTCATAAAATAATCCTGACCAATCACAGTCACTATCAAACCGGTCAAACCCCTCTTTTCGAGAAAAATGTTGTGTTCAATTTTTCGCTACAACTCAATCCTAAACATGACTGAATAACTCCACACATGGTTCAATCAACACCCACAATAAGCTACAACAAATATAAATCATTCTAAACTCAGGTTTAACATGAATCCCACTTCAAATCCGACGATTGTTCCGACCCTATCACGCCGGTTATCATTCAATTCCTCTGTGACTCTTCAACACCCAATTCGATCCTTTCTTCTGATACTGGCTGGACGTTTACTCGTTGATCTTCGTGAATACTGCTGTCAAACTTGATTCTATCAAACTCTCTCAGGGACAATGGGTGGAGAATTCTCTAGGGTTTTCTCTCCTTCTAGCTGAAGGTCTAATGTTTTTATGAGAAAAAAAACCCTAAAGAAGGATATTACACTGCTTTTATACCAATTAGAAGGTAAATTACACTCCAAACCCATATTCTTAATTAAACTTAAACGACGTCATAACGTTCCAAAAATTACAATCCAAAGATAATTCCTTCAATAATCAATAAATTGAAAAATCAAATAACATGCCGGGGAGAGTCTACAATTTTCCCTTCTTAAAGGAATTTCGTTCCCGAAATTCTCAAGCTCAAGAGGCATACAAATATGGGTATTTAGAGCAAAGTTCATAATCCCATTCTGACGTTGCTTCTTCAATCCCATGATGACGCTACATTACTTTAACCAACGGAATCGTCTTTCCTCATAAAACCTGTTCCCTAGTATCCAGAATCTCCACAAGTCGCTGCTCATATATAATATCATCCTCGACTTCTAACTCGGTCCAATCCAGCATATGTGACGGGTGCGGCTCATATTTGCACAACATTCATACATAAAACACGTCATGGATCCTCAATAACTGCGGTGACAAGGCAAGCCGGTATGCCACTTCTTCAACTCTCAAGAATCTCAAAAGGTCCGACAAAACGTGATGACAATTTCCCTCTATGGTCGAATCTCATCAACTCCCTCTTGGGAGTGACTTTCAAAAATACATGGTCACCTACTTCAAAAGCCAAAGGTCATCTCTTGCAGTCCGCATAGCTCTTCTAATGGCCCTATGTTGCAAGCAGCTGTTGCCGTATTCTGACAATTTTCTCCGTTGTTTCTCGCACAAGATTTCGCCCTAGTATTGTAACTTCCCCAGCTTCAACCCAGCACACAGGGGATCGACACGGTCTACCATATAATACCTCATAAGGGGCCATTTCAATACTGGACTGGTAGCTGTTGCTATAAGCAAACTCTGCCAATGGTAGGTGGTCTTCCCACGAACCATGTAAATCCAAAACATAAGCCCATAATATATCTTTCAAGATTTGGATGGTACGCACTGACTGTCCGTTAGTCTACGGGTGGAACACAAACGTAAGTCTAAACCAAGCGCTTTCTGAAGACTCTGCCAAAATCGCGAAGTAAATCTGAGGTCCCGGTCTGACACGATAGACACTGGCACCCCGTGGAGACAAACAATTTTCCGGTATACAACTTAGTAAGTGCTTCCACTGTGTCTACCACATGGATAGGAAGAAAGTGTGCGGTCTTAGTCAGTCCATCAACTACCACCTAAACTGCATCATGCTCAGCCGGTGATCTAGGAAGCCCCACTACGAAATCCATTGTCACATGGTTCCACTTCCATCCGGCCATGGATAGGGGCTACAACAATCTGGTAATTCTCTAATGTTCAGCCTTAACCTGTTGACAAACCAAAAATCAGGATACAAACTATGCCACATCCTGCTTCATACCTTTCCACCAGTACTACTGTCTTAGGTATTTGTACATCTTCGTAACACCCAAGTGTACCACAAGACAAGAATGATGGGATTCACTAAGTACCTCTTCGCGGCAAGACCCCGGAACAAACATTCTTCCCGCAAATCACAGCCCGTGATCGGCATGTAAGACCCATCCGTCTACTTGTTCACCCAAAGCTAGACGATCTCGAATAGATTGGGCCTCCACATGCTCTCGATGTGCCTCAATCACTCTTGCTAGAAGAGATGGCAGGACCACAATGTTCAACAAAACGGCTAATGCTTGTTCACCAATCACCCCAAGCATCTTCCACTCCCAAATAACCAATCTGGCCAAGCTGTGTAGCGACTTTTGGCTCAATGCATCAGCCACTGTATTAGCCTTGCCCGAATGGTATTATAGGTCAAAGTCATAGTCCTCCATGTACTCCATCTACCTTCACTGGCGCATATTTAAGTCCTTCTGGGTAAATATGTAATTCAGGCTCTTGTGATCTGAGAATATCTCGAACCGCTCGCCATACAAGTAGTGTCTCCAACTCTTAAGTGCAAATATTAATGCCGCCAACTCAATATCATGAGTGTGGTATTTGCGCTCATGAGCCTTCAGCTACTGAAACCCATATACTACTATTCTGCCCTTTTGCATCAACACACACTCCAAGCTCTCTTTCGATGCGTCACAATAAACTGAATAACCCAAATGTTGCTCGGGTATTATCAAAATTGGTCCCGATGTCTATCTCTTCTTCAATTACTGAAATGATAGTTCACAAGCCTCATCCCACTCGAATCTAATCCCCTTCCATGTAAGTCTGGTCATTAGCATAGCTAATCGTGCAAAGTCCCCCAAAAACCATCGATAGTAGTCGGCCAAGCCAAGAAAACTCCTAATTTCAAACACACTCCTAGGCCTCTCCCAAGTCAACATGGCTTCAATTTTGGATGGATCAACAGCAACACCATCCCCAGATACTACATGCCCGAGGAACTTCACTTCTGAAAGCCAAAACTCGCACTTAGAAAATTTAGCATACATACTGTTCTAGCAGGGGACCTGTAATGTCAATCTCAAATGTTCCTCTTGCTCTTCCTCAGATTGTAAGTAGATCAAGATATCGTCTACAAATACCACCACAAATTGATCTAAATAAGCATGAAAGACTTGGTTCATCAAATCCATAAATGCAATAGTTGCGTTGGTCAACCCAAACGGCATTACCACAAATTCGTAATGACCATACCGAGTTCTAAAGGTAATCTTCGAAATATCCTCTGCCCTAACCCTCAATTGGTAATATCCCAATATCAGGTCTATCTTCGAAAATACCCGAGAGCACTTGAGTTAGTCAAACAGGTCATCGATCCTTGGTAACGGATATTGTTCTTGACCATGACTCTGTTCAATTGCTTGTATCGACACATAGGCACGAGGATCCATCCTTTTTCTTAGCAAAGAAGGTCGGAGCACCCCAAGATGAATGCTAGGCCGGATAAGACCCTTGTCCAAAAACTCTTGAATTTGAACATTCATCTCCTTCAGTTCTGTGGGAGCAAACCGATATGGTGCCATGGAAAGGGGTGAGACTCCAATTGTAAGGTCGATTGAAAATTCTACCTCTCACTGTGGGGGTAAACTTGCAATATCCAGAAAAACGTCCGAAAAGTCGCATAGTACCGGAGGTAAGTCACCCTGACATGGACTATTACCGTCATCCAAAGTAACTGCAAAAAAGTGGCTGAATTCCTCACAGTCCCACAACCCATGTACAATAGAATGAACTCCACCCCGGTCTCCCAAAAATGAGAATTGTCACCCTAGGTACAAACAGTCACCCTACCCCAATAATAGTCAATAGTGGCTCGATAGAAAGCCAACCAATCTATGCCCAATATCACATCAAAACTCGTCATATCCAACACGATTAAATCAAAGGACAAACGACGATCGACAATTATTATTTCGCACGACTGACACACTTGCTTGAGGACTACATCATCCCCAATAGGTGCCTCCACATATAGTATAGAATCCAGTGACTCGACTTCTAAACCCAAAACAAACGCAAAACTAGACACTATAAAAAAAATGTGAAGCACTCGTGTCAAACAGGACACTAACCCTAGTGCGAAATAATAGAAATGTACCTCAAACCACAAAAGTCCCTGTTGCTGCCTCCGATGCTACCACAGCACATGCTTGACCTCTGGTCCCTAACTTCTGTTGCACTGACTGAGCGGACGAGGCTAACCGAACTGCCCCTGCCTATTGTACTGGGGCTGAACTCGTTCAACAAATGCTTACTGACTAGGTAAGGCCTACACTGAACCCCCAACACTAGCAATTCCTAGCTTTTAAAGATAGTTCCGTTGCATAAGCCCTTCCTGACCACAATTATACAAACAAATGGCCAAACAGTTAAAGTGACAATCTGACTGAGGTATCTCCTATTGGCAGTCCGCCCTCCTATGGCCAGGTTTCCCACAATTGAAATATATCAACTCTCCTTGTGCATTCCTCCTAGTCGGCATTGCTATCGAGGCCGACACTACATGCCACTGATACCCCAAAAATTGCGAATTTCCATCCCAAGGCCTCTCCTTCCCCTGGTATCATGTCCCTAATGACGGTCTTTGGAGCAACCATGTCCCTTTCTTGTTTGTCAAGCTCCACAATCATAGCTTGCTTCACCAAATCACCGTAATCTCGGATTTTCAACTATATTACACTCTGATTGCAAGCTTAAGACCCTTCTCAAACCCCTTGCAGTTCAAGTCTTCGTCGCCCATCGTCTCACTTGCAAAACAAGATAGCAAGGTGAACTTATTTTAATACTCAACCACCGACATGTCACCCTGCTTGAGGTTGTCGAATTCCTGCCGAAGCGAGTCCATCATTTTCGAGAAGTAGCAATCAAGGAAGAGTTCCTTGAAGCCGTTCCAAGTCCTCTCTTCCACCTCATAAGTTTCCTTCACAGTCTTCCACCACTGAGCAGCCTCCCTCATAAACTGATACACTGCCGAGGAGACCATTAGGTCACCTTCCGTAATCTAGAGGGTATCCAGCAACTTCTCCACCTATTCAACCCAATCATTAGCCACAAACGGGTCTGCACTACCAGTAAACTTTGGTGGACTCATCCGACAAAACTCTTGCATTGCCATCATTGCTCAGTTCTCATTACCTAGCTGGTGAGTAGCAACATTCTGGTTGTTCGATACCAATTGTTGCAACGCTTCATCCATGGCCATTGCCAAGTCATTACCATCTACTACTTCAGGTGCACCTAGCGGCTACACCTCCTCTCCCCGTACCGTAAGCTTTCTACAAGGTGGCATACTTCTACAATAAGACAAACAACTCATCGACACAAATGTAGCAAGTAGGCATGTAAGCAATCAAACATCTAACCACATACGAGAAATACACAAAAGGAACATCAACCTACATTCCAATTAACTTTTCCAGACCTTCATCTAGAAGACACAGTGATCATGCGCTTCTTCTAATCGAGTTTCTCGAGTAGTCGCATGGAATGTCCGAAGATGAGGCATGACATCCCCGGAGTACATCTCCACATAAGCACGTACCCCAACCTAGGACCCTATCTCACGAACTCTAGGTAATCGAACCATGCCCTGATACCAAGTTGTCACACCCTAACTTCGGGGCATGAATTGAGCAATAAATAAACACTCACGATCCCATGACATAAACAATTAACCAATAAAAATCCTCTAAATTTAAACTATCAATTTCAAGTTAAACAATTAAAAAGAGGAACACATTGCCCAAACAATCTCACTACAAGCTAAAACAAGAAACATAAGCCTATACTACTCTTCCGTCTCCTGCGTACTATCCCCTAGGCTCAACAAAGCCTCATGTAAAATGGTTTAATGACAAAAAGTAAGCCCAAGCTCGTATAAAATGCATGGTAAACAAAAGATTAGAACAATCCAATACATCTTACATCAAAACATGCATGATTAACTTATACAAAAAGTAAACCAATTACAATGAGTTAATCACCTATACATCTCATGATAACACATGCATCTCATGCGACCCATGCAAGCCTAACACGCCCGGACTCGAGCCGGCGCATCCCCGGACTTGAACCGAGAGCAATTTACGGACTTGCACTGCAGGACTTTAACACCTATGTCTGGTTCTCGGACTCTCACCAACGGGATCACTCAAACCCGAATTTACGGCCTTTCACTGAGGGACTAATCCATAGTCGGCTTCTCGGACTAGCACCAACGAATCAGCCCTTGTCCGGTCACCTAATGCAGTTAACATCGATGGAAGCTCCACCAGCCATGACCATGCACATGGAATCTAGCCAATATCTTATTACCATGATATGCAGCAAAGCGACCATCAACCCACACATCCAAGTAACTCCAAGACATCCACTCAATGGCCTTATTTTGAGAAACAAATTGAAAACAAATCCGACTAGTTGGGACACAATCCTGACCGGTCAGGTTTTGAAGCTGGAAAAACTGTTTGAGAAAAGTCTTATTGGTCACCCATGTCCCCTGACTAGTCACCATTTGGTTTTTCAAATTTTGGTTTCTCAAATGTCCTAACCAGTCACATATATCCCTTGCCCGATCAGACTTGGCCACTGGAATATTTTGGAAGCTAATTCTCACTGGTTGGACTGACCCCTTGACCTGTCAGGTTTTGGTTCTGGAAATTTTAATAAAACAATTAACCGGTCACAGTCACTATCTGACCAGTTAGACCCCCTTTTCTAGAAAAATATTGTGTTCGGTTTTTCATTGCATTTCAACCCTAAACATGACTAAATAACCTCACACATGGTTCATTCAACATCCAAAATAGAATACAAGAAGAATAAACCATTCTAAACTCAGGTTTAACATGAATCCTACCTCGAATCTAACGATTGTTCAAACCCTAGCACGTTGGTTATCGTTCAATTCCTCCATGAATCGTCAACGCCCTATTCGATCCGTCTTCCCGATACTGATTGGACGTTTACTCGTGCAATCTTCGTGAATACCGTTGTCAAACTTGATTCTCTTCGATCAAACTCTCTCTTGGACGGTGGGTAGAGAATTCTCTAGGGATTTCTCTACTTCTCTCTGAACGTCTAAGTTTTTATGAAGAAAAACCCTAACGAAGGATATTACACAACTTTTATATTAATTAAAAGTTAAATTACACACCAAACCAACATTCTTATATAAAACCAAACAATGTCATAACGTTCCAAAAATTACAATCCAAGGCTAATTCCTCCAATAATCAATAAATTGAAAAGTCAAATAACACACCAGGTGGGGTCTCAACAAATTCAGAAATTAATACGTAAAATCCCAAAAGAGTCGAACATCATAGACTCATAGGTGCACTTTAAACCCTGTAATTCTCAATCATTCTAATTCGTCCCAATTAATTTAGCACCAATTTTTTTTACATTAGTCCCCCTCTAATTCCAAAAACAACTAATGTTACGCAAAGACCTAAAGTCAAGGCGGCATGGCGCAGGCTAGGCCGAGTTTTAGAACACCCTCCACACACACACACACGCGGGTGGAGAATTCAAACGAGCAACCAACAAAACTCAATCTTTCTATAAATATTAATTCCCAGGATTTATGGATGGGAAAAACAAAAAATAGATGCTACATCGCAAAATATGAGAACTATCCTTTATTGGTGTATCTACAGCTTGGAAAACAGCATAAAAAAATTTTTAAATTGCAAAAGAATTTATTGAATTAACTTGACAACTAATATAAGATGCAAGACAGCACAACATAACATTGGAGACAACCAAGAAATGTTTCTCTGAAAAGAAAAAGATAAAGGAAAATATTTGAAACCAACCTGCACACATCCACCACCCTGAGGTTTGTATACAATAAATTCTGGAAACTTGAGGTCCATAGCAATATTATGATACAAAACAACTTGTCCACGCAATATTATGCTGAAAGTTTCAGGTACTTGCAAGTACAAGATAGACAAATATACCTGCAAATAGTGAAATTAAAAAACTAGTGAGGACTTGACCATATAAGCATAACTTAATAATAGTCCTACAACCTCCACTTACACGGAGGGAATGGCGGAGTCGGTTAGCTATATGTTGTTCATTTACTGTTCGATTGATACCTTTCACCTTAGGTATGGCATCCCCACTTACACCAATATCCTGCAACAACCACGAAACAATTATTAACAAGTAGAAAATGATTGCAAAACATAATTCAAGAAGTAAAAAAGACATCAAAATATTTCTAACCTTAGGGTCTGAGTCGAAATCTAGCTCCATTGTGCCCTCGTCATTTAACCATAAATTGTAGATGATGACCTTCGTGCCATGATAACCAATGTCGTCAAACTGCTCATCAAATTGAAAACCCCATGAAAAAAGACTACCAAAAGAAAGGCTACCAGTGCAGCAAGAAACATCAAAAAACTGCATCCACAAACTCACTACCCAATATTAACACACATCAAATTCTATTATTCCATTATGATTTAGTGAAAAGCAACAATGCGATTAAGTTTGCATTGGCTTAAATGGGTTGCTGTGGTTGTACTTATTTCACAATTTTTTTGTCAACACAAGCTCCATCTTGTTTGTACATTAGGATTAGTCACCCAAACAACAAACCATAAACTTCACTCTGTCTTGACTATGTGGCAAGTTGTGTTTTATTTCACGACAACGAAGTGCAAACGTCTCCATCATCATCTTCTCTTTTTCCATAAAGCATCGATCTCCATAAGACACAAACTCCTAACCCTTTACAGTCACCAAAACTTGTTGACAAAGGTAATACGAGGCTGAATGGAATAGAAAAGTCCATGAATCCAGAAGGAACTACAAGGAGCCATGGAAGACCAAGAAGATCAATCAGTGAAGAGATAGTTTAACACCCATGCAGGCATGAAGCCCAAATCCTCAATTTAGTTGCTTGTAGACTCAGACATGGCTCTAAATGCCACAATATGCGTTCGGCAAGTTATGCAGGCTATCTTTCCTTTTCCGTCCATATTTTTATGTTAGACATGTAGGGAGAGAGCTCAGACATGTTCAGAACACATAAACCCGAAACTGTAGTCGATGAAGCTTTAGGAGCTATATATTGAGTTTTTAGTCTATGCCAATGGGCATTGTGCGTATATATCAGCACTTCTACATTGCGGTCATGAAATATCTATAGACATTTTCGTGGGAACTCAGGCCTGAAAAGAAGAGGCACATCTAGTGTAAAAACCAAATTGTTGAAGTTCTAATATTTTCCGCGACTTAGCGTGTGGCATAATTTTTTTTATAGTTCCTGACCTTTTTTCCTTTAGAATTAGACATCACCATAATGATCTCTCACATTTAAATTAGCTTATGTTCAATTTCTAGAATTTTTAGGAGACCAGTTTCGGACCATAAATATTGCAAACAAACGAAATACTCATAAGACGTGGAGGTGATTCGTCGTGCTTCACGTTCTACAAAAGAATAGGGGGGGCTCAAGCCGTAGGAACTTTTGCTAAAATAATGAACAACACCCCCCTACACTCTCTAAGAAGCCCTATGTCACAAAGTAAGGAAGATTGGTGTAAAAAACAAAATAAGAATTACTAGTAAATAGGATTACAGTGGGAAAAATTAATACATAAGGACTAATATCTATCAATTTAACAATTCTAATCGTGATCTGAAACACATAGAAGGAAAAGTTAATTTGAACCCTAGACAAAGACTCTAAAATACACAAAGCAACCTTCTATTTGGAATACTCCAACTGCAAATATTTTTATGCTTAGAAGCGAGTTCTTCGCAGTAGTTCAAGTCCACGGTATAGTAAACATCAACATTTTGGTGAGTTACGCAATACTATAGTTACAAGAATTTTATTAATGTTTTGTGATTAAAAATGATTTTCTTAAACGATGTGTTTCAACACATGAGCTATTTATGTAGTATATCGTGAATTATCGGAAACCGGCCTATTCATGTACAATTTGTGCCTAATGTCTTAGACCATAGAGATATGTTTGAAAGCATAATTTGTATTTGTCAACATATGATTTTGCTATTATGATTCATGCGAACGAAGTCTCGTGCACTGTGGGACATTAATAGACTAGTGATGAACTAATATAAAGTTTGGAGGTGCAACTAGGGACTACAAGTATTGATATCTTGCCACTCTCCAATGGGGTCGCTCCCCAACTAGCTGGTAGAAATGAATCGTTGAATGACAATACTATTTTGAAGTATATATGAAATGAAATGACTCCTCGGACTAATGATAATTATTTATAATGTTGTTGATTCTACTACTGGCAAGTATGAATTTACACGATATGGAAATATCTCCATGGCCAAATTTGCAACCTTGGTGTATGTATCTCACACGATTTTTCACTTGTAAAAACCTTCTTTTTTTCCCCCCAGTTATGGTAAATTGGCGGTACGAGGGGTTTTGAAGAGTCAAATTTGTAAATTATTATCTTTGAACTTCAAGTTTATACATGTACATAAATTATGGCACTTAGACACTCTGGAGGTATCTACACACACACACACACACATGACTTCTGTTGCTTGCTTGTGCTATGCTCTGAATAAAATGTTACGGATAGACTTGATGACTTTGCTAGTGGCTAGTGTCACGAACTTCCAATATTCGTGGCATTGGAAGCTCGTAAAAGTTGGTGGAGGCTTGGAGAAGGTTTAAGACGCTGTGAAAGAGTCCGAAGGAGTCCGGAAAGTCCTAGTCAAGCCTGGACAATTCCAGAAAGGTCTGGAAAGTTGCGGATGGAATTGGATGCAACTGGGGAATTCAACAGAATTCTGGAAGGCTAGGGAACGTCCTAGAGTTGTAGGAGAATTCTACTTTGTACAAGATATGTGTGGAATATTCTAGGACCTAGTAGAATGTGAACGACTCTAGATAGTTCCAAGGAGTTCCTTTAAGCCTATAAATAGGTAGAAGGTCTCATTTGTATCCATCATGCAAGAGAGATCTTGAGAGCTTGTGAGGACAAGTGTGTGGGTGAGACGCTTGTGAGAGTCTTGTATAGTTATAACATTGATTCTTTATAGTGAAAGAGCACCCCAATTCTTTTTATCTTTAAGCGAATGAGCATGTGTCTCACTTGTGTGGGTTGGGTGAGTTAGCTTAGTGGGAAGGCTGACTTGGGCATTAGCTCAATGGGAAGGCTGACTTGGGCATATCAGGAGTTATTTGACTAAGTGCCACACGGTGCGCAAGTGGTGAAATTCTTGGGCCATGACACTAGACATGTGGCCCCTATAATAAATTGGGATGTGACATATAGTGCAGTCAAAAAGTGGTCCACGAATTTGTAAGCAATATATGTGTGTGCTGGTTAAGAAGACGAGGGAATATACCAACATTTGGCATACCCTGAACATCCAAATCACATGGTTATTTAGCTTGCAACCAATTGTATTCAGTCAAACTGCTTTCTTCCTTTTGATGCCATCGATGTATGTCATATCAAAAACTCAACATGAAATGGCTTTCAAGAAGCTGAAGTTCATTAGGAAAAGGCATCAAACAATGAATTCTCTGGTACAATGAGAGACTAGATAAGCTAGTGTAGTAGCTTTAGATGTTGCAAACGTGAGAAGAATGCCAGGAGGTGGTAGAGGAAGCCCTTGATCATTTCCTCAGCTACCGAAGACTGGTAATCAGTTCAGTTTCCCATTGTGTAATTAGCTACTGAGCTAAACAAATCATAGGAATTTAACAACAGAAGACATTCTAAACATTTGCAAAATGAGTTCCTCAATGCATGACGAAGTACAAAATGAAAAGAAGTAAAGAGAGAAGCATAGGTAATAAATTCAACATAACCTAGTAGAAGCTTACTTGCTTCAGAAGTTCTGCTTCTGTTGAATAAGGAGACCACCGCAACAGCATGGAAAGATTAAACATGAAATGTTCGTTATCATAACGGTCTAGCGCTTCGAATGTTCCAGTAGATGCATTGAACTCATAATCCACCTGTAGACCACACAATAAGTTGAGAACTTGAGCATGCAAATTATGATATATGATTAAGATAGTAATTATATCATGGTGATTAAAAACATAAGCAGTAAGCACAATAGCAAATAACTGATAACAATTCACAAAACAAAGACCTCCACCCCAATAACACAGCTCAACAACCTAATTTCACTCTGCCCAACCAGAAACATATGTCCAAACACATTGCAAAAAAATGTTCTTCTTTTGTGCAAAGCCTGTTATTACAATCGGATATGGACACGTAACAGAGGAATAATCAAAAAACAAATGAAAGAGATACAAAACAATAACATATGTCCCAACAGGAAAATAAGCTCAACTTCCGTAAATACAAACACACAAGTAATTTGCATATGCAGACCTCTATGAACAACACTAAATAGCAATTATTATTGTGACTACAAACAACCCAATGATATTCCTTCCTTCCTATAAGCTCCCTAACAAGTCATCCACAAACTGACGTAAACTGACGTAGGTTGTCCTCGGACACCAACCTTGAAAGCACTTGACATGCATAAACAGATCAAAACTGTGAGGCTTACTCACCATTGGAACTACTATTCTGTCATGGCCTGCTTGCGTCAGAAATGTATACGATAAAAGACCAATGCTTTGGGTTAGCTTCCTGATCACAAGAATGGCAATGAATTGGAAGGAAAAGTTTCAATGAAATAACAATCTGTCAAAGGAAAACAAAGTTATTCAGACAAAAGAGAAGAAACCAAGCGTCATTGAACTCAAACCTTTCCTCCAAATGGCGGCTGAAGACAATCACATCTGCCCCAAGTCTCATAGAGCTCGTCTTAAATCCATTTCCATCTGAAGGGACAAGTCAACTGGTTAGTATCCAAAGATTGAATAAACAGTATTGCAAACTGTGCCCATAGGGTCCATACACTGTCCAATGGCTGATTTTGACTTCTTATCTGAAAATCCAAAACTCAAGCAACGCCGCATTGCTTCTGGGTCCATTCCACCACCATCGTCTGATTGCGAAGCATCAAATTTGAAATGATGATAAAATTTAACAAAGAGTGACAATGACAATTATAATACCCCAAACCATAGAAGATATCATCTTCCCATAATTTACAGGTACAAGAAGTTAGGTACCTTGAATTAACAAGGCTGGATTTCCATCCCTCGGATTTGAGGTTTTATCTACAATGACAAAGGTGGCCCCGTTTTGTATCTATCAATAAATTAAACATAGAATGCCAACAATAAAAAAGTTAACATGCTTAGCATGAAAAAAGTGAAGCATGGAATTTTTCCTATTATAAAAATTAAAGGCAAAATATTAACCCTCATCATGGCACTAATAAAGGCAATTTATGCTATAAAAGTCCACCTAGCAAACATGTATTAACTTTGGTGCCGCATTTTAGGCAGAATATAAGTACCATGCATCTATATGTGCAGATACAGTTGCGCACACGGTCTTTACTTGACTCCATCTGTTTCATTCTTCATCAAGATCTCTACTCCTCACCTCCCCTTGTTTGTTAATGGGATTTTAGCTGGATGGACGAGTTGGCAAGATTGGATTACATGCATAACATGACACTTTTACCGACATTCAACAAGCTTACACAAATCGATCTGTAGTTACTGGAAACCAGAAATAAAGTGGGCAAAATTTCTCTACCCCCCATCCCTGGAACTAGTATATCATAGAAGGAACATATGGCCTAATTATGTTAATTCGTTGCCAAAATCGTATTCAAGATGCTATCCCATGGTATATGTCATTTGCAGATGATAGCATCTTAATAGATGAAACTGCAAGGGGTATTAATGCTAAATTAGAAACTTGAAGAGAAGCATTACAGTCAAAAAGATGTAGAATCAGTAGGAGTAAAATGGAATACATACAATGTAGGTGTAGTGGTAGTCAACAAATAATAATACTGACAAAGTGACCCTCCAAATAACTAAGGTGCGTGCATTTTAAGTATTTTGGCTCAATTGTTCGTAAGGATGGAAAGATTGCGCATTATGTAACACCTAAAGTACGAGTTGGACGGATCAAGTGACGGAGTGCTTTACGAGTGTTGTGCGACCGTATGACACCCGCAAAGTTAAAAGAAATTCTTTTACCGAACTATTATAAGGCCAGCCATTTTACAGGGCACAAAGTGTTGGACCACTAAGTAACAACATGCGTGTAAGATAAGTGTAGCTAAAATGAGATTGTTGAGATGAATGTAAGACTTTACAAGACAAAATAAGAAACGACAACCTTCATTGATCACAGGGTTTACATCAATAGAGGATAAGATAAGAGAAAATATTACGGTAGGATGGACGTATCTACCAGGATCGAGCGGTGCAGTATTTAGGAGTGATATGGTTATGGTAGATGGTAACACTAACAGGAGGGGTAAAGTTAATTTCAGAGCCGATACATCAAAAGGATTTATTTTTTGGATATCACGAAACACGATGTCTTCAAAGAGCTAATTAGAGAAAACAGATTTATGTAGCCACCCCCCATTGATTGGGACTTACGGCTCCATTTGGTTTGGTTTGGTTAAGAGCGAAGATTGTTTGAATTTTGCACTAGACGAGGGGCCTGAACCAGTTGGTGAATCTACGAATCGATAGGCGATGGTGACTCCACCCAATCCATTGATTCACCATTGCTCCTGTCGTATGGTTCCTTTCACCATTAGATCTTTTTCCTTTTACCTTCATTTAAAAAATGTCACTCCAAACATTTATAAGCTTTTCGGGTTACTCTATTCCGTACTTTCCCCTCCCTTTCCCATTTCATCATCTTGAAGTCCAACTTTTACTTAAAATAATTTCTTTCATTCTCTCTAAGCCTTTATATCAAATTTAGTTTTAGCCACATGTGTGCATTTGTAGAAGGTATCTTTTCGCTGTTATTCATTCATAGGCTTTGAAATTTTTGTTGGTTGTGGCACTTCAAATCCTCGAGGCAAGTTGATTGGTACTCATAAGAAGTGAGATGTCAAGTCATACTCCTTGAAAAATTTTAGCATACACAGCATTGTTCTTTGAAGTTTCAAGGTTTCATTTGCAAATAAGTAGTTAAGAATTGGTGTTATGAGAAAGGGAAAATAGAAGTCTAGTGACCTTAGATAGACAGTATAGAGTCCAGGGTTTTGATAGAAATGACAGGCTATATAACTGTTAAGTTTGGAACTAATGAGAAAAATAAAATTTGTTTTGACACTTTTACAAGTATATCTCATATTGCAATTTGAATTATTCAAGTGAGTAAGCACACAAAATTACTGAGTAATACAAATTACGAACCACTAAACTACTAGTACCAGTTTGCACAAAATATTACCTCATCAACAGCATTATCAAGCAACTCTGCTATGGCTGCAAACATGAGATTGAAAACAGATGGCCTTAGAGATTGAAAAATTTGCATAACGAAAAATGCTGTTAAACGATGGGATATTGTGGGGTGAATAGGATGCAGTAAGGTTAAATTCAAACATATCATAAGCTGTACACACCTCCAAAGGCCCATTTATGTGAAGTGGCATTTGAATGAAGGAACTTGGGGTGAATATGTAGATAACTACTGCCATCTGTAAAGGGGAAAAACAAGACTTGTTAAAGTGGACTGTGCATGCAACAGCAAACCAATAGGATAATGTGCTCGCGTGCGTTTTGACATGATGAGTTACAGCGAATATCCAACTGCGAAACTGAAACATAAATATATTAGCACAACCAATACTGATGATGGGTCGAACCACCAGGTTGACCATTTCAGGGAGTAAATTCCACTGTTTTCAATTCTATCATGAGATGCTAAGGTTATACTCACAAAGTATCCCTCCAATGAAAATCCACGAAAGATGAAGGTAAAAAATTCGAAGAAGAAGAATACCTTTAAGGATAGATTTAGAAGGAAGCCCTTCGTCGTAGTTTCCTGCTTTCCAGAATTGCCGACAGATGGGTGCTGAAGAAATAGGCGATGTAGACGGAAGACTTGCATCATTCATTGGGAGATAGGCGATTATCCAAGATACTGGTGTTACTTTGACCAGTACTTGAATGATTTAAACTTCAATTTTTCTAAAATTTCTCGTCTTCCGTAATGGAATTTTTGACATTTGATGCTCAGGTATTTCAAATTTTGTTTGCTTCGAGCAGCCAGATCCAGGTACAGATTAACAGCTTCCCCTCGTCTTCTCCAAGTTCATCATTGCTACACAAGCCAACAATGTTTTCGCAGCTCAGTTTTAAGTACTAAAAAAGAGGTAGCACATGGATTTTGGTAAAAATATTGCAACAAAGAAATTGCTCAAGAATACACATGCGAAAATTGCAGGCCTTTTACACCTTCCAAGTTTCAATATTCCCCCATCCATGCATCTCCGCCAGGCTCACAATTGATCCCAAAAATAAGAACAATCTCGTCGTTATAGCGACGCGGAGGCATACCCAGAATTTTCACAACCTATATAAGCTAGAAGTGTTACATCGAATTTTTTATTAAACTGTGTATTTTTCAGAAACAAACCACGGAAATAGGGTACTTCTGAAACTATTCATAAAAATAGCGCAAAACGCCATATCAGTCGGCGTACATGTATGACATGGCACGGGTTTGTACAGGTGCAGGGCCGGCCAAGGGCAAGGCCCAAGAGGCCAGCGCCTAGGGCCCCCCAAAAGGGCCAAAATTTAGGGCCCCTACTAAAAATTTGATTTTGGGCTGAGTAGGGATAGAAAACTTTAATTTTTTAAGCCCATTTATTCTTTAAAATGATTATTTTTGGGCTCAAAGTAAACAAACAAAAAAGGCCCAATTAATTTAACCCAATCCATATATATTTCACTTATTATCTTAAAAGAAACCCTAAAGCCTACATCTCCTTCATTCTGCAAATTCCCAGCGCCAGTCCCCTCCCCCACCCTCTGACTCCAGTCACTCCCTTTGTCTTACTCTCACCCATCAATATTTTATTTCTTTTGGAAGCTGCTCTTGGTCCGGTCCCCAGTCCGAAAAATTTGGTCCCCACCACTACTGTAAGTTTTAAATTGTGTATACATGCCTTTTATACATGTATATATACATGCCTTTTGGAAGCTGCTCTTGGTCCCCACCATCCATATATATATATTGTGTATACATTGCCTTTTAAATTGTTTTCCAGCACTTGTTTTTCCAGCACTGGTTTTGCAGATTTTATTATTTTATAATATAGTCGTTTAGATTATTTTATTTGACAAAAAGATACATAAATTGTAGAAAATTATAATGTTATTTTTTTCCATTAGGTGCATCATGCTTCTTGTAATGAAATGTAATATTTGAACTTTTATTTTTGTGTTCTTCTAATGCTAAGTAATTTTTGTGATGTTGTTTTGAAAATTATTGTAATTCTTTTTACGTTTAGAAAATATAAAGGGCCCCTTTTTTAGATTTTGCCTAGGGCCTCAAAAAACTCGGGGCCGGCCCTGTACGGGTGGGATGTAATTACGACACGTAGGACGTAATACGCCATTCTTCGAGGCGCACATAAGTACACCATCAATAGAGGCGTACTGAACCGTACGCCATCGATAGAGGCGTACATGGTAGTCGACGTACACACGGTGCAGGGTCTGGAAAAGGGGTCTGGAAAAGTCATTGTACGCCATCTGGAAAAGTCACTGTACGCCAACACGGAAGGCGTATTGTACTTGTACACCCGGCGTATTGGCGTACAAGGTCGTCCCGTACGTACAGGACACTGATGCCGTACAGGTACGCTGGTAAAAAGCGGGTTACATACCGGGAAAACGCCCGGCGTAGTGGCGTACAAAGGGTAGGATATAATGGATTCTACAACCCCTGAATGGCTTCAAAACATACATTATACTTCAAAACATTCTTCAGTTATAGAGCGTGTCAGTATGACTTCAAATTATAGTCGCATATTGGTTCACAGTGGCGGGAAGGTATTGAATGAACCAAACGGGCCAAGCTATGAGGGTGGATCAACGATAATTCTCCCACTACAAAGGGGAATAAGCGTCGATGAATTAAGAAATAGAATACGATGCGCAGCTAATGTCGAGGGAGAACACATGAAAATGACGTTTCGATATCCAGTGTTGAGTTATCCTCACACCCATTACACATATGCAGCTTTGGACCTCGTGGACGATGCAACAGTGGATATTATGTTCGATGTTTCGCAGAGTATCTCAGGTTACACTCCCGAGATTTTTGTCGTTGCGAAAAATGGTCGTCGACGAAGGCCAATTATTGATAGAGAAATGACTACAAGCACAGTAGACATTTCCACAAGCCATGCACATGTTGACACTGAGCCAGGTGACATCTTTTGTGGGTCAATGGAAGGAGGTTCGGCTTACAATCAAGACGACCCAACATCGTCTCCAACATCGCCACCAAACGTGGATGAGTTTCCTATGTGCCCCGATGGTAAGCGTCATACTATCGACTTTGTACAACAAGCGAAAAATTATACGTTTTGTCTATACATTATTTAATATTTCATTGTCATTCATTTAGGTACAGACATTGAAGGAAATGATACAGAAGCATTTACATCTGAAGAGCACGTAGATGCGGGTATGGAGGCTGATGCAAGTGACGATGAAACTCCGGAACCGTTGTATGTGCCTCCATCCCACATTTTCACGCAAGACACATGGACAAACATTGTCGACCCTTCCCCAACAGAACTGGATATGGACGTGGTCGGTTGGGATGTTGTATCAGAGTTGGGCAAGGGAATTATTTTTCATTCAAAAGGTGACGTACAACGTGCCGTGAAAATGTATAACATGAGCCGTAATCACACAGCGAAGGTATTAGAGTCAAATACCACCACGATTTCTTACGCGTGCAACAACCAAGACCCGTGTTCATGGCGATTGCGTGCCCACTTAAAGCCCAAGGAGGGAGGCATATGGATCATTTCAAAATACCAAGGACCTCATACATGTATGTCAGGAAGTATGACCTCTGACCACCCCATACTCGATGCATCTTTCATCTTGAGTTGTATACGACCTGAGGTGCACGCAGATCCTGCAGTTAAAATAAAATCCCTGATGGCAACCATCAAGAAAGAGTGCGTGGGTTTTGAGCCATCGTACGCAAAATGTTGGGCAGCCAAACAAAAAGCCATCGCAGAAGTCTTTGGAGACTGGGACGAATCATATAACAGGTTGGGACAATTTTTCATAGAGACGACCATAATGAATCCAGGCACTGTGTGGAGGTTACAAATAGAACCATATGGGGGAGGAGGAGGAATGTCGTTCGATCGGGTGTTTTGGGCATTCGGACCGTGCTTGGAGGCCTTTAGACATTGTCGGTCGGTTTTGTGTGTAGATGGTACTTTCATGAGTGGCAAATACAAGCACACGCTCATGATTGCTATCACACAAGACGCAGATAACATGATCATTCCTGTTTGCTTCGCCATTGTGCCGAAGGAGGATACTGAGAATTGGGGGTGGTTTTTTCAACAAATCAGAGCATATGTTACAGACATGTCGGGTCTCTGCGTCATTTCAGACAGACACCCTGGCCTAGTGGCATACTTAAAAACCGACCCTGATTGGAGACCTCCACGAGCTTACCATCGGTTCTGCTCCCGCCACGTAGGGGCAAACTTTACAAAAAATTTCAACCAGAGAGTTGGGAACCAAGTTAAGATGTGCGCGAAGCAACTTCAAGTGTCCAAGTTCAATAGGTTGGTAGAAAAAATTCGCCGTCTAGAGAAAGGAGCTGTTGGGAAAGCAATTGACGAGATGGATAGGGAGAAATGGGCATTAGCCTTTGATGGTGGGAGACGATATGGGTCGATGACAACCAACATTGCGGAGTGTTTCAACGGTGTCATGAAAGATGTCAGACATCTTCCCGTAACAGCAGCTGTCACCGTTACTTTCTACAAATGCGTGGAATACTTTTCCCAAAAGGGAGAAATCGCTACGAAGAAGCAGGCTCAGGGACAAGTTTACAGCGACTTTGCGGTTAACATCCTAAGAAAGTGGTGTGACAAGGCAAGGTTCCATACAGTGGTTGAATATAGCCGGGCAGATGGAGTGTTCGAGGTTATTTCGGCACCAAGTAGGACCGATCCGAACAAAGGCAACCGAAAACAAACCGTGCGTCTACGTCAGCAAACATGCACATGCCAAAAATGGGATCAATGGAAAATTCCCTGCTCCCACGCGATTGCTTGTTGCAACAAAATGTCCATGAACCATCTCGGTTACGTGCATCCCATGTGGACTGTTGCCAGAAATGTTGAGACATACTGTAGTCAAATATTTTATCCATTAAGAGATATGGCGTACTGGCCACCCTACACCGGAGATATCATATTGCCCCCCCCCCCCCCCCCCCCCCAGCATTGTGTGAGAAGGAAAGGAAAGTCAAAAACACGACGCTTCAAAAACGAAATGGATTGGCAAGAGTCACGCCCGTCAGAGGTCCAAACTTGCAAGATATGTGGCCAACCAGGACACAACAGACGAACTTGCCCTGCTAGGCGATTGGGACCCGGGTCTAGCAGGTGAAAGAGAAAGGAACAAGAGAGAGAAAGTATTTTAATGGTGTATTATTTTTTTAATGTAAATTCTTTTGCTTATTATTGTAATGGCGTATTATTTTTTATTTGTTTTCGCTTTACATTACCACATAAATGTCACGACCCATCCCATAAAGGTTAAGGCACGTGATTCGGCTAACGGGTGTGGCGATTTAAGTGGGTGCGTGGATAGAGTTTCTAGATAGAGAAAACCCCTAAATTGGACTGTTTTTCGGGCTGACTTTGGGGTCATTTTCTGTGAGCTATGTAGGTCTTGATGACGATCCAATCTATCTAGGTCCAAGATTTAACGTTTTTCTACAACTTTCGTGTTTTAAGAAACGGATTTTGACCACCCGAAAATGAAGATCCAAGGGGCCGAAGTTGACAAAAAATCTGGGAAAAAATCTGGAAAAAGTCAGTTTACTTCAACTTTACGGGTAACTTTCGTAGCTCGATTTCTACGGGTTCTAATGGTCCGAAAGTCGATGCAATTCATCTATTTCGAAGACTAAGTGCTGTATCACGAGTTCTAATAACCTTTTAAATTTGTTTTGTAACTAAGTTTGTAAATTGACAGGTACCCAAATTGCCTAACTTAAAACTTTACCATAAGTGGGCCAAAGCATCAATTCTTGTTAATACTCCCAAGAGTGGGCCAAAGCATCAATTCTTGGACATTAAGCATCAATTCTTGGATATAAGAGATTCTACCAGTGAGAAAATACCTATGTCATATCTTAGTGGTCCCCCTCCCCCATATGTTACTCGGTCTTGTTTATCAAGTTGTTTGTATTATTTTTTTAATGTAAATTCTTTTGCTTATTATTGATTTGATCAATAAATAGAATTTGGGTTGGTGAAACTACAGAGACTTATGAACTAGAATTTGGGCCATTTTTTTATCGAAGAAACTTGAAAGTTTCTTTCCAAGCTGATTACAGGTAATATAACATAATTATTGTGTACAAGCTGATTACAAATCACATGTCCATCTTGCGCAAATTACAAATCACTATATGTGTACAAGCTGATTAACAAATAAAATGCCTGAGTAAAGGGGCGGAGGGGGGAGGGGGGGCGTATGCAACATACAATATTCTATCACAAGTGCAGAAACGTGACCGCTAATGTCTAATTGTGGTAGAATTGTGGTTACAGTAGGCCTTCCATTCCATGTAATGATAGCATCATGATTGCATAATCTTTAAAATATTAGATAGCGCAATGTGTTCGACGGTTCTTGTGCAAGAAACGTCTTGTACTCTGCGCCATTAGTAGTCCATGCACGTCGATCTGTAGACATCAAAGCATTGCGTACATCGTGGGATGTAGTGTACAAAATACCCGCACAAAGTGAGCGTTGGAGATCTGGTATGTAGATGACACATTTTCCGATATAGCCATTGAAACAATTGAAGATTGCGAACTGTAAACCCAATTCAGGAGGAAGACCCAAATCAGGAGGAAAACCCAATATAGCCATTTTCCGATATTTTCCGACGCCCATATATATGGACATAGGCCAACTATGACGATGGGTAGGATGTACAATTCATGTGGAGGAGTGTGATAACATTATCTTTATTTATAATACTGATTGTACGCCATTTAAAATGACGTTTTAATGTATAACGCCATATATGCTGGCGTACAAGCAGCAGATTTTGTCGGCCACATTGTAAAACGCCATAGATAGTGGCGTACAAGGAGAACGCCACTCTATGTGGCGTATTTGGTATCAGTATGAGGTCTAAAACCAGCCTCTGATTTTCAACTCTATTTGTAATTTTTATATTTGTTTGGATAAATTTTTATTTATAATTTCATTTTGCTGATTCACCATTTCATTTTAGAATGTTACAAATTATTCTTAAATTATTTGTTCAATTTAACCAAAAAAATAACAGGTAATTTGAAAAAAATAAGACATTCGAGTCATTTTAGACTTCTTTTTATCGTTTTGAGTTTGAAAAAAATAGTTCAAGACAAATTGTGTTGGTAGACTTTTTCATAATATGTTACAAAGACAACTACCCAATAAGAAGACAATCTACCACTTGATAAGCTACCCACTTGATTAGGTCAGTCTCTATTTCTAACAGTGGAGTTCCTCAGACTTTTCAATTACACTGTTAGAATAGTTGCCTTTATGGCTTTGTCAAGCAGAGTGTGTGCGCATATCAGTCACCAAAAGCATCCAACAAGATTCTCAGCATGTGCACCAAAATCATATTTTATTTATGGCCCCCACCATAATACAAGAAAGCTACTTTTTTTCTGGTCCAAAATTTGAACACTACTTCAATATTCCATCAACTAAAAATGGGGCAACAACTTTCCATACACCCCTCCCACAACCTGTGCATTTGCAAACAGCCTCAAGAAGAAGGAAAAGGTACCACAGTAATCTAGCAAAGGTATTTTGTAATTACCCTGTGGTAACCAAGAACATTCCAATTAATACAGTTACATATTAAGTTTCAGTAGCAAATCCACAAATTAAGAAAAAAGGCATTTCATCTCCACAAATTGAACATTGCAGTTAACCATGTTTAGGCCATATTTGGATTTTGGATTGCAGTTTACATAATTCATTTCGCTTAAATTAGTGACAACATATTAGTTTTATGTAAATTGCTTTTACTTATCTTAATAAATATTAGTTTTTACTTATCTTAATCTATAATTTAGGCGTTACGTTTATTTTTCATTGCCGACTTTTGTTTGACGATAATTGCGGAGTAAATACAAATACTAGTACGATGCAATAAAATACAACCAATATCTACAAAAATACAACGAACGTGACCCATCATATTGCCCCCATTTTGACTACTCTCTCGTAGAACCTGGACGAATCTTGTGCCCACCAGTACCACACATAGGGGCCCTCCACTCTCTCTGCGGCCGTGGACGTGGATCGGGGGTAGCCGAACTTCCACCCACCTCGGCGTCAACCTGTGTCACGACCCCTCCCTCCTCATCTTGTCCTACTCCATCGTCGTCTGACCCACTATCATCATCCGCACCGTCAACTGTGGAGGTCCTACGCCTCTTCGGTGGCTGATCGTCAAACGGCGTGTGACATGCATCGAGGGGGTCCACTACGACCGCATCAGTACCACCTAAACGGCCCAAAAAAGCCCAGTCCAAATCGGGGTCAACGGGGCTAAAATCTTCAGTGCAAAAGGGTGCGGCGGACGATGTCGACGGACCACCCGCAGCTGCTGTGGAAGGACCAGGGTTGTCAACAAAATCAGGAACAACAAATGGAGAAACAGGCACACCCTCGTCCATGGGGGCCGGCTCTGCTGCAGCTACGGGGGGACCCTCGTCGTCAAAATCTTCGTTTGGTCCAGCTACTGGAGGAGGGGACGGAGGCTGCCGCTGCAGACTACGGAACACACTAACGGACTGAAGGCCTTCGACACCAAGCGCCCTAACCCAGTCGGGAGCTGGCTCAGACCCAAGCAAACGCTGAAAAATCCGTTCCTACAATTCAAAAATACAACAACTATTAGACACAACGAGCAACCTAAAATTATTCAAATCCAAAAAAGAATTAATGCAATTATCTTACCATAGAACCAGTACAAGCACCCAACCGGCTTATGTACCGTCGTGTCCTTTGTTCATACCATGATCGATATGGGTCGTCGAACGGGTAGACCCCATCATCAGGAACACCGACTGGCACGACACGCTGGAGGCGCTGGTCCCACTCCCCTATCTCATTCGCCCGGGCCCTAATCCAATCCTTCGTGGTCGAGCGCATGTCCTGGCTGTGGGGGGGAAGAAGCGCTCGAGACGGACCAGGCACTCCCTGTCTATAGCCAAACTGCCACAACACCCGATCCGGCTGGTGCATCTCCACTGTCGCAAACCGAATGAGCGGAACACACGCTGTCCAAACAGCGTGGCCCGCCCGACAAAACTCCGGCAACCTCTCAATAAGCTCAGTGCTGTATGGCTGCCACACAAACTGCAGAAATACAACAAAACAGGGGACATCTTTTAAAAACATAAAACAACAGCTCATGTATCAAAACAATTCGAAATTGATTTTAAATTTTATTCGATAGTACCTCGTTGTCAAGCCCGATATCCAACGTGTACCGATAGGCACTCACCACGTGCATCGCAAAATCTCTTGCTTGGAAGTCATCCCGCCACCTGCACCCACAGAACATTTATGTAAATGTCAAAACAAATTAGGAAAGTAATTATTAACAATTACCGTAAACATTTAGGAACAACTCGTTACGCATAATTAAATACTAACCTGCATAGCAGGGGACGGTCAGCAGGTAGCGGCACCCTCCCTCTTCGACGTGGAGACAAGTGTGGGAGTCGATCCCATGCCCAAATCTGAAGCAAGATAAAGGATCCCCCAACATCCTTCGCTTGAATAGTGGCACCGTGACATAATTGATTGTAGAGGACCGCTAGGGCAGCGGAACCCCAACTGTAAGTACCGGCCTCCTGAAAGTCGCGTAGCAGCGGCAAGTAACAAAGGTGCACGAAAGTAGCAGAATGGTCAGCAAAAATCGTGCCCCCTAAAAGCTGCAGCAAGTACCCCCGTGCCTGTCGTGCGACCACCTCCGGTGCAGCATCTTCAGCGACCACACCATCAAAATTTTCACGAAGCCATTTCATCTTAATCCTACCCCCCTAATAGCAGCTAGCGGTGGCCGTACCCCTAAGAGGTCCTCGCACAAAATTTCCCATTTCTGGTCCACTGATCCGCTCACCGGCCTACCATGAACCGGCAATCCCAAACTTAGCTCGATATCCTGAAGGGTAACAGTAGCCTCTCCCCAGCGGAGGTGAAATGTGTGCGTCTCAGGCCTCCACCGCTCCACCAATGCTGTGACCAGGCCACAGTCCAACGCACGGAATGGGACCTCATGCAACCCTTGCAAACCAGCCTGTCTAATTAGCCCCAAAACTGCAGGTGAAACAGCAGCTTGGCGACGCAAAACTGCCTCACAGCGCCTAAATCGGAGTACAAAAGAGTCCACTGGGCCATGTCCCTGAAATATAAATAAATTTCTTAAACAAATGTAATATTGAACTCAATCTTTCATATAATAAAAATTAATGCATCTAGTACATATTTATTTCTTACCCCGGCAGCCCAAATGTCCTCTGAACGGTGCTGCCGCTGTAACGTAAGCAACTCCGGCGTCGAAGGACCAGGATCCATATGCCTATTTCAAATTGTAAAATTTCTTAGTCATTTATTTTCATAAATTTGATTTGTGTCAAGACAGACAGAAATTCTAATCAAGTATAAATTTTACGGAGTTTTCCATACAACATGTATATTTTTAAATTTTCCATCTCAATCGGCATCTATTTCTAAACTTTTAAACTTTTTAAGGATCGACTAATTTTTAAACATAGCAAATTTTAACATAAATAACTGATTTAATTATCCATTAGTTTTTAAACTTTTTTTCTTACCTAATTTAATTTAGTTAATAAGTGTTAACATAAATAACTAATTTAGTGATCCATTAATATTGTATATACACTAATATATACACACACTAACACTATGATTATATTAGTTAACACTTAACTAAACAAAACAAAATCAATAACACTAAACAAGAATAATTATATTAGTAATACTAATCCTCTACGATTCTCCAACTGTAAAGCAAACACTTACCTCCCTTTTGATACGATACAGAGTCTACCATCACTAACACTGACATATATAGTGTATACACACACTAACACTGATTCGGTTATGACATGGCGTACGTGAATTTTAACACTGATATATATACACACACTAACACTGATATATATATAGTGTCTATATACACACACTAACACACTAACACTGATATATATACACACACTAACAGCTGTAGTGTACGATATACGTACACTGATATATACGTACACACACTAACAATACAGCAATATATACGTATTGTATATATCATCAGTGTAATATACGTATATACACACACTGATATATATCGTACACTGATATATACGTACACACACTAACACAACAGCAATATATACGTATATATTGTATATATCGTACACTGATATACGTATATACACACACACTGATATATATCGTACACATATATACGTACACTACAGCAATACCCTATATAATAATATACGATATACATATAATACTGTTTCACATCAAACAAATACGGCCAAAATGTTGAAAATCGGAAATCAAACCAATAAAATACATGCACCTTGTGATGTCGTCGACCGAGAGAAGAGAGAGGAGGTAGGAGACGACGACCGCCGGAAATTCCGTAAGGGAGCTCTCGCCGGTGCTCGTAGACGACGGACGGAAGTAATTGAAAACGTACTGGCCCAATACGTTTTACGCCTCTGTGAAACGTTTGGGTTTACCCAACAACCCAAGAACGCCTACCATGTTGGCGTACAAGGGTCCTGGGGAACAACAAAAACGCCACTTACCTAGGCGTACAATGGTCCTGGGGAACAACAAAAACGCCACTTACCTAGGCGTACAAGGCTCCTGGGGAACAACAAAAACGCCACTTACCTAGGCGCACAACGTTCAAACACGCCATCTATTTAGGCGCACAATGTGCATTGTATGCCTCTTATCTTGACGTACAGATGACACGCCAATACCTGTGCCACGCTGGAACCAAATTGCCATGTCACCCTGAGGACGCCATCACTGATGGCGTTTTGCTCTATTTTTATGAATAAGTAAAAATACATTTTCTAACCAAACAAAACTAAGCCTGTAAGTCATGTGGCTGAATGAATTAGAGTTCTACCATCTATATTAAGGGTAAAATTTAAATTGGTAAATCAAATTCAACCGACAATTTTATTTTGGTTTTTAGTTTAATCTTCGATTCAATTCGATTTGAGATTTTTAAAAAAAATCGATTCGATTTTCAATTTTAGTTAATTCGGAATCAAACCGAACCGATTCCTATATTAAATCCTAAAAATTTATTTTTAAAAAACCTAGATTCATACGTATTTTTATAGTCTCAAAATAGTTTTTCTTTTTACTTTAATTTTTTATTGGATTTTTATTTTACTATGATTTAAATTTTGTATATCAATTCTAACTGACTTTATCTTTTTAGAAGGACTTTGGTCAAATCAAATCGAAAACCGATTCAAGCCCAATCAAATCGAAATCAAACCGAAACTACAGGGGTTAACGATAACAATAGGGTCTAATCGAAATCCACGCTTTACGTCAGTATTTTGGTAGAGTCTCCAAAAAGCCTTGGGAGCTAATGTTCACCTGAGCACGGCTTTTCATCCTCAAACTCATGGTCAATCTGAGTAGACGATTTTATACTCTTGAAGACATACTAAACCCCAGTATGCAGGACTTTTAAGGTCATTGGGAACGACATTTGTCGTTGGTGGAATTCATCTACAACAACAACTATCAGGCTAGTATAGAGATGACATCCTATGAAGCCTTGTATGGACAACCTAACTGATCTCCCATCTGCTGGAATGAGGTAGGAGAGACCAGTTTCTTGGGGTTAGAGCTTGTTCAAGAAAAAACTCAAAACATCAAGGTGATCAAGCAACGATTTTGACTACTCAGAGTAGGCAGAAGAGTTATGCAGATAAGAGAACGAGACCGTTGACCTTCAGTGTAGGCGATCATGTTTTCTTGAAGATCAAGCCAAGTAGAGGAATTATCCAGTTTGGTAAGAAAAGGAAGCTGATGCCAAGGTATATCGGTCCGTTCGAGATTCTTGAAAGAATAGGAGAAGTTGTCTATCAGTTAGCTCTGCCACCTCAGCTAGATCAAATTCACAATGTATTTCACGTGTCAATGTTGAAGAAATACATGGCATTGCTGACTCACATTCTAAATTGGCAAGACGTTATATTGGACGAGGACATGACGCATGAAGAGAAAGCCATCCAGATTCAAGATCATGGCTAGAAGAACTTGAGAGGCAAGACCATTAAGCTAGTCAAGGTTCTTTGGTGCCATAAAAATCTAGAGGAGTCGACATGGAAGAGAGAAGATGTGATGCGAGTCAACTCCCAAGCTATTCAATTCCGACCACTCTGTATAATTTTGAGTACGAAATTTCTTAAGAGGATAAGTAGTAATAACCCAGTATTTTTTATAAAATAAAAATAAGATTTTTATTTACTATTTGCATCATTATAATTATTTCATATTTCATTAAATTACCCCGGCCCAGTACTATTTGCATTATTTTAATTATTTGGTATTCATGTATACACATGAGAATATGAATAGGAAGTAATTAATACTTTGAATCTTCTAACCTTGTTTTTCCCTAGTTCATGAACTTTTCCATTGATTAATAAACTTGTGAGGTAAGATTTGAACTTACCCCTTTTCACGCACTAAGTGCTAAGCCAAATTCCATTCCATCTTCTCGGCATCATCATTGATGCTTTGGTTTCTAGAGAAATCTCATGGGATCTCCCACATACATTAATGCATTCTCATTACCTTAAGCCTATAGAAGGCCGTCACCCTCGTAACCCAGTTACGCATAAACTACAAAGCCTTACAGAGAGAGAAGTAGCAAGTTTAATACTGCCGAGGTTGAGGGAGTAGCCAAACAACCACAACATTTTACTGGAATCACCATACGAGGTAGAAGCACATACCTTTCAACATTAGTTTTGTACAATTTATAGATATTATGAGTAATTTTTTTTATAGGAATTACATTTTTTTTTAAGCGGGTCACGGGCCAAATGATTGGATCTTATCCAAATATTTACACAACACTCACATATGCACACACTTTTTAATGTGTTATGATGTTCACGAATCCCCATTGAATCTCATGAGAGTAGGAAAGCCAACCCGATCACATTTTACTGTGTTGTTATGCTACTTAAATAATTTAGCGATGTTGTTGAGATTCTAAAAGGAAAGATCATGTTGTAGATAGAATTTCTGACGTAATAATGTCATGTTTAAATTCTGGCTAGTTCAATTTATAGCCATTATGCTGTCGATTTTATTCCTAGAACTTAATGTATTTGAATGTGGAAAAATTTAGAGTCATACTTTAGGGCACTGGACCAGATGACGCTTGTAACATAGAAGCAGATGATGTCAGAGCATGCATTGTATTTGGATTATGTGTAGAAACAAGTAAGGAACATTAAAAGAAAAAAAAAGTTAAACCGATTGATTGGCCCGTGGTGGCACTATAATCTAGGTGTTGACCCGCGTATTTTTGGTGTAATTATGCCTTGATAATGTTGAATATTGTATTGTTTATAAGGACCCGAAATTAGAAGGAGCTAAAAATGGTTGGAGGTGACTTTAGTATGTCTGCGGTGGCAACTCCAGACTCTAGGGAGTGGCGACCTATGTCTTGGGAGTCCTTAAGTTGGTAAAGGGAAAGCGACTAAGGTTCATTGGTACCTGACCTGGTGAAGCCACATTGTGAAGGATCTAGATAGGGTGAAGTTAGTACTATTGACTTGAGTAGACGATAGAAGGTATCTGTCTTGTCGGGTCGGTATCCAGTCGGATATATCACCTCAGACAACGAGCCATTGGTAGGTAAGGACTGGTCAATATTAATGATTCTCTATGTTAGTGTTTATTAGGGTAGGATTAGATTCCAAAGGTGTACATGTGGTTAATCCTAGAAACTTAAATACAATATTCATAATAAACCTATGTGTTTATTTACGTTGTTTTTGCGATGCTCATTAATTTGGATATCATATCTGTCAAATTACATGTCTCTTGAGTTAGTTTTTTGAGTATGTATTTCGCTGAGTTTCATTACTCATGAAGTAATTTCTCTGTCCTTGGCATTCATGCCACATGAAGAGTGCAGGAAGAGAAACAATCCAAGCTAGAAGAGCCGAGCTTCGACGTTGAAAGCTACGACAACACATGGATACCGTATATCTCTGTTCTTAATTTGAACTCACAATGTAAACCCAAAAAGGATATTTTTAGTAATTTTTGTTAAACTTTCAAAAACAATGTTTTATTTTGTATTTAACATTTATGAATTTATGTTTTAATTATGTTTTATTAAACTAATGAAATTAAAATAATTTAATTAATATTCTGAGAAATCGGGACATGTATTGTACTCTCTCCCCGATCGAAGAAAAATAAGAACACTCTAAAAGCACTAGAATTTCTATACGAGAATTGTTAAGTTGTTGGTGTGTCAAACCCAAAGAAGAATGCCCAGTTTATAGATCCATGGGGAGGCAAAAAATTAAATTCGTCACAAACCAAAAATTTAATTCTATTATTTATTTTGAGAATAAATTTTGTGGTTATAAATCCGAAAATAAATCATGGGTTTAAAATCAAAATAAATTTTGTAAAATAAATCAAAAATTAAATAATGGTTTTGAATCAGAAACTATTATGGTATTAAAATTAATTTTTTCTAAATCAATTTTATGATTGAGGTCCTAGCCATTAAATTCAGAATTGAAGCGACCTCAATGGATGGGCTCAAGCCTATTCCGTGACCTAATTACTATTTGATCCAAACCCAAGCCGAATGAGTCTAGCCTATTGGGCAATAAAAAGACAAGCCATAGAGCCCAAGGACCAAGCCAAACCCAAGTTCAAGCCCAAGCCCACAACGCACGGACCACGAAACTCAGCCCCGGTCCAATGCGGTTTGGTAAGGTCCAAGCTGGCAGCAGTGCGCTTGCGCGCATGTGGTAATTTTGGCTGAAGCCCACACTACCTCGATCCTCCTTTTTTTGAAAAAGTTTAGTATCCCCAAGAATCCAAATCCTTAGGAAAATTTGAAATTTATATACTCAATACAGAGACTGTGTTTTCTCAAAGTGGGACTAGGTGACCTATCACCATCTCATATACTATACGCAGTGCATACTTTGAGAATTAATTTCTAATTCAAATCTTAATAGTTTTTGTCTATTATTTCTAAGGTTTAAACTCCTCACTTAGGAGCGCACAAACCCATTTTGACCCACCTCAAGTAGTATAATGGCTCGTAAATTTTTAATCAAAATAAAATACTCTGAGCATTTTCCGTGTATAATTAAAACTCTTCATCCATGTACGCACATAAATATTATTTCACATGTAAGTATTATGTATCTATTTAATTTGTTAACAATCTACATATATATATATATATATATATATATATATATATATATATATATATATATATATATTGCATCTCTCTTTCTCCTCTCGGCTCCCTCTCCTCACAACCCCCCCAATCACCTCCCTCTGCCATCAGCCACCAGCCATCTCTCATCCTACCCTCTACCATAGAGCCTCTCCTACCACCACCATCAAAAGCTACACAACCACCCATTCGTCAGATTGCCGTCAACCCATCTCCACCACCCATCCCTCCTCCTCCTACTCCTCCTATGAATAGGACCCCTCACCCCTTCTAAACACACCACACCAACCTCTAAAAGCTGAAGTAAGAAGAAGAGAAGAAGAAGAAGAAAATTCTCGGAAGTCCGCCAAGCCGAGCTGTGATCGAAATCCTTCCAAACCTACACAAATCTTCGAAGCAAGGGTAAACCCCTTCACTTGAACCAATTTTGATTGTTTTGGTATAATATGACACTTAATGGTGCATCGCCGGAGTAGAACCATCCATTTACAGTGAGTGCTGACGAAAGTCAGGTCCAGACGTTAAGCCGGTAGTCAGGCCAGATGACCGGACCCACGACTAGGAAGGGTACTGACTATAGTAATGCGATTTTTATATATTTTTGTTTATTATTTTTAAAAACTTACTTTTAATTAATTCCAGACTATACCCCATGGTTATCATTTTATAGATTATAGATCAGTTTATTTTAAATAAACCTCACTAGTTTGTAAATTTATAGAATTGCCCTTTGCTTATAAACATTATGTATATACCCTTTTATATGGAAATTACAAAACAAGCCTAGTATAAACTTTTTATTAAAAAAAAAATATATATATATATATATATATATTTAAAATTCTTAAAATTTATATAACTATAATAACACTCTTAATTAAGTTAAAACCACGAAATTTAACTTAGGTTGAATTATTAGATTACACACACACACATATGAACATTTTGTAATTGTTACACTTAATTTAATTAAACTATTACCATTAAAATTACCATTTAACTTAATTTTGTAAAAACTCTATTTAAAACCTTAGGCACTTACGATATCTACAATAATGTTCTTTTTAAAAAATAATTCATTTTCGATTTAATGATTTTCAAACTTAATGAAATTGTGAATACACCATAAATTTAATTGAAATCGGGACCTTTACAAAATGATATAATTGAGAGTTCAAAAGAAAAAAAATAAAAATGATAATCGTACCTACAACCACATTTCTATAAAATAAATTTATTCATTCACATATAAATCTTATTGTTACATGGTTACCATTTTCAAGTGTTTAAATACTAGTTGAGCATGAAATACTATGAATGCGTTATGATTATTTAGACGATCAACCAATAATTATACTCAGGGTATCCCGTGGGTTCCCGAACAATGAAACGTACTAGGAATGACATGAGATTAGTTGTTGTGGATTATAGTTTCCGTGAAAATATTTATGTGTGTCTTGTAGCCATGATGCGATTTAAGTCGAACTTTGACTTGAACCGAGGTGTGATGGACTCAAGCGGTGTATTATCCACAAGCGTTGCATTTATCCGTGTCATATAGTTAGTCAAGTTATGCTTGAGCCGAAATTATATCTAGTCCTACAATAACCTTTTTATCCTAATAGCCTCCTTGCATAAACTTAAAAACGTACTCTGTTTTGGCATGGTGTCAAAAGGATATAATGTTAGGAAAATCACATTAATTGAAAACATGACGAACGGAAACAAGGTGGTTGGGGGCACTGTGGTTGGGAAGCACAGTTGGTCGGGTGGTCGAGATTGTCATCGTTCAGGAGCACCATACTTCAGAATTATCGTAGTTAGAAACAATGATTTGAAATAAATGGCGAGTTCATTCTTCGAAAGTGAATTTTTATGATGATAACATACTTAGAAATTTTAGATTTCAAGTCGAGGACTTATGGAATATACGGAATTAATATACACTAAATAATTATTTGCATAAATTCAATTACGATATTGGTGTAAACTTGCACTTTGTTTCCGCACTTATCTTATCGCATGATGTTTTGAAATCTTGATTACTTCTATACTCCTGTACATTGCATATAATCTAAATGCCCTAAAATATTCAAAAAGGAAAATTAAGGGTATGGTAACTTTCTACGTGTTAAAACTCATGGTACAACTTTCTTCTGTCCTGGCGTTTCATGCTAGGTACTAATGAAGATGGAGCATAACCTGACTATTCAAACCAGGAAGGCGCATATGCCGAAGAAGACCTGGTGGAATTGTGGTTTACCTAAACTAGACTTCGGGGGTGTTTGGGAGCCTCCTTTTTAGCTTTTCATTTTTGATTTTTTGGCTTTTTGAATTATGACCATAATGAGTTTTGAATTTGGGAAGAGTATTTGGGAGAAATGGGCAGAATATATTTTACAGAAGTAATAGTGTTTGGGAGAAGAATGATGAAAATAAATTATGATTTTTTTTTACCAATTTGCCCTTGGTCAAAATGAAGACTTTTAATTTATTTAAAATTATAATTGGAGAATATTTTGGAAAAGAGGCCCGTCAATTTTGTAAAAAAAAATTTTAGAAAAATATTATTTGATCTTCGTATTTTTTTTAAACGAGTTGAAATTCTCCCGTACTTAATAAGAATTATGGAAAATTAAAGTAATCGGGGGAAAAAAATTAAAAAGGGTCCAAAAAAATGTAATTATAAGCATTACACAATTATTTTACATATTAAAAACATTACACAATACTTAATACAGCAACGAACAAAAGCATCGATATTGAAACACGAATAACAAAGTATCCAAATTAAACAACATTAGGCAAACACTTACTGCAAAATCATCTAACGTATACGATTGTTGACAATATAATCTCGAATTTGAGCTCTCACATCGTCCATTTCACCATCATCGAGTTGGTACGTCTATCCATGTACCCCGTTAAGTGTTATAGTCTCCACTCCACATTCATACGGCATAAATTCTAGTCGCGTATCATAGAAGTCAAAAGGAATATCAGGCATGTTGCTCCTTCTTATGAAATTGTGGATGGCCATTGTTGTAGTTACAAGACTTCTCTGTGTTTCTATGTCGAACCCAACGAACATGTCACATATCATGGGAAAACGCGCTTCCATGCTCCGAAAGTCCTTTTCTATGGTGCACCTAAGGGATGAATGTATTTTGTTGAATTTTTCGAAGTTATTCCTTGGTATGGCTTTGTTACGCCAGTCTGGAACATGATATGTTCAACCTTTGTATGGTGCTAGAAAACCTTGAATGTTTGGGTACCCAGCATTTATCAAATAATACTCGCCTACAGTCATCAAAATTTTAATTTGTAAACCAATTATTCGAATAAAGGAAAAAAATTATCCGATTTACAAATACCTGAAAATGTGAAAAATATCTTTTAGAATCTTGTATTTTCTTGTGTACTTCTTCACGAGGCCATGGCCATGGTCTAACCCAATCGATAGCCATGACACTGAGGGAATTAAGTACGTCATGGAAACACCTTGAAATTGTCTCCCCTGAACGTTGAAAACGCTCTTGTGCACATCTATTATTAGCTCTTTGGCCTACAATCCAAAGGAAGATAGCCTTGTTCTTGCACGGAGATTTTTTGTGCCTCTCGCAATCCATAACTACTCTCGAGCAAATTACAAAGGGATAAAAAATTGGTCTTGCTCATACGAAATGCTTGATACATACGCTTTGGGTGACCCATGTTTAACTCAGCAATCCACTTTGCGCCGGTAAATGCGAAGGTACGACAAGGCTCCTTGCCCATGTAAGTGTCATTGTGGATATGTAAAATAGCTTTCGCGGCTGCTCTTCTCCTCGACCAACTGGAGGAGTGATAAGGTTTGGGATCACTAGACCCTTCTCCGTACGGGTCACCGTACTCGTTGACATTGTAGGGGTCACCATACTCGTCGACATTGTAGGGGTCACCGTACTCATCCTTTTCAGCATAAATATCATAGTCGTAGTAGTCCGTCCATTCATCGTCTCCGCTCATTTTAGTAAATTTTTTTGAAAGATTTGTGGATGTGAAATGTAAAAGTATGTTCAAAACAAGACCAAATTGTATCAGATTATAAAGGAAAAAGAAACAAGGTAGTCATAAGGCAACCACTTTATAGATAGAAATAAATTGTTACAGGTAGTAATAAAAGATAGTAATGGTGGTTGGTCACTGGTAAAGACAAACAATTTTCCATATATACATGAATATGTGGGCGCCCATATACAAGTTCCCATGAATATTACAAATGGAGATAAGGTAACCTAGCTAAGGCCCAATATACATGATTACTAGCAAGAATCCGTGCTATAACGGGACATGTAAAAAAAAAAAGAGTAATATTTTATCGTGTCAATCTATATTTTTCTTAAAATTTTAAGAACAAATACTTACTGCAAAAATATAATGTAAAACACGTAATTTTCATCAAATATGCAGCTTCAAACATCTTCAATATTTTATTCTAAGTTCTATTTTAATGAAATATTAAGTAGAATTCATTCAACTGATCTTTAAAAAAAATTAAAATAAAATAAAATTTCAAAATTCAAGAACCGTGATACTTTTAAGTAAATAAGAATTACTTTTGAAAGAGAAATTTATGTATCACTTTACCATAAAAATAGTCTTGATATTTTCTTAGAATAGAATAACAAAATAAATACTTTCTTTTTGACAAAATTAGTTACTGCAATATTTATCTACCTATACTATAATTTTTTTTTTTTACAAAAAATTCAACCTACTATTAAAAATCTGTAACAAAATAACAAAACATGAAATTTATTAATTAAATTTATATTATTTAAAAGTAACTTATCAATGACTTACTTAAAAACATAGCTAAAAAGCATATAAAAATTTCAATTAAAAGCACTAAAAAGTAGTAACAACATATATATTACAAACTCAATCGAAAGCATAATGTCTTAAGTCAAGATTGGCAAATTAAAATACAGTCTAAATAGTAGCACATGAAAATAAATAGTCTGAAGACGAGATTCGCAAGAAGCAACACCATAAAGTTCAAGATACAACCACAACCAATTAAAAATATAACTTAAATACCCTCAGGATTTGAGGAAGCTGGTGCAAACCAAGTGGAGGTACCGAACTTGGCTCTTGCCACCCTTGTCATTTCTTGGGTGATCAGCCAGTAGTACCTCTTCATATTGTCCAGACACGCCATGAACATTGCTCGTTGTTTAGCACCTCCTAATATATTAGAGGCTCGCGCCCACAAGGCATTATCATCTTTAAACTCAAAGAGCTCACATATAGTGGCTACAGCCTCTTGCAACGAGGGAATCTCAACTGCGGCACGCGTGATGGAGGGAGAACTAGCACTGTCGGTTGAGTCTACAATTTGTTGAAGACAAGCTTCAAGCCTAGATGTAGCAGACCCTATGAAAGCAACAAAATTATCATTCACAAAAATTAATGACAATTAAATTATCACAATTTGTTCACTCTTTTTTCCTTTGGCTATGATTTTAATTCTAACAGTGCTGTCCACACGTCTCTTTTTTTACGATTCTGTTGGGTGCACTATCTCTTAGATTTCCTCTTTGTCGTCCAACAATGCATCAATGTTTTCAGCATCAACGTTTGATGTGTTCCGAACACCATACAGAATTCTTGAACTTGGGGTATACCTAGCCTCCCCCGTAGCTGTGTTGCATCCAAAAAGAATATGCATTTCGTCCTCCATCGGCAAAGGCTTCTCACGAAACTTGGCACATTCAGGGTGACACTACAAGTATACCATCAGTTGTTTCACATGTGAACATAATTCATTAAAAGTATACCACCAAAATTTTGGAGGATGGATTACCGTGAGCTTTAAGGCCCACCAGTCGTATGATGTTGCAATTGCACCCGTGTTTGGATTCTTACCCAATTCAGTTTCACCTAACACCAAGTGTTGCCACAGTTGCCAATCATTTTTCAACACCCCCCATTGATTTTTTAGTTGAACTTTATTATAACACTTACCCGTTCGTTGATTAAATTTTGTGACAATGTTGGCTCGCCCAACCTTGGTTAATATGGTTCCAGTTTTGTAGGCAACACCTCCCAACTCTTCCACACAAGCGTGGATGAAGCTTTCCTTTGCTGATTGATCTCACTAAGCGTTCGTACCTGCACTTGACACATTATTTCCTCTGGATGTGGCTGTTTTGGACGAAAACATGTCTCCACTACAACATAAACAAATGTGACTAAACAAATATTGGCACAATATTTTATAAGATAAACACATGAATGTTTTTTAACACAGAAGCATCGAAATAATCCCAAAGTTACGCAACGTTAAAACTTAGACAAACATAAGTCATTACAAAATACATTTTCATTGACAAATCTGTTACATATTGCAATAGTAGGAACAAATACGACAACCATTTTCTTTTCATTTCAACATGATGACCACTAATGCGAGAATGAGGCACACCAACAACCCCTTCATGAACAGCTTTGAGTACTCCAGTTCTTGGCGAAGATTCATAACCTCTCTCTGAAGTGGTCCAGCATCATCACTGACGTTGGATGCACTTACATTGTAAGGTATGCTACCTGAAAAACCGCCCCACCCTTCAGGGCAACACCAGTTAAAGAACCCACATCTCTCACTATGCGGCTTAGGGCATCTAAAATACAATTCTCCCTTCGATGCCTTCTCTAATTCAACAATTTTAATTTCAGTCATCATGCCAAATCGACAAGCTCTTGATTTATACACGAGTTTAGGGGTGTTGGTAATCCCTTTGTTGGCCTCATTATGGGCTTCGTAATAATGACTATTCCTTGACGACATATCCTTCATCAAAATATATGTGCATCAGTGATGTGTATCATCTATATCCATGAGAATGCGTGAAACTACGGTGAATGAGCATATGTCTATCTCCTTTGTTAACACAAATCATAAGAAGAAACCCAAGAGTGCTCATGAAATTTGGGTACAAAAGAAAGACCCAAGAGTGCAAAGAGTGATAAACATACGCATTCCTATTAGCCCATCTGGACCGATATAAACATATGCATTCCTATTAGCCCATGGTGACTTTCATGCTCAGGAAAATCAAACTACTGCAAAAATGTTTTTCTGAACAAATACAATGTCGCAATAATATCTGCACCCATTTCATTAGTTCTGTACCCATTTCCTAACAGTTGTTCTCTAGGAGAAAATATAGGGACAAATCTAGTGCACAGTCACATGGGTGGCTCTCAAGTTTTCATTGGGTGCTCTCTATGTGGTCTCTATGGCATTCTTGAGTGAAAATATTGCATTGAAAAGATTTAACAATTGATCTAGATTGGCTACGTAAATCACACAAACAGATACAAATAAACATAATGTTCCCATGCTTAACTAATTAATTTTTTTACACCCATGTCTTTTTTGGTTTCTTTCTAATTCTAGTCATATCCTACCATTTGCTTATTCTCGCACATGGTCCATAAAATTTCCCTAGGGGTGCTGGAGACAGACAACTATATAGAGGTCAAGAACCATACTAAAGTTTATCAAAAAAGTTTGCATTCCAATTGAGAAGAGCATTACAAGTGTTACTATACAATGGCATGTATTTATAACAGTTGATCTAGATTGGCTATTTTCACACAAATAGATACAAATAAACATAATGTTCCCATTCTTTACTGACAAAATGTTCTGCTTCACAGAAACAGATACAGAAAAACATAAGCAAGTAGAAAATATATGCATCTAAGAGTATGAAAAATAGCCTTTCCATATGCCTGAATTGACTCGTTACCTAAATACAGTGGGCTTGCCATACGCCATTTATTCCCTTCAAGTGATGGGCTTCTTTCATCGAGGATCTTATCCACAACAATAACAGTTAGCTTACCAAACCAAACCATTGCGTTCTAATTCATCTACATTGGCTACGTACATCTTTTACATTAATTCACACACTGTCAAGGGCTATATGACCAACAAAACACACCCAAAATAAACACATTCCTAGTGTCTGTGAGCATCCCAGCCTCCTAATCATCTTCCTAAAGTTTGAGAACTCTACTGATCTAGATTTTTGCTTTGTGAAAGTCGCCCAAATTGCTAATGCAAAGACACCCGTAACCACCATTTGGATAGATTTGCATTTCAGTTTATGCAAGGACCTTGAACTTTTACTTTAGGGGTTGTCTTGACCGATCCCTAAGGATTATACAACAAAAACGTCTCCAACAATCTAAAAACAAATAAAAGGGAAGATCTGAGCTCTCACTCTAACACACACACACACAGAGAGAGAGAGAGAGAGAGAGAGAGAGAGAGAGAGAGAGAGAGAGAGAGGAGGGTTCTCAGCACAAGATGAACCTCCTTCGAAAAAAATATATCGCACAACATTTTGGGGTTGGGGGTTCCGAACATACCTCAACAATCGACCAACGAAAGTGATAGATCTCAACGAGAGCAGATCGCAATTTTAGTAAATTGTAACAGATTAAACATCTTATTTTCTTTCTCGTTTTTTATCGTATTTAAGGGCAGTTTTGGACTTATAGTTAAACATGAAATTTGTTCCTAATATCATGAAATATCATTTGTCAAATTTTCTTCGTTTCAGATAAAAAATGAAAGTGTTGAGAAAATACGGAGGCACATGGTGAAGGGAATAAATTTTGGGCAAAGATTTGTACGTATGTCTTTTCTTAGACTCGCAAACCGATGAGAAATAGTAATATCAGGATAAGCACATTTAGCAATTATTTACTGTGCTATTATCCATTAATTTTCGCACTTGATAAATATGCATGGGATTTATGTGGCTTAGCAAACGATGAATATGTATGCAACTTAGAGTTATTCGTATTTTACTTGATTAAAAGTACGGTTAGAAATGGTGTGCCTTAGTATAATGATGAGTTTGAATTGTAGACCTTGATGTGTACAAAGATGTCTTGAACAGTGTCGTAAGTGACGTACGAGAACATAGTTTTTGAGAGCATCAGAGGATTGCTGAGTACTATGGGATGCCGCGAGCCGTTCTGTGTCTTAAGCCATGTCATAGGTGGCGTACGAGAACATGGTGTATGGGAACACAGTGAATGGACGCAACAGAGGATGGACCACGTTAAGAAACTTTTACTTGTTTAATTACCTGTATTCAGTATTATTATCTTTGTTCTGCTTCTATGGATATCATGCATACATGGGGTAAGGGTAATTTTGCGTTGTTCTACTAAGAGCATCTCTAAAAAATATATCAAATTTTTTGATGGCCTATATGACAATTTAACATCTTTAAATTTGACATTCAAATTTTTTAATCTCCGACAAAAATGTCAAAATTGAGGCATCTTAGGCAAAAAGGTATTTGACACTTGATGTCAAGTTTGGCATCAAGTAGCCTTTTTCAATTGTTGTGTAGGATTTGATATTACTTTTAACGTTTGTGTTAGAGTTAGTTTTGATGCCATTTGTTACCATTTGAATTGTCACAATAAATTTGACATCTTTGTTAAAAATGCTCTAAGTATCACCCCTCATGTTGCTACAGTTGCTCCTGACATTTCACTTCAGGTAAATGCAAGAACTTAGAGTACTCTAAAGACAATCATGTTGCACCTAAAGAGGGGTCTGAGGCAGCTGAGCCAAGCATATATCAGTAATTTAGCTGTTAACTACGTAGTTCTATGTACTTTTATTTTAACGTCTACAGTTTGTAATACAAGCAGTTTCCATATTATTCGGTAGTATAATATTTTAATTAAGTATGTTAATAAACACTTGAATGTATTTGACGAGGGTAAAATGTAATTGAGAAAATACATTTAACCCCCCGATTAAGTTCGGAGTTCGGCCGAGACCGGATAACATATCCAGAAGCACGTGCCGATCACGTGAGATAATGGCCGACACGAGGAGTGCCGACCATACACAAATCAGGGTAACAGAACCATGTATTGAGCAATGCCGACCTGAGAAAGGCGGATCCATGTCTTGCCGAACAGATAAGGTCGGTCCGAACTACGGGCAGCCCGAGAAAGGCAATGAGTAACCGTTTTTCCATGATAAGACAGAATCCCAGATAAGTCGGGATTCGGTTCAAATAGATATGGATGAGAAATCCACGGCCAATTTAATTAATATGAGAAGTATTAATTAAATAGAACTCTAATGACAGAAGATAACTACAAGACAGAGGGTTATCTCATTAGTGGCCAATCAGAAGGCACTTCACTCCAATTAGAGTCCTAAGAGAATTAGGACTCAAGAGAAAGTCTATAAATAAAGCTCCAGATCAACAAAAAGAGGTACGTTCAAAGTAGTGCATAGTTTCGCTTGCTAATAGAGAATATGAGCTTGAGTTATTATTCCCCCTGTGAGCTTTTGCCTGACTTAACCATCGGAGTGTCTTCCTGTCACAGCGGCAGAAGGCTCTTTGACGGATTCTTGTTTTGCAGATCACAGGTCAACCCATATTGAGAGATTTGTTTCAGTTGGATAGTGAGTTCTTGGCTTTCCGTCCTAATTGAGAAAATCAACCCTCTTACAGTATTTTTGAAAAATAAGAGTTCGAGTTTTATTTTCTGTAATTTAGTAATTTATTTAAAATAACGAACCAATATAATTTTTCGAGACGTTACACCTGTCATAACTAGGAAAGCTACAGGGGGTGGTAAAGAGTTTTGGTGGTTATAAAACAAAAAAGCTTGTTCGAAAAAAGCACAGCAAATTTATTCTCCAATAATAAGGTTTTGGAATTTACCATATGGTAAATTTTTTTGGACACAAACCGATTATTATTTCTTTAAAGAATAACAAGAAATTGATTCATATTACAAAAATATGAGAATGTAAAGGTCATTAGGAATAAGGATAGAATCATTCCAATACATAATCACTCTAAATATAAACCAAACCAGTAAACCCAATCGGACTATCGATCGAGCATGTAATTTCAGTTGTTGAGCAAAGCCCAGAGGGAGGCTCAGGCACTAGAGAGAACCACAACCCAAAAAACAGGATTCAAAGGTCTAGATTCTATGGCAGTAAATGTTGACTCAAAATCATGAATTCATTCATCCAAACTTCCCCCATTTTACATTTCATTCAAATTCAACTCACTTATAAAATAAGTCACAATTATAATAAATTATATCTCAATTTGACCCATCTCAAATGACTTTTAAATGGATGATGCGCTAAATAGGTCAAATGATCTATTACCAATAAATTATTCATTAACAAATGTTAAGGCATAACTCATTGGTTGAGCTTCTCAATTTATTGGACCGAGAGTTCAACTCTTACCAAAAATAACATCGCAGACTACTACCGCTGCACCAACTTTTCTAGTACTACACTTTATTTACTAATGCCACCCAAAAAACTATTATCGCCGCGTTAAATTATTAACTTCACATCACTTTTAATTTTTAATTATAAATAAAGGTATGTAATTGGACTAACAAGTGAACTGAATTTGATCCATTATAAATGGGTCGAATGAATATGAATAACAGTTACATTATTAGTTATATTTGTATATAGATTATTGACTCATTAAAGATCTAATTCATTTACAACTTACGAACTTGTCTAAATTCACCCATTCGACACCCCTGCTAAATCCAATGACATCAATTTGGGATACTATTAAGAATGAGCGACACTATTAAATAACTCCTTAATCGAGTTGTCCATAAAGTTTTTGGCAAAAGCAGAAACTTAGGAGTCTTGGAGAGGCTCTTATTCAAACTTCATTTGGTGGTTTATTGATTGTTGCGATTCTTGTTTAAAAATGGGGAAACTGAAACATTCAGACAGAAACACAGCATATACTGCATCATAATACTCAAATCAACCAAAGCATCTGCTTTCACACTCCATGGATAATCAGCAAATGGATAGTAATCCAATGCCATGCTTCATCCATTCTTGAATTTACCCTATAACCACCACTTTGGATTGATGCAACAAATTTACCTTAGGTTTCATCACAATGCTTCTTTATCCCGGTCACAAAAACTTTATGACAATTATGATTTAATTGCACTATGAACATTAATACTTGCAAAACGATTTACGTCTGTTTCTAATCACAAAACTGGGGGACACTCACTGATCATTGCTCAAGAACCACACCTCACCATGCCCAAAAGTAAGTTTACACAGCCAGAAACACCAAAAATATTGCACCCCTGAATCAACTCACGTTGTCATTGGTCTCACCTTACTCCTCCTGTCGCTGCCAACAATAATGTTGTCAAAATTTGTTTCGCAGGCTCTTCTTCTTGAGAGAAACAAACAGGGCCCATGAAGCTCGATGAGTTCTTATACTCATCTGTTTTGCTTCAATCTTTCCAATGTGATAGTCTCCTCGGGCCCAGTTCCATGTGCAGCCACTATTGAACGACCCTAAAGAACAGATTCATTAAGATCAAGAGGGGATTTGGGAGTAAATTAATGAAGAAAAGAAACCTTCCAGCTAACGTATAGAAAAACAATAAAGAGAACTATTACATTATTTTTCTTCCTTCTCTTTGTCCAACGGTCGCAATTCAGCCAACAGACGAGCATATTCATGTTCTGCGTCTTGTAGTTCCTTTCTAAGCATCATCACCTGCACACAGACAAAAAAAAAAAATTATAATATTCAGCAGTTTTTCCCCTTCCGTGCTCCCCTTTTACCTGCATCCTTATTTGTGTTGGTGGGAGAGGGAGTTCACACACAACTCAAACACACGTTCTATACTTCACACTGCCACAAAAAATTACAGAGAGCAATTCTCTCTTTTGCTCACACTCGCAACAAAGTCAACACTTGATTTCTTTCTCACAAATCCCTCCTGAATCTCTCTCTCTCTCTCTCCCCCCCCCCCCCCCCCCCCAAATAATACAACACCCATACACATCATCATATAGCAATAGACATTAGACAAAAAAAAAAAAATACAACTAATTTCACAACTCATTACTCTCAATATCTTCCATCAGTTACCTTGTTCCCCAACTTACATGAACCATACCCCACACCACAACAATTAAAGATTATCCTTTGTAATATATCTCCCCCAAAGCTTATACCTTACCCTCTTTCTCTCCTCGCTGGAAAGCCGTATGTTAGTCTTTTTCTCCATCTCGCTGAAACAAACACTCCATCTCGCAGAACAACCTCATGTTATTCCTCATCCTCTCTCCTAGGGCCACTTCAACCATGCCATTGGTCGAAATTGACATCAGAGGCTCTGACTTTATAGGAATAGGTCTCTCCCCGTCAACGAATGTCAAACAATGGCCCGACATTTAACAAATACAATATGATCTGCTTGTGGCGGGTCAATTCCGCCGACCTACCATACGTAACTGGCTTCATCTCGTCAAGACGCTCCTCTTTGTGTGGTCTAAATTGGGATTGGAACCTTCTTCATGTGGTCTAAAATGTACTTGGAACCTTCATTTCGGGCAATGTTAGAGAGACCGATGTTTTGCCAGATATTTGCCCATCTGACGTATCTGCCGAATAAGACATCTAGAAATATAGTTTGACAGATGCAACTGCTATGCAACTTCATTTTACATTTCACCCTACATGATATTCTAACAAGAGTTGCTGGTCCAAACAGTTGTATAATTACATTGGCTTTTGTTTATGTGCCTCAAGGGCACATGGTAAGGATCATTAAATGAGACCAACTAAACCCACTTTTATAGGAAATAGTAAAGTAATTAATATCCAGACAATATTGGAGCATGATAAAATTTGAGTTCCAGTGAGACAAAAATAAAGATACAGAATTTGGATAAGAAGAGAGAGAACAAGAAAAAAAAAATGTATGTCAAAAAATCTATATTTAATTACTAAAAAAACAAGAATAAGATAACTATATTTATATGTGTATGTATAATACATATGATCGGTCTGGTTCGGTTAATTTACAGTTCCATTCTCAAAAATCATGGACCTAATCGTTCACGGTTCTCAATTTTTTAAAATTGGAACCGGACCATTAATCTGCGAATTCAAATCAAAATGTGCAGTTCAGTTCAGTTCAGTTCCGACCGGTTCAGTGGTTCTTCCAGATATACGTTTTGTGGAACGAGAGGTCGAGAGAAAGATGCTTTTCCATGAAGAAACCGGAAAGCACATTTTCGCCTTTTTTTGTGTGGGGGTTGGGGTGTGTGTTGGTGGTGGTTGTTCATGTGAACGTAGTATAAGCGTAGCTTATTTAGTTATTTAGTTATTTGTTCTTACTTTAAGGGTTTTTTTGTCCTTTTATCTTATTAGGGTTTTTAGGGTTACTAGGCTTAGTCTATTTAACCACATTGTCTTGTACAATCAATTCATTCAATAATAAAGTAGAGTAAAGTTTTCCCTTCTATCATGGTATCAGAGCTTAGGGTTAGGGTTTAGCATCACCTCTCTTTTGCATCTGTATCTGCATCTCCTCTTCGACCTGACCCTGTCTGCCGCCGCCGCCCATTGGTCTTCTTGCCGCCGCGCGACCAACCTTGCAGGCCTCTGTCTTCCCAGATCTGGGATCGCCCACCTTCGCCGGACCTCCGCCCACCCTTGTCAGTCGACGCCACAGTTCGCAGATCGCCGCCGTTCGTCCTCGGCCGCCAATGCCACCGCCACCGCTGCAGTTCACCGAAGATACATCTCTGGTAAGCTCGATCTGTGAGTTCTCAGATCCGAGATCTACCACCTTCGTCAGACCTCCGTCCACCCTCGTCGGCAGCAGCCGCCGTTCACGAAACCACCGCCGTTCTTCGTCGGCCGCCGCCGCCGTTCGCCGGAGACTCATCTTTGTGGGTTATTCTGGTGTTCTCTGGTATACTCTAAGTTAGTGGTATTTGCTTCACATTGGTATGCTCTAAGTCAGTGTATTTGCTTTACATCAGTGGGTTTACCTCTTGTTCATTCATCATGTCGGATGATAAAACGCAAGCCATCAACATACGGTTAACGGGTAACAACTATTCGTATTGGTCCCATGTTATGAAAAATTTTATTGTGGGCAAGGGGTTATGGGGATATGTCGATGGTTCAATCTTGCATTCATCTGATTCAAAAGCCGACAACTACCAAATTGCTCTTGCAAAATGGGATATGGACAATGCCAGAATTCTTACTTGGTTTCACAACTCTATCGAACCAAATATTGGTATGAATTTCTCCAAATACAGTACAACACAGAAAGTTTGGGATTATTTAAAAACTATGTATTTGGAGTCTAATTTCCCTAAGCAGTATGAGCTTGAGATGTCTATTCGGAGTGCTACTCAAAAGGATAAGTCGGTTCAAGAGTTTTACAATGAAATGACTAATTATTGGGATCAGTTGGCTCTTATGGAACCTTCAGCGTTGCAAATTGCAATCACTTGATAGCTATGTTCAGTACATGGAGAAACAACGTCTTGTCCAGTTTCTTATGGCTCTTCGAGATCAGTTTGAGCCTCTTCGGGGGGCTATCTTGCACCGTTCTCGCTTACCATCCGTTGATGGTGCCGTATGTGAGATTATTGCCGAGAAAACTAGGTTCAAAGTGTCTTATGTTGCATCTCATGCTCAATCTGTGTTTGCCACTCCCGTAGCATTCAATAATAGAGTAAAGTTTTCCCTTCTATCAGTTCACACCGTTACACTCCACAATTCTCTCTTTTGCTCACACACTCAACACACAAAGAAATCAACACTTAAGTTTCTTTCTCGCAAATCCCTACCGAATTTGTATCTCTCTCTCTCAAAAAAGTAAAGTAAAAAATAATAATAATAATGCAACATTCATACACATGATTATAAAGCATAGATATTAGACAAAAACCAAACTACAACTAGTATCAAAACTCATTAGTCTCTCAACCTCTTCTAATAGTTGCCTTTTTACCCAACTTACACCAACCATACCAGTCTCCACAATAATCAAGCTTATCGTTCCCAACAACTTCTACTCTCATTTAGAATAAAATATTTAAAGCTCAAGTGAGGGCCGAGCATATATTACTGGATAGAAATTTATCTAGAATTTTGACAATAGACATGCTCACTTATGGAGTCATTTGGCTACCAATGTAAGATGCTATTACTCCATTCTATTCTATAGTCTATATAGCTAAGGAAGCGCAAGTACTAGAGATTTACGTGTTGGCTACCAAAATTCATTGGGTACACGCAAAAATGTACCCTGCACCCAATTTTATCCCCAATAATATTTATCTAAAATGATATATTTGCATTCTGGATATAAATGCTCCATGTTATTTTTCAAGGGTGTGAATTTTGTTAGAATAATGTTGATTGCAATACGTAGGAAGGACTTGACTCATGTTGTTACAAAAGGAATGCATGCATGTGAGAGAAATAAAAAGGGGAGAAAGGTAGATTAATCAGAGAAAAAAATGAGAGGGGCACGTGAAAAAGGTTATAAACATGCAATTTTTTCCTTTTTTGTTTGGGGGAGTGAATTTTGAAGGCGGCTCATGCTATAAGCATGGATGCTTTCCTTTGCACCTTTCTATGAGGCCTTGGGTACATATTTGAGATTACCAATATCTTTTTAGCTGAAAGAAAAGAAAGCCGAGCTCTTCTATTGAATCACTTATATATTGCTATAGACATCTCTAGGTTATCTTACTAAAGAATAAAAAAATGAAGATGGACATTGTACAAGCTTCTCCAAAAAAAATATGAGAAGATTGTTTTGAAGTACCTTGAGATTAAGTACTTTCTCCTCTTTCTCAAATTCCAAGCACCTGGAATACAAAATGAAAAATGTAATAAATCTGAATTGTATTACAAAATATGCTACTCACCGCACAAAGTCTAGAAGAAAAGAAAGAAAAGCAACTCTGTCAAAAATCAGATGTCTTTTCTCAAAGACGATGATGGAAAATTCTTCTACCAAGTCACTATATTTCCTATGTTGGTAGAAATCTATGGAAATTGTTGGATATATATATATATATATATATATATATATATATATATATATATATATATATGGGGGAGGCTCAAGGGACCAATACTTTTTTAGACCAATATTAGACCAATGCCTAAACTCTTCGTTCCCGATTAAATTTTGATAATCCGAACCGTTCAATGTGTTTAAAACATGTTTTTAAGGGTACCCGCGAGAAATCAGCTCAAAATATTACCGGAAAAAGCTTGATTCAAACAGTGGTTCAAAATGCTGACAGGAACTGTTTTATGAACCAATATTTGGATTAAGCCTTTTCTGGTATTATTTTGAGCTGATTTCTCGCGGGTACCCTTAAAAACATGTTTTAAACACATTGAACGGTTTGGATTATCAAAATTTAATCGAGAACAAAGAGTTTAGACGTTGGTCTAATATTGGTCTAAAAAAGTGTTGGTTCATATAACCTTTCCCTATATACATATATACATATATATATATATATATAATACGTTAGTATTAGTGTGTGAGGGTGTTCTAATCAGTATGCCTATGTAGTCTCTCTATATATGACTCATGGGTGTAATGAAATACACTTTTCCTAATATCAAGTATCAGGATAGTGCTTTGTGTCGATGCAGACTCCTCCTGAGGGTTCTTCCTCCACTGCTACACTTGCTTAGACAGGTCTCACCATTGCTTGTATTACCCTTCTACTCTTTGGGTTATTAACTCTAGTGCATCTAACCACATTGACTAGTATATTTACTGTTTTTTCTAGTCGATAGTCCGTTGGTAAACCATATCACGTCACCTTAGCAGATGGTTCTACCACTGATATCACTGGTTTGGGTCCTATTCCTATCACCTCCTCCATTACTTCAAATTCCATATTGCATGTTCCTCGCTTCCCATTTAATCTTGTGTCTTTTAGTAAACTTATCAAGTCCTTGAATTGCTCGGTCACATTTTTTCCTGATGGTTGTCTCTTTCAGGATTTCATGACAGGGAGGACGATTGGTAGAGGTGCTAAACGTAGTGGCTTGTACTACTTTGCCAATGATGTCCAACCTAGCTCCATCGCTCTCCACTCATTGGTGTCACCTTATCAGCATTATTGTCGTCTCAGCCATCCGTCCCTACACAATCGCAAACGTTAGGTTCCTTCATGTAGCCATATTGATGAGCTGCCTTGTGAAGTCTGTGAGTTAAGTAAACATCATATCGTGTTGTTTTTATTCTAGGGTTGAAAACGCCTGTCACATCCTTCGTGTGTTTGTTGTTTATGTTTCCTTTGTGTCTATTCTTAACACTGTTCAGGAGACCCAGTTTATACTTGAGCGGCTATCAACTATGGAGGCTAAAATATTTGCTTTCCATGATAATGGCACTTGAGAGTTGGTTTCTCTTCCGTTAGGAAAGTCCACTGTCAACTGCCGCTGGGTCTTTACAGTCAAATATCATCCCGATGGATCAGTTGAGTGGGCTATAAGGCTCGTATTCTGGCCAAAGGCTATACCCAGACATATGTTGTTTATTATGCCGAGACATTCTCTCCTGTAGCTAAGATTGGCTTCATTCGGATTCTTATTTCTCTTGTTGCTACCATGGATTGGCCCTTATTTCAGTTGGATGTCAAAAATGTCTTCTTATATGGTGATCTGTTAGAAGAAGTGTATATGGAGCAACCTCCAGGGTTTGTTACTCAGAGGGAGGGTTTTCGGTGTGTTGTCTCCACAAAGCTCTTTATAATTTGAAGCAGTCACTTCAAGCTTGGTTTGGAAAATTTAATGATGCTGTGTTACAATTTGGCATGCGTCGCTCACATTCTGATCACTATGTCTCTTATCTATCTTCGGATCGAGGAAAAATACTATTGATTGTATACGTGGATGACATTATCATTACTGAGGATGATCATAAAGGTATTGATGGATTGAAACAATTCTTACAGCATCAGTTTCATACCAAAGATTTAGGTAAGTTGCGGTACTTCTTGGGTATTGAGGTGGCAAGGTCAAAGGATGGAATTAGTCTCTCACAAAGTACGCATTAAACATTCTGCAAAAGACAGATTTGTTAGGATCAAGGCCTGGAGATGCCTATGGATTCGGATGTCAAACTTTGCGTTGTTCAAGGCGACATTTTCTCTCACCTGGACCAGTATCGTCGCTTGGTTGGCAAGTTGAATCATTTTGCCATTACTCGTCCAGATATTCAAATGCTGTTAATATGGTGAGTCAATTTATGTTAGATCTTAGAATATGGAATATTCTCTAGAATTATTCTCTAGATCTCTAGAATCAGTCTCTAGAATGATCCTTCTTTCCTTTTTCTCATATTCTTATTTGTTTCCTTAGTGTTATTATTTATTTTCATTATTAGTGTTTGTAATCTCTATTTAAGCTTGTATGATCTCAATAATAGTTAAGCTTTCTATTCTATTATAATTTAATTTGGTAGCAGAGCCCAAAAACACCAAACCCTAGAAAAACCCTATTATTCTCCCGCCACCGTTGCCGCCGCTGGTTGTCATGGTCACGCCGACGGTGTCATTGCCTTCTCTGTCAGTAGTTGCCGCTGCCCCTTTTTTCCCTTCCACCAGTACTGCCTTCATCCGCTGCCGCTGCTGTCTTGACTGCTGCTTTGGGTTGGATATGATTTGATTTTTTCATGCTTGCTTGATGTGTTTGACTTCTATGTTTATTGTATTCGGGTCTGAGGAGATAATTGTCTAAGGTGTTCAGGGTCTGAGGAGACATTTTGTGAAATATGTAATATATTGAATTAATGAATCTGTACAATGGGTCCTCTATTTATACAAGGAGAGGAGACCTAATTATGGAAAGAAATCAACCTAATTACAACCTACGATTTACATAATCAGATCAAGCTAATTATAGTAACACTATCAAGCTAATTAAGGTAACGCTATATTACATGCTAACACTCCCCCTCAAGTTGGTGCGAAGATATTAATCAAGCCCAACTTGGATGCAATAGTGTGGAAACTCTTGCTGCCGAGTCCTTTTGTGAAAATATCAGCCAGTTGATCTCCAGATCTCACAAAAGGCATACATATCGAACCCTCACTGAGTTTCTCCTTAATGAAGTGCCTGTCAATCTCTATGTGCTTTGTTCTATCATGTTGGACAGGATTATGAGCAATGTTTATGGCAGCTTTATTGTCACAGTAGAGTTTCATTGGACTACTATTGCTAAAACCCAAATCACGCAGCAAAGTTTGGAGCCAAAGAAGCTCACAAACACCATGAGCCATGGCTCTGTATTCAGCTTCTGCACTGGACCTAGCAACCACAGATTGTTTTTTACTTCGCCATGTAATCAAATTTCCTCCAAGAAAAGTACAATAGCCCGAAGTCGATCGTCTATCATCCACCGAACCAGCCCAGTCCACATCAGTGAATGCTTCCAAACGCAAGTGACCATGATTAGAGAACAAGATACCTTTTCCAGGATTTGCCTTGAGATACCTTAGGATGCGGTAAACCGCATCAAGATGGGCGATGCATGGATCATGCATAAACTGACTAACAACCCCCACTGCATATGAAACATCTGGCCTAGTGTGAGCTAGATAGATCAATCTACCTACAAGTCGCTGGTACCTTTCTCGATCAGTACGTTCTCCCATATCTCCTTTCAGGTGATGATTTACCTCAATAGGTGAATCTGCAGGCCTGCAACCTAACATACCTGTTTCCTCCAACAGATCGAGAATGTATTTCCGTTGAGAGATAAAAATTCCTTTATCAGACCGTGCCACTTCCATGCCAAGGAAGTACCGCATTGATCCTAGATCCTTGATCTCGAATTCTTGAGCTAAACGGGATTTAAGGATCTGGATCTCTTCCACATCATTGCCTGTCATTATTATATCATCAACATAAACAATAAGGACAGCAATTGTATCAGTACCTTTCTTAATAAACATTGTGTGATCTGCATGGCTCTGCCTGTACCCAAAGCTCACCATAGCTTTTGAAAACCTGCCAAACCAGGCTCAAGGTGACTGCTTCAACCCATAAAGAGCCTTCTTTAACCTACACACTTTCCCTGCACTAACTGGGGAAGAAAAACCTGGGGGAACCTCCATATACACCTCCTCCTCCAAATCACCATGAAGAAAAGCATTCTTCACATCAAATTGCTGAAGTGGCCAGTTCAAGATTGCAGCACATGACAGTAATGTACGCACCGAGTTCATCTTTGCAACTGGTGCAAATGTCTCCTCATAATCAATGCCATACGTTTGTGTAAAACCCTTGGCCACCAATCTCGCTTTATATCTCTCAACTGAACCATCAGCATTATGCTTAACAGTGAAAATCCACTTACAACCTACAGGTTTCTTTCCTTCCGGAAGCTTTACAAGTTCCCAGGTGCCATTCTTTGCTAAAGCTTTCATCTCCTCAACCATAGCCCCTTTCCACTCAGGTATCATAAATGCTTCCCTCCAATTCTGTGGAACAGTTATAGCAGAAAGAGAAGCAACAAAGGCACGGTACGAAGGAGATAAATGATTATAAGAGACATAATGTGAAATTGGATGCTGAGTACATGATCTGACACCTTTGCGAATAGCAATAGGACGGTCATCAAACTCAACTGAATCAAAATGGGGAAATACACTAGGAGAGGATTCATTACCAGATGAGTTAGGTGAAGAGTCTGAAACTGAAGATGATTCTGGAACCGAAGTAGGGTCTGCTGATTGGCAAAGTGGTGGAGCACATGGAGCTTTGGCTTTCCTTTGATACGTTGCCAAGGTGGTAGGCCACTCTCTTGGCAATCTATGCATGTTCTCATCCACTCGTCCATTAACCTCATGTGGTTGAACATTCTCAGCAGATACCAATTTGTCTTCTTCCTTATCCTCCCCCTTACTACGAAAAGGAGAAGGCAAAGACCATGATGACTCCAGAGATTAGAACACCCCCATTTCCTCTCTCATCTCTTCCGGACTAACACTCTCCCCCTGAAGAGACGAAGGGATATACAAAGATTCTGTCTCCCAAAAAGTAACATCCATTGACACAAAAATAGCCTCACCCCAAAAATAGTTAGGAACTTTCATGGTAAACATAAGAGAACGAGCTACCTCAGCCAGATGACGATTTTTCCTTTCGGCAACACCATTCTGGGATGGAGTATCAACGCATGTTGTTTGGAAAAGAATGCCATGTTCATCAAGATATGCACGAAAAATTTTATCAATGTACTCAGTACCGTTGTCACTACGGAGAATCTTAATTTTGGTGTCAAATTGGGTGTGTACCATCTTATGAAATGATATGAAACAAGAAAAAACTTCGTTTTTAGTCTTAAGTAAATACACCCAAGTAACACGAGAATGACAATCAATAAAAGTGACAAACCATCGATAACCCTTCAATGAAGTAACGGGGGAGGGACCCCAAACATCAGAATGAATAAGCGTAAAAGGAGAGCCACTTCTTTTATTAATAGGAGCATAAAATGAGCGTTTATGTTTAGCAAGTTCACATGCTTCACAAAAAAACTGACTCCTAGGACAATACTTGATTAAAGCAGGAAAAAGTTTCTCTAAAATCCCAAAAGAGGGATGACCCAATCGACGATGCCACTGGTGCAATAAGGATATAGATGAACTCGTATCAGCTTGTAAAGCTTGACCACATGAGAATGATGGTTGAGGACAAGGAGCATTCTCCAGATAGTAGATGCCACCATGTGCTTTACCACTGCCAATCACCTTTCCCGTTTTCAGTTCCTGAAACACACAATGAGTAGGAAAGAAAGTTATAGAGCAATTGGCAGACCGTGTAAAACTACTAACAGATAGAAGATTGGTGGCAAAATTTGGAATATGTAGGACAGAGGATAGGGAAACAGAGGGAGAATACCGAACAGAACCTTTCCCTGAGATGACAGAGAATGATCCATCTGCAATTCTAACTTTATCCTTACCAGAACAAGGGAAGTAGGAATCAAAAACAGAGGAACAACCTGTCATATGATCTGAAGCACCAGAGTCGATAATCCAAGGAGTGGAGGAAGAAGCTGTGAAAGCACTGGACAGTATACCTGAATTAGCAAAATATGACGAAGCTGGTGCAGAAGGTGTGGAAGTAGGGGCTACAGTAGATGAAGAATCAACCCTCGCTGACAGAAGACGCCTGATAGCCTGCAATTCTCCCGGAGAAAGACCCCCATGAGACTCATCACGTGGCTGAACCCCAATAATCGGTCCTGGATCAGGCACGATAACAGCTGCAGACTCTGTGAAGTGAGCCTGGCCATAAGAGCGCCCTCGGCCACGACCACCACCACCACGACGTCCATCACGAGGAGGACGCCCATGTAGTTTCCAACAGGTGTCTCTGGTGTGATTGATCCCATCACAATAATCACATTTACGCATTCCACTAGAGCCACCACTAGATCCATCATGATTTCCAACCGGGACCTTTCCACTCTGTGGAGATCCGAATCCTCGCCCAACACTCGTATGAGGTATAGCAGCTAAAGCCGAACGCTCAGAAGTAGGTGGAGCCAGCATGGCACTTCGCCTACTCTCCTCCTACTGAACAATGGCATATGCATCTGCCAGGGAAGGAAACGGAACACGGCCCAATACCTGCACTCGAATCTGATCATACTCCCTATCAAGGCCAGCCAGGAAGTCATAAACACGCTCTTTATCAATCCGTTTAAGCCACTTAGCAGCATCAGCTTCACACGCAGCTTGAAACCTGTTAGTTGTTATGTGGGATAGATTAGGTTATGTTAACCCTAATGGGCCTAGGTGGTTAGAGCCCATTAGGTTAACCCTAATCTCATCTATAAATAAAAGAGTGTTAGAATAGTAATGGTTAAGTTGTTATTAATGTTTAGTTGCAAGGGTATTATTGACCTTTCATGTAATTAGGGTTACCTAGGGTTTCTAGGTTTTCTCTATATATTGATGTACTGGCCCCTTGTAACATAATAACTCAATAATACAATTCTCCTTTCTCTAGTTTCACAACATGGTATCAGAGCATAAGATCTAGGCCTGTGGAGTACTCGCTTTCCGGCGGGCGGCTTATGCCTTGCCGCCGTCCGCCGGTTGCCGCCGGTTGCATCACTGATCGTCTGGTCTTTAGTGTTAGTCGCCATCGTCTGGTAGTTATCGTCTGATGTTGTTCCACCTCTGGTTTCTCCATCAGCCGCCCCCCCTCCTTGCCTAAACCCTACTTCAACCGCCATCAGCCGCTGAGCTACTGTTTTCGCCATTGGTTTTCCTCAGAAATAGCAAACCCTAGCCGCTGTTTTCGCAAACCCTAACCGCTGTTTTCACCCGGCTGATATTATTTGTTTTCGCCCTCAGCCTCCTGTTTTCGCCATCCATCAGCCGCCGTTTGCTGCCCTGTTACTGCCCGTCTTCAGTCTCTGTTTTGCGCCTGGTTTGGTCTCTGTTTTGTGCCTGTTTGCTGCCCGGTTTGGCCTCTGTTTTGCGCCTGGTTTGATCTCTGTTTTGTCTCCTAAACCTAACCCTAATCCTAAACTTTGCAATATTTGATTTCGGTCCCTGCAGTTTAGACTTTTGGTGAATTTATGGACAAGTCTTTCTTTTGTTGGTTGGTTGTTAAATCCCCGTTTGGTGTGCCAAGTGGCCCCAAGTTGTGCCGTGTGGCACCTTGTTGTGATCCTAGTTGGATTCTTTGTTTCTCTCTTCCCGTGCGATTCGGGGTTCGCACGTGAGGGGGAGAACTTGTCCCATATTCCTTTGTTAGTTATATTCTACTGGGTACCAAAATTAATGTTGTCAAAGAATTAAAGTTGTTGAAGAATTGAAGTTGTTGGAGAATCGAAGTTGTCAAAGACATCAGTTAGAACATCTCTTTTTCGTTGGAGAATCGAAGTTGTCAAAGACATCAGTTGGAGCATCTCTTTTTCATGTTGGCAAACCCATAATGCTCTCCATGCTCGCATCATGTGTTTGAGGGGGAGTGTTAGTTATTATGTGGGATAGATTAGGTTATGTTAACCCTAATGGGCCTAGGTGGTTAGAGCCCATTAGGTTAACCCTAATCTCATCTATAAATAAAAGAGTGTTAGAATAGTAATGGTTAAGTTGTTATTAATGTTTAGTTGCAAGGGTATTATTGACCTTTCATGTAATTAGGGTTACCTAGGGTTTCTAGGTTTTCTCTATATATTGATGTACTGGCCCCTTGTAACATAATAACTCAATAATACAATTCTCCTTTCTCTAGTTTCACAACAAAACCCCTGATAGAAATCAAATTCCTGCCATGCTCCACACAACTCAGCATAATATGTAGCAACTGGACGATTATGTTGCTCCATAGAACGAAGCCTCTTTCTCAGTTCAAAACACTGAGCATCATTACCCTGCTGAGAGTACATATTAGAAACAGTTGTCCACACCTTGTAGGGATTCTCAAGTAACAGAAAAGGATTACGAATATCGGGTTTCATGGAATTGAACAACCATGTCATAACCAGGGATCGTTGAGCTTTAAACCTTTTAAGGTCCAATGCATCTGTAGGGGGGTTAACCGGACCCTCAATAAACTCTGACACTCCTTTGGACTCAATAGCCAATGTAAAAGATCGTGACCAAAGTATATAATTTGTTCCATCCAATTTAATTGGACAAACATCCACAGGTGCATTATCCAATGCCTTAATAAACTGGCCTGAAGTATACCGTGTACCTGATGCTTCATTCATCTCTACTTTTGGCGCATCAATTTTTTCCTCGGACATAATTTCCAACAGAATAATTGCGAATCCAAAAAATTGAGATAACTTGACCAAAAAAAATACAGTGAGAGAGAGGTACCAATGGAGCCCAGACGGCAAACAAAACACCAAGACGAGGCCCAAAACAGACGAGGCCCAGACCACACTAATCCAACGAGGCCCAGATGGCAAACAACACACCAAGACGAGCGACAGAGAAATCCCAGCCGGCAAACCAAAGAGAGAGAACAGCGTCTGATGAAATCAGAATCAATTGATGAACGGCGTCTGATGAAACCCGAGAGAACGGCGTCTGATCAGAGAGAACGAGGAAGAGATCCAGAGAGAACGACAAGAACGGCGTCGGAACAGTGTCTGAACGGCGTCTGAAAGAGGAGGACCAGTCGGCGTCTGGTCGGCAGCAAGGTCGTCTGGTGATGGCGTACAACTACCAGGCGAACGAAGACAAGTTCGTCTGATACCAACGACTGGAAGGAAAAAAAAAAAGGACCGGTGATAGCGAACACCAGCAGGACGACCTTGGTAATGACTACGGGTAAACCCTGGGTAGTCGGAGAGGGCCAGTCGGAGAAATCTCTAACGACGGCAGCGGAAGAGCTGTTAACGCTCTGATACCATGTGAAATATGTAATATATTGAATTAATGAATCTGTACAATGGGTCCTCTATTTATACAAGGAGAGGAGACCTAATTATGGAAAGAAATCAACCTAATTACAACCTACGATTTACATAATCAGATCAAGCTAATTATAGGAACACTATCAAGCTAATTAAGGTAACGCTATATTACATGCTAACACATTTTTTGTCCCCTTTTCTTGTTCAGTTTTGGTCTGTGTAGACAGGTTCTTGCATGGTGATTTAGTATGGCGTCTGAGTCCACTGCCTCTTCGGTTGTGAACCCTAGTGGAGCCCCTTTTTCTAGCTCTTCACATGTTTCTGATTCACCAGGTGTCCAAATCACCACGATCAAGTTGGATGGTATGAATTACCTATTGTGGGCTCGGTCTTTTGAGATGTTTGTTGGGGGAAAGGGAAGATTGGCTATCTCAAAGGCTCCGAGGCCGCCCCCGCCACTACTGATACTACCTATCCTGCTTGGTTCATCGACGACTCTATGGTTCGTTCTTGGTTGGTTAGCTCTATGCAGCCTTCAATTGCCGCTGGATTCATGTTTGCTAAGACTGCTGCATCTACTTGGGAATCTGCCAAGGCCATTTATTCTCAATGGCAGAATAATGTTCGTATTTTTAATTTGGAGCGAGCGATCTCTCGTTTATCGCAGGGTGATTTATTAGTTACTGCATATATTTCTCAGCTTTGTGCTCAATGGGAGTAATTGACTTTTTATTCTTCCTTTCATGATTGGAAGAATTCTGAGGATGCTACTCGCTATGCCTCTATTTAGGATAAAATCACGGGTGTTTCAATTCTTGGCCGGTCTTCGTGACGAATTTGAATATGCCAGGGTTCACCTATTGGGTATGGATCATTTTCCATCCCTTCAGAGTGCTTACTCTTATGTACTTTCTTATGAGAGTCGCCGGTCCGCCGCACCAGTTCTTCCTCCTTTATTGGGGGATCATTCAGCTATGGCCGCCCATGCTACCCCCTTGCCACCATCGCCTGGTTCTGGTCCATCCGGCAAGCCCCGCCCGAAGTGCCATCATTGTGGGCAACTTGGACATATTAAAGCTTGGTGTTATGCTCTCCACGGTCGCCCTACTACCAAGCGGCATTCTGCTCATATGTTCGCTTTTGGCCCGCTACCTCCTGTTCTTTCTACTCCGGAGCCGGTGACTTTATCCCAAGCTGAGATTGACAAGTTCCGTCAGTTCTTCGGTCAAATGGAGGCTACATCTCAGCCGGTCTCCACTTTTGCTGCTTTAGGTACTACTGCTTCTGCCAACAGTGTTATCGCCACCTCTTCTCCCTGGATCATCGATTCGGGTGCCATTGATAATATGACAGGTTTGTCGTCTTTGTTTCGTAGTTATGTCATTGGTTTTGGCCGTCGCAAGGTCCGCCTTGCCGATGGATCTTTTTCCTCTATTTCAGGTCAAGGTCACGTATCTGTTACCCCATCTCTTTCTCTTCGTGATACCTTGCATGTTCTTAAATTAGCTACTAGTGCCGGTTAGTTTTGTACTAAAACTTATAACTGTTCTGTGACCTTTTTTTCCACTCATTGGTGTTCCAGGATCTGATGATGCGATAGATGATTGGACATGGACGTGAAGTGGATGGGCTGTATCGGTTGGATGTCCCTCCTGGTCTTGTTTCTCCCTCCACCTTCCACGTACGCAATGATCCCTCGAATAAAGCCTTGGTTATGTGCTGGCATCTTGGATTAGGCCATGTGTCTTTTGGCTTTTTAAATATTTATTTCCCCATTTGTTTCATTATTTGTCACTGTCTGAGTTCACTTGTGAAACTTGTCAGTTGGCTAAGCATGTCCGGGCATCTTATCCTGTCAGTTTGAGCCCTCGACTTGCTGCTCCTTTTGAATTAATACATTCTGATGTTTGGGTTCCTTCCCCAGTTACTTCTACTCTTGGTTTTCGTTATTTTGTTCTTTTTATTGATGGTTATAGTCGTGTCACGTGGGTTTACCTCATGAAACACAAGAGTGACGTTTTCGAGATTTATAAGCAGTTTCGCACCATGGTTCACACTCAATTTAATCAGTCAGTCAAAATCTTTCGCTCGGATCATGGTACTGAGTACACTAATAAGCAGGTTCCGTCGTTGTGTATGGAGCGGGGAATTATCCACCAACTGTCCAATGTTCGGACTCCTCAACAGAATGGTGTATCTGAGAGAAAAAATTAACATGTGCCTTGGTCTGCATGTTCCATCTTTTTTGGGGGCGGATGCTATTTTGACGGCCGTATATCTTATCAATAGAACACCTTCCTGGGTTCTTCAGTTTGCCACCCCATACTCTGTTCTCTATCCTGATGCCTCAGTGTTTCGTCTCCCTTGGATATTCGGCTGTACGTGTTTTGTTCAGCTAGTTGGGCTCTCTAGGAGTAAGTTGGCCCCCAAAGTAGTTAAGTGTATTTTCTTGGATTATTCCTCTACTAAGAAGGGCTACCGTTGTTATCACCCTCCTACCCATAAATTGTACACTTCCCGTGATGTCATCTTTTTTAAACACATTCCTTATTATTCCGATGTGGGTCGTCCTCCTCTTGAGTGGTCTCCGTTAGATGTCTCTGCTAAGGATCCTCTTCCTCTTCCTGTGCCTCTGCCTAGTGTTGATCCCTCCCCTGCTCCAGTCCTCAGTTCCTCTACCCCCTCTATCCCTAGCTGACCTTCTATTACACAGGTATACTCTCGTCGACCACATGATATAGCTCCTCCTATCACCGACTGTCTTGCTGTCTCGTCGCCTGATTCGCATCGTCCAGTCCATCCAGATGATCTTCCTATTGCTCTTCGCAAGGGTAAACGCACTTGTACTTATCCTATCTTCAATTATATTTCTAGTACTGCTCTTTCCCCCTCCTACCAGAGTTTTCTTGCTTCTGTTTCCTCTGTTTCTCTTCCTAACACTCTGGCAGAGGCTATAGCTCATCCAGAGTGGCGTGCTGCTATGACTGAGGAATTACAGGCTCTTGAAAAGAATCAAACTTGGAAAATGGTTACTCTTCCTCCTGGACGTAAGGCCGTTGGTTGTCGCTGGAGTTTTGCCATCAAACACCATCCCGATGGCTCTATTGCTCGATATAAGGCCCGTCTGGTGGCCAATGACTGCTCAAACTTATGGTGTGGATTATACGGAGAACTTTGCTCCAGTTGCCAAGATGGCTACTATTCGGGTCCTCTTTTCTGTTGCAGCGATTCGTGCTTGGCCTCTATTTTAACTGGATGTCAAGAATGCCTTCCTTAATGGTGATTTGAAGGAAGAAATCTATATGGTTCTCCCTCCTGATTTTCTCTCTCCTAACAATCCTCGGCAAGTATGTCGACTTCGCCGCTCTCTCTATGGCCTGAAACAGTCTCCGTGGGCTTGGTCTGACTACTTTACTAGTGCTATGTGCCACGTTGGATTTCACCAGAGTTCGGCTTATCACACCCTGTTTCTGCGCCATGCTCAGGGCAAAACCGTTGCCCTTAGTGTCTATGTTGATGATATTATTCTCACCGAAGATGACCTAGAGGGCATTCTGGCAGTAAAGGAGTACTTGGGTCATCAATTTGAGATCAACGATCTTGGTCCTCTCCAGTATTTTTTGGGTATCGAGGTTGCTTGCTCTTATGCTGGTATCTTTATCTCCCAGGCCAAGTATGTTTTGGGTCTTCTTACTGAGGCTGGTCAGTTGGCTTGTCGTTCGGCTGATACTCCCATTGAGCAAAATCATCAGCTGGCCGATTCTGAGGGGGAGTGTTTAGCCGATATTGGACAGTATCAGTGCTTGGTTGGGAAATTGATCTACCTATCGATGACACGTCCTGATATTGCCTATTCTGTCAGTGTTGTCAGTCAGTTTATGCATTCCCCCCGCACACCACATCTTGCAGCAGTATATTGTATTCTTAGGTATCTCAAGGGATGTCCAAGTCGAGGTATTATGTTTGCAAATCATGGGCATCTTCGTATCGAGGCATGGACTGATGCTGATTATGCTGGTTCTATTAGTGACAGACGGTCTACATCTGGTTATTGTACAAAAATTGGTGGAAATCTGGTCACTTGGAGAAGCAAGAAGCAAGATGTTGTCTCCCGCTCTAGTGCAGAGTCTGAATATCGAGCTATTGCTCTTGGTGTGTGTGAGTTACTATGGCTAAAAAAATTGATGATAGACTTAGGCCTTTCTATCTCCATTCCGTTGTCACTGTATTGTGACAATAAATCAACAATTAGTATCGTGGCAAATCCAGTTCAGCATGACCGAACAAAGCACATTGAGATTGATCGTCATTTTATTCGAGTAAAAATTCTGTCAGGCCAACTGTGCACTACGTTTGCCCCCTCATCCCAACAACTTGCTGACATTCTCACTAAAGGCGTTAGCAAGTCCACGTTTAAAGAGCTACTATCCAAATTGGGCGTCTCAAATATTCGCACACCAACTTGAGGGGGAGTGTTGGAATATGGAATATGGAATATAGAATATTCTCTAGAATTATTCTCTAGATCTCTAGAATTAGTCTCTAGAATTATCCTTGTTTCCTTTTTTCCATATTCTTATTTGTTTCCTTAGTCTTATTATTTGTTTCCATTATTAGTGCTTGTAATCTCTATTTAAGCCCGTATGATCTCAACAATAGTTAAGCTTTTTATTCTATTATAATTCAATTTCATCGTCTTACACATTGGGAAGCTACTCTTCCCATTGTGAAATACCTTCAACGCTCATCCTGGACGTGGTTTATTTTATTGATCCAATGGTCATTTGCGTGTGGAGGCCTTTACAAATGCTAATTGGGCAGGATCATCATATGATAAATGATCAATGATTGGCTACTGTACTCGTTGGTGGAAACCTTCTTACCTGGAAGAGGAAGCAACAAACAATAGTTGCAAGATCTAGTGCAAAAACTGAGTATAGAGCTATGGCTCACACTACATGTGAGACTGTATGGGTGAGGTTTAGTGTGCACCAGCGGCCTATACATATGTATTGCGACAATCGAGCAGTAATCCATATTGCCTCAAACCGAGTATTTCGTGATAGAACCAAACATATCGAGGTGAATTGCCATATTGTTCGAAACAAAGTAGATAATGGCTTATTGGCTACCCCTTTTGTGTCTACTAGAGCTCAGCTAGATGATATCTTCACCATATCATTGTGTAACAAGTTGGTACTGTGTGATATTTACTCTCCAGCTTGAGGGGGTGTTAGATATATGTATATATACATGTTAGTACTAGAGTGTGTGTGTTTTAGTCATTATGTCTATGTAGTCTCTCTATTTATGACTCATGGGTGTATTAGAATAATCAATTAATGAAACACACTTCTCCTAATCTCAATTATCAAAAACAACAAAAAATTATATCCAGATGGAAAAAAGGTAACAAAATTTGGCCAATTAAGAATCAACTTCCCCTCTATTACACTCACTGTGCTTGGAGCCTCTTGTTTTCTTGAAGCAAGTTCTTGGCCTCTGGATCTTCCGAAAGATTTCTAAGGGCAGACTACAAAAGAGACATGGGATATATCATTAAAATTCCATTCAAAGATGATTGCATCATGACGAATAATATGGTTCCACATAAGTAGTCATAAGCTTATAGTTCGGGTGGCAAACAAATTATTAATGAGAAGGGAGCATATCGTTTGAATTTCTGGCTCAAACCTGTATTTCTTGGTCGGGCATACTATCAAATACATCGACTCCTCCTTTCCTCCTCCTAATCATTTCAGGTTGTTCGAAATGACTGTGTTCTCTCCTCTTCAATTGCTCTCCTATCCAGGTAGAAAGGAATTGTAGGCTAGAAAGATTGAAAAGGTTGGTGACTAATAGGCTAAACATTACATTTTACCATGACTTTTACCTTGCTGGGCATTCCTTTGAATGTTGGGGAATGACTGTCTAGAGCTTCCTTCTATGCGATTGGGGGAAGCAGTTGCCTGCCAAACAGGAACAGTGGTGGGACTCTTGTTCAGCACAACAGGTTGGTGCAAACTATTATGTGATCTCTGATCAGCTGACAGTGGCAACGTGGTTGGTGCTTTAGGCTTTTTCTTAACTTGATGATACCCAATGAGCCCACAGTGGCAATCCCTGCCAACAACACTCAGCTCTTTCATTTTGTCTCCTTATTAACCACACACATGGTCCTAACGATAAAATTGTATAACCTTTCCATTGGGTTGTTCCAAGAAGCCAATATGTAAGGTTGTTGAAAATGTATAATGTTACATCCACTGCTATTACAACTTAAGTTTTTAGATGAGATGGTTGCCAATAATAAAATATGTAATAGAACCGGGAATAGATCGGGTGTTGAAATATCACAAGCCTGCTTGTGAAAAATACTTGCAAGTTATTGGACTGCTTATGAAGGAAAGCCTGGTTAAGGGATGTGTTGAGAATCTAAATATTGAAGTTACCCCTTGCTCTAACAGCTTAAGTTCTGGATGAGTTGGTGGTCAAGCAAAACACAAGCTCTGCACCCTATGTCCACCAGCAAAAACAAATATTGACCCAGAAACAATCCATCATGAAACTACACTGGGGAAAATAAATTGGTAGCGACAAATGGAGGGAGGAAGAAGGAAAGCTCCAGAAATGACTCGACAGAGAAATGAAAAAACTTCAATCAGATTATAAGAACTCAACCCACAAGGTAACTTGCTGCGTAGAAACAAAAAGGAAAAGGCACCACCAGTTCAATGCTAATTTTACCACACAAGCTTCCACGATTAGAGAGATAATAAAACTCCTTTCAATGTAAGGCCATGCATAACGATTTGCTTACCAGTATTCCCATGTCATCTCCTTCAAGCGGGTTTCAAGCTTTTGGAAAACAGACGTTTTCTCAAAATCTTGCTTATTGTGGGTAGGCTCAATAAAATTTGCTTCAAGAACACCTAACCCCAAAAAAATCTCAAAGAACTGAATGAATGCAATACAGCATTTGTATTAGATGTAAAAACAAATATTCATGTGTCTATATATACATATTATTTTAAAGGAAACAAAAGAACAAGAGCAGCTTGAAAACAAAACCGATAGAATATTGAAAGTGGTTCAGAGAACTTCTCACCAACAACACCCCTGCCTCTGCTGTTGCTTGTGTTGTTTAAAACATGCCAAAATGGCTGCATGAAAGATGATCACAAAGATGCAAGATACTGTTATCCAGTTGTTGACAACACATCATAAACATGGGTTATTGACTTAAAACAAGTCAACTAGGAAGGGGCATTCGGAAATCTTATATGACATCAGAGTCTAGAATCTTCCGATAAAATTATTTCATCAACAGAAAACATAAAAAAAGAAATAAAAAAGAAGATAATCATCCATAAACATTCGTGGAAGGGGCATTCGGAAATCTTATGACATCAGAGTCTATAATCTTCTACTAAAATTATTTCATCAACAGAAACGTGAAAAAATAAATAAATAAAAAAGAAGACCATGAGGCTTTGTGGATTTCTAGTCTGGCAAAACTTAGAGAATATTTAATCCAGATCACTTGTTAATCCCAATCAATTAAGACCACATTTTGTACATAATCTTAGGAAGCGAAAGAAAGCAATGATGGATGAAGGTATGTATATACAAGCTAGTACATAATGCAACTCTGAAATAGTAACAGAAAACATCGAGTAAAAGTAGTCACCAGTATTAAACGGTTCTTGTGGTAGACATTGAAACCGTGGATATCAACATGTGGCGCTTCCTTTAAAAACCCTATTGTCGTGATAACTGAGCCCTGCAAGTTAACCCAAGGATTGGTAAAATGAATGATACAACTATGGAAAAAAAAATTTCAATGCATGCATCTGGCATAAGCGACCAATCATTGTCACTTAGGCACGCAACTCTAATACTGAGGTAACAGAGGTACTAAGGAGAAGGCACTAGATTTGACAGTATGCACACACACATGAAAGAAGAAATGATATACACAGAGAGAATGCGCACATTTTATAGGGAGCCCTTGGACAACATTAAATCTCTGTCACACACATACATCAATGTTCTAGAAGTTGCTAGGTGCTAATTGGGCAGAAAAGAGGCGCCTAGCACTGAGGCCGATTAGTCGAGGAGTAGAGATTAGTCGGTTTCTCAATTACTTCTAAAAATATTCTATAAAACTAGAAAAATAAGTAGTAACAAATAACTGGTCCAAAACAAAGTACAATGTTCAAAACCAAATGAAATTTACAAATTACTACATAAAATCTCAAATAGTTAAACATCTTACACTCATAAGTTACACTTTAAACTCTGTAATTCTAAATGAATCTAATTTACACCAATTTTTTTATAAAAAAAAATTCCATGTAGCTCCAACTTTTTTTTTACAACGGTAGGCCAACTAGTCCCCATCTAATTTCCGACTAATTCAAAAAACGAATAATGTTACATAGACCTAAAGTCAAGGCGGTATGGCACTGCCTAAGCCTATTTTTAGAACACTGACCTCTCTCTCTCCACACACAAATATACACACAGGTGGAGAATTCGAACGACCAACCCCCTGTTAAGTTATATTTATGTGTAGGACTATAATTATATTAGGATTAGGTATTATTTCCATATGTAAATAGAAATATAGAGTGGTTAGAGTTATAGTTAGTTTAGTCTTCTTTGTACTTGTATAAATAGTATACATGAATAGAAAAAGCATTTTGGTTTTATTAAATTTAACATGGTATCAGAGCGGAACAGAAAACCCTAAGCCGTCACCCATCACCATCGCTGCAATTTATCGGCCGCCGGGGTTGTTTTTTATTTTTCCTTTGTGGATTGAAGCGTTGCCGGTCTATCATATTGTTGTCTCCCATCACAATCCAGTCGCCCAGTCCGGCAGTTTCCGGCGCTTTTTTCGGCCAACCCAGCTATTTCCAATGCCTATGCCTCTCACAAATGTCCACCATCCAGCCACCATCGGAGGTACCAAACAACATCGTTTATCGCACGGGTACTATTCACCGTTACTGTTCATCGCGCTGTACTGTTCACGGTTATTGTTCATCGCGTGGTACTTTTCATGGTTACTGTTCGTCATGCGGCACTGTTCACTGTTCACGCAATTTCTGCTCAGAGTCTACTTTGTTTCTGCTCAGTTTCTGTGCATTTCTGCACTATTTCTGCGATGTTTTTTGCGCGTTTTTGCATTGTTTGCTAGGCCATTTCTGTGCCGTTGCCGGAGTCTCCTTCAGCATTGTTTCTGCTACTGCGATCTGCTTTTTTTTGGTTCTGCTATCTGCTGGTTGCAATCTGCAGTTTTCTAGGAGTTAATATTTTTCGCCTGCATTCTCAGTTCGTTTGTTCACTGTCTTTTTCCTCCTCCAGTTTGTTGTGTGGTATCCCTCATCTGCACTGAGGTATGACTGGGCCTCAAGCATCCTCAGATCCTATTAGTGGTTTTTCTCAAGGGAACAGACTTTCCGGCGCCTTATGGCTCGGCTGATTCTCCATCTAATATAGCTTTCGCTTCCACAACAACCTCCGCTTTATCCAATTTTGCTCACACAGGTCTCCCAGTTAGTGTACTTACAGCATCTTCTGCTATTCCATAGATAATAGATTCAAGTGCTTCTGATCATATGATAGATTGTTCCTCCGTATTTGATTCTTACTCTACTTGCTCCGATAAGGATAAAGTCAGAATAGCAAATGGGTCCTTCTCTGCTATCTCAGGAAAAGGTCCTTGTTATTCTCTTCTGTTCTCCGTATTCCAAACTTTTCTACTAACCTTCTGTCTGTTAATAGTCTTACTGGTTCTGCAAACTGTTCCGTAACTTTTTTCCCTACTCATTGTGTTTTTCAGGAACTGGATACAGGGAAAGTGATTGGTAGTGGTAAAGCACATGCTGGCCTATATTTCTTGGACCCTGCGCCTCGTCAAGCTCCTTCACCCAGTCATGTGATCTAGCTCTGCAAGCAACTATCAATTCTGCACTTCTTATGTTACATCATTGGCATCGTCGATTAGGTCGTCTCTCTTTTGGAACCCTCGAAATTTTTTTCCTTATTTAGTTCAACATTATTCTAGGAGTCAGTTTTTTTGTGAAACCTGTGAGATTGGAAAATATAAACGTTCTTTCTACGGACCTATTAATACAAAAAGTAATTCTCCATTTATGATTATTTATTCTGATGTTTGAAGTCCTTTCCCCGTTCTCTCTCTAAAAGGTTATCAAAAGTTTGTCACTTTTATCCATTGTTTTTCTCGTGTCACTTGGGTGTATTTACTTAAATCCAAAGACGAAGTTTTTTTCTATTTTTAATCATTTCATACCATGGTCTGCACTCAATTTAATTCAAAAATTAAAATTCTCCGTAGTGACAATAGTACTGAATATATTAAAAGGAGATTTCGGGCTTTCTTAGATACCAATGATATACTTTTCCAAGCCACTTGCATTGACACTTCACAACAAAATGAAGTTGCCGAACACAAAAATCATCACGTTGCTGAGGTCAGTTGCTCTCTTTTATTTACTACGAATGTTCCTAAATTTTTCTAGGGCGAAGCCATTTCAACTGCCACTTACCTTATAAACCGCTTACCATCCAGTGTTCTCTTCAAAACCCCTCTAGAGTGTCTCCCTACCAGCTTCCGTATCACGGCACTTCCTCTATGGGTTTTTGGTTGCGTGTGCTTTGTTTATGTTCATCATCCCTCAGGTGGCAAGTTAGATCCTAAAGCCAACAAATGTATTTTCATTGGATACTCTCCTACCCAGAAGGGCTACAAGAGTTATGAGCCTTCCTCTAAACATTTTTATGTCTCCATGGATGTCACTTTTTGGGAGTCCGAGTCCTTTTACTCTTCCTCCCATCCATCTCTTCAGGGAGAGTCTAGGTAGGAAGAGATGTCTACCTAGTATAATTCCATTGAGGAGGAGCCACTGTTCTATAGCCATAATGAGGGGGAACCTATATCTGCTGGAGGGACAGGAACACATAATGAGCCTATATCGAAATATAATGAGGGGAAAACTACAACTACTGAAGGGACAGGAAACGGATACACTAATTACAAACGGCCAACTTAAAAACATAAACTAACTGAAAAAACTGATACTTGGTAGAAGAGATGACCGCTTTGAAAAAGAACGACACTTGAGAGCTCGTATCACTTTCAGGGGGAAAGAAAGCAGTAGGATGCAAGTGGATTTTCATAGTTAAGCAAAATGCTGATGGTACAGTTGAGAAATACAAGACAAGGCTGGTTGCTAAAGGTTTTACTCAAACCTATGGTATTGATTACGAGGAGACGTTTGCTACAGTAGCGAAAATGAATTCTGTGGGAGCTTTACTCTCTTGTACTGCAAATTTGAATTGGCCTTTTCATCAGTTTGATATGAAAAATGCATTTCTTCATGGTGAGTTAGAAGAGGATGTGTATATGGATATATCACCAGGTTTTCCTTCCTCTAAGACAAAGGAAAAAGTGTGGAAAGTGAAAAAAAAACCCTGTTAGTTAGATGGTAAATAGAGAGGGAGAAAGGTAAAAGTGTATTAGGTGTATTAACCCATACACATAGTCACTTTATTTATATTACTGGGAACAAAGCCACAAGCCTAACATAGGCGATGTGGGACTAAACAGACATAAACTAACATAAACTATTCTAACACTCCCCCTCAAGCTGGAGAGTAGATATCGTAAAGTCCCAGCTTGTTACATAGCAGTTCTAAGCGTGGTTTAAATAATGACTTAGTAAACATATCCGCCAACTGAGCACCCGTAGACACATACGGGGTAGCTATCACACCACTAGACAATTTCTCGCGCACTAGATGACAATCAATTTCAATATGCTTAGTTCTTTCATGAAATACTGGATTAGAAGCAATGTGAATAGCCGCTTGATTATCACAATATAGAGGAATAGGCAACTGCACACGGAACCCTATCTCCTCTAGAAATGATCGCAGCCATACAATCTCACACGTGGTATGTGCCATTGCTCTATACTCTGCCTCTGCACTGGACCGTGCGACTACTGTCTGCTTCTTACTCTTCCAATTGACCAGATTGCCACCAAGGAATACACAATAGCCAGTAGTAGATCTCCTATCGGATGGCCCCCCTGCCCAATCAGAGTCAGTGAATGCCTCAATGTGTAGATGTCCACTAGCTCGGTAAAACAAACCGCGTCCTGGATGTAACTTAAGATACTTCACAATTCTAAGAACTGCCTCCCAATGTGGATGACGAGGAGCAGACATAAACTGACTTACCAGACTTACTGCAAATGAGATATCAGGACGTGTAATTGTAAGATAATTGAGTTTACCAACCAACCGGCGGTACTGATCAGGACTATGGAGCAACTCCCCCTGGTCCACACATAATTTGATGTTAGGATCCATAGGAGTCTCAACAGGCCTAGCTCCCAATAAACCTGTATCCTCAAGAATATCCAGCGCATACTTTCTTTGTGACAAGCTAATACCTTCTTTGGATCGGGCCAATTCAATACCCAAGAAGTATCTAAGTTTTCCCAAATCCTTAGTATGAAACTGCTGATGTAAGAAGGTTTTCAGCTCATCAATACCTCGTTGGTCATCACCAGTAATGATAATGTCATCCACATAGACAATCAACAATACTTTCCCCCGGTCAGAAGTGAGAGAGAACACAGAATGATCAGACTGACTACGATGCATGCCAAACCGTAAGACTGCATCACTAAACTTGCCAAACCACGCTCGAGGAGACTGCTTAAGTCCGTATAGAGCTTTGCGAAGCCGACATACCTGAGAACGCTCCCCCTGAGCAACAAACCCAGGTGGTTGCTCCATGTAAACTTCCTCTTGGAGATCCCCATGGAGGAAGGCATTTTTAACATCCAACTGAAACAATGGCCAACCAAGATTGGCGGCAAGAGAAATGAGAATGCGAACAGAACCAAGTTTGGCAACGGGGGAGAACGTCTCCGAGTAATCAACACCAAAAGTCTGGGTGTAACCTTTGGCAACCAGGCGAGCTTTATAACGCTCAACAGTACCATCAGGGAGATACTTGACAGTGAAAACCCAGCGGCAGCCAACAGTAGATTTACCAGCAGGAAGAGGAACCAACTCCCAAGTGCCATTATGATGAAGAGCAGACATCTCTTCTTCCATAGCTATCCGCCACTCAGACAAAGAGAAGGCCTCCTGAACAGTGTTAGGAACAAAAACGGAAGACATGGAAGTAGTAAAAGCACGAAGGGATGGAGACAGATGAGTAGAAGAAACAAATTTAGCAATTGGATGAATAGTGCACGATCGAGTACCTTTACGCTTGGCAACAGGAAGATCAAGACTGTCAGGATCTCGCAACGGAGGGGACGATGGAGCAGTGAGCGGTGGTGGACCTGCTGGTTGAGAAGGCTCTGGCTGAGGTGGCACTTGTGATGTTTTCGAACGACGAACATACACCTGCGAATAAAAAGGGTTTGGAGGGGCAGTACCAGAAGGGACGGCCATAGGGAAGACAGACTCAGACACAGGTTGTTCAGTTGTAAGGACAGACTGTGAATAGAAAGGGAGTGACTCATTAAACGTAACATCAGCACACACAAAATGACGACGTAAGGTGGGAGAATAACATTTGTATCCCTTTTGAGTCCGCGAATAACCAAGAAAAATACACCGAAAGGATCGAGTGTCTAGTTTACTCCGGCCAGGATCAAGAGCATGAACATAACACGTGCACCCAAACACCCGTGGGGGTAATGAGTGGAGAGGCCGGCCGGGAAATAGAACCATATGTGGAATTTGACCCCCAAGAACAGTAGAGGGCATTCGGTTAATTAAATAACAAGCAGTAAGAACTGCATCACTCCAATAAGACTTAGGGACCTGCATTTGAAATAACATGGCACGCATAACTTCTGATAAATGGCGAATCTTGCGTTCGGCAACTCCATTTTGTTGTGGAGTCCGAGCACAAGATGATTGATGAATAATCCCATGATCATCAAAAAACTTAGATAGAATACTATGATAATATTCACAGGCATTATCAGAACGAAACATACGAATGCAGGTATTAAATTGAGTCTTTATTTCCATATAAAATGAGTGAAAAACAGACTTTAAGTCAGACCTTTCTTTCATAAGATAAAGATATGTAAGACGGGAGAAGTCGTCAACAAAAATAACATAGTACTGAAAACCAAAAACAGTGGGCACATGAATAGGCCCCCAAATATCTGAATGAACTAACTCAAAAGGACTAGACACACGACGCGCTACTCTAGGATAAAAGGTGACACGGTGATGTTTACTAAACTCACAGACTTCACAAGATAGCTCTTTAAGAGACCCACAGGAGGGCACTAAACGCTTCAAATTCTGGAGAGATGGATGACCAAGCCTACAATGTTGCTGATATGAGGATTCTGAGGAGTGAAGAGCAACTGACTGAACAGGATTATCATTAGTTAGGTAATACAGGCCACCACGTTCAACACCGCCACCAATCTTCCTCCCCGTCTTGATATCCTGAAACACACAACCATGAGGAAGAAATGTGACAGAGCAGTTTAAGGATTTTGTAAGTTGATGAACAGACACAAGATTAAAAGGTAAACGAGGAACATGTAACACAGATTTTAAAAGAAGAGATGGAGAAACAGGAACAGATCCTAAACCAGTAACCTCAGTGGTGGAACCATCTGCCAAAGTAATATGAGATGGTTGACTAATAGACTGACAAGTAGAAAAGAATTTAGAAGTACCAGTCATGTGATTATTAGCACCAGAATCAATAACCCAGGGAGTAGAAGACAAAGAAGATGCAACACAAGCAACTGAAGGACCTGTCTGAGCAAGCGTAGCAGTGGAGGAAGGCTGAGTCGACATAAGGCGCTGGTACTGCTGGAACTCTTCTGCGGAGATAGTAACCTGATTGTCAGAGGACTGATGAACCTGTGCTGTATCCTCAGAAATAACAGCCTGATAAGCCTGAGGAAATCCATGAAGATGATAACAAAAATCCACTGTATGATTGGTTCCCTGACAATGAGTGCAAAATCGAGATCCACGACCACGGCCACCACGGCCAGAATTACCTCCCCCGGACAGTCGACCTCCACGACTGCCAAAACTGAAATCACGACCACCTCGGCCACGACTACCCCCCACTAAATCCCGGCCACGACCACGGCCGCGATTATAAGAAGAACCGGAGCCACCGGAAAAAGTAGAAGCCAAAGCGGAACGGTCAGAGGATGGCACAGGAGGTGGCGTAGAAGCACAAGACTGACGAAGACGACTAAAGACCTCGGTGAGAGAAGGAAGGTCACTAGAACCCAGAATTTGATTACTAACTGGGCCAAAGTCTGAGGAGGCACCAGATAGAAATCGAGCAACCTCCATACGCTCACGCTGACGTCGCACAACCTGGACATCAGTAGACAGTGGCTCACAAACATGAAGCTCATCACAAATACGACGGAACTTAGCATAATATGCCTCCAAAGATAAATCACCCTGGCATATAGAAAAGAAAGACTGATGAAGATCATATGTGCGACGGAGATTGTTCACACCAGAATACATCGCCTGAGCCTGTGTCCAAACCTGTTTGGCTGTATTGAGGAACATCAATGAGCCAGCAATATCTTCTTCCATACTATTCCACAGTTCACTACGAATTCGAGCATCCCTAGGTTTCCATGCAGCAAGCGCAGTAGTATCTGAGGGAGGATCATCAGTCAAGAAATGAGACTCAGAATCCCCCTCATAGAAAACCTCAACGGCCTTAGCCCAAACAGCATAATTAGTACCCTTCAAACGTGTGGATGTAATGGGTTGCCTCTCTCGAGACCGAGAACTAACAACAACAACAGACCCAGAATTAGAACCAGAACCAGACTGGTCTTCAGACATGTTGCTAAATAATAAGAAGCAATCAACACCAACAAACCGAAATATCCACGGGAAATCAACCAACCATACTATCTAGTGGAAGAAACCAACACCAACTAGCAACTCAACAGTAGTACCCAACGAAGCAGATGTAGCTTACCACAATAACAAAAAAAAAAAAAAAACCAGCGGCATGGAACAAACCAGCCAACGAGAGAAATAGGCAGGCCAGTAGCGGCAGACCAGATGCAAACCAGCAACAAACCATCAATAAGAAGCAAACCAAGCAAACCAGAGGCAGTAGATCAGAAACATAAGGCAAAGATCAGAAGGCATAAGCGGCAGAAGGCAGAAGGCCAAGATCAGAAACAACAACCAGCAACATCCAGAAGGCCACAGTAGATCAGAAACATAAGGCCAAGATCAGAAGGCAAACACCAGGCAAACATCAGGCAAACAAGGCGAACAAGGCCAACATCAGTGGCCAACAGGAGGTGATGGCGAAAACCAGGCAAACATCAGGCAAACAAGGCGACGGCGGCTGCGACGGCGGCTGGCGGCTGCGACGGCGGCTGGTGGTGCGACGGCGACTGGTGGTGCGATGGCGGCTGGTGGTGCGATGGCTGGTGGTGCGGCTGTTAGGGTATTGAAAGTGGCAGCTGTTAGGGTATGGTTTAGGTTTAGGTTTAGGTAGGGTTAGGGTTTAACTAGGGTTTGGTCTAGTGTTAGGGTGCGGCTGGCTGGCTGTGGGTTAGGGTTAGGGTTTATTAAGAGTGTAATACAATTAGGGTTTTATTTCTAGGGTTAGGATATTTATTTCTAGGGTTAGGGTTTTATCTAGGGTGGAATAGGACCGGGCTCTGATACCATGTTAGTTAGATGGTAAATAGAGAGGGAGAAAGGTAAAAGTGTATTAGGTGTATTAACCCATACACATAGTCACTTTATTTATATTACTGGGAACAAAGCCACAAGCCTAACATAGGCGATGTGGGACTAAACAGACATAAACTAACATAAACTATTCTAACAAACCCTTTATGGATTGAAACAGTCACCTAGAGCTTGGTTTGACAGATTTTCAAAAGGCTATGTTGCATTTTGGATACAACAAAGTCATGCCGATGATATGATAATGACAGGCAATGACGTAGATGAGATTCTTCGAGTCTAGCACAAGAATTCAAGATTAAAGATTTGGGATAACTACGGTACTTTTTGGGAATGGAAGTGACAAGGTCTGATCAGGGTATTTTTATCACCCAACGGAAGTACATCCTTGATTTATTGGAAGAAACAGGTGTGTTGGGTTGTAGACCTACAACTTCCCCTGTTGAGGCAAATCATCAACTCAGTGGAGACTTGGGGGAATGCACTGATAAAGAGAGATATCAACGCCTAGTAGGCCAACTGATATATTTAGCCCATAGTTGAGCGGATGTCTCTTATGCAGTGGGCATCGTTAGTCAATTCATGCATGATCCTCGTACTTCATATTTGGATGCAGTTTATTGTATTTTGAGGTATCTCAAATTAGCTCTAGGAAAAGAAATTTTGTTTTCTAATCACTGTCACTTACGGTTGGAGACATTCACGTCGACTGGGCAGGTTTTGTGGATGATAGATGTTCTACTTCTGCCTACTGTGCTCTCCTGGGGGAAATTTGGTTACTTGGCGAAGTAAGAAGCAATCAGTGATCGCTAAGTCTAGCGCAGAAGCTAAGTATAGAGCTATGGCTCATGGAGTTTGTGAACTCTTGTGGCTCCAAACCTTGTTACGTAATTTGGGAATGTTTGATAATGGTCCGATGAAACTCTACTGTGACAAAACAGCCGCCATAAACATTGCTCACAATCCTGTTCAACATGACAGAACGAAACATATTGAGATTGACACACACTTTATTAAGAAAAAGTTGAATGAAGGGTTGATATGTATGCCTTTTGTGAGATCTGAAGATCAATTTGTTAGAATAGCTTATTTAGTACTTGTCCCACATTGGTTAGCTAAGTGATGTTTCTAGTCATTTCATAATATAAATAAAGATCTTGTGTATTGGGGTTGGTTAACACCCTATACACTTTCTCTTATCTCTCTTAACATGGTATCAGAGCCATGGATCGTATTCCACCCTAGTTAAACCCTAACCCTAGAAATTAAACCCTAACCCTAACCCTAGCCCTCCTAACCCTAGCCTAGATAAATCCTAAATCTAAACCCTAAACCAAGCCGTAACCTTAAACCTAGCCGTAACCCTAAACCCTAAAGCAACCTCTGATCTGCCGCATCCTCCATCTGCCGCACTCTTTGCTCTGTTCCACCTCTGATGCTGTTCCGCCTCCATCTGCCGCACCTCTGATGTGCCGCACCTCTGGTTCTGTTGCTCCCCACCGCTGGTTTCGCACCCTCTGTTGCTGTTCCGCCTCTGGTTCTGTTGCTGTTCCGCTGGTTTGGCCTCTGGTTCCACTGGTTCCTCTGGTTCTGTTGCTGTTCCGCTGGTTTGGCCTCTGATTTCTCTGGTTTGTCCGGTTTGGCCTCCGGTTTGCCTCTGGTTTGTCCGGTTTGACATAAACTGATAAACTAAGACTTCCTCAGTTGTTGGTTTTATTTGTTTTGTATTGCATCTGTTGCCCTTCATCTGCGGAGGTTACTTGGAAGACTTGATTTGAGTTTTCATGGTCTGGAAATAATTGACGAAGTTGGGAATTTAAGCTGTTGCTTTCATTGGTACTTGGAGATAGTATGAATTGGGCAAACTCTTCTCCATAATTGGGTCTCGTATAGTTGACTAGTTGTTGTTCATAGTTGGAGTTTGACAGTGTAGTGACTTTTGAGTGGTGGTTGATCAGTTGATTGGTCGTGGTTCATTGGTGAATTTGGTGTTACTATTTGGGTTTGGTTATGGAGTTTGCTTCAGTTGTTTCTGGTGTTGTTGGTGGTTGTAGTTTTGGTGGTCGTGGCTCTCGTTCTGGAGGTTCTAGTTATGGTCGAATGTCAGAGGGAGGTGGTTCTGGTTTTCGTCGTGGTCGTGGCACCCGATTTTGTACTCATTGTGGGGGTACAAGTCATTCAGTGGAGTATTGTTATGATCTTCATGGTTTTCCTCAGGCTCATCAGGTTACTTCTTCCAAGAATATGGGGCCGGTTACTCATTATGCCAACACTATGGTGACTATTTCTGCAGAGGAGTATCAACGCCTTGTGTCAAGTCAGCCTTCATCTATGGGTTCTTCATCCACTGCTACGCTATCTCAGACAAGTTCCTCCGCTGCTTGCATTGCGTCTTCTTTGTCTTCTACTCATTGGGTTATTGATTCTGGTGCATCCGATCACATGACTGGTACTTCTAATGTTCTTTTGGATCGTCAGTCTCTCGATAAGCCATCTCATGTCACCTTAGCTGATGGTTCTACCACCAATGTTACTGGTTTGGGTTCTGTTCATGTTACTCCCTCTCTCACTTTGGACTCCGTACTCCAAGTTCCTCGTTTTCCATTAAATCTAATATCTGTTAGTAAACTTACCAAATCTTTGAATTGTTCTGTCACATTCTTTCCTAATGGTTGTGTGTTTCAGGATCTCAAGACGGGGAGGAAGATTGGTGGCGGTGTTGAACGTGGTGGCCTGTATTATTTTTCCGCTGATATTAACCCTACCTCTGTTGCTCTTCAGTCATCAGTGTCACCATATCAACATCATTGTCGTCTTGGTCATCCCTCTCTTCAGAACCTTAAAAGGCTAGTACCTTCATGTAGCCGTGTTGATGCTTTGCCATGTGAAGTATGTGAGTTTAGCAAACATCATAGAGTGTCTTTTTATCCTCGGATTGAGAGTCGTGTGTCACGCCCTTTTGAGCTATTTCATTCTGATATTTGGGGCCCAATGCATGTTCCTAACTTGTTTGGCTTTCAATATTATGTTATTTTTGTCGATGATTTCTCTCGTGTCACATACCTTTATCTTATGCAAAAGAGGTCCGACTTATCTTCTATTTTTAAGTCGTTTTATATGGAAATCAAAACCCAGTTTGATACTTGCATTCGCGTATTTCGTTCTGATAATGCCAGTGAATATTTTAAAAATACTCTTTCTCAGTTTTTTGATGATCACGGTCTTATCCACCAGTCCTCTTGTGCTCGAACTCCACAACAAAATGGAGTTGCCGAACGCAAGATTCGACATTTATCAGAAGTTATGCGTGCACTGTTATTTCAAATGCAAGTTCCTAAGTCTTATTGGAGTGACGCGGTTCATACCGCCTGCTATTTGATTAATCGTATGCCCTCTACTGTTCTTAAAGGTCAGATACCCCATACGGTCTTATTTCCCGGTCGTCCCCTCCACTCATTACCCCTTCGAATTTTTGGGTGCACGTGTTATGTTCATGCTCTGGATCCTGACCGGAGCAAACTTGACCCTCGCTCCATTAGGTGTATTTTTCTTGGATATTCTCGGACTCAGAAAGGGTATAAGTGTTATTCTCCATCTTTACGTCGTCATTTTGTGTGTGCTGATGTCACCTTTAATGAGTCTCTCCCGTTTTATTCGGAGTCTGTCACTCCCAATGATCGGTTTGTGTCTGAGTCTGTGTTTCCTCTAGCTGTCCCGTCTGGTGTTGGTTCTTCGTCCCCACCTTTGCCTGTCACGTCTGGTGCCGGTTCTTCGCCGCAACCTTTGCAGGTGTATGCTCGCCGTCCTAAACTACCACCCGTGTCATCTCAGCCTGAGCAATCTCAGTCTGACCAACCAGTGTCCTCTCAGCCAGCACCATCTCACCCTGAGCCATCTGAGCAAACAGCACCACCTTCGCCCACCGCCGCTCCGTCTTCCCCTCCGTTGCGGGATCCAGACAACCTTGATCTTCCTATTGCCCACCGTAAAGGTATTCGTTCATGCACTCTCCATCCTATTGCTCAGGTTGTTTCATATGATCATTTATCACCCTCCCTTCGTGTTTTTACTACTTCGGTTTCTTCCGTTTTTGTTCCTACCACTGTTCAGGAGGCCTTATCTGTGTCTGAGTGGCGCAAAGCAATGGAGGATGAGATGTCTGCTCTTCATCATAATAACACTTGGGAGTTGGTATCTCTTCCTGCTGGTAAAACTACTGTTGGTTGTCGTTGGGTATTCACTGTCAAATTTAATCCGGATGGCACTGTTGAGCGGTATAAGGCTCGCCTTGTGGCCAAAGGCTATACCCAGACATATGGGGTTGATTACGCAGAGATCTTTTCTCCGGTTGCCAAGATAAACTCTATCCGGGTTCTTATTTCTCTTGCTGCTAATCTGGGTTGGCCCTTATTCCAATTGGATGTCAAGAATGCATTCTTACATGGTGCTTTGCTCGAGGAGGTCTATATGGAGCAACCTCCTGGGTTTGTTGCTCAGGGGGTGCATTCTCGGGTTTGTCGTCTTCGCAAAGCTTTGTATGGTCTGAAGTAGTCCCCTCGAGCTTGGTTTGGTCGGTTTAGTGAGGCTGTACTGCAGTTTGGTATGCGTCGATTGCATTCAGATCACTCTGTATTCTCTTCAGTCAGAGCGTGGGAAAATAGTGTTGATTGTGTATGTAGATGATATCATTATTACTGGAGATGATCAGAAAGGTATTGATGAGTTGAAGCTATTCTTACAGCGTCAGTTTCATACTAAAGATTTGGGTAAGCTTCGGTATTTTTTGGGTATTGAGGTAGCAAGATCCAAGGATGGAATTAATTTGTCTCAACGTAAGTATGCATTGGATATTCTTGAGGAGACAGGTTTATTGGGAGCAAAACCTGTGGAGACCCCAATGGATCCTAATGTGAAGCTTTGTGTTGATCAGGGGGAGATATTTTCTCACCCAGACCGGTATCGGCGCTTAGTTGGTAAGTTGAATTACCTTACCAATACACGTCCTGATATCTCTTTTGCTGTCAGTATGGTGAGTCAGTTTATGTCAGCTCCTCGACTTCCACACTGGGAAGCTTGCCTTCGTATTGTGAAATATCTTAAGGCTCATCCAGGACGTGGTCTGTTTTATCGGTCTAATGGTCATTTGCGTGTTGAAGCCTTTACCGATGCTGATTGGGCCGGATCACCATCTGATAGACGATCCACTACTGGGTACTGTACTTTTGTTGGAGGCAATTTGGTCACATGGAAAAGCAAGAAACAAACGGTGGTCGCAAGGTCCAGTGCAGAAGCAGAGTATCGAGCCATGGCACACACATCTTGTGAGATTGTATGGCTGAAGGCCTTACTCGAGGAGTTAGGTTTTGGTGTGGAGTTACCTATTCCTATGTATTGTGATAATCAAGCAGCGATACATATTGCTTCAAATCCAGTATTCCATGAGAGAACAAAACATATTGAAGTCGATTGTCACATTGTTCGTGAGAAGATAGATGGTGGTGTGTTATCTACTCCGTTTGTTCCTACAGGAGCTCAATTGGCCGATATCTTCACCAAACCACTGTTTAAACCATGTTTAGAGTTTTTATGTAACAAGCTGGGATTTTGTGATATTTATTCTCCAGCTAGAGGGGGAGTGTTAGAATAGCTTATTTAGTACTTGTCCCACATTGGTTAGCTAAGTGATGTTTCTAGTCATTTCATAATATAAATAAAGATCTTGTGTGTTGGGGTTGCTTAACACCCTATACACTTTCTCTTATCTCTGTTAACACAATTAGCCGACATCTTCACGAACGGGTAGGCAGCAAGAGTTTTCACCCCATTGTGCTCAAGTTGGGCTTAAATGATATCTTCGCATCAACTTGAGGGGGAGTGTTAAGTTATATTTATGTGTAGGACTGTAATTAGCTTAGGATTAGGTTTTATTTCCATATGTAAATAGAATTATAAAGTGGTTAGAGTTATAGTTAGTTTAGTCTTCCTTTTACTTGTATAAACAGTACGCATGATGAATAGAAAAATCATTCTGGTTTTTATTAAATCCAAAACCTAACCCAATCTTTCTAAAAAAAATTAATTCCCAAGACTAACGGATGGGAAAAAGGAAAAATAGATGCTACATTGCAAATATGGTAATCTTGTTCGGCCTCCAAATTTAAACAATATGAAACTTCTGCAAAATGTAACTTTCAACACAAACCTTCATTCTATAAGTTTAAGTTTTATACCTAATCAATAATTTACTAGTATGTTCATAATGACCTCATTCCTAACCACTACTTGCAAATAAAAACCTAAAACTACTGTTGCACTTCAGCATAAATTCTGGATGAGTTGATAAGGATTACTATGAGTGAATACAGAAATAGAGATGGAGAACTATCCTTTTTTGGTGTATCTACAGCTTAGAAAACAGCACAACACACAATTTCAAATGGCAAAAGAATTTATCAAATTAACTAGACAATTAATATGAGACGCAAGACAGCAAGAGACAAAATTGGAGACCACCAAGAAATGTTTCTTCGAAAAGAAAAAAAATGAAGGAATATATTTGAAACCAACCTCCGCACATCCACCACTCTGAGGTTTGTATAAAATAAATTCTGGAAATTTGAGGTCCATAGCAACATTATGATACAAAACAACTCGTCCACGCAACATTATGCTAAAACTTTCAGGTATTCGCAAGTACAAGATAGACAAATATACCTGTGAATAGTGAAATAAAAAACTAGTGAGATTTGACCATATAAGCATAACTTAATGCTAGTCCTACAACCTACACTTACACGGAGGGAATGGCGGAGTCGGTTAGCCATATGCTGTTCTCTTACTCTCCAATTGATACCTTTCGTCTTGGGTATGGAATCCCCAGTTACACAAATATCCTGCAACCACCACAAAACAATTATTAAAAAGTAGAAAATGTTTGGAAAAAAAAATCAAAAAGTAAAGAAGACATCAAAATAACTTTTAACCTCAGGGTCTGAGTCGAAATCTAGCTCCATTGTGCCCCCGTCATTTAACCATAAATTGTAGATTATGACCTTCGTGCCATGATAACCAATGTCATCAAACTGCTCATCAAATTGAAAACCCCATGAAAAATGACTACCAAAAGAAAGGATACAAGTGCAGCAAGAAACATAAAAAAAATTGCATCCATAAACCCACTACCCAAAATTAACACACATTTAGTGAAACGCAGCAATGCAATTAATTTTACATTGGCTTAAATGGATTGCTATGGTTGTTCATATTTCACAATTTTTTTGTCAATCCAAGCTCCATCTTCCTTGTACATTAGGATCACTCACCCCAAATGACAAACGACCAGCTTCATCCTGTCTTGCGTATATGGCAAGTTGTGTTCAATTTCGCAACAACTAAGTGCGGATGTTCTCCATCATCATCTTCTCTTTTGCCGTAAAGCATCGATCTCCATAAGACACAAGCTACTTACCCATCATTACTTGTAGACACAGGTAATATGATGCCAAATAGAATAGAAAGTCCACGAATCCAGAAGGAACTACAAGGAGTCATAGAAGACTAAGAAGATAAATCAGTGAAGAGACAAAATATAACACCAGTGCAGCTGTGAAGCCCAAATCCTCCTTTTAGCTGTTTGTAGACACAGACATGGCTCTAAACACCAGAATATGTGTTGGGCAAGTTATTCAGGCTATCTTTCTTTTTGCCGTCCATATTTTTGTGTTGGACAAGTAGGGACAGAATTCGGACAGAGTTCAGAACACAAAAACCCAAAACTAAAGTCGACGGAGCTTTAGGAGCTATATCTTGAGTTTTTAATCTATGCCAATGGGCACTGTGCATATATATCAGCATTTCTCCATTGCAATTGTGGAATATCCATACAAAATCTTAATGGGAAGTCATGCCTGAAAAAAGAGGGGCACAGATAGGGTAAAATCCCAGTTATTTAAGTTCCAAACCGCAATTTAGTGCGGCATAATTTTTTTTTGTGGTTCCCAACTTCTTTTCCTTAAGAATCTGACATTGATCCTCACATTTAAATTAGCTTAAGTTGAATTTCTAGGACTTTTAGGAGACTAGTTTCCGGACCAAAAATATTGAAAATGGACGAAATTCTCAAAAGACATGAAGGTGCTTCGCGTTCTGCGGAAGAATAAGGGCGTGACATGTGGCGTTGATTAAGCAACCACATGTCACAAAGGTAAGGATGATTGGTGTGATAAAACAAAATAAAAATCATCATAAATAGGAAAATGATGGGAAAGAATAAGGTAGAAGAAATTAGAAGGAAGAAAAAGAAAAGAGAAGAACGAGGGGTTAGGAAAAGAGAGAAAGGGGTTAGAATAAAAGAAGAAGGCAGAAAAGAACAAGTATAATCTTTAGCTGTCTTTTTTAAGTTTTACATTTGACCATCTTGTAAAAATATAATTTGAAACAAGACCTACCGATATTTGATTGTCACTAATCTAAGAAAAATATATAGAGACTAATATCTATCAATCCAACGATTTTGATTGATATCTGATACACGATTTTATAAAAAGCTCCCAAAAATTTCTAAAAAACTACAGTGCGTCCGAGCGGGAGTCATGTCCGTCCGAACGGTTGGCTAGTTTTTGAGCCCAGGGAGTTCTGAAAATTGACAGGCCAATCAGGCATCCGGATGGTCAACCAACTTATAGAAGGAAAAGTTAATTTTAAACTCCGTCCAAAGACTCTAAAACACACAAAGCAACCTTACATTCCAAATTCTCTAATTGTGAATACTTTTATGCTTAGGAGCAAGTTCTACGCAGTAATTCAAGTCCACAGTTAGTAAACATCAACCCATAGTTTAGTTACATGAATTTTATTAAACGTTTTGCGATTAAAAATGATTTGCTTAAATGATGTGTTTTGATACATGAGCTTATGTTGTAAACCATGCACTATTGGGAAGCGGCCTATTCATGTGTATTTTATGCCTAATATCTTAGACCATGGAGATATGTTCAAAATGATTTTTATTTGTTAATATATGATTTTGCTATTATGATTCATTTGAACAAAGTCTCGGGCACTATGAGACGTTAACAGAGTAATGATGAACTGATATAAGGTTGGAGTAGCACCAGGCACTGCAGGCATTAATATCTTACCACTCTTCAATGGGGTCACTCCGACTGGCAGAAATGAATTGTTGAATGATAATACTATTCTGAAGTATATATGCATGAAGATATGATTTATGATGTTGCTTATTCTTAGGCATTTACATGATATGGAAGTATCTCCATGGCTAAACTTGTAACCTTGGTATTCATCTCACACAAGCTTTCGCTTGTGAAAACCTTTTTGTTTTTCTTTCAGGTTAAGGTAAATTGGTGGTACGAGGCGTTTTGAAGAGTCGAATTCGTAAATTACATCTTTGTCACTTCAAGTTTGTACATGTACGTAAATAATGGCACTTAAGACACTATTGTTTCAGGGGGGGTGTATTATATGACTTACGTTGCTTGCTTGCGCCATACTCTAAATAAAATGTTACGAACAGTCTTGATGCCCTTGTCATCGGATAGTCACGTGACTATTACAAATTGGGACATGACATATGATGCAGTCAAAAGTGTCCACGAATTTGCTAGCAATATATGTGTGTTAGAATAGCTTATTTAGTACTTGTCCCACATTGGTTAGCTAAGTGATGTTTCTAGTCATTTCATAATATAAATAAAGATCTTTTGTGTTGGGGTTGGTTAACACCCTACACTTCTCTCTCTCTCTCTATCTCAAACAACATGGTATCAGAGCGGGATCGTATTCCACCCTAGTTAAACCCTAACCCTAGCCCTCCTAACCCTAGCCTAGATAAACCCTAAATCTAAACCCTAAACCAAGCCGTAACCTTTCGTTCTGGTTAAGAAGAAACTAGGGTATATACCAACATTTGACATGCTCTAAACATCCAAATCACATGTATTTGTTGGAAAAATTATTGAAAACCTCAATTTTGGAGTTACAAATTAAGTGGGGACCCGGTCTTCGGACGGGCTGGTCCCACATACCGTTGTGTTCGTCTCCGAGTAGAGATAGACCTCGTGTGATTGGTTTTCGTATATAATTTTTGGATGAATTGGAAATTGTACTTAAAGTGAACTATATGCTCATACATGAATGTTGGTAGAAGGAGGGATGTGGATTTGTCCCACATTGGTTGGAGAAGGAAAAATCCTTAAGTTTATTATTAGGATTTTTGCTCAAGGGCTTGGCCCTTAGGATCATAGAAATTTTGTGAGCGGACGAGCGCACACACAATTCCACACGTGCCACCGCCGCCGTCCGTCCAACCGACCAACGGGCCGGGCCGGGCCGGGCTTGGGGCTCGTGGGCCATGGGCTGTGGGCTGTGGGCTTGGGCTTGGGCTTGGGCTAATGAATATATTCTTTTTAGAGAAAATTAATTCGGATTGGGCTAGGCCCAACTGAATTTAATTTTCTTTTAACCCATGGTCCAACCCGCGGAAACCCATCTTCTAAAAATATATCCTGATGCGTTTTTTTTAAGGGACGCATTCTTCTCCGATCAGTCGCAACTCTCCGGTCAGTTGCAATGCCTCCGAACGGACAACTCTGTGCCTATAAAACCAGACGGCTCTCTTCATTTTTTTGGTACCAAAAATCTCTGCACGCACGTATTGCATACATATCATTCCTGTCTAAGATTACACCGCAGTTTCTTGGTTCGCCTGTCGAAAGGATCAAAGTGCTGTCTCCTTTCGTCGATAGTCGTTGTATCCTGGGAAGCAAACATCCGAGTGTCCCATTAGCACCAGTGTGGGGGACGTAATTTGCTTTAAGGACAGAGTATTTTACTCGCCTCGATTCGCCAATTTTCGGAACCCTAAGATTAGCTTTTGTAAGTACTAATCTGTTCTGTATTTTACTTTTACAGATTCTGTCTCGTTTGTACACAACTATTTGATATCGGTACACTGGAAACAACAGTATTTAGCTTGCAACCAATTGTATTCATCAAACTGCTTTCCTCGTTTTGATGCCATCAATGTATGTCATATCAAAAATTCAACTTGAAACAGCTTTCAAGAAGCTGAAGTTCATTCAGGAAAAGGCAGCAAACAATGAATTCTATGGTAAATTGAGAGACTAGATAAGCTAATGTAGTAAGCTTTAGATGTCGCAAACAGACAAATGCCATGTGGTGGTAGAGGAAGGCCTTGATCATTTCCTCAGTTACGGAAGACTGGTAATCAGTTCATTTTCCCATTGTGTAATTAGCTACTGAGCTAAACAAATCATAGGAATTTAACGACAGAAGGCATTCTAAATATTTGCAAAGGTACACAATGAAAAGAAGAGAGAACCATAGGTAGTAAATTCAACATAACCTAGTAGAAGCTTACTTGCTTCAGAAGTTCTGCTTCTGTTGAATAAGGAGACCACTGCAACAGCATGGAAAGATTAAACATGAAATGTTCGTTATCATAACGGTCTAGCGCTTCAAATGTTCCAGTAGATGCATTGAACTCATAATCCACCTGTAGCCACACAATAAGTTGAGAACTTAAGCATGTTATTTATGATAAATGATTAAGATAGTAATTACATCATGGTGATTAAAAACATAAAGCACAATAGCCAATAACTGATAATAATTCACAAAAAGTAGACCACCAGCACAGTAACACGGGTCAACAACCAAATTTCACTCGCACAACCAGTAATATTTTGCCAAGCACATTGCAAAAATTTGTTCTTCTCTGCAAAGTCTATTATTAGGATTGGATATAGACACATAACTGAGGAAAAAATACTAATGGAAAAATGATTGAAGAGAAACAAAACATATACATATGTTGCAACTGGGAAATAAGGTCAACTTTTGATCCCCTGGGCAGGGCACTAGCATCACACATATTTCTTGTCATGGAGAAATACAAACACGCAAGTAATTAGCATATGCAGACTTCTATAAACACTGCTACATAACAATTTTTATGACTACAACCACCCAATGATATTCCTTCCTATAAGTTCCCAAACAAGTCATCCACAAACTGACGTAGTTGTCCTTGCACACCAACCTTAAAAGCACTTGACATGCCTAAACAAATTAAAACGGCAAGGCATACTCACCATTGGAACAACTATTCTGTCATTGCCTGTTCGCGTCAAAAATGTATACGATAATAGACCAATGCTTTGGGTTAGCTTTCTGATCACAAAAATGGCAAGGAAAAGGAAGGAAAAATTCAAATGAATTGATAATCTGACAAGGAAAACCAAGTTATTCAGGGAAATAGAAGAAACTAAGTGTTGATGAACTCAAACCTTTGCTTCAAATGGCGGCTGAAGACAATCACATCTGCCCCAAGTCTCATAGAGCTTGTCTTAAAGCCATTTCCATCTGAAGGGACAAGTCAACCGGTTAATACTCAAAGATCGAATAAACAATATTGCTAACTATGCCCATAGGGTTCCTACACTGTCCAATGGCTGATTTTGACTTCTTATCTGAAAATCCAAAACTCAAGCAACGCCGCATTGCTTCTGGGTCCATTCCGCCACCATCGTCTGATTGCGAAGCATCAAATTTGAAATGACAAAATTCAGATAAAATTTAACAGAGAGTGATAATGTCAATTATAGTGCTCCAAATTATAGCAGTTATCATCTCCCATGATTTACAGGTACAAGAAGTTAGGTACCTTGAATTAACAAGGCTGGATTTCCATCCCTCGGATTTGAGGTTTTATCTACAATGACAAAGGTGGCCCCGTTTTGTATCTATCAATCGATTAAACATGGAATGCCAAAAATAAAAAAGTTAACATGCTTGGCATGAAAAAAGTGAAGCATGGAATTTTTCCTATTATAAAAATTAAAAGCAAAATATTAACCCTCATCATGGCATTAATAAAGGCAACTTATGTTGTAAGAGTCGACCTAACAAACATTTATTTACTTTGGTGCCACATTTTAGGTTGAATATAAGTACACCATGCATCCATATGTGCAGATACAATTGTGCACACGGTCTTTACTTGACTCCATCTATTTCTTTCTTCACCAAGATCTCTCTACTCCTCACCTCTCCTTGTTTTTTAATGGGGTTTCAGCTGGATGGATGAGTTGGCAAGATTGGATACATGCATAACATGACCATTTTTACCAACATTCAACAAGCTTACACAAATCGATATTCAGTTATTGAAAACCAGAAATAAAGCGGGCAAAATCTCTCTCCCCCCATCCCCGTAACTAGTATATCATAGAAGGAACATATGTTGGCTCAGTTATGTTTATTCGTTGCCAAAATCGTAATCAATATGCTATCCCATGGTATACGTTGTTTGCGGATGATAGTGTCTTAATAGATGAAACTGCAAGGGGTATTAATGCTAAATTAGAAACTTGAAGAGAAGCATTAGAATCAATAGGAGTAAAACAGAAAACATGCAATGTAAGTTTAGTGGTAGTCGACAAATAATAATACTGACAAAGTGACCATCCAAAATCAGGAAATTACCAAGGTGCGTGCATTTTAAGTATCTTGACTCAATTGTTTGTAAGGATGGAGAGATTGCGCATTATGTAACACTTAAGAGTACAAGTTGCACGGATAAAGTGACAGAGTGCTTTGGGAGTATTGTGCGACCATATGATGCGACCGTATGATACCCGCAAAGTTATAAGAAAAAATTTACCAAACTATTATAAGGCTAGCCATGTTACATGACAGAGAGCGTTGGGCTACTAAGAAACAACATGCCCATAGAATAAGCGTAGATGAAATGAGAATGTTGAGATGGATGTGAGTAAGACTTCGCGAGATAAAATTAGAAATGACAACCTTCACTGATGACAAAGTTTACACCAATAGAAGATAAGAGAAAATACATTAAGGCAGGTTGGACATATCTACCTGAGATGGATCGATGCGGTAATTAGGAGTGATATGGTTACGGTAGATCATAGCACTTAAAGGAAGGGTAAAACTAATTTTAGAGGTAATAATTCAAAAGGATTTGTTTTTTGGATATCACGAAACACGATGTCTTCAACCGAGCTAATTGGAGAAAAACGATTTATGTAGCCAGCCCCCATTTATCGGAACTTAAGGCCCCATTTGGTTTGGTTTGGTTAATTGCCAAAATTGGTTGAACTTTAAACTAGACGAGGGGCCTGAATCAGTTGGTGGGTGATGGTGACTCCAGCCAATCTATCGATTCACCATTTCTCCAGTCGAATGGTTCCTTTCAACATTAGATCCTTCTCCTTTTACCTTCATTTAAAAATTGTCACTTGAAACATTTATAAGCTTTTGTGGTTACTCTATTCTATACCTTCCCTCCCTTTCCCATGCTACTGTCTTGGACCCCAACTTTCACTGAAAATAATTTCTTTCATTTTCTCCAAGCATTTATATCAAATTTAGTTTTAGCCATGCGTGTGCATTTGCAGAAGGTATCTTTTCGCTGTTATTCATTCATAGGCTTGGAAATTTTTGTTGGTTGCCGCACTTTAATCCCTTGAAGTGAGTTGATTGGTACTCATACGAAGTGAGATGTCAAGTCATTATCCTTTAAAAGTTTTAGCATACGCAGCATTGTTCCTTGAAGTTTCAAGGTTTCATTTGTAAATAACTTGTTAAGAATTGGTGTTATAAGAAAGGGAAAATAGAAGTCTAGTGACCTTAGATAGACAGTATAGAGTCCAGGGTTTTGATAGAAATGACAGGTTTAACTGTTAAGTTTGGAGCTAATGACCAAAATAAAATTTGTTTGGACACTTTTAAAAGTTTATCCCACTTTGAAATTTGAATTATTCAAGTAAGTGCACAAAATTACTGAGTAATACAAATTACGAACTAAACTACTAGTACAGATTGCACAAAATATTACCTCATCAACAGCATTATCAAGCAACTCTGCTATGGCTGCAAACATGAGGTTGGAAACAGATGGCATTAGAGATTGCAAAAGTTGCATAATGAAAAACACTGTTAAACGATGGATTATTATTGAGGGGTGAATAGGATGCAGCAAGGTCAAATTCAAACATATCATAAGCTGTACACACCTCCAAAGGCCCATTTATGTGAAGTGGCATTTGAATGAAGGAACTTGGGGTGAATATGTAGATAACTACTGCCATCTGCAATGGGGAAAAAAACAAAGACTTGTCAAAGTAGATCGTGCATGCAACAGCAAACCAATAGGATAACGTGCTCGCATGTGTTTTGACTTGATGAGTTAAAGAAAACGTCCAACTGCAAAGCTGAAACACGGATATTAGCACAACCAAAACTTGATGACGGGTCGAACCACCAGGTTGACCATTTCAGTGAGTAAATTTCATTGTTTTCAAGTCTATCATGAGATGCTCAGGTCATACTCATAAAATATGCCATCAAGTGGAAGTCCACAAAAGATCAAGATAAAAAATTCTCAATAGAAGAATACCTTTAAGGATAGATTTCGTAGCAAGCCCCTCCTCATAGTTTCCTGCTTTCCAGAATTGCCGACAGATGGGTGCTGAAGAAATAGGCAATGTAGATGGAAGACTTGCATCATTCATTGGAGACAGGCGACGATCCAAGATGCTGGTGTTACTTTGAGCGGTACTTGAACAATTTAAACTTCAATTTTTCTAAAATTCTTGTCTTCCATAATGGGTTTTCGACATTTGATGCTTAGGCATTTCAAATTTTACTTGCATCGAGCAGCCAGATCCAACTCCAGTTTAACAGCTTACCATCGCCTTCTTCAAGTTCCTCATTGCTACATAAGTGAACAATGCTATTTTTCAAAAGTACACAAGTCGACAATGTTTTCACAGCTCAGTTATAAGAACCAATAAAGAGGTAGTACATGGATGATTTGGTAAAATATTGCACAAAGAAATTGCTCAAGAATACTAAAGAAAAGGAAGGAGAGTTATCCACAATTCCTACTCATTAACAGCTGAACAAAAGGTATCGTATTCTCTCATAAAGGTTATAAAAAAGAACACATGCAAAAATTGCCGGCCTATTGCACCTTCAAGTTTCAATCTACCTCATCCCTACATCTCTGCAAGGGCCACAATTGATCCCAAAAATAAGGACAATCTTGTCGTTAGAGCAAATGATAGCGTACCCCGGATTTTCACAACATATAAGCCAAAGTGTTACATCTGTAGAAGTAAAAATACATTTTCTAACTAAACGAAACTAAGCCGTGTGACAAATGAATTAGGGTTGTACCATTACATCCTATTAAGAGTCATGTTACATAAATTCACTCAGTATGAGTTAAAGTGAGGCTAGATAGGCCTTTATGCTTGTAACCTCTCGCCCTATATATATCAATAACATTATGTGGTTAAGTCGGCTGGGTAACTCATATGGCTGCCTCTCCCCATATATATCAACATATGGCTAGCATGGCTGCCTCTTGCATTTCAGTTGTTATGTAGGAGTTTATACACCACTATGTCGATGTTTATCCTCAAGATTTACCTGTCGAGTTGCCTCCAATGAGGATCTTCAACATTGCATTGATTTTAGTTCCATGCTCAGTACTTCCCAAACCACCTTACCAAAAACGGAGAAGAACTTCCCACGTTGGAGACCTCTTACATGGCTAAATACAGGAAAACCCTAGTCCTTGTGCAGTATAGGCTCCATAAACTCCTAAGAAATATCGTTCTTAGAGGATGTGCAATGATAATATAGAAATCGAGAGATTTTATTCAATGTCCTGCTTCAAATATTCTCCCCAAGAAAAATGAACCAACTCCCCACTGCCAATGACAAGATTACTGAATTGACAAAAACGCAAAAGACCTTGAATTAAATCTCTTGATTTCTATACACTCAAAAGACTTTGTGACAGTTTCATGGAAGGAAGGATCTTGTGACGTAAATTCAAAAGACAACCACTTACCACGCAACGCAATATGTTTACCAACGAGCTAGCCCCAACAATTGAGTCCTTTCTTGCACGTAAGAACAAAAACTGCATACCCCAACCAACCAACCAACCAACTAATCTTTCCTCCCTTCCTCAATACTGCCACAAAATCGCCAATTATTTTCTTGATATTATTAGCGAATCCCACTTACACGCTAAACGATTGAAAGGTAGTAAACTAGAATGCCAAACAAAACTTATTGAAGTAAAGTACCTTCACCTGTTAGAAAGCAAAGATTGTCATTTGGGGTTTTTGTGACTACTTCCATACCCTAAGTCACCCATACAAACCGAAGTTGTTGAAGGCGATGGACGCACTTGGTGCAGACTCTAGGGAGCATATTTTGGAGAAAAATAACAAATATGACATACATAAATAATTCAAAATTCAAGCATAGGAAAATTGAACTTAGCAAGTTCCAAACACTAAAACAATCATAAGGATCATCTATCCGCCCACAGGAGCACAGGAGAATAACCTATATCAAGGATGGTAGCTGACTAGCACTCACAAGAAGGCCGAAAAGAACTTCTTCTCTAGTATAGCGCGAGAAAAAAACCTGAATATAGTAAGGCAGAGTACCAAAAATGTGGAGAAGCATAAGATTGCTTCTAAAGCAGACAGCAGGGGAAACGAAGGCAGCATCCAGAGAAGTCAATGATGGATTGATTCTCAATGAATACCCACAAGAGAGAAGTAGACATCTTTCTCCAATTTTACCAATGACCAAAATCACCTAGGCCTAAAACTTACAACTTTATTCATGATACAAGTGATCTTAGGAATACATAACAGGAAAACCAATTATTAGGATTTAAAAGTCCAATTCTTGTAAACCAAGAAACTTATTAAAATAAGAAAAGAAACTAAATCCTCTGGGCAAAATATACTGAATTTAATTATTCCTAGAAGACTAATAAATCTTAAAAACTCGTCAATTTGATTAAAAAAAAAAGCTCTTGCATCTTCCTCCCCGATTGAGAAAACTCGTTGTCGAGTTTCCCTCAATCAAAACTGATAGATATGCCTAAACTTTCCTGAAACCGCCTTTGATATGCCTAACCTCGAACAAATTTAATCTTTCTTGATCTAAGCACAAGCACAAAGCTGAGGAGAACGTTTCTTTGGTCTGTTGGATAGCTTGATATTGCTTGTTAATGCCCATTCCTTACAGTCTATTATGATATCAGAGCTTTAGTTTCTAGGAGAGGGTGTTGAATAGCTTTATACATTGCTAGGCCCATTTCCTAACAGCTTAATCTTTTGAAACACTTAGTGATTTAATGAAGTCACCAAGGTATTGGTCTTCAAAATGACATTAGTATTGATGCTGCAAATTGTAATAAGACGTGATAACTTCCCAAAGGAGCTACTTCAAATCACAAGGCTAATATCATGTAGAAAACTCCTCTTAACCACATTATAATCTTTTGAATCCAACTAGCCACTGTGATTGGCTTTGGCAACTATAGGCATGAATCAGCCACTAAAGCTCTTTCCCATACGACGTCCTTATTTAATTGACTCCATGATATCGGCACGAACTAGTCTGCTCAAATCCTCAATATCAGCAATCTTTTCTTTGTTTTCTTTTATAATTTTTCAAATCAATATCAAAAATTTATGGCTTATTCAGTCTACAATTGGATCCAAAATAGAACCTTCACATAAATGGCCACTCAACCATAGCCTCCTTCTCTAATCAGCACTGGTTTAGAGAGAGAGTTGAGGTTGATTACAGTAGGTATCCAAAAGGAGCTCACCACGTGGCACATACCAGCGCACCCACAACCCCTCAGTAAAACAAGGGACTATCACTCTTTAATCCAGACAAGTACATTGGGCACAAAGGCCCTCCACTCCTCCATACAAAGGGACTCCTCCATGGAGCCTTCACGCTACTATACTCAATCCTATGGCATCCCATCTACCTAAACATTAAATAATGCTTTGTTGAGCCTATTGACTCCACAAAACCTTACACAGGGCCCAAGGCCTAGGTACCTTGCTTGGGATCTAAGGAGGCATGCGGTTTGAAGGCTAGACAAAAGGGTTGTGAAAGACCTATGCTACCTAGAACGAAGATCATTCTGGTACACGAAATGGTTACAGGAACGTGATGCGCCACATGTCCTAAATTGTGTACGGTATGGGAAATCTTCTGTCAATTACAAATAGAAGATCCTAAGTTCAATGGTTACAGGAACGTGATGCGCCACATGTACTAAATTGACCACTATCTACTGTTGTCCCCCTCCCTAGTGCTGCAATGAGCCCTCCTCCACCTCCATCAATCTCAAGCCATTGTAGTTCCCGCGATATTCCCAAACTGCCATGTCAAGACCCCTCTTAACATCATACTCCCACAATTACCAACAATCAAGGCGGTCCTCTTAACCAACTCCTAACCTGTATCCTCAATTCACTGAATAGATCCTAAAGTCATGCATCTTGTGCACCCTTATTGCATCTGTACACCGTACACGAGCATATAGACTGCTACGAACTCTTTGCCATGCCACAGTCTAAAGAGAGCAAGATCAGATCTAGTGCGAAATTATGTTGCGGAGCAGGTGGTGGGAAGCAGAAACGCAAGCAATAAAATCACTACTCCTCTTGAAACTCATTGATTCTCAGCAAACACCAGGCTTGATGATATCAACAAATGGTAAATATATGCAAATACCTAAAAGTTGGAAAAAATAAAAATTATTCTCGAATTTTATTAATCATCAAAATCACATAGCCATAGAGCGTACAACTATATATATAATACTAGCAATCCCAAGTGAAAGAGAATTAAATATTAGAAACTATCCCACCCCAAATCTTGTAATCCATGAAACTTAGTAAATTATCGCGAAACTAAATTCTCTTGGCAAATGACACCAAATTAATATAGTCCTGATCTACTAAAAATTCTTCAAAATCAAAGTTCTGAGAAGAGCATGACCACCACCACACATCTAGGAACCCATTGTGAAGTAGTATTTTGTACTTATTTTATTATTTAGCTTTTATGTCAAGTGTAGTCTAGTAAGAGTAGTCTAGTCCTTTGTGTTATTAGGGCTTTTTATATATACCTCCTTTTATTTGTAATCAATAAGAACATTAGATGAATATACCGCTCGTTTGTCTTGCATCCTATCATGGTATCAAAGCTTCCTTGGTAGCCCCCGTTTGCACCCTCTCCGATCGTTTGCATCTTCTCCAACAACCTCCTCTGCGGTCGTTTGCATTTTATCCAGTGACCTCCTCTGATTTTGAATCTCTCTCTTCCCTCTCCTCCACAGAAATCGCAAACCACTGCCGCTACCCGCCCGCCACCGTTGTTGCTCGCTGCCCCCGCCACTCGTCGTGTGCCGTTTTCGCCATGCTCTCTATGGTCTCAAATAGTCTCCAAACGCTTTGTATGTTTGGTTTCATGATGTGGTTCTACAGATTGGTTTTCAACCTAACACGCACGATTCCACTCTCTTTGTTCGCCGCACTCCCCTTGGTTTGGTTCTCCCATTGCTCTATGTTGATGACATGATTCTTACTAGCTCTGATTGTGCTGCTGTTGACGAGGTAAAACATCATTTATTTCAGGATTTTGAAATAAAAGACTTAGGTCATCTCTAGTATTTCCTTGGCATTGAGGTCGCCTCTTCTCTAAAAGTCTTTTTTTTACTCAGACTAAGCATGCAACCGACGTTCTTCATTGTACTCAACTTACCGATGACAAAATCGTTGATACCCCTATTAAGCTAGTTTTCTGCTACTGATGCAATTCCCCTTGCTGATTCTACTGAGTATCGTGAACTCGTTGGCTGTCTTGTTTATCTCACTATCACACAACCCGATATTGCCTACACTGTCCATGTTGTTATTCAGTTCGTTTGTTCTCCTCGGTCTACACATTGGGCCGCATTGCTGCATATCTTGCGTTATATTCGTGGCTCCATGTTTCAAGGTTTACTTCTCTCTTCTTCTTCGGACTTGACTCTCTGTGCTTATACTGATGCTGATTGGGCTGGGGATATCTCTGATCGCAAATCTACCTCTACCATTTGTGTCTTTCTGGGTGACTCTCTTATTTCATGGAAAAGTAAGAAACAATCTGTCATTGACCGTTTTACTGCAGAAGCAAAGTATCGTATCATGGCTCATGCTACCTCTGAAGTCGTTTGGCATCGTTGGCTTTTATCGAATATGGGTGTTTTATTTTCTTCTCCTACTCCTCTTTACTGTGACAACAAGAGTGCTATCCAAATTGTTCATAATTCGGTCTTCCATGAGTGCACGAAGTATATTGAAATTGATTGTCACTTCGTTCGCTATCATCTTCAGTCCGACACCATTGCTCTACCTTTTGTCTCCTCTTCCCTTCAGCTGGCGGACTTCTTCACCAAGACGCACACCACGGCTCGTTTTCGTTTCCTCCTTGACAAACTATCGATACTCTTCGGCCTCGCATCCTTAGTTTGAGAGGAGGAGGGGGGGGGGGGGGGGGGGTGAGGTATTATTTTGTATTAGGGCTTATTTTATTATTTAGCTTTTATGTCAAGTTTAGTCTAGTCTTTTGTGTTATTAGGGCTTTTTATATATACCTTTCTTTTACTTGTAATCAGTAAGAACGTTAGATGAATATACCACTCGTTCGTTTGCATCCTATCACCCGTATCACACACATTGCCTGTATCATACACATCTAGGAGCTCATTTTTTAATTCTGTTTGAAAATATTAATGAGGGTCGTTATGTCTTTAACCAATAGATTTGTTTTCTATATATATTAATGATAATAGTGTGTAAAAGTTAAGTGAATTAACTCTAATCATCCTTTTGCTAATAAAATGGTATCAGAACTTACACATAGTCGTCATTTTGCTGCCGCCATCTTACACCATCATCGTTGCCGTCAATCTCCTCTGACTTCGTCGGCGGCTTTGCAAGCATAGGTCAATATCTAGTAGGGAGAGAGAGGCACAAATTCTAAAACTCTCTAGTGAACTCTTGAACTCTCTCAATCTCCATTGTCGATCGTCATTGTTAAGAGTTTGTCCCAGAGTGATTAATTATTATCTCTAAAACTAGTACATGAGCTTGGATGGCCTCTCCACTCATTGCCAAATTGATTTTGAGTTGGATGCTTTAACATGACATCAGAAATAGGGTTTCAAAGGCTTTTGGACAAGACTTTCTTGGTTGATTGCATGTCTTGTTGTTTATGCCTTAAGTGCACCTTGTTTCATTATGATCCACAAGGAACTCTGTCCATTTGATCCGAATCCTAATCTTCTTCCAAATTACTCAGTTTACCTCTCCAGGTGCGAGTCAGGGTCGCATGTGCAGGAGAGTGTTAAGAGTATGTCCCATATTGATTAATTACCTCCAGAACTAGTATATGAATCTGGGCGGCCTCTCCCCTCGTTGTTAATTGATTTTGAGTTTGATGCTTTAACAACTATCATCAACATCATCGATCTTCATCGTCATAGTCGATAAGCTACAAACATTGACTCCAACCCAACCCCTGTTCGCATCAATCTGTTACAGAAATCGACTCGAAACCATGTTCACCTCTAACCTCTATCTGATCTGTTCATAACTCCAAAACCTATTTTCGTTTGTTGTGTTCGCTGCTGGCCCTCACACCAAGGTTGTGAGATCTCTCTCCAAGATCTCCATGTTTGTTGTTGCCTGGTAGATGATCATTGTTGTTGCAAAATTTCTGATTGTTGGATAGCTGATTACTGTTGACTCCTTTTGTTCACTTAATGTTCGTTGTTCACAGTTTGTTGGTATTCTCTCATGTCAGTAAGTATTCTTTGTTTTGATTTTGATGAGTATCATAATATTGGTTGTCGCTTTTGTTATGCAATGTTGGATTCAGAAGTTCCAATCCTCGTTGTGATTCTTTGTTGTTGATATATGTTGCCCCATGATCAGGAGGTAGTTATTATTCGTCTGATTGGGTGGTCGTTTCATGCACCTTACCATGGCTTCTCAATATTTTTTTATTCTACTTCTACTATTGCTATTGGTTTTTCTGGGTCTCCTTTGTCTCCTTATATGATGTTCAGTGCTTCTACACGGTTAAATGACAAAAATTATGTTCCTTAGGCTAACGCAGTTGAGATATATTTTCTGGACAAGGTAAAGTTTTATTTCTTGGCTGACTAGGAAGCACGGATACCGATATGGGATACGGATACGATACGATATGGATACAGCAATACGGCAAAACCTAAAACAATAGGATACGGATATGTCGGGGATATGGCTATAAATTTTTTTTTTAAAAATAATTATCGGTTATGTACTATGCATAAAAAGAAGCCAAAAGAACTAGAAGAGTAGTTGAATTGCTAATAACATTATACCAATCATTTAGCACAAGTTAATTTTCAAACGTCATTCAAAATAGAAAGAAAGTGACTAAAGTCTAAATCAAGAAATGATAATTCCTATTAATTTTTATCCATATCAACATTCAATTACATCCTCTCCGCCTTCATCGGAGAATATTATACCTTCTATATTCGGCTCATCAAGGAAAAGACTAGCAACTTCAAGTATACCAGCACCCTCAAGCGAATCAAATGCATCTTCCGCCGTACTCCTAAAGTATCCGGCCGTACCCTAGAAGTATCCACCGAGTATCCGAAAAGTATCCGAAATTAAAATGATTTAATTTTAATGTTGGATACTTATTTGGCGTATCCGATACGTATCGGGGTGTATCGAGTGAGTATCGGTATCGGAGAAGTATCCGATACGGGTACGTGACTAGTTTCGGAGTATCCGTGCTTCTAAATCACTGCATGGACAGCTGAGGATGCTTGATTTGCATTTAGTTATGGAATAGTATAAAGCCTCATATTAACAACACAATAATTTTTCTACCTACTTCCAAACTCACGGGCATCAAGCTCAAGAGTTATGTTCTGGAGTTAAAATCTACAAAACATCAAACTTATTTTTCACTTGCTCTCGGTGATACTTCTTTAAAAATTATTATTCCAAGTTCTATGGTATCTTTGAGGAACTCAATATCTGTCAGCCTATTTTTGTTGATATCCAAGTTATGCAGCTACAACGTGAATCTATGCATGTGGCTCAATTCCTGTCTAGTCTTCTCTCGTCATATGATCCTATTTGTTCATCGCTTATGTGAGCCCCGAGACTTGCCATCTTAGGTCTTCAGTTGTCTTCGTCATGCCTCATTATTTCTGCCTAGGCCACCACTTCTCTAGTAGTTATCTATCTCGTGGTTCCCATCGTGGTTGTCGAAACTCATTGGGGAAGTGGTCGAGGAGGTTTCGGCGGCGACTCTGGTTGTGGTGGCCATTCGTAAGGGGGAGGTGGTCGCGGTCGTGGTTGCGCACCTTGCCACTACACATATTGTAATGGTAGTAATCATACTGCTGATGTCGGGATCTTCATGGTCGCTCTGCCGCTTATAGGGTTACTGTGTCTGAGGATAATAGACAACATATACCTAGTTGTTCTAGCTCAGCTCTGCGTGTGGCTACTATAACCGAGGATGAGTACCATTGACTTCTCAACTACCGTCTTCCTCCACTGCTATGTTCATTCTAAAAAATTCCTCTAGCTTGTCTTGCTACCAATACTTCTTTGGTTATTGATTCAAGTGCTTCTGATCATATGATTGGTGTTTCTGATATCCTGTCTAGTAGTCCTCTTGGGAAACCTATTTATATCACTTTAGCCAATGGTTCTGCTACTAATGTTGCTAGTTTAGGTTTAGTTGCTTTAAATTCAGCATCAACTTTGGATTTTGTTTTATATGTTCCCTGTTTTCCTATTAGTCTTATGTGCGAGAACTGTCCCAATTATGTATTTATTTTGTTTCCGATTGTTGTATTTATAGGATTCTTGAGAGGTTGGGGGTTTAATTGTAAAACCCGGTTGTTCGGAGCTATTTTGAGAAGTTGTGGAACATGGGTATAGAAGTATAATTAACTGATTTTTAAGTATAGAAATATATTTTTATTTTAAAATCCTCAATTTCTTATTTCTTTCCAGACTTTCCTACGTAACTATCTCAAACCCCCTTATTCCTTCTTTCAAATTTTGGCCAATCGGAGGCCTTACGTTTAGAGTTTCAAGAAATGCAAAGGAGGAACACCAATTCTTGCATCGAGGGCCTCCAATTAAGCCCAAGATTGATAGCATTAGTGGGATTTTGGAGTAGATCGGCTTTCGTGAGGAATTTTTGAAAACTTCATGTAGTTTTCGGTCATAATGTTGATTAAACCTAGTTTTGATCATAAGTAAAAGCGTGGGTGTATTTTTGGTTGATTATAGCATGATTTCGTATAGGTTGTGTTGAGTTTTTTGGGCTATTTTTGCGAAGTAAACGAGTTTGGAAGTTTTCTCACCAAATCTGGAAAATCGCGTAGAAAAGTGTACTCACGGCCAAAACAATGAACCTAACGGCCACAAACTTAAACCTCGCAGTCGCCACTTTGTTCCTCGCGGCTGCAAACTTGAAAATTATAATTTTTGCAAAAACTGTTTTGGCCCATGTTTTTGGACAAAGAACATGCTTTGGCCGCTCAGGCAACCTGATAAAAATTGAAAATTTTCATCATTAATTCTGCAATGGATGTTTTGATTGGTTATGCATGTTGTTCGGGTCAGGAACAAGCTGTCTAGTGTTCACATGGTTATGGGTTAGTGTCATGGCTTACAAGTGAGCGGTATCCTGTCGGTATTAGTTCGAGAACTCAATAATGGTGCAAGTCTGAAGAAAGTTACAAATGAGGGGTATCCTGTCGGTGTAAATCCGAGAACACTGTGGCAGTGCAAGACCGTGGATATTGCCGAGTGAGGGGTGTCCCATCAGTGCCATTCCGATCTCAGAAACAGTGGAAGACCGGAAGCAATGTATAGACGAGCATAAGGAGTTGGTACTCGTGTACCAACATTGGTTGCTGGTTGTAGCATTGTCACATGTCATGCATGTGTTTTACTTGAGTATATTAGCATGTGTATAATCATTTTCGAAACTAGTTTTAGTCTCTTCATTATTCCGTTTTCAACATGTTTTCTTATACGAGCTTATATGTTGCAAGTAACCATTTTATAAGAAATGATGGAAAACCAAGGAACTAGAGCCTTGGAAGGATATATATGAAGTCTTGTATTGATTATTTACTGAATGATTTGTATTTTATTTTGTTGGGAGGTTGTTACCCGGTTTGTTGGAAATTATGTGAAATTGAGCATTGATGTAATAATATTGAGATATATTTGGCTTTGTTTTATATTGGTAATGTATTTATGGTTTGTTTTCAGTTCATTTCATACTCTTGGAGTTTGGGGTGTGACATTATGTCTGTAATAAGATTACCAAGTTTTTAAATTATTCCATCATATTTTTCCAATTGTTGTATCTTTTAGGATCTCACAATGGAGAAGAAGATTGATGGTGGTGCTAAATGTGGTGGACTATACTACTTTGTCGCTGACGAACACCCTCATTCTTTTGCACTCCCTTCCTCTGTTTCATCCGACCAACATCATTGTCGCTTGGCCATACATCTCTCCAGAACTTCAAACACATGGTTCCATCATGTGATCGTGTTGAGATTTTACCTTGTGAACTATATGCCTTCAACGGTACTGGGGGGGTCAGATTCCATACACTGTGTTGTTTCTTGATCGTCCACTACATTCTTTACCTCCCAAAGTTTTCTGGTACACATGCTATATTCATGCTCTTGATCCTACTTGCAATGAACTTGATCCCTGGTCCATTAAAAGTGTTTCTTGGTTACTCTCGCACTCGGAAAGAATATAAGTGCTACTCTCCTCTCTTAATCATCATTTTGCATGTGCTGATGTTACATTTAGTAAGTTCCTTCTCTACTTTCCGAGTTCTTCTTCGACAAACCCATCTCATTATATGCTCATTTTGGTTCCATCACCACCGCCACATCCCACAATGCCGCCATGGCAAGTGTATGCCCGCCAGCCCAAAGTTCCATCTCAGTCCACCATTTCATTGCTTCCTCTATTGTGTCATCCGGTGGCTTCTCTTCCTCTTGCCCTTTGTAAAGGTAAATGTGTTTGTACCTCTCATCCTATTGCTCAACATCTTGCATATGATCATTTGTCTCCTCCTTTTTTTGCATTTGCTATTTTTTTTCTTCTGTATTTGTTCCTAATAATGTTCAGGAGGCCTTGTCTATTTATGCGTGGCGAACAGCTACGGAGGATTTCGTCAAAATGATATTTGGACTTTGGTTCTTCTTCCTTCTAGGAAACTCACTGTTGGTTGTCGTTGGGTGTTTACTGTGAAGTAACGTCCCGACGGGTCTGTTGACTGCTACAAAATCCGTCTTGTTGGCAAGGGCTATATCTAGTCTTTTAGGGTTGACTACGCTAAAACATTTTCCTTGATTGCTAAGATTGGCTATATTCAACTGCTTCTTCTCTTGCTACCAATCTTGGTTGGCATTTGCTTCAATTGGATGTTAAGAATGTCTTCTTAAATGGTGGTCATCTAGAGGAGGTTTACATGGAGCAACCACCTGGGTTCATTGCTCAGGGGGAGCCTACTCTAGTGTGTCGCGTTCGCAAAGCTCTTTATGGTCTTGAGCAATTTCCTAGAGCCTGGATTGGCAAGTTCAATGATGCAGTTTGCAATTTGGCCTACATCGCTGTCAGTCTGATCATTCTGTCTTCTCTCTCACATTTGACGGGGGTAAGATAGTGGTAATTGTTTATGTGGATGATATTATCATAACAGGTAATGATTGATGAGTTGAAAACCTTCCTCCAACGTCAGTTTCATACCAAGGACTTGGACAAGCTGCGATATTTCTTGGGTATCGAAGTGGCGAGATTTAAGGATGACATTAATCTATCTGAGAGTAAATATGTCCTGAATATTTTGGAGAACACTGGTTTATTAGGATCGCGACTAGTGGATACTCCTATAGATCCAAATGTCGAACTTTATGTTGATCAGGAGAAGTTACTTTCTAACCCTGACCAGTATCGTTGTTTGGCTTAAAAGTTGAACTATCTTACCATCACAGGTCCTGATATCTTATTTGTTGTTAGTATCGTGAGTCAATTTATGTTTGCTCCGTGTTGGCCACATTGGGAAGTTGTTCTTAGAATTGTTAATTACCTCAAGGCTCATCCAGGACGTGATTTATTCTATAGAGCTAATGGCCACTTGGGGGATGAAGGCTTCCGATTCAGAACGAGCTGGAAAACCATTTGACAGGAAATCAACTACAAAATAATGCACATTCCTTGGTGAAAATCTTGTTACTTGGAAGAGTAAGAAACAGATGGTGGTTGTGCAGAAGCGAAATATAGAACCTTTGCTCATATTACTTGTCAGATTGTGGGTGCACTCTTTTCTTGAAGAGATAGGATTCAGTGTGCCATTGCCTATGAATCTCTACTGTGATAATCAAGCAGCAATTCAATATTGCATCTAATCTGGTCTTCCATGAGAGAACTAAGCACATTGAAGTTGATCGTCATCTAGTTCGAGAAAAGTGAATTGATGGTTTGATAGCTACTCTATTTATGTCTACAGGGGCTCAGTTAGCTGATATGTTTACTAAACCACTATTTGAGTCTCGATTAGAGTTATTGTGTAACAAGCAGACACATTATGATATTTATTATCCAGCTTTAGGAGGAGTTTTAGGAAATATGTATTAGTGAGTGAGGGTAGGTATATCTTTAACCAATATACTTGTTTCCTATATATTAATGATAATTGTGCGTTATGGTTAAGTTAATTAACCCTAATCATCTTTTTCCTAATAACAAATTAATCATCAAACTAGCATAGCCATAGAGCTTACAACTACATATATAACATGTTAGAATAGTAATGGTTAAATTGTTATTAATGTTTAGTTGCAAGGGTATTATTGTCCTTTCATGTAATTAGGGTTACCTAGGGTTTCTAGGTTTTCTCTATATATTGATGTATTGGCCCCTTGTAACATTATCACTCAATAATACAATTCTCCTTTCTCTAGTTTCACAACATGGTATCAGAGGATAAGATCTAGGCCTGTGGAATACTCACTTTCCGGCGGGCGGCTTATGCCTTGGCGCCGTCCGCCGGTTGCCGCCGGCTGCATCAGGGTCCTGTTGTCAACGAGTTCAAGCTTCACGTCTGTTTTACTCGCAAAACCTTTTGTCGTCACATTGATAAGTGGTTCAATTTTGCTTTCCGGAAGTCTGTTAAAAGACTTTGCCCCAGGTTGCCATCGTCTGGTCTCTGTTTTCACGAACCCTCGTCATCGTCTGGTCTCTATTTTCACGAACCCCCCTGATGTGCCGCACTCTCTGATGTTGTTCCACCTCTGATGCTGTCCGCCTCCATCTGCCGCGCCTCTGGTTTCTCACCCGCTAGTCTCTGGTTCTGTTTCTTCCGCCTCTGGTTCCCTTATCTGTTCTTGCCATCTCTGGTTTGGTGTTTGCTGTTTCGCCCTCTTCCAGTGAGATGGAAATCTCTGGTAGCGGAAACTAGGGTTTCGAAGAGAAATTGCTTCTGCCCCTCAAGTTTGTTTTGATTATAGTTTGATTCCAAAACTTTGCAATATTTGATTTTGGTCCCTACAGTTTAGACTTTTGGTGAATTTATGGACAAGTCTTTCTTTTGTTGGTTGGTTGTTAAATCCCCGTTTGGTGTGCCAAGTGGCCCCAAGTTGTGCCGTGTGGCACCTTGTTGTGATCCTTGTTGGGTCCTTTGTTTCTCTCTTCCCGTGCGATTCGGGGTTCGCATGTGAGGGGGAGAACTTGTCCCATATTTCTTTGTTAGTTATATTCTACTGCATTTGTTTGGGTACCAAAATTAGTGACTCTTTAATGAGATCGAAGTTGTCGAGGAATCGAAGTTGTCAAAGACATCAGTTGGAGCATCTCTTTTTCATGTTGGCAAACCCATAATGCTCTCCATGCTCGCATCATGTGTTTGAGGGGGAGTGTTAGAATAGTAATGGTTAAATTGTTATTAATGTTTAGTTGCAAGGGTATTATTGTCCTTTCATGTAATTAGGTTTACCTAGGGTTTCTAGGTTTTCTCTATATATTGATGTATTGGCCCCTTGTAACATTATCACTCAATAATACAATTCTCCTTTCTCTAGTTTCACAGGCATACAAAATAGAAACCTAAAGTATTAGATAGTAACGCTAAATCTTGTAATCCATGAAACTTAGTAAATTATCGCGAAACTAAATTATGTAGGCAAACTATATCAAAATTAATATAATCATGATCTACTAAAAATTCTTCGAAATCAAAGTTTTAAGACACGCATTACCACACCAGACATCTAGGAGTCCGTATAATACATACTACCTAACTTGGTTCTAAGATACATTCTCCACATCATTGCTTAAGTTACCTCTTTAAATCTTATGAAACAAAGCCTAAATTTCTGTTTGAAACATCCATTTTGCCACCAATGAAAAGGAAGCTTAACATATGGATTCCTTCCTCTCCAAAGCTCCTAGGCTGTATAAAGATAGCTAGACATATCATTGAAGACACATTGAGTACAAAAGATATACAATGGGCATTCTAAACACACTGGTTTTCTACTGTCATCCCTTCTGATACTGCCATGAGCCCTCCTCCACCTTGATGGTCTCAAGCCATTGTAATGCATGCGATATTTCCGGACGCCAAGTCAAGTCCACTCTTACCTCGTACTTACCAAGGATCAAGGTGGTCTTCTTAACCAACTCATCCCCAGTCATAGTTATTTAACGCGAGAGATGCACCGAGACGCAAAAGTTTCTTGGGGTCTAGGCACCAGGCAAAAAAGTGCGAGCTGGCGCACCTAGGCGAGAGAAAATAACATGCACCAATACAACAAATGGTAAACACCAATATTAATAAATTCGAGTGAGTATATCACTTAAAAAGCCATAAAAACATCTAACAAATGTCAAATAGTCGACAACACTTGAATAAAGAAGAACTGAAGCGCCAAAAATTGAGGTTTGAACATAGAAAAGGAAAAAAAAACTATATATGTATCATTGTGTATTACGTGTACTGTATAGACATAAATTATATATACAGTGTATATGTAAAGATAATATTGTATATATACTTATGTATAGAACATAAAGTGTATATACATATACTGCATACACATAATTGATAATACTATTATACGTTTTGTATACAAAATCAATATCTAGGCACACAAGAGAAAGGAGGAGAGCTAGGTACCTTCAGCAGAGGAAAGAAAGATAAAAAAGCAACTAGTAGAAAGAGGAGAAAATGCGGCCGCCGGGGGGGGGGGGGGGTTTATGTTTAGTCTCCCTTTTCTTTAGGTTAAAAAATGCACGTCTTTTCTGTGCCTCGCGTTTTATATCGCCTGCCACCTCGAGTTTAAAAGCACACCTCTTCTAAGTCGCCTCGCCTCAAGCCTCTTCGGGTGCACTACCTTCGCTTTGCACCTAGGGGCACGCCTTAGTGCCCCTTTCACAAGTGTCTCATGTATCCTCAATATGTTGAATAGATCTTCTAGTCATGCATCTTGTAACAGCCTTATTGCGTTTGTACACACGATTATATTGACCGCTACAAAATCCTCAACCACAGCACTGTCTAGAATAGAGAGAGAGATCTAGTGAGACATTATGTAGCGGAGCGGGTCGTGGGAAGTATAATCTTACGCAACAAGATAACAACAGCTCTTAAAACCCATTGATTCTTCGCCAACACCAGGCTTGAGGTTATTGACAATTGGTTAATATATACAGGTACCCAAAAGTTGAAGTAAATAGAAACCATTCTCGGATTCAATTAATCATCAAAATCGGATAGCCATAAAGTTACAACTATATATAGGATATAGCAATCCTAAGAACAAAAAAAACAAATCTTGTAATCTATGAAACTTAGTAAATTATTAAGAAACTAAATTCTTTAGGCAAACAATACCAAATCAGTATAAGCCTGGTCCATTATGGGGTGTTTGGGAGCCAATTATTTTTTAGATTCTAGATTCTATATTGTAAATAAGAGATTATTATAACGACAAACTGTAAAAGTTTTGGGATGATAACGCACAGAATATATTTTGTAGAAAGATACTGTGTAAATTTACATAACGAATCTAAAAAGCTTCTCCAGAGATGATTCGAGAATTATACATTCTCCGGTTCATTTTTCAGAATGCATTATGGTATAACACATTCTGGAATCGGTGGCCAAACACCAAAAATAAAAAACAATAAAATGCAAAATGCATAATACATGCGGCCAACACCTAAAAATTCTTCAAAATCGAAGTTATAAGAGGAGCATGACCACACCAGACATCTAGGGTTCCGTATCATACACACTGCCTAACTCAGTTCTATGGTACACTCTCCAAATCATCGTTTAAATTACGTCTTTAAATCTCATGAACCGGAGCCTAAATTCATATTGTAAGACTCATAACATTCCTTTTTTTGCCACCAATGAGGAGGAAGCTTGACATTTGGATTCCAAAGTTCCTAGATAGTATAAAGATGGCTAACCACAGCATTGAAAACGAGCATGCTAAACACTCAGGTTGACCACTCTCTCTTGTCATTCACCTTTCTCTAATGCTGCCATTAGCCCTCCTCCACCTCAAATGGTCTCAAGCCATTGTAGAGCTTGCAATATTTCCAAACGGCCAAGTCATGTCCGCTCCTCCTCGTACTCCCACAATTACCAACAATCAAAGTGGTCCTCTAAACCAACTCCTCTCACATATCCTCAATCCGTAGAATAGATCCTCAAGCCATGCATCTCGTGTAGCCTTATTGCGTTTGTACACAAAAGCATATTGACCTCTACGAAGTCCTCGAACATGGCATGATTTAGAATAGAGAGCAAGATCTAGTGTGACATTATGTAGTGGAGCGGGTGGTGGGACGTAGAATCTTGCAAAACAAGATCACAACAACTTTTCTTAAAGCCTTTCAATTCTATGCAAACACTAGGTTTGAGGCTATCAACAACCGGTTAATGCATCCAAATACCAAAATGTTGGAAGAAAATAGAAACCATTTTCTTATTTATTAATCATCACAATTGCGTAGCCATAAATCTTACAACTACATATACAATACTAGCAATCCCCAAAATACCAAAGAGAAAACAAATTATTAAAAACTGTTAAAAGTTTTATGTGTGTAGCACTGTAACTAGATTAGGTTTAGGATTTGTTTCCCTATGTAAAATAGAACTAGAATTAGTTAGAGTTATAGTTAAATTAGGATTCATTTTACTTGTATAAATATTACACTTGATGAATAAAACAATCATCCTGAACCATTAAAATAAACATGGTATTAAAGCGGGATTAAAAACCCTAGCCGTCACCCACCACAAAACCCTAGCCACCATCGTCGGAATCTGGCACCGCAGTTTCCATCACCGTTGGTCAGTGTGTTTGCTGTTGAACGTCTCTCTCGTTCGCTTTGGCTTCCTATCACGACAAGCCCAATTTCCGGCGACCCACTATTTCCAGTTTCCAGCAACCACCATTTCCAGATCCAGTTCCCAGATCCAGTTATCACTCTCCAGCGACCCTCTGTTTTTCAATTTTCGGCGACCGCTGCCTGCTCTGTTTCCAATTTACAGTGACCCTCTGACTACTACCGCCGCCGCTCAAACTATTGTTGCCATTCTCCTTTTCAGTTTCCAACAGCTAGATCGTATGTTGTTGCTTAGAGCACTCTCTCTGATTAGCTGCTGCTTTGATTCGCAACTTATCTGTGTTTGCTCAACCGACTCAGCCACCATACAGATCAGTCTCTGGTTCGGTGTTTTTTAACCGCTTCCGCTAATCTTTTTTTTCCGGTCATTGGTTGTTTTTTTGGGTCTCTTTCATTCCAGATATGGCTACAAATCTAAAATCTGTGGATCCAAAACCTGTTTCAACGGGTACCTGTTTCAACGAGTTCATCTGGTTCTACAAACACTGTGAGCAACTATGACCGGCCCAACGAACGGACCTTTGACAACGCTCAATTGGATATCTGTTCTATCAAATTGAACGATACCAATTATCTGATTTGGTCTGCACTTTTACATTAGCTATTAAAGCCCGTGGGATGTCCGAGTTTATTGAGGGTCCTGTTCTTCCTCCCAATGAGAGTGAGCTTGTTGCACTTCAACGCTTTTAAGCTCAGAAATTTTTAGTCATGACCTGAGTATTTACCTCAATGCAGGATGACATTCGTCACACCTTTCTGCTCCTAGATATCCCGTATAAGATTTGGACTGCTGCAGCCCAAACTTACTCGGTAATAATGCACAGTGTTTTGAGTTGAGAAAGCGCCTTCGCACGTCGGATCAGTACCAACGGTCTGTCGCTGTGTATTATGCGGAGTTAAGTGAAGTCTAGTAGGAGTTTGACTACTACCAGGGCTTTCAGGCTGTTTGTCCTGCTGATGCTGCAACTTGGCTAAAAAGATTGGAGAAAGACCACGTTTATGACTTCCTTGCTGGCCTAGATATCAAATATGATCAGATACGTGTAGAGGTGTTGGGACGTGTTCCTTTTTCATCTTTAGGTGAAGCTTACGCCATTGTCCAGCATGAGTAGAATCGGAGGGGTGCTATGGTGCAGATGACTCCTCCTGATCGTTCTTCTTTGCTTGCCGCCCCTTCACGAGTGGTAAGTCTCATTCTAGTGTCAGCAACGGGGCTCTGGATCGTGAGTCTTTCAAGTGTGACTATTGCAATAACCTCAGTCATACCAAAGATTTTTGTTGGAAGTTACATGGCCGCCCCCACCCGTGGGCGAGGAGGCGGCCGCAGTGGTCGTGGTCATGGCTCCGGGCGTTCTCAGGCCCAGGCCCATGTTTCGGAGTCGGCTTCTGTCACCTTGCCAGATTCTGGATTCAATACTGGAGTTTAAGCATCTTTTGATCATATTGGTGGATTTTCTCAGGGGAAAATACAAGCTCTCCGACGCCTTTTGGCTCAAGCTGATTCTCCATCTATCATAACTTCTGCTTCCACAACAGCCTCCAGATCATCCAATTTTGCTCACACGGGTATTCCAGTTAGTGCTCTTACTGTCTCTTCTGTTGTTCCCTAGATTATCGATTTTAGTGCTTCTGATCATATGACAGGTTGTTCCTCCGTCTTTGATTCTTACTCGACTTGTTCTAGTAAGGATAAAATTAGAATAGCTGACGAATCATTCTCTGCTATCTCGGGAAAAGATTCCATTCCCTATTCTCTCTCCTTGTTTATCTCTTTTGTTCTACATATTCCAAATTTTGCTACTAACCTCCTGTCTATTAGTAATATTACTCTTTTTGCAAATTGTTCAATAACTTTCTTTCATACTCATTGTGTTTTTCGGGAACTGGATCTGGGAAAAAGTTTAGTTCGCTATTCTCCCTCCTTGTTTCTCTCTTTCATTCTACATATTCTAAATTTTACTACTAACCTTCTGTTTGTTAATAATATTACTCGTTCTGCAAATTATTCAGTGACTTTTTTTTCTACTCATTGTGTTTTTCAGAAACTAGAAACAGGGAAGGTGATTGGCAGTAGTAAAGCACATGGTGGTTTCTACTTCTTGGACTCTGCACCCCATACAACTCCTTCGCCCATGTCATGTGATCAAACTCTACAAGCAACTACAAATTCTGCACTTTCTCTGTTACACCAGTGGCACCGTAGATTAGGTCATCCCTCTTTTGGAACCTTAGAAAAAATAATTTCTCATTTAGTTCAACATTGTCCTAGGAGTCAGTTTTTTTGTGAAGTTTTTTTGTGAAGCCTGTGAGTTTGGAAAACATAAACGTTCTTTTTATGCACCTATTAATAAAAGAAATGACACTCCGTTTATGGTTATTCATTCCGATGTCTGGAGCCCTTCCGCCATTCACTCTCTAAAAGGTTATAGGTGGTTTGTCACTTTTATTGACTGTTTTTCTTGTCTAAAGATAACATCTTTTCTTGTTTTCAATCCTTTCATGCTGTGGTTCGCACTCAGTTTGATTCATAGATCAAAATTCTCCGTAGTGACAACGGCATTGAATATATTGATAGGAATTTTCGGGATTTTCTAAATGTCAATGGTATACTTTTTCAGACCACTTGCGTTGACACTCCACAACATAATGGAGTTGCCGAACACAAAAATAGACATCTTGCTAAGGTTGCTCGCTCTCTTTTATTCACTAAGAATGTTCCTAGATTTTTATGGGGCAAAGCCATTTTAACTGTCATCTACCTTATAAACTGCTTACCATCCAGTGTTCTCCTCTTTAAAACCCCTCTAAAGTGTCTCCCTAACAGCTTTCGCGTTACGACCCTTCCTCCGCGAGTTTTTGGCTGTGTGCTTTTTGTTCATGCCTATCGTCCTTCAGGTGGCAAGTTAGGTTCTAAAGCCCACAAATGCATTTTCATTGGGTACTCCCCCACCCAAAAGGGCTACAAATACTATGAGTCTTCCTCTAAAAAGTTTTATGTCTTTATGGATGTCACTTTTTGGGAGTCTTAGTCGTTTTACTCTCCCTTTATTCCATCTCTTCCGCGGGAGTCTAGTAAGGAAGAGATGTCTACCTGGTATACTCACATTGAGGGGGAGCCAATGTCTGTTGAAGGGGCAGCCACACTTGACACACATGACAACCAGAGTGAGGGGGAGCCTATATTAGCTAAAAGAGTGCGCCATACATGACATTGGTGGTGATATGGAGGAACGGCTACACCAACTACAACAGATTGACTTAAAAACCTACACTAGCCAAAAGAACAAAATGTCCTCATATGCAATACCATCTTGTCCATCACAATTGTCTACTCCAATTCCCGATTCCTCGGCTGATCCATTTGGTAATGACTCTTCTCTCATTAAAACTCGCTTTACCGATCCTAATTTTGATTCTGATAGTCTTACTATTGCTCTCTTCGAAAAGGTGTTAGATCATGTATTCAACATCCCATTTCCCAGTTTGCTTCTTATGATCGTTTATCTCCTTCGTATCTGTTAGAATAGTTTATGTTTGTTTAGTGTTTGTTTAGTCCCACATCGCCTATGTTAGGCTTGTGGATTTGTTCCTAGTAATATAAATAAAGTGATTACGTCGTCATTTTGTGTGTGCTGATGTTACGTTTAATGAGTCACTCCCTTTCCATTCACAGTCTGCCCTTACTCTTCCCTATGGCCGTCCCTTCTGGTACTGCCCCTCCAAACCCTTTTTATTCACAGGTGTATGTTCGTCGTTCAAAAACACCACAAGTGCCACCTCAGCCAGAGCCTTCTCAACCAGCAGGTCCACCACCGCTCACTGCTCCATCGTCCCCTCCGTTGCGAGATCCTGACAGTCTTGATCTTCCTGTTGCCAAGCGTAAAGGTACTCGATCGTGCACTATTCATCCCATTGCTAAATTTGTTTCTTCTACTCATCTGTCTCCATCCCTTCGTGCTTTTACTACTTCCATGTCTTCCGTTTTTGTTCCTAACACTGTTCAGGAAGCCTTCTCTTTGTCTGAGTGGCGGATAGCTATGGAAGAAGAGATGTCTGCTCTTCATCATAATGGCACTTGGGAGTTGGTTCCTCTTCCTGCTGGTAAATCTACTGTTGGCTGCCGCTGGGTTTTCACTGTCAAGTATCTCCCTGATGGTACTGTTGAGCGTTATAAAGCTCGCCTGGTTGCCAAAGGCTACACCCAGACTTTTGGTGTTGATTACTCGGAGACGTTCTCCCCCGTTGCCAAACTTGGTTCTGTTCGCATTCTTATTTCTCTTGCCGCCAATCTTGGTCGGCCATTGTTTCAGCTGGATGTTAAAAATGCCTTCCTCCATGGGGATCTCCAAGAGGAAGTTTACATGGAGCAACCACCTGGGTTTGTTGCTCAGGGGGAGCATACTCAGGTATGTCGGCTTCGCAAAGCTCTATATGGACTTAAGCAGTCTCCTCGAGCGTGGTTTGGCAAGTTTAGTGATGCAGTCTTACGGTTTGGCATGCATCGTAGTCAATCTGATCATTCTGTGTTCTCTCTCACTTCTGACCGGGGGAAAATATTGTTGATTGTCTATGTGGATGACATTATCATTACTGGTAATGACCAGCGAGGGATTGATGAGCTGAAAACCTTCTTACATCAGCAGTTTCATACTAAGGATTTGGGAAAACTTAGATACTTCTTGGGTATTGAAGTGGCCCGATCCAAAGAAGGTATTAGCTTGTCACAGAGAAAGTATGCGCTGGATATTCTTGAGGATACAGGTTTATTGGGAGCTAGGCCTGTTGAGACTCCTATGGATCCTAACATCAAATTATGTGTGGACCAGGGGGAGTTGCTCCATAGTCCTGATCAATACCGTCGGTTGGTTGGTAAACTCAATTATCTTACGATTACACGTCCTGATATCTCATTTGCAGTAAGTCTGGTAAGTCAGTTTATGTCTGCTCCTCGTCATCCACATTGGGAGGCAGTTCTTAGAATTGTGAAGTATCTTAAGTTACATCCAGGACGCGGTTTGTTTTACCGAGCTAGTGGACATCTACACATTGAGGCATTCACTGACTCTGATTGGGCAGGGGGACCATCCGATAGGAGATCTACTACTGGCTATTGTGTATTCCTTGGTGGCAATCTGGTTAATTGGAAGAGTAAGAAGCAGACAGTAGTCGCACGGTCCAGTGCAGAGGCAGAGTATAGAGCAATGGCACATACCACGTGTGAGATTGTATGGCTGCGATCATTTCTAGAGGAGATAGGGTTCCGTGTGCAGTTGCCTATTCCTCTATATTGTGATAATCAAGCGGCCATTCACATTGCTTCTAATCCAGTATTTCATGAAAGAACTAAGCATATTGAAGTTGATTGTCATCTAGTGCGCGAGAAATTGTCTAGTGGTGTGATAGCTACCCCGTATGTGTCTACGGGTGCTCAGCTGGCTGATATGTTTACTAAGTCATTATTTAAACCACGCTTAGAATTGCTATGTAACAAGCTGGGACTTTACGATATCTACTCTCCAACTTGAGGGGGAGTGTTAGAATAGTTTATGTTTGTTTTGCTCATAAGAAAGTAAGCGTTGGTAGGAGCGGCGGGATGATGAGTATATAAATCAATAAAGACCAAAAAGAATCTTTTTCTTTACAGTCCTATCTACTGTGATAAGAAAGCGCTCTTAGTTCAGTTCGGTAGAACGTGGGTCTCCAAAACCCGATGTCGTAGGTTCAAATCCTACAGATTTGTTCCTAGTAATATAAATAAAGTGATTATGTGTATGGGTTAAAACACCTAATACACTTTTACCTTTTCCCTCTCTTTATTTACCATCTGACTAAAAGTATCATGCTTTTGTTTCATCTCTATCTTCTATATCTATTCCACAAAAATGGCAAGATGCAGTAATGACACCTACGTGGAAAGAAACTATGGTAGAGGAGATAACAATTTTGAAAAAGAATGGCACTTGAGAGCTAGTATCACTTCCAGGGAAAAAAAAACGCAATAGGATGTAAGTGAGTTTTTACTGTTAAGTAGAATGCTGACGGTACATTTGAGAGATACAAGGCGCGACTTGGTGCTAAAGGTTTTACTCAAACCTATGGTATTGGCTACGAGGAGATGTTTGCTCCAACAGCAAAGATGAACTCTGTGCGAGTTTTACTCTCTTATGCGATAAATTTGAAATTAGCCTCTTCATCAGTTTGATGTGAAGAATACATTTCTTCACGATGAGTTAGAAGAGAAGGTGTATATGGATATTCCACCAAGTTTTTCTTCCTCTGAGACAGAAGGAAAAGTGTGCAGGTTGAAAAAAGGACCTTTATGGGTTGAAACAGTCACCAAGAGCATGGTATGATAAATTTTCAAAGGCTATGTTGTAATTTGGATACAAACAAAGTCATGTCAACCACACTATATTCATCAAAGTAAGTGCTGGTAACATTGTTGTCCTTATTGTTTATATTGATGATATAACAATAACAGGCAATGATATGGATGAGGTTCTTAGTCTCAAGTCTAATCTGGCTCAAGAATTCGAAATTAAGGATTTGGGACCACTGCGGTACTTTCGGAAATAAAAGTGGCAAGGTCTAATTGGGAAATTTTTATCTCTCCATGGAAGTACATCCTGGATCTATTGGAAGAAATAGGTATGTTGGGTTGTAGACCTGCAACTTCCCCTATTGAGGCAAATCATCAACTCAGTGGAGACTCGGGAGAACGCACTGATAACGAAAGATATCAGCAACTAGTAGGCCAACTGATATACATAGCCCATACTCGACCAGATGTTTCTTATGCAGTGAGCATTGTTAGTCAATACATGCATGATCCTCGTGCTTCACACTTGAATGCAATCTATCGTATTTTGAGATATCTAAAATCAGCTCCAGGCAAAGGGATCTTGTTTTCTAATCATGGTCACTTACTGTTGGAGGCATTCACTGATGCCGATTCGGCTGGTTCTGTGGATGATAGACGTTCTACTTTTGGCTACTGTATTCTCCTCAAGGAAAATTTAGTTACTTGGCGAAGAAAGAAGCAATCAATGGTCACTAGATCCAGCACAAAATAAGTATAAAGCTATGGCTTATGGAGTTTGTGAGCTTCTGTGGCTCCAAAGCTTGTTACGTGATTTGAAAATATTTGATAATGGTCCGATAAAACTCTACTGTGACAACAAAGTTTCCATCAACATTGCTTATAATCTTGTTCAAAATGACAGAACGAAACATATTGAGATTGACAGACACTTTATTAAGGAAAAGCTAAGTGATGGGTCAATATGTATAACCTTTGTGAAATCTGAAGATCAGTTAGCCGACATCTTCACGAAAGGGATGGGCAGCAAGAGTTTCCACCCCATTGTGTTCAAGTTGGGCCTAAGTGATATCTTTGCACCAACTTGAGAGGGGGTGTTAAAAGTCTTATGTGTGTAAGACTGTAACTAGACTAGGTTTAGAATTTATTTCCCTATGTAAAATAAAACTAGAATTAGTTAGAGTTATTGTTAAATTAGAACTCGTTTTACTTGTATAAATATTACACTCGATTAAATCATCCTAAACCATTAAAGTTAACAAAAACCTACCCCAAATTTTTAAATCCATGAAACTTGGTAAACTATCAAGCAACTAAATTCTTTAGGCAAACATTACCAAATTGTTACAATCTTGATCTACTAAAATTCTTCAAAATCAAAGTTATAAAAGGAGCACAACCACACCAAACATATAAGGTTCGTATCATACATACTTCCGACTCAGTGCTACGATAAGTTCTCCACATCCTCGCTTAAATGACCTCTTTAAACCTCATGAAACAAAGCCTACGCTCTAACTAAAACTCAAAAGAGAGCTTTGTCAATATCCATTCTACCACCAATGAGAAGAAAGCTTAACATACAGATTCATTCCTCTCCAAAGTTGTTAGATTGTATAAAGATGGCTAGACACGGCATTGAAGACACGAAAAATACACAAGATATATACTAGGCATCCTACACACTCTGGTTGACCACTCTCTACTGTCATCCTCATTTCCCTAATGCTGCCGTGACCACCCCCCCACAACCGCGCCCATATGGTCTCTAGCTATTGTAGTGCCCAAAAGATAACTGGACAACCACATAAGGTCCTCTTTTACCTCGTACTTACCTACCTGCAAAGTTGGCTCCAAAAATTGGTAACATATGACAACTCTAAATTAGGCACAAGTAAAGTAGAAAGCGAGATTTCTTGACAGACAACGATGAAAATCAGCTAACTCCGTTCTTGTCTCGGGACATCATCCGGTATTCGACCAAACCAACTCCTTTCCTATACCCTCGATTTGCCGAATAGATCCTCAAGTCATGCAGCCTTATCGCACTTGTACACACGAGCATATTGACCACTACGAACTCCTTCCCATGCCACAATCTAGAATAGAAAGTGCAATCTAGTGCAAGATTATGTAGCGGAGCGGGTGGTGGGAAGTAAGAAAATCTTACGCAACAAGATCCCAACAATTCTTTTTATAACCCATCGATTCTTCACAAACACAATGCTTGAGGCTATCAATAATTCATTAAAAGATGCACATACCCCAAAGTTGGAATAAAATAAAATAAAAACCATTCTCAAATTCTAATTTTTTTTTTGAAGCACATTCTCAAATTCTATTGATCATCAAAATCACACAGCCATAAAGTTTACAACTATTTATAATAGTAGCAATCCTAAGAGTACGAAAGAGAAATTAAATTATTAGACCCCAAATCTTGTAATATGTGGAACTAAGTAAACTATCGAGATTAAATTCTCTTAGGCAAACAATACCAAATTATACAATCCAGATCTACAAAAAATTCTTCAAAATCAAGTTATAGGAACGGCTCAGGAAGAGAGAGAGAAGGTAGGCAGTGGAGACTGGACGCTGGTCACAAGGAGGAAGCACAGAATGCAGAATCTGTATGGTCCTGCTTCAGATGAAGGTGGAATAAACTTCACAAGGAGAGTTGTATCTCTGTTTGTGGACAATATCCCAAATGCCATGGATGGTGAATGGATGCATCAGATTTTCATAAAATATGGCGAGATATCGGAGGTGATCATCCCGCCAAAAAGAACTAAGAAGAATTCAAAGTTTGGCTTCGTAAGATTTTTCTCAAGGCAGGAAGCGATCCAGGCTATTCAAGAATTGAATGGAGTAACGATACGTGGAAACAAACTGCATGTCAAGGTCGCTACATTCCAAAGGCCGTATGAAAAAGATGTCCTGAAAAGCAGGCTAAAAAGATCAACAACGGAACAGGAAGTTAGGAATGAGAATGCGGGTGAACAAAAAAGGCAAATGGAAATTACCAGATCGACAGAAGTAAGGTCATACGCGGACATAGTCAGGGGTGCAAAGGAGGAAAACAGAGACGCAACTCTGTCCATTCACGCTGAACAAGAGAGCATGGAGTGGTTGGAAAGGAGTGCAGTGGCAGAAGTAAGAGATCTCCGGATGTTAGAGAAAATAAAAGAAAGTTTAAGGATGGGTACTCAACGGTAATCAGAATGTTGGGGGGATGTAGTATTTTAATCACGGTCCAGTCCAGAGCAATTAGGGACGCTGTGGTAGAAAACAAAGAGCTTCCACTCTTCCATGTCTGGTTCTCGAGTTGCAAGAAATGGGAACAACAACTAGCTAACATACCCAGAAGGTTAGTCTGGTTATATTGTTTAGGGATGCCATTGCAAGTTTGGAATAACAAAACATTCTCCAAGATAGGGAAGTTGTGGGGAGAGGTGGTAAAAGTGGAAGGAGAAATCTCAGAAGCAACAAGGTTAGATGTGGGCAGAGTTCAAATGAATACACCAGTAATGGACAATATTGATCATTCGGTCTTAGTGGTTGGAAATGGATTCAAAAAGATGGTAAGAGTGAAGGAAGAAAGCTGGGACTTGGAGTATAAAAGTGGTAAAAATAATATGGTGGTCAGAGGTAGTAAGGAAGATAATGATCTGGAAGCTGAAGCAGCCATGGGAGCTCAAACTCTGGAAGAAGGAGAGTACGTCCCATCAGATAGGGACTTCCATAGGAAATTGTCAGAGGAAGAGGGAGCAGTACAATACAATTTGAATTTTGGCGGCATGGGACACACTCCCTCTGTTTCTTTTGTGGCAGAAACGGAAATGCAAATTTGTGGTGAAAATAGTCAAAGGAAGTACAATGGTATTAATGTAAAGGAGGGGAACAGGGCTCGAGAAGAGATAATCAGTCATCAAGGGCAGCTCAATCACGTGCAACAGTGGCAAGAAGGATAAGGCAGTTTGGGCTTTCATAATGGGCCATTACTGGGGCCTTCACACTCGGAGGAGCACAAAAGTCCTCCATCAAAAGAGGATGAGAATAGTAATGTGGAAATCAGCCCAAGACCCGCAAAATGGAGGAGGAAAAAGAAGAGTTTAAGGCATAAAAAAACCATGGAAAATGTGATGGGGTCCATGAGTAACAGGCTAAAAAGGACATACACAAAGAAAGCAAATAGGGTTAAAGTGAATCCTAAATTAAGGAATATTGCTATGCAAGCTTCTTCAGCATTGTCCATTGAGGAATCAGTAAGTAGGAAAAGCACCATTCGGGGAGAAGCAGCATTAACATGGGACTTATGCAAAAGATTGGGAATTACCACTAATCAAGAGGAGGAGGAAGTTATAAGCAGATTGGAGAAGATAGAAGAAATGGAGGTGGAACAAGTGGAAAATCAGAGGCTTAGAAACAAGCCCAGCGGGTCTAATCCCCAGAAGTAGAAGGGTTAGAGTTCAAAAGGTTCAGGTTACAAAATCCAGAGTTTAAATGATCCTTATGTCTTGGAATATCAGAGGCTTGGGTAAAGCATTGAAGCGAAGGAAACTAAAGGAACAAATAACAAGCAGCAGAGTTCAGGTGTTGATGATTCAGGAAACTAAAAAATCCAAAATAAATAGTAGATGGGTGAAATCTATTTGGAGGGACGATCTCTTTGATTTTATGGAAGTGGGAGCCCAAGGGAATGCAGGAGGATTAGTGACGGTGTGGGATACATCCTTTTTTAAGTTACGGAACTGCTATGCAAACAGAAACTATATCATTCTGGAAGGAGTAATCAGGGAGGAGTTCAGTTGCGCATTAGTGAACGTGTATGCCCCCAATGAAGTGCGGAGTAGGAGATCACTATGGGCTACACTGTATAATCTTAAATCTCAGGCCAATTTTCCTTGGTGTATAGGGGGGGACTTTAATGAAATTTTAAAAATTAGTGAAAGGAAGGGGTGTCTGCGAGGGGGGCGAGGGATGTCTGACTTCTCTGATTTCGTAGAATGCATGGAACTCATAGATATCCCCTTGATAGGCAGAAAGTACACATGGGCTGGACCTGAAAGATCAGATTCATGGAGTAGGTTGGACAGATTTTTGTTATCTCAGGAGTTCCTTGACAAGTTTAATGTGAAGCAATGGGGCCTATCAAGGAACATCTCAGACCACTACCCTATTGTCCTTAAGCAGGATGAGAGGAATTGGGGTCCTAAACCGTTTAAGTATTTCAACGCATGGTCTCTCCATCCAAAATTCTTGGAAAAGATCAAAGAAGTATGGCAAAGCAATCAGCACTCAGGATGGGCAGGATACCAACTTCATCGGAAGTTCTAGGACATAAAACAAATGCTTAAAGGATGGGCAACTCAAGAATTTGGGGACATAAGGAAGAAGATTGCAGAAGCAGAGAATGTGGTGGCAGAGCTGGATCTAAAAGCTGAAGAGGTAGTATTAAACCAGGAGCAGATTGACCAAAAAAGGGAGGCTACAAGAGTAGTTTGGGAAAACAGCAGAATACTAGAGTGGATGTATTTACAAAAGTCAAGAATGAATTGGGCATTGAAAGGGGATAGGAATTCAAAATACTTTCACCTGATAACCTACATTAGACAAAAAAGGAATATGCTAAATTCGATCACCATGGGGGGAGCAATAGTGGAGGAACCGGAAGGGGTAAAACAGGGCATTCACGCATTTTTCGAGGAAGCTTATAAGGAAAATTGGCAGGAGAGACCGTTCCTCGGTCCTCAGGCAAATGGATTCTTCAATCAATTAAAGGCAGATCATAATCAGGTGCTAACCAGCCCAGTTTCAGAATCAGAGATATGGGAGGCGATACGAGGGTGTGATGGGAATAAAGCACCGGGTCCAGATGGGTTCAATATTAACTTCATCAAAAAGTGCTGGCCAATATGCAAGGAGTTGTTTCAGAGATTTTTTCAAGAGTTTCAAGAAAGGGGCAGGATACTTAAAGCATTGAATACCTCTTTTATCACTCTAATTCCAAAAGTGGAAAATCCAAACTCATTGAGAGAATATCGACCCATCTGTTTGATTGGAAGTGTATACAAGATTCTATCAAAGGTACTAGCCAGGAGGTTAGCTCTTGTACTGCCTGACTTAATTGGCCAACACCAGTCGGCATTTGTAGGGCATAGGGGAATCCAGGATGGGATACTCATCGCTAATGAGGTAGTGCAGCTATGGAAGAACAAGAAAAGGAAGGGCTTGGTAATTAAGTTAGACTTTGAAAGAGCATATGACAATCTAAACTGGAACTTTGTGTTATCAATGCTTAAGGAGTTCGGGTTTTCGCCAATATGGATTAACTGGATGAAAGAATGCATTTCTTCATGCTCACTATCGATCCTGGTGAATGGGTCACCCACCAAACAATTGATGATGGAAAAGGGGCTGAGACAAGGGGATCCTCTTTCTCCGTTTCTATATATACTTGCAGCTGAAGGACTATCTTTTTTACTACACAGAGCCAGGGAATTGCAGATCATTGGGGGAGCAGCCATTGGACCACTATCAGGAAGCCTAACTCACTTACAATTTGCGGATGACACAATACTATTCTGTGAAGGAGGCCTAGAGGAAGTGCGGGCTCTAAAAAGAATACTCAGAGGCTTTGAAATGATATCCGGGTTGAAGATCAACTATCAAAAATCAGTCATCTGTGGAGTGGGCTGGGAAGAGACATACGTTAGAGAATGTTCAGAAATTCTGAGATGCAAACTGACATCTCTCCCTCTTAAAGTATCTGGGTATGTTACTAGGAGCAAGTCCTTGCAGAGCTAAAACATGGTCCCCAATAGTAGAGAAAGTCAGGAAACGATTGGCAATGTGGAAAAGGAATGTACTCTCATTCGGGGGCAGATTGGTGCTGGTAAAGTCAGTGTTGGGGAGCTTACCATATATTACCTATCACCTTTCAAAATACCAATAAAAGTAGCAGATCAAATTAAGGCAATTCAGAGGAAATTTCTGTGGGGAGGAAACACAAAGAGGAAAAGATTGAATTTGGTGAAATGGGAGATAGTAACTAAGAGCAAAAACAATGGGGGTTTAGGGGTAAAAGATGTAAATTGGATGAATGTGTGTCTCCTAATTAAATGGTGGTGGAGATTTGCAGGAGATAGAAATAGCCTATGGAGGAGGGTGATATGCGATGTGTATAGAATACCCCCAGATCTTTGGCAACCAGAGGTGAAGAAAATACTGGTTGGGTCTAGTCCATGGAAAGATATACTAAAGCTAAAGAGCAAGCATGCACAGGTACACACAATTTTTATGAACTCTATCACGTTGCAAGTTGGTTCTGGGAACAAGGTCAGATTCTGGAAGGACCCGTGGAGCCCAACAGGGATACCAGTGTGTTCAATCTATCCTAGGCTATTTCAACTAAGTTCAGATAAAGAAATCACCATAGCAGAATTACTTACAACCAACACAATCCAACAACATATGCGATTCAGAAGGGAATTATATTCATGGGAAACAGAAGAGTTAAGGATGTTGGTAACTATGTGGGAAGAGGCAACAATCACCATCTCAAATCAGGAAGATAAATTAATATGGAAAAACGAAAAGGGGGAGACGAAGAGGATGTTCTCAGTGGGGGATATGTACCTGAAGATGGAAAGAGGCAAAAGTAGTCAGAATAGCCATCCTCCAAATTGTATTTGGCCCAATTTTGTACCTCCTCGTATGCAAATGATATGTTGGTTGGCGTGGAGAAGCAGGATTAAAACGGCAGCATCCATATTCTTCCTAGGGAGGCTCAGCTTACAAGAGGCTTTATGCCCCTTCTGTAAAGGCGCCATTGAGACCCAAGATCACCTCCTTCTTCTTTGTCCACAGGTACGGCGAATCTGGTGCAGCTTTATATCGCTATGGGAGGCACAATGGGTAACGCCCAAATCTATTCTAGAATTACTAAGCTGGTGGTCGGGATGGAAATTACCGAAATCCTCTAGCAGGATGACGGAAATCTTATGGAAGTCATTGCCGGCTATCATGATCCACTCCATTTGGATGGCGAGGAACCACGAACGTTTCAACAACAAAAGAGTGGACTGGGCGAGGTTAAGAGAGGGCATCAATTTCAGGTGGGTTTGCGGAGCTCAAACCTACGCGAAGCAGGGTGATTTACCCATGGCAAGCATACTGTACAATCCATCCGGATTGATACAGAGGGGTTTACTAAGGTAAGTGCTATGGGGAGGATTGGGAGAAATCTTGGGTCGCATGGAGAGTGAAGAACATTAGAAGGGGGCAGAAGAATTTCAGAGAAATTGTAACAGTAGAAGGTAGGTGAGGAGGAAGTTGGGGAAGGCTTAGGGCCATAAATTGTTCTGGACTAGGGCTCAGGACTTGTTTGGGTCCTCACCAAACAATTGTTGTAATTAATTACTTGTCCATCAATACATTAGCTTTTATTTTGCTTTTCAAAAAAAAAAGGAATATACATTTCTTGAAGATCTTGCCTACACCAAAATGTTAGATAAGCAACACGGTAGTTAAGTACATAGTAAATATTCAAATTCAAACAAACACAAACATCCACCAAAATGAATAGTTCTAGTGTCATCTAAAATCAATGGAAAATATCAACACAAAGAAGCCAATCATTCCACTTAAGCACAGGAGGCATTCGTTTCCCGCCTCAGTTGCGACTCTTTAGAGTGCACACCTCAACTGCACCAAACAAAAGAACAGTCCTCAAGTGCTCTTCTTGCTAGCCTTGGCCCACTAGAAGTGCGATTAGTTGTGCCTTGCGTGCAGGCATGAGCTTAGAGGCGCTTTTGATAGCTATGATATAAACTTGCAATATAATTTCCATAACACTGCAACAACAGTCGGATCAATGCGGTAATAACAGAAGCTATAAATAATTAGCTTCCACATAGAGTCATACAGCACTTTATGACATCTACTTTAGCAGGTATCCTAGTAACTCAACTGCTGACTTCAAAAAGCAGACAACCAGACACAAGAACAGTGCTCAAAAACAATTCCCAGCAGTGTGATCACATTCAGAAACAAAGAATAACTTAATTAAACTCTCCAAAAGGGGATAACAACCACACCTAGAGGTAAATCATATAAGCGGTCAGGAAACAACATGACTGAAATTGGATAAGCCCTTTTCCACACAGAAGAGAAGAAGAGAAATTGCAACCAAAAAAGGTCATTAACTCTTCAACCCTAAACCCCATGGCAATATTTGCTTTTGCATGCAAAGCATCGAAAAGGTACCAAATACCCTGATTCTTTTGAACCAAAAGATAGTATTAGATACCTTCAAAAATAAAGAGAATTAAAGGGTACATACTTACAATTGTTGAACTTTGTTTCTCAAGGTGAATGTCTTGGAGGCCAAAAAATAAAACTATTTGCTCTAAACCTTAAACAAAGGCATATTGAGAGTTGAGAGGGATAACTAAGCAAGCCTGAGTAGGGCACAAGGGTTTGGTGAATAGTCTAAAGTAGGAAAGTTACTAGATGTGGGGTCACGTGCTTGGCATTCGACAGCTGTATAATCTCACATTTTGAGATAGAGCCAAATCCGGGTTGAAGTCGGTTTGGACTGTAAAACTTGAGAATGGGTGTGTGCACATATATTGTGCGGAAACGGCACACTCAAGACTAAATTTCTTCATATAATTTCTTAACAAAATTGAGTAGTAATTAATTTTGAAATATTTGTATAAATTAATGGTGAATTTTGTAAATTTTTTTGGAAATGAAATTTAAAGAATCTAATCGAAAAGAGTTCAAATAAACGGTGTCTATCATTTTTTTTAATGCGAAAATGAAAAGAATAAAAAGAAAACTATAAAAATATGCCTATTTTGTCACTATCATATAAAAAAAATCAATATCACTCATTTAATTCCCTTTTGGTCTGTTCTCTAAATTTAATTTTTAATTTAATTTTTTCAAATTCATAGTTGACTTAAAAGAAATATTTTAAAATTAACCGTGAACTTCAAATTTTAAAATAAAATTTTGTTAATAAATCATGTGCACAAAACATGAGTGCAAAACATACAAAAAAAAAAAAAAGTTTAGTTTTTGGCACAAAATTGTGAGGCTTGTGCTGTGCTTTCAAGCACAGTACACACCCCATTCCCGTAAAACTTCTACCAATCAATAGGAATTTACCGATATCTGATATGCTATTTTGGCAACAATTCTCAGTAGGAATAAGTCCATCGGTGTAATTTTTTTCCTTGAGTGATTATTGAGGCCTAATTCGGCCTAATATTTTTCTTCTATTATTATTTTATTTTATTTTTCAAATTATTTTCACGTTTTCAAATTTAAAGTTTATTTTTTTATGAATTATTATTTCATTAAAAAGTAAAAAAATAAAAAATTATGATCAACCTTAAAAGAGATTCTAAAGACGAAAATAGTCTAGATAATTATTTTTAAATTATTTTTATATTCTCTAAATTTTTTATAATTTAGTTTCTATTTTTTATTTTCAAAAATTTCTCATCAAGATGAATATCAAAATGGGTACTGGGTCATGATAGTTGGCGACTTCGGCTACTTCTATCTGACTTGACTTGGGATTGCTAGAAAGAAGCCATAAGTAGGGGACATATTTTTCTTCAACTAGAGGACCAAAGGGAGACTATCAGTCTGGTCTCATCTAGATGCAGGGACGATGCACCTTGAATGTTGAAAGAAAGAAAAATTACAAGACTAACAAATGTGAATTTTTGAAAAGAAAATTAGATGAAATCTAGGTAGCCTCAGTACTCATAGTATATCCTCGTCACGTGATGTGTTCCAAAGATTCTTCATCACCGCATTATCACGGGTTTTTATACATTTAGTTTGGAATCCAGTGTTAATATGTGGTGATAGAAAATCCTAGGCAACACACTTGGCGGTACTAAGCACGACGGAATATTATTTCAGCCTTCGTAACAATTATTGATATGAACCCCTCGCCAATCACTCTTGTTATCACTTAAATCATTTTCTTCTTTAAAAGTGATCAAATACAACCCATCAAGTTTCATAATGAAAGGAGGATTGACTATGATAATGGAAGTAAACAATTACTTAATTGCCCTTCTTATATTAGGCCGATAGGTGTGTCTCTTTTGGTCTCCCACTTTGTTTACATCAAAGTTTTGATGATCTTCCTTGATCGGTGAACTGTAATTGTTGAAGAAGTGAAGAAGATCTTGGATTTTGAAAATGATGTATTTACTATTTGTTGACCCAAATATTTTTCAGTGTTAAATTTATGCGTGAATGTGCCAGAAAAGACTTACAAAAATTATTTTTTAAAAAAACTTAATGTGATAGTTGAAACTAATAACTCCTAAACGTTTCTGTTACAATGTTCTCTTACCTCAATTAAAAGTATTTTTCTTAAGTGTTGACACATGGAGACTCAAAATCAGGAACAAAAGATGAATAGTCACAAGAAAAACAAAACAAAACAACTTCGGATAGTAAATCTGGTAACAAACTTACATTCGACAGTTACAATATGATCTAATTTGCTTTGAGCTAACCCTAACCAACTACTCCTATTGCTATGAACTACAAATAAAGCTAAGTACAACTATGGTTACAACTACTACTACGACTACGCTAAGTTCTGGAAAGGAAAGAAAAGTATAAAAAATAAGTAAGTATTAAGCAAGGTGTTCGGATCCTTAATTTAACTCTAACTATTGCTCCTATTTATAGACCATCCTAGTACTTTGCGCCTTTCTTTACTTTTGAATTTTCTGCTTGAATTTGAAGACGTTAACTCTCATTCGATATAGGGCCAGACCATAACTCTTGCACTCAACCACTTCCTTTATGTTTCCTTCTTTTCCCGCATCCACGAATCATTTTGCTTCGTGCTCCTTCTCTCCATACGTGGGGAATATACGGAAGTTGGATAACCTCCCATGCACGTGAAACGTTGTCGCTTCAAATTCCCTACAGTGGCATTCCTCAACAGCTAATTAATTGTCCTAGAAGTCTAAACTGCATTGTTTCGATATCCCACGCCCTTTATTCTTGTGTGCACCTCCATTGTGTAGTGTCACATGTGCTATTCTTACTAGCAGACAAGTTAGAGAGTTAACATATCCCCTGCACCGGCATGGTTAAAAGCTTAAATTATGTTGGTAGACGTTCGAAATGCTTGCTTCCAGCCATTAGGAAATCATTGGAAAACATAACGACTTGCTATCCCTATCCCTACAACTTCCAATCTGACCTCCTCGCTTTTTCTATAAATTGAACACTTAATGCTAGCTAACCCATTCGTCTTCCACCTCTCTATCATTGCGACTCTTGAAACCATTAGCCATCTCTTTGAAACTCTTTTTGTTTCTGTAGCCAATCCTTCTAAGGCTGTTGACATTTCAATTCTCCAAACCAAACATCAAGTGAATGGGATGATAAACTTTTCATTCCTGAACCTTGTCCCAGACAGCAAATCCTCCAATTCCACATGTTACTCCCCCTTTGAGCATGATCTAGGTCGTTATGGGTGGCATCAACCCTCCGAAGGATTTTTATCATTCTCGCTCAAGAGTGATGAGTCTTTACCAACATGCAGTCACCAACACAGATGTCCATTTCAGCCTTATGGATTCCCTATACTCTTCCTCTTTTTCTCCCAACCAAGCCATAGAGCTAGAAGAGAAACCAAAGCTTTTAAGCTTCGAGGAACTCAAGCACGAGGTTGAAACTCAAAAGAAAGAATGGTCTAACAAGGTCCATCGAGCTCATTATCCTTTTGGATATATTGAATTCCCAACACTGGCTCCTCTCGGAGATGACGCCAAGTGATTCAAAGAAATAGTCAACCTCTACTATGGTTGTTCGAAGTTCCACTCGAATTACTCGATTTACCCTGCTGATCTAGATGAGCAAGTAAGGGAAGCCAAAGAACTATTGGCTACCTTTGCATTCCTCCTCTTTGAAGTGCTACTCGAGGACATTCCTGAGGAAACTTCTTATGGGCTTGTGAAGAAGTCCCCGCCTCTGATGCTGAATGCATGATTTTATGAAATTTGTGTCTTTATCACTCACCTCTCTAATATTTTAACTTGGTTGCAACACAATTGCCAGGAAAACCCTTTCGATAAAATCTGGCATGATTACCACGACATGAAAGACAAACTCGAGCATCTTCACTTCAAGATTATGGCCCTTCAAACGCATCGAAGAAGTTCTCTGTGACGGAGGCCAAACTGAACAAGCTAATGAGGGGGCAAAAAAGAAAAGAAAAGGAATTTCTCAACTTTGTGTGATAGAAATTCCACACTCTAGTCAGTTGGATGTTCCCACACTAATTCAAGGTCATTCCTCATTACTGCTGGAAAAATGAGGAATTGAAGATAAAAATGCCATAGGATGTTCAGGGAACTTCCTATCTATTCCCATAGGAAATGAATTCTTGTCTATTTCCATATGACGTTCTGGTAACTTCAATCCTCCCTTTCTGATATACTTTTGTATGCTGTCATGAAAAATATTGCAATTATTAATTGAATGAGACAAAGAATCATATCACTTACAATTGCCTTCCGCTTTCTTCTAAAGTGGGGAGTTTAAAATAATGAGGAATTCTTATAACTCTGTTAGACGGTAAGAAATCAAAAATTTCATCTACTTTAGACACATCGAAGGAATATACTTTCTTAATCTCCCTCTTCTTATATAGTTAATCGATTGTTGTGTCTTTCTTGACTAATGCCTCATAAACACAAGAGTCTTGGCCTATAATTTCAGCACAATCAATTCCATAATTAGGATCTTTATAATATGTGGTATATGACGAATTATTTCGATCCAACTTCTCTTCCAGTAGGGACTCATAGTGGGACACTTTGTAAGTTAAGTCTACTAAATGCCTGAAATCTATAGAATCAAACTTCTTTTGAAGCTCCCTATCCAAACCATCCTAGGCTAGTTGAACAAATTTGGCCTCAAAGAGTATTACTTTACACCTATTCCTGGTTCTTTTGAACCTGGTATCAAATTGAGCAACTTTCTCATCAGGTCTTTGCCTTAGCCTATTGGCTCTAATATATCCCAATGCTAAATTTGTGAGCGAGCGTGCCAGAAAATTTTGTAATTATTTTTTTTAGAAAACTTTTAATGTAACAATTAAAACAAACAATCACCAGGCATTTGTGTTGTTTGTTCCCTTACCTTAACGAAGAGATTTTTCTCAAGTGTTGATACGTGGTGGATCAAAATGATTTCAAAACTAAAAAACGAAAATGAACAATCACAAAAAATGTGAAACAAACTGATTTCGAATAATAAATTTGAAGACAAACTTACATATAAGAAGTACACAAGATCTAGGCTGCTTCGAACTACAGTTTACAAACTAGTCCTACTGCTACAGGCTACAACTAGTCACTAAGTACAACTATGACTAATGTTACTGCTACTAATAAGGCTATGCTAAGTTAAGTACAGGAAAGGAAAGATACGAAAAGTAAGTTTTGTGTGGGGGTTTATCCTTCTTTTCCTTCTCATCTTTGGTCCTACTTTATGAGACCTCTACCTGAAATCCGAGCATTAATGGGATAAAATGCGATTATGCGATTGAACCAAAATTAATTAAATTAATTTGGGAAGTAGATAATTGAATTCGAGATTAATTTTAATTTTATTAGCAATCGAGAAATAATTCCGAAAGTTTATTGAAAGCGCGAGTAATATTCAGAGGTTCAATTGTACAACGATAGGAAATCGAGTGGATTAGGATATGGTTGTAAAGTTAAACCATAGAAAGGGTGCACCCTCCCAATTTTTCCATGGAATGTCTAACTGAAATTTTCCTTCACGTGCATATCCTCCCCCCCCCCCCCCCCCCCCGGGAGAGCCATCACTAATTTCCTTCTACTGGTTGACACCAAGGTGGTTTTTCCACCTCTTGTTTGCCATCCAAAAGTCATTTTAAAACCATCTAAGCTCATCTTCCCATTCATCTACTTCTATTTTACGTGAGCTTAAAGAGAGTGAGAGAGAGAGAGAGGGGGAAGGAAGGAAAGGAAGGAAGAAGAATCAAGGTTGAAGAAGCATGAGACTTGAGTTGAAGAAGCACCTAAATATAGGTATTGATTCTTTGATTATTTTGTATAATAGTTGCTTAATTCTTGTTACTTAAGTTGATTTGGACCTTAATTGGCATGGCAGAGGAGTTAGAATAGAAAACAGAGGTGTATTTTTTAAGAAACATAACCCAGCCATAAAAGATAGAAGCAAGAACCAAAATTCTGCAGTGATTGGTCAAGAGGCTGGCTACAAGACTAGTTGGTCGGTGTGATGACTAACTTGGCGACCGGTCTGTTAACTAGCAGGTGCTGAACATTGATGTTCTGATTCTGGATTACAATGAGGCTAATATGCCTCCTATGGAGGTTCATACCATGACCTAACCCTTGTTTTATACTCAAAACATAATTGGAACATTTACAAACCTCGTTCCAACATCGAAAATTGAGGCTATGGTAACATATAAAGCCTGAAACGTTAGTAATAACATTAAGGTATTGGAACATGGCTTTGATACTTGGTGTTCTATTGATGATAGGATACGATCATGACACCTTGGTCGGAGCAGACCGTTGAGCCACACAACACTACAAGAGGTGAGTCCGGATATGCATTCCTTAATTGGATGTTTTAAAGTCATGTACAGGCATGAAAAGTTGCTTATTGTTATTGAAAGCCTATCTGCATCAAATCATGTTTAAACACGATACGTGATTGTATTCCAACTATCAAGATGCCATGTAGTGATTTGCGAATTTTGACATAAACATGATCATGTAATGACATCTTGTAACACGGTGATACCTTGACCATTGGGGGTGAAACAAATGGTGATTTGGAATAAGAAAGGGTCCCATGGCTAGGTGGCATCGGATGACGTCATGCCAAATATTGAGGTGGCATCGGATGACGTCATGCCAAATATTGAATTATGTTAAGGATTGCTCCCCACATAAGTTCTGGCATACATCATTGGTTACTTTTGAATGTTGATGCATGAAATATCATTGAGTTGTGATATGTGAATAACCTACGTGTCACGAAAACTGTGATACACCTTGATGTGTCCTCGGCCATGACCCATGGACCGAATTATGTACATTGACGATATATTGTTTTAATTATAAATAAATGAGATTAAGACATGACAAACCTGTAAAGTTTGTATATTTTGATTCATGCTAGTTTTATGCTAATGAATGTAGCTATGCAACATACCAGGTCACGAGTTTCGTCCAGACATGCGTTGAGGACAAGCTAAGACTATTGCACCTTTTATTTACAATTGTATAGATGTATGTGTATATAGTACATTTGTTGTATGCGCCATGATTGGCCAGCACTCGAGTTTTTGATGATGTAAATACAAGTTAAGCTTTGTTTTCTTAATCTTTGAATGATAGGTTATTACACGTTCTTGTGAGTTATTTCATTTCTTTAATTTCATGTTTTTGCTACTCTGATGAACCTTTAAGGTTTAACATTGAAGACAATTCAGCATCCCTAAACTTTTATTTATGTAGAGGCTTTAGTGAGTTAGACTCACTGGCAAGTCACTAAACCACCCTAATTGGGGATGGGTCGTGACATATTTATAAACCAATCAGTGACTGGTGCCTCTCTTCCTTGAATTTTTCTATTTGAATCTTGAGACGTTATACTTCCTTCGATATAGGATCATACCATGACCAATGTATTCACCCATGTTCTCCCTCTCTTCATGTCCATGACTCACATCTTCTTGTCTTCCTCTACTCCAAAGGTGGACGTGCATGGCAGTTGGAATAGCTGCCCATGCATATGGAACGCGGTCGATTTCTCTTTCGCATATGTCAACTTGTAGCAGTTATCAAACTGCCCCCAAAAGTTTGAATGATATTGTTCGCACTTCATGTTTTCTTTCACCGAGTGCGGGCATCTCCTCAACATAGTGCCACATGTTATGGCAACTATCTTCTTCTCCATGAACAAGATTTTTATTGGTTTACATGGTCAAAAAAGAACTACATCTGCAGACCTTCACATAACTCTGCGTGGATCAGTTGGTCCCCCCGTATTTGATAGGGCCAAGGAGCCCATCTCAAGCAAATAGGGCTTAGGAGGATCACACGCGTACTTTGCAGAGGAATTCCTTAGGACTCCTATCTTATAGAAGCTGCTCTGGCGTTCTGGGATCCTTACTTTAACTTTTTTCAATTTAACTATGGAATGATGGCACCCACTATACTGGAAGTTGCCCAACTTCTCGGACTCTCTCAATTTGGCCAAAAATTCAACATAGTTACTTCACCTTCACTTCTTCCCTTGTTGATCTATTCATGTAGCCTATCACGAAACCCATTGCAATTCTTAGCTGAAAAAGATCAAGAATCATGCGATTTACAATTTGTCTTTCCTTTTCTTTCTTTAAAAGTGGGGAGTTTAAAACCAATGGGAAGCTTTGTGACTCTTTTAGACAATAAGAAATCAAAAATTTCATCTACCTTAGATTTATCAAAGGAATATAATTTTTGATTTTCTTTTTCTTATACAATTGATCGATCGCAGTGTCTTTCTTAATTAAGGCCTCACAAACACAAGGATCTCGGCCTATAATTTCAGAAGCATCTATTTCATAATTTTGATCTTTATAATATATGTTGTACAAATAATTGTTTCAACCCAACTCTTCCTCGAGTAAGGACTCGTAATGAGAAACTTTGTAAGTTAGGTCTACTAAGTCCCTAAAATCCATAGAGTTAAACTTCTTTCGAAGTTCTGTATCCAAACCATTCTGGGCTAACCGAACAAATTTTGCCTCAGGGAGTGTCACCCGACATCAATTCCTGGCTCATTTAAACCTGGTAATAAACTGAGCAACTTTTCGCCAGGTCTTTGCCTAAGACTAGCTAAATCAGCCATTGACACCTTTAACTCTATTTGGAAGAACTACATGTGAAAAGCTTCTTCCATTTGTTGCCAACTCGTAATGGTATCATACCCTAAAATGGTATACCATGCAAAAGAAGTTCCCAATAATGAATTAGGGAACAACCTAAGTTTCATAAAATAATTGTTGGCCAATTCTTCACATTGACATGTGAATTTGGCTGCATGTTCCAAGGTTGACTGCCTCCCATCTCCATAAAATAGGATAAATTCATGGATCTTAAATCTTCCAAGGAAAGTCTCGTCCTTCAAGATTTCTCAAATGAGCTATAACCATGGGTGTGACCATAGATGCTACTGCGGGGGCAGACATGGGTGTGGGCATAGAAGGAGGCACTGGGATTCCCTATATGGTTGATACAGTGGTGAAAGAGGTGGTACCCCAAAATATGTCTGCGGTGGAACACCAGATTGTGTCTCAGTGAACATCCCATACCCTGTGTCCACGTTTCACAACTGAGTATTTATCCTCGAGACTTATTCCAATCCCCTGAGTGTTGGTTCAAAGATAGAATTTTGAGAAATTCTACTCCAACCCACTCCTTTGGCTCTAGGTAGGTCATTCACATTTGGGGAAGCCATTTGGACATAATGAACTATGGAATCCTCACTCACAAGGACCCCATGACGGTTCAAGATTTGACGAGTTCATACCAAGACTGAGACACTCCTCTAGATCGAGATAGTCCATGTCGTCCTATGTTTAGCCTGTCTCTTCGGGAATTGACCTCATCCCTAGGATCTTCTTCAAAGAATCCAAGTGGAGAAGGTATCGTCCTTTGTGGGCCGAGTTCTAGAGAAGAATCCACTAGAGAGAATTTGCCTCATGGCTGGTGCCCATTCCTCCATATGTCATAACAAGGCTTGTTGAGACGAAGGAATATCTTTTAGTGAGTTTAAAAGTTGGTGACTTAATTGTTGAGATCCAACCTCTATCATCACTTATTATATCACTCGATGGTGTGGGTCAACCAATTCAAATGGTTTGGCTACCTTGGATATTACGACCTCTTGAGTCATATTGAATTCTCTTAAGATGGCCCTGCATCACAATTTGAGTTTGGCCAACTTCTTCAGTCTGGCCGCCATGTTGGTCTCCTTCTAAGTGATCGTTAAAGGCATCATCTAACGAACTTGCCTATCGAATACCTTCAACCGCAACTTCATTGGAAAATGTGGTGTTTTGGTTTCTAATTTTCACCAAACTCAACACTTAGGTCTTATTGGATGTGCCAAAAAGATATTGGCTCCAATATTTCAGGCTAAATTTATGCAGAAGCATGCCAAAAAAGGCTTGTAATTATCCTTTTTAGAAAACTTTAACTGTGATACTTAAAACCAACAATCACCAAGCGTTTGTGTTGCCTGTTCTCTTATCTCAACAAAGAGGAATTTTCTCAAGTGTTGACATGTAGTGGCTCAAAACCAGAAAATGAAAATGAACAGTTACAAAAAATGTGAAATAAATTGATTTCGGATAATAAATTTGAAGACAAACTTACATTGAAAAAGTACACAAAATTCAAGTGGCTTCGAACTAAAGGTTACAAGCTACTACTACTATTACAGGCTATAGGGTATAGCTAATCGCTAAGTACAACTATGAATGCAACTATGGCTAATGCTACAGCTATTGCTAAGGCTATGCTAAGCTGAGTACAAGAAGGGAAAGATACAAAGAGTAAGTTTTGTGTGGAGATTCGTCCTTTTTTTCCTTCTCATCTTTTGTTCTATTTATAGACCAATGAGTGATCGGCGTCTCTCTTCCTTGAATCTTGAGACATGTACTTTCTGTGATGTAGGATTAGACCATGATCGATGTACTTAGTCATGTTCTCCCTCTCTTCATGTCTAGGACTCATGTCTTCTCGTCTTCCTCTATTTCAAACGTAGACGTGCATCGCAGTTGGAATAACTGTCATGCATATGGAATGCTATCATTCTATATTTTGCATATGACAACTCGTAGCAGTTAATAAACTGCCCCCAAGACTTCATGCGTTCTTTTATCGAGTATGGGCACCTCCAGAACGTAGTGCCGCATGTTACGCTTCCATTGGCTGACTTATTAGGGTGTCAATTGGCCAAATCAACCACAGACACCTTTGGCTCTATTTCAAAATTTTGTATGAAAGGCCTCTTCAATTTGTTTCCAACTTATGATGGTACCAGACCCTAAACTGGTATACCACACAAAGGTTGTTCCTAATAATAAATTTGAAAAAAAAACCTAAGTTCCATGAAATCACTGTTACCAATTCTCCATATTGTGTTGTGAATCTAGCTACATGCTCTAAGATTGATCATCTCTCATCCCATAAAATGGGGTGAAGTTTGGGATTTTGAATTCTCTAGGGAATTCATTCTGACGATTGATCCATTTAGGATATGGTTTCCTATACATTGGGATTTGGAGCCCCTAGGTTAATGGATCACACACTTCTTGTATGAGATCCAATACTTGGTCTCAAAGCTGAGGGTCTCTTTTTCCAAAAAGGGATTACCAATGTTTCCTTGATTAGCTACAACCACGACCCTTAAAACAAGGACAAACATGAGAGCAGCCATAGGTGGAGGTATAGGGATTGCCATAGGTGGTGACATCCTAAAATCTAGTACTCCAGGCATTTTGCGAAAGGGTTGACGAGGCCCTGAAGGTGGCACCCCAAAATATATTTGCAGGGGTGGTATGGGTGGCAGCACATGTGGAACACTTGGCAACGGGTCAATAAACATTTCGATACCTTGTCTTAACTCTTCGTGGTTGAGGGTTTGGCCTAATGTCTTCTTCCAAGCCCCTAGGTATTGGTTCAAAGAAGAGGTTTTAAGAAATTCTACTCCATTTTATTCCTTGGGTCTTCGGCAGATCATTAGCATTTTAGGAAACCAGCTAGACCTAGTTGATTCTTCCATCCTCACTAGCAGGCAATCCCACAGCAGACCTAGGTCTTAAAAGCTTATACCAAGATTAAGGCGTTCCTCTAGGACTAGACAATCCTTGTCCCATATTTAGCCACTCTCTGTGTGAGTTGACATCATTTGTAGGATCTCCTTCGAAGAATCTAGGTTGGGACTGCATTGTGCCTCGATGACCTTGAGTATCACTGGTTTGAGTTTAGGAAAATGACCCACCCGAAGCAATTTATTTCATGGCTAGTACTTATTCTTCAATATGTCTCAACAAGGCTTGTTGAGATGCAGAAATCTCTTTTAGCGAGTTCAACAATTGGTAATTAAACTATAGAGATTAGACATCTATCGGGTCGCTTAGCATAATATCTGTAAGGAACCGACCCATAATTTGAAAGATTAAGGATTTAGAATTTTGATTAGTGAAATAATAAGGGTACAAGTCAGAATTAATTATAGATTGAGGGACTTAATTGAGAATTATTATAATTTAGTTTAGCTTTTGAGATTAGTACTAATTTGAGGGACTTATGATGTAATTAAACCTAGGTTGTAGCATAAATATTAGAAGAATGCCCACACTAGATCATTTACCCTGGTGGATTATCTGTCAAACATTAAGAACTTTAGATGTGCATAGAGGAGGTGGTAGTAGTAGAGGATTTTGGGAGGACACCTTAACTGCTGAGATGTCAATTACTCAGATTTTCTAACCATCTGATATCCAAAATAGCCTTCACAATCTCACATTACGTTAGTTATTTGGCTACTGATAGAGAGAGAGAGAGATGGTCTGTGAAGTGGGACAAGAGAGAGAGAAGGTGAAGCTTTGATTGAAGAAGACAGTAGAAGAAGAAGAAGAAGGAAGCCATAGCCAACCATTGTGAAGTTTGAAAGTTGAGATTGAGCAACAAAAGGTATAAATTCAATATCTATTTTACTGAATTAGAACCCTATTATGATGATTTCAACTATTTTGGGGGTTATTGAGGTACCGTTAGAGTTTATAGAATCAAAATGGAGAAAATTGAGCTATGGTTCGTCACTGAGCAGTGACTGGTTGACCAATTGACCATCCCCAGTTGACCACCCCCCCTCCCTCGTCAACCACCCCCTCTAGTCGGTCAACCAGCAGATGGACAGAATGAAATTTTGCTTGGTTTTTGATGTTTATCCCATCTAATGACTATTTGGATTCCTAGTTTATTATAATAAGAGGCATTTTGGGGGACCATAATAAGTAGACACAAGATCCCGAGACCCTTAATAACTAATAGAATTGACCTTCGGTTGTCGCTGATCAATCCCTGGTTGACCACCCCTATTGTCCGGTCGACCGGATGTAGACCAGAATGGAATTTTATATAGTTTTGGATGAATATCATATGTTAGATATTATCTATCTAGTTTAACATTATAAGAGGGACTTTAGGGAGATTTAGTTAGCAAACCCGAGGTTCCAAAACTCCCGATTAAATCATGAGGTCAAGTAATAGGAAAGTGGCCATGATTAGACCATGAGAATTATAGTTTAAAAGTTACTTTGTATTTGGTGATAAGTTACTGAGATTTATGATTATCTAACTATAGGAGATCAAATTGACGGTGAATGTCGATTGTAAGAGTTTTTACAACACTCGGTTAAAAAGGTGAGTTCAAGCATACAATGTTTACTTGTAATTCGTTTAAAGCATTCAAAGCATTTGATATCCTCAATACATGAATTAAGAGATGTCTTGAGCATATTTACAATTGAAAACTCATGGTTTTGGTAAGAAATATGAATGGAATACGTAAATTAAACGTCCAAAGGTGCCCCGATCCACTAGGGGATTAGAATATAGCGAGATGAGAAATTGGGTGGTTACCTTGGCCAATGCGTTTGTGTGGTTGACGTCATACTAAGAATATATGAAAAGGGAGTCGCTCCACCTACGAATAATTGGCAGCCATTGGACTATTAAACTTGGAAATGTAAACTTGACATTTCGTACAAATTTAGCCATGTAGAATATTTGAGCTAACATATTTTTGGCACGCCCAATGGGATCTAAGTGTTGAGTATGGTAAAAACTAAAAATCAAAGCATTGTGTCTGTGTTTTATTTTCTGGACATTGAAAACACAAATATCATGCAAAGTATGCAAAACAAAAAGTTGTAACAATATAAAGACTGTAATTTCAAAAATGATTGGCGCCACAAGCTTAGGTGATATTGCATACTTCAGTTCCTAGAGTGACGTACACTCATATGAAATGATGCACTCCACTCTGGGCTTAGATATGAGATTTGCCTCCTATTGATTTTCAAAAAAAAAAATGACAAAAAATCTATAAATAGTATTGATTACTATGCAGATCACCTTAAATTCCTCTCAAGAACAAGTGTGAGTTTGCACAATGTGAATTTATAACTTGATTTAGACTTGAATCTTTGGCCTTTGACACTAGTACTCAAGAGGTATAAGTGAATAAGTAAAAATTTGATTACTTATTCAATATCAACCTTTTCTCTCCTACTTTTGCGGCCCAGACAGAAGCCTTAGTCAAGATTTACTTGGAAGAAAGTTCATTCCGAGTTCAATGCTCCACAATTTGTTTTGTTAATGGTTGTAGTAGCATTGTTTAGATTTCATTTGTGCTTACTCCTATTGATTTGAGCAAAGCATTTTATGGGATATCTATTGCTCATTTGACATGCATTATTTTTTGAATTCTATTTTGCAATTTGCTTTACAGTACATGCTAAAGAAGCCTGAAGCTCGTGCCTAAATGTAGATAGTTATGGTTCTTACTAGTTTTTGTAACCAAATTTTCTTATAGTGCCATATGACTTTGATGAATGATTAGAAAAAAAAACAAGGGATTATACCAGAAATAATTACAAACAATGACACTTTACCCATGCAAATCTTCGAGTCTAACACCCACACAAAAGACCCAAATAGAATCAAAGAGCTGCATCCTACAAAGATTGATGAAAAAGGTTAGCATGTTATCATCACTTCCCATGGATAATTTCAAAGGATTGGCCTAATAGTCCAAACCTATAATTTAATAATTTGTTCCCTCCTAAAATTTTAAATTCAAAATCTCTTGGATGCTATCAATCCTTATGAAACCAGTCCATACAGGACTTTACCCCGACATTAATTGGGCCTTTGATTAGTGAATAGTGAAATTGATCTCCCAAAAATTAATCGAGGTGCGCGTAAGCTGACCCGAACATTCTGTGTTATAAAAAAGAAAATCATTGCCCATGGGAAGACAATCATGTAGCCAAGCACTATCGAAAGAAACAAAAAGAAAGTCACAAAAATATGGTACATAATCTTTCTCAAAATTTCCCCTATGAATTACAACCAAAGGTTGAAACTCTCAAAAACACAGATTGAGCACTTCCTGACAGAAAGGATGAGGCACAGATCATCCACAAAATAGCGAACCAACAAGTGAGCCAAGCAATCCTTTTTGGACCATTCGGCTAATGATCAAAGTAATATCTGATTTTACCAATTCAATATCTAATGAGCCGACGGCACTGCTAACTAGATAAATTAATTAATTACATCGACCAAGGGAGGGTGGATCACCCATGATTTTGGTTGCGATTTGGTTGTATAATCGGAATTGCATTGCTGAACAGGATATCTACATGTATTATTTGATCTCTCTTGCTAAAAAGCATGTGGAGTTATGCATAATACAGGAATAAGCTATTGCCAGTGCCACAAGCAATTAAGTTTGCTTTTGGATGCCAAGCCAGATGCAGTAGCTTCAAATTTAATTTGCAAGACAATTCATTATTCCGCAAGCTAGAGTTTTCGTGACCTGAAAATGATGGAAAGGGAAAAAAAGTAGCTGATGAAGAAATCAGGAAACAAATGATAAACATGGAAAGAAAACCTTTCTCTGTTTTTTCCTAATAACAAAAAGGAACTTGGGACCCCAACCTTGTCCGGCAAACCCGCGTGCCAAGTTGCTGAGGGATGACCTCCTAGCTCTTGAAATAGATTGCATATGTGGATTCCTGTATTCAAGGACAGTACCAAATGATGGATAAATTGATGGAAAAATATTGTTTTGGAGAAGCAAGGTGAGTCTGAGAGTCATACTGTACCATTACGATAATGTGCATCTACTGCCTACCTAGGCATCTGGATTGAGTAACATGCAGGAGGGAATAGGCAAATGACAAGTTTCCAATGTGTTCATATGATGCATTTTTGTTTAGAGTGCACAAACCTATAAGATCCAGTTGCAAAATGAAATCCATCTCCACTGAGGAAGCAACCAAACTTATCAAATATTGCATCATTGTTATACAAGTTCGATAACTATGTAATTTGTAAGTTGTCAGCCATGAAAAGATACAGAAAAGTGAATTGCTTTCTCTCGAACTATCAAGAAGGTCTTACAAAAAAAGTATCAAGGTAAGTTTACATGTTTGGAGAACTTTTTTGCCGTGACTAAGAAAATAAGGTCAACTGATAGTCATCAACAGGAGAAGCTCAACAGATTGGCTCATACTTTGTCGATGTGATTTGAGAACTTCAAACATAGACATATCTTTGGATGAAGAGTTCCATGTCCGGTAAGTTACGTCGCACATGAAGCTTTGTAGTCCTCATAGACAAGTTTTCTTTGAAGACAACCAATAAACCAAACTAACATCACATATTACATAACCAAATAAACACACCCTAATATATGTATACCATGACAGGCTACTTTTGTGATCTTTATTAGGATAACCTCACCCGTATACATTTTTGTGATTTACATATGCACGCACGCACACACATTTTGGTGCGGCGGTGCGAGAGAGAGAGAAAGAGAGATGAGAGAGCATACCAGCGTCGGGCTAAATGGCGGTGCAAGGTCAAACGACGTCGGGCTGAATGAACAGTTGCTCTTTCTCTCTCGCTGCCGCACAAAGAGGATTGCGCGTTCTTATAGTCCAACCTAAAACCCTAGATGGGTAAAATGCACTATCCTCCCCTAAAGTCTCTAACAATTTCAGAGACCTTCCCTGAGGTTTTAGAAAATACACTCACCTCCCCTAATTTTGAAACTATTACACGAATTCCCCCTATCTTTAATTTCCTACAAACACAGTTAGTTTTGATGAATAAGAAACCAAAATGCCCTCATTAGTCTTTTATCTCTTCTTTTACATATACTTAGTCTATTTATGTGTGCAGTGTGTATATATAATACATTGTATAATAATATTTTTACACATGATATATGTGTGTTATTTAATTATAGTGCCCATATTTTCACTTTGGCAAATAGCTCCCCAATTTCCAAGTCATCATTTCCACCAAGCTAACTCATCCAATCCACAAGTGAGATTCACTCGTTCAAAAGCTAGAGAATTTGGATATGTATACTCTTTACTATAAACATTAATCAATTGTACAAGCTATACATGGCTATCCCAAGAGTTCTGTCCCACATGTTTGTTCTCAAAAGCTCTCAAGCACTCTCTTTATGCTTTGCAGAAATGAGAAACTCCACCCATTTATAGACTTCAAGAAACTCTTTGGAAACATGTAGAGTCCTCCACATCCTATTAGATCCTTGAACATTTCACACAATTCTAGTACAAATGTAGAATTCTCCTACAACTCTAGGATGTTCCATATTCTTCAAGGACTCTTTGAAATTCTCTAGTTGCATCTAGCTCCATCTGCAACATCCCAAACTCTTCCAGAATTCTCCAAGTTTGACTATGACATTCCTGACTCTTTCGTAGAATTCTAGAATCTTTTCCAAGCCTCCACCAACTTCTAAGAACTTCTGGTGTCACATAAGTTGGTAGTTCATGACACTTGGATGTTGATCATATGTAGGCCCGACCCTAGGCATAGGTCCACCAGGCCACCGCCTAGGGCCCCCAGTGTTTGGGTCTAAAATAGGGCCCCATTTAGAAGAAGGTAATAAATAATTAGGGCAATAATTTCAGATTTTGTTGGTTGGTGAAGTGGCAAAAGACTCCTTTAGTTTTGCAACTGGCCACAATTCGAAACTTGGGCCTGTTTTCTAAGTTATGGTATTATACTACTAATTATGTTTATCATGTTATGGTATTCATTAGCTGCTTTGGAAACATATCAAAAACACACACAAACATATATAATCTAATTCCACCAATTTTGTCTCTCATTTCGAGTGCATATTTTTATATTTTTATATTTTTATTTAAACTAGACTTAGTTTGTGGTCTTACATTTTTATTGAATTTATTTTTGTTTTTATTGAATTCTTTTTGTCTTTGTTTGTTTTACCTTAAACTTTTTTATATTATTGCTTCGTCTCGATAAAAGATGTTAGAAAAGTAAAAAATATTAACCAACTTTTTCAAATATTAAAAAAGAAAAAACAATAACCTTAAAATGTCCATTTTAGATTATTTTCTGTTTAAGCAATTTTTTTAAACTTTTGGTGATCATTTTTTTAGTTTCAAATTCTTTTTATAGAAAAAAATCCAAAAAAATAAATAAATATGAAAAAAAAGACAAAAGATAATCCAAAGAAATTTATGGTAGTAGTTTTATATATTTGATTTTCAAGTTATTACTAATTACTTGATCAAATTTATTGAGCAAGTTAATTTAAAAAATCAAATATCTTGACTGGAAAAAAACATTAGCAATGACAAATAAGCAAATTTAATGAAGAAAATATTTTGTCATGATCTCTTACGGTGCCCTAGCCTATTGTCTGCTATAAACAAATTTATTGCAGTTCTAGATTCATTGGAAACATGACTAGTAGATAAGTGCAAAGCATTTTGTGAGGTGCCTTGATCTATTTGCTTTTAACTTCGTACTTGCATAATACACATGCAATGCCGTAGTCCTAGAGTGATCGGAAACAAGGGTAGAACCAGAAATTTGATTTATACTGAGCTAAAAATGAATCAAGCTAAAAAATATATTGTACTATAAATAATGGGGTGGACTAAAATTACTTGTACTAGAATTTTACACATAAAAGAAAAAAGAAATTCCTTGGTTCCACTTAGCTGGAGCCTAGCTCAACCCCTTATTGCTCCCGCCCTTGATTGGAAAAATGGTAGTATAAAAGTGAGAAAAATTTGCGAGTTGACTTTGTCTATTTCTTTTGAACTTCGTACTTGCTCATACATATGCAACGTCATAGATGAAAGAAGCAATGGTATACGTGATAGGTTGCGGTGCATGTCACGATATTTATTGCTTTTTTTTTATAAACTAGTTTAAAATTAAAAGAGGCTAAACAAATTTATAATTTTACAAGGGACATACCCCAGGAAACAACAAGAGAAAGGAACCCCAAGAGTAAAGCAACAAGATACGGATTCTAGCATCTTCTAAGAGATGATGAGGGAAATCGCATTTACAAAATGGGAGAAATGAAAAGAAATGACACAATGAGGAAAGTGCAGAACATATGGCATAGGCTGGAAAGCCTAATGAACGATACAAAAATACAAGGGGCATACCCCAATACATCCCAAAGGATCAAAATAGATGTGAGGCAGCTCAGACTACGGTGAACCCAGGCTTCTGAATTAACACAATATATAAGAAGGGGATTAGCCTACAATGCCAACAAATAGGGTCTCTTTCAAGACCATCGGAACACATAGGGAAGCCTACATAAATCAGATTGGAGAATGAGAGCTTCAAGACAATCGGTGATATAACAGAAAAATACAAGTCAGAAGTTTCAATTTTCAATAAACCATACATGATGCCCACCAAAACTAAAGTCAGGAAACAATAATAAACGAACTCTAACATTCTGAGTGATAAGAGACACGATGATGTTGACCAATTTGGAAGTATTATGAAATTTACGTGAATTTCTCTCGAACCAGATATGGTAGACAGTAGCGGTGAATGCAATCTTTCTAAACTTAGTAACTATAGACTTGTCGGAGCAAAAGCGAGCAAGAAGAGACACCCACTCATTCCAATAGGAAACCAACCACCGAGCACAGATTTTAAACATAATCTGATTCCATATCTTCTTGGAGAAAGGATAGTGGATGAAAAGATGATCATGGATTTTAGTTTCAGGACATAGGGAACAAGAGGAATGATCTTTAATACCAAGCGTAACTAACCTCTTCTATGGATAGTCGGGATTGACTGGCTAACAAGGTGACCAGATTGTATTTGGGGATATGCCCTAAAAATCAGATGAGATTGTGCTAAGGAACCTAGGGTACTGGATTCTCCATTCATTTCAGAGGGAGGAAATAGAGAATTCACCGTTGGAAGTAAGAGTCTAGACACAGGGTTCCTGATGGGAGGCCTCAGACGAGACAGATTCACAGATGAAGCCTCTAACTCAAGGAGAGCTGAAGATCGAGACGAGAGCCAATTCCGATTGCCATCAGTGATGATGGAACTGACTCGACAAGTAAGAGGAAGACCAAAGTCACAAGCTATGCGCTTGCCATATTTTTGTAAAAGAGGACCGCATGGGTGTCAATTATCATACCAAAGATATGTGGAAGAACCATTCCCGATTTCATGCTGAACGAAGGGGCAAATGACAACATGGAGAGATAGGACCTTTCTCCAAACCCGGAAAGGGTTCGAAGGGAGCTAATTGCGAAGCAAATAAGATTTGACCTATTAACACTGTAACGCCCCACGTTTTTGTGGTACGTTACAATAAAAGACATTTAATAAAGCAGCCGAATAAAATTTTCTATTTAAAACCAAATGGCCCAATTCTCAAATATTATTAAAAGTAAATTAAATTAGGGTCCTATTTGCCCTTACAGTGTAGTGTTTCATCCCATACACTTTTTTAACTTATGTTTTCATCCCCATTTTATATGGTTTGACAAGTTTGTCTTTATTTTTTAGTATTAGATTACCCTATTATCCTTTTTTAAGTCAAAATCTATATTCTGATTTGATATGTTTATAATCATAATAATAAATATGGTTAAAATTACGAGATTAAATAAGGTAAAAGTTAAATTGATTATGGAATCAATTCGCTAGATATTTTTCAATGGATATGCGATAAAATATGGTAAATTTGTAACAGAATATGGTAAATTTGTGACTGAAGCTGCTGTTAGCCGAATTGGGGTCCGAGGTTATGATTTTTCAGCAAATCTTCCATGCTTATGAATATGATTTTTCAGTAAATCTTATGAATTCACTAGATGTTAACTAGATGTTATTATGAAACAGGGACTGAAATTTTATGATCAGAATATGGTAATAGGCCAGAATCTTAACGAAATATTTGATTGCCCAACGAATCTTCCATGCTTATGTAATCAATTCACTAGATATTTTCAATGGATATGCGACATAATATGATAAATTCGTGACGAAATTTACCAAATTTTATTATGGAATTGGGATCTGAAGTTATGATTTTCCTACAAATCTTCCATGCTTATGAATACGATTTTTCAGCAAATCTTATGAATTCGCCGGATGTTATTATGAAACAGGGGCTGAAATTTTAAAGTCCGAATATGGTAAATTTGTGACAGAATATGGTAAATTTGTGACTGAATCTGTTGTTGGCCGAAATTGGGGTTTGAAGTTATGATTTTTCAACAAATCTTCCATACTTATGAATACGATTTTCCAGCAAATCTTATGAATTCGCCGGATGTTATTATGAAATAACAGCTGAAATTTTAAGATCAGAATATGGTAATATACCAGAATCGTGACAAAATATTTGATTGCCCAACAAATCTTTCATACTTATGAATCAAAATATGGTATTCTCAATATGAATAGATTATGATTATTTTATAACAAATGGTTTTGCTGAACGTAGAACATAATAAATTTGTTCAAATAAAATCTAGTTGTTTTGGAATGATGTCATTAATATCGGAATATTGCACATTCTAAAATCGGTCATTGATGCTAATGGGGCAAAAAATACTAGAATTCATTAGATGGTCCTAGCATTGATGCTAATGCCCAAAAAAATAGATAGAATTTGATGCACAGAATCTGTTCATTCTATTCATAATTTGATCTGAATATATGGTACATTTATAGATACAGTTCAAAGCATTAAGTACTTATGGTAAATTTGATCAAAATAAGCTAAATTCGTACATACAGTTTACGGCATTTAGTACAACATGATAAATTTGATCAGAATATGGTCAATTTGAACATAAAGTTCACACACGTACAACATGGTAAATTTGATCAGAATATCAAGTTACGGCATTAAGTACTTATGGTAAATTTGATCTAAATATGGTCAATGTGTATGTACAATTCACAGAATTAAGTACTTATGGTAAATTTGATCACAATATGCTAAATTCGTACATACAGTTCACGGCATTAAGTACTTATGGTAAATTTAATCTGAATATGGTAAATTTGTATATACAGTTCACACACATATAACATGGTAAATTTGCATAGAACTATTCGTCATCTGATATGCAACAATATGATAAATTTCAAATGTAGGATGACGACCACACACAAAACCCAATTAGTCCCAAACAACACGACCAAAATTACAAGAACCAAAATACAATTTTTAAAACCCTTTTATGTAAATCAGTACAAAAGGGACAAACAGATAGAGAATGAATTAAATCGTAACTCAGATACCAACACAAACCGATTTGTAAATCAAAAATCGATTACAGATTCAGTGAAACCAACATTACAATTCGGTCAGGTCATGATGTTCGCGAACGAGTCGGAATACAACCCCGCCCCGTCAATACGCACCAACGATCGAACGTCGACGGCAGTTCGGAACCCTAGGTCGTCGGTCTTCAACACGCTATTCCGATGTTGGAACCATATAACGGACAATTAAACCAAGAACGAAAAAAGATGAAACGTCGGTGGAGGTGTATTAAACAAATAAGGTAGGGTACTAAACAAATCCTCTATTTTTAGGAACAAAATTCTAATTTTGTGCTCATTGTATTTTAAGGGCCATTTGAGTATTTTTTGAATTATAGGATGAAAAAATAACTTCAAAAAGTGTATAGGATCAAACACTAAGTTTGTCTTATAGACAGGACTGAGCCTTAAGTACCCCTATTATTAATTGCCGGCAAAACGACCAACCAAAATTTAGCTCATTAAATAGTTTTGAAAATTAATAATTCGAGTAACAAATTATCATTAATTAAAAACAACTAAAGAGACATCCTAGGTCAAACCATTGGACTATTATTGGTACAGCCATGGTTCTGGTACATTCATCTCGTCCTCCTCAGTCTCTTGAACTTCCAAATTACGTACCGCAACAACCTGTTCCTCAAAACCTGGTGTGAAATACCATGGGCCAAGAAGTAGCTCCAAATGAGTGATTAACACTCAGTAGGAAAATTTAACCTTACCCTTAACTTACAAATAATACACATGATAATAATTATACACAATATGCCAAGAACAATAAATCAACATGAAATATGCAATATCGTGCATAAACATGAATATGCAATGTCGTGCATAAAACTTTCCGCATTGAGTATTTTTTAGTTATTATTATCTCCACCGGGGTCTCGCAATCCCCCATATCAAAAGTACAACCTCAGGGTCTCGCAATCCCCTTCATTGGTATCGCAGCATCGGAGTCTCACAATCCTCCTTAACCAAATTACAACCTCAGGGTCTCGCAATCTCCTTCATCGGTATCGCAGCATCGAGGTCTAGCAATCCCTCTCCGCCAAATTTACAACCTCAGGGCCTCACAATTCCTTTCATCGGTATCAAAACATCGGGGTCTCGCAATCCCCCATAATCCACCACAACTCCAAAATATTCTGATTATCACTCATTATCGCAACAATGAGATCATCTAACCCTGCCGTTCAATTAATCTTCCAATTTTCATGCATGCATGCATGCACAATGATCATCCTTCATGCTCAACATCCAATAATAAAATATCATCATGTGATTTTAATTAAACATGCATCGAGCATAAATTAAAATCACTAAAATCATGCGATATCATCAACATCGATCAAATCTAAGTCACATACAATGTTCGTGGGTCCTAGCATATAAATCGGTCTCAATAAATAATCGATCTTTAATTATCAACTAAATTAAATTGAATCACGAATCGTCACGTATAATAAATTCTAAACTTGAGTAATTCACATAATTAAATACACATAATTTTTTAATAATTAATTATTAACAATTCGATTCATGTCCCCTACACAATTTTCGAACACAAATTAAATCTACTCATAAATCACATATATATGTAGGGTTCGGTCCGAAATTTCTACCTCGATCCAACGAATAAAGCACTATTGAAAACTCACGAAATCAATCACCGCACCGAGATCCGATTAACGTAACACTATCAAGTCAACAATCAAAATTATACATTAAATATAATATATATGTATATACATAAAAAAAATAGTGTATTATTAATAATAAATAATAGGGTAAGTAAAAACTTAAATATCCTATAATATATGTATTAAAAAATGTATTATTATTAATTAATAGAATAAGAACATACTAACTAAAATAAAACTAAAGAATATACGGCAGAGAGAGAGAGAGAGAGAGAGAGAGAGAGAGAGAGAGAGACATAGTAGAGAGAGAGAACAGAGAACAAAGAAGAGAGAGAGGGAGCCGTGAAGAGAAAAAGAAAAGAAGAAAAAGAGAGGTGCGCACGCATAAAAGAACACGAGATTTTTAAGAAAATACCTCGTAGATATTCAAGACACACACAAAAACTCTGAAACGATAAAATGAATATTTGATGGATCAAGAGCTATATAAATAGACAAAGGGGGACGTATCTGAGTTAAATTAGGATTCAAATCAACAAAGATAGAATTTGAGTAGAATTTGAATACTAGGGATAGAGTTTGAATGAGATTCAAATATTATAATAATTATCGGTTAGGATAATAATCAATAAAAATACTTAATAATCATAAAAATATAATACTTAATATATATATATATATATATATATATATAAAATAAATCAGATAACTCTCCCTAAAGATTCAACGAACCTGGACAGAGCGAAAATAAAGAGATATATACAAGTAAAAAATTCAAGATAATCAATCAGAAAAAAATAATTTATTAATATAAAAAAATATAAATCTCAAAAATCCGGGTCGTTACAAACACCACATAGAATGCTCTCTCTTATAAATAAGAAACCTAATGTGTTTGGCAATGGAAGCTTTGTTCCAAACAACAAGAGAATTGAAACTGAGCCCACCCTCACTTCTAAGGGAGCATAAGTGTCCCCAACAGACATTGGCACAAGTGGTTTTAATAGTAGGGTCTGACCAGAAATAAGCACAGAGAGTGGATAAGAGAGGAAAAGAAAATGAAAAAAACTTATTTTCAGTAAATAATTTGAGAGAGAGAGAGAGAGAGAGAGAGAGAGAGAGAGAGAGTTTTGAACAAATTTTCTATTTTGGTGTAGTTTTGGTCTTTGTTAGTCTTTTCAAACATTGTTCTAAAGTTGGGGTTGATGATTGATTAGACTTCACCTTAAGGCTATATCTCTCATAGCCCATGAAATTGAATTGCTAATTTCATGGGACTCTCAATCCCTTATTTGTCTTTTCAAAAGTAGTTTTATACTACTAATCTCATGGGACTCATAATCCTCCCACCCTTGTGTACAATCACCAAACTTTCCATATTCTTGATTTGTTATCAAAATTAATTGTCTTTATTTATGTATTTTTGTGTATTTTTTATTTTTGCGTCATTTTTTTATAATTTATTGGTTCGTCTCGAAGAAAAAAACTTAAAAAATATAAAATTATGTTCAAACAGTTAAAAAAAAAGTTTACTAAAAACGAAAAATAAGGTAACACATACGCTATTTTGGACTTTTCTTTGTCTTTTCTAATTTTTTAAATTTTGAATATAATTTTATATATTTTTAAAATTTCTTGTCGAGACAAATCAATAACCATAAAAAAATGACGTAAGACAAAAAATTGTAAAAAAAATAGATAAATAAAGTAAAGAGATTGCACAATTTTCATTTTGTTGGGCATGTACCTCATTTTTTATTTCTTTTGGAATGACCAAGAAAAAAAAATAATCAAGGTGAGATTTAGAAAAATATGTATTTTAATCCCATACTCTCATTTTGTAAACAAACACCAATCGTACATTATTAATCATATCTTAAGTACAAACAAACATATAATGCTGATTTAATAATATCTTAGTATTACGAATCTCATTATAATCTATCACATTATGAATTCCAAATTATGAAAAAATTTAACAAACAGGATCTAAAAGGATAATTTATCTCATTCCATTTCATTTTGACTGCAAAATCACTTTAAATGAGATGATTTCTCGATTTACATCTCAAATTTGTAATTTCCTTTCCGATATATTTGAAAATATCATAATCTTTAGTGAATTTATTATTTTCTTAGTCAAAGTTAGTCCTTTTAATTTATCTTCACTAGAACACCCGAAAAGGTAAACATTAAGTACACACTAATATTATTTAATTTCGTAGCACCAAAAAGATTAAAAAATAAAAAATAAAAAAAATTAGACTCTATAAGGACTCCAAATAGAGATGACAATTTAGATTAAACCGATGATTATTTGAAACATTTAATTTGTTCTAAATCGTAATCGCTTTCCTCCGTGGGTATAGATATGGTAGAAACAGATGAATACCCGTTCGGATTTGATTCGATTATAATTATTACAACAATTGAAACATTCCGCGAATTGAACGGTTTCCCGAATCAATCCGAATTTAAAATAACGTCGTTTTGTAGTAATATGTGTGTGTGTATATATATGTCAGGGGCGGCCCCTGATTTTTTGGGGCCCAGGCAAATCATCAATATAAGGGCTTTTGGACCTGAACATTACTATTTTTATTTTATTTTCAAACCTGAACATTAAGCTTTTTTAGATGTCTCTGCAAAACCAACATTGTCTATTACTAACATGCACAAAGAGGCCCAGAATAATTTGGACCCTAAGAATACAACAGTTTTCTTTTTATTTTTGTACTTGTTTGGGAGCTAAATTTTTTTTAAATCTAATAATTTGGCCCAGAATAACAAATTGGACCATTTGTTTTTGTAATGGGCCTCTATTGACTAAAGTAATTGTGGTAAAAATTTGGGGCCTTTTTTTTAACAACCAGAATAGAAAGGGGCCTTAATTTTGGGGTCTAGCCGGTGGCCTGGTGGGCTTCTCTTGGGCCGGCCCTGAATTATATGTGTATATATATATTTATAACCCTCATGCGCTAAAGTTCCAGCGATTCAGAGCCGCAACGAAGCAACGGTTCCTCTCCGATCAGGTACTCTCCCTTTCGCTTGCTCTCTCTCTGTTTGTGTATGTGTGCCTGCGGGTTAATGGTTATCGGGTTGAAAGATCGCGGGTTTAAATAGCTGACTCGTGTCGTTTCTTTGGACAATCTAGGATTGTAGCTTTAGAAAAACTTGTGAGGCTATGTTTCTTTCCAGTAACCTATCCAGAAGGAAAGTCGATTGAAAGGCATCTCCTACTTAGAGAGTGGAGACAAGCCATGTATCCATATATGTTACTCAGAATATAGAACAATTTCTTTGATTTTTTTTGCAATTTTGGAGTTCCAGAGGAAAAGTTCTCTATGATTAATGGAATATAAGGAAGATCTGAGAGGTGGGAGGATAAGTATCAGCTTGTTAATAAATTTAAAACAAAAGGCCTGATAGTGGACGGTTCTAACTGTTGTAGCAAGTAAAGCGAATTGAAATAAATTTACTTAGAGCAATGTGATGTGCAAAGGTTAATTTCACTCGCACGATGGTCTTTTAGTCATCTGGCAGCTTCTTTGGATGCTATTTGTGTGATAATTGGTGATGTATTCACGTAGTTAGTTTTTGGGTTAGTTCTGGCCAAAAGCAAAGCTACCATCTTTTTCTTAATAATTCAGAATATAATGAACTTTTGCATTTGATTTTCGGACACGTGCTACAAAGATAGGCTTTAGTATAAAAAGGTTGTAAAGAACAGAAACCTCCATTTTTCTAGCAGGGGAAATCACTTGCGACTTGGGAAGAAGGAACAATACTTCATCAAATATATACCTATGTACATTCCTCTATATATTTTACATATTTTGTTGCTTATCATTTTTTTTCCCATTTCGGTTACGGTTCGGTTCAATCCGGGTAATTAATAAGCGAATCCCGTTTGGTTTGGTTATCAAGCTTTCTCTCTCCCTCCATTCGGTTATCGGGGCGGTTTTGGGTGGAACATAATATTCGGGGGTTCAATTATCCTAATAACCGCCCCTGATCCGCCCCGTTGCCATCCCTAACTCCAAATGGGACCTTGGGTCGGTTTTGAAAATGGTTTGGGCTCCAATTTTGGGCTCATTCACGGAGATCGGCCCATTATATTTGACCAGTTGGACTGGATATATGGGCTGTTTGTTAATCACTGAAGAGGGCAACTTGGTAAATTCCCACAGAAAGAACTAGGGTTTTAGGCTTGGCAATATAAAGTCTGCGCAACTTCTTGCGTTGTCACAGTCCCTTCGAAGGCAGAGAGAGAGGGAGAGAAAAAGCTCGAGTTCTCGAAATCTCATCACCACGAACAGGTACTGTCTCTCTCTAAAAAGCTCGAGTACTTTGTTTGGCCTATCTCGATACACCTGTGTCACGATCTTTTGAGTGAGGGAAGCTGGAGCATTGGTCGAGAGAGAAAAAAGAGAGAGTTAAAATAATTCATTAATGATCAAGTTGTCAGAATAGAACAAGCTGATACCTGTCCGCAGGTTGCCCAATGGCGAGTGTAGTGAAGGTCACCTCCCATTCCGTGAAGGGCGTACGTCATAAGGGGGCGGGGGCTATAGTGGTAGTGCATTTGATGATCTGATTGTCCTTCAACGTTTCTGATCTAGGTGGATTTGTGTAGATTATCGTTCTCTTGTTAATGTTAGATTATATTGCTTTCTCTTTTATCATTTTTGCATTTTGGATGAAGCTGGAGAAAGTTATACTAGGGCATGATGTAAGACTGCTTGAGAAATTGGTTGATTTTCCATTTCATGATATCGATGATTAGCTATTTGCATGTTCATTCTTGGAGTGAGAGAAGCTTACTTGATGTATTCTCAGCCAGATTAATGTCGGAATAATATGCTCTGTTCACGTTCAGTGAAATCGTACAATTGACTTAGATCAGCTGAATATTGCCAGAGTTAATTGTAGCTGGGGTATCTAGAACCTTTAGACAGTGAATAAGTTTTGAGTAAAGTTGGAACATTTTCACGCTAGCCCAATTGTATTCATTTTCCATAGCCTTGGTTACTTTAGGCATGAATACAGGCTATACAGCAGCAATGCTGTAAATAAGTTGCAAAATTTGTATTTTGGAACTTAAGTTTTTTAATTTGCCTATTGTTCCGTCCATGTTTTGGGAAAGCCTGAGTCCGTCTCACCAACCTCAATTGAGACACTGAAAGTATGCTGCCGATGTTGTCTATGTGGCGCCTAGATGGCTATGGTGACACGCAATTTAAGCTTTTTAAATCTCTTATTTTGATCTTTTAGTAAAGAACTGCTTCACTTTTACAATTCATTTTCTCCAAACTGTATGAAGAAATGTGTTTTAGAGTAGTACCTTATTTGGAAGTCGGCTGATAGACTGGTGGATGGCAATTTGTGCAGTGTAATGTGGTTCTTTGCTTCTGGTGCAATGCATTTGATGTATATGGATCCTTGTGCTTAAACTGTTCTTATTTTGACATACAATTTATATTTTTGTCTTCCTTTCGAAGCAGGTTGAAGACAAGATCTTGAAACAGAAGAAAAATGTCAGGGTATGTCATTTACTCTGTAAATGAAGGCTTAAGAAATCTTGGTTAACAACTATAGGTGTAAGAAGAATTTTTTTTAGCCACTCCTTGTAAGCTGATTGGAGAGTATTGAGGTTTGTTTTGTACCCTTTCTCTGGGGCAATGCATTTACTGTTTTGAGTCCACTTGTTTTTGCAGTGAAGAGGTTGTTGTTGCAGCTGAGGCCGCACCAGCTCCAGCTCCAGCTCCAGCTCTTGGTGAGCCTATGGACATCATGACTGCCTTGCAGCTTGTCTTGAGAAAATCATTGGCTCATAGTGGGCTTATTCGTGGTATTCACGAGGGTGCGAAAGTTATTGAAAAGCATACCGCACAACTTTGTGTATTGGCAGAGGACTGCAACCAGCCAGATTATGTTAAACTTGTGAAAGCACTTTGTGCTGACCACAATGTGAGCTTGATAACTGTTCCAAGTGCTAAGACTCTTGGGGAATGGTCTGGTGTAAGTAAATTTCTTGTTATGGTGACTATTTTTAAGAATCCATTTGCATCTCTCCACTGCATTCTCTTATGATTTCTGGAGTGATTGTTTTCCTTGTTCATTTCGGATTGCTCTTTTTGCTTTTTTGGATATCACATTGATAATATCTGTTAATTCCTGTCCCTGATCGAAAAGGGTTAAGAAATGGGTTTCTATGTAAAGAATATGCAAGTTTGTTTATATATGCAATAGTGAATTGAATAGGGGAATTACAAAATTTGCTGTTATTTTGACGGCTTCTATTCTGATTAGATTTGTAATATTCTGATTTTCATCGTAAAGAGAGTAAATATGGTGTAGTTCTGAGTGCAATTTTTTCCTGTTGCGGTTCATGTATGTAAAGATTTTGCCCTTGACCTCTTGGAAAGCATGGTGAACTTTTTACTTTTAATATCTTTGTACCATAGTTGTAAAAGGCGCGCCTAGGCGCGAGGCGCACCGAGGCGCCCCCCTTGCGCCTGGCATGGTCCGAGGCGAAGCGATTGAAGAAGGCGCGGGCTTTAGGAGCCTAGGCGCAAAAGGCGCCAGGCGCCCCAGGCGCGAGAGGTGCGCGCCTCTTCGAATTGTGCCCTATTTGTGCGCGACTCTCTCTTTGCCCGACTCTCTCTCTGCGCGGCTCTCTCTCTCTCTGGTCTGGTCTGGTCTTGCGCGACTCTCTCTCTCTCCCGGACCTGCACGGCGATCTCTCCCAATCCTCTTTGCCTCTGGTGATCTGGTGGCGGCTCTCTCTCTCTCTCCGATCCTCTCTGTATGTATATATCAATATATATATCAGTATATATCAGTACATATATCAATATATATATCAGTATATGTATTAGTATATATATCAGTATATAATCAGTATATATATATTAGTATGTACTGATATCTAATGTATATATATTAGTATATATATCAGTATATATATATTAGTATATATATCAGTATATAATCAGTATATATATATTAGAATGTACTGATATCTAATGTATATATATTAGTATATATATCAGTATATATATTAGTATATATATCAGTACATATATCAGTATATAATCGTATGTGATATATTTGTTTTTTTTTTTCTTCACTAGGTGCGCCTCGCTTCAATAAAGCCCGCGCCTCGCCTTGCGCCTCGCGCCTAGGCTCCAGAAGCCCTTTGCGCCTCGGTGCGCCTTTCGCCTTTAATAACTATGCTTTGTACTTGCTATGCTGGGATGGGTTTGTGCAAGACATCTGTGAGCTGATTACTAATTAGTTTGCATCAAACAAAACCTCATAAAATAGTTCATGCTAATAGCTACTTTCTGATTAGGGACCAATGGTATCCACGAATGAAATGCTCATCATATCTAGCATGTTTGCTTTGATCTTTGATATGAATTCAGTGCTGCATTTGTTGTCCTTGAGAAAGTCAATTACTTGTCTGATGCATCTTGGCCGCATTTGCGACCATTAACTGGTAGCTTCCATTATATAGTGACTTTAAAACTGTGATTACTGGTTTTAATGGGTATGGTGCTATTGGTATGCAGCTGTGCAAGATTGATTCTGAGGGAAAGGCAAGGAAGGTCGTGGGTTGCTCTGTGGTGGTTCTGAAGGTATGAACCTTCTGATGGAATTATTCAAGTCTTTTGCTTTTCTACCTTTTATTTGAAGCTCACCCTCTGTTTCTTCTGCAGGATTATGGGGAGGAGACTGAAGGCCTCCATATTGTTCAGGAGTATATCAAGTCTCATTGAGCGACTATCGGTGGATATTTCAATTAGGCATGTTGTTGGAGTTTCACTAGAACCTTTGTCTCTTGTTGGACTGTTGAAACCTTTTAGGAAATTTTTGATGTTCTGAGTGCACTATTTGTAGAAGTTGGAAAGATTTTGGTCATCAAATGTTTGTCATTATTTGCTTTTAAGATATGGTGCTGGTTTTTTTTTATTATCATCAATATTGCAGAAGATATGTTTTAACGTTTTGGAAACTGAATTATGAATGATAATCTCTGCAGATATGGTGTATGAGCCGGCATAGAGACTTTTGAGTGAAATTTTCACTTTTTCAGGAATTGATCCATCTTTCTATAGTCAATATTAGTTAAGGGGGAGGGTGTTTTAGAATCTTTCTATCAAGGAGAATTATCAATTGTCCAAGTTCTTACAATGTATTTATGGCTATGAAATAATGTGACTCCTAGATGGTTATTTACTTTTTTTTTTTCTTCGAAGTACATTCAAAATTAAGGTATGGAATGACAAATATGAAAATAAGGACAATGTGAGATAGGCATGAGGTTGCTTTCACTGCAACAAGAGATGGGACATATGCCTACTAGTGAATGTCTCTGTCTTTGTCGATTGGATTGGACTACCGGAGGTTTGCTTTTTCACAAGTTATGAATGTGGTATTTAGTGATCTTTTGTAGTTTACTTGGCATTTAGCAATCTTTTGGGCAAGGATCAAGTCAGTTATAGTGTGCCTGGAATTTAGCGATCAAGTTGATTGAAGTGTACCAAGACGAGACAATGGTATTGTCAAAACACGAGTGCTCATTTTTTTTTTCCAGCAGATTGTTGACAGACGGGAGACTAGTTTTGCTTTTACAGTACAAAGGCTAGATACCGACCTAAGTAGGAGTGACATTTGCCAATGAGGAGAGGAAATTCGAAGTTCCAAATAATCTATTGATCGAAGGCTACAAAAGCGAAGGATTGCTCTACATTTAGCCACATCAAAGTGACTCCTGAAGCAATCTTCTAGTTGTGAACAAGTACCGTGAGGAAAAGGTGATTGGTAATCTCGGTAGCTAATTTTCTTCGTTGCCTCTCACATGTATCATCTGCGGCTGTGACTCGGTTCTCGTTCTCCCAGTGCATTGAAATCAAGATTTGTAGATAAACTTGAATCGTTTCTACTATAATCAGTTCAGTAGAGAAAGAAGCTACTTTTCTTTGATCCACCTTCTCGGACAAGAAAGAGAACTTATTATGCCGACCTAAAAATAGATTATTCCTTCCTTTCTAGAGAGTGCTTGCATAGATTTAATAGACTACAAACAATCTTTGAGACATTCTTCAACTCTCACTCACTTCTTCGTCCACAACAGATTTATCCTTTTTTGGAGGTATAACCACAAACTGGTCAGTACGGAAGTCAACTGTTCGGAATCAACAGTAGCTCGCCTTTTGATAAAATTCAATACATGAACGTCGTATCACATTTGAAGTGAACAATCATTAATTATAAGCAACTTTATGACAGAGAGAAAAGGAGGATGACATATATCTACATCAATAACTGATCTAACCCGCCGTTTGATGTGTATTGCCTCCAACTATAGATCAGATTTCACCATACAAGAAGAAAGATTCTGCACTATTGCTAAGTGTTCGGACTTATTCAGCAAGGGATTCATGCAATTTCGGTAGATAGCATTCCTCCTCTTCACCGAAAGATGATACGCAAAAAGAATGAGAAGACAGATCTTGTTACATTTATTCTCCACTCATATATCTGAGGCATCAATTCCACAACAATCAACCAAAGCTAAAAGCAGGTAGCATCAGATGGGGACTTATCATTTAAGCTAAAGCTCAAAATTAGCAAGCTCAAACATGTCAAGGTTCAGTTATTTTACATACCGAGCTGAGCGTAAACCAAAGCTCTTATATCGTAATTCGTTTAACCTCCCTAGTTTCTCGTGAAAATGTCGCAACCAATGGGACTAGGAGAGAAGATTATAATTAATGTAATGTGGGATATCCATAGGACGTTTAGAGAAATAACTGCGACTTGATTATGACTAGAGTTTACAACATATTCATAGGCAGGAAGATGCATGATATACGAATTAAAACCAGTTCTAATCGTGATAAACCAGTTGTTCGAACAACGATGGTTATCCTATCACTAGATGTGGAAATACAAAAATCCATGATACTCGAGAATACTTATATTTTTTCCTCAGAGATGCACCAGCAAAATCCCTCTAATTGAAGAACCTACATGTAGAAGCTTTAAGGTTCACAAAACTAGGTGACTGTTGCTTTCTGCAATCGGGAGGTAGACACCCTCTGCTGCCAACCACACATTATCAGCACGCTTTTCTTGGACACCACAAACCTGCAATACGTAAACAAGAGAATAGTAACGGAAATGAAACCGACAGTTCATAATGGGGAGCTCAGAGAAAGTAGAATATTGCAGGCCTAATTTCCTATTCTTAAAGCCAATTACAATGCATTTGTGATCTGTCAGATCGCGTGTTCACACACACGCAAGTCATCAAGGGGCGGGAAGATTTATTGCCATTGAAGTCAAGTACCTAGAGCTATTATGATTTACAATAGAAAGAGCAAAGATTGAACTTTTCTGGACGTCTTCTGAGGCAATTGTCTAATATTTGAGGGGATAAATTTGTAAAAAACATCAGAAAAACTATACTGCCTACACAATTTTTTTCCAATTCAGTCTACGAAGGAGAAATGAAAAGAAAATCCATCTCAAATTTGAATAACGACTGAATTCTTGCTCCGTTAACTGCATTTCTGCAAACATGTCGCAAGTTTAAAGTAATACCTCTTGCTGGCCACCAGCTATTCGTGTGTATTCCTTCTCGTGACTATGTGTAGATAACCACCGGTGTCCACGTGGCGGAGGTTGACCCTTTGTCTTGCCTTCAAGTTTTCCCACTGCCCTCTATTTCAAGTCTGAGGGAAAGAAAGTTAGTTTCACCATTAACCATGGAGAAAACAAGTTATAAAAGTATGTTCCAAATATGTCACACAAGTTTCACAGCCAATAGTCCCCGGTATCAGATTCCGCATCTCCTCCGAAGCAACTCACCTACAGAACATTAAGTGCAGCTTAACTCAAGTCTGACAACAAATATTTTCAAGAAAGTTTGATAAATACAAGTCTTCAGGGTCAAATTCAGGCTCACGCGCCAAGACTCACATTCACTTATCTTTCAACGTTGATCCAACACCTCTCGTGAGATCCCGACCTATTTTAATGGTAATTAAGCTTTGGACGGTGAATTAGAGACGATTAAATTGATAATTATGGCCTAACTAGAATAATAAATTGTTGAGATGCACTGAGATATGCATAGGTCACGTGTTTCTAGCAAGCCCAAAACAGGATGATCAGTGAAGTGGGACCCGACTCTAATTCAGGATTAATTTAGCGATAATCTAAGATTAATAAAAATAAATAAAATTGCGAGATTTATTTAATGAAGGGGTATCTATTAGGTACACTATAATTGATTTAAGTGCGTCAGAGTATCAAAGGGGTGCCCGAACTCTTCTCTCCAATCTATATTTATCCATATGTATATGCATATTCGTATTCCATCATTAGCCATTTTCCTTTCATGCATGCTGTCAGCCAATTTCTCCATACTTCTTTTCCATCACTAAACTACCTCATGAGGCCCATCTTCTACCCAGACTTTCCTTTCACGCCTCCCTTTTTTGTCCCCTTCCATTTTCAGTCTGTTGCACCAGAGAGACAGAGAGAGAGAGAGAGAGAGAGAGTGAACTCTGGGGAAAGAACTGGACCCCATCATTTTCTTCTTACGATGTTTTCTTCAACAACCAACACCAATAGTCAACAACAGGGTAACTTTCCTCTTTAATTTCTTGCATTTTCTTTTGAATCAAGTACGGTTTATATATGCCTATATTTGGTGTAGATCTAGTAGCTATACACTAGTTTTAGGGCTTTGAACCTTCACCAATAGAGCTTTAAGCAACTGTTTGACCTCTATCACTCTTTCGGTCTTCACTCCGGTTTGGCTGTTGGACGTCTGCAGGTACATAATTCGAATGTTACTTCAGAATTTTTCAGATTTTCCCCTCAACTTTTAAAGCCTCCCTAGAGACCTTTTGGGACATCATGAACCTCTAAATTTTGAAACACAACTAAATCAATGTGTTATTTATCATTTTAACTAGTAGAATCACACTGTTTCAACGGTTAGATCTTAAAAAAACTATATTTCATAGACTGAATCTACTTTGGATTAGTTTTGTTCCATTGAGTTTTTACCCCATTTAAAAGGCATCTACGGACCTTATTTCTTTATAAAAAAATATTCCCAAAATTTTAAAATATCACCCTGTTGAATATAGTAAACTTTGGACACAATTTGATGTGATTCTCAAATTGATTTCCATTTATGTAAATTTGAAGTTCCTTACTTTGATGATTTAGTACTCAAGAGGCTTCCATTTTGACCTAGTGATCACCCTGGCCCATGTAGACTGACATCAAAACATTAGAATATCAATTACAAACTTGTGCAGGTCTTGAGCCATTCTGCCGAAAGTTAGTGACGTGTTGGACACGTGTGTTCAAGTCACTGTGGTTTACTATTCTATCCTATGATTAGCCAAATGTTGCATTTCGGCGATTAATATTGTTAGGTCAGGAGTTTGAGGACTATTAGAACAAGTAATTGACGGGCAATTGTGATGCGCTCTATGTGAGTCTCGTTATATCTTATTTTCTCATATTCTTGAAATGATAAATTTACATATTTGGTATCAAATTACTGTTGAGGAAACGGTGTTGGTTTTGGGAAAGTGATGAATATCGATGGCATTTGAACTATATAAAATGCATGTCATATTGTAAGCCATGAATTACTCTATAAAGATTTTTGAATGGAAAGGCATAATCATTATGATATGTACTGCGCACAATGTCTTCAGCCACTAGGGGAAAGAGAATACCAATACGAATGAATAAGGGAGGGTTTGTAAAGACCCTAAATTTTAAATACAAATAAAAAAAAATTTTTAATTTTGATGTGTGAAATCATTAAATGATTTAATTAGTTGTGCGTTTTTAATTTTAGTCATACTTGGTTTTGTGTGTGTGTGTGTGGACCTAACCCGTTAGACCCTTTATCCTTGAGCCCAAACCTTTACCCATTAGAAATACATGAAGTTTGACCCAAGCCATGATCCAAACCCTTTTAACTTGATCCAAAACCCATTACATCAGCCATTTACCCATGGAACTTACCACATGGGATAATTTTTCCCTTAATCATCACTCCCACATGTTCTTCTCCAAAAATTGTACGCTTATTTCCATTTTTCCCCAGTTAAACCACCTTACATCCAGATTTTGTCACAAATCTCCCTTCTAAATCTCATGATGGCTGAGCAATGCCACCACTCCACTCCAAAGATCTGCAACAAGTTTCCTCCCTCCAATGGAGTTCCATGCAAAGTTTTCCCTTACACTCCATCTCTCTCTATTTGTACTCAAACATCCTCACCATTGTACCTACGAAAATTCAGCATTCAGAGAGTTGTGAGGGTGCCATGGTTGTGGTTTAGAAGTGAGAAGAAAGAAAAAAAAAAAAACAGTAGAGGGAGAGAGAAGAGGGAGAACCTTGTTTGGAGTTAAATCACCAAAATCCAAGCCAAAACCTTCGAATTCAACCTTTGATTCTTCAATACCAAGGTAAATGAATCTATCCTAACCTTTAATTTATGCCATTGATTGATATTGAGCTCCACGAAGCTCGGAGAAAACTAAACCCAGTTCTGTTTTTCGTAGGAGATGATAATTACACCGGTGTTATAGTTTTGTTACACCAGTGTCTTAACTCTCTGTAGTTTACATTGTTCTGGACTTTCATGGTTACACCGGTGTCATAGTTTTGATACACCGGTGCCTTGGTTCTCTGTATTTTGCAGTCCTGTAGTTTCAGACCTTACACCGGTGCCTCAGTTTTGTTACACCGGTGCCTTTACCTCTCTGTATCTTAGTATTACACTATAGAACAGACCTTACACCGGTGCCTCTGAAACCTTACACCGGTGCCTCTGTTATGAAAATTTTGACACTTAGTTTCTGACTTAGGCTTGTTAAAACATGGTTTGTTCTATGAAAATATACTTATTTTCTATAAATAAATTTAAGTAAATTTCTTTACTTTAATTTTATTTAATGAAAATAAGGAAGTACCCCCCATTTGGAAACAATGGCATTTACAGAAAATTAAAATTCGGTTCGAATCAAAATGTCGCCCTCCCTATTTTAGTACAAAATCGAAAAATCACTCGTTTTCTTCCTATTCTTTGGCCCGAAACTCACCCTAAACTTATGCGTTTGACGCGTATGAATATACCATTGTGCTTAGAAAAAAATCAAGGAATCATTTCCGGGACTTTTTATTCCTTAAATCGAAACTTGAAAAATTCAACTTTTTCTATACTTCGAAAAATTTTCAGACAACAACATTTTTCAGAAAATTAGAATTTTGCCTCAATTCTTATATAATGACTAATATACCTATAATCAAGCTTAGATTATCATTTTTGAAACTTTAGGTATCCTATATCATTATGAGATGACATCTTATTCAAAAATTAGCGTGATAGAAGCTTCCTTGCGAAATGAAATCACGCGATTAATGTTTATGTGCCATAGCTTGCTTATTGTATTATCTTGTTCGCTTGATTAATCTTGCATCTCCAACATATCATCATGTTATCATGAGTCTAGTCGTTTAAACGGAATTTAGATGGAGTCAATGAGAAATGTTTGAGGTTAGTGGAAACGACACTCGAGATTTTGACACGGGTCATAAAAAGTCACGAGTTTTGTAACGAAAATCGAGAATTTGATAAACTCTTATGTTTGGTGACTCGAGATTTGATTTACTCCTTGGTGAGGCGTGTTAGGATGTCTTTAGCCGGGATATGGATTTTAGTCGAACTACGTCTGTTACCACCGGGCTGTGTCTTGGAGCCGAGTCGGTCACGTCTCATGTATTTAGCCAAGTTATGTCGTGAGCCGGTTATGTTCGTAAGCCGTGTCGTGTCTTTTCAAAAATAAAACATAGTTGAAGGGGAGGAGTTAGATATTTTCTAAGTCAAGACACGACACATGGGAGACATAATGCTGGGAGCATAACGGTTGGGAGCATGAGATACGGGAGCCGATATTTGGGTACACTAGCGCAGGATACGAGGTCAGCGTAGGGGTCGGGACAATATTGGTCGGGAACATCATAACACCACTTTGGAAAATAAAAGTTTGATGACGGGCAACGCTTGTGTCGACCCGAACTTTGTATTGTGAAAGGAAATTTTAGACACTTGTTAACACTGGTGGACACTTATGGACATAAGTCGGTCGCGTGTGTCAGAAACTTAGAAACAAGTCATAGGATTTGACTTAAAGATATATTGTCGACATTTCATTCATTTAATGTACTTACTTGTTTAATGCTTCCGCTTATTGTTTAATCTGATTATGTCAACTCTGATTATTTTGTTCTATTCATAATACTTGATTAACCGCTCATACTATCTTCATGATCATGCATCATATGATCCATTGCATAGATTGAGATTTAGGGTAGTTTTATTTGTTGAGCGTTAATCGCTCATCTAGTGCAACTTCTCTGCCCCTGGCCTTTCATGCCAGGTGTCGAAGATGACGTTGCTGAGCCTGTTTATCCAGATACCAACGGCGGTACTTTCGAGGAGGATGTCGTAGCCCCGTGGTTTACCTACATTTATTTTGAGCTCGTAATTTCAAATTTTAATGTAATTTCTTTAAAGTTGGATGATTGTAATCAAATTTTATTTTGACTAAGTAATAGAAATATGATTGACTTTTTATAAATTATTTTAAATTAACGTCTCCGATAATTCGGGGCGTTACAGGGTTCTTGGCCAAATGATCACAAGTGACGTCACACCGATTGTCGTATTAGGATCGCTACCTAATACTGGCTACCATCGAATGCAGTTGTGGGCTTCCCGTCCAAAACCCTCCCAGCGTGCGTGCTCAGACGTATTTTCATGCGCGGTCTTTCTAGATTAATCTTTTACTTATTAGAGTCACCACTCAAATTTGAGATTGTCCTCGAGTAACCAAATAAACACATGCAAGCAAAGTCAAATGGAAGCAACTAGTCTTTCATAACTAGAGATTACTCAACTTGAGAGTTAGGTTATAAAGTGGGAAGGTGCAAGGCAACAACCTCGAAGGACCCGTAGGTCGATCATACTAATCATTCATGGGATCTTGAGTTTGTATTAATATCACATGTCAAGAATGAGGAACAGATAAAGTAGAAATAAAGCGGCAAGATGTACATATTGGTTCTCTCTCCTTGTTCAAACTAGCAAGTATATAATAAAATTTGGCATGAGTAAAACGTGCAACATCCAAAATAGAATTGTATGTCCGCTAATCAAAATAGCATGCACCATTGTACACTTGGCATTTGCTCTTTTTAAAAAACTGTGCAGTATTGAGCGAAGTGGCGCACGTTATACATAAACTCAAATAGTGTATGTGTTCTATTTTCTGGACATTGAAAACACAAATATCATGCAAAGTATGCAAAACAAAAAGTTGTAACAATGTAAAGACTATGATTTTAAAAATGATTGGCACACGGTTAGGTGATGTTGTATACTTCAGTTCCTAGAGTGACGTACACTTATATGAAGTGATGCACTCCACTCTAGACCGAGATATGAGATTTGCCTCTTATTGATTAAAAAAAATGACAAAAAATCTATAAATAGTACCGATTACTACGCAGATCACCTTAAATTCCTCTCAAGAACAAGTGTGAATTTGCCCAATGTTAATATATCTTTGGCCTTTGACACGAGTACTCAAGAGTTATAAGTGAATAAGTAAAAAGTTGATTGCTTATTCAATATCAACCTTTCTCTCCTACTTTTGCAGCCCAGGCAAGAGTCTTATTCGAGATCTACTTGAAGAAAATTCATTCCGAGTTCAATGCTCCACAATTTGTTTTGTTAATGGTTGTAGTAGCATTCTTTAGATTTCATTTGTGCTTACTCCTATTGATTTGAGCAAAGCATTTTATGGGATATCTATTGCTCATGACATGCATTATTTCTTGAATTCTATTTTGCAATTTGCTTTACAGTACATGCTAAAGAAGCCTGAAGCTCGTGCCTAAATGTAGATAGTTATGGTTCTTACTAGTTTTTTAACCAAATTTTCTTATAGTGCCATATGACCTTGATGAATGATTAAAAAAAAAGTAAGGGATTATACCAGAAACAATTACAAATAATGACACTTTACCCATGCAAATCTTCGAGTCTAACACCCACATCAAAGACCCAAATAGAATCAAAGAGCTGCACCCTGCAAAGATTGACGAAAAAGGTTAGCATGTTATCATCACTTCCTGTGGATAATCTCAGAGGATTGGCCTAGTCCAGACCTATAATTTAATAGTTTTATCCCTCCTAAAATCTTAGATTCGAAATCTCTCAGGTGCTATCAATCCTTATGAAACCAGTCCATACAGGACTTTACCCGAACTTTAATTGGATCTTTGATTAGTGAATAGTAAAATTGATCTCCCAGAAATCAATTGAGGTGTGCGTAAGCTGACCGAACATTCTGAGTTATAAAAAAAAAAAAAAAATCATTGCCCATGGCAAGGCAATCATGTAGGCAAGCACAACCCGAAAAGAACCAAAAAGGAAGTCAAAAAAATATGGTACATAATCTTTCTCAAAATCTCCCCTACGAATTACAACCGAAGGTTGAAACTCTCAAAAAACACAGATTGAGCGCTTCCTGACAGAAAGGATGAAGCACGGATCATCCACAAAACAGAGAACCAACAGGTCAGCCAAGCAATCCTTTCTGGACCATTTGGCTAATGATCAAAGTAATATCTGATTTTACCAATTCAATATCTAATAAGCCGGCGGCATTGCTAACTAGATAAATTAATTAATTACATCGACCAAGGGAGGGTGGATCACCCATGATTTAGGCTGCGATTTGGTTGTATAATCCGAATTGCATTCCTGAACAGGATATCTACATGTATTACTTGATCTCTCTTGCTAAAAAGCATGTGGAGTTATGCATAATACAGGAATAAGCTATTGCCAGTGCCACAAGCAATTAAGTTTGCTTTTGGATGCCAGGCCAGATGCAGTAGCTTCAAATTTAAGTTGCAAGACAATTCATTATTCCGCAAGCTAGAGTTTTCGTTACCTGAAAATGATGGAAAGGGAAAAAAAGTAGCTGATGAAGAAATCAGGAAACAAATGATAAACATGGAAAGACAAACCTTTCTCTGTTTTTTCCTAATAACAAAAAGGAACTTGGGACCCCAACCTTGTCGGGCAAACCCACGTGCCAAGTTGCTGAGGGATGACCTCCTAGCTCTTGAAGTAGATTGCATATGTGGATTCCTGTATTCAAGGACAGTACCAAATGATGGATATATTGATGGAAAAATATTGTTTGGGAAAAGCAAGTTGAGTCTGAGAGTCATACTGTACCATTACGATAATGTGCTACTACTGCCTACATAGGCATCTGGAAACACAATAACAGGTAACATGCAGGAACTTATACACCTCACTTCGCCAATAACGTATTTAACCTTTAGTAATAAGATTTTTCCTTGTCAGATAATCGAGAAGGAAAACAAAAGACTACCTGGATAGACTTTTGCTAGCTTCTACCGTCATCCCTTCTTCACTTCCATCTCCAGAAGAAAAAATACGCAGTTGATTGCTGAGTCAAAAAATACAGATCATCATAGCTGCAAGAGTTGACATGCAAGTGCAAGAGGGAATAGGCAAATGACAAGTTTCCAATGTGTTCATATGATGCATTTTTGTTTAGAGTGCACAAACCTATAAGATCCAGTTGCAAAATGAAGCCCATCTCCACTGAGGCAGCAACCAAACTTATCAAAAATTGCATCGTTGTTATACAAGTCCGATAACTGTGCAATTTGTAAGTTATCAGCCATGAAAAGATACAGAAAAGTGAATTGCTTTCTCTCGAACTATCAAGGTCTTACAAAAAAAAGTATCAAGGTAAGTTTACATGTTGTTTGGAGAACTGTTTTGCCGTAACTAAGAAAATAAGGTGAACTGATAGTCATCAACAGGAGAAGCTCAACAGATTGGCTCATACTTTGTTGATGTGATTTGAGAACTTCAACATAGACATTTCTTTGGATGAAGAGTTCCAAGTCCTTTAAGTTACGTCGCACATGAAGCTTTGTAGCCCTCATAGACAAGTTTCTTTGAAGATCACACCAAATCAAAATTTTCCCTCTCTTGTAGCTCTTCTATCTTCTCTGTTGACCTTCGTAGTATTGCACCTTTACCTTTGCTGAGAAATGATTGGCTCTGTTGCTTACTTAATTGAGCCATCTTTGCTTCCTTAGGGATTATCACTCGAGGGCAGAATTGCAGATTTCCCTTCCCCTCTTCACTTCTTTTTGACATGAAATATAGTTTAGCTCTAGAATTTTCCTATTTCCAAGACAGCCTCTTTGACTTATCCTTGCTGACAATGTTCTGTGTGATTTTGGCTCAATGTTCTGTCTGGTCTGCAGTTTCTTTGGAATAGCAGTTGGACAAAACTGCTCAAGCGGTCCATCAGACAGTTGATCCTTGCTCTCAGCTTCCCTCTGGCAATCTGTTTGTAACAGAGCTCGAGCGGTCAAATCACTGCTCAAGTGGTGGCGCGGTGGTGGTCTGAATGCGTCTGACAGACTTTTTACGGGATCTGCACTTCTTAAATCAATTTTCGGGATGTTTCTGCGCTCCTTTTGGGCTTTTTTCGGTGGTGATGTAAATTCATCTTAGACACAAACCAAAAGGAGGACCAATGGACTATCCTTGAAAATCCAAGAAAACAGGGACACCAAAACACAAAACAACCCAAAGCAGATTACACAGCATAGATACCTACCCAAGGACAGAAGCAAAACCAGCAACACTACACAGTGCATCATCACAAGGGCACCAGAAACAAGAGAAACAGAAACAAAATTAATCACTACAACATTTTATGCAATCAACCCAAGCCCCACCAATCTTTCTATTCTCCACTGAGGGAGGGGCATTGTTCTAAGCTGCTAAACAAGCTCTAATTTTTCCACCTTCATAATAAGCCCTTTGAACATCAATCCATTTCTTTCGGTAGATTTTCTATTTTTGTTTCTCCCCAGAGATGATCACAGCAGCTGAGAAAGCAACTTTTAACACTGAAACCTTGATAGACTTCCCCTTGCAGTGTTGTGTACCTTGATAGACTTTTACATTGGGCCTTGCATTGAAAGGAAACCTATTTTCGGATTGTATGACTTCAGGAATGCTTGTTTTGGGATATATCTTGTGAGATTCTCTGAAGGTTTTGGAAACCTCTTGGAGAGAAAGTTAGTATCAGGAAGGACTCCTTTTACTGAAAAAATGGGGTTCCCTTCACTGATTTATTAGATGAAAACTGGCGAGACCTGTAGTTTGGTTGAGAGAGAGCACTTTGGAGACTTTTTTAGAGAACTTGTATTCAGGTTTAGTGAGGTTTGGTTTGTAAGATACGCCCCTTCACTAGAATCCTGTGTTGCCACCATTGTTGCTCTTTGGACATTTGTTCTCTGTGTTAAGGAAATCCTGCTCTCATATGATTGACCGTGGATGTACACTTAAGCTGAATGACAGTCCTGGTATCCTTTGTCTTGCAATTGTTTTGGCCTTCTCTCTTCTCCTATGGTTCATTGTTTTGGATTCTTCTTCTCCAAATGCAAAACCATTAAACTATCTTGGTGGGCTGAGTTTTTAGAGGCTCTCCCTGAAATAAGTTCCTGAAGCCTCATCAGCTTCCTCCCATTCTCCATGATGGAGTCAATCTTAGAGAATCAGCTTGCAAACTATTTTCGAACCCTAAGTCAAATTCAAATTAACCCCAACTTCTCCCCCGAAGTTTCTTTTTTCCGGGACTAATTCTTGTTTTCATCATTCTGCCAACCATTTCCATCCGGTGAGTTGAATGGATCTCGGAAGGCCTTGAGAGCTAACCTTTTTCAACGTATTACCAAACATATACCATAAAGCTAGAAGACATCTGAATGACTACATTGTATTCAGCCTCTAGTCATCTACCTCTTCTTAAACCTTCTCCTTGCATTCTTCCTTTCGGCCCCCTCAAGGGCAGTCATAATGCTATTCATCCATTAGGAATTACACAGATCTAAACAGGATTTTGAAACAGGATCTAACGAAGTGCATCTCCAACTCTTTTGCATTCCATTTCCTTAAATATATAGCTGATGTTTCCATCATTTTCTTTTTCTGCTTTGACTTCTCTCTTTCCTTTCATCTTTTCCTCTCTTGATTCTTTTTCTTCCCCAATGTCTTCTAAACAAACTGATGAAGGTGTTCGGGTTGGAACCTTTAACGAAAGGTTTCTCATAAACTCCAAAGCCTACGTGGAAGACATACAAACTAGCCGTGTAAATAGTGCATTATGTCCAATTTCAAAGAGAACTAGTGGGCCACCTCCCCATTTAATCATTTGTTCAATTTAGTTCAACATCCCAATAAGATAGTTAGGCAATTTCGCAATCAAGAATCTGAGGTACTAGTCCATTAATATCAAAACAATACCTTAACATTAAGGAAAAATAATAAGAATGACATTGTAATAAGAAGCTTTTAGAATACAAATTGAAAGATTTGGAATGCATTCACTACTTTGCCAATAAATGCTTCTTCCTAACGGGAAAATATTTAACTAAACCAATAGGTGTCATTAAATTTCAGGTTTCTTTAATTCGCCAATAATTGGAAGTTGTAAAAGATGGTCACAAACAAACAAGCAATTCTTTAAGAAAGCGACAGACCTCTTTCAGCATTATCAGTTTCTAGAGAAATCATCCGATGTGCCGTTATTGAACCAACGACCTAGGGAACAAGTCCTGTGCTCTTTCCAGTAAGCTAAGGTATTAAGGAGAAAATCATCTATCTCAATGAAATTCAAGCCTTTAACATTATCCCGTGTAACTATTCTAGTAAACAAAACTAGTATGGCCTTTTGCAGCAAAACGTGGAAGCAATGGGATCATGTTATCCAAGAACAGCTACCACTGGTTCCATTGGCTTTTGCCTATTTCTACAGCGGTTAATCCAAGGAGTTAAGATTCATCAATACTGTGCCCAATATATCACAATCTCACTCCATCAAAACATGACAAGTCAACAACCAGGACTTATATAAAAGTTTGTTCTTACCTTTGAGTGAAGGTGCTCATGAATCTTATATATTGCAACAGGGGAAGTCTCCATACGTGTATCCCATAGCTAAAAAACGAACAGACCTTTAATTAGTATACTCACTGAACAGGACATAGAGAGATGATGCACAAACATGACAAAACATGCTATACTATGGGGAAAACACGCAAGAGAAAATTGCACCAAAACTACATCTCAAATGTGGATCTTTGATGTTCTTCGCATGCCAAATCCCAAGGAAGTTAAGACTTATAGCAAGTTGTAGACTGAGGCAAAGTAAACGGAAGCAGCATGAAACAAGAAGGGGAAAAAAGTTGTCTCAAGTCAATCAGACATGCTCGGATGTATGCCTTCTCCAATTAGGCAAAAAAAAAAGAAAGCCACGAAATAGAGCTAAAAACACAACTTACAGTACTGTGTCCCCCAGACAGTTACGCAATGAGAGCTCTATTATCATAACCAAAATAAGAAGAGGACATCAAATGGAAAAATGTCCCATATGCATAATGAAAATCACTTGGAGCAAGAAAGTCACTCATTAGTTAATGGGGAGGAGAAAAAATATTTAAAGGCTAAATTTGGATGGATGGAGTAATTGAATACTTAAAATCATGCCCAATTCAGTTGTTAAAACGACCTTCAAATTCATATAATCGCGACTTAGGATGTGCCTTCCATCAGTTCCAAACTTCATGTCAGATATAGATGCGATTATTTCACTGAAAAAAGATTTTGAGCCACGGGAATCCCCATCGTGTAATCTGTAAAAGCAGTTTGAAATTATAGGTTCAAAACAAAGCACAATAGTGAGGAATACGAATAAGAAAAGGGGAAAAAAAGGACAGATGCAAAACCAAAAATGAGATAAAAAGTCATAAACACGGCTGAATGAACAAAAAAACCATCAAAAGCTCACATCCTTGCACTGTGATCACATAAAGCAGACTGCCGCATATCTACTAGCCGAATAAATCCCCTCGAACTGCTGAACGCCAGCAGATTACAGTGACGTGGATGAAATTCAGCTGATGTTATTACCTCTGAGAAAAAAATAGAGAATATCCATTACACAAAGATAGAAATTAAGAAATACAATGGGGAGTTGCACCCAAATATAAAGCACTTTCAAAAGTCCCATCAATTTGTAGCTTTGATAGATGACCAATAATTAACCACATCGGCCCTGTTGCATGATGGTAAACGTAACCTCCCTTCCTCTTTTTCCTCTCGAAGGGGACAAAAGAACACATACACAAAACAATTCTTCCAGGGGTTGCGCAAGGTATTCCTGACCTATTTTCTAATCTAAAACAGTCCATAGGGTGCATACCATTACCACAGGTTTCCCTCACAAAGTATAAAAGTTAGAGCCAAGGTGATATTAAATATGATCCTTTAAATTCCCAAAGTAGTTAATGTCCTGAGCATATATCCTAGTAAATGGGTTAAAAACAAATCATTTGTTTTTTCCAATGAGGAGATACAAGGGCCTGATGGTCAACAGATGATGGCACAAATTACCTGTAAGATCATCCATGTTAGTTGGCTTCATGTCTACTATATTGAAACACTGATCACTGACCTCGAGATTCCACAAGTTTATCCTAAGGTCATCTGAGGAAATAAATGTCTCACAATCACTGCAGAAGGATAAAAAGAATCAGATACGGTTATTCCTACTTGAACAAATTTGTGTCCTTGTAACATCAAAACTTCAGACATAATTACATGGATTGACTTGGACACACACGTGCCAACAGCCACGGGGGAGGGAAATAAACTTTGAAAAGCTGGCTTATTCAAAATCCTTTTTCATACTGTAAGCAATGGAAGGAAGGAAAAAAAAACAGAGATAAATGAAAATACCATCCAAAGATAACGCAACTTTACCTATTATTTGAGATTGAATTTATATTAAAATCATGGGCATGACCATACACCTTTCGACATCTCGCAGGAGCACCATCTCCAATGTTTGCTACCTAGTAGCATGGCAAACTGGAAATTATATTGGTACTAAAACCTGTAAAATTGAGATGGATTACTAGAAGTAAACCATCACATAATTGTTTCAATGATAGACAAATTTCTACCTTAGCATGCCCGTCATCCGATGGCAAAACACTATTATCCATTTTCTCCGTCCATTCTAAACAAAAACCATTACCCAAAGAAGGTTTATGCTGCCCACCAACAAAACTCCTTTCAGCCAAAAGCATATTTTCTGGACATACAACTGGATTAAAGTCCATTTCTTTGACTTTCTTCACTTTATGTTCCTTAACCTGGGTTCCAAAACCACATAAACAGCACTTTAGCACAACTATACTAAAGGACTAGCAGAAAATAGACCTCCAGGGAATACCAGCCGTCCATTCAGGATTAAAGAACTCAACTTCTCCTAAAGGACTAACAGTAAATAGACCTCCATGGAATAACTCCTGTCTCTTCAGGATTAAAAGTACTTAAATTTTCCTGTCAGTATCTAGCTTAGCCACCATATATCCCCGTAACAGTCGGCCATTTTCCCCACAATAGGTGACTTTTTTTCTTCTTGTACATAGAATATTCAAAGAAGTAATCAAACCAATAGGTTATAAAGCAATTGCATGTTTGATATTAGTTTCAAGGAAGCAATAAATTTAAAAAATAGGGCCCCTTGTTGTAGTTTTTTAGCATTCTATAAACGATGCTCCCACTACTACAATTATTGGCATTATAGTTACAGTAAAGCCCTTCATGTGATGTTCACTTTCTTCGCACAAGAATAATTATACAATGTACATCTTAATTGACCTTGCTATTAAACAGACGCATGCCTTCCAAAATATATAACTCATTTTGATTTTCCCTCACTTCCATGCAACTTATCAGCTTCCGAGGAGAGTAAGTAGATCCAGATCAACTCGGAATAAACTACAGAAGTTGATTTTCTGGTAGAAAAGAAGAAACTAATTGATGCAGGATGAGAAAACAAACGGATAGAACGTCAGAAATCCACACCTAAAGAATCTAGAAGTCCACATCTTGGGGTACGTAAAGGCATCCACAACACTGCTAAAAAAAATCAATTCTATTGTAAACTAGATTGCAAGATCATCTGTAGAGTCTCTTAAATAGCTCTTTCAAATGATGTCTAGAAATAAAGATAAGATATCTCAACAACATTAATTAAAGAATAAATCTGAAAATAACTACTAAATCTACTAACTAATATCCTAATATGAAGAGCAACTGCGCAGATAAATACCCTTGAGGATCAAATAGGAATAATCCATTTTGTTCCCTATCATTAATGGAACATATATCTCTCGTTTACGTATATGTATATTTATAGTTCTGCAGTACCAAAACAATAACAAAAATGAACACAATGAAAATTAGTTAGCTGTTACAGAAGTAGAAAATATGTTGAATTTTTTTAATGAAATTACTACTGTTACAATTAGTATTTTGTTAAACTAGAAGTGAAAATCCGAATATAAAATTCGGTAAATTATGAAAGCTTATCTAATACCAAAACAGACAGCAAGCTTACAAGGTTAAAGGAACTATATCATAATCCATCCTGTAACAATTCTTGGCCAGGAAGAATAGTTGGTCGAAAAGAAATCTAAAGTAAAGATCATATTCCTCATAACTACATTTTTTTGGTCTAAGAATCTCATACCTTCCACAGTTTTATCGTCTTGTCATTTGTTGACAGAATAAACAGTGACCCATTAGGCGTTACACACCATTTCAGTTTGTTGATCTTCTCCTCAATCTCTAAGCTCTTCAGATAATCAAACTATATGAAAGGTAAAAAGTCAGGATGTACAGTGTACATAGAGAGCCAAAAATATGCAATGTTTAGATGGAAACTGCAAATTTCAAATTTCTAGAAGAGGCATGGTAATATCTAGATCATACCTCAGGCTCGTGACTCTGAAATTCGGTTTTGTATTGGAATTGTGGATGCTGGCTGCCCATAAAATCATGTTGTTCCAATTCATTTTGATGCTCGCGTAAAACCTAAGAGCCAATTTTTATTGTCTGTTAGAAAAAAAAAAAAACAAAAAGACCATGGTTCCAATATGTCCAATAAATCAACCTTAACTTCCAGAGATAACAAGAAAGAAAATACAAACTGAATCTAAAACTGTTGCACTGTACAATCTAGATCGAAAATTTAGAAATACTGCCAGTAGGTGGATGCATCATGCTCACATCTTTATTGGCCTTCCTTTCAAAAATAACAACACGGCCACCCCGATCTCCAACGGCAAGATAATCACCACTCTTCTCAAATTCAATTGCTGATATTGTATCAACTAGAAGAAAAGGCTGTTTAAATAATAATGACATAATGCCAAAGAAGCAAAATCAATGCATACCAAAATTAGCAGAAAATTCCAAGGAATTGAGTAAAATCATTCTATTACGTAATGATATCAGTTCTCATTTTCTGCTAATTTATTCTGTGCTTCCTGCTATGATATTTCAGATGGAACAGGGAATGTGGATGTGTTAGCAGACAGCAAATCTCAGCTAAGCAGTACAATAACAGACTTCATTCTTTTTTCCCGTTTCTTTTGTCTTCTTGGTTTCTTGTTCTTATGACATTGCGTAAATAGCAATATACAAATTAGAAACTGCAAATAGAAAGGGAATGTAGGGGAGGGGAGGCGAGAGAAAGTTTGGTGGGTGTGCAATAGAAGTGATCCTCACCAAGAGTGTGAGTACAATCTCAGCCAGAAACTCCGAGTTGATTTTTAACGCGAGAAAAGTTGGATCAAGAAGTGAATTGTGAACATTCATGCAGTAGCAGAAACAAGAAGAGTACTTCTAGGAAGACTGCGAACCGCAATTACTACAATATTAGATAATCATCTTTATCTCACCAGGTACAGTTAGACAAAGGGTATTGGCAGACCGCACAAAAGTTCTCAATTATCATATATGCTAACCTTTAAGAACTTAAATGATATAACAATTATATAGCTACTATCCTACAAGTATGAGCAACAATTATCGAGCTTTGTTCGAGGAACTCGTGAAATTAGAAAACTTATAATTGCTTTCAAGCTTGAAATGTGTAAACTAACAAAGGGAGACAATTATGTATTGTATTGATCAATTAAGCTGTACAAAAGGGTCCTCTATTTATACAGGTAGAGGAGACCTAATTACGGAAATAAAATCAGCCTAATTACAACCTATTATTTACACAATCAGAATCAAATCAGAATGGTAACACTATCAAGCTAATTATGGTAACACTATCAAGCTAAGTATGGTAACACTATCAAGCTAAGTATGGTACATGCTAACACTCCCCCTCAAGTTGGTGCGAAGATATTACTCAAGCCCAACTTGGATGCAATAGTGTGGAAACTCTTGCTGCCGAGTCCTTTTGTGAAAATATCAGCCAGTTGATCTCCAGATCTCACAAAAGGCATACATATCGAACCTTCACTGAATTTCTCCTTAATGAAGTGTCTGTCAATCTCTATGTGTTTCGTTCTATCATGTTGAACTGGATTATGAGCAATGCTTATGGCAGCTTTATTATCACAGTAGAGTTTCATTGGACCACTATTGCTAAAACCCAAATCACGCAGCAATGTTTGAAGCCAAAGAAGCTCACAAACACCATGAGCCATGGCTCTGTATTCGGCTTCTGCACTGGACCTAGCAACCACAGATTGTTTTTTACTTCGCCATGTAATCAGATTTCCTCCAAGAAAAGTACAATAGCCCGAAGTCGATCATCTATCATCCACAGAGCCAGCCCAGTCAGCATCGGTGAATGCTTCCAAACACAAGTGACCATGATTAGAGAACAGGATACCTTTTCCAGGAGTTGACTTGAGGTACCTCAGGATGCGGTAAACCGCATCAAGATGGGCGGTGCAAGGATTATGCATAAACTGACTAACGACCCCCACTGCATAAGAAATATCTGGCCTAGTGTGAGCTAGATAGATTAATCTACCCACAAGTCGCTGGTACCTCTCTCTATCAGTACGTTCTCCCATATCTCCTTTCAGGTGATGATTTACCTCAATAGGTGAATCTGCAGGCCTGCAACCTAACATACCTGTCTCCTCCAATAGATCGAGAATGTATTTCCGTTGAGAGATAAAAATCTCTTTATCAGACTGTGCCACTTCCATACCAAGGAAGTACCGCATTGATCCTAAATCCTTGATCTCGAATTCTTGAGCTAAACGAGATTTAAGAGTCTGGATCTCTTTCACATCATTGCCTGTCATTATTATATCATCAACATAAACAATAAGGACAGCAATTGTATCAGTACATCTCTTTACAAACATTGTGTGATCTGCATGGCTCTGCTTGTACCCAAAGCTCACCATAGCTTTTGAAAATCTGCCAAACCAGGCTCGAGGTGACTGCTTCAAACCATAAAGAGCCTTTTTTAACCTACACACTTTCCCTGCACTAACTGGGGAAGAAAATCCTGGGGGAACCTCCATATACACCTCCTCCTCCAAATCACCATGAAGAAAAGCATTCTTCACATCAAACTGCTGAAGTGGCCAATTCAAGATTGCAGCACATGAAAGTAATGTACGCACCGAGTTCATCTTTGCAACTGGTGCGAATGTCTCCTCATAATCAATGCCATAAGTTTGCGTAAAACCTCTGGCTACCAATCTCGCTTTATATCTCTCAACTGAACCATCAGCATTATGTTTAACAGTGAAAATCCACTTACAGCCTACAGGTTTCTTTCTTTCCGGAAGATTTACAAGTTCCCAGGTGCCATTCTTTGCTAAAGCTTTCATCTCCTCCACCATAGCCCCTTTCCACTCAGGTATCATAAATGCTTCCCTCCAATTCTGTGGAACAGTTATAGCAGAAAGAGAAGCAACAAAGGCACGGTACGAAGGAGATAAATGATTATAAGAGACATAATGTGAAATGGGATGCTGAGTACATGATCTGACACCTTTCCGAATAGCAATAGGACGGTCATCACAATGAGGAAAGGATTCATTACCCGATGAATTTGGTGAAGAGGCTGAAGATGATTCTGGAACTGAAGTAGGATCTGCTGATTGGCAAAGTGGTGGAGCACATGGAGCTTTAGTTCTCCTTTGATACGTTGCCAAGGTGGCAGGCCACTCTCTTGGCAATCTATGCACGTTCTCATCCACTTGCCCATCACCATCATGTGGTTGAACATTCTCAGCAGAGACCAATTCGTCTTCTTCCTTATTCTCCCCCTCACTATGAAAAGAGGAAGGCAACAATGACCATGATGACTCCAGAGATTGGAACACCCCTCCTTCCTCTCTCATCTCTTCCGGACCAACACTCTCCCCCTGAAGAGATGAAGGAATATACAAAGACTCTGTCTCCCAAAAAGTAACATCCATTGACACAAAAAACTTCCTAGACCGGGGCTCATAACATTTGTAGCCTTTTTGGGTAGGATAATACCCAACAAAAACACATTTGTGTGCCTTATGTCCAAGCTTTCCCCCAGAAGGATGAGGAGCATGAACAAAACACACACAGCCAAAAACACGTGGAGGAATAGACGTGGCGTGACAAGTACTAGGTAAACATTCAATGGGTGTTTTGAACTGAAGCACACTAGAGGGCATGCGATTAATGAGATATGCAGCAGTTAAAATAGCCTCCCCCCAAAAATATTTAGGAACTTTCATGGTAAACATAAGAGAGCGGGCTACCTCAGCCAGATGGCGATTTTTTCGTTCGGCAACACCATTCTGGGATGGAGTATCCACGCAAGTTGTTTGGAAAAGAATGCCATGTTCATCAAGATATGCACGAAAAAATTTATCAATGTACTCAGTACCGTTGTCACTACGGAGAATTTTAATGCTTGTGTCAAATTGAGTGTTCACCATCTTATGAAATGATTGGAAACAAGAAAAGACTTCATTTTTAGTTTTGAGCAAATACACCCAGGTAACACGAGAATGACAATCAATGAAAGTGACAAACCATCTATAACCTTTTAATGAAGTAACGGGGGAAGGACCCCAAACATCAGAATGAATGATTGTAAAAGGAGAATCACTTCTCTTATTAATAGGTGCATAAAATGAGCGTTTATGTTTAGCAAGTTCACATGCTTCACAAAAAAATTGACTCCTAGGACAAGACTTGACTAAAGTAGGAAAAAGTTTCTCTAAAATCCCAAAAGAGGGATGACCCAATCTACGATGCCACTGGTGTAGTAAGGATAAAGCAGAACCCGTATCGGCTTGTAAAGCTTGACCACATGATAGTGATGGTGGAGGACAAGGTGCATTTTCCAGATAGTAGATGCCACCATGTGCTTTACCACTGCCAATCACCTTCCCCGTTTTCAGTTCCTGAAATACACAATGAGTAGGAAAGAAAGTTATAGAGCAATTGGCAGAACGAGTAAAACTACTAACAGAAAGTAAATTGGTGGCAAACTTTGGAATATGTAGAACAGAGGATAGAGAAATGGAGGGAGAATAACAAACAGAACCTTTTCCTGAAATAGCAGAGACTGAGCCATCTGCTATTCTAACTTTATCCTTACCAGAACAAGGGAAGTAGGAATAAAAAACAGAGGAACAACCTGTCATGTGATCTGACGCACCGGAGTCTATAATCCAAGGAGTGGAAGAAGAAGACGCTGTGAAAGCACTGGACAGTATACCTGAATGAGCAAAATATGATGAGGCCGGAGTGGATGTAGGAGCGGTGGAAGTAGGGGCTACAGTAGATGAAGAATCAGCCCTCGCGGACAAAAGACGCCTGATAGCCTGCAACTCCCCCTGAGAAAGACCCCCATGAGACTCACCATGTGGCTGAACTCCAATAATCGGTCCGGGATCAGGCACAGTAACAGCTGCAGATTCTGTGAAATGAGCCTGGCCATGATAGCGCCCATAACCACGGCCACGACCACCACCACCACGTCGTCCACCTCCTGTGTCACGAGGAGGACGCCCATGTAGTTTCCAACAGGTGTCTCGGGTGTGATTGGTCCCATCACAATAATCACATTTACGCTGTCCACTAGATCCACCATGACTGCCAGACTGTACCTTTTCATTCTGTGGAGATCCGAATCCTCGCCCAACGCTAGTATGAGGGATAGCAGCTAAAGCAGAACGCTCAGAAGATGAAGCAAGCATGGCACTGCGCCTACTCTCCTCCTGCTGAACAATAGAATATGCATCGGCCAGGGACGGAAACGGAACCCGGCCCAATACCTGCACTCTAATCTGATCATACTCCCTATCAAGGCCAGCCAGGAAGTCATAAACACGCTCTTTATCAATCCGTTGGAGCCACTTAGCAGCATCAGCTCCACACGCAGCTTGAAATCCCTGATAAAAATCAAATTCCTGCCATGCTCCACACAACTCAGCATAATAGTTAGCAACCGGGCGATGATTTTGCTCCATAGAACGAAGCCTCTTTCTCAGTTCAAAACACTGAGCACCATTACCCTGCTGAGAGTACATATCAGAAACAGTTGTCCATACCTTGTATGGATTCTCAAGTAACAAGAAAGGATTACGGATATCGGGTTTCATGGAATTGAACAACCATGTCATAACCAGGGACCGCTGAGCTTTAAACCTTTTAAGTTCCAATGCATCTGTAGGTGGGTAAATAGGACCCTCAATAAACTCTGACACTCCAGTTAGCAACCAGCAACCAGGCAAGGCTTCTGGTCGTCTGGAACAGCTACGACTGGAAGGAAAAAGGGCCGGTGATGGCGAACACCGGCGGACGACGGGTAAACCCGGAAGAATCACGACTACGGGTAAACCCTGGGTAGTCGGAGAAGGCCTGACGACGGCAGCGGAAGAGCTATTAATGCTCTGATACCATGTAAACTAACAAAGGGAGAAAATTATGTATTGTATTGATCAATTAAGCTGTACAAAAGGGTCCTCTATTTATACAGGTAGAGGAGACCTAATTACGGAAATAAAATCAGCCTAATTACAACCTATTATTTACACAATCAGAATCAAATCAGAATGGTAACACTATCAAGCTAATTATGGTAACACTATCAAGCTAAGTATGGTAACACTATCAAGCTAAGTATGGTACATGCTAACAAAATGTTTCCATCACGAGCTCACATTGAACAAGCTTTCAGCAAGACTCATGCTCGAGTAGCTTGGTTCGTTTTACAACCAAACATTCTAGATCAGGTGAAATCCTTACAAGAAAGAATATCTAATTAGAGGTAGACGGTTGTGACATCAATATCATAGGTCAACATTTGGTTTAGTGGAAAGAGAGAGGGTTACTAAGGGGCTTCCGCTCAAGGTCACAAGGTCAAATTCCACCGGAACCAATCACTAGTCACTAGAAGCCAATGGAGTTTTGCCTGGTCTTTAACTACATGGCCCCGAGGACTAGTCGACATTTGGTTTGGGGTAATTCCATAGCCGTCTAGATACCTCGGCTATCAAAAAAAAAACAGTAGATGATAAAGAACTGGAAATACTGAAAGAAAGTTCTCTCATATGTTTCCGGTTTCCCTCATCTAGACTGATAAGGCCACAAATAAGATAAGGACAGTCAGGATTCTGGAATCTAGATAAAGGTTCTAATGGCTTTACTCTTTCTTTCTTATTTTCCTCTCTCTATCTTGCTAAGCAACCTAATGAAAGGTAAGTTGGCAACAGATGAAACGACAATTTTACCCGAGCAGAATTGAGTGACTCCTGGTGCAAGACAGTAATATATACATCTCAAGAAAAAAATTCACAAGGGTAGTCCATTTCACCGCAAGTGAAGCTGATACGGCCTCATGACCTTGTGAACACACAATCGCAGACTGAAAAACAGTGATTGTGGAAATGGATAACCACATTTCATGTGAATTAAGCCTCGGTTTGGGTAGAGGCACATTCCAAAAGAAGCAATTTAACGTACAATTCCAGAAACACTATAAGAGGATTAGCTGAAAGGGATGTATTAGAGGTAGAAGATATGCATATAGAAAGGAACTTTGTATAGTTAAAATTCTTACTATGAATTTCGATATTATGATAAAGCTCCCAAACTCAAAATCGAAACCATACGTGCACTATCAAACTTAAACTTGAGCTATTCAGACTGAATAATAAAGTCAAATCTCTTCATCTGAAGTCCCGAACGGAGCCTAAAGTTTGATTAAAATAGTCAAAAGCTGTTCATAATTCATCGTTCGATCCTCTTATAAGTAGGTTCGAACCACGAAAATACAAGTCATTAATCGTTCCTTCAACAAAAGCACATGCACGCGTGTAACTGAGCGCGCGCGCATGTGTGTGAGTGCGTGTGTGAGAGAGAGAGAGAGAATAGCTACTCCAACCATCTTGAACTTCCTCTCCGGGACTCCGTTCGCCGAAAACCTGAGAAAACTTCCACTCCAAAACGGAAGGAGAAGACGACTCCGCGGTGAAAGTCATGGCCCCTTCGGATTCTAACAACAAAATCACGGCGTTCGAGTGACCTTGCTCGTGATCAGGTCGCCGTTAAAGCGTCAGCTCGCAATTTGTGCATGAAGCCAAAACAAGATTTCTAGTAAGATTCCGATTCAGATTCTTCGAAGCATTCTCTTATCCACTCGATTTTCCCCGAAAATGTTTCTCAGGTCGCGCCACGATATGCAAAATGTCAGACCAGAAAAAAAAAAAAAAAGAGAATGGACATGCTATTTTTGGCCTTCTTTCGGGACTCGGGAGTAATTACTCCTAGCATCTTTTCGGGATTTTAACTTTTTAAAAATAATAATAATTATTGTAAAAAATATTTTTATTTTTAAATATATTTTTAATTTAATTAATGTGTACAATATAAATTTTATTTAAATAGAAAGACAAAAGAAATTTAACTAAATTTTAATTATTATTTTTAAAAAATAAATTTTTGTTTTGACACGTCCCAAACTAAAATAACAAAAATTATGAAAATGAGAAGAGAGTATTATTCAGTGGAGTGCGACTAGAGCATCATCATCGTCACTTCACCACAGATTTAAATAGGCCTACGCACAGACATTAGAGATTAATCAAATTATATAGGAATTCTAGAGTCATATTTTCTTTCCATTCAATAAATAGGGATATTAGAGTGAATTCTTAAATATAATTAGGATTTTGTTAATATATGTCCGAAGGGCGCGTGATAAGGATCATTAAATAGTCTAACTCTATTTCCACTTTTATTGGAAAAAGTAAAAATTATTAAGGGTAAATTAAATTGGGGTCCTTTCTACCTCGCTAACTTAGTTTTCCATCACATCCACTTTTCGGAATTATGTTATCATCCTATAATAGTGTAGATGGACAATTTTGCCATTACTTTTGAGAGATGGTTTACCATGTTACCCTTCGTATAGTTAACATTTGATTTGTTGAGGTTAAATCTTTAGAACCATTTTAGGCTTAATTTTAGGGATTACGTTTATCTTTAGTATAGTAAATGGCAGTTTTCGGATTTGATTTGTTATGGAAATATTAGTATATGTGGCCGAAATATTAGTAATTTAATTTGTTTTTCACGGATTTTGCACAGATACTATTTGTTACGGATTTGATTTGCACAGATACCATACCAATTGGTCCATTTTCGTTCCAAATGTTATTCTCTTGCCTGAAGTTTTTAATCACCGGAAAAAAGTAGTTCTTTGGCCCGAAGTGTTCAATCGCCGGAACTTGAAGTTCTCTGCCCCGTAAAGTCCCATTATCAGAACTTGAAGTTCTCTGCCCGGAAGTATTCAATCACCGGATCGGACTGAAGATTTTGGTAAGTTCTGATGATTATTTTCGTTATCTCGATATTACGGTGGTTGATGGTGAAACTCGAAATTTATTGCGATGATTAACGCATTGTGGGTCTAATTTTGTGATTCTCATGGGGCACCGAATCCAGAGGGTTTGACGTACTGGTGAAAATTTACCATCTGTAAATTTACCATAATTATTACGAATTTCACCATAATGCGCATATTGATGGGGGTGACAAAATTTACCATGCGTATTGTCTGAATTTACCATAAATCAAGCAAATATACCATGGACGACCATAACTCAAATTTTAATGGGAATTTACCATGTTCGTCAATTTTACTATGTTAAAATTTACCATTTTTTGTAATTTACCATGTTTTATAGGCAAATTTACCATGGATGACCATTCCTATTTTTTATGGCGAATTTAGAATGATCGTCAAATTTTGTAGGATAAAATTTACCATATTATGGTTATGTTTGTGGAACCAGGTCCCAGTTAGGAAGACAATGGTCGATGGTGTATTCAACCCCGCAATTTCTGGACGAGGTTTCCTATTCCGGCGCCACGATTTTTCCATCATCGTGATTTTAGGGGCGGTTATGGTATAATCTGAATAAACCATGGTCAGAACTTACTGAGGGCTGGTTCGGTATTTACAGAAAATGAGGACTGGAAATTAATGTTCAAAAGTGTATGGGATGAAAACTTAATAAAGACTAATAGAAAGGACCTTAAAATAAGTACCCCTATTATTAATGTCACATTCAATATTAGAGTAAGAAAAAAATTGTGTTCTAGTGAGATCAAAATATTCTCTCTTTTTACTTTGTGTAAAAAATAATTAAAAGTTGGCAAATTAAATTGTAACCGAATTTTCAATAGTAAAAAAAGATGTTTAGAATTTTATTTAATTCAATAATTACTTCAAAATATTTGACAATGTGTGGCTAATTTTTTTTTACCTTTACATTCATTCAACAATGTGATGTTGATTTTTAAAATAGTGTTTAATTCAGATCTCAGATAAATGCGCATGTGCACAAAATTTATGAAGTAAATGAGAGAAAATCTAATTTTTTTAGAGATTAGTGAATTTTTTTGTTATTAACTACCTTTTTTGGGAGAAATTATATAAAGAATCTTATAGTTTTTCTAGATATCAAGTTGCATTGCAATTTAATCTTTTCATATGATTTCATTTAATAATTCGTTTGCCATGCAAATTTTTTTGGTTCATGTCAATAAATAGCTAGCTAGTTGCTCTTTCGTGTGCGTTGTTTCTTCGTCTAAGATATTCATAATAGTTACCAGAGTTACAAAAAAATAGCGAAGAAAAAATAAAAAGACAACACAAAGAAAAGAATAAAAAGAGTATTTTGGTCTCACTAAAACACAAGAGTTAATGATCCTTATCATGTGCCCTTAGGGCACATATTAACAAAACTCATATAAATAATGGCATTTACAAAATAGGGAAGAAATTAAGAGAGGCTAATGTGGAATGTATCAGTAAGAATTACTCAAAATAGAGAACGATGAACTCAAGAGAGGCTAATTTGAATGCTTTTGGTTAAGGGGTACTTATTGTTTGGTCCTATCTATAAGTTATAAGTAGTGTTTCATCCTATACACTTTTAGAACTTAAGTTTTGATCCTATTTTTTAAAAAATACCCAAATTACCCTATATTCTAATTTAGCCCAATTTCATTAATTTTCCTTTTAAGAAAAAGGGATACATTCAATCATTTCCTTTTCAGTTTGCACCCCCTAACAATATTATTCCAAATTCAATCATGGTACATTTGGTGAAGACAAATTGTGATGGTAAACTTACAGCTCGTTTCTACCGTTGATGGTAAATTTGAGATGGTTAGTTTATTATGTTCTATAGGAATGTACACTATAATTACCAAATATATGGTAAATTGGCAGCTCATGATAAAATTCTACATTTTGCAATGGTAAATTTAATCTCTATTTTGCAATAACAATTTACAAATCATGGTAAATTTGTATAATATGGTAAATTTCTACAATTTTAATTTTTTAAATCTTTAGCAATAGTCAATTTGCATATCATGGTAAATTTTTTGTGCTCAAAATGGAATGAAACAAATAAAGTACGACCATTTACAGATTATGGTTAATTTTTAGATTATGGTAAATTTCCGCAAATCCAAATTTTTTTTTTTGTGACTGTGGAGTCTGGAATCCACTCTTGACTTCTCGGGTTGACGAATCGGATCTCTTCGATTGATCTGCAAAACACTCAACACTAAATTAGTGCACACCGGGGGTTGGATCTCCGGTGGGCACTCCGACGATCAAGTTAGCCTTCTAGAAAGAACGAAAGTAACTTGAAAGTAAGTTCTTAGCGCGAGTGTGCATGTACCTTTGATTGGAGTGCCGCCGGGGTATTTATAGAGTAGGAGTCCAACCGTCTCCGGAACGTCCGGCCCAGTATGTAGGACGTGGTCCGAAGAGTGCGGGAACGTTGCCACGTGTCCCACTCCCAAGCGGATCGGAAGGATGTGATCTGCACGTCTTCTACCACGTGTCCCACGTCCGAGTGAGTTGGAAAGGTGCGCCTGCACGTCCCTTAGAAAGCGGAGAACGTGTGTTCGTACTTTGGAAACTGAATTACCGGGTGTCTCTGAGACGACCTGGTCAAGAAGCCGCCAAAGGGGATTCTGGCCAAAGGTCGGTGCGGATTGTGATTCCACTGTTCGGCAAGGCCGAGCACAAAACTCGTTCGGAACGGTCGAGCAAAGGCTCCGGCCGATAGGCTGTTCGGCCCAATCCCAGGTAAGTTTGGGCTTCGTGGAGCCCCTGAATATGATGCGGCTGATCATGGGCCGGGGGCCCATTAATGATTATTCCGGCCTACTACAATAGCCCCTCAATTTAGTCGTACGCGGCTCGGTACGGGGGAATTGACCATGTGGCCGAGGCCCGGTACGAAGGCAGATTTTGCTTGACGGCCGTGGAGAACCTGTGTTAGTTATTGATGCCCTGGGGCATTCTGTTTGGAACCGAACAGACCTGCGAGGTTGGCTCTGTTAGGAATCATCAGATTTTGAGAGAACGCTGCATAGTGCTTGGTCAAAGGGCCTGAGCCGCACGTGAGGTGTCAGGAGCTGAGATTGCGACACGTGGCGTTCGATCCAACGGCAGAGCCGAAGCGATGCTGCAGAACGGCGCACGTGAAGTGTCAAGCGATGAGATGGTGACATGTGGCTTCATCTGACGGCAGAGCCGAAAGGACACTGCAGAACGGCGGACGCGAAGCGTCGGGCGATGAGATGGCGACACGTGGCTTCACCTGACGGTAGAGCCGAAGGGGCGCCGAAGGGCGGCGCACGCGAAACGTCAGATCCTGAGATGTCGACACGTGGCACCCATCCGACGGCAGGAGGCGAAACGTTCCAAATCCTTGCGCGGGGGCGCCTCGTTTCTCACGCCGGCCGTTTCCCACCTACTAGTCCTCTTATAAATAGAGGGCTTGGGAGAACTTAGAAATCTTCCGAGTTCAGAGCTTTGAGCCATTACCTCTCTCTAGCATTTCTCTACCAGCCTCTTGCGCAATTGCCCAGAGTTTGAAGAACTTCGAAGTCCATCAAGCAATCACCGCATTCACTTTGGTAAGTCTCCTGTTACCTCTCCTTTTCTGATGGGTTTAGGGTGACCTTAGGAATCACTGTTGTCGCTTGGGCATAAACCCAGGATCCGACCGAGCGACAAGCGTTCTGGCCGAGCGACGGATTTTTGGCCGAGCGACGGGTGTTTTTGCCGAGGACATCCTGAGGGGCTACGAAGCCCCGGCCCCATTAGTTTAGGCCTCAGCTGAGTCTAACCGGACCTCACCTTTTTATGTTTAACACCCGTGCACGTCTTTATAGGATGTCCAGACCAGAAGTAGACTCAGCGGAGATGTCATCCACTAGCGCCGAACAAGCTGGGACCAGCGGCTCGGCAGGGACCCCAGAAGTGATGCCGAAGACTTCGGCCACTCACTCGGGGAAGAACCGTTACTCCCGCTTCTTCGAGGATCCGGAGAGTCTCGCAGACTTCCGCGCAACCTACGGCATTCCGGACAGTGTCTCAGTAGACCTCGTTCGGCCAGAGGAGAGCGTCACAACAAACGATTTCCAGATCGTTCTGTCCTTGATGGCTATCATCGAGGGTGGCGTGCGCTTCCCGTTCCACCCTTTTCTTCGGCAAGTGCTGAACGTGCTCCAGTTGACCCCTTCCCAGGTGACCATCAACTTCTATCGAATAGTGGTAGGGGTCATCGAGCTAAAGGAGAGATACCATCTCGAGTTCGAGGTCGAAGACTTGTTCGGCCTCTACTTAGTAAGCCAGAACAAGGTGGCTAGGAGAAAGTACCTGAGCTGCCGAACCGGACAGAGGAGGCTGATCAGAGGCCTTCCGGACTCCGACAAGTATGCTAACGACTTCGTCGTAGTCCGAGGAGAGTTCGAATTCGCATCCGGCGAATTTCGTTATCACTCCATCCCGCGTGTCCCTGGGTTCGCCGGTGAGTCTTTGTACGGTCCGTTAGCCTGTTCTTCTTTTCCTTTTAGCTTGGTTCTAACTCTTCTATCTTCTTGCAGGAAAGGGAGTCGTCGACCGCCTACGGAGCAAGGCGGACTGGGACAGAATCAGCCGAGCATTCACTGTTCGGAGGAGGCACAGACACTGCTCCGTTTTGCTCGGCTACGCCGAGGTTTATCGGTCGAAGCTCAAGTGCCGAGGAGACTCCAGTAGCAGCGAGAGCTCCGAAACTCTAGAAGAGAACCGAGCCGACGCTGTTCCGCTCGGAGTGGTCAGAGAACCGCGAGAGGAGTCAACGCCGAACGAGGTCATTCAGATCTCCTCAGGTACCTGCTCTTCGACAACTTCGTCAGGTTATAGTCATTGTTCGTCATTCGACTTCAGTGAACAAGGACTGAAGGCCTTTATCGCAGAAGCTGCCAACATGCCGAGGAAGGCTCCGGAAGAGGTGACACTGAAGCTGGCGGTCGGCGGAACCGCACTGCAGCCCCCCCGTCCTGCCGATCCTCAGAAGAAGAGGAAAGGAGCGGATGAGAACGCCGCCGCCGTGAAGAAATCGAGGGAGTCCAAGGAGGATCCCCGACAGAAGGCCTCTGTGGCCGGGCACTCGAACGGGGGTGCTTTGGCTCCGCCGAAGGCGAGCCAGCCTCCGGTTACGACCGAAGCAACGGGTACGTCTACGCCCCCAGTCTTTGTGCCGAAGCTCACATTCCTCGGCAGACCGCTGACCGTTGCCGACACCATCAACGCCGACCCGCTCATGGCGTTGACCTTGGCTGAAGGGATGACACTCCCTAAGGATGCCGAGGCGCTGCTGACGACTTTGGACCAGTCATTCCTTCAAATGGCTCGGCTCATGGTGAAGGTACTTTACCTTTTCTTCTCTTTAGTTTCGCTAAGTCCTTTTTTATATTCCGTACTGATTGCTTCATCGGTCATGTTTTGCAGGCAACCCAACACTTGGGTCCGGTATCCGACGGGCTGATGCGGAAGGCCCACCAAATCCGCACCCTGAAGACCTCACTCGAGCAGGAGAGTGCGTCGAAGAACGTAATGCGAGAAGAGCGGAATGCCATCCGCACGGCCCTGTCCATTGCCGAGGAAAATGGGAAGGCTCTCGCCGTAGAGCTGGAAGCCTCAAAGGCAGAAACGGCCAAGAAAGTGGATGAGGCCGACGCCAAGGGCTACAATGACGGCTATGTCGAAGCTCAGGAGAAGTTCCTGAAGCAAAATGGAGGGCATCAATGCCCAGCTGGCAGAACTGCTGGAGGGAGCTTTCCGCAGCGGCTATTGCCGGGCTCTGAAGGCTGCTGAAGTGCCGGAAGGGTCAGCTCTGTACGAGGACATCCCGCCGTACGGAGAACCTTCTGCTGCTGCCGAGCCGGCCAGTGATGCTGCTGCCGTCGTGCAATCCCCGGCCCAAGAGACTGGCCTCCCGGATACGGAACGAGTACCTGACTCCTCCGTCGCCGAAGATGGTGGCCAGGCCGCTTAAGTAGGAAATTAGAGTAGGGCCTGCGCGCCAATTCTATCTTTATTTTGCTTTAGTAGTAGTAGACTTTCATGTAATGAACTTAACTTTTGAATACGTCAACTTTTATTTGCCGAACCGTGCCCATTTGTCTCTTCATTGTAATGATCACCGAAGTACCTCGGTTTATTTTCTTTTATGCGATTGCATAGTTAATACCGAACCGTTATGTAACGGATAATAGAGGGTCACAATGCCAAACATTTGGAGAAATTTCAAAAATTTCACAAGTATAGAACAAACCGAACCGTTCTGTAACGGATAACATAGAGGCACGTCGCCGAACATTTGGAGAAATTTCAAAATTTTCACTAAGTAAACAATAAACCGAACCGTTCTGTAACGGATAAGATAGAGGCACGTCTCCGAACCATTGGAGAAATTTCAAAAATTTCACTAAGTAAACAATAAACCGAACCGTTCTGTAACGGATAAGATAGAGGCACGTCGCCGAACCTTTGGAGAAATTTCAAAAATTTCACTAAGTAAACAATAAACCGAGCCGTTCTGTAACGGATAACATAGAGGCACGTCGCCGAACCTTTGGAGAAATTTCAAAAATTTCATTAAGTAAAAAATAAACCGAACATGACATCAACCGATAACAAGTCATGATTACAAGAATAAACCGAAAATGAATAAACTGAAGAGAATGAAGCCGTAGACCACGCACTTCTCACAACAAAACAAACAGAAAGAGAACTTAATGGAAGTACTTCCTTAAGTTGTGAGCATTCCAAGGTCGGGGAATAGGTGTCCCATCCATGTCTTCCAGTTTGTAAGAGCCGACCCCAACGATCTTGATCACTCGGTAGGGACCTTCCCAATTAGGACCGAGCTTATTTGTTCGTTTTGCGCCGACGACCTTTCTCAGAACGAGATCGTCTGGTTTGAACGATCTGGGACGAACCCTAGCGTTATAGCCTTGGGATATAGTCTGTTGATACGCTGCAAGCCGAATCCGAGCAGTCTCCCTCTGTTCCTCAGCTAGATCCAAGGCCGTCGTCAGGGCCTTGTCGTTAGTGTCCGGATGGAATTCTTTTGTCCGCATTGTCGGGAGGCCAGCTTCCAGAGGTATGACAGCTTCTATGCCAAAGGCCAAGGAGAACGGTGTTCGGCCAGTAGAGCGGCGAGGTGTGGTTCGGTATGCCCATAACACGCTGTATAGCTCTTCGGCCCATCTACCCTTTGCTGCCATTAGTCGTTTTTTGATTTCGTTCAAGAGGATTTTGTTAGAAGCTTCGGCCTGCCCGTTACATTGGGGGTATGACGGTGTGGAATTGAAGAAGCGGATTCTGTGCTCGGCGCAGAAGTCGGTAAATAGGTCTCCAACGAACTGCGTGTCGTTGTCTGATATGAAAGCATAGGGGATACCGAACCTTGATATGATATTCCGCCATACAAACCTCTTCACATCTCTGTCTTCAATTTTGACCAATGGTTCGGCCTCGATCCATTTGGTGAAGTAGTCTGTAGCGGTGATCAGGAATTTAAAGCCTCCTGGGGCCACAGGGAATTTCCCGACTATATCCAGCCCCCATTGTGCGAACGGCCATGGACTGGAAAGGGGACTGAGTTGTTCGGCCGGCTGATGTATAAGCGGAGAGAACCTTTGACATTGGTCGCAGCTTTTTACCATCATATCGGCCTCTTTTTTCATGTTAGGCCACCAGTAGCCTTGAGTCAGAGCACGATGCACGAGCGATCGTCCTCCCGAGTGATATCCGCAGCTGCCTGAATGTAATTCCTGAAGAATAGCCCTAGTCTGCTTGGGGTGCACACAAAGCAAATAAGGTGCCGAGAAAGCTCTCCGGTAGAGTTTGTTACCTGGTCCTAGCCAAAATTGGGCGGCTTTGTGAGTGATTTTGTGTGCTTCCCTTCGGTCTTCGGGTAACGACTCGTCCCGGAGGTACGCTACAATGGGGTCCATCCAACTGGGTTCCTGTGAAATGCAATTCACTGACTCGGCCGCAGATTTTTCGATGCTCGGCTGTGGGAGGATATCGATAGATACAGTCCTCTGCCCCCCAGCGTCCGTTGCCGACGCGAGTCCGGCTAAAGCGTCGGCATGGGCGTTGTGTTCTCTAGAAATCTGTTCCAATAAAAAACTGCGGAACTGTTTGCTGGCGTGTTGTAAAGCGGTAAGGTAACGGGACATTCGGTCGTCGCGAGCTTCATATTCGCCGGAGAGCTGGTGAACTACCAACTGAGAATCGCTGTAAGCTTTAATGTGCTCCGAACAGAGGTCTGCTGCGAAACGAAGACCGAAAAGTACGATCTCGTATTCGGCTTCATTGCTCGAGGCGAGGAAGTCAAGCCGGATTGCCAATTCATGGATAATTCCTTCAGGTGAAATCAGAACGACCCCGGCTCCGGAACCATGATTATTAGACGCGCCATCCACAAACATTCGCCAAGAGTTGCCATGGAATAGCTGCCATTGTACTGATCCCGCCGACTCTTTGTTTGGCAGTTTGTCCTCCGACTCTGCTGTGAATTCGGCGATGAAATCTGTCAGAACCTGCCCCTTGATCGCCGTCCTCGGCTGGTATTGTATGTCGAAGTTGGCCAATTCCACGGCCCACTTCGAGATGCGGTTGGAGAGATCGGCCTTTCGGAACAAACTTTTTAAGGGTTGTGCCGTCAAGACCGTGATGGGGTGCGCTTGGAAATACGGCGCGAGCTTTCTGAAAGCCGAGACCAATGCTAACGCCAGTTTCTCCAAAGGCAGATATCTGGTCTCGGCACTGACTAGTGTTTTGCTGGTATAGTAGATAGGCAGATGAGCTCGGTCATCCTACCGAACAAGAACAGAACTGACCGCGTGCGGAGACACGGCCAGATAAATGAACAGAGGTTCCTTGTCCTTCGGCGTTGAGAGCAACGACGCCGAGGATAAGTAGGCCTACAAATCTTGGAGCGCCTGATCGCATTCTGGGGTCCAATCAAAGCTCCTACGGCTGCACTTTTTCAGCAGTGCGAAAAATGGACGGCACTTATCCGAAGATCGGCTGATGAACCTGTTCAAAGCGGCCGCCATTCCTGTTAACTTCTGAACCCCTTTGATACTGTATGGCGCCGCTAAATTGTTGATTGCAGTGATTTGATTCGGGTCGGCCTCGATGCCCCTTCTGGTGACAAGGTACCCCAGAAATTTCCCAGAACCGACTCCGAAGGCACATTTGTCGGCGTTGAGACGGAGCTTGTGCTCTTCAAGTATGTCAAACACCTCCTGCAGGTGCTTGAGGTGCTCGGCCTCAAATTTGCTCTTGACCACCATATCGTCGATGTAGGCCTCCATCGTATCTCCGATCTGTTTGCCGAATATTTTTGTGACCATCCATTGGTATGTGGCCCCCGCGTTCTTGAGACCGAAGGGCATGACCCTATAACAATACAATCCGCGGGGACTGATGAAGGCTGTCTTTTCCATATCCGGACCGTGCATAGCAATCTAATGGTACCCCCGGTATGCGTCCATAAAACTGAACCGAGCGTGCCCAGATGTAGCGTCGACGAGGCGGTCGATCCTCGATACAGGGAAGCAATCCTTGGGGCAAGCATCGTTCAAATTCGTATAGTCAACGCAGACGCGCCACTTACCATTTTTCTTCTTCACAACGACGGTATTTGCCAACCAGGTGGGGTATTGCACTTCCTTGATTGCCCCAGCTTCCAGCAGTCGATCGACCTCCTTGATGACTGCGTCAGTATGGATCGTGGCCGACCGTCGCGGTTTTTGAATGACGGGTCGGCAAGATCTGTCCACGTTGAGGTGGTGACAGATAAAGTCTGGATCGATGCCCGGCATCTCATACGGTGTCCATGCGAACACTTCGATGTTCTTCTTGAGGAAGCAGGTCATGGCTTCCCGTTCGGCTGACGATAGGGTCGATCCCAACAGAAAAGTTCTGTCGGTATTGATGTCGTCGGCCGGTACCGTGATCAGGTCCTCAACCGCTTTTTCGGCAGCTGGTGTGCCAACGTCGTCCAGGAGGGGAGCGTCCGGCGCTTCTACCCATTGGACCTGTTCAGGACAGACTTTGCTTTTGATCGCCGCCACATAGCATTTTTTGGCGGCTAATTGATCGCCCAGCACCTCTTCGGGTCCCCATATCCCGTTGAAGCGAAGGACTTGATGATAAGTCGAGGCTACGACCCCAAGCTTATGTAGCCAGACGCGGCCGACGATGGCGTTGTAAGGACTCGGCACATCGACGACCACGAACTCGACCTCTACGGTCCTCGTGCCGTGCGGATAGGAAGTGTGATTTTACCAAGGGGCCAAACAGGAGCTGAGTTGAACCCTACCAACGGTACCTCGGTAGGTGTGAGGTCTGAGTCCCGCAAGTGCAGCACCTTGAATAGGGAGTAATACATGACCTCGGCCGAACTCCCCTGGTCGACCAAAATTCGGCGGACCAGCGAATTACCGAGGGTGAGAGAGACGACTAATGCGTCATTATGCGGCATCTGGAGGCGTTGGAGATCTTGATCAGAGAATGACAGGTTGCCCCCAGAATGGCTGTCGAGATGCGGACGTTTGGTTCCCGCACTTACGGACATGACCTGTTTGCCGCATGCCTGATCTCGGCCCGAAGGGTTTCCTCGGCTGCTGCATCCACTATACCGTGAATGACATCGATCATCCGGACTTCCCCGCTGTTCTCCTTCTCTGGTTCTGTCTGGGGCCCGGCTTGTGTTCTTTCCTCGTTGATGAACTCTTTGAGGAGTCCCTGCGATACCAGCCGTTCGAGGAAATCCTTCCATGCTCGGCAGCGTGTAGTCAAGTGACCCTTCTCCCTGTGGTATGAACAACGGTATGGAGAGTCCGGCGTTTTTCGCTGTTCTCCCAATGGCCGCCTCGGCCATTCAAAGTACGGCTCATTCTGTATCTTCTTGAGGATCTCGTATGTCGGGATTTTGAAGACCGTCTTCACCGCAGTAAACTCGAACGGCCGAGGTCCCTTATTCTTCCCAGAGGATACCACGTTCACACTCCGGCGCGAGCCGTGTGGTGTATGCTTGTTCCCATCCCCTTGACGGGGATGGTTTTGTTCGGCCTGACGTCGCTCGCTGCGTGCCTCCTCCAGTCGGCAGTGGTTGTCGATCCGGGCCATGAGGTCGTCCATATCCGTGGGATTGGATAACATGAGGTCCTCGAACAACCTGCTTCGGTGATCCAGCCCGAGTTTGAACGAAGTCACAGCAATAGCAGGGTCGCAACCCTGAATCTCGTTGAAGAGCTCCGAATACCTAGCAGCATACTGTCTGAGAGATTCATTTGCCGACTTCCGTAGCGCAAGGAGGGAGTCAACTCCCTTCTTCTGCCTGCTACTGGTGACGAATCGAGCTAGGAAGGCAAGGGATAGGTCCTTGAAAGATGGGATGGACCCCTTCGGCAGTTTGTCGAACCAGAGGAGCCCCAGTTCCCCCAAGCTGGAAGGGAACAGCTTGCACATCAGGGCGTCGTCGGTGCTGTAGAGAGACATCATCTGCCGAAAGTGCACCAAGTGCAGGTAGGCATCTGTCTTGGGGTCATACTTACTGAACTTCGGGGGATTGAAACCACGCGGTGGACGCACCCCATCTATCTCCCTGGTAAAGGGTGAAGAGATGAGCTGGTCGTGGATGATATCGCACTGTGAACGTGCGGGCCGAGTCTCCTGTTCGGTCCTTCCCCCTCTCCTAGCCACGAGTTGTGGTCTGAGGTCCTGTCCACCGTGATACCGAGGGGAACGCCCCCGATAGTTTTGCCGTCTTGAAGGGGATTGTTCCCTTCGGCCGCCATACCTTCGATCCAGTTGAGTCTCATGGGTCGGGGTGACGTCCGAAGGTGTTGTCCGTGGAGAGTGCGACTGAGTGCTACTCACTGGTTGAGCCCCCAGCCTTTTGTGAACAGAGACCCTCCGCGCTCCTTGTTCGGCATCCGAACAGTTTTCAGATGGTGCGGTCCGGGTTCGTCCCCGGCCCCGTGTCTCATTGATTGCGTCGACCTCGGTTTCGACCCCCAGTCGTTCGAGGGCCGGACGCTTGTTCCTTTCTCTTCGCTCCGGAGAGCGTGTCCTGCGGCGCCTTCGTCGCCGAGCTTGCGACGTCTCGCCATTCTGGTCTGGTTTGATTGCAACTTTAAGTTGCGCAATCTCCTCCCTGACCAGTTGAAGTAGCTGATCACGTTCTGCCAGTCGAGCCTCCAAGCGCTCGACATATGCCCTGTCCCTCAGATCAGCAGGAGGAGGGGGTGGAATAGCTGGTAGGACTGAAGGTTCAGTTCCGGTGACCACCATTGTTGATTCTGGTGAAGCTTTACGGTGAGGATTTGAGGATGAGAAGTCAGAAGGATCTCCCACTGTGGTCGCCAAATTGTGGAGTCTGGAATCCACTCTTGACTTCTCGGGTTGACGAATCGGATCTCTTCGATTGATCTGCAAAACACTCAACACTAAATTAGTGCACACCGAGGGTTGGATCTCCGGTGGGCACTCCGACGATCAAGTTAGCCTTCTAGAAAGAACGAAAGTAACTTGAAAGTAAGTTCTTAGCACGAGTGTGCATGTACCTTTGATTGGAGTGCCGCCGGGGTATTTATAGAGTAGGAGTCCAACCTTCTCCGGAACGTCCGGCCCAGTATGTAGGACGTGGTCCGAAGAGTGCGGGAACGTTGCCACGTGTCCCACTCCCAAGCGGATCGGAAGGATGTGATCTGCACGTCTTCTACCACGTGTCCCACGTCCGAGTGAGTTGGAAAGGTGCGCCTGCACGTCCCTTAGAAAGCGGAGAACGTGTGTTCGTGCTTTGGAAATTGAATTACCGGGTGTCTCTGAGACGACCTGGTCAAGAAGCCGCCAAAGGGGATTCTGGCCAAAGGTCGGTGCGGATTGTGATTCCACTGTTCGGCAAGGCCGAGCACAAAACTCGTTCGGAACGGCCGAGCAAAGGCTCCGGCCGATAGGCTGTTCGGCCCAATCCCAGGTAAGTTTGGGCTTCGTGGAGCCCCTGAATATGATGCGGCTGATCATGGGCCGGGGGCCCATTAATGATTATTCCGGCCTACTACAGTGACCATCAAGGTTCAAAGCACATATCATGTAAAATTTACACTCAAAATAAATTCTACAAAATAGGAACGATAATAAAATATTATTCACTCACCGTGTAATCCGAACAATTTTTGAAAAAAATTCTTTAGATTTGACAATAAATCTTCCTTCTAACTCGCAACACTCGATTTTCGGTGACCAAGAACATAGAAGTGATGGATTTATATGATACATGTTGAGTAATACAAGAATAAAATTTTATGTGATCTCGTGAAAAAAATCCAAAGATAGGTTAATATTTCAATGAATCACTAAAATTTTATGTGATTTCGTGCAAAAAATTCAAAGATATGATAAATATTACAGCGAATCACTAGAATTCTGGTGATTTAATCTCAAGTTTCAAGAGAAATATGTAGCATCAAGTTTACCATTAGCAAAATACCATTCCGGTTATTTAAAATTTTGACAAATATTCTCAATACTCAGTGAAAAATAATTACCATATTGGGTTTCATATTTGAAGCCTAATTTAGTGCTACAATTTTAAACCTACCAAATCAAGAATTATATGTTCTAACTTAAAAAGGGGTAAGAGGGTAAAAAAATTTAAAAGTAATGGCAAAAATGTCAAACCCTATAAAAATGGGATGAAAACATAATTTTAAAAGTGGATGGGATGAAACCCTACGATGTAAATGTTAATGGGATCCTGATTTAATTTTCCCTTTGGTTAATAGGTAATGAATAATGTACAAAAAAAGTGTATTGATATTCATAAATTATGTATTAATATTTGTAAATATGCATTGATATCTGTAAATGAATATTAATATTATATGAATATTATTCACTACCCATTAAGAGGTAGTTAGCAAGATCCTATTAGTAATACAAACACTTGTCTCAGCATTTACACACATATACTCATGTAAGATGTGGACCGTCACATATGCTGAAGGTGTGTAATGTGTGTACTCATTCACATTTTAAGTAATTAATGTAAGCGGAACGGAATTAGAATTTGACATTTAGGGAGATGAGATTTTATTTTTGAGAAAATAAGACGGTCCAATGTAATTTGGGGTGCTAAAATGTAATTTTTTATGATTTTCAAAACTTATATCAAGATTTTAAATTTAGAATTTTTTTGGGACACAAACCCCTTTGTTCTCTACGTAATTTCGCCCTTACACATAAATATGTGTATGTGTTCGAGTCAAGTATTTGTGTCTACACAATTAGTAATACTTTTTGCATGATTTTTTGGTGAGGAAGACATTAAAAAATTAGATGAGAATATCTCAAAATCTTCTAGTAATTTTTTAGTGTTTGTAAATGTACACACTAGGAGTTGTTTGGAAACTCATTTTTAGCAGTTAAAATATAATAGGTTAAGTAAAAAGGTATTAAGTCGATTTGATAAAGAAAATTTTTAGAAACTTAATATTTTAAGTTTTCAGTAAAATAAATAGTAAACAATTAAGTAGTTATCCCTATTTAATTAAAAATATTGAACACATTCAAAAGAGTTTTATAAAAAAAAAAAAATCTATTTACTACATTGCCAACCACCGTCATCCGCCACTAACCACTACCGCCACCCGCCATCACATCACTAACTACCACCGTCATCCGCCAATAACCACCACACTAATCACCACCAGCCATCACTAGACTGCTAACCACCGTCACCCATCACCACCTGCCACACTGCCAACCATCGCCACCAACCGCCCTCGCTACTAACCACCACATTAATCCCCTCTGCCACTAACCATTATACTGCCGACCACCTCCACTAACTACCATTACTCACTCCAACCACTAACCACCACACTAACCACATTGCTAACCACAGTTGCTGCCCGTCACCCACCAGCACCACACTGCCAACCACCGCCACCGCCCACTTACCACAACCTAAGTTGAAATGTTAATCCTATTCAAAAAAAAAAAAAGAGACACTGTCTTTTATTTGTGTCCTATCTATGAATGTCAACTAATGTTTCATCCCATTCTCTTTTTAAGATTATATTTTGGTCTTAACTTTAAAAAAATACCAAAATTAATCTAGATTCTAATTTTCCATCTATTCAACACTTAATCCATAAATCTTGAGATATGATTCTGCAATATTTCGAGATTCCTTACTATAGAAGTTTTGGCATCTCAAAATTGATTTCACGCAAAATACGGTGAGTGAAGGTTGCGGTTTTAAACCAATACAAATAATATGATAAATTATCATCATGGTAAATTGCAACATGGTAAATTCATTGAAGAATTTACCATCATGACATTCTGATGGTAAATTTTGACTGAAAATTCTTTGCTACATGTAATAGTAAATTTGCAAATTCTTTTCTATTTGTGATGATAAATTTGTTGACCTAATGGTTAATTTGTTAGGGTCGATAAAAAATTTATTGTCCTTTATAATTGTGATGTTAATTTTGCAAATCTAACAATAAATTTGATGCAAATTCTTTACTTATAATAGTAAATTTGCAGATATAATAATAATAAATTTACTGCAAATTCACTACTTTTAATGGTAAATTTATAGATCTAATGGTAAATTTATTGCAACTCTTTCGTATAGTGTGCAACCAATATCATCTTAAAACGGATGCTAAAAAGAGAAACAAAAGTAAAACAAACTTTACTCACTGAGTAATAAGAACTGTCGTCGAAAAAACTCATTTACGTTAGACGATGAAATTCTCTTTCTAACTCAAGGTATAAAATCTGGGAAGAAAGAAATTCGTATATAGGAGGATGAATACAAGAAATTGGAAACTTTTATTATATTTTGTGTAATACACTTCCTAATTCACTGAACAGAAATCAAATTTCAGCAAATATATTTTACCATATAAAGCAAGGAAAATCAGATTCCTGTAAATATGTTTTGGTGATTCTTTATTTTCGGTGATTCTCTCATGATTCACTGAATATGTTTTAGCATATTTGTTTTCAACATCGAGCTGATTTATTGTCATGTTTTTCAATCTATGAAATTGAAAATTATATGTTTTCACTTAAATAGAACAAAAAAGTAAACTACTCAAAAATAACGGCAAATATATTAAATTATTTAAAATTGGGATTAAAACATGACTTGAAAATCTTGATGGAATAAAAAGCTACATTGTTTGAGCTTTCAAGACCCTGATTTAAATTACCCTTTATATTTTTATTTTTATATACAAAATTACAAAATTAATCTTTAATGTATAGAAAAGAAAATGTGCAAGATATTATTGATAATAACAAAATATACTTTGAGATAAAAGGGAACGCTCAAATTGTTTCCCTCTTTAAGAAACACTTTATTAGTGGAGTCGAAGAAAGTAGACAACAATTTTAATATTGAGAAATTTGTTTCTATTATGTCGATCAATAATGCTACTCTCATACCCTTTTTACACATACCCAATCACAACCAATGGGGCCCACCAGAACTCCTTTATGAACCAAAAAAAAAATAATAATTATGCTACACGCACAACACAAGGCACAACACAAAGCACAACACTGGCAAAAACGACGTCGTTTCTTTTAAAAAAAAAAGGCCAACCCCCAAAACTCAAAATCAGATTTTCTTCTTCTTCTTCCCCTTTTTTGATTTCACCGATCTGCTCCATTCTCTCTTCTCTCTCTTTACAACTCTCTCTCTATCTCGCACTTGGGAGCCAGCGAAACAGAGAAGACGATGGATTGGTTGTTCGCCGTCGCACTTCTCACCATCTCTGCAACTCAGGTGAGATTTGTTGTCTTGAATGGCCTTGAAAGAGGAGATTGGCCAGATGAATCAGATCGAGCAAACAGTCGCTACTCCTTCCTCCATCGGTGACCTTGGTATTGGTTCTCTCTCTCTCTCTCTCTCTCTCTCTCTCTCTCCTTCCCTCCCTCTCTTTCTCTGTCTACCGTGAATTTCTGTTAATGTTATGTAGTAATCTGTGAGATAAGTTCTGTCGAAGACCCCCTCGTGAGCGCTCTCTCTGTCTCTCATGCTGCCAAGTCTCAAAGCGAAGTTTGACTTTGAGAAAATTATATATCTATTTATTTTTTGTCTCAAGTCAATCCCTCCTGAACCTTGGAAGTGGAATGTGTATTTGCTTCTGCTGTGGTGTTTAGGGGCGGTTGTTAGATATCTGATTCTTTTTCCAACGAGGTTGATCTTTTACACTGCTGATTGGCACATGTAGTTCCTTTTTGCATTTCGAAATGACAAGTAAAGAGCACAAATTGAAAACCTACAAAATGTTTTGGATGTTTGGTCTTGTTTCTGTTTGAGCTCAAGGTTCAATTTCCAGCAATTCATCTGAATAGTTTCTTCTAGGTTAGCTGATAACAGTGCATTCCTAATACTTATTATATAGACTAGTACTCAAGTGCATGTATGTGACTCTTAGCTCTATAGTGGTCTGTCTTTCTAATTTTTTTTACACAAGTGCTTTGAAACTAGTTGAAGCATCGGAAATTAATGATTTAATTGAGGAAAAACCTGGAGGTATAGTTGCTTGCTAGTGTACTTTAGCTTTCTTCTTGTTGTTCCTCGTCTAGCGTACATATTGTTCGTAGAGGTTTTATACTGACTGTGACTTATTTTGAGACATGCAACTCATAATAGCCTCATGAGAGTTGAACAATCAGTAATTTGGAATCACAAGATTAACAACCATATTCTCCAATCGCAGGTTGTGGAGATGTATTTTTCCATGGACATCATTTCGTTAGACGGAACGAGCATATTGTATTTCATTTTTTTCTGTTGTATTTCATTTTTTTCTTTTCAGAGGTATAAATTTAGCTACGCTTGTTTAAATATCTATCTAAACTTTTCTTACCATTATCTAGGCAGATGACTTCATTTGTTGTTATTATGCAGGAGCATCCTAGCTGGGTTGGTAAGTGACTTCATTTAGTAGAGTTTGCCAGGAGTGATGTAGATTTACTTCTGTGAGATTTTTGGTAGTAGTTTCTTACAATGCAAAGGCCCATTTGTGAAAAGAAGGTATCTGCTAGTGGAGCAAAGATTGGAGCAAAAAGTGATTTATCATTGCAAATGTGCTCATCCAACTTCAACATCAAATCCAACTTCAATTTGGAGTGGAAACAAAATACAAGATCAGAGGATGGATAGGCTCTAGACATTAATTTCCTTATCTTTGATTTAGATGTAATCAATTCCCTTTTCTTCATAACTTGACGCTTGGTCGAAAACCAGTGTGAATACTTCCCTCAGACTTCAGTTTGACACAAAAAGTTTGATGCTGGATCAATGAATGTGTGATTAATTTCTTTGTCTTCCAGAATAAGTATTTTCTATGATGTCAGGCTCGAAAACCATTCAAAAAATTACAACCTGTTTACAATTACGAAATTATAACCATTCGATGATAACCTGTTTACAGAAAAAGTTACAAATTAACTAGGGAGACTGAGGAACAAAAGGAGAAAAAATTGTTGTGAGCTAATGACTCTGAGCAATTTGGAAAATTTTGCCTTGGTTCTATTACTTTATGGTCTAGCCTGACAACTCACACGTCAAACTAACAACATTATATATGAGCCCATGCCAGGCATTTTTCATCTCATATTACCTTTCAAAATGCAATAAACATGCACACCATTGAAGCATTAAACCATTACATTTCCATTGAAGTTGAAGTGTACAAAAAAATAGTTTGGTATCCGCGTTTTAAGCCCTTGTACCAGCAGATGAAACCAACTATAGATTCAAAATATAATAACTGCACTGATGGAAGAATACACCCATAATTTCCTAGTTCTAATATTGCCCAGCAAAGACTATAAATACAAAAAGCACACTCCTTGTAGAGAAGCCAAATTCTTCCATGAAACCATCGCCAAGGGGCTGTTGATCTTGCAACTCCCTGACTCTGCTCTATAAAAATGAACCAAAGCTCCTTAAACTCTCTCATTGATATCCATCTTCGCCCTCATAAATGGTTACTTAGGTAGAGGCAGAAGTTTCCCTTTTTTGCGGCGAGGACCGAAATCATATATGATTTCTCTATGGCATGACCAAACAAGCTTTATTTTGCGGAGCGCCAGTTGTTCTTGCTCTTATTCCAGAGTAAGTACGTAGTTCCATTCAACCAATTTTCCAATAACTTACTGCAAATTGAGTTTTCACAAAACCAACCAAGAACTATCAGAATTGTCAAGTTAGAAAAATTAGAGCAGCAACAGGATGCAACAAAAACAACAACAGAGCCTTTCATTAGTAATCTGAATAATTCAATTAGAATAGCCATGGTCCAGTGAAGAACATCACGCAACAACATCAGCAAACTAACAGCAGTAGCAGCCTCAAAGCCTGATGGTCACCAACATGCTTATTGCAGTTCTATCATGTTGAAAATATTTGTCATCTAAATTAATGCACTTCATGCATCAGAAACATCAATATACCCAAAATTAATACATAGCCCCAATTACAAATCTGAATATACTCTCAATTCTGGGGTGTTCCATGGGAATCGATACAAAAAATTACCAAACAATATATTACTTGTGAAAAATACTCAGCAAAATCAGCATATACACTTGAGCCAATCACAGCCCGCTAAACCCTATTGCAAATTTCAAAACTTTGGACTTGCATTATCTCACAAATTACTACATAACATTAATAGAATTTCGTGGTATAGAGAGAGAAGGGCGGAGAGAGAGAACCAATACCGAGGTTACCGATGGAAGAAAGAGTAGCGACGATTCGCTCGATCTGATTCATCTGGCCAATCTCTTCTTTCAAGGCCATTCAAGACAACAAATCTCCCCCGAGTTGCAGAGACGGTGAGAAGTGAGACGGCAAACAACCAATCCATCGTCTTCTTCGTTTTGCTGGCTCGCAGGTGCGAGATACAGAGAAAGTTGTAGAGAGAGAGAAGAGAGAACATAGCAGATTGGTGAAATCAGAAAGGGGGAAAAAGAAGAAAGTCTGATTTTAAGTTTTGGGGTTTGTCCTTTTTCTTAAGAAAACGACGTCGTTTTTTCCAGTGTTGTGCTTTGTGTTGTGCCCTGTGTTGTACGTGTAGCATAATTGGCCCACCTACAACCCAAAAAAACACCTAACTTTTTCCCGCCCAATTTGTGTTTCCTTCCGGCGGAAACACAGAGAGAGAGAGACAGAGAGAGAGAAAGAGAGAAGGAGGCGTCTCAAAGTTCGTGCTTTATGTGTTGTTTGGTTTAATGGATAAACGAACTTTTTGTAAAAAAAATCTTCAACTTTTAGATTTATGTTATGGTGGGCTTTGTTTGGATTCTGCTTGGTTTAATGTCTAAAAAAAACTTACTATCAGAACTACGTCTCTCTGTCTCTCTCTGGAATACAGTAATGAACTTTTGCTTTCATTTTTGCTTGCTAGCCCATTTGTTCTTTGGCTAATGACACCATTTTAAAAGATCAAGTTCTGAAAACAAATGGTAATCTTGGAGGAAATCACTTTTTATTGGTTCATCAAATTTTTCTTTACAGCAAATTGAAGAAATTATGTTGTATTTGCCATAAATTTCTGTGACAGTGGTGCCTAACAATGTCTAGGAACAAAAATTTTAAGAGGGTAGGTGTTCTGTTGGAAACTCATATGCCTTTTCGTCGCAGATTAGGAGACAGGAGGAAATAACTTGAATTTTGATGACAGTACTGCCAACTTATACGGGTGGAAAGACTGTGGTTATGCTGATTAATAAAAATGGTTGTGACATTTTTCTCAACTTTCCTTGTCCACTTTGTATACTAGGATTTGTTATGGAAGGAATAATGTCCGTGTTAATCTACTCTTACAATTTTGAAAATAATGTTCAATATGTTATTCATGTTCAATATGTTCGAGTGTTGGAAAGTCCATGTTCTTGTTGGAATGTCAAGTCATAAGAATTTTTGACAAAATTTCCTTGTTTTATGGCTTAACATGACGTCTAGCGTCTCAAACCAACATTGACAAACAGCATAAAAACAACAGTAATATTCCCAATTTACAAGACTAATATAAAAAAAACATCACCGGACCGTTCTCATCACAATTACACTTGGCGGAAAAAAAAAAAAACCAGCTTCTATTTTCGATTCACTATTTAATACTACCGGCCAAGCAACTCTCTTCACTCTCTTGTCGTTGATTCAGCTTGAGGATTTATGTTTTCATCTTGTTTCGATCCTTTCTCAATTTTTTTAGCTCTGTCTCCATACTGAACATTGGAGCCACACAAAGGACTCATGGAAACTTCTTGATGAGAATTTTGAAAGTTTTGTTTCCTCCTCTTAATGCTCTTTTAACAAATGCTTCTTCCCTCTTCGAAACCCTTCATTTGCAAACTCCCATCTGTTGGAATCAATCTTCTTAAAACCCTTTAACAATTGTATCCCTAAAAACATCAAATACATATCAGCTGATTGATTACTGATTAATACCATCAAATACAACTATCCAAATATTCAAGAACATGTACAGTAAGTTCTTTTAGCCATTAAACCAAACAGAACCGAAACAAAACCCACTATAGCATAACTCTCAAATTTGAAGAATTATTTTACAAAAAGTTCATTGTCCATTAAACCAAAAAACACACAAAGCATAAAACTCAATTTGGAAAGATCCATCCTGCACAATTAGGCACGGTTTGACAGGTAAAACAATAAATTGCCAAACAATAGCTTCAGTTCAAATGCCAAAACAGTGTTCAGAAAACAGATAGTTAATAAAGGAAAAAAAAAGATCAGCATACAGATTGTTGAAAATAAAAAACTTATATGTCTATCAGAACATAAAGATTTGCAAAAAAATATCAATAGCGGCTTTGTCGACAAATTGCCGATTTACAATATCAAGTCATCTAGCCTGATTCTCAATTTCCATAAACAAGTCCTGACGAAAACTAAATTACCACTGCAATGGAGGTCGGGCCGGGTAATGGAGGTCTCCGGTGGTTGTGCGTTTCCCTTCTTCTTCTTCCTCCTCCTCCTCCTCTTCCCTCTCTCTCTCTCTCTCTCGAACGGTTTCGCTGGAAGGAAACGAAATTTGGGGGAAAAAGGTTAGGTTTTTTTTTTTCCCTTATATGGAGTGCAAGTGGGCCCCACCTGGGTCTCCGGTGGTTAAGGTCGACGGTGGTGGTCGCCGGAAATGGTGCCTGCCCTTCTTCTTCTTCCTCCTCCACTCTCTATGTTTCTCTCTCTCTTACTTAGTACCCGCTGGAACCAATTTGAAATAGATTATTGGACCCATTTTACACACCCTTTTACACACCACCCAAAACAACGTTGTTTTGGATCTGGACGAAATAAAAAAAACTCATTTTATTTCTGGGTATTCCATTGTCTTCCCCATTTTCCCTCCCCAACCAAACCAGTGGACCCCCACCCCCGTCCCACCTCCACCTCCACAACCGACGGCTACCGCCACCATCTCCGTTCACCGACGACCACCACCATCTTCGTTCGCCAACGACCTTCGAAAACCCATCCTTCTCGCGCTTGAAGCCTCAAACGAATAGCGCGCTCTCTCTCTCTCTCTCTCTCTATGCTTATGCTCTAATTGATATATTTCAAACTCAAATTGGAGATCTAGGGTTCCAATTTCAGGAACCCTAATTAAAAAATTTAGAGCAGATGTACAGAGAGAGAAGAGAGAGAAGAGAGAGAGAGAGTAAGGGACCTTGGTGGAGGGGTCTCGTCCGCGGCTGGAGAGGTGGTGGTCGTCGGTAGTGGTGCTCAATGGTGGAGGTCGAGGATGAGGTGAGATGGGGTTGACTGGTTTTGGGGGGGTGGGAATGGGGAAGATGACTGGGAAGTGGGAATGGAGGAGACAATGGGTGGGAATAAAATTTTTTGGGTCTTTCGGTCTCCACCCAAAACGACGTCGTTTTGGGTGGTGTGTAAAATGGGTGTGTGTAGCATTTCTGTTTTTTGGGTTGTAGGTGGGCCCCCACCTGGTGTGCTTGGGGTGTGTTTTAAGAGTGTGAGAGTAGTATTATTGTATATCGATATGGTTATGAGGTACATTCTTAACTGTAAATTTGGAAAACTTAAGGTATCAAATTTCATAAGAAGAAGAAATGAAAAAAGTAAAAGATAAATAATTTCATGACAAGAACCTATCTCATAAACAAGAAATTCAGTTGATTACTATTTGTATATTTCATTAATATTATTTTAATTCCCCGAATAGAAGAAGATAATGTTAGAACACGAGAATAGAATAGTGATTTTCTTCTTGTTTCAAAAAAAACAAAAAGTGCATCAATCAATCTACAAGACTTAATATTGTTCGTCACACTATAAATAATTAACAAGAAAATTTGAAAGGGAGTTATTAGGGCCAAAGTCCGGGATGTTTTTCATTTGTTTACACAATTTCCCTTGCTTGATTTTGACCTTACAAATCCCATGCTTCCTCTCTAACGGGTCTGTACGGATGAGATATTAATTTTGAGATGTTAAATAAGATGGGGACTAAATAGGAGTGCTAATAAAAAGTGTTTGGTTGAGTTTTGTTAAGATGGGAGGGATTATTTAGGACATGGTTTAGTGAGGTGGTTATATGGATGGATTAAAAAGGGTGTTAAGCCAAAGTTAAATTTAGGACCTTTTTACCCTTGTAGTGAGTAATTTTATTAAAAATGACTTCTTATTATAAGATTGTATGTAAATAAATATATTTATTTTTTAGTTTAATTTAAAATATATTTGTACTTTATTATTTAATATAGGGGAACTTAATGTTGAGTCCTACCTCTAAGAGTAATCTAGTGTTAGATCCTAAACACTTTTCAACATTAAGTTTACATCCTAAAATTCAAAAAATACCCAAAATAACCCTAAAAAATAATTAGAGCACCAAAATAGAAATGTACTAAAAATAAGGGATTGTTTACCAATTACATTTATTGTTGCCTTTCCCCTCCAAATCCTGACTTTCCCGTCCAAATCCCAAACCACGTTTCAGTTCTATTCAGTCCTAAAAAAAAAAGCGACGGTAGGTATTCTCGGCGACGGTGGCTTCGCATCCCGTCCAAATCCTGACTTTCCCGTCCAAATCCCAAATGACGTTTCAGTTCCTATTCAGTCCTAAAAAAAAAGCGACGGTTGGTATTCTCGGACACGGTGGCTTCACATCCCGTCGCACGGTCCGTTCGCGGCGGCAGCATCTGTAGACCGGCGAGTTAGTGTGTCCAGTTGCCGGCGACGTCTGCACTGTGGTGGCATTGGCGGACCGGGTGGTTTTCCGATCGAACACCCGGCCGTTTGTTTCGTACAGTATTTTGTCTTTTCGGCGTCTGACTTAGGGCTCGAAATGGCGGCAGCTTTCAGACGAACGGCGATGTATGGCCCGATCTACCCGTACGTCAGACCATTGATGCGTATTTCAAGGGGCTTGGAGGTATAAGGGAAGAAAACGTTCGATGTGGTGTTGATTTGTGACACGTGATGGTAAATTCTGCTCTCTGCGTTTTAGATTTGATGGTAAATTTGCTCCCTGTAATTTACGATTTGATGATAAATTCTGCTCTCTTCCCCGTTTGATGGTAAATTTGCTCTCTGCATTTCCCCGTTCGATGGTAAATTTGCTCTCTGTAATTTACCATTTGATGGTAAATTTGGTCTCTCCCGTTTGATGGTAAATTTGCTCGCTGCATTTCCCCGTTTGATGGTAAATTTGCTCTCTGTAATTTACCATTTGATGGTAAATTTGGCTATCTTCATTTTAACATTTGATGGTAAATTTTGCTATCTGCGTTTTAACATTTGATGGTAAATTTTGCTCTCTTCGTTTCCCCTGTTATAAGTAGTAGCCCATCGGATTTGCCATTTAATATCACAAAAAATGCTACAAATTTAACCAAACCAAAATTGGAGCAATGCATACCAATACGTTACTCATCCAATCATTGCAAAAACCAAAATAACAACATTGTTTTGGGGTTAAACACACCAACATAAAGAAAAGAAAAACAAAAATTGCTACACCGCTTCCTTGCATGATTTTCGATTATGGTTCCCCAACCTTTGACACCTGCCACATTTAATTTGGTTTCGGTTCTCTCCCCTAGACGGTATTCGTTGAGTTCTAGGTCTCCTAGGCGGCTTCTTGCTCACTGGAGGAAATGTGAATCCCTTGTCATCTTGTTGCTCGCGCATCCAAACAGTGGGTATTGGGTAAATAGAGAATGAGTACGAGGCACGAAAAGCTTCCACATGGTAATACGGATCGACATATGAGCTCAAATCTTTACCCGCAGAACATATTGCAGCGACTGCGTGAACACATGGGAAACGTTCTAGCTGCCATGACTGACATGAACAATTACCCCTTGCAATGTCGACAATGACGTTTGGAAATGATTGGACCTCGTAAACATCATTTCCGGCCTCAACAGTCATCATATGGTGAATTTGTGTCTGGTGGTTAATTTGTATATCCGGGAATATGAAAAATTACAGAATATGGTAAATTTGCACATCATCTAAAAATACAGAATATGGTAAATTTACACATCATCTACGAAAACATGGTAAATTTCTATTTAGCAATCTTCAAGAAAATTTCTTCGGGTTTGACGATGCGATCTTCGTCCTAACTTTCAACCCTCACTGTTTACCATACCATCTATCAACATGGTAAATTTACAAATCATCTACCAAACGTAGTAACTTACATATCATCTATGGTAAACATGGTAAATTACAGAATATGGTAAATTTGCACATCATCTAAAAATACAGAATATGGTTAATTTACACTTCATCTATGAAAACATGGTAAATTACAATCTTCAAGAAAATTTGCACATCATCTATTTAGCAATCTTCAAGAAAATTTCTTCGGGTTTGACGATGCGATCTTCGTCCTAACTTTCAACCCTCACTGTTTACCATACCATCTATCAACATGGTAAATTTACAAATCATCTAACAAACGTAGTAACTTACATATCATCTATGGTAAACATGGTAAATTACAGAATATGGTAAATTTACACATCATCTAAAAATACAGAATATGGTAAATTTACACATCATCTATGAAAACATGGTAAATTACATATCATCCACCAAGTCATGGTAAATTCACCAAACATATTGGTGAAGTGTGCGGCATATCAAAAAAAAAAAAATGGCTTCACATGCGCAACCCATTCTCAAAACATATAACTACAAACTAAAAACGATAAAAATAATTCACTCATCGTTCGCTAGTTAGCAATCTTCAAGAAAATTTCTTCGGGTTTGGCGATGCGATCTTCGTCCTAACTTCAACCCTCACTGTTATTTTGCACAAGGAGTAATAAAGGAAGATCGTTTGGGCGAGGAAATTTCAAAAATCAGAAAATAAGGTAAGGAAGATCCCAAAAAAACCTTGCGATTGCGTAGAAAATCAAATCTTCAGTGGAAAGATTCCAGCAAAATATTCATCAAATTTACCATATTCTGAGTAATTAACATGGAATATTTGAAGAAGATTTGATTTCCGGATCAGTGAAAACCGAATACTCACTGTTTCCGGCATCATCTACCATATTCCGGCGGCCTCATGGTTTCCAGCAGTTTCCGGCGAAACATTATTTTACCTTATTTCCGGTGAAACATTAAATCTTACCTTATTTCCGGCGTAATGAAGCAATTGCTGAAAAAAAATTGCAACGAACAAAATTTACCTTATTTGCGGCGAACATTAAATCCGGCGAAACATTAAATCCAGGACTTGGTTTCCATAGTCAGCTAAATATTTTACCTTATTTAATTCCATAATTACAGCCATATTTATTGCCCAATTATAAACATACCAAATCAATACAAAATCTTTTCTGAACCAAAAAAGATAAGAGGGTAATCTACCACCAAAAAATAAGGGCATACATGTCAACCAGGCTTAATTGAGGGTGAAAACATAAGTTTGAAAAGTGTATGGGACTCAACCCTACGTAGTGTAGGTAAAAAGGACTCTGATTTAATTTACCCTTTAATATATTATTTTTACATGATAATATTTTGATACGTCGTAATTATATTTTTGTACGTTTGAACGATTAAAGCTGAGGACTTGGAGAATGTAAATGGCAAATGGGTTACAGAGCAAGATCAAGTAAATCTAATAGCTAATAGCTACTGATTACTTCAAAGAGCTATATTCTAGCGATGACAAGAATTATTTCTTGTGAACATAATCAAATGATGGTGTCAACAACCGGCGTATGAATCATTCTTACAATTGCAACTAGTTAACGTTGGGACAACGAAGTCCAAAATGTAGTTGATAATAAATGTTGAAATTATCTTTGCAGTCATTAATATCAAGAATTGCAAGGTACCATACATACAAAAAAATTTACAGCCATGGAGTTATAAGTTCTGTCGATTTCAATCAATTTGTTATCGAAGTCGACGGAATTTATAACTCCTCGCCTGAAAATTGTTTGCAAGCATGGTATCTTGCAAGTCCGTATGCCATGAATGCAGTGTAGGCTTCTTCATAAGTCTTGAATTACTTGTGACAGCAACCACTATGTTTAGATACTTAGGCATTGCATTCGTCCCAAGAGGCGTAGATGTCGGGTCTCCAACCAACTAAGACAACATAGAACTAGGTACGTACCTGCATAAGTTATCCTTTTCCACCAATCAAAAGCATTGTTAATTTTCAAAAGTAATGCAAACCTAAGTGCAGTTGTATGTTTGCGGTTCAGATTACGGTCTTTTCATGGCATAGGACATACTAGGTTGCATAAATTCATGCCCCGCTAAGCATATCTACTCACCTTCCCCATTGAATCCTTATTACTCATCACAGACATTGTGGATTCATCAATAGGATAACGGGAGTTATGGATGCACAAACATGTGTTTACCCAAAAAGGGGAATCATTGAAGAACATTTCAAAATTTTCCCTCTAGGCTCACAATAGGTGAATATCTTATGAGTCATCACTATCCAATTGTAGCACACAAATGCTCAATTTGAGCTCAGAATATATATTTCTAAGCGTTGATTCATCACTGAGTTATTTGTTTCTTGTCTGTGAAGGCATACACCCTCTTCACACATACACACACACACACACAATGTGTACCTAAAAATCAACAATAAAGAATTATGTTGGTTACAAATTCAATACCGGTGGATGAAATCGCACACAGAATAGTACCGTAATGAATTCAGAACTCAACAAACCACAACAAAGGATGGAGACTCAGAAATCAAAGAATGCTCAATCAGAAATGAACCAAAAAACAAAGAACAAAATCAAATATCAGAACAGTGCCAAAAAACGAAAACCTGAGGCCTCCACATACATCAGTTTGAAGCAAACGAACTCACAATCAGAAAAAAGTAGAACACGTTGTAAATCAAACACAACAAAAAATCATAATAGAGTTGTGAAAATCAGAAAAGTACCAAATATGCCCACGAACTCTTATTACCAATAAATCAAAATACAACCAAAGATCGAAGAACAATAACAAATATCATAAATGCAGAACTTAGGCCAAAAACGTAGTATGAGTATGAACCGAAGAAATGTACCACAAACGAACCCGGAAACAAGAATCATAATCGAATTGAAAAGTCATACCTTGTGGGCAAAAAGAAACATTGCTCGTCAAGAACACCAATTGTAGAAATTCCCAAAACCTTAGGGCCTGATTGGATGCTGCTTTAGTTTTTGGTATGTTAAATAAGCGGGGTGTGTTAAATAGTCGAGTGTGTTAAATAAAGTGGGGTGGCCCACATTGATGTGATTTTTAAGAAAGGTGTGTTAAATAATAGAGTGATTGAGTGAAGGGTTAATTTAGATGTGTTAGACAATGAAAATATGTTTTAAACTGTCAAAAGACATTTTAGATGTGTTAGACAATGAAAATATGTTTTAAATTGTCAAAAGACATTTTAGCCCTTCATCATGGATTTAATGTATTAATTCAAAAACTATGTATATGTATGTATACTATACGTATATATAATTTTGCAAACCTTTTATTTTTCCTTATCAGTGGATTTCGGCTTTTCAAATTTTTCCAAAAAATTTTATCGAATTATCCTTGGTCTATTACTAACATCATTCTTGTGGTTGTCTTTCAGGTGCGCTTTTGCCAAAAAATAATAAGAAATAGGCATGCATTTTATTTTGCTGCTAATGTTTGTTTTGCAGGTCATTGCATTGCTCTGAAAGAATTCTCCCCAAATATTTTCAAAATAAAAAAATTTCAGCATATGCATACATTCCATTCAGCACAACATACCCAACTCTCTTCTCAATCTCCATTCTACCTTTTATTTTTACCCATAGGATTAGGAGCAGGTTCGAAGTACGTGACGATCGTCAATGATGCTTTTTTGTAACCAAAGACAGTTTTCATTGAAAAGAACACTCCAACCAAATCACCAACCAAAGATGGTACCCTTCACGGGGCCGGAGGTTTGAAGATTTGGAAACCGTGAAAACCATGCTAGAAATGCATTAGAAAAAACCAAGCCGTCATGCTGTATGTAGTATTCCTAAAAAAAAAAGAGTCAAGCCAAAACCTTGATAGGAACATTCATGAAAAATAGAGAGAATTCTCGTTAATTATGTAAAGGACAAAATTTTTTTTAAAAAAATTGCCAACCAGTTTTTTGTCCTAACATGCTTCAATTTAGTGTCCAAAACATACAGTCAAAGTGTAGGACCATTCTCATACGGACTGGATATTCTCACAGTTTCAAAAACTATATGCCGAAGTCATGCCGAACCTCTGGCTAAACTTCGAAGGATATGAAAAATCCATATGAGTAATAGGATTCTTATACACACACTTGTCATCTTTTGACTGTATGTTATGGACCAATCCATTTCAGAAGTACAAACTGACATATTTCCCTGCAATATAAGGTACAAGCGTAAGTAGGAGTCTCACCCGAAGACTAAGCGGCTGTCAGTTCAAAAGCCATGGCAAAAGAAACAAACTGCCAGTCTCTCTACATCAAATCTGACACAGTCTCTCGAGAAGAATACAATGTTCTCCTCAAGGAAATGGAGAGCCTCTAAATCAAGATCCAAGCACTTCTAGCTCAGCACCAGACACCACAAAGTGCATCAATGCCATTTTCTTTTAGTATTGGGGCAGGGGCATTGGCAATATCAAACCCTTCCCTGACATCAGTCTAGATAGGGGCAGTTCTTGTTCAGTCAGTAGTTGATATTTCAAATGGGACGACATAGGCCACCTCCTATAAATTCAGTCCAATTGCTCATACCAAGTGCCTAGGGTAATGTCGGAAGCCTAAAGGGAAGGCCAGACCCAACAGTTATCCAAAAAATTCAAAATATTGTCTTTCCAGACTTGCAACTGCCAAACAAGTTCAAAATACCGTGTTTTACCAAGTTTGATGGAACCAGTGATTCAATGGCCCACCTGCGCCTTTATGCCGGGGCATTATGTGGTTATCCAAATCCAGAAAAGCTGATGACACAACTATTTCAGTACAGTCTAGTAGGACCCGCAGCACAGTGGTTCGCTAAGAATGATGTCCGTCAGTTTAGAACATGGGCAGAGTTGTCACATGCATTCATGAAACAATACAGACACAATTCGGGGTTGGCCGTAGACCGACTTTTTCTAATTAGAATGGAGCAGGAACCTAGAGAGTCTTTTCGAGCCTACGCGCGTCGTTGGAAAAATCTGGCTACACAGGTGGTGCCACCGCTAGCTGACTCAGAATATGTGCATCTATTCATTCAAACTTGCAAAGGGGTCCACTACGAGAAATTTTGCACTTCAATAGGAATATCCTTCGGCGAAATGATCCAACAATGAGAAATGATCGAAGACAGAATTCAGACCGGACGGATTATGGATCTTTACCCCAGGACTAACAAAGCTCCCTCCAAAGTTGGGTGAACGACCAAGAGTGGTTGTACCATTTCCTAATTGGAATGACTAATCTAGCCAGAAAATTACACTATCTTTTCCCTTTACAAAAAACAAAAAAACAAAAAAAAACAAAAAAAAAAGTCAAAAAGTCAAAAAACACCTCCACTATATCAGTCACTCTCATCCCATCACCAACCCTTAGCCAGCCCATAAGGAGAATCCTAACCGTGTCTCTCCACAAGAGTCACTGAAACTGGGGCAAATCTTGCTGAATCAAGAAATGACTAATTTATTTTCGCAGAAAGCATTAAAGACTAGGAAGTCCATTTTGAAACGAAAGACAATACAGAGACTCAGCAATGCCAACTCAAATCATCCTGAAAGATCCATGTATTTCTGGGAGAGATTGTTTAAAGCTCTCAAGTTTTAGTAGACTTGCCTGAGCAGAGTCTATATTCACACTTTCTACGTTGTTTTTGTTGTTTTAAACTTTCACAATGAAAATCTATTTCTTTCAAATCCATGAAAAATCTTGCAATGGTTATCTAGCTTTTAGCAAATGAATAAAGGTTGTGTTGTTGCTTTCATATATGCTTCTCTATCAAATCATGATAATTGATTTCTTGCAAAACCTTGTTATTTCAGGGATCTTAAAATTTGTCATTTCGATCCAAGTAGTATAACAATCTTAAGCACAAGACGAGCATGACCTTGTCTTTAGACTACATGTCGAACTCATGGGGATTGAGATTGGTCTGTACCAACAGTAGAATTTCCAAACAAGCGAGTGAACTAACAGAAAGAATCACATGATAACTGGAAAATCTCGAATGCCAAAGAAACATAAGCCATTTGGAAGAAACGGGAATGATTGAACTTGGACAAATGGCAGAAGGACAAATTCACTTCATTATCAGAAGAACACAAGGACGTGTTTCCTGGTCCTAAAACATGCAAGGATCAAAATTCAAAAATCGAAAGCTCAGAAGCCTGAAGCAAGAAGCGATCTTTTGTATTGAGTAATTGGCAAGCGATGAGAACAATCAGCATCCAGATCTAGACAAACAAAAAGCAGTCATTTACTCAGGATAATCAAAGAAGATCAGAACAATCCCAAAGAAATGACATTCAAATTTAGCGAAGAAGAACTCTAAAAGATCAAGTGTAGATAATGCCTATTCATGAGTCTACCTATCAGCTACTCCAAAGAGAAATACCGAAGGGCTGGAGTTTGACTGTTACATAACAATCAAAGGAATTTCACAAGAACTGATATGTCCACAAACTCATATTGGTCGTGGAGGACGCTTCAACACTCGAAAGTGTTGTAGGCTACATACTATGGCAACTGAAAGAAAGAGCAATTTGTAAGCAGAACACTTGTTTCGATCTAATTTTAATTGAAACACCTTTTTCCGAGTGGCTATTTTGATTATCGAGCATTGAAATTTCTTCTCTCTATTCTTTCATATGAATATTTTGAAAAAATAAGGGGCACAAAAAGATAACCCCACTGCCAAAGAAAAAAGAAAAGAAGCCAAAAGACAAAAATAAAGGCAGAAAGACAAAAAATAAAGTGCCATTTGATATTCTCCCTCTTTCTCATGAAATTTCTGTCAATGCTCGACGGATCAAAATGCGCAAAGAATATTTGTTTCATTTGAAATTAGGTTGAAATCCTCAAAAAAAATACATACAAAAAGCCAGCATAGTTAAAACCTGAAAGGGGGCTATGGCAAAATCGGCTAAGTCAGTATAGTCAAAAACTGAAAGGGGGCTATGGAAAAATCGACAAAGTCCAGCATAGTGAAAACCTGAAAGGGGGCTGTGGCAGAAGTGGACAATCAAGGCACAGTCAAAACCCAAAAGGGGGCTGGAGCGCAAAAAAATGAAAAGCCGGCACCAGTGAAAACCCGAAAGGACAATGGTGGCAAAAATGTCTTAAAAAAAAGAATGGAAAATGACAACAAGAAGTTGATGCCATTTGTCCGCATAAGTCAGCAAGACCGAAGTCTGAAAGGCTGTCTGGAGCAGACTCAGTTTAAGTTCCCATGAGCTTAGAGATTGAAAATCATGAGTCAAGCTATGTGATGCACTTGTGCTAAGATTGTGAAGCTTCATGGATCGAAAGAGGCAAATTCTAATAAACTGTTATTTGCTATCCAGTAAGTATTCCTGATAATCTACTGGCAAATAAGTACAAATTTTAAAATAAATTTTTTAAAAAAAATAGAGAAGCATACATGTTCATACAACACTTTTTTTACGTACATGCCAATCTCGAAAAGAGAACAAAGCTATCTAACCATGCAGGATGCGTTTATTGAAAGATGCAAATGTTCAAGAGAAAGAAAAGAAACAACAATCTGCAAACAGAAAGTTAGACTCGTTTAGCTGCGGTCGCTATCTCTTGTGCTGCTGCTCAGAAGTGGATCAAAAGGGCTTGAATGTCCTGACCCCATGATAAGGCATATACTTGAGTGTAGTCCTCAACAGCCTGATGTCAAACTCCCATTGAAGCTCAAACTACAAAAGTATGACATGCATGAAGGGAAAGCTAAAGGGGAAAATCCCACAGAGCTTACGAATCTCTCAAACACAAAGACCTAGAGGATCCAATTGATAAAGCGTTTTTATTATCCAGCCAACAAGGCGACATCCCAGAAGTCAACCAAAAGATGACAGACAAGCAGAATTTATGCAAGAGCAAAATGGACAAAGAGCCAAGGAAAATTTCCCATGAAAAAGGAGACAGATAGCATGGAAAGTCTTGGGATCGAATTTTCAAAGACTCTGCTCAAGTTATAAAACAAAATCTTGGAATTGAATTGCCAAGGATTTTCAAATTTTGGCTTAGAATCGAATTTCTAAGTCTCTCAAACCTTGAAATCAAATTCTCAAGGATTTTCATCAAATATCCTGGAGTCGTAATCTCTACAGGATTTTCAGATTTTTAGCTTAGAATCGAATTTCTAAGTCTCTCAAACCTTGAAATCAAATTCTCAAGGATTTTCATCAGATGTCCTAGAGTCGTAATCTCTATAGAATTTTCAAATTATAGCTTAGAATAGAATTTCTAAGTCTCTCAAACCTTGAAATCAAATTTTCAAGGATTTTCATCAAAAGTTTTGGAGTCATAATCTCTACAGGATTTTCAGATTTTCAGCTTAGAATTGAATTTCTAAGTCTCTCAAACCTTGAAATCAAATTCTCAAGGATTTTCATCAAATGTCTTAGAGTCGTAATCTCTATAGGATCTTCAAATTATAACTTATAATCGAATTTCTAAGTCTCTCAAACCTTGAAATCAAATTCTCAAGGGTTTTCATCAGATGTCTTAGAGTCGTAATCTCTATTAGAATTTTCAAATTATAGTTTAGAATCGAATTTCTAAGTCTCTCAAACCTTGAAATCAAATTCTCAAGGGTTTTCATCAGATGTCTTAGAGTCATAATCTCTATTAGAATTTTCAAATTATAGCTTATAATCGAATTTCTAAGTCTCTCAAACCTTGAAATCAAATTCTCAAGGATTTTCATCAAATGTCTTAGAGTCGTAATCTCTATAGAATTTTCAAATTATAGCTTAGAATCGAATTTCTAACTCTCTCAAACCTCGAAATCAAATTTTCAAGAATTTTCATCAAATGTCTTAGAGTCGTAATCTCTATAGAATTTTCAAATTATAGCTTAAAATCGAATTTCTAAGTCTCTCAAACCTTGAAATCAAATTCTCAAGAGTTTTCATCAAAAATCTTGGAGTCGTAATCTCTATAGATTTTTCAAATTTGTTTTGGCTTAGAATCGAATTTCTAAATCTCTCAGATCTTGAGATCGAATTCTCAAACATCTTCAACAAAACCTTGAATTTGAGCCAAAATTTTCAAGGAGTTTCAAAATTTTTCAGTTTAGAGTCGTAATCTCCAAGTTTCAATTAAAAGCATTGAAGTCGTAACCTTCAAGAATTTGCAAAACTACACAGTTTAGAGTTGTAATCTGTGGCCTTTTCAAAAACCTTGAAGTCGTAATCTTCAAAGATTTTTATAATTTCTTGATTCGGAGTCGTAGTCATAATTTTCAAAACATTTCTTAAAAACTTGGAGTCAAGCTTTTAACTTCCAACGAAACCATGAAATTGAATTTTCAAAACTCTTTCTCATACAAACTTTGAAATCGGATTTTCAAGAGTTTTCATCATGCAAATCTTGAGATTGAATTTTCAAGAATTTTAAGCATTCCCCATGAACTCACATATTCTAGGAGGTTGTTATATTCTCAGCATCTCCCATGGGCTCGTATGACCCAGGAGACCTTTATATTTTCAGCATTGTCTCATGGACTCGAATGTTCTAAAAATTGTTATATTTTTAGTATTCTCCCATTGGACTCGGATGTCCCAAGGGAGCTATTACTTGTTTAGCATTTTCCATCGGACTCGGATGTTCTAGGAAAATTCTTACATTTATAGCATTTCTCATAAACTCGTATGTTTTTGGAAGTCTTTGTATTTTTAGTATATCCCATGGACTCACATGTTTCAGGGAACGTTTACATTTTTAGTATTTTTCATAGACTCAGATGTTCTAAGAAATCTTTATATTTTTAGTATTGTCTCATTGGACTCGGATGTCCCAAGGGAGCCATTACTTCTTTAGCATTTTTCATCGGACTCGGATGTTCCAGAGAAATTCTTACATTTACAGCCTTTCTCATGAACTCGTATGTTCTGGGAAGTCTTTATATTTTTAGTATATCCCATGGACTCACATGTTCCAGTGAGCCTTTACATTTTAGTATTTTTCATGAACTTGCATGTTCCATAAAGTTTTTACATTTTCAATATATCCCATGGACTCGAATGTTCCAGAGAACCCTTATATTTTCAATCACTTTCCGTGTTACTCAAGTTTTGAAATCGAATTTTCAAAAATCTCACTCTTACAAGCCTTGGAATCAAATTTTCAAGAATTTTCAGGTTTTATCACTGTTTTGCAATTGAATTTTAAGGTTCATGGGCTATAAATCTTGAGATCAAATTTTCAAGGATTTTCTAGTTAAAGTTCCTAATTTGCAAGTAATCTTCTGAAATCGAATTTTTGAAATTCATTTTATTCTAGTAAACTTCAATATTTTCAAATAATAGTCCAAGCTATCATTTTCAGGGCAGAATTTTTTCGAAGGATGTTAGGGAGATGCCAATGGAATTCACCGCCTCAAAGAACTCGGAACAAGGCATGAAAGAGAGAGGACAAGTACATCAGTTCTTGAGATAACAAAGATGTTATCTTGGATTTTCAGAGCCAAACAGTCGTCAATGGCAGTTTCAAAATAGAGCAGTGTGACCTAATTTTAATCGCGGTGAGACAAATCCCGCATCTCATATTCTTTGTCTACCCTCCACTTCGCCAAGTGCAGACAAAGAGGGGCAGCTGTTGATACCAGATTTTGCCCCCACTGCTCAAAATTTTTCTTTTTTCGTACCATTCGTATTGGATTGGGACGGAATAATTTCAATGTGTGTTTTTTGTTATTTTATTTTGTTTACTACCAAAAAAAAATCATTATCAAAATAAACACCAAAAAATAATAATAAACAAAAAAAGTAATAATAGTTTTTTTAAATAAAATTTTAATTACAAAACAGAAAAACAAAAACAAAAAAAATATAGGCGGGGCCCACCAAGCCGTGGCCGGCAACCGGGCTGTGCCCGGCTTTGGTTGGTATTTGGGCAGTTCGGGCAGCGGTTCATTGGTTGTTCGTCCGGTTCTCTGCCTATGATTGGTTTTTGCGCTGCCCGGGCGGGCAGCCGGCTTCCGGTTGGACTGGGGTTGGTCCGTTAAATCGGTTCCGGGTTAGGATTGGTCCGTGCAACATTTTTTCAGGGCTGTGATTGGTTTCTTGATTCGGCTTAACATGATTGGTTCGCACGGCCGCACAGTCGATTTATTTGCTTCGTCTGAAGGTAATTTTGCCTATAAATACTCGGGTTTCAAAGGTTTTAGGGGATCGAAAAAAAGGAGAAAGAGGAAAGGGTTCTGGGAGAGTAAAATAGGAAGAATTTTTTAGAGCAGAAGAGAAACGAAATAGTCAAAATAAAATCTGAGAGTCTGATTTCCAGAGAGTGTTCTTCATTCGATAAGTTCCAAACTTTTTAGTTTTGAACTATCAATATATAAGAACAACATTAGAGTTTAGAATTATTAGGCTCAGTTTTAGTAGAAACTAAGAGGAGACTCTGCCCAGTTTTGTTTTCAAGCTTCGATGAAACTTGAGCGGCGTTTATATCAGCATAGCTCGGAATAACAAGAATTTCTTATTATGCCAGGTTATGGTTTTATTTAGGCGTTCAGATATTTTTCACCACTCCATTGTAATTCTCGGCCTTACAGTGAATATAAGGTAATCGTTTCAACAATATTTTGCCTCTGTCTTGTTTATTTAATTTCTATAACTTCCTCCTTCTTTTTTTTTTTAGTTATTAATCAGTATTAAGTTTAGAATTGCCCATCACAGTAGGATTGCACCAAGGGTCAGCCTTGAGCCCTTACCTTTTCGCTTTAGTTATGGATGAATTGACTAGTCAGATTCAAGAGGATATTCCATGGTGTATGTTGTTTGCAGATGATATTGTCCTTGTAGATGATACTGCTAGCGGTGTTAATACTAAATTAGAAATTTGGCGGGATGCACTAGAGTCTAAGGGCTTTCGGATAAGTAGGAGTAAAACTGAGTATATGGTTTGCAAGTTTAGTGATACCCGAAGTGCGTACGAAGAAAAAGTGATGATTCAAGATCAGGAGATACCAAAGAGTGACCGTTTTAAGTATTTAGGCTCTATTATTAGCCAAGATGGAGAGATTACGGATGATGTGACCCATAGGATCCAAGTGGGGTGGATCAAGTGGAGAAGTGCTACTGGTGTACTGTGCGACAAGAGGGTACCCACAAAGTTGAAGGGAAAATTCTATAGAACTGCTATAAGACCAGCGATGCTTTACGGGACAGAATGCTGGCCTATGAAGAAACAACAGGTGACCAAGATGAATGTAGCGGAAATGAGAATGTTGAGGTGGATGTGTGGTAAGACTAGACGAGATAGGATTAGAAACGAAACAGTCCGCGAGATGGTAGGCGTAGCACCTATAGACGAGAAGTTGAGGGAAAATAGGCTTAGGTGGTTTGGACATGTCTACCGTAGACCTACGGAGGCAATAGTTAAGAGAGCGGATAGGATAGCTTTGCATAGCAATGCTCCGGGGAGGAGAAGACCCAAATTGACATTAGATGCGGTAGTGCGCAAGGATTTAAGTCTACTAGGGCTAAGTGAGGAAACAGCACTTGACAGAACTCTTTGGAGGAAAAGGATTCATGTAGCCGACCCCAATTGATTTGGGACACAAGGCTCAGTTTGGTTTGGTTTGGTAATCAGTATTAAGTTTAGGCTTATAAAAGCCAATGTTCGCATCTCTAGTCCGCAGTTCTAGAAATTTCTAGTCCGTTTCCTGAAATTTTTAGTCTGCACTTCTGGAATGTCAGAACGGTTTTTTATCTTCTCTGTTTTTTTTATGGGAATACCAAAATGGGCATCCGCATCTCTAGTCCGCAGTTTTAAAAATTTCTAGTCCGTTTCCTGAAATTTTTAGTCTGCACTTCTAGAATGTCAGGATTTAGCCTGTTTAAATCATGAAAGTCGGTGTTGGCCTATGCCAATGTACTTTTCGTGATTTAAACAAAAATCTCTTAAAACAAAAATCAACGCCCCGACATATCGCTCGATTGCGTCGGCCCCTGTCGGGATTAACTTCTAACTTTTTCCCTTTCCCAGATCCCGTAACTTTTTCTTTTTTTTACCCCTTTCCCGTTTTCCCGTAACAGTTATTGCTATTTTCTTTTTATTTTCATTTCACGTAAAATCGATAAAAGAAAAAATCATTTACTTCATAGCTAAGTTATATGAATAATGCTGTTAGTTCACGCTGACACACTATCCATACCACCTGGTTAAAATCTCGATAATCTCGGAATTCCGTAAACATACGGGTGACATAAGTAGCCCATATCAGTGTTTTTGGGATGAAAATTTAACGGGCAATGCACGTTATCTTTTCACGACAGATTATCGTGATTGAAGTAACATTTATTAAGTTCTACAATTTGGACCGTTGTGTAGTTGTCGGGATGAAGAATTGCAGATAAAATAAACCAGTTTAAGCAAGTGTGTGTCCTGCCTAAAAACTGAGAAACATGAGTAGCCGTTGGGCTGGCCATGTCTCCCGGTCTTGGGCTCCGACAATCTTAAATAAAGTACGCCATGCAAGTTAACAGTTTATGTTAATTTTACGTATTGTGCTTTCTCGAAAGATTATCGAAAAGACATTTTCACGCACCAAAAAAGGTTAATATAGTAATCCATTGATAAAACGGAATCAGGTCATTGTTAAACTTGAAAATTCCTACCAGGGATTTAAGGTACCTGGCACTCTGGGAATAGAAACATGACGTGCAGATACCAATTTGCATATCATGTTTCGGTTAAAGTTTAACATATGTCCGTTCCAACATTTTTGCCACCAAAAGTTAAATTGTGTAAGCCGGGGTCCTGTTCTCGCACCCATTTTCACTTTTGATCCAATTATACAGCAATCACTTAAAATTTATCAAATTTGGCCAAGGATAATAAAATAAAATTAATTGGAAAAATAAAGTACCGAAAGGGCGATGTTGGGTGCCTAACACTTTCCCAACTCGTAACAGTGAATTCCCGAACCCATTTCTGTTTTCAAGACCAGATTTCTTTTAAAAGAGTCATTTTATAAACAGAATCATATTTCTGAGTTAAAATTAAATTATTTTTCTAAGGACATTTTCTTTAAAAATTGCCTTAAAGGGTGACTCGACACACCCGAATTTCATGTCAAGTGGTGACTTTGAGTTTTAAATAAGTCCCAGCTGTCAAATAATTTTCATTAAACGTCGCATTACAAGTCAAGAAATTATTCAGCCCCGTTCAAACAATTCATTACTCGCGAGGAGGGCCGGGAAATTTTCGGGCGCGACAAACACATATCCAAAAATTTTGCCAATCAACACCTTATGGGTGTGCCCAACCTTAACTAAGACATGTCTTAACTAAGACACCCCATAAGACATCATCCAATCAGCCCCTTAACTTCTATGTACAGTCAAGCCACGGAGGAGAGGTGATACAAATTGACAAGGGTAAGGGGAGGTCATAAGAATCGATAAGGGGTGGAAGAACCAGAAGAATAGTGCTTTGGCTGAAGGAGAACAAATGGAGAGAGAGAGAGAGTTCCTTCGCATTAATTGACGCATGTCCCTTGTCTCCCAAAACTCACTTTTGAGGGCAAAATAGTAAACTACTACGTAGGTGTTAAATAACAATACCCATCAGGGTGTTATGTAAGGAGGTTACGGTTGTGTAAAATAGTCCGGGGTGCGGGATGTTATTTAACACCCCTTTATTTTGCCAACCAAACTATAGCTTTAAAACTGTGAGGTGTTAAATAACACCCCGCTTATTTAACACCCCTTCTAGCACGTCAATCAAATAAATCGTAAAGACACAAAATGACGTTTTGCCTCCCATGCATACCTCGGAAGAAAATATCAAGAGTTTAACTTTTCAAAAGATGACATGATATATCGTTTTCTCGGTTGACCACTTTTTAAAACTTATGAATTTACTCTTTACTTGTTTAAATCAATAAGTTAGTCCGGTGAGAACGTGTAATTTCGCAAGTTCAATTTTCACTATCAACAAAAATTTAAAATCACCAGAGATTTACCTGGTCATTGTTTTCAAGACCGTAAGACTAGTCAAGGTGCATAAGTTGACCACTTTATTTAATTTGTTGTCACCCGGAACATGCATTTCCATGGCAATGAAGGTACACATTCTATAACCTTTGTCACCATAAACTGCACGCATTTGAATATAAGTTCATCCTGCAAACTAGGCTACTACTAAACCCAGACCACTAATCCATCCTTACCATTACAACATACACAACCTGCAACAGAAAAGCCTAAGAATTGTACAAAGCAAAACCCCCTATACAAATGCTGTTAGTGGGGCTTTAAGATTCATATCACAACACCAAAATATGAAGAATGGGACAGGAAGCACATCATCCATCATCATATACAAGTTTTCTATATCTCACTATGTGGTATAAAGATGAAAACAACATAAGATTATACTGATCATCTACAATAAGATAGTAAACAAATAAATAAATATAATTTGATGTCTCACCCATTAGCCCTGCATGCGAAAGACCACTTTATCTCTTATACCCAATAGTCTCAAAGTTCACAAGAAAGTCTTTCTCAAATTTTGGTCATGTTTTGAGTAGAATCTATCTTGGCTCGCAGGTTTGAATCATTGAAATCTCGTCTGATTCAGAACTAGTTCTGGACATAAACTCGGAGACATCAATTGCTGTGTGCCAATTTGAGGTTGCAGTATTCATAGAAGATGAAGAAGACAACAACTCGGTTGAGTCGGTGGGGGCTAACACGCTGGCATTGAGGAAAGGAGGTTGTTTTGGTGAAGGTATCTCACTTTCTTTGCCAGTTAACATCTGAACAACTTCGGACATCGATGGCCTTAATGTGGCAGAAGTTTGCGTGCATAGAAGCCCGATTTGAAGTGCCTGCGATGCTTCTTTTTCTTGAAAATCATCACCATTTAAGCTGTTGCATTCAAGTACTTGGGTGATATTACCCGCCTTGTAATGCTTCCAAACCTGATATTGCGAGAGCACAATAAGTCACAAAATATGTCTATTTCTTTCTGCATGCTGTCCCCTTTCGATTATCTTGGTTTATTTCCTAGTTGAACAAATAATTGTCCAATTCCAAGCAATAGTCCTAATCGACCCACTTTCTTGGAAAGGAGAGTAATTTCCTAGGGAAAAGGGTACGCTGAGGTCTGAGTGATTAATTCCAAAAACTAAACCAAGAATGGTCGGTTATAAATGCAGAAAAACATCAGCAAAATAAGAAAAAACGAATTAAAATTCAGAAGAGGAATATGAATCTTACTTTTTGTAAAACTGACCCAGAATCATGCGAGAAAGTATTGTTCTTTTTACCACATGCAATCTCAAGAGACAGCACCCCAAAAGCATAAACATCTGCTTTCTCTGTTAACTGCCCTCGAATAAGATATTCAGGAGCCATATATCCCCTACAACAAAATTATTGAGAAGGGAGAAATGATTCACTTTTGTAGGAAAATTTATGAAGTGTACCATGTGAATTGAAGATAATGTAATGTAGTACTAACCATATGGTTAAAAAGGTTAGTTTAAAGAATAAAAACACCAAGATAAGACGGCAAAAAGCAAGAATAGGATCAGAAGGGAAGACAATATTGACTGCAAGAGAGTTTATTCTTACAGTGTGCCTGCAATGCCAGTGCTAATATGGGATTTATCAGCAGCAGCAGATCGAACGAGCCCAAAATCAGCAATCTTTGGAGAGAGATTTTCATCAAGGAGAATGTTGCTGATTTTAATGTCTCTATGGATAATTTTCCTTTGAGAACCTCCATGGAGATATGCAAGCCCCTCCGCTATTCCCAGTATGATGTTGAAACGCTGTTTCCAGCTGAGAATTTGAGTCTTATTCTTATCTGTGTAGAATACACTTGTTGTTATCACTCGAACAGAGTTGATAGAGTGTTGAGAGAGTATTTTCAGGATCCTCTTTACGTGGTTTCTTGAAGTTCCAGATATATATCAGAATTTTTTTAACATGCTTTTTTCATTAGAAGTTTATAAGGTATCAGAAACTGATTGAAGTTGTAAAGATTGGGGTCATAGTCATAAAACTCAACCAGCAAAAAGGCTAGTGGGTAGTCAAGGTTTATGATTTTGGCCAATATGGAAACCATAACAAAATACATCAAGATGCAAAAAATATTTTGGCCAATATGGAAACCATAACAAAATACATCAAGATGCAAAAAATAACACCGTAAGGTAACACAATTTTTGTGAAACTATTCAACTTCACATAAAAGAACTTTAAAGAGGAATGGCAAAAGGAAAACATGTGCATGTCCTTTTTCATATTAAAATAGTTCAAATTAAGTTTTGCGAACACATTTAATAAGAATAAATGTGATCCTACCTGGAAGCTGCCAAATGTTAATGGAAAAATATTTGTGTTGCTCCCACATTATTACAAAGAGATGAAAATTGGTAAAGATTTAACATTTCATTATTTCTCATTGGCCAAAATTACGGTACTAACAAAAGATCTAGGTTCTTAGGACATCATACGATACTATATCCGCAACAAAGCTTACTAGAAAAAAATGAATTCTTGTAGCTGACCCCAAACGAGTGGGACATGAGGCTCATTTTGGTTTGGTCATTTCGCGTTGGCCGAAAGCAGTCAACACCAACTGAAAATAAATTTGGAGCCAAATAAAAATTGGGAATTCATCTATACGGAATGATGAGTAAAAGGCAACAAATTTCTTACCAAAGAGGACTTGATCGAGGCTTTTGTTGGGAAGGAATTCGTAAACAAGAAGGCTCTCTGGGCCTTCAATGCTACAACCCAAAAGCCTCACAATGTTCTTGTGTTCAATTCCATTGATCAAATTCACCTCATTGAAGAAGTCATCCACCCATTGCCTTGTGCTAAAGAACAGCCTTTTTACAGCAACAATCCTCCCATCAGACAGAGTCCCCTTGAATACAGAACTAGAGCCTCCTTGGCCTAGTTTATTCGAGGCGTTGAAGAAATTAGTTGCTTGCTCAAGCACTTCGTACTTGAAATTCAAGTTAGATATTTTCACAACGGATGGAACCCGAGAAAGTTTCTGAAGCCCTAAACAGAACAGAAGGATCACATTAAAATAAATATATTCACAAGGACTTGAAAATTATTGCAAGGAAATGTGATATTTACTCAAATTTACCGTCTCTCCTCTTTGAAAATCTGTTATATCCTATGTATGCACCAAAGAGAGCTAGGACAACAGAGGCACATGCTACTAATAATATTGCTCCAATAAGGTGGGAGTTACATAGCCCTGATTCAGGAAACAAGGTAAGGAAACAAATAAAACAAAGCAACGAAAATTATTTTTGCAGCCAATAAAGGAAATAACTGAACCACCTGTGACGCAAAAACATGATCAATATAGACATTATCTGTAATCAAACATCATAGTAAGACACTAGATACAATCTGTCTTCTACAAGTTCAGGATTACGAGAGAAGAAAACACTAGAGTACTATAGTCAGTACAAGCTACAACAAAACTGAGTAAATTCGTTTTGCAGCCCCTAATGGAAGAATAACTGAACCACCCACAAGGCAAAAGTGTAGACACTTTAGCAATACATGTGAAATCAGATATCATGTTAAATCATTAGAAAAATCCATCTTCTCCAAGTCCAAAGTTCAAAGAGAAAAGACGCAACATTACTTCAGTCTCCAGAAACTTTCCACCCTCAGTTTAAGTTTACACTAAGTCACTAACCAATTATTGGCAAGAGGACACTGAATTACACCTAAAGGGACAAAAGCAACAGCACAACCGAACGACATCAAGAATATCTGCAATGACATATATGTGAATCTCAACCAAATATCCAAAACCCAGTTCCCTTAACAATTCTCTGAATCAAACATCATAATAAGCCTTAAGCCATTAAAATTCATCTTCTCAAAGTTCAGCATTAACAGATAAAGAAACTTCAGTCTCCAGAGAATTTTCATTGCAATACTCCAACAAAAAACCCACAGAACTACCAAGTATAGCCTTAGAGTAAGGCCACTGAGTGACATCCAAAGGGACAAAGAAGAGCAAAAACAGACTATCAAATTGTACCTTCAATCACACATACATCACAATATTCGATTAAATGGACAAAGAATAGCAAAATCAGAACAACATCAAAAATTTCTACAATCACACAGTTATCAACAATCATGCAAATTCTCAAACCCATTTCTTTTGCATATGCAGAACTCATGAGAGAGAGAGAGAGAGAGAGAGAGAGAGAGAGAGAGAGCGAGACCAGTCAAATCCTTACAATCGCCATCCTCCTGCCTCTTCCCACTCTCAAAGAACTTCCGAGTAGAATACCTCAAATAACACCCAGCATTCAATGCCCTCCCTTCGGCAGCAGGCAAACACTTCCTCACCTCTCTCCACGCATCCTCCAAACAAACTCCACAGGCTGTTGAATTCAAAGAATTCCAACACTGCCCCAAAGCATAAGCCCCAGGAACCCCACTCCTCACCTCTGCCGCCCCAAACCCCCCTATCCTACTCCCCAGAGCCTCCTCCGTCACATTCATCACTGCTGCCTCCACCCTCTCCACAAACTCCGCCTGACTCTCCCCCTCAGTTAAATACTTATTCGTCCGACTACACAAATCCAAATCGTACTTCATATTCACGCTCTCATAAAAAAACTCGTAATCATCATACCTAATATAACAGCCCTCCAAATATATCCGCCCTCTGGAGGCGGGAAGGCAATGGGGAAGCATTGCTCTGGCCTCCGAAAAACAGATTTGGCAATCGCTTTCCGATAAGTCCTTGTGGCATTGAGCAAATCCGAATACGCGTGGATATGAAGATAAAACGGAGGAGACTCCCCATTGTTGTTTGGTTATCTTTTCCGATAAATGCTCCATTACGCTACCGAAATTCAGGAATAATCCTTCTGCTGTTACATTGGAGTTCCCGCACATTAGGTTGGCAACGGACATTCGTGGGTCGGAGAGGGAAGGAGAGAGGAAGAACGAAATTGAGAACAACATCACGAAGATAACCCATAATTGCAATTTAGGTTTTTGAAGCGAGAAAAGCATTGAATTCGATTGGGTTGAAGTGCTCTGTTTTCATAACCGGGTGAAGAAACAGAACAAGTGGGTGATTTTGTTGCGTCCCATTTGACAATCGAGAGACATCAGTGCATATACAAAGGATCGAGCTCAAATGGGTTCGGTTATCGCTATCTTTCTCTCTCCTCTCCCTCTCTCTCCCTCTTTCTTTGCGGAATGGGGGGGGGGGGGGGGGGGGGGGGGGGCATGTGCCTACGGGGAATTTGAAGGGAATAGAGAATGGGATCGTTGTGCAAGTTCTTTTCTGGCGCGCATGGTGAAAACTGTGGGTTTAATTTTGTCGATGCTGGTTTTGAATATGAGAGAGAGAAACAGAGTAACGTGGGTAGAGGAAGAAGATGAATGATTCCAATGGCTTTCGTTTTTTCTTGTAGTTTTATTTTTAGAATTTAGACTATATGTTGCTCGCGATAGTCATTTTTGGACCGCATAACTAACTAACAACAGCCCCCGAATCCCAATTCCTGAAAAATTATTTTTAAGAGACAAGTTATAAATAGGTATAGGTAAAGATAATAGGGGTATTATTTTAGGGGTATTATTTTTGAAAGATTAATTCACAATGATTTGATATTTATAGGGGGATTATAAAATAGATGGTTTGGATGAAAAATTAAACATGGTGATAAATTTTGACTTAATTTAAATATTTTATGAAATGATAGATAAAGGTGGGTGGATAAACAAAAAAAAACTGTTAAAATAACTATTTTATCATCCTGCAGTGTTAAACTTGATTATTTACTCAATAAAATATATAAAATACAAAACTCAAAATATATAATTAATTTTGAATAATTTGAAATATTAATAATTAATTACGAAATTTATTATTTTATTATATTTAATTAAAAATGTTATAATTTGAAATATAATTTTTTAACAACAAAATATAAATTAATAAATACCTTACCATAATTCAATAACCTTTTATTAAAATATTTTGAGCTCACAGTCAATCCCTAAATATATTTTTAAGTAAACACTAACTTTTTAGTATTTTTTCGAAAATAGAATTCAAAAAGCACAACCGAAAGGGGTTCTAATAAGCGGCATCAGTCATTTTTCCTTCAAAATTGGGCACATTATGACATATAATTAATGTGAATATTTTAAGAGATTTTAATTTTGCTTTATCAATCAACCAAAAAAAAAAGAATAACAACAAAATATAAATCACAAATACCTTATCATAATTCAACAACCCTTTATAAAAATATTTTGAGCTCACAGTTAATTTCGAAATAATTTTTTAAGTAAACGGTAAATTTTTAGTATTTTTTTGGGAATAAACTTTAAAAAGCACAACCGAAAAAGTTCGAATGAGCGATGTCAATTATTTTTCCCCCGTAAAGTTGCACACATGTGATGATTGTAAAATTTTTTGAACATTTTAAGAGATCTTATATCAATCAACAAATATAAAATAAAATATAAATCAACAAATATTTTACCATAATTCAATAACTATTCATCAAAATATTCCAAACTCACAGTTATTCTCAAAATAAGTTTTGAGTAAAACAGTAAATTCTTAGTATTTTTTCAAGAATAAAATTATAAAAGCACGACCGAAAAAAGTTCGAATGAGCGGTATCGGTTATTTTTTCTCTAAAATTGAGGGAGAAGGGGATAAGGAGGGGTAAAATCAACAAAAGGCATCATCTCCATCCCCGAATAACTTTTGGGTGGCCAAATGTAAGGACCCGAAAACTTTTGAGTTTTTAAAATTTATTTACGAGATAACCACTTGATTTATTATTATATGTTTCAGATTTTGTTACAAGACCCGAACCCGGGGCCTTTTGTTTTATTTCGCGCTCGTCACAATAGATGGTGTTTCATGTGGGAACCTTGGTGCGTTAAAATTAGATTTTTTTTGGCTAAATAGGGGGTAAAAGCCTTAGACATACTTTCATTTTCTCTTACTCACTATCTCTCTAAGTTTAGCTCCACATTCTCTTTACAACCACTACCAATCCACTCTACCATTTTCAAATCTCTTTGACATATGAGAAGTTTGGAACGTGCTTGATGTGGAATTGAAGACGGATCGTGTTTTGATGCTCGGGAAGCTCAAATTCAAGGCTTGGAGGTTCACAAAAACTAGGGTTTTCACCTCTTCATCAAATTCATCTTTTCTAAGCTTGAGGTAGAGATTTCTATCTTGCATTATGTGTACATGACGTGTTTTAGTTCATATTTCGTGTATATATTGAGATTTTGGTGTGAGTTAGAGTGTTGGAGAAAAATAAAATCGGATAGTAGCGTCCGAACAGCTAGCCCAGAAATTTTGACAGAGAGGTGGTAATTGGGGCGTCCGGACAAGATTGCTTGGCGTCCGAACGGAACAGCTTGGCGTTCGAATGGGACAGGGCATGTCCAGACAGGAATGTGACACTTTCTTTTGACTAGTTGGTATCTTATATTTTGCCTTGAGTACTCACTTATTTAGTCAATTGTTATAATTGCAGATTATTTAAACGTTCGTTTTGATATAGATTGAAAGGAATTTAGGTGACATAATGTGAACGTGGTGTGAATATGTATAACATACGCACATGTTAATATTGATTGATACAAGTATAATGCCAGTCTCCATCGAGAGTGGTGCTAGGGAACTATGGATCTAACTTCCTTTGGAAAATATGCTAGGGAATGCCATGAATTAGCTTGGTTAGCCTCCGTTGGAAGAAGTGCTAGGACATGACATTACTTGACATCTTTTGATTATATTTAATTAGCTTTTCCTTTGAGCGATGAGTTAGTAGTAAGAAGTGATGGTTATAGTGTTTGTATTGATACATTTTGAATTTTGTGGAGAGTTTATTGTGTGTGCTTCCTTGTTCCTATTATTGTGCATTGACACATCCATGTCTTATATTGTTATACAACTTTCATATTACATACCACTTTATCTCATATGCACATGACCTTAGCATAGATTTTTCTACTAGGCTTGTAGCTCAACCCTTCCATCTTTTAGGTACCGTACCGGATGTGTAGCATGGGTGCATGATATGCATGGTCTAGCATCTTTTGAAAAGTTAATTGAAGGAGTTATTTAATATCTTTATAAACTTATTTTTGGAAGATATATTGTAACTTCTACTTTACTTTTGGTTGAAAATTATGGACATTTTCCACACTTTTCAAATTGTGGTTAATGTAATTTAGGCTGGTAGTGCCTCTCTCTTTTGAAAACTATTGGATACTTATCATTTTGGGCATCATATGTATAGAATATTTTGGTTATTTAATGGTATTTCGTGAGGATTGTGGAAGATATAATGTGATTTATTATATTGAGAAATCAGGGCGAGATAATTTGGTGTCAAAGCATGAGTTAGAATGCTTTGAGATCGTGGAGAGTTAGAGTCTCATGGGTTCAAAACTCTGCATTTTAGGAGGGCACATGTGTGTTTGTGTGCATGACGTTCATATGCATTGCACTTCCTATTGCTTATGAATAATGTAGAATTGATGACCTGTGTTGGAAGTTTTTGTAAGGCATTGGCCTTGTATCGTATTGTTGTTTGATATTGTTAGTACTTTGTATTTTGTAGCGTTATGCCTCCTAGGCGTGGTGTGAGGTTAGGTGGACCTCGAGACCGAGGTCGCTACCGTGAGATATTATTAGAGGAAGTTGTGAGTCAGTAGAGAGAGGTTCCTCATGCGGAGGAGGTGAATAAGGAAGTGGAATAGAATATCAAACCGCCGGTCATTTCGGGAGCATTTGCAAGAGAGTTTGTGGTGGCGCTTGTTGAGGCCAAATTGTTGAATCAGGCCAAAAGGACCAATGCTGGTAATCGAGCTATTGATGCTATGAGGGAGTTCCATCGTCTCAACCCACCACAATTCAATGGGGAAGGTGGTGATTTTCTTGCAGCCAACTATTGGCTTTCGAAAATACGTAAACTATTCAATGCTTTGAGAATAGTAGAAGATGACCTGAGGGTCAATATTATGGCATGCTAGTTGACGGGAGAGGCCAACGAATGGTGGGAGTGAATCCATGAGTCAAGGAAGGACGCATGGAGAGCCGCTAGGTAAGCAGCTAGGGTCGATAAGCTGGATGTAGAAATGTTGACGTGGACAGACTTTGAGGTTCTTTTTGAGAATCAATACTTTCTTGAATCATATCGTGAGTAACTACATGAGCAGTTTGAAAGGTTGGAACAGGAGACCATGACTATGTCAGAATACGTTGCAAGATTTCAGACCTTATCCCGTTTTGCACTAAAGCTTGTGGCTTTGGAAGATCGTTAGTGTTTACATTTCGAGAAGGGTCTTTACTCTTTTGTTAAGGGGCTCATGGTGAGCCAACACAAGATGAGTTTTGCGCATATTGTTGAATGTGCGAGGAGTGTAGAATTGCCAAGGAGGTACAGGAGATTCTAGAGTTTGGGAGCCAAGGCAATCAAGTGTGATGCCTAATTCTTCTTCTTCAAGGAGTTCTGAAAGTCAGGGGTGTAAGCGCCAGAAATAGCAATTTCAGTCTCCAAGGGGTCATTCTAATCTTAGGTTGCCAGTTTCGTCAGACTCGCAGAGCAATACTTCGAGACTTCCAAGTGTATGCTTTCTATGCAACCAACCAGGTCGTATCCGTACTCAGTGCCTAGTACCTCTCAAGACTTGTTATACGTGTGGCAAAAAAGATCATATTTCCAAAAATTGTCTTCAAGGGAGAGGAGCACGTAGTGAAGTTGGCTCGGTGCAGCAACCGAGGCAAGGGTAAGGACAGAGGCAACAATCGTATGGTGGTCCACAGTGACAACAACAGTCCCACTTTTGTTAGGCCACGTCAGTTCAGGGTTCTCAATTCAAGAAATGGGCTGGTTCTTCAACGCCAGTGAACTTCTAGATGAGGAGGCAGGTATATGCAAGGACATCGTGTTCCTTCTAGAGCTTACAATATCACTTCTTGAGTGACACTTTCTACTTTTCAGAGTCCAGATACGTCAGTTGTAAGGGGTACATTTCTCGCATTTAATTTTTTTGCGAGAGTTCTATTTGATTCTGGAGCATTGCATTATTTTATTGCTGCATCTTTGGCTTGTGTATTGGAATTGGAGACCGAATCTTTAGAACCCCCCCCCCCCCCCCCCCCCCCCCCCCCCCCCGATTGTTTGTTAAGACACCCATTGGAGGGAGATCCCTAATTGACCGCATATGTAGAGACTGCGAGCTTGTCATCTGTAGATAACACATTTTGCCCCACCACTCAATATTCGGAAAAATAGGATGCCAGATAAAATCTAAAAAAATAAAAGAAAACCAAACGCGTAAAGTGACCATTTTGCCCCTAAAGGGCTGGTTCAGCAAACACATGCCTCTACATCATCACAATATCAACCCAAAATATCTCCACGTTGTATGTTAGGGTTTAACATGTCTTAGTAAGTAGTCAGGGCGATCGAAGGAGGTACGAGGGGAATCCGAGCATGGACGAACAGTTTTCGCCTTCTAATTTAGCATGAACGAAAAAACATCAAATTAAGCCAGGGCAACTTTACCACTTCAATTGTCATAAAAAATCTTAATATGATGCCAATGAAATGCCTGGAGGTCAACTGAATCTTCTCGGAACAAATCTGAAAAAAATTTGATAAAACAACAAACAAAGGGGCGCGTCATCTTTGCACGAGCCAAGGTTCGAGAGCACTATTTATAAGACAATTTCATCGAATCATGAGGACCTCGTGTTATTGATCAGTATGGCGATACAAGTTTATTGACAGTGATTAGGGAAAAAATAGAATACACTGACAGTTTTTGGTTGTTCGAAACGAGGTCTTGGGAGCATGATTTTCGAGTCGATAGTTTTAAATTTCAAAAAGTACATATTATCAACTAGCGTGTCGATACGAGTTCAACGACTATATCCGTGGTCCGATCTGAGTTCGTTTGAAATTTTCTTGTCAAAAATTACTGTTTCAGTGCGCGTACAAGTTAGAGGGGTATTTTAGTAAATTTTAGCAATCTTGTTGACATCATCAGCGCATGTGGAGCGCCACATGGGCGCACGTGAGGCGCAAGTTGGGTGCAGGTGTGGGGAAAAATGATATTTTAAATAATTGGCATAAAATCGCACGATCTGAACGCACAATTTACGAGATATTTATTTTATTTTATTTTATTTCGAGGGACATATATTATTGATCCACACGTCGATAGGAGTTCAACGGCTATATCCGTGGTCCAATCTAAATTCGTTTAAAATTTTCTCGTCAAAAATTAGCATTTCAGTACGCGTATAAGGGGCAAGGAGGCTAAGTGTAATTTTCAGCACATTGTGCGCAAGTTGAGCGCAGATCCTGTGCATACAGTGCATGTACAGCACAGGTGTTGAAATTTAATTTAGGAAAGGCTTGGTTAAGGAAAATAATATCGAATTTAGGAAAGGATTGGCCAAACCTTTCTTCTCTCCAGAAAATATTTGAAGCCCCAAACGAATCCAGAGAGTAAATCAGAGTTCTGTTCTCTCCCTTTTCTTTTATTTTTCATCTTTCCATAGAGTGTTTTAGTCTTTGATTTCTTCAAGCGTCCTGTATCCTAGTGTTCTTAGCTTTCTAGCTCCGGACTCTCAATCTCAAGATGAGATTAAGATTAGGATTCTTTAATTAGAATTTTCGGTCCAAATACAAGCAGAAACTCTGTCCGATTTTTACTATTAGAAAAATCCAAAAGGATTTTTAGTCCAAATGCTAGTAGAAACTCTGCCCATTTTTTTTTTCTTTGAAAGATCCGAAAATATTTTTGCTTTAGCATAGCCCAGGGTATCATCGAAATGCAATGTCCGTTGTTACGTTGGTTTATGCTTTAATTTAACCTTTTGTGTTTTTTTTCCTTGTAATCGACGAATCGTGATATCAATACAAGGTAATATTACAACAGCTGTTCTATTTCAATTTCTACTTCGTTTATTTAATTCATATTTAATTTTCGCTCCTCTTATCTAATTTCCATTCTCTGTATTTAGACCCTATTTGGCCAAAAAAAAATTTTTGGCTTATTTTTTGTCTTTATTCAAATTTTTTTTGTATTTGTTATTTTTATGTCATTTTTTCATGGATTATTGGTTCGTATCGACGAAAGGAATCTAAAAAGTATAAAATTATGTCCAAAAGTTAAAAAAAAGTCACTAAAGACGAAAATAAGCCAACACGGACGCTGTTTTTGACTTATTTTTTGTCTTTTCTGAACTTTTTTCAAATGTAGCCGATGATTGATAACTTTTCTGAAAGCTCTTGTCGAGACGAACCAACAATCATCAAAAAATTGATGAAAAACAAAAAATTAAAAAAAAATTCAAATAAGGACAAAAAACTAAACAGTGAATAATCCAATAATAACCACAGGCCAAATGGACCTTAATTTCTGAACTTTTTATTTAATCTATGTTTTTTTTTTCTTTTTTTAATCAATATAACTATTATACTCATAAGTATTAATATTCGGATATCTAGTCTGCAACTCTAGAGATTTCTAGAGATTTTTAGTCAGCATTTCTAGAATGTTAAAATATCATTTTTTAGTAATGTTTTTTACACTCTCGGCATATCGCTCGATTGCGTCAGCACCTGCAAGATTTAACTCTTAACTTTTTTCTTTCCCAAATCCTATAACATTTTTTTTCTTTTATCCCTTTCTCGTCTCCCCGTAACAGTTACTGCTATTTTTTTATTTCACGTAAAATAAAAAAAGACAAAATTTGTTACTTCATAGCTAAGTAATATAAATAGTGTTGTTAGTTTACGCCGACACGTTGTCCATATCGTCTGGTTAAAAATCACGATAATCTCGGAGTTCCATAAGCACACGGGTGACATAAGTAGCCCATATTAGTATTTTTGGAAAGAAAATTTAACGGGCGGTACACGTTATTTTTTCACGAAAGATTATCGTAATCAAAGTGACATTTATTATATTTTACAATTTGGACCGTCAGTGTTCGTGTAGCTGCCGGGATGAGGAATTGCAGTTTTAAAAATAAAATTAAATAAAATTTAAGCAAATACGTGTCTTGCCTAAAAATTGAGAAATATGAATAGCCGTTGTGCTGTTCATGTCTCCCAGTCTTCGGTTCCGATAATTTTAAATTAAAGTATGTCATGCAAATCGGCAGTTTATGTCAGTTTTGCGTGTGGTGCTTTCTCGAAAAATTATCGGAACGACATTTACACTGTGCACCAAATTAACCTTGGAATTTGTGGAATGTTGGTGACATAAATAGTCAACGGGAAAGAAATAAAAATGTGATAGCAGCTACCTTGGTTTGGGCCAAGCCGACATATTGTAATTTCAAGAAAAGTTAATATGGTAATTCATTAATAAAACGGAATCGGACCATTGTTAAACTTGAAAGTTCCTACCAGGGATTTAAGGTACCTAACACTTCGGGAATAGAAACATGATGTGCAGATACTAGTTTTCATATCACGTTTTGGTCAAAGTTTAAAATATATCCATTTCAATATTTTTAACACCGTGAGCTGAATTGCGTAAGCCGAGGTCATGCCCTTGCACCATGTTTCACATTTCTGCCATATTGTACATTCATTCATTAGATATTCATCAAATTAGGCCAGGGATAATAAAATAAAGTGAAAAATTAAGTACTGAAAGGACGACGTTGGGTGTCTAACACCTACCCAACTTGTAACAATAAAACTCCGAACCCATATCTGTTTTCAAGACCAGATTTCTTTTAAATGAGTCATTTTATAAATAGAATTGTAATTCTGAGTCAAAATTAAATTATTTTTCTAAAGGCATCTTCTTCGAAAATGGCTTTAGAGGGTGACTTGACACACCCAAATCTCATGTCAAGTGGCGACTTTGAGTTTTTAAATAAGTCTGAGCTGTTAAACAATTTTTATTTTTCGTCGCATTACAAGTCAAGAAATTATTCTGCCCCATTCAACAATTCATTTTTCGCGAGGGGAGTTGGGAAATTTTCAAGCGCGACATCATCCTTGATTGTCGATTTTCATGTGATTTCATTGTTTTGGGTATGACTGAGTTTGATGTTATCTTTGGTTTGAATTGGTTGTCTACCAATCATGAGATAATTGATTAGTTTGAGCGTCGAGTCTGTATTTGTTCACCCGATGATGGTTGTTTTGAGTTCTTTGCGAAACATTGGGAGCTGTTAGAGTCTTATTTATATGAACCTCGGGAGCAGGATTCTATATATGTGTTGTTAGCTAGTTTGACACTTGATGATGATGTGTACACGCATGGTGAGTTGCCGCTAGTAGTTCGCGACTTTTTGAATGTGTTCCTGGAAAAGTTACCCGGTTTACCTCCAAAGAAAGAGATTGAGTTTGCAATAGATTTAACTCTGGGTGCCGCTCCGATTTCTATGCCTCTGTATCATTTTGCATCGGCCGAATTGAAAGGGTTGAAAATTCAGTTGCAAGAGTTGCAGGATTTGGATTTTATACATCCGAGTATGTCACCATGGGGAGTTTCAGCCTTATTTGCATAGAAGAATGATGGGTCTTTACGATTGTGTGTCGATTACTAAAAGTTGAACCATGTGACCGTAAAGAATAAGTACTCAATGCCGATAATTGATGATTTGTTCGACCAACTCCGAGGAGCTAAGTGTTTCTCGAAGATTGACTTGAGGTAGGGGTATCACTAGTTGAGGGTTCGGAGTGAGGACATCCTGAAGATCGTATTTCGTACAAGCTATGGGGACTATGAGTTTATAGTGATGTCGTTCGGGTTGACTAATGCGCTAGTAATGTTTATGTATCTTATGAATTGTATCTTTCACATGTACCTTGACCAGTTCTTGGTAGTTTTTGTTGATAATATCTTGATCTACTTGAGCACAGAGGAAGAAAACCAATCACACCTTGCCATCGGTCTTGGAATTTTGAGGGAGCACTGCCTTTATGCTAAGCTCAGTAAGTATAAATTTTGACTTTTCAAAGTCAAATTTTTGGGTCATGTTGTTTCGCAAGGTGGAGTATCCGTTAATCCGGGAAAGATAGAATCTATTATGGATTGGTAACGACCGAAGAATATTTTTGAAATTCAGAGCTTTTTAGGCTTGGCTAGATATTATCATTGTTTAGTACTTGATTTCTCTCGTTTGGCGGCGCCTAATACGTGATTGACTCGTAAGAGGACACATTTTATTTGGGATGATGCTTATGAGGTAGCATTCAAGGAGTTGAAGTGGCGTTTGACTAGCGCACTGGTGTTGATTATGCCTGGTGGGGAGTTAGTTACTCTGTGTACTTGATGTGTCGAAGGAGGGACTTAGGTGTGTGTTGATGGAGACAGGACAGGTTATGGCCCATGGGTCAAGGCAATTGAAGATTCACAAATAGAATTATCCTACTTATGACTTAGAGCTTGCCGCAATTGTGTTTGTATTGAAGATCTGGCGACATTATCTTTACGGTGAGAAGTTCAAAGTCTTCTCTGATCACAAGAGCTTGAAGTATTTATTCTCTCAGAAGGAGTTGAATTTGAGACAACGCCGTTGGATGGAGCACATTGAGAATTATGACTTTGATTTGCAGTATCACCTGGGAAAGACAAATATTATAGCGGATGCTTTGAGTGGAAAACCAACCCGATTGGTGAGCTTGACAATTGTGAATGGAATATGATGGATGAGTTGGAGATTTATGTGATGCATTTTGATGAGGCTAGTGATGGGGTAACTTTATGCAATTTGATGATCCAATCTACTTATTCGACTTGTGTAGCACACGATCAACAATATGATGAAGAGACGGAGTAGTTGCGCTAGAAGTTTCTTAGCGGCAGTGCACAAGATGGGTGGATGATTTATGAGGATCAAAGACTTTCCTTTCGAGGAAAATTATTTGTGTTGGTCGCTTGTTGGGAAGAGATTTTGAGAGAGTTTTTCCATTCTCCATTAGTCGTTCATCTGGGAGGGAGGAAGATGTACCACGACTTGCATCGACAATTTTGGTGGTTCAGAATGAAATGAGATGTTGTGAGCTTTGTATCTAGATGCTTGACATACCAACAAGTGAAGACCGAACACTAACGACCCGCGGGGGAGTTACAACCATTATCGGTTGAGGAGTGAAAATAAGAGAACATGACGATGGACTTTGTTACCAATTTGTCGAGATCACCGAGAGATCATGATGCTATATGGGTGGTAGTAGACCGTTTGACTAAGACAGCTCACTTTCTACCAATCCAGGTTACGAATTCCATTGAGTAACTTGGTCGTTTGTATATTCGTGAGATTATCCGATTGCATGGGATTCCCATTTCAATTGTGTCTGATCGAGATCCTAGATTCATGGCATGATTTTGACAGAGTTTGCAAGTAGCACTTGGCACAAATTTATTGTTTAGCACCGCGTATCATCCTTAGATCGATGAGCAATCCAAGCGTATGATTCAGATTCTTGAGGATATGCTTCAAGCATGCATTTTAGATTTTTGGAAAAGTTGGGAGGATCACTTGCCACTCATTGAATTTGCATACAACAATAGTTACCAAACGAGTATTGAAATGATACCGTTTGAGGCTTTGTACGATAGGTCGTGTAGATTACCAATATGTTGGATCGAGTTGGGTGATGCAAAGTTTGTTGGGCTAGATTTGATTGGGGAGACTACCGAATGCATGAAGTTGATTCACAAGTAACTTTTAACCGTGCAAGAGAAGACTATCGTCAGTATCGAGCAAGTGAAGGTAATTCGCCAACAATTATTTACCGCTCAAAGCCGACAGAAGAGCTATACTAATCGACGTCGTCGTCCATTGTCATTGAAGGTGGGAGATCACGTGTTTTTGAAAGTATCTCCATGATGAGGTTTGTCACGTTTCTAGGGAAAGGAAAGCTATTACTGAGATACATCGGGCCATTTGATATCATTGAGAGGATTGGAGAGGTAGCTTACTGTTTGGCCGTACCGCCAAAGTTGTCGGGTGTGCATGATGTGTTTCATTATCGATGTTGAGGAAATATGAACTGGATCCTTCTCACATTTTGGAGTTGTCCGAATTAGAGCTTGAGGCTGATGCATCCTATAGAGAGCAACTGATGTGCATTCTAGATTTCCAAAAACAAGTATTGAGAGGTAAAAAGATATTGTTAGTTCGTGTGCTTTGTGGCAACCAAAGCAAGGAGAAATCGATGTGGGAACGTGAGGATGAAGTTCAGGAGAAATACTCGCATTTGTTTACTCCTTGATTATTCCACGCTTGTTATCAAATTGATAGTTTAGGGCGTGTTTTGTCACCATGTTTACGTGCTTATTGATTGTTATGGAAACATGGATTGTGTCTTTACTTGCTTATTGCCCTTTGAGTTTTCAAAATTGTAGAATCTGTTATATTTATAGACACTGTGAGTTTCAAGAACTTGATTGCGCGTTGATCGTATATACTCATTGAGCATGTCATATGCATAAGTCACATTGATGTGTTCGGTTGATTTATTTAAATTGGATTTGTTTAACTTGATTGTTTGATATCCGTTAAAATTTGTGGGAGCACGGATTACTTTGTATTCTGGATTGAGATAATTGCAGTGTATTCGTGTCTTGATAGTTGGTATTGTGAGAGGTATCGATGTCTTATACTATAGCATAAGAGTTTTGGTGGAGTATCTGTGTCTTGTTTATTGATAATCTAGAGAGGTGTCGGTGTCGACACTTTCATTTAATTTCAAAGACGAAATTTCTTCAAGGAAGGGAGGATGTAATGACCGAAAAATTTTGAGTTTTTAAAATATATTATTTGAGAATTTATTTACAGGATAACTATTTGATTTATTATTATATGTTTTGAATTTTGTCATAAGACCCAAACCCGGGGCCTTTTGTTTTATTTCGCACACGTCACAATAAATGGTGTTTCATGTTGGGACCCTGGTGCCTTAAAATCAGATTTTTTGACTAAATATTGTGTAAAAGTCTTAGACATACTTTCATTTTCTCTTACCCACGCTCTCTCTAAGTTTAGCTCCACCATCTCTCTATCACCACCAACGATCCACTTCACCATTTTTAAATCCCATTGAGCTATGGGAAGTTTGGAATGTGCTTGATGTTGAATGAAAGACGGATAATATTTTTGTACTCGAAAAGCTCGGATTCAAGACTTGGAGGTTCACCAAAGTTAGGGTTTTCACCTCTTCATCAAATTCATCTTTTCTAAACTTGAGGTAAGGATTTCTACCTTGCATTATGTGTATATGACATGTTTTAGTCCATATTTCGTGTATATATTAAGATTTTGGTGTAAGTTGAAGTGTTGGAGAAAAATAGAATCGTACAAAAAATCTGCAGAATCGCGCAGTGGCATTCGGGAAGGAGACATGGGTGTCCGGATGGCTAGCCCAGGAATTTTGGGAAAGAGGTGGTAATTGGGGTATACGGACGGGACTGCTTGGCGTCCAGATGGGACTGCTTGGTGTCTGAACAGGACAAGGCATGTCCGGACGGGAATGTGACACTTTCTTTTGACTAGTTCGTTATCTTATATTTTGCCTTGGGTTCTTACTTATTTAGTCAATTGTCATAATTACAACTTATTCGAACGTTCGTTTTGATCTAGATTGAATGAAATTTAGTTGACATAATTTGAACGTGGTATGTATATGTACAACATACGCACATGTTAATATTGATTGATACAAGTATAATGCTAGCATCCATCGGGAGTAATGCTGGGGAACTATGGATCTAGTTTGCTTCGAAAAATGTGCTAGGGAATGCCATGAATTGGCTTGGTTAGTCTCCGTTGGGAGAAATGTTAGGACATGACATTGCTTGACATCTTTTGATTATATTTGATTACTTTTCCTTTGGGCGATGAGTTAGTAGTAAGACGTGATGGTTGTAGTGTTTGTATTGGTACATTTTAGATTTTATGGAGAGTTTATTACTTGTGCTGCCTTGCTCCTATTATTGTGCATAGACACATCAATGTCTTGTATTGTTATACAATATTCATAGTGTATACTACTTCATCTCATATGCACATAGTCTTGGCATAAATTTCTCTACTAGGCTTGTAGCTCAATCCTTCCATCTTTTAGGTACCGCACCAGACGTATAGCATGGGATGCATGATATGCATAACCTAGCATATTTTGAAAAGCTAATGGAAAGAGTTATTTAACATTTTTACAAACTTATTTTTGGAAGATGTACTATAACTTCTACTTTACTTTTGGTTGAAAATTATGGACCCTTTCTACATTTTTCAAATTGTAGTTAATGTAATTTGGGCTGGTAGTGCCCTCTCTTTTGAAAACTATTGGATAATTACCATTTTGGGCATCATATTTATAGAATATTTTGGTTATTTAATGGTATTTCGTGAGGATTGTGGAAGATATAATGTGATTTATTATATTGAGAAATCACGGCGTGACAATTTGGTGTCAGAGTATGAGTTAGAATGCTTTGAGATCGTGGGGATACTTACTATTTTGGGCATCATATCTATAGAATATTTTGGGTTATTTAATGGTATTTCATGAGGATTGTGGAAGATATAATATGATTTATTATATTGAGAAATCAGTGCGCGAGGCGGCCCCAAAAAAATCTGGGAGAAGGATTCTCGTGGGTTAAAAAAAAATTAAGGTGAAAAGTTAAAAGGGGAGCATTTAAGCTTTCCAAAACATACCAAAATTAAGGGACCCACTCCTAATGAAGGGTGATAAGTTTTGAGAGGGTCTTTTCCCCCATTCAAATAGGCCCTTACAGAAAAAGAGCAGAATATGAATGCTGTGGTATAAAATTATTCTGAATCTTTCTAGCCGCCCCGCTGTCATTCTTAATCCAAAAATGCTATTTGTCAAGAATGCCTCACCGAACCTTCTACTTATTCAGGTGACATGTGGGACTCCTGCCCTTTTGGACTCCCTCTCTCTTCTTTGTCCCTACAAATAGCATTTTTTAACCCAATACACCAAGGCCTAACCTAATTATATTTTTTATTTTTATTCAAATTTTTTTATGTACTATAATTTTTCATCATTTTTTCTTTATAGTTTATTGGTTCGTTTCAATAAAAAGAATATAAAAATTATAAAATAATGTCTAAAAGTTAAAAAAATTCGCTAGACACAAAATAAACCCAAACAAACCATATTTGACTTATTTTTCGTCTTTTTGAATTTTTAGCATAATTTTTTAGTTCTTAAAAATCTCTTGTCAAGATGAATCAATAACTAATAAAAAATTACTGTGGCAAGGTGGGGACACTATCCTTTTTAGAGGCAAATTGTATACAATAATTTATTTATTTACAAAACAAGTTAAAATTTTTTTAAATCATCCGAAAATATTCACATTCATCGCATACCCTAATGCGTCTAACTTTTGAGGAAAAAAGTGACCAATACTGCTCATTTAAATCTCTTTCGGTTGTGATTTTCAAATTTTATTCTCGAAAAAATACTAAAAATTTACCATTGAATTAAAAAATTATCTCGAAATTAATAGTGAGCTCAGAATATTTTGATAAAGGGTTGTTGAATTATTGTAAAAGTATTTTTTAATTTATATTTTGTTATTATTATTTTTTCTTTTGTTAATTTATAAAACAAAGGTAAAAATGTTTCAAATCATCCAAAAATATCTTAAATCATCAACAACGTGTAAAGACCCAAGTTTTTAAATTCAATAAAATATATAATTTAATAATTTAATTCAATTCTCAAATTTTTGTGCGCATTTTAAGTATTTACGTAATAATTTTAGGCATGATTTTTATTGGGTTGTAAGTATATGATCTAGACTTGTGTTTATGTCATGTGAGGTCCAAGTTCGATACCCCAACTCAATCTTCTTTTAGCCCAATCTGATTTTGGTATGGAGCTTGACCAAGCCTAACTTATTTTACCTAGCCCACGATCCAAACCCTTTAGATTTGATCCAATACTCATAAAATTAGCATATTCCGTGGGACTTGTCAAATGAAATCATTTTTCCTTTCAATTATCATCACACCCACATGCTCTAAATCTTTTCACATTGTAATCTCAACAAAACCTTCAAAGAGATATATTTACCTAGCCTTGCAAGTTACCTTTGACTGATTGAACCTTCCTATCCTCTTTGGGTATGCATCTCTTGCCCTTCACTCATCTCCATTTACAGCAAATCTACTCAAGCATCACCTATCCTACTGTAAAGTAGATTTCTCTTACAATGACAACCCATTTTCTTCCTTTCTCCAATGAAAATTCATGCAAAGAGTGTTCTTACACTCAATCTCTTTCTTTCTACAATCTTGTATCTCTCTTCGCTTCACCTACACGAATTTACAGAGCTAGAGGTGGTACATTACTAATTTTAGTGAGAGAGATAGGAGGAGGAAATAATACAGAGAGGGGAGGGAGAGAGAGAGAGAGAGAGAGAGAGAGAGAGAGAAGCTTCCTGTGAAGGTTCAATTCGTCCAAATCTAGTCTCAATCATTCGATTCAAGCTCCATTACTTTCAATATAAAGGTGAATAGAACTCTTCCTAATTTTTAATTTATGCCATTGATCCGTATTGAGATCCACAGAACTTTGAGAAAACGAAACCCAATACTGAAATTTTGAAGAAGATGATTGATACATCAGTGCCTTATTTTTGGTAGTATCGGTGCCTTCCCTTTGCAGCACTTTACTTGTTCTGTATTTTTATTGGTGTATCGGAGCATCATTTTTGGTAGCACTGGTACCTCCCCCTTGCAGTATTTTATATTTGGCCTATAATCTAACTTAGCACCGGTGCCTTAGTTTTGGGGTGTTCCGGTGCTTTACCCTCTCTGTATCTCAGTAGTTTGCTTATGATTTGACTTGGCACCGGTGTCTCTGTTGTGCATTTTGTCACTCAGTTTCTAACTAAGGCTTGTTGAAACCAAGGCATATTTATATGACAATGTACTTATTATTTATAAATAAATTTGTACTTTACTTTAATTCTATTTAATAAAAATAAGAAAGTACCCCAATTTGAAAACAATGACATTTATAGAAAATTAAAATTCTATCCATATCAAAATGTATCCCCCCCCCCCAACCCCACCCCACACACACACACACAATTTTAGTACAAAATCTAAAAATCACACTTTTCTTCCTATAGATTGGCCCAAAACTCACGAATGATTATACCATTGTTCTTAGAATAGAACAAGGAATCATTTTCAAAACTTTTTATTCTTTAAATCAAAATTCTGAAATTTTAACTTTTCTTCTATATTTAGAAAAAAATTCGAACAGTACATATTTTCAGTATGTAAGAACACCGTCCCAATTGTTACTTAGTGATTATCCCACTTGAACACCGTCCCAATTGTTACTTAGTGATTACCCCTACTTGCAATCAAACATAGATTATCTCTTTGGGACTTTAGGTATCACTTATCATTTGTAAGTTGATATTCTATTCGATAATCATCATGCTAGGCATTTCTTTGCGAATTTGTGATCATGAAATTATGCATATGTGATAATTACTCACGTTATTGTATTATCTTATTTATTTGTTAAACTTGTATTTCCAACACATCATCATGTTATCATGAGTCTAGTCGTTTGAACGAAAGTTAGATGAAGTAATTGATGAATAGGCGAGTAGAATTGACACACTACAAGAAAAAAACACTAATTGTGACACTCTTTTGGACAGCTTGTCACTAAATATAACTAACGGTGACAAGGAACTACACACCTGTCACCAAAAAGTGTTGGGATTTTGGCGCCAAAGAGAGGTAATTTACGGCGACAACAATTTGGCTTTGGTGACAAAGTTTGTGTCACCGAATATTATAATTATGGGTGACAAGGCTATGTGTGTCACCAAAGAGTTCAAATTTTGGCATCGAAGGAGAAAAAAAAAAGGGCGGAAATTTAATTTTTAGGAATGTCACTGAAAGATTTTGGAGTGTCACTAAAAAATTCATAAATTACTAAAACTACGTACACTACTACAATAATGGATAAAGACCACGCTTGATAAATTAAAAAGATCACGCTTTTTGTAAAAGCATGATAATAAAATAAGAGATGTATTTTTAATCACACTTTTTAATAAAACCGTGATAACTATCACTTTTTAACCACGCTTTCAGTAGAACTGTGATTATAAGTAGTTATTTTAACCACGCTTTATTTGTAAGCGTGATAAAAAGTAATAAATTTCTTTTATCACACTTTATAGTAAGCGTAGTAAAAAATAATTGTCAATATTAATCACGGTTTGTTTATAACCGTAATAAAAATGTAGTCATTTTTTATCACAGTTTGTTTAAAAACTTGGTTAAAAATATATAGAAAGTTGTAGCCATTTTTAATCACAGTTTGTTTAAAACCGTGATTAAAAAAGTATAAAGAACTAATAAAATTAAAATATGACATTAATTTGATAACACGACATTGTTTTGTATGCATTTTTTAATTTCTCAAAATTTCCCTCGTCCCTCTTCCCCCCCCCCCCCCCCCCCCCCAAAACAAAAACAAAACCCCAAAAACGCCCTAATTTCTCAAGAGCCTGCAGATCAGACTTTCTATCGACAAGCCTTAACACTGTTGCGGACGACTACCAATTTCTTCGACTCTCTTCGACTACCAATCTCGTCAACTATTCGGGCAATCTTCTCGGCGGCCACTGTTCGCGACGGACTGTTTGACTATTCGCGGCCGCACTACTACAATAATTGTAAAAGATCACGCATAAAAAATTAAAAAGATCTCATTTTTATAAAAAGCGTGATGAATTATTTTAGAAAGTCTTTTTAATCACGTCTTTGTAAAACAACCGTGATAATAGTACTATTTTATCTCGGTACGTGATAGAAACGTGATTATACTTAATATATTTTAATCTCGGTTTACATGTGTAGGCGAGATTAAAAACATAAAAAAGTCATTTATAAAAATTTAAGAACCAAACAAGCCCTTGTTTTAAATCAATCTCAGTTTTAATAAAATCTGGGATTAAAAACTTAACCCTAAAAAATCCCCCAAATTAATCTTTCAATCTCAGCTGCCTTTTTCTTTCCCTCTCTGTTTCAATCTCAGCTGCCTTTTTCTTTTATTCAACCGACTGCTCTTGCTGAATCCAAGAGGAATCACAAAACTGGAACCGAAGAGCTGCTTAATCGAAGAACTGGAATAGAGGAATCGAAGAACCCTAACTCGATCTTTCAGGTACTCTCTGTCTCTCTTGCTCGCTCTCCTTCTCTCTCGCCCTCCAATTCGATCTCTCTTGCCCTCGTCATTCTACTGCAAGTAATGTCTGCTTCATTGATCTAGGGCTTCGACATAAAGAGAGAACAGAGAGGTAACTTGGCTGGAGGAAGGCTGGGTGCCAAAAAAGCATGGTATTTACAGCCCCCTAATTTTCCTTTCCGTGTACGTATCTCTCCTCCTGGTACTTACAGCCCCCGTTTGTTGTTCTTTCTAGCGTGTTCTATTATCGATTTTGGTAATAATCTGATCGAGGATGACATAGATATGTGTCTGAAACATTCGATCAAAGCCAGGGTAGGAAGGTGTTCGAAATAGGGAGTTACTGAGTTAGATGGACCTAATTTTGTGTGAGAGGTAAGTTTTGGAGTGAGTTGATTTAGGTATTCGAACAAAATGGGTTTAATGAAGCTAGAGGGGATGCAGTAGTGGTTCTTTATTTGGTGTATGTAAGGAAACAAATGGGGGATGGTCGTGCATGCCACCTGTTTGATCCTTGTACTAGCTAGTGCACGCCAACTATTTGATTGATCCTTGTACTAGCTAATGCACGCCACCTGTTTGGTCCTTGTACTCCTTTGCTCCTTTGTTATTGTATGCATATATACATATGCATTTCATGCATTTAGAACGTAATTTATATTTTTTGTCATCTTTCACAAATTTTTCCAACTTTTTTTTTTCACTAATGTTTTGAGCCTATTAATTTAAGTAGTTCGGCCTAAAGTTCACATCATGAATAATCACATGATCAAGAATTCCTCAATCTCAAAGAAAAAAGAGGTAAAAACAAAGGTACAAACAAGCTACACACATCATGTGTGTCAACTTTGTACATGCAGCCAAATTACTTGGAACAGTTAGGTTCCCCAAATGACTCAAGTATGCACTGCCTTTTTTCCACACCACTCTCTCTCTCTCTCTCCAAATTTTTGTCTCTCTACAGGAATTTGGCTCTCTTTTGGATTCTAATGAGTTAAGTCCGCATGCAAAAACCATTTTTAGGACGGACTCAATTTGAAGCAGTTAACCCAACTCATGTGCAGGGCTTGGCTTCAACTTGGAGCAAAAAAGGTTTTATGTATGTTGGACATGTTTTTTAATGACTTGGACGTTTCAAACTCGGTTTAGACTTCCACCTACTTAATTTGGATGCTTTCACTTCATCTTGGGCTTGTTAAGCAAGCAAGTATTCCCAATTTGTGCCTTACGTAGGAAAAACTTTGTGTTTTATGTATACAGTCTCTTTTCATTAGGATTTCAGAATATTGAGAGTTACACTATTGTTTTTGCTGTGAGTACTTCTGAAATTGCTAAGCGCCGGACTTGTTTGTAGCTTTGTTTTTACCTCTTTTTTCTTTGGGATTGAGGAATTCCTTGATTATGTGATTATTCATGATGTGAACTTTAGGCCGAACTACTTACAATAATAAACTTGGCCAGGTGACTAAAATGAACTTGCCTTGGAAAAATGGGCAGTTAGAATTCTAAGGTCTGCTATGTCCAAAACTCAATGTGATTCAGCCAAGAGCATGTTGATATCTTATCAATTTGTTTCCTGAAATGATCATAGAGTGAGTGTTAGGTCCTCGGTCGCACGGGCGTTAGACCATCCGTTTAATGAATTGTGGAAAGTACACAAAAAAATGAGTAACTTTTAAAGTACCGGCACGTGGTATCTTGACACATTTTTATTTGAAAAACCTCATCACCCTTCTTCATTTAGATTTCTCTCCTTTTGTTTTACTATAATTTTTTGTGCATAAATTCAAATACATATGTGTCAAAATCTGTCGGATTTAGTTATTTTTTGCTGCAACTGTTCCAGCTACTGGCAGCAAGCTGCTGCTGTTTTTGTAGCTGTTGCTGTTGCTGGTAGCAAGCGGCTACTGCTGCAACTGTTGCGGCTGCTACTGTTGCAACTACTGTTGTTGTTGTAGTTTAAGGGAAGGCACATGGAAGCTTGATAAGTTCATGTAGTTTCAAAGAAACTATGGAAATAAGCATCTTTTAGGCCCGTTGTTTATTGAAAGAGTCACAGAGACATTTTCTTCTAGATTTGACGTAGTGTACACTTTTTGAATACTTAAGGATTCAACAGTCTCAATTCTTTTTATTGGAAACCAAAGTGTCAATGTGCTATTACTCAGAGGACCAACGGTAGAATTTAATCCTTCCATTTCTCCCTCAAATTTGCTCTCTTCATTTCCCACCCGTGAGGAAAAAAGGAAACAAATACATCACTAGCAAAACAAAGTCAAGAAGATGGCATTGTCCACCGCCTACGTTTTGTCCTTACTCATCCTCATTCTCCTATTCCTTCCTACTTGTTTTTGTTCTAACAATATATTTGTTGATTAAAGTAACATGGCTACATATAGTAGATAATGTTCACTTCTCCTCAATATACGGTGGACTAAAGTGGACAGTTTGGTGGCTCTTGAGCGTTTCTTATCGTTCTTGACCCATTTAATCATTGGATGGAACTTGAAAAGAAAAAAAGGTAGCCACATTGTCTGCTTTCCTGTAGTACTGTGTTCTTTGCTTCTTTTTTTCCTGATCATAGTATATCTCTGATCATATGCCATGACTTTTGCACCGGCTGGTTTGTTAATTAAGCTTGACAAGGTTTGAAAGAAATGCCAAAGGTTAGGCGCTAATGAGCTTGTTCTGCTTCTGCTACTAATTTGGCACTGATGAGTTTGTTTTGCAATTCGGTTTACCTTGTAATTTTGTTTTTCTGTCATGGATTGCAATTGGTTTATAGATTGTATTACTTTCTTTAGTACTATTGGAATTGGTTACTCAGTCATGGATTTTTTGTAGCTAGCCTTAAGCAGCATACTCTATCATAGATTTTGTGGTTAATATTAGAAAAGTCTTTTGGTGCTATCAATAATGTGATTTTTTATGGTTTATTTTATTGGATATGGGATATTCATTAATTTGGTTTTCAAAAAAAAGAAGAAGCAAATTAACATTTTCTTCAAGAATTGAATTGAGAACTTGAGAGTGTTGCCAAATTAAACACAAGCTTCTTCAATACTTTCAATCAAACACAAAGGCTTTGGTTTTTTGCTTATAAATATGGATTTGCTTGATACTTCTTCAATCATAGTGAATCTTTAGTTTCATTTCATATTGTCTTTGTCACATATGCTTATGGATAAATACATATCATCAATTTTATTTACTAAATATCTATTATCATTTTTTTTAACTACAGGTCTGAGAGTTGAAGGGTTGTGAATTCATTGGTCATCATGTTGGCGCAAACTCTAATTCTCAGTAAGTAACTTCCACTTTATTAACACTCAATCTTATGTTTCTACCTTAGATGAAGGGTTTTTTTTAAATACTTTTTATAGTTATCTAAAGTCACCATATTACTTGTTATCTTTGAAGACTTTAGGATGAGTATCATCGAAGTCACTTAAAATCACCATACTAATTGTATTTTTTTTTTTTTTTGCAATTTTGTACAGGTAAGTACGAGATGGAGTTACATTTTAGCAGTTAACCAAGATGAAGTTGAAGATTTTTTGGTAGTTAATTGGAACACTTGTTTTGAATTCTTTTTGTCATTAGAAACATATAATACTTATGGATGTTTGTAGTTAGCTAATGCTAGTAGTTAGTTTGAAGTTTTTATTATTGGAGAGTGAATGTTTTAAAGTTGGATGGTAAATGTTAACTTGATAGATATTTGATTTGAATGATATTTTGTTTCTTTGCTTAATAAGATTTTGCTAAGGTTGAATCATAAAGTATAAATATTGAAAACTTTGTAAGCAAGTAAAAATAATATTTTTGGTGACACAATTATATTGAGTGTGGTGTCACTGTAGTCCTATTTTTTCGTGACAACAAATATTTGTCACCCTTGTTCGCCCACTATAAAATGTTATTAGTGACATATATTTGGTTGTCATGGTATATATATTCGGTGACAACTTTTGTCATAGAAAATCTATCTTTAGTGACACCACATTGTATTCACGTTGCATTTAGTGACATCATGTGTCACGAAAGATTTCTCTTTGGTGACATTATATTAATGTCACGGTTGAAATTTACATTCAGCGACATCATTTGTCACGGAAAATATATTTTCAGTGACACCGTATTCCTGTCACAGTTGACATTATTCCGTGACAGTTACGTAATTTTGTCACCCTTGACTTTTAGTGTCATGGATACAATGACACCTCTTCTTTTGTCACGAAGGTGTCACCAATAATAATAGGTGACAAAAACTAGATCTTGTGTGACATTTTTTCATGTCACCAAATATGTTTTTTCTTGTAGTGACACTCAAGGTTTTGACACTGGTCATGAAAAGTCACAAGCTTTATAAATAAAATCGAGATTTTAATAAACTCTTATATTTGATGACTTGAGTTTTGGCTTACTCCTTGGGATGACGTGCTAGGATGTCTTTAGCCGAGATATGAATTTTAACCGAACTACATCTGTTACCACCGAACTGTATCTTGGAGCCGAGTTGGTCACGTCTCATGTACTAAGCCAAGTTATCTGGTGAGCCAGTTATGTTCATAAGCAATATCGTGTCTTTTCATAAAACAAAACATAGTTGAAGGGGAGGAGTTAGATTTTTTCTAAGTCAAAGCATAACATAAGGGAGACATAATGTTTGGAGCATAACGATTATGAGCATGGGATACGGGAGTCGATGTTTGGGTATACTAGTGTCAAATACGAGGTCAACGTAGGGTTCATGACCATATTGGTCAGAAGCATCATGGCATCACTTTGAAAATAGAATTTTGATGGCAGACAATGCTTGTGTCGATACGAATTTCAAATTTTGAAATGAATTTGGACACTTATGGACATTGGTTCGACACATGTGTTAAAATTTAGAAACAAGTCTTAGGAGTTAACTGGAAGGACATATTGTCAATTTTTCATTTATTTATCGCACTTACTTGTTTAATACTTTCACTTACCATTTAATATGAATGTCGCACTCAGAATTGTATCATCCTGTTCATAGTATATGACTATTTGCACATACTATTATCATGCACCATGCATCATATGATAGATTGCACAAATTTTTGAGATTAATGTTAGGTTTTATTTGTTGAACGTTAATCGCGCATATGGTGTAATTTCTCTACTCCTGACCTGTTATGCCAGGTGTCGAAGATGACATTGCTGAGCCTGCTTATCCAGATACCAACAACAGTGCTTTCTAGGAGGACGTCATAGCCCTATAGTTCACCTAGATTTATTTCGAGCTCTTATTTTGGAACTTTTATGTAATTTTTTTTAAGTTGGATGATTGTAATCAAATCATATTTTGACCAAGTAATAAAAATATAGTTGACTTTTGAGAAATTATTTTAAATTAACATCTCTGATATTCAGAGTGTTACACAACCCTTACCAAAATATTCTGATATCATGGTTAATCCCAAAATAATGTTTTAAGTCAACGGTAAATTTTTATTATTTTTTCGAGAATAAAATTTAAAAACCACGATCAAAAAGGATTTCAATGAACAGTGTCAGTCATTTTTTTCCCTTAAAAGTTGGGTGCATTAGGGTATGCGATGAATGTGAATATTTTTGGATGATTTAAGAAATTTTTAACTTTATTTTATAAATAAATTAATTAAAAAATTTACCATGTGCAGTTTTTCTCTAGAAAGGATAGTGTATGATAATTTTTCGTTGGTTATTGATTCATCTCGACAAAAGATTTCTAAAAACTAAAAAATAATGTTCAAAGATTTAAAAATTTCAAAAAGACGAAAAATAAGCCAAATAGGGTCTGTTTGGACTTAGTTTTTGTCATTAGTGAATTTTTTTAACTTTTGAATATGATTTTATAATTTTTAGATTCTTTTCATTGAGACGAACTGTGAGACCTGAACCATACATCTCGTTTGTTTTCCTCCGTTTTGTGGTTAATAAAAATAAATTAATCACTTGTAAGGATTTGGTTACATGAAATTCAATTCTTTGGTGTGTTAAAGTTTTAGTTCGATCCCTACAAAGCGTGAGGAAATAAAATAAGTGAATAAATAAATAAATTTGGATGTCTATATTATTTACATATAATATATATATATATATATATATATATATATATATATATATATATATATATATACACACACATACACATACACATACATACACACACGTGAGGTGGTCGTATAGTTTAATATGTCTAAAAACCTTAAGGGTGGTTTAGCAAAAAAAAAAAAAACCTTAAGGGTGACTAGTGTAATTAGACTAAATAAAGATAGGAATGTTTCTAAGGTTAACACGTACTATGCATGTCCAATGAGTGGGCTTGACTTTTCCTTACTATTTAACATATAACAAAATCATTTGAGACAAAAAGAAAGAAGTGTAATTCGGCAAGGGGCAACACAGTGGAGAGAAATAGAGAGAGGAAGGGGAGAGAAGAAGCATTCGGAGAAAAACCATGAAAAATTTCCTACTATATAGGAATTGGTAAGAAATTTTATATTAACTGAGTTATTAAATTACATCCTACATGTTAATTCCTTATGTTTCCTTGCTCTTAAATTGATTTAATGGAACCAAATTACTGAAAATTAGCTAGGTATTTGGCTATGTGGTATTTAGGGATTAAAATTTTGTTTAGAGTTTTGAATAAAGTGAAACTTATTTACTGAAAATATGTCTTCGAATTTTGTAATAATACTTATAATATGCTGAGGATAATTCCTATATCTGGTATTTTATAAATACTAGCTACATGATGTGAAATTTGGTATTACATGCTGGAAGTGCTAATTAAGTGCTGGAAAATGCTCTTTAAGGAGCTGTTTATTTACTCTAAAATGAAGGCTTATTTTGAATAATTGGTATTCTTATTTCATGAACTGAAAATCTGAATGAGTTCTGTATTTTTCTACAGGGTTGGTTGGGACTGATCTAATTGTGATTCATTCAACCTTCACTAATTCAAGTCTTACTTATTTCTTCCATTGATATAGCTTTAGCTTCGAGTTATTAGTAAAGTGGCTGTTTTTTTAATTATTACAATTGTTTGAAAATTCTCTCTCTCAACATCAAAAAAATTTGGTTACTTCTTTTTAGCTTCACAAGATCATATTAGGCACAAATATAATATCGACACGGTCACAGCACAACATAATTAATAAATGGTCCAAACCTAGCATGATACAAAACACACTAGGTACAAAAATAAATAAGTTGGGCCAGCTTAAGATGATCCATTTGACAACTCTAAGCACATCCCTGCACACAAAAATGAAGCCCAACACTTACTATAAAGTATGTAGCCAACAAAGGCCACATATGTTGGACAAGGGATTCCGTATTAAGGGGCATTACCGGAGTGTAGTGCCTTGGGCACTACGAAAATCCTTTGTTTATGTGTCATTCAAATAACATAATTTGGAGGAGATTTAGACTTATTTCACATATATTGATTCTATTTAACTAAAAAAAAAAATCTTCCTTGGATACTTCAGAAAGAATGAATGAATTATATCTTTTGAAAACCATCAAAACTTTGACAATCATTTAATTGCCTATATTACACTATATACATTGGATACAAAATGAAATACCATATTACAAAATAAACAACAAAATGAATCCAAATAACATTGATTTGCTAGGTAACCAATATGAATTCTTGCAATTCTCGCTTATTCTTGACTGTGTGAGCTCGAGCATATTGCAACAGAATCAAGATCCCCTGAAGTGGTGATCCCTCATGCGACACATGATGAGATTTACCATAGTTCTATTTGACGATCTAATACAACGGAAGATAGCCTTACTCTTGGCCGACCAAAAAGTCGTTCATAGTAGTTGTACTGGGATCCTGGCAAGGACCCTAGTAGATCAAGGGAAAGATCATGTCACCTTAGTCTCATTGCTACCTTTGAACAAAGACTAGTAACTTAACAGCCAGTCAATCTTCTCCCTATAATTAAGCTATATCTCCTAGGGCCCGTTTGGATGGGGTTATATTTTCAGGGGGATAATTTTTAGAGGGGGTATAAGATAAGAGGGGGTATTAGTTTTAGAGGGAGGGCCCACTTTGATGTGATGTTTATAGAGGGAGGATAAAAAAATAGATGGTTTGGATGGGAGTTTAAATAGGGGATAAAGGGGGATAAGAGGGGTGAATAAGGAAAAAAACTGTTGCTCGTTTGGATGGGGGAAAAAAGAAGGGGGATAATTTTTGGAGGGGGTAAAAGGATCGACGTGACATGTTTAGCATGGTTTGGGAGCAAAAAATGCAGGGGGATAATTTTTCACCCCTCCAAAAATAATCCCCAAGATAGGGATAAAGGGGGATAATTTTTGGGTAGGGGGGGTGTCCAAAAATTATCCTAGAGGGAAGGGAGAAAGAGGGGAGGGGGTATTATTCTTGGATAATACCCCTTCTTCCTCATTACAAATACAAAATAACCTTATCCCCCTATTTTATGCTCCATTCAAATTAAGTACTATTTTATCCCATTTTTTTAATACTTCATCCAAACTATCTACTTTTTATTACCCCCTCTATAAATATCACATCAATGTGGGTCAACCCTTTAAAAATAATACCCCTCTTATCTTATCCCCTCAATAACTTATCCCCCTTTTTTCGTCCTTATTTGAAATTTTTTTGTAATTTTTTGTTTTTCATCAATTTTTGTTGATTTGTTGATTCATCTCGACAAGAGCTTTCAGAAAAGTTATCAATCATCGGCTAAATTTGGAAAAAGTTCAGAAAAGACAAAAATAAATCCAAAAATAGAATTTTTGTACTTATTCGTCGTCTTTAGTGATTTTTTTTAACTTTTGGACATAATTTTATACTCATTAGATTCCTTTCATCAAGACGGACTAATAAACTATAGCAAAAAATAATCCAAATAGGGCCTATAATCCAAATGGGGACTAATAAACTATAGCAAAAATAAATAAATAAATAAAGACAAAAATAACAAATAAATAAAAACTATAGCCCAAATGGGACCTATAATCCCTTATCCAATCAGCCTCTCAAATGACTATTTTTGAATAATTTAAGGGTTTTTTAACTTTGTTTTACCAATTAACAAAAAAAAGAAAAAAATAACAACAAAATATAAATCAACAATAAAAAATTTAGTTAAAAAGAAAAAATATATAATTTAGCTCGCGTAAATTTAGTTAACAATAAAAAAGAGAAAAAGAGAAAAATTTAGTTAACAATAAAAAAGAGAAAAATATAATTTTGGGAGGGGGTGAAATATAAGAGGGGGTAATAGGGGAGAAGAGGGGGTAATAGGGGAGAAGAGGGGGGGATAATTTTTGGAGGGGGAGATTTTTAGTTTCCAAACCATGCCAAATAATGGGACCCACCCCTAAGAAGGGGGGATAATTTTTGAGGGGGATTTTAACCCCATCCAAGCAGGGCCCTAAGGAATCTCTAAAAAATAGGAAATAATAAATAATTACAAGAGATATTCACAAAATCCTTGACCACATCACCTAATATCTCAACACTCCACCTCAAGTTGGTGCATAGATGTCACACGTGCCCAATTTGCCTAAAATTTTTGAGAGCACTCGACTTGAAACTGCTTTAGTGAGGATATTAGCCAATTGATCTTCTGATTGAATTGTGGGCTACTCCACAAGCTTCTCATCCAATTTCTCTTTAATGGAAAATATATCTATCTCCACATGCTTTGTATGATCATGTTGTACTAGATTATGAGCAATATCACATGGAGTTTTCTTATCACAATAAAGATGGGTCAGTTGACTAGGCGGATAGCCCAAATCCATTAAGAGAAGTCTTAGCCACAATGCTTCACATATTTCAAGTGTTGTACCTCTAAATTCAACCTCCGAGCTCGATTGTGCAATAACCTTCTTCTTCTTGCTTCTCCGTGTAATGAGGTAACCACCTACAAAGGTAAAATATCCTGAAGTAGATCATCTGTCATCTATTGCTCCAGCCCACCAACATCAGTATATACGTCTATGCTTTGACAATCCACATTTTTAGTGAACAAAATGCCCTTTCCAGGGGCAGACTTCAAATACCTCAAAATGCGTGTAACTGCCTTCATATGTTGTTGTCCAGTGTTATGCATAAACTGGCTAACAATACTCAAAGCATAGACAATGTATGGCCTTGTGTGGTCTAAGTACATCAATTTTCCTATGAGCCTCTGATATCTCCTTCTATCAATAGACACCTGATTAGTCTCAACACATAACTTCAATCCTTCCTCTACTGGTGTATTAGCTAGTTGACATGTTGACATACTAGCTTCTTGCAACAAATCTAAGGCATACTTTCTTTGAGAAAAAAAAAATTCTTTATCTCAACAAATATCTCTGTAGAGCCTTCCTTTCTTTAGGATCATTTCCTATAACCACCATGTCGTCAACATACACAATAAGGCTAGTGATCTTACCGTGCTATTTTTTTAAGAATAAAGTGTGGTATGAATTACTCTGGTGGTAGCCAAAGGCCCTCATGGACTTTCTGAACCTTTCGAATTATGCTCTTGGAGATTATTTCAACACATATAGAGATTTCTTCAATTTGCACACTTTTTGATAATGCCCTTCAGGTATCATGCATCTTAGTGGCAAATCCATGTAGACTTTTTCGGACAACTCATCATGAAAAAATGCATTCTTCACATCAAATTATTGTAATGGCCAATCTAGATTCGCAGCTAGAGACAATAAGACTTGAACTTTGTTGATTTTAACACAGTTGCAAATGTATCTGTATAATTAATCACATAGGTTTGGGTGTACCTTTTTGCCACCAGTCTCACTTAAATCATTCAATGGTACCATCTATTTTATACTTCACTATATAGATCCATCTACAGCCGACTGCTTTCTTTCTTGATAGAAGGTCGATAAGTTCCCATGTTTCGTTCTTTTGCAAGGACTTCATTTCTTCATCCATCATTGCTTTCCACCTTGGATCGGCTAAGGCTTCCTATACACTGTTAGGAATAGGTAATGTAGATAATTGATTCATAAATGACTTATTTGATTCAGACAAGTGATGGTTTGACACATAATGACTCATGGGATACTTGGCCTTAATAGTAAGTTCTAGTTCATACATGGGTTTAGAAATACCTCTATTACTGCAATGTGGATTATGCCTTTTGGGAAAATTCAATATTGGCACAGGAACATCCTCAATGAGCAATTGGTTAGATGACTTATTTGATTTAGACAAACGAGATTGGACACGTAATGACTCATGGGGTACTCAATCTTACTAGTAAGTTCTGGTTCATATGTGGGTTTACGAATACCTCTATTATTGCGAGGCGAATTATGACTTCTGGGAGAATTTGGATTGGCAAAGGAACATCCTCAACGTGCGATTGGTTAGGTGCTTCCTACTATAGTGAGGCGGATTCATACAGTGGTTCTATTTGAATATCATGAGACTTTCCATCATAATGTATCCTCATGACCTATATCCAAACCATTATCATGATCTTTATTTTCACTTATATCCAAGTTCTTTACATTATGATCTTTGCTGGTTATCAAATATGAGGTTGTTGCCTATGTAGATGTTGCAGCCGACATAAAACGAGGTAGACGATGCAGACCAACAATGCTCTGATACCATGAAACAATAAAATTTGTTCTATTGTATTCGATTAAAATTAAAATAATAATACAAGACTAAGCATGGATTTGTCACGACCCATCAGGATGGATTAGTGATCGTCCAACAAGTCTGACTCGCTAAGGCCTATAAATAAATAATTTAGGGATTTATAATATTTCTTGCATCGTACTATGAATACGAATCAGAGTCAATGGACCACGAGGACATATATAACATCAAAAATCCCAAGGAGGTGAATGTGTATTAGTTATACATACAACCCAACATGTAGACAAATATTCCCTAGGTATAAACCCAAACATGGCTTGCCGGCAACTTAAAGTAGAGTTACATAACAAAATATACTAACTACACAAAAGAGATAGTTAAACCTAAGTCCTCCTTACTATATATCAGTCTCTATCTCGTGATCTGACATGTTGCATAATAACATTCCATAGCACAAAGTTAGTGTGAATCCAAATATGAAATCTTATACGTTTGCCATATTAACCATTTACACATACAACAAAAGAATATGAAATCTTTGCAAAAGCTCCAAAGATCACAACACAAATCTTCATTTCCCAAGCTTAACTCCAAATTGGGTTTGGAAACACGTTACTAAATTGAATACGAAAGCTTCATCCTTTGACGTTCAGCTCTAGGGAATATGAATCCATGGGTATGAAATATGAAAGCTGCATTAATTTCATCTAAAAATTGCTCCGTCAAATTGTCGTCAGGGAAATAACTATCATTAACCGAAACATCCAAAATCAAGCCATTAATGTTGTAGTAGGCCGGAATAATCACTAGTGGGCCCCCGGCCCATGATCAGCCGCATCATATTCAAGGGCTCCACGAAGCCCAAACTTACCTGGGATTGGGCCGAACAGCCTATCGGCCGGAGCCTATGCTCGGCCCTTCCGAACGAGTTTTGTGCTCGGCCTTGCCGATCAGTGCAGTCACAGTCCGCACCGACCTTCGGCCAGAATCCCCTTTGGCGACTTCTTGACCAGGTCATCTCAGAAACACCCGGTAATTCAGTTTCCAAAGCACGAACACACGTTCTCCGCTTTCTAAGGGACGTACAGGGGCACCTTTCCAACTCACTCGGACGTGGGACACGTGGTAGAAGACGTGCACGGCACATCCTCCCGATCCACTTTGGCGTGGAACACGTGGCAACGTTCCCGCACTCTTCGGACCACGTCCTACATACTGGGCCGGACGTTCCGGAGACGGTTGGACTCCTACTCTATAAATACCCCGGCGGCACTCCAATCAAAGGTACATGCACACTCGCGCTTAGAACCTACTTTCAAGTTACTTTCGTTCTCTCTAGAAGGCTAACTTGATCGTCGGAGTGCCCACCGGAGATCCAACCCCCCGGTGTGCACTAATTTAGTGTTGAGTGTTTTGCAGATCGTTCAAGAATATCCGATTCATCAACCCGAGAAGTTTAGAGTGGATTCCAGACTCCACAATTTGGCGACCACAGTGGGAGATCCTTCTGACTTCTCATCCTCAAATCCTCACCTTAAAGCTTCACCAGAATCAACAATGGTAGTCACCGGAACAGAACCTTCAGTCCTACCAGCTATTCCACCCCCACCCCCTGCTGACTTGAGAGATAGAGCGTATGTCGAGCGCCTGGAGGCTCGACTGGCAGAACGAGACCAGCTGCTCCACCTGGTCAGGGACGAGATTGCGCAACTCAAAGTTGCCATCAAACCTAAACAGAATGGCGAAACATCGCAGGCACGGCGACGAAGGTGCCGCAGGACACGCTCTCCGGGGCGAAGAGAAAGGAATAAGCGTCCGGCCCTCGAACGGCTGGGAGCCGAAACCGAGGTCGACGCGATCAACGAAACGCGGGGCCAGGGCCGAACCCGAACCGCACCATCTGCAAATTGTTCGGACTCCGAACGAGGAGCTCGGAGGGTCTCGGTTCACAGAAGGTTGGGAGCTCAACCAGTTAGTAGCACCCAGTCGTACTCTCCTCCGACAACACCTTCGGACGACACCCCGACCCATGAGACTCAAATGGATCGGAGGTATGGCGGCCGAAGGGATCAATCCCCATCTAGACGTCAAAACTATCGAGGGCGTTCCCCTCGGTATCGCGGTGGGCAGGACCTCAGACCACAACTGGTGGCTAGACGAGGGGGAAGAGCCGAACAGGAGGTTCGGCCAGCACGCTCACAGTGCGACATTATCCACGACCAACTCATCTCTTCTCCCTTCACCAGGGAGATAGAGGGGGTGCGTCCACCACGTGGCTTCAATCCCCCGAAATTCAGTAAGTATGACCCCAAGACAGATGCCTACCTGCACCTGGTGCACTTTCGGCAGATGATGTCTCTCTACAGCGCCGACGACGCCCTGATGTGCAAGCTGTTCCCTTCCAGCTTGGGGGAACTGGGGCTCCTCTGGTTCGACAAACTGCCGAAGGGTTCCATCCCATCTTTCAAGGACTTATCCCTCGCCTTCCTGGCTCGGTTCGTCACCAGCAGCAGACAGAAGAAAGGAGTCGACTCCCTCCTTGCACTGCGGAAGTCGGCAAATGAGTCTCTCAGGCAGTACGCTGCCAGGTACTGGGAACTCTTCAATGAGATTCAAGGCTGCGACCCTGCCATTGCTGTGACTTCATTCAAGCTCGGGCTGGATCACCGAAGCAGGTTGTTCGAAGACCTCATGTTATCCAATCCTACCGACATGGATGACCTCATGTCCCGGATCGACAACCACTGCCGGTTGGAGGAGGCACGCAGCGAGCGGCGTCAGGCCGAACAAAACCATCCCCGCCAGGGGGATGGGAACAAGCATACACCACACGGCTCGCGCCGGAGTGTGAACGTGGTATCCTCTGGGAAGAATAAAGGACCTCGGGCGTTCGAGTTTGCTGCGGAGAAGACGATCTTCAAGATCCCGACGTACGAGATCCTCAAGAAGATACAGAATGAGCCGTACTTTGAGTGGCCGAGGCGGCCAATGGGAGAACAGCGAAAGACGCCAGACTCTCCGTACCGTTGTTCGTACCACAGGGAGAAGGGTCATTTGACCACACGCTGCCGAGCGTGGAAGGATTTCCTGGAACGATTGGTGTCTCAGGGACTCCTCAAGGAATTCATCAACGAGGAGAAAACACAAGCCGGGCCACAGCCAGAACCGGAGAAAGAGAACAGTGGGGAAGTCCGGGTGATCGATGTCATCCACGGTATGGTAGATGCAGCAGCCGAGGAAACTCTTCGGGCCGAGATCAGGCGTGCGGCATGCGGCAAGCAGGTCATGTCCGTAAGTGCAGGAGCCAAACGTCCGCATCTCGACAGCCAATCTGGGGGCGGCCTATCATTCTCTGATCAAGATCTTCAACGCCTCCAGATGCCACATCATGACGCGTTAGTCGTCTCTCTCACCCTCGGTAATTCGCTGGTCCGCCGCATATTGGTCGACCAGGGAAGTTCGGCCGAGGTCATGTATTATCCCCTGTTCAAAGCGTTGCACTTACAGGAGGCGGACCTCACACCCACCGAGGTGCCGTTGGTAGGGTTCAACTCGGCTCCTGTTTGGCCCCTTGGTAAGATCACACTCCCTATCCGTACGGGCACAAGGACCGTAGAGGTAGAGTTCGTGGTCGTCGATGTGCCGAGCCCTTACAACGCCATCGTCGGCCTGGTCTGGTTACACAAGCTCGGGGCCGTAGCCTCGACTTATCATCAAGTCCTTCGCTTCAACGGAACATGGGGACCTGAAGAAGTGTTGGGTGACCAATTAGCCGCCAAAAAATGCTATGTGGCGGCGATCAAGAGCAAGGTCTGCCCCGAACAGGTCCAGTGGGTGGAGGCGCCGGACGCTCCCCTTCTGGACGACGTCGGCACACCAGCTGCCGAAAAAGCAGTTGAAGAACTGATCACGGTACCGGCCGACGACATCAATACCGACAGAACTTTTCTGTTGGGATCAACCCTATCACCAGCCGAACGGGAAGCTATGACCTGCTTCCTGAAGAGGAACATTGAAGTGTTCGCGTGGACACCATATGAGATGCCGGGCATCGATCCAGACTTTATTTGTCACCACCTCAACGTGGACAAATCTCGCCGACCCGTCATTCAAAAACCGCGACGGTCGGCCACAATCCATACCGACGCGGTCATCGAGGAGGTCGACCGACTGCTGGAAGCTGGGGCAATCAAGGAAGTACAGTACCCCACCTGGTTGGCAAATACCGTCGTTGTGAAAAAGAAGAATGGTAAGTGGCGCGTCTGCGTCGACTATACAAATTTGAACGATGCTTGCCCGAAGGATTGCTTCCCTGTACCGAGGATCGACCGCCTCGTCGACGCTACATCTGGGCACGCTCGGTTCAGTTTCATGGATGCCTACCAGGGATACCATCAGATTGCTATGCACGGTCCGGATATGGAAAAGACTGCCTTCATCAGTCCCCGTGGATTATACTGTTATAGGGTCATGCCCTTCGGTCTCAAAAACGCGGGGGCCACATACCAACGGATGGTCACGAAAATGTTTGCCAAACAGATCGGAGATACGATGGAGGCCTATATCGACGACATGGTAGTGAAGAGCAAATTTGAAGCCGAGCACCTCAAGCACCTGCAAGAGGTGTTCGACATTCTGAAAGAGCACAAGCTCCGTCTCAACGCCGACAAATGTGCCTTCGGCGTCGGTTCCGGGAAATTTCTTGGGTACCTTGTCACCAGAAGAGGCATCGAGGCCGATCCGAACCAAATCACTGCCGTCAACAACTTAGCCGCACCGTACAGTATCAAAGGGGTTCAGAAGTTAACAGGGATGACGGCCGCATTGAACAGGTTCATCAGCCGATCTTCGGACAAGTGTCGTCCATTTTTCGCACTCCTGAAAAAGTGCAGCCGAAGGAGCTTTGAATGGACCCCCGAATGTGATCAGGCGCTCCTGGATTTGAAGGCTTACTTGTCTTCGACGCCACTACTCTCAACACCGAAAGACAAGGAACCACTGTTCATCTATCTGGCCGTGTCTCGCCACGCGGTCAGTTCTGTTCTTGTTCGGCAGGATGACCGAGCTCATCTACCTATCTACTATACCAGCAAAACACTGGTCAGTGCCGAGACCAGATATCTGCCCTTGGAGAAACTAGCACTAGCACTGGTCTCCGCTTCCACAAAGCTTGCGCCGTATTTCCAAGCGCACCCCATCACGGTTTTGACTTCACAACCTCTAAAAAGCCTGTTCCGTAAGGCTGATCTGTCTAACCGAATCTCGAAGTGGGCCGTGGAATTGGCCAACTTTGACATACAATACCAGCCGAGGACGGCGATCAAAGGGCAGGTTCTGGCAGATTTCATTGCCGAGTTCACGCCAGATTCAGAGCCAACAATGCCGAACAAAGAGTCGGCAGGATTAGTTCAATGGCAACTATTCCATGGCAATTCTTGGAGGATGTTTGTGGATGGCGCATCCAATAATCATGGTTCCGGAGCCGGGGTCGTTTTGATTTCACCAGAGGGAATTGTCCATGAATTGGCAATCCGGCTTGACTTCCTCGCCTCGAACAATGAGGCCGAATACGAGGCCGTACTGGCCGGTCTTCGTTTCGCAGCAGACCTCGGTTCGGAGCACATTAAAGCTTATAGCGATTCTCAGTTGGTAGTCCACCAACTCTCCGGCGAGTATGAAGCTCGCGACGACCGAATGTCCCGCTACCTTACCGCCTTACAACACGCCAGCAAACAGTTCCGCACTTTTTCTTTGGAGCAGATTTCTAGAGAACACAACGCCCATGCCGACGCTTTAGCCGGTCTCGCGTCGGCCACGGACGCTGGGGGGCAGAGAACCGTATCTATCGATATCCTCCCACAGCCGAGCATCGAAAAATCTGCGTCCGAGCCAGTGTATTGCATCTCGCAGGAACCCAGTTGGATGGATCCCATCGTAGCGTACCTTCAGGACGAGACGTTACCCGAAGACCGAAGGGAAGCACACAAAATCACTCACAAAGCCGCCCAGTTCTGGCTAGGACCAGGTAACAAACTCTACCGGAGAGCCTTCTCGGCACCTTATCTGCTTTGTGTGCACCCCAAACAGACTGGGGCTATTCTTCAGGAATTACATTCAGGCAGCTGCGGATATCACTCGGGAGGACGATCGCTCGTGCATCGTGCTCTGACTCAAGGCTACTGGTGGCCTAACATGAAAAAAGAGGCCGATGAGATGGTAAAAAGCTGCGACCAATGTCAGAGGTTCTCTCCGCTCATACATCAGCCGGCCGAAGAACTCAATCCGCTTTCCAGTCCATGGCCGTTCGCACAATGGGGGCTGGATATAGTCGGAAAATTCCCTGTGGCCCCAGGAGGCTTTAAATTCTTGATCACCGCTACAGACTACTTCACCAAATGGATCGAGGCCGAACCATTGGTCAAAATTGAAGACAGAGATGTGAAGAGGTTCGTATGGCGGAGTATCATATCAAGGTTTGGTATCCCCTACGCTTTCATATCAGACAACGGCACGCAGTTCGTTGGGGACCTGTTTAACAACTTCTGCGCCGAGCACAGGATCCGCTTCTTCAATTCCACGCCGTCATACCCACAGTGTAACGGACAGGCCGAAGCTTCTAACAAAATCCTCTTGAACGGAATCAAAAAACGACTAATGGCAGCAAAGGGTAAGTGGGCCGAAGAGCTTTATAGCGTTCTATGGGCATACCGGACCACACCTCGCCGCTCTACTGGCCGAACACCGTTCTCCTTGGCCTTTGGCACAGAAGCTGTTATACCGTTGGAAGCTGGCCTCCCGACGATGCGAACAGAAGAATTCCATCCGGACACCAATGACAAAGCTTTGTCGATGGCCTTAAACCTGGCCGAAGAACAGAGGGAAGCTGCTCGGATCCGAATTGCCGCTTATCAGCAAACGATATCTCAGGGCTATAACGCCAGAGTTCGGCCCAGATCTTTCAAACCGGATGATCTTGTTCTGAGAAAGGTCGTCGGCGCGAAACGAACAAATAAGCTCGGACCTAATTGGGAAGGTCCCTACCGAGTGATCAAGATCGTTGGGGTCGGCTCCTACAAACTGGAAGACATGGATGGGATACCTATTCCCCGACCTTGGAATGCTCACAACTTGAGGAAGTACTTCCATTAAGTTCTCTCTCTGTCTGTTTTATTACGAGAAGTGCGTGATCTACGGCCTCACTCTCTTCACTTTATTCATTTTTGGTTTATTTTTGTAATCATGATTTGTTAGCAGCTTGTAATGCTCCTCATGTTCGGTTTATTCTTCACTTAGTGAAATTTATGAAATTTCTCCAAACGTTCGGCGACGTGCCTCTTTGTTATCCGTTACTGAACGGTTCGGTTTATTCTTTACTTAGTGAAATTTATGAAATTTCTCCAAATGTTCGGCGACGTGCCTCTGTGTTATCCGTTACTGAACGGTTCGGTTTATTCTTTACTTAGTGAAATTTATGAAATTTCTCCAAACGTTCGGCGACGTGCCTCTTTGTTATCCGTTACTGAACGGTTCGGTTTATTCTTTACTTAGTGAAATTTATGAAATTTCTCCAAACGTTCGGCGACGTGCCTCTGTGTTATCCGTTACTGAACGGTTCGGTTTATTCTTTACTTAGTGGAATTTATAAAATTTCTCCAAATGTCCGGCATTGTGCCACTCTGTAATTCGTCGCATAATGGTTCGGCATTAGCTATGCAATTGTATGAAAGGAAATAAACCGAAGTGCTTCGGTGATCGTTACAAAAAAGAAACAAATGGGCACGGCTCGGTAAATAAAAGTTGATCTAATTCAAAAGCTCATTACATGGAAGTCGACTGTTAAAACAAAATAAAGCTAAGGTTGGCACGCAGTCCCTATTACAAGTTTCTAACTAAGAAGGCTGGCCTCCATCTCCGGCAGCGGAGGAGTCAGGTACTCGCTCTGTATCCGGAAGGGGGGTCTCTCCGGCCTGGGACTGCGTGGCGGCAGCAGGATCATTGGCCGGCTCGGCATCAGCAGTCGGCTCTCCATACGAAGGGACATCCCTATACAGAGAAGATCCCTCCGGCACTTCAGCAGCCTTGAGTGCCCGGAGGTAACCGCTGCGGAAGGCATCCTCCAGCAACCCAGCCAGTTGAGCGTTGATACCTTCCATTTGCTTCAGGAACTTCCCCTGAGCTTCGGCGTAGCCATCGTTGTACCCCTTCGAGTCGGCCTCATCCACCCTCTTCGCCATTTCTGCCTTCGTGGCTTCAAGGTCTACGGCGAGAGCCTTCCCCTTCTCCTCGGCAGCGGACAGGGCCGTGCGGATGGCATTCCGCTCCTCCCGCATTTGATTCTTCGCCGTAATCTCCTGCTCATGCAGGGCTCTTAGGCCGCGGATTTGGGCAGCCTTCCGCATCAGCCCATCCGACACTGGGACCAGATTCTGAGCTGCCTGCATTATACCACCAAGGAAGAGTGAGTACAGATTATAAAATAACTTGGGAAAAACAGAAGTCGAAGGAAACTGGATACCTTCACCATCAGCCGAGCCATCTCCAGGAATGACGCGTCTAATGTCCTCGGTAGAGCCTCAGCATCTTTGGGGAGCGTCATCCCTCCGGCCAGCGTCAACGCCATCAGAGGGTCGGCATTGAGTGTATCTCCGGTATTCAACGGCCTGCCGTCGAACATTAGCTTCGGGACGAAGGCTGGAGGGACAGATGTGCCCGCCGCCTCGGTCGCAGCCAGGGGACGACTCGCCTTCGGCGGAGCCACTGTGTCCACCTTCTGATGTGCGGCTCCTTGAGCCTTCTGCCGGGAGTCCTCCTTCGACTCCCTTGGTCTTTTGGCCGCAGCAGAGCCTTCTTCTGGGCCTTTCCTCTTCTTTTGAGGATCAGCAGGGCGAGAAGACTGCGGTACGGATCCGCCAACGACAAGCTTGAGGGTGACCTCTTCCGGTGCCTTCCTCGGCATGTCGTCGATCTCTGCGATAAAATCCGCTAACTCTTGTTCAGCAAACTCGATCGGTGAGTTACGACTATAACCGGACGAAGTCGTCGAAGAGCAGGTACCTGAAGAAATTGGAATGACCTCATCCAGAGTCGGTTCTTCCCGTGGTTCTCTGATAACCCCAAGCGGACCGGTGTCTGCGCCTCGGTTTTCCTTTGGAGCCTCGGAGCTTTCGCTGCTGCTAGAGTCTCCTCGGCACTTGAGTTTTGACCGGTACACCTCCACGTACCCAAGCAAAACCGAACAGTCCCTACTCCTCCGCCGAACGGTGAATGCCCGGCTGATTCTGTCCCAGTTCGCCTTACTCCTTAGGCCGTCGACGACTCCTTTCCCTGCAAAAAAACAAGCAAGTTAAAAAAAAAAAAAAGGATATTTGACTGTACGGGACTTACCGGCGAACCCTGGGACGCGCGGGATAGGGTAATAACGAAGTTCGCCTAACTCGAATTCGAATTCTCCCCGAACGACGACGAAGTCGTTTGCATATTTATCGGAGTCCGGAAGGCCTCTGATCAGCCTCCTCTGTCCGGTTCGGCAGCTGAGGTATTTCCTCCTCGCTACCTTGTTCTGGCTTACTAAGTAGAGGCCGAACAGGTCTTCTACCTCGAACTCGAGGTGGTATCTCTCCTTAAGTTCGATGACCCCTACCACTATGCGGTAGAAGTTGATGGTCACCTGGGAGGGGGTTAGCTGGAGGACATGCAGTACCTGCCGAAGGAAAGGGTGGAGCGGGAAGCGCACGCCACCCTCGATGATAGCCATCAAGGGCAGCACGATCTGGAAATTGTTTGTTGCGACGCTCTCCCCCGGCCGAACGAGCTCTACTGACACGTTATCCGGTATGCCGTAGGTTGCACGGAAGTCCGCGAGGCTCTCCGGATCCTCGAAAAATCGAGAATACCGGTTTTTTCCCGAGTGAGAGGCCGAAGTCTTCGGCATCACCTCGGCCTCTGGAAGCCCCGACGAACCGCTGGGTCCAGCTTGTTCGGCACTGGAGGACGACCACGATGTTGATTCTACTTCCGGCCCGGACATCCTATAAACACGTTCACGGGCATTAAGAAAAAAAAAACAAAGATCTAAGAGGATCGGGGCTTCACAGCCCCTCAGGATGTCTCCGGCCGGAACGCCCATCTTTCGGCCAAGACACTCATCGCTCGGCCGAAACCAGGGAGGCGGTGTTAACTACAGTCAATCTAAACCTAGCGGAAAAACATAGACTATGGCATAAGAGAGTTCACAGGAGACTTACTCTCGATCCGTTGATGAAATTTGGGAATCTTCGAACTCTGGATGATTGCGCAAAGTTGGAAGAAAAATGCAAGGAAAAACGGATGCCTCAAAAGCTCTGGAGATCGGAAGATTTTTTAGTTCTCCCAAGCCCTCTATTTATAAGAGGGCTAGTAGGCGGGAAACGACAGGCGTGAGAAACGAGGCGCCCCCGCACAAGGATCGAAGCCACGTGTTGCCATCTAATTGCCCGACGCTTCGCATCCGCCGTTCTGCAGCCACGTGTCACCATCTCGTCGCCCGACGCCTCGCGTCTGCCGTTCAGCAGTGTCCTTTCGGCTTTGCCATAAAGGGAGCCACGTGTCAAGATCTTATCGCTTGACGATTCGCGTGCGCCGTTCTGCAGTATCGCTTCGGCTCTACCGTCGGATCGAACGCCACGTGTCGCAATCTCAGCTCCTGACAACTCACGTGCGGCTCAGACCCTTCTACCAAGCACTATGCAGCGTTCTCTCAAAATCTGATGATTCCTAACAGAGCCAACCTCGCAGGTCTGTTCGGTTCCGAACAGAATGCCCCAGGGCATCAACAATAACTGACACAAGTTCTCCACAGCCGTCAAGAAAAATCTGCCTTCGTGCCGGGGCTCGGCCACATGGTCAATTCCCCCGTACCGAGCTGCGTACGACTGAATTGAGGGGCTGTTGTAGTAGGCCGGAATAATCACTAGTGGGCCCCCGGCCCATGATCAGCCGCATCATATTCAAGGGCTCCACGAAGCCCAAACTTACCTGGGATTGGGCCGAACAGCCTATCGGCCGGAGCCTATGCTCGGCCCTTCCGAACGAGTTTTGTGCTCGGCCTTGCCGATCAGTGCAGTCACAGTCCGCACCGACCTTCGGCCAGAATCCCCTTTGGCGACTTCTTGACCAGGTCATCTCAGAAACACCCGGTAATTCAGTTTCCAAAGCACGAACACACGTTCTCCGCTTTCTAAGGGACGTACAGGGGCACCTTTCCAACTCACTCGGACGTGGGACACGTGGTAGAAGACGTGCACGGCACATCCTCCCGATCCACTTTGGCGTGGAACACGTGGCAACGTTCCCGCACTCTTCGGACCACGTCCTACATACTGGGCCGGACGTTCCAGAGACGGTTGGACTCCTACTCTATAAATACCCCAGCGGCACTCCAATCAAAGGTACATGCACACTCGCGCTTAGAACCTACTTTCAAGTTACTTTCGTTCTCTCTAGAAGGCTAACTTGATCGTCGGAGTGCCCACCGGAGATCCAACCCCCCGGTGTGCACTAATTTAGTGTTGAGTGTTTTGCAGATCGTTCAAGAATATCCGATTCATCAACCCGAGAAGTTTAGAGTGGATTCCAGACTCCACAAATGTCAATACCCACATGATTGTCATTTAATTCTTTGAATTCAAAGTCTTGGATGGTGTCAAATTCCACGGCGATGATAGAGATGAAGGTATTATTGAGAACCCGAAAAGGGATGACATGGTTATTGAAGGGATACAGATTTTGAGCCACGCAATGGTATCGAATTTGCATCACATGAGTCTGTATATTCATTTTATCAAGAATATGCCAAGTCTAAGGGATTTACGACTTCGAAAAAAAAATAGTCATCGCTCAAAAAAATTGAAGGAATTTATAGATGCCAAATTTGATGTTCTAAATATGGAGTTACACTAGAATAAGATGGTGGTAGCAGTAGGCAACTAAGTGAGAGAAAGACAGACTGCAAAACCAACATCCATGTGAAGAAATGTAAAGATGGAAAATGGCACATTCATGAATTCATAAAGAGCATAATCACAAGCTTTTGCCTGCCCTAACATATCATTTTCCAATTCACAGGAATGTGATCCCTTCAATTTCTAGTGCCTACATGATCTGAATAACAAAGATATATTGAAATCGAAATGTAATTTATCATCTCTCGATCCAAATCGAAGATATCTTGAAGAATGTGCTTCAGAGTTCTACTCCAACCATCAATGGCTCCAAATTCGGGGTGCATTGTAATCTCCCTCTCTTTCTCTTTGTGCGCGCGCGCACGCACACGTGTTCTCAATCTGTGTGTTCTGCATATTTGTGTGTGTGTGAGAGAGGGAGGGAAGGAGAGGTCTAGGAAAGGAGATAGGAAAAAATATAATTTTACCAATTTATCCTTTGAAATGGGCCAATAATATTTTCTCCATTATTAAAATTGGTAGAATTTATATATTTTTCTTGACATAAAAATGTAAATGTAAATTTCAAAACAATTAAAATTATAATCGAATCATTTAAAATGATAAGAATCAAAGTGAGGACAGATCAACCATTTGAGTAATGCACCCTATTTAATATTACTCTTCAATATAGCTCTAAATCTAATCATCAAAAGAGAGCTCCTTAATTGTATTATATTATATTGTGGATAAAAAATAAATAAATTTTTTACCTTAATTTTGAATGTACTTTTTGGAAGAAAAAAAAGTAAATAACTAACCATCTAATGAAATTATTTCAAAGCCATGAATACATTGTAAGAACTTGGACAACCGATAATTCTCCTTGATAGAAAAGGAATTTCACTCAAAAGTCTCCATGCTGGCTTAAGAATTTCACTCAAAAGTCTCCATGCTGGCTCATACAACATACCCGCAGAGATTATCAATCAGAATTTAGTTTCCAAAACGTTAAACCATATCTTGTGCAATATTGATGCTAATAAAAAAACCAACACCATATCTTAAAAGCAAATAATGACAAAACATTTGATGACCAAAATCTTTTCAACTTCTACAAATAGTGTACGTAGAACATAAAAAATTTACTAAAAGGTCTCAACAATCCAACAAGAGACAAAGGTTCTGGTGAAACTCCAACAGCATGCCTAATTGAAGTATTTACCGATAGTCGCTCAATGAGACTTGATATACTCCTGAACAATATGGAGGCCTTCGGTCTCCTCCCCATAATCCTACAGAAGAAACACAGAGTGAGCTTCAAAAAAAAGGTTGAAAAGTAGAAGAGGTGAATAATTCCATGAGAAGGTTCATACCTTCAGAACCACCACAGAGCAACCCACGACCTTCCTTGCCTTTCCCTCAGAATCAATCTTGCACAGCTGCATACCAATAGCACCATACCCATTAAAACCAATAATCACAGTTTTAAAGTCACTATATAATGGAAGCTACCAGTTAATGGTACGCAAATGCGGCCAAGATGCATCAGACGAGTAATTGACTTTCTCAAGACAACAGATGCAGCACTTAATTCATATCAAAGATCAAAGCAAACATGCAGATATGATGAGCATTTCATAGGTGGATACCATTGGTCCCCTAACCAAAAAGTAGCTATTAACACGAACTTATTCTACGAGGTTTTGTTTGATGCAAACTAGTTAGTGATCAGCTCACAGATGTCCTACACGAACCCATCCCAGCATAGCAAGCAGGAAGATATTAAAAGTAAAAAGTTCACCATGCTTTCCCAGAGGTTAAGGGCAAAATCTTTGTATACACGAACCTCAACAGCAAAAAATTGCATTCAGAACTACACCATATTTACTCTCTTTACTATGAAAATCAGAATATTACAAATCTAATCAGAATAGAAGCCGTCGAAATAATAGCAAAGTTCGTAATTCCCCTATTCAATTCACTATTTCATATATAAACAAACTTGCATATTCTTTACATAGAAACCCATTTCTTAACCCTTTTCAATAGGGACAGGAATTAACAGATATTATCAATGTGATATCCGAAAAAGCAAACAGAGCAATCCAAAGTGAACAAGGAAAACAATCACTCCAGAAATCGTAAGAGAATGCAGTGGAGAGATGCAAATGGATTCTTAAAAATAGTCACCATAACAAGAATTTTACTTACACCAGCCCATTCCCCAAGAGTCTTAGCACTTGGAACAGTTATCAAGCTCACATTGTGGTCAGCACAGAGTGCTTTCACAAGTTTAATATAATCTGGCTGGTTGCAGTCCTCTGCCAATACACAAAGTTGTGCGGCATGCTTTTCGATTACTTTCGCACCCTCGTGAATACCACGAATAAGCCCACTATGAGCCAATGATTTTCTCAAGACAAGCTGCAAGGCAGTCATGATGTCCATAGGCTCACCGAGAGCTGGAGCTGGAGCTGGCGCGGCCTCAGCTGCAACAACAACCTCTTCACTGCGAAAACAAGTGGACTCAACACAGTGAATGCAGTGCCCCAGGGAAAGGGTACAAAACAAACCTCAATACTCTACAACCAGCTTACAAGGAGTGGCTAAAAAAAATTCTTCTTACACCTATAGTTGTTAACTAAGATTTCTTAAGCCTTCATTTACAGAGTAAATGACATACCCTGACATTTTTCTTCTGTGTCAAGGTCTTGTCTTCAACCTGCTTCGAAAAGAAGACAAAAATATAAATTGTATGTCAAAATAAGAACAGTTTAAGCACAAGGATCCATATACATCAAATGCATTGCACCAGAAGCAAAGAACCACATTACACTGCACAAATTGCCATCCACCAGTCTATCAGCCAACTTCCAAATAAGGTACTACTCTAAAACACATTTCTTCATACAGTTTGGAGAAACTGAATTGTAAAAGTGAAGCAGTTCTTTACTAAAAGATCAAAATACGAGATTTAAAAAGCTTTAATTGCATGTCACCATACCATCTAGGCGCCACATAGACAACATCGGCAGCATATTTTCAGTGTCTCAATTTAGGTTGGTGAGACGGACTCAGGGTTTCCCAAATCATGGACGGAACGATAGGCAAATTAAAAAACTTAAGTTCCAAAATACAAATTTTGCGACTTATTTACAGCATTGCTGCTGTATAGCCTGTATTCATGCCTAAAGTAACCAAGGCTATGGAAAATGAATACAGTTGGGCTAGCGTGAAAACGTTCCAACTTTACTCAAACTTATTCACTGTCTAAAGGTTCTAGATACCCCAGTTACAATTAACTCTGGCAATAATCAGCTGATCTAAGTCAATTGTACGATTTCAGTGAACGTGAACAGAGCATATTATTCCAACATTAATCTGGCTGAGAATACATGAAGTAAGCTTCTCTCACTCCAAGAACGAACATGCAAATAGCTAATCATCGATATCATAAAATGGAAAATCAACCAATTTCTCAAGCAGTCTTACATCATGCCCTAGTATAACTTTCTCCAGCTTCATCCAAAATGCAAAAATGATAAAAGAGAAAGCAATATAATCCAACATTAACAAGAGAACAACAATCTACACAAATCCACCTAGATCAAAAACGTTGAAGGATGATCAGATCATCAAATGCACTACCACTATAGCCCCCGCCCCCTTATGACGTAAGCCCTTCACGGAATGGGAGGTGACCTTCACTACACTAGCCATTGGGCAACCTGCGGACAGGTATCAGCTTGTTCTATTCTGACAACTTGATCATTAACGAATTATTTTAACTTTCTCTTCTTTCTTTCTCGACCAATGCTCCAGCTTCCCTCAAGATCCACCGTTGTGACACAGGTGTATCGAGGTAGGCCAAAAAAAGTAGTTGTTTTTAGAGAGAGAGACAATACCTGTTCGTGGTGATGAGATTTCGAGAACTCGAGCTCGCTCTCTCTCTCTCTCTCTCTCTCTCTCTGCCTTCGAAGGGACTGACAACACAAGAAGTTGCGCAGACTTTATATTGCCAAGCCTAAAACCCTAGTTCTTTCTGTGGGAATTTACCAAGTTGCCCTCTTCAGTGATTAACAAACAGCCCATATATCCAATCCAACTGGTCAAATACTATAATGGGCCGATCTCCGTGAATGAGCCCAAAATTGGAGCCCAAACCATTTTCAAAACCGACCCAAGGTCCCATTTGGAGTTAGGGATGGCAACGGGGCGGATCAGGGGCGGTTATTAGGATAATTGAACCCCCGAATATTATGTTCCACCCAAAACCGACCCGATAACCGAATGGAGGGAGAAAGAAAGCTTGATAACCAAACCAAACGGGATTCGCTTATTAATTACCCGGATTGAACCGAACCGTAACCGAAATGGGAAAAAAATGATAAGCAACAAAATATGTAAAATATATAGACGAATGTACATAGGTATATATTTGATGAAGTATTGTTCCTTCTTCCCAAGTCGCAAGTGATTTCCCCTGCTAGAAAAATGGAGGTTTCTGTTCTTTACAACCTTTTTATACTAAAGCCTATCTTTGTAGCACGTGTCTGAAAATCAAATGCAAAAGTTTCTTATATTCTGAATTATTAAGAAAAAGATGGTAGCTTTGCTTTTGGCCAGAACTAACCCAAAAACTAACTACGTGAATACATCACCAATTATCACACAAATAGCATCCAAAGAAGCTGCCAGATGACTAAAAGACCATCGTGCGAGTGAAATTAACCTTTGCACATCACATTGCTCCAAGTAAATTTATTTCAATTCGCTTTACTTGCTACAACAGTTAGAACCGTCCACTATCAGGCCTTTTGTTTTAAATTTATTAACAAGCTGATACTTATCCTCCCACCTCTCAGATCTTCCTTATATTCCATTAATCATAGAGAACTTTTCCTCTGGAACTCCAAAATTGCAAAAAAAAAAATCAAAGAAATTGTTCTATATTCTGAGTAACATATATGGATACATGGCTTGTCTCCACTCTCTAAGTAGGAGATGCCTTTCAATCGACTTTCATTCTCGATAGGTTACTGGAAAGAAACACAGCCTCACAAGTTTTTCTAAAGCTACAATCCTAGATTGTCCAAAGAAACGACACGAGTCAGCTATTAATACCCGCGATCTTTCAACCCGATAACCATTAACCCGCAGGCACACATACACAAACAGAGAGAGAGTACTCGGAGAGGAACCGCTGATGGAATCGCTTGGTTGCGGCTCTGAATTGCTGGAACTTTAGCCTTAGGGTTAACAGGTCATGAGGGTTTATAAATATATATATATATATGATAAGTCACCTAGAGGGGGGTGAATAGGTGAACTTTTCTTTTTTCCTGTTTTCAATCAACTCACACAAACGATTAAGCGCAACAAGATAATAGAATGAGAAGAGGATACTGGAAATAAGTAAATAAGGAGACAGAGATTTTTATAGTGGTTGGGCGATGTGCTTAGTCCACTCTTAGTGATTGTTCCCTTGAACAATCACCGTTTCCACTATGATCCAATACTTACACAAGATTGGTTTATGAGGCCAACTCCTCTTTTACAATCACTCTTACCAATACACGCAGACCGGTAACCTAGCTTGATACACGCAGACCAAGCACTCAACTTCTCTTTGCAATCGATACACGCAGATCGATGCCACTCCTTGGTACACGCAAACCGGCTCGATGTAATAACTCACACACGAATCTCACTTTCCTCTTCTAATCGAGTCTTGCAACTAGTCCCAATGACTGTTGCAGGACATACTCAGTGTAACTGAACTATGAGAAAAAAACAATCGACACACATAAAAGGATTTTGAAAGAACCCCTAATTGAATCACAGTGGAAGGCTCTCTCTCTCACCAGGTGGATACGTGATGTGTGTGACTCTCTTCAAAGAGATTTTACAAGTGAAAGGCTTATTGCTCTAAAGAAAAGAACGTTGCAGTTGCAAGTGATAGCTGTACTGTTGAAGGATGGATGCTCTGTAAACTTCTTCACTTCTTTTGACGTATTCAATTTTTCGTGCCCTGTTCTTGGCCTTTTTGAATCCCTTTTAAAACAAACCTAGCTTCGTACCAGTTTGGTAGAAAGATCGTCAAAGGCTCTGATTGATCTTGTCGAGCTTTCCAAACCAGAGGCAGCGATTTCTTACCAAACATGGACCAACGGCTGTGAACTCAGAGGGAAAGACATAGCATCGAATTAGCACTGATTTTCTCAATCAAAATACTTCCATAAAAAGATAATTCAATATTTTGGAGAAGATACGATCAAACCGTTTGCGTTCGTTTACTAAATCCGATCTTGGGGCACCCGGATTTCTAGCCGGATTGCTAGCCGGATTTCTTTCCGGCTTTCTAGAAGGACTGCCGGACAGGATGCCGGACAGCCTTCCAGATGGCATATCTCTGTCCTGAGAAATTTCATCTTCTCCTGTACTCATGGGCATATGTTTGTATCACGTAAATCAAAACACGAGTTTCAACATAATGCATTTCGGTTGACATATTTTAGCATATTCATTTTGGGTCACTAAACATCATTCAAAAACCAGTTAGACTTTCAATCTCCCCCTTTTTGATGATGTCACCTCCTGGAATAGAAAATGAATACTTCAACTATATATAACATGTTTAAGGGAATGCGTTTGTTAGGCTAAGGAAATCAATATGAGATATACCCAAAGTTCATACAAGTGGTGTGGCATCCACATAATTAGCATAAGAAATAGAGAGACATTCATGCTCTACAATATAGTCAAAAGATGGTTAAGAAGACAAAATGTAAGCCTTGGGTAGATCTCTCGTCATTATATGCCTTTTCTCCCCCGGTGACATGGTCAAAAAGGAGTGAGCGCGGGGAACTAGGGGGGTGGAGAGGAGGAGCTAGGGGGTAGCGGTCGGGGGGCTAGGAGGCCAAGGAGGGAAGAAAGCTTGTCGTCCATACGGGTGATGGTTTGAGAGACTTCATGAAATTGTCCTTGAATAGCTTGAAACTGGGTTTGAGAGGTAAGATTGAGCTGGGTAAATTGATCCTCCAGTTGGTGAAAGTGTTGCTGTATGGTATCCTGAAACTGCCCAAACTGAGTTTCGAAGGCCACTTGCCGGTTGTACAAATCAGCAACGGAGTGAGTGGAGGTGGGAGGACTGCGGAAACGCCCAAAGCCTAAGGTGGAGGGCTCCCCCGGGGAAGGTGCACTGGGTGCAGGATGGTAGAAGGGGAAACGTTTAGGGTGAGGAGGTGAAAGAGGGATGAGGATGTCGGAGAGGGAGAAAGAAATGAGGAGAGAAAAAACCGCGACTTGAGTTTTTAATGTACGCAGATCTGCGCAAGCCGGTCGACTTTCCGGTCGTCTGGCCGGGCTTCTGGAATGCCGGACAGAAAGCCGGACGCTTTGTTTAAAAAAAATACTGGGAGATGCATGATAAGATAACATGATATGGCCCTGATTACTACATGCTTAGAACTGATTACTACATGCTTAGAAGAGGTGAAAATTAAAAACAAGATGTGATGCACATTCATCATAAGAGCAGAAACCAGAAACCAGGTCTCAGACAGACCATTACTTACTGAATAGGAATTTCTCCAATTCCTAATTCCCGACGGAGCTTGATGAATTGATCTTCACCTAAGGGTTTGGTGAATAAATCTGCCAATTGATCGTTAGTACGAATATACTCCAGTTTAACAATATTATACGACACCTGTTCTCGAAGAAAATTGTGACGAATATCAATGTGCTTAGTTCTGGAGTGCATGACCGGGTTTTTTGAGAGATTAATCGCGCTTGTGTTGTCACATAGTATTGGAACTGTATCAATATCTTCCCCGTAGTCTGCCAGCACTTGCTTCATCCAAATAATTTGAGCGCATGAGCTCGCTGCAGCTATGTACTCGGCTTCAGCTGTGGACAGGGAAATAGAATTTTGTTTCTTGCTCATCCACGCCACGAGACAATTTCCTACTAGAAAACAATTTCCACTAGTGCTTTTTCTGTCTGTTTTGCTACCTGCGAAATCAGCATCAGTATAGGCAACAAGATTAAAGGTGGTTTCTCTAGGATACCATAATCCTAAATTTGGTGTCCCTTTGAGATATTTCAGGATATTCTTGACTGCGTGTAGATGTGATTCCTTTGGATTAGCCTGGAACCTTGCATAGATTCCTACACTTAAGAGAATATCTGGTCGACTAGCAGTGAGGTACAATAGTCCTCCGATCATACCTCGATAGAGTTTTTGATCAACATCCTTACCAGATTCATCTTTGTCAAGTTTGACGGCTTGTCCCATAGGAATTTTCTTTTCTTTGCACTCCCCCATGCCGTACCTCTTGAGGAGCTCTTTGGTATATTTGCTTTGATTGATAAAGGTGCCCTCAGTTGTTTGTTTTATTTGAAGACCTAGAAAGAACTTCAGTTCTCCAATCATACTCATCTCGAACTCATCCTGCATCAGCTTAGAAAATTCTTGGCAGAGTTTATCATCAGTAGACCCAAAAATAATGTCATCTACATATATTTGAACTAATAGGATATCATGATGATTTCTCTTAATGAATAGAGTTGTGTCAACATGTCCGCATGAGAAGCCATTTTGAATAAGATAGCCACTTAGGCGTTCATACCAAGCTCTAGGGGCTTGTTTTAATCCATACAAGGCTTTTGATAATTTGTACACGTGATCAGGGTAGTCAGTGTCAGTAAAGCCAGGTGGTTGTTTAACATAAACCTCTTCATTTACGTATCCATTTAGAAATGCACTTTTTACGTCCATTTGGTGAAGCATGAAATTTTTGTAACAGGCATAAGCAAGTAACATATGAATGGATTCCAGTCGAGCAATGGGGGCAAATGTCTCTTCATAATCTATTCCCTCTTCTTGGTTATATCCTTGAGCTACTAGCCTAGCTTTATTTTTGGTTATAGTCCCTTTATCATCTAGTTTGTTTTTAAAGACCCACTTAGTTCCAATGATAGGATGGTTTGTAGGTCGGGGGACTAAGTCCCAAACTTGATTTCGTTTAAACTGGTTTAGCTCTTCTTGCATAGCAAGCATCCATGACTCATCTTGTTCGGCTTGCTCGAAGTTTTTGGGTTCAATTTGAGATACGAAAGCCAAGTGTGAGCAAACATTTGCTTTTGACCGAGTAGTTATCCCGGATTGGGGATCCCCAATTATTTGGTCACTAGGGTGATCTGACATAACCTTGGGTTGTTTTTCTTGTTCTTCAATGATCTCATGCGAGACTAAAGGGAACATCTCGTCGTCATTGTCGTGTAGATTATGCACGGTAGGACTAACGTCATCAATCTCGTCAAAGGTGACATTTGCTGATTCTTCTACAACTAGTGTGCGTTTGTTAAAGACTCTATATGCACGACTAGATGTGGAGTATCCAGGAAATATACCAATGTCAGAGCGAGAGTCCAGTTTTCCTACATTATTATTAGTGTTTAGAATATAGCATTTGCATCCAAAGGCTTTGAAATACAATACATTTGGTTTTTTATCATACCATAGCTCATATGCAGTCTTATGAATGATAGCTCTAAGAAAAATACGGTTACCAATGTAGCAGGCGGTGTTCACTGCTTCTGCCCAGAAGTAGTTTGGTAGTTTATTTTCTTTGAGCATTGTTCTTGCCATTTCTTGGAGTGATCTGTTCTTTCTTTCTGCTACTCCATTCTGCTGTGGAGTCCTTGGAGCTGAAAATTGATGATGTATTCCATATTTGTCACAGTAAGCCTCAAATTCTGAGTAATCAAACTCCTTTCCGTGATCACTTCGGATTTTGCAAATCTCGTACCCCTGTTCTTTCTGGATTCTAATCACAATTTTCACAAACATATTAAATGCTTCATTCTTGTGAGTAATGAAGCTCACCCATGTATATCTCGAATAATCATCTACCATGGTAAGAAAGTATTTCTTTCCTCCAATACTAGAATGTAGAAAGTATTTCTTTCCTCCAATACTAGTAGTTCTTATTGGTCCAACTAAGTCCATATGAATTAGTTCTAAAAGGTTTTGTGGTAGAGACAACATTAATGGGTTTAAAGGATCTTTTAATTTGTTTGCCTAATTGACATGCTTCACAAACTCTGTCTTTTGAAAAGTTTAACTTAGGAATGCCTTTAACGAGATCTTTTTGAGATAGTAATTTTAGGAGTTTCATGTTAGCATGTCCAAGTCTTCTATGCCACAACCAGCTTTCACTTTCAAAGCTTGCGAGACATTTTACGTTATCTTTTGTGATATCACGCATGTTAACAATATAGGTGTTGTTTGCCCGTCTTCCAGTAAAGATAACTTCGTCAGTGGTTTTATCTTGAACAACACAATAATGTGTATCAACTATTACTCGATTTCCTTTATCACATAGTTGACTTATGCTAAGTTGGCTATGTTTTAAACCATCAACCAGATATACATCTTTAATGCACGAGGAGTTTGGGTTACCGATAATACCTTTTCCTATGATCTCACCTTTGCTATCATCGCCGAACGTAACAGTTCCACTCTTATGTTGACTGAGAGATGTAAACCTTTCCTTTTCACCAGTCATGTGCCGGGAACATCCACTGTCTAGATACCACATAGGATCATGAGTCTTTGCCTGTAATCCCATGATTCCTGCAAAAAGACATCTTACTTTTGGTACCCATTGCCATTTGGGTCCTGACCTGTTAGCTTTCCTTTTAGGACAATTTGTTCGAATATGACCCAGTGTAGAGCAATAATAGCACCTAGCATTTGAGAGGAACTTTCCAGGTACGAAATAATCTGACAGTGTTTCTTTACTTAAGGTATTTTTAATTAAAGCATTCGACCTTGCAGACGCAATAAAGCCAATTCCGGATCGATTCCCAAAGTTTACTTGCTTTCCCATTAGTGTGCTTAAGTTCTTTGACCCTCCAACGAATCTTTCTAATTCATCCTCTTTTTGTTTTAAAGAAGTTTCAAGAGACATGATTCCCCTTTTTAAAGTGGTGACTTCTGTTTCCAACAACACAATCTTTTTCTTAAGGGCAATATTCTTTTGAACAAATTTTTTTGATTCATTATAAAGTTCATCATACGCATCTTGTATGTCAATATTATCCAAATCATCATCAGCATTATCAAAATCTTCTAAGTCATCTATGGATGCAATAAATCCGAAATCACTCACCTCGGAGTCAGAGAAGTCTGACTCATTGTCATCCCATGTTGCTAACGCTTTCTTTCCTTTTTGCTTTATCCGGCAGTTGGCTGCTATATGACCAATTTTATTGCAGTTGAAGCATTTTCTTTCTTCTCCTTTGTTGGTGAATTTTGAGTCCCCTCTTCTTCCTTCTCTACTTCTCCTCACTAGTCTTTGGAATTTATTTGTAAGTAGAGCCATCTCCTCATCATCGTCATCTCCTTCTTCTTCCTTAGTTGAGGCTTGTAGTGCTATGCCCTTTTTCGGTTTTGTTGCTTCTTCCTCTTCTTCCTCTTCTGCTCTTAACACAATTTCGTGGGTGACAAGTGACCCAATCAATGTGTCTATTGTCATTTTTCTTAGATCTTTGGCCTCCTCAATCGCAGTGACCTTTGGTCTCCACTCCTTTGGCAATCCCTGCAATACCTTTCTCACAATTTCCACAGTAGGAGTTTCTCGCCCAAGCGAGCTTAGTGCATTAATAATATCCGTAAGACGTGTAAACATTTGAATAATTGTTTCTCCCTGTTTCATTTTGAACATTTCGTATTTGTGAACAAGAGTACTAATTTTGGAATCTTTTACTTGATTGTTTCCTTCATAGGTGATCTCCAGAGTTTTCCAAATTTCTTTAGCAGTTTTAAGGATTGATATTCTATTATACTCTTCTGGACCGAGAGCACAATAAAGGGCATTCATAGCTTTGGAGTTTAGAGTATACCTTTATTTTTCTTCCCTCGTCCAAGTTGATCTTGGTTTTACCTTTGTTTCTCCTTCATCATTGATTATAGTGGGTAGCTTGTAACCCTCCTCCACGATACTCCATAGGTCGAAGTCCATTGAGTCAATGAATATACGCATCTTGTTTTTCCAGTAAGCGTAATTATTCCCATTGAAAAACAGTGGTCTGTTTACAGTGCCTCCTTCAATTTGCATCGGGTTTGTGGCTGCCATAGGATCTCCTTCCGGTTGTTACGCCGCTTCTTGAAGGTGCCAAGCTTTGATACCAATTGATAAGTCACCTAGAGGGGGGTGAATAGGTGAACTTTCCTTTTTTCCTGTTTTCAATCAACTCACACAAACGATTAAGCGCAACAAGATAATAGAATGAGAAGAGGATACTGGAAATAAGTAAATAAGGAGACAGAGATTGTTATAGTGGTTGGGCGATGTGCTTAGTCCACTCTTAGTGATTGTTCCCTTGAACAATCACAGTTTCCACTATGATCCAATACTTACACAAGATTGGTTTATGAGGCCAACTCCTCTTTTACAATCACTCTTACCAATACACGCAAACCGGTAACCTAGCTTGATACACGCAGACCAAGCACTCAACTTCTCTTTGCAATCGATACACGCAGATTGATGCCACTCCTTGGTACACGCAGACCGGCTCGATGTAATAACTCACACACGAATCTCACTTTCCTCCTCTAATCGAGTCTTGCAACTAGTCCCAATGACTGTTGCAAGACATACTCAGTGTAACTGAACTATGAGAAAAAAACAATCGACACACACAAAAGGATTTTGAAAGAACCCCTAATTGAATCACAGTGGAAGGCTCTCTCTCCCACCAGGTGGATACGTGATGTGTGTGACTCTCTTCAAAGAGATTTTACAAGTGAAAGGCTTATTGCTCTGAAGAAAAGAACGTTGCAGTTGCAAGTGATAGCTGTACTGTTGAAGGATGGATGCTCTGTAAACTTCTTCACTTCTTTTGACGTATTCAATTTTTCGTGCCCTGTTCTTGGCCTTTTTGAATCCCTTTTAAAACAAACCTAGCTTCATACCAGTTTGGTAGAAAGATCGTCAAAGGCTCTGATTGATCTTGTCGAGCTTTCCAAACCAGAGGCAGCGATTTCTTACCAAACATGGACCAACGGCTGTGAACTCAGAGGGAAAGACATAGCATCGAATTAGCACTGATTTTCTCAATCAAAATACTTCCATAAAAAGATAATTCAATATTTTGGAGAAGATACGATCAAACCGTTTGCGTTCGTTTACTAAATCCGATCTTGGGGCACCCGGATTTCTAGCCGGATTGCTAGCCGGATTTCTTTCCGGCTTTCTAGAAGGACTGCCGGACAGGATGTCGGACAGCCTTCCAGATGGCATATCTTTGTCCTGAGAAATTTCATCTTCTCCTGTACTCATGGGCATATGTTTGTATCACGTAAATCAAAACACGAGTTTCAACATAATGCATTTCGGTTGACATATTTTAGCATATTCAATTTGGGTCACTAAACATCATTCAAAAACCAGTTAGACTTTCAATATATATATAGAGTCCCTTTAGGATCCTTTATTTTGCTACGGTGTGGACCTCCTATTTTTTGACCAAATTTTGATAATTTGAACCGTTCAATGTGTTTAAAATATGTTTTTAAGGGTACCCGCAAGAAATCGGCTCAAAATAATATCGAGAAGGGCTTGATCTAAATAATTTTTGATAAATGCTGACAGAAACAGTTTTATGAAAAATTGAATGAATCAAGTCTTTTCGGATATTATTTTGAGCTGATTTCTTGCGGGTACCCTTAAAAACATGTTTTAAACACATTGAACGGTTCGGATCATCAAAATTTGGTCAGAAAATAGGAGGTCCACACCGTAGTAAAATAAGGGATCCCTTATTAGAAGCTCACTCTATATACTCTATATATATGTACACATATATCAGGGCCGGCCAAGAGGAAGCCCACCAAACCACCGCCCAAAGCCCCCAAAATAGCCCAAAATGAGGGTCCCTTTCTATTCTGGTTGTTAAAAAAAAGGGCCCCAAATTTTTACCATAATTACTTTAGTCAATAGAAGTCCATTACAAAAAAAATGGCCCAATTTGATATTCTGGGCCAAATTATTAGATTTTAAAAAAATTTAGCTCCCAAACAAGTACAAAAATAGAAAGAAAACTGTTGTATTCTTAGTAATGAAACCTTCGAACAAGGTTTCTGACATTGATGATTCCCACTTTCAAATCTTCCATTCTTCTTCCGTTCTTTGAATCCTATTTTCAATTCCACTCAACCACTCCCGAAATCTGCTGTATTTGAAAATTGCAGCCGATAATCGACATTTGGCAGTCCATAGTCGGTAGTCGGTATTCAGTGCATATTCTACTCGAAAATCGCAAGGTTTGAAATCATGTTTTTCTTATCTGAAATCACAGTTGACGGTTCTTCACGATCCAAGTTCTGTTGTAAAGGGCCTTAAGACCTAGTGGCCTACTGGTACCTCTCTCTCTCTCTCTCTCTCTCTCTCTCTCTCTTCTCTTTGTATGTGTGTACATCATAGATTAAAATTTTATAATAAGTATTCTGATCCCAAAATTGAACCTATGTGGATGCTGAGTTGCGGGCTATGTGGATGTGATTCCTACGAACTATGTGATTCCAAAACTAATACTACTAGTGTAATTCGAACCATGTGATTAATGTGAACTATGTGATATCAAAAAGTATATTATTTTGCCCCTTTTGTGATGATGTTAATACTAATAGTCTAATAGTTTAATAGATAATGTTAAGTTTAATGGTTTTGCCCTGCCTCTTTGTGCATATTAGTAATAGACAATGTTAGTTTTACAGAGAGTAATGCCGGAAAAAAAGGCCAAAAAAAACTTAAACTGAACATAAACATCTAAAAAAGCTTAATGTTCAGGTCTGAAAATAAAATAAAAATAGTAATGTTCAGGTCCAGAAGACTTGCCTGGCCCCCCAAAAAGCTCGGGGCCGGCCCTGACATATATATAGGCACACACATATTACTACAAAACGACGTTATTGTAAGTTCGAATTGATTCGGGGAACCGTTCGGTTCACAGAACGTTTCAATTATTCTAATAATTATAATTGAATCAAATCCGAACGGGTATTTATCTGTTTCTACCATATCTATACCCACGGAGGAAAACGATTACGATTTAGAAAAAATTAAACGTTTCAGTTCGAATAATCATCGGTTTAATCTAAATTGTCATCTCTATTTGGAGTCCCTATAGAGTCTAATTTTTTTATTTTTTATTTTTTTAATCTTTTTGGTGCTACGAAAAATTAAATAATATTAGTGTGTACTTAATGTTTACCTTTTTGGGTGTTCTAGTGAAGATAAATTAAAAGGACTAACTTTGACTAAGAAAATAATAAATTCACTAAAGATTATGATATTTTCAAATATATCGGAAAGGAAATTACAAATTTGAGATGTAAATCGAGAAATCATCTCATTTAGAGTGATTTTGCAGTTGAAATGGAACAGAATGAGATAAATTATCCTTTTAGATCCCGTTTATTAAATTTTTTCATAATTTGGGATTCGTAATGTGGTAGATTATAATGAGATTCGTAATACTAAGAGATTATTAAATCAGTATTATATGTTTGTTTGTACTTAAGATATGATTAATAATATATGATTGGTGTTTGTTTATAAAAGGAGGGTATAAGATTAAAATACATATTTTTCTTTTTTTGTCCAAAAGAATGAAAAATGAGGTACATGTCCAACAAAATGAAAATTGAGCAATCTCTTTACTTTATTTATCTTTTTTTTTTTACAATTTTTTGTCTTGCGTCATTTTTTTATGGTTATTGATTTGTTTCGACAAGAAATTTTAGAAAAGTATAAAATTATATTCAAAAAATTAAAAAAATTAGAAAAGACAAAGAAAAGTTCAAAATAGCATATGTGTTAACTTAGTTTCTGCTTTTAGTAAACTTTTTTTTAACTGTTTGAACATAATTTTATATTTTTTAGAGTTTTTTTCTTCGAGACGAACTAATAAAATTATAAAAAAATGACGCAAAAATAAAAAATACAAAAAAAATAGTTAATTTTGATAACAAATCAAGAACATGGAAAGTTTGGTGATTGTACACAAGGGAGGGAGGATTATGAGGGGCTCAATATTCTGACAATCAAGAACCTAATACCCCTATCTGTAGTAGTGGGCCTAGTCTGCTTTGGGCTAACCCCTCTTTGGTCCAACCTGGGCCAACAGAGCTTTCTTCTGGGCTGCAGGCCCGCGGTCGTGTCCTGCCTCTACCCACATCAATTGACCCACCACAAACCAACTCTACTGGTAAAGCTCTAGTTGACCAAGCTTTTCAAGAATCTATCTCACCAGCCCATATCAGTGCTAGATCCATCCCTAGACACGAGAAAAGTAAAGGTAAGAGGCGGCAGGTTAATGAAATCATGGGCACCTTCAGCCACTTGTTGAGGAGAGGAAAGATACCCAAGAGGAGGAAATTAAAGCAACCAATTTACAGGCCTGCTGCTGCAGCAATTGCCACGGCTTCATTATCCTCTAATTCAGTTTCTTCGAATGACATAAAAAACAGGAACAAAATTATTTTGCAAGAGGCACATCTTACCTGGGATCTCTGCAAAAGCCTTGGAATTTCCACTCAAGAAAAAGAAGCTGATGTTATCCAGAAGATAGCAGACATGGAAGCATTGGAGGGTGATATAGCTGAGCCTTTAGTGGCCCAAGAGGAGGCAGGGGAAGCTTGAAAGCTTTCTAGTCAAGTTAAGGTTTTGGGTTTTATCTCTTTGTTTATGATTTTAATTTCTTGGAATGTGAGAGGCCTGGGTCAGAAAGATAAAAGAATGAGAGTAAAAGAGTTTTTGAGGGGCAATAATGTCGACATTGTTTTCTTGCAAGAAACCAAAAAATCTTCTATTACTAGAGGGTGGGTAAAGTCAATATGGGGCAACGATTCGTTTGAATTCATGGAGGTTGATGCCTTAGGCTCTGCAGGGGGTCTACTGTGCATTTGGAATCCTGCATTCCTTCATCCATTTTCTTACCTGGCTTCGATAAACTTTATCATTTTGGAGGGCAAGATTGCTGGGGGCTTTAATTGTGTTTTTTCCTATGTGTATGCCTCTAATGAAGTATCTCTAAGGAGAGCTATGTGGAGGAGCTTGATCAACATCAAACCCCTGTTTCCTCACCCTTGGTGTCTGGGAGGGGATTTCAATAAGGTCACCAAGCTAGGAGAAAGATGAGGGAGTACTAGGAGGGAGAGGGGGATGGATGATCTCAATAACTTCATCCAGGCTATGGAAGTTATTGATCTACCCTTGCTTGGCAGAAGTTTTACATGGGCAGGAGCTAGTGAGACCTCTAGATGGAGCAGATTAGATAGATTTCTCCTTCAGCTAGAATGGTTGGAGCTGCTCAAACTTAAACAATGGGGGCTTAACAGAGTTGTATCTGATCATTGCCCTATAATCTTAAGGGAGGATGATAGGAATTGGGGACCAAAGCCGTTCAAGTTTTTCAACGCTTGGGGGTTTCATCATGACTTTTTTCACTTGGCAAGGAGGTCTGGGAGGGCCAAAATCATGGGGGTTGGGCTGGGTTTCAACTATTCCACCTTCTTCAAAACACTAAAGTCGTCCTAAAAAATTGGAGTCGAGATGAATTCTCCAATACAGAGACAGATTGATTGAGGTGGAGTCATCAATCTCTGCTCTGGACTTGAAATCCGAAGGGGAGCTATTACATGCAGCTGAGGTGGCCACTCTTCACAGCGCTAGAAAGGAATTTTGGCATCTTAGCAAGGTTTATGAATCCTTTTGGTTACAGAAATCTAGGCTTAATTGGAATCTAAAGGGAGACAAGAATACCAGATTCTTTCATATGGTAGCATCTCATAGGCATAGGTCAAACCTACTGGATTCCCTTCACTTGAGAGGAGGTGTGGCCAATGACCCCATCCTTATTAAGCAGGAGGTTATCTATCATTTAAGGAAGCATTCAAAGAGTCTTGGGTGATCAGACCGAAGTTGACCTTGTCAGCCCCATTTTTATTGGACCAGTCTGAAGTGGAATCCCTAATCCAGCCTTTTTCTGAAGAGGAAATTTGGAGGGAAATTAAGTTCAGTGATGGGAATAAGGCCCCGGGGCCCGATGGCTTCAACCTCTTTTTTTTTAAGAAATGTTGGTCCATTGTTAGAGACAAGAAGTTTCATTTTTTTCCAAGAATTCCACTCTAACGGGAGACTCCTTAAAAACCTCAACTCAGCTTTCATCTCTCTCATCCCTAAAGTGGACAACCCATCATCCCTTGGTCAATTTTGTGAGAACCCGACCCGTAATTTAAAGATTAAAGATTTAAAATTTTGGTTAATGGAATGGTAGGAGTATAAGCCGAAATTAATTATAGATTGAGGGACTTATTTGAGAATTATTATAATTTAGTTTAGCTTTTGAGATTAATACTAATTTGAGGGACCTATGATGTAATTAAACCTAGGTTGTAACCTAGATTTTGAGGAGTGCCTACACTAGAGTATTTTTACTTTGGTGGGTTACTTGTCATACGTTGGAGATTTTACCTCATGCATGGATGAAGTGGCAGCATCAGAAGATTTTGGGAAGGACACCTCATAGTTGTGGTGTCAATTTACCCAACTGTTCTAAATCATCTGATACCAAATGTTCCTCACGAATCTCATTTTACGTTAAGTCATTTGACTACTGATAGAGAAACTGAGATGGTCTGTAGAATGAGGCAAGGATAAGAAAGGGGCAGTACCATTGAAGAAGACAGTGGTAAGAGAAGAGGAGGAAGCCATAGCCAACCCTATTTGAAGATTGAAAGTTGAGATTGAGCAATAAAATGTATAAATTCGATCTTTGTTCTACTGAATTAGAACCCTAGAATGATGATTTTCAACTATTTTTGGGTTATTGAGGTACTATTAGAGATTATAGAATCAAAAATGGAGAAAAATAAGCTCTGGTTCGTCACTGAGCAGTGGCCGGTCGACCAGTCGACCATCCCCGGTCGAGCACCCACCCCGGTCAACCGCCCCCTGTAGCCAGTCAACCGGCAGAGGGATAAAATAAAAATTTGCTTAGTTTTTGATGTTTAACCTATCTAATGACTTGGATTTCTAGTTTATTATAATAAGAGGCATTTTGGGGAACCAAAATCAGTGGACACAAGATCCCGAGACCCTTAATAACTAATAGAATCGACCTCCGGTTGTCGCTGGTCAGTCCCCGGTTGACCGCCCCTGTTGTCCTGTCGATCGGATGTAGACCAGAATGGAATTTCATTTAGTTTTGGATGAATATCTTATGTTAGGCCTTATTTATCTAGCTTAACATTATAATAGGGACTTTAGGGAGATTTAATTAGCAAACCCGAGATTCCGAAACTCCCGATTAAGTCATGAGGTCAAGTAATTGAAAAATGACCATGTTTAGACCATGAGAGTTATAGCTTAAAAGCTACTTTGCACTTGGTGATAAGTTACTAAAATTTACGATTATCTAACTGTAGGAGATCAAATTGATGGTGAACGTTGATTGAAAGAGTTTTTACAACACTCGGTTAGAAAGGTGAGTTCAAGCATACGATGTTTACTTGTAAATCGTTTAAAGTATTCAAAGCATGTGTTATCCTCAATACATGAATTAAGAGATGTCTTGAGCATGTTTACAATTGAAAACTCGTGATTCTGATTTGCCATATAAAAACTAAGGAATATGGATGAAATACATGAATTAAATGTTCCAAACGGTACCCCGATCCGCTAGGGGATTAGAATATAGCGAGATGAGGAATTGGGTGGTTACCGTGGCCAATGCGGTTATGTGGTTGACGTCATACCAAGAATATATGAAAGGGGGTCGCTCCCACCTATGAATAATTGGCAGCCGTTGGACTATTAACCTTGAAAATGAAAACTTGGTATTTCATATTAAAAGAAGATGGAATTAATCGTTGCTTCTTATGGCTTTATCAATGATTCATGAGATGCCTTATTATACTGATACTGTTGCTTTTCGATAGAATTATATGGCAAACCTGTGAATAACGTATGTTTGAATTCACACTAGCATTGCTAATGGATGTTGTTATACAATATGTCAGGTCAACGTGAGCAAGGAAACCAACTTTAGAAGACTTTGGACTTGGTAGTTCTTTTTGGGATGTTCATAAGAACTTGTTATATATTGTAATGTACAGTTCGGATAGATAGTAACTCTTGTATCTTTTGAGCAGGCTGTATATGGGATTATGATGATATTTTGGGTTGTATGTTGATAGTTGTGCACGTTCCTTGTGCTTTGACAATGCTGTTAATATACTACTGTATGCTCAAAATCTTGAAGTTTTTGATACCTGTAATTTGATCATTCCATGGTAATTCGACTATCATTAGTAAGGCCTTAGTGATTTTTTACTCACTGGCCGGTCACTAACCCATCCTTTCCCGAATCGGGTCGTGACAAATTTAGACCCATCAGTCTCATTGGGAGCTCTTATAAAATACTATCAGAAGTTCTGGCTAAGAGACTAGCATTAGTCCTCCCTAAAATCATTGGCAAATTTCAGTCTGCCTTCGTTGGAGGCAAAGGCATCCAGGATAGTATCCTGATTGCAAATGAGGTCGTTCATTATTGGAAACAGAGAAGGAAGAGGGGCCTCCTAATTAAATTGGATTTTGAAAAGGCCTATGATAACCTAAACTGGAATTTTGTATTATCCATGATGGGAAATCTGGGTCTTCCTTGGAAGTGGATCTCATGGATGAAAGAATGCATTACCACAAGTTTATCTGTCCTAGTAAATGGGTCCCCTACGGCTCAATTTACCATGGCGAAAGGGTCAGACAAGGTGACCCTTTTTCTCCTTTTCTCTATATTATGGCAGCTAAAGGGTTGAGTGACATGCTTATTAAGGATAGAGAGCTCCAATTGATTACAGGTGCTTCGTTGGGCTCTTTTTTTGGTAACCTCACTCACCTCCAATTTGCGGATGATACGATCCTATTTTTTGAAGGGGAGATTGAGGAGGTGGTCACTCTAAAGAGGCTGTTGAGAAGTTTTGAGGTAATCTCTGGTCTAAGGATCAATTACCATAAATCTTCCATTTGTGCCATAGGCTGGGACGAAGACTTCGTATCACAGTGTGCTCAGATTTTCAGGTGTAAGAAGTCCTCCCTTCCGTTCAACTACCTAGGGTTGCCTTTGGGTGCAAGCCTAAGCAGGTGCAGTACTTGGAAGCCAATGGTTGAGAAGGTCAAGCGTAGATTGGCAGGGTAGAAAAGGAAGGTCCTATCCTTAGGGGGTAGATTAGTTCTGATCAAATCGGTCCTAAGTAGCTTGCCGGTTTACTACCTATCACTGTTCAAGATGCCCTCTAAAGTGTCTAAAGAGATTACTAAGATCCAAAGGAACTTCTTATTGGGTGGAGCAGAGGGGGAGAGGAAAATCAATCTAGTTAGTTGGAATAAGCTCACATCCAGGAAAGATAAAAGGGGTTTGGGCATTAGAGATGTCAAAACCATGAATTTAGGCCTACTCTTCAAATGGTGGTGGAATTCGCCCCTAATAAGGATTGCCTATGGAAACAAGTGATTTGCGACTCAAATAAAATTCCCCTGGACTCTTGGACGCCCAAGACAAGGGAGGCCATCTCGGGCTCTCCCGTTCGGAGAGGGATCTCTAATCTACAGAAATCGGAACCTCGTGCATTCACTATCTTCATGGACCATTTTGGCCTCTTAGTTGGAAACGGGGATAGGATCAGTTTTTGGGACGACCACTGGATCGAAAATGAGCAACCTCTTTCGAAGAGGTTTCCTAGGCTATTCAGGGTCTCGACTAGTAAAGAAGCTAAGTTATCTTCCATACTCAGGGCCACAAATTTGAGAATGGGGCTTACCAGTAGATGTAGGTTGTACTCTTGGGAGGAAGAAGACTTTTCCACTCTATCTGCAGTCTTGGACGGCCTCCAGCTTCGTAGGGTTGACGGAGAGGATGGCGTAGTTTGGAGAGGTGCTTCGAATACCCTCTACTCAGTCAAATCCTTTTGCCTTTTTCTAGGTAACCTAGAGCCTTGTAACCCGAACTTGGATCCTCCTAAGTGTGTGTGGTTTAAGGTGTGTGCTCCCAAAGTCCAGCTCTTTTCTTGGGCTTGGTGCGGAAGAGTGAAGTCAGGCGAAATGCTTCTTCTTAGAGGTATTATTCCCATAACCCAGGCCATGTACATCTTCTGCAACTCTGAGGTGGAATCCTAGTCTCACTTCCTTCTGCACTGCAAGTACCCTTGGGCGTTGTGGAGCAAAGTTGTTTCTTGGTGGGGAATTTCTTGGGTTGCCCCAAGTTCGATTGTTGAGCTTTTCCTCTGGTGGTCCAATTGGGGGAATTCACCTCACTTCAGTAAGGTTCTTAAAAGATTTTTGGCTCTCCGTTTCGGGTCTCCTACTGTGGTCAGTGTAGACAGCCAGGAACAATGCGCGTTTCAACGGAGTCTCGCCGCAGTGGGATAAGATTCTGGAGAACTTCAAGTATAGATGGATCATGGGGGTCGTTGCGCATCATGTCCACCTCAAGAGCTGTGTCAACCAAATCCTCTTCAACATGGAAGGATTTCTCCGGTCCTCTAATGGCTGAGTTCGATCTGTTCTAAAAGGATGTAGTGGGTGGAGTGAGTAATTGTAGGTCTTATTAAATCTCTAGTGGGGTTGGTGAGCCCCGATGGGTAGCCATGTAGTCCTTTCCATTCACGTGGGTTTGCCGGAAGCTTCGAGGTTGCCACGTTTTTCCATTTCACACTTGTATCTATGTTCTTTTTTTCATTTAATATACTTTCTTCCTTTTGCTTTTCAAAAAAAAAAAAAAAAGTTTACCTCTATTTCTGTTTTGTTTTTCGACCTGAAAATGAATCCCACCCTTTATTTTTGTCTTGAACAAGAATTGAAGATTTTTGCCCTGCTCCGTTTCATTTTTTTTAATAAAAATAATTAATTTATCTCATTTAAAAGTAAAAAATAAAAAATAAAAGTTTTTATTTATTTTGAAAATCTATCATTACATAAAATTAAAAAAAACTATAAACTCTCATATCATAACATAAAATTATAAATACTTATATCGAAATGTTTAAAGTAAAATAATATGTATTTAATAATTATTTTAAAACAATGCAAGAAATGGAGCGAATGTACTAAGACCCATTTTTGATTCGTTCCTTTTTTTTTTCAACTTTTGCCCTCAAATTCAACCCGATCCAAAAAAAAATTCAAAACTCGAATCTAAAGATGAAAGATCGGATCAGATCAGAAAATTTTTTTATCTTTTTTTTGTTGTTATTTATTATTTTGATGTTTATTATTTTTTTAAAACTTTTGTTAATTATTGATTTGTCTTGATAAAAAAATTTAAAATTTTAAGAAGTAAGAAATTATTACTGAAGACTTAAAAACATTATGATAAAAAAACAAAAATAATCTTAAACGGCAAACTTTTTGAATTATTTTTATGATTTCTCAATTGTTTAAGAACTTCATCATATTTTTTTTATTCTTTTAAAACTTCTCATCAAGATAAGTTAATAATTTATGAAAAATTAACGTAAAATCACTAATGCTATAATTTTTTTAATAATACTATACGCATCTGTCAGGTTGACCCTGATTTACTGCTAAACGAATCTGGCTCAACTATATGGGTATAGTTTTGGCTTGGACTCATGAAGTGTCTCTTGGATTGTGCAAGGAGTACTATGAGTCATGGGTTTGGTCGCAGCTCAACCCCACCTGTGAAGATGTCGACCTATTGGGCTTGATAAACTATAGGCACATACTTGATCCAGACCCATGAAGTGCGCCATTGGACTAGACAGGAGGCACTATGTGTCATGGGCACGTTTTGGACTCGGTTCGGCCTACTGAAAATACTGAAGATGTCAACATTGGGCTCGATTTGTCACCTAGGCCAATGTCAACTCAGTTTGGCCCAAAGTTTCATTTCGGCTCGGTCCTCCACAATAATAAGGAAATAGTTCAAGTCTTCGATTATCTTTCGATCAGGTTGATGCCTGAATCCAATCCAAATACGTTTGTATAGTGGTCCAATGTCCTCTAATTTCGGCCTACTATCGTACATCTCTCACTCATAAATATGTAAGCAAACATAAAAAATAAAAAAATATATAAATATAAATATAAAAAATATAATTAAAAATTCTAATTCTCGCATTTTTGTTGTTTTAAGACCATATTTTATTTTAAGCTCAATACATATTTTTACATTTTCTTATTCCAAATATACCCTATTCTGAAATATCAAACATCAAATAATACTTACTATTTTCAACAAAAATTAGAAATTAATTTTCCGCCGATATTAATAGTTATTTATCATAATTCCACTCTCTTATACATGTACGGGCATAGAACCTTGGGGCCCAGCAAACCTTGGATAGAAATTGGAGGGTTGGCTAGGCCAAGGCAGTGGTGCCCAACCCATGATGGGTTAATCCCCCTTGATGTGAGTACACATAAAATGCTCATGCTAATAGAATACAAACGAAAATATGCGAAATTACGTACATGAAAATAAAATGCTATTGGGGATAATGTTTTGATTTATTTTTTACCTTTTCTGAATTTTTAAAATTTTAAACATATTAAATTTTAAACTAATAAAAACATGTAGTACTACACTTGATCTCTTAATCAAAATGTCTAAGAAAGTATGAATTACTTAGTCTTAGCTCATCTATTTTATACACCAACTTATCGTGCATTTTTCATCTATTTAGCAATGTGAGTTCAAACTTGTTACCAATAACACGTTCTTGTTTTAATCTTATCTATTGAATCAAAATCAGAATGAATCCTAACCATTCGTGGTTACAAAAAGTTAATATGCTTGTTCACATTTTCTAAAGGCCCCCTTATTTTATTACATAGATATGTATATACGAGTACGCATAAAATATGCTCGCGAACAGAATACGAACGAAAATATGCATGGGTAAATATTATATAAACTTTGATGTGTGAAAATTTTTAAATACATGATATTTAAATTAATTATTCAAAATTTTATATTATTTTTAAAAATACGAGTCCTTACATGTTTCATCCAAAATTCTAGTGAGCAAGGCCAATCGCATTATTTTAGTAACTGAGAAATTAAGAATTAAGCTAAAAATAATATTTGTATGAGCACAATTTCGATATCATGCTTATGTCTGTTTTCCATTTATTGTTTTCTTCCCCCTTGCTATGTAAGCTACAAGGAAAGTGATTAGAATATAACTTTCTATGATTATCATAATTAGATAAAACTCAATTTTGGTTTGATGATGAATAAAAGAACAGAAGATTGGCAAGTCTATGTGATTTTATGTAAGGATAAACAAAAATCCGGTGATATTATAAAGATTCCAGTGAATCACTAAAACATCCAGTGATAATCTCAGGATTCCAGTGAGAATTACTAAAATAGATTTCGTGGAAGTGATTTCACTAAAACAGTCACTAAAATAGATTTCAGGCATATTAATAAATTTTGTTGAATGTGTTTAAAATTTCGGTTAGTATGTTTTGGATTCCGGTGATATTCTCAAAATTCACTGGTAAATTATTCCTGATCTCTTTACTTTGATAAATTTCGTTTTTGCATTCTGCTGTTTCTAGCAGTTTTCAGTTGCTATAGTAGTTTATTTGCATCTTTCTCTCCAGCAGTTTATTGGTTTGCGTCTTTCTCTCTCTAGCAGTTTATTTGTTTTTTTCTTTTCTAGCAATTTTCAATTGCTATAACTGTATTTTCAGTGGTATTTGGGTTGTATGACATCAAACACGAACGCGAATTCGAGATACTATTCATTTGTCCAACTCTCGCTCAGGGCGGCTCCTGATAAGCCCTGCAAGTCTCCTGGTAAAGGCAATTCCGGGCGCGGGATAACAAATTTTTTTTAAATTTAGAAAAAATAATAAAAATATATCGAAAAATTATTATTAATACTAAATGGGCAACCTAACTGTGGAGTCGGGTTTTTAGACAACCCAAATATCGAGGCATGACACTACTCTTGCTCACTCCCTCTCCCTCTCTCAGCCCCTCTTGCTCGCTCAGTACCTCTCTGCGTCTCTCTTTTGTTTTGCGTCTCTTTTGTTCTACATCTCCATTTGCATGAGATGATTTCCTCTTCTCTTGATACCTGATTTTGTTGGTTTCTCTTACCTTTTCCTGCACCTTGTCCATCTCTGCCTCTATTTTCAAAAACCTCTCCCGTGGTAGCCTCTTCCTCTAGCTCTTCTTTATTCTCTTTGAATGTCAGTTGGATTGGAGAGCTGTACTTTAGAGAATTTGAAGACTCCTTTTTGTTGATCCTCTGTTCATGGATCTCAAAGGTGGCCATAAGTTCATCAATGACAATAGCATTAAAATCCTCAACTTCTTTAATGACGATGATGACGACATTTTCATACTTCGAGTTGAGGGATGGAAGTACTTTCTCAACACATCTTTCATTGTTTCAAAGTAGCATCGAATTTTATTAGCAATAGCCAGTGTTTGAGTAAAATACTGAGGAACTGACTTAAATTCAGTCATTCTTAATTGAATTGATTTTTGAAATCAACAATGAGAACTCTGGAGAATAGCCCATGCCTGCTTAAAGGTGGCAGCAACAGAAACTTTCTCTGGACTTAATTAATCAATGCGTTGATAAATCAAGTACAACGTTCTTTTATCTATCCTACCTGTTTCTTTGAGTCCTATCTTTTGAGCATTGGTATATTTATCTTCTTCTTCTTCTTCTTGGGACGCCAATTCAGTATAGCCTCACTCAGCCACATCCCACAAACCCTGAAAGCCAATTGAAACTTTTGTGTGTATGCTCTAAATTTTTATAATTTTCTTTAGATAGACAAGCAAATTGGGAAGTACAAAAATTATTTAGTGATTTATAGGCTTGGTTTTATAGGAGAGTATTTTTTGAGCAGAATTTTAAAAAAACATAGTCCGCAGTTGGACCCAGAAAGGTCAATTTTGATAGGAAACAACTTTTAAGAGCTGTCAGGAGTGTAGTTAAAAACCGTCACAATTTCAGGAATTAAACTGCACCAATCAAGCAGTTTAGGACTCGACTAGAATTAATGGAATGTAGCAGGAGACTGGCTATAATTAATTTTATAAGTACCCAATTTAATTCAAGGTACGTGTGCTGGAAGAATGAACGCAGCAGACATGTAAGTGTTGCTTGCTAATTACTGCTTTATTTTCTTGACGTGTGGAAAACGAGGCCCATCAAACCACCTCAATTTTGCATTATTGTTGACAAGGCTTGCAATATTAAAAAATTATGAACTGTTTTAATTTCACTAAAGAAAAGTTACGGAGCTTTATTTCTTTTCGGCTAAATGTTTGGGCGGCTATTTGAGTGGCATGATTTTTTTTTTAGTGGCCGAGATATTCGGCCAACTTTAAAATTACTTAATACCAACTAATTCTCGGGAGACCAATTTCACCATCCACTTGATCAATTCCTGATTCTGATCAGTTTTAAAACACAACAGAGAGAGCTTCAAAGACCAGATCAGTTTGCTAATACTCTGGTACGGCGGTAGCATTTGTGAGGAGATGAGAATCTCACACAAGAACCACTAGAGGTGTTTTAACAAATTCAATTAAAGAAACCCACAGTTTAAATGAATCAATACAAGAATTGAAATAACTTCAAATTCCACTCTTTCACTCTCTTTTGCTTCCCATGATTTTCAATACAAATAAACATATTCATAGGACTGTTTAACGGAGGCTATTTGGTGACCTACATCGTTGGTGGCCTTAAACCACCGTTGGACTAGTTGAAAGAATTACTCATCCTATCACCTACTTTGGAGGCTGCCTAAGGGGTCCTAATTGCTTGGTAATTAGATTTATTTTTTAAGTAACTTTGTGCGGGGCTAACTACGGGAAAATTAAGTTCCACTAAAAACGGAATCAAAATAAAACCACCATTTCAGTTGTCTAACAATTCGTACCAGCAACTTGTAATAAGATGAGAGGACATAAGTTTCTCCAAAGTGAGAAAATTTAACAAACTAGCGAAATAAGAGAGCTGAAGAAATGAAATTTTTTCAGTATCAGAAGCAGGTTTAAGTCTGAGTATGAACAAAAAGTCAAAGTGGGAAAGCAAACCCACCTCAATCACTAATGAAAAATGGCCCATAAAGACTGTCCATAACAGCAAATTGCATGTTCTCCGACGGTTTCCAGTGGCGTTTCCGTTGGTTTATGAACCAGTTGTTTATCTGTTTCTGGTCTAGGCCTGTTAACTCGGCCAAAGCAACCTTGTCAGCTTCCTGCATGACGAATAAAAACGTCTCATTGCAGATTCCAAACATGGTTAAGTAAATGCTAACACCATAAGAGAATGTCTCTGTGCACAGACAGTTGCACAACAACCTGACAAGTTGTTCGTTCAAACAGAAGGGTCATAAGAACATCTATACGGGAGTACTTAGAATTATCTGGTAAAATGTTCTAGTGTATAAAGCTTGGGTTAGTTTTTATCAAGCATTCCACAAGTTACTGAGCAGGTGGATGCTTCAATGGACCATCTAATAGAGTCGGACCAATGAAAATGGACAAAATACACAGAGGAACAAGTGGGTGCCCATTGCGCCACTAAACCTGTTGTAAAAAAGGTTCGGTTCTCTGCCTCTGTCACTCCCTCCCTACTAAAGCTGTCACCACAGTTGGCAACGGTTTTAACATCTGACATAAGTTTTTACGTAACGGGTACAATAGCCAGCTCCGTTGGAGCACTAGGATGAGTTTAACATCTGATGCATAATGCTTCCAATATGCACTAGGATGAGTTTAACATACTTGATGACCAAATTATGCGAATAAAAATTGTACTCTATATTTAAGAGATCCCCAGATTAAGTGATTGAAAGAAACTACTACCGTTGGGTATGGCCATTTGTAGTGACTTGTCCACCAATCAAGCAACATTTGCCTTGCTTCTCGGGGAAGTTTTCCTTTCTTCGTCTTTTTGGAGAATTCATGCTTCAGGGATGTAATATAGCCGCTGTATTTACGCAAGAGTTTATCCTTGAGCTCTCTATCTTCACTTGTCTGGTTACATTCCCGAGCCCCCGTGTCACCCACACTAAAATCATCCTCAGATGACCAAGCAGTTTCATCTGTTAACAATTTCAAGAAAAAGTTATGGGTTCCATTGCCAAATTTACTTTCAACACACCCAAAATTAACCAAACACTACAAAATCTTGAACACACCAACATGGATAACATTAATTGTACCTTTGAAATCGGTGTCAAGGCAACCAAAAACAACAAGAAGGAAAAGAAAGTCAAAGGCCAATCTTGATCACATGCTTGAAATAACAAGAATTGGAGGCAACGAAAGCAAGAGAATCAACACATACCCATTCATGGTCAATACAACGCCACTTATCCATGAATTACAAGGCGACCCCGCTATCTACAATCAAATAAGACATAGCAAACATTGTGTTTCCCTGTAAAGTGAAGTTTACAGCAAATCCTGACACTTTTCTTTTTTTACTTGGACATACATACAAACCATGACAGAAACGTGATTACAGAATCTCACAAAAAAAAAAAGAAGCAAATTGCAAAGAACTGTAGCTAACAGCAATGGAGACTTGGTAAAGATATATTTTGCACAGATATGTTTTACTCGGTGCATACTTTTTTGCTTCTTCTTCTATCTCACCTGTTACTTTCTTACAGTATTTGGACACAGTCAAGAAGAAGCAGTCAAAGTCCTATGTTTCAAGTCTATTGTCTCTCAGTATCCTTGAGGTTATTAAAACCACATAGACAAACTGCATTATTTAGGTCAACATTGGTCTCTAGTAAACACCATCCTATGGAACAGGACCAGAATTATAAATTGTGGTATTGAGATATGAACTGATGTCGTTTATACGGCCATTTACCATCAAATATTAAACAGTATCAGCTGATACGTAGGTAAATATCAGTATCAGTGGTCTAAAATCCCATTACCTAACCCTAGACAAAATACAAAGCAGTCAATATTGAGAGCCCTCACAAACTGATCTGGAAAATGCCATAAATCACTTCCAATATTTACAACGTTATTACCTCTAATAATATTAAGGACGTCCTCATATTCAGATATGGCTACCTATTTAATACGAACAAACATTAGCCCTCGCATTATGGTAGCATGCATACTTACTTGGTAAGAAAAACAACCTTCCTATTATTCTAACTTCTGAAAGATTTATGTTTATAATATATCTCTACGAGAAATTACTTTGGTGCTTTTATCACTAAGTGTATCCACAGAGACCATAAGATTTGGACAAACAATTACACAAAAGTAAAGGGCCATGGTGTTGGAAAATAAACTTAATTGAGGGCCATAGCGTTGAATGTGGGGTTTGGATAAATGTTATTAGGGAACAAGAGGGAGGATGAAAGTTATGGGGATTCAATCACAGTGCGTGAGCTGCTGCCAGAATGATGGTTTAGCTGTTTGATTTTTGTTATTTCATGCTGTGGCTGTGAGTATCTTGAATTATGTATACAATGTTTGTGTGTGCTTATGAAATTCGTGGGAATCCAAATTGAGAGTGTGTGTGAGAGAAAGAGAGAGAGAAAGAGAGAGAGAGAGAGAGAGTGTGTGTGTGAGAGAGAGAAGTGAGAGTGTATTCTGAATAAAATTCAGTGAGTGGTGTTTGTATTTATAGCATTCCCACCCAACAGAGGTATAAGAACAAGGTAAGGGTTCCATTTCCAGCCCAGATCGAGTGAAACCAGAGCCATGGTTGCGGTAGGTTTTGTTCAACAGGTTAGGGCTTAATCTTGTTCGAATAGCATAAAGTTTCAATGAGAGCTATGGGTTCTGAAGAAGAAAAACAGAGGATCGAAAAGTTTGGCGGGTCAGACTTTGCGTATTGAAAGACGCAGATAGAAGACTATCTATATCAGAATGATCCTTACCGGCCGTTGCTGGATAAAGAAAAAGGTCACAAGAAGACAAAAGAGTCCAACAAAGATTTGGGTGTTCTTGACAGAAAAGCGTTAGGGGTTATTCGCCTGTCCCTATCAAAGACAGTCACCCACAACATATTGAAGGAGAAAACGGCGGAGAATCTAATGAAAGCATTAAAAAAGATGAACAAGCAACCATCTGCTGCGAATAACGTATATCTTATGACAAAGCGTTTCAACCTGTCTATAGCAGAAGGGATTTACTTTATGTCACATCTCAGTGCGTTCAATACGATTGTTGATCAACTTACGTCTGTCAATATCATGTTTGATAATGAGGTCCAAACCTTGTTGATTCTGTCTCAGTTGCTAGAGAGCTAGCAGGGTATAGTTACTGCAGTCAGCAACTCGACTGTAAAAGAAAAATTGAAGCTGAGTGAGGTTGTTAGTTTGACTTTGACCGAGGAGGCCAGCAGGCATTCGATCGAAAGTTTAGGTTCAAGTTCAGGCACTTTAGGATTAACCCTAAGTTTTGAGCGGCAGAAGGGCAGAAACTAGAATAAGGGTGGTCAAAATCAGAATAGAAACAAGTCAAAATTGAAGGGCGACAAGGGAAATCAGGATAAATCTCAAGTTCGGCCCATTAAAGATGAATGTTAGAATTGTGTCCAGACAGACCATATGTCATAATTTGCAAAGCACCGAATAAGGATAAGGGTGAGCTGGAGGCTCATGTTTTGCACGATGCACTTATTCTTGCTATGAACAGCTACGCCAAGTCATGGGTGATTGATTCGGGTGCCTCGTTACACACCACTGCTAATAGGGAGGTTCTTCAGAACTATTTAGCAAGGGACTTTACGAAAGTATACTTGCATGATAACGAGCCATGTAGTATTGTGGGAAAAGGAGATGTTCAGATTACGACGCAGTGGTCCAGATGGTGTCTAAAAGATGTCAGAAATGTTTTGAATTTGAAGAGGAATATTGTTTTGGTCGGACAACTTGAAGTAGCAGGTTATACTTCTACGTTTACAAGGGAAACGTAGAGAGTCTCCAACGGCACCATGGTGGTAGCTAAAGCAAAAAAGTTGACACACTTTACTTGACCTCACATGGTAGCGACACACTTGCAGTTGCAGACGGCAAGGGGAGTTCAAATATGCGGTACAATAGACTGTAGCATATAAGTGAGGAGGGAATAAAGGTTCTGCAGTCGAAAGGGAAACTACCGGTTCAGAGTCAACGGATATTGACATCTGCAAGGATTGTATCTTCGGCAAGCAGAAATGGGTTAGTTTTCAAAAACGTTGCAGGCTCCCAGTGCTCAGAAGCTAGAACTTGTTCATACAGATGTTTCAGGTCTAGCAACAATGTCTTCTCATGGCGGTTCGTATTACTATGTTACCTTTGTCGACGATCACTCAAGGAAAGTATGCGTATACTTCATGAAACATAAGTCAAAAGTGTTCGAAGTCTTCAAGAAATGAAAGGCCATGGTTGAGACTAAAATAGATCTAAAGGTAAAAAGGTAGAGGTTCGACAATGGCTCAGAGTATGAGTTGGGGGAATTCAAGAAAACCTACGCTCTGAATGGAATTCGTTTAGAGAAGACACCTCTAAGGACTCCGCAGCTCAATGCGATTGCAAAAAGGATGGACTGAACTTCGATATAGCGTGCTAGAAGCATGCAGTTACACGCAGGGTTGCCTAAACAATTTTGGCCAAAAGGAGTCAACGCGGCAACATACGTTGATCAATCTTGGACCATCAATTTCGTTGAACTTTAGCATACCAGAGAATGCTTGGAGTGAAAAAGAGATCAATTTATCACATTTACATGTTTTTGGTTGTGTTTTCTATTTGCATATTAGCGATCATGGCAGGAATAAGCATGAGGCTAAGTCACAGAAGTGCATTTGAATATGGTAGAAATGATTTTGGTTATCGTTTTTTGGATAACAAGAACAGGAAAATAGTGAGAAGTAGAAACATTGTATTTAATGAAAATGTGGTGTACAAAGATAGGGACAACAAACTGAGCAGTGGGAGTAACACTTCGAATGAAGACACGTCCGAGTACTTTGGATCGAAAGATCTTCCACTTGACAATGGGGTTGAGCAACGTTCATGTCAAACAGACGAGAGAGTATTAGAGAGGACAGTTTCAGATGGGACAACTCCACAGATAGAATCTAGTTCAACGGTCAGACAGTCGAAGAGGTCACAACCAGAGCACCCAAGCCAAATCCAAAATGTATTCTTCGCTTGATTACTTGCTTTTGATAGATGATGGAGAACCAGAGTGCTACGATAAGGCTTTGCATGTTCCTGAGTCAGCTAAGTGAAAAAGTGCGAATCATGAAAATATGGAATCTCTTCATTCCAACGGTACTTAGTAGCTAGCGCAGCTTCCCGCAAGAAATAAAACCTTGCACAACAAATGCCTCTATCGACTTAAGCAAGAAAGTGATGACAAGAAAATTTATAAGGCAAGATTGTTTGTAAGATATTTTTGCCGGTTTTGAAGATTGCCACTATCCGAGTGGTGCTGAGTATGGTTGCTGCTGAAAATCTCAACCTTGAACAGTTAGATGTTAAAACTATTTTTCTTCATGGGGACTTGGATAAAGAAATCTACATGAAGCAACCTGTTGACTTCAATGTGAAAGGCAAGAAAGAGATGATGTGTAGACTCAAGAAGAGTCTGTATAGTTTGAAACAGGCTCCCAGACAATGGAACAGAAAGTTTGATGGTTTCATGTAGCGCGGTGGCTACACAAGGTGCAATGCAGATCACTGTTGTTATTTCAAGAGGTTTAAGTCTAACTACATTGTTTTATTACTCTACGTAGATGATATGCTTTTAGCAGGTTCCTGTGTTAAAAAGATCAATAGGTTGAAGCAACGGTTGGCAAAAAAGTTTGCTATGAAAGATTTGAGTGCAACAAAGCAGATACTTGGGATGAGAATCAGCAGGAATAGGACTCAGGGAACCTTTCAGTTAAGTCAAGAGGAATATATTAAGCGTGTTTTGGAGAGGTTCAACATGCAAAGCGCTAAGGCAGTTAGTACACCCTTCGGAAGTAATTTCAAACTTTCTCAAAGACAACCCAAGACAGATGTAGAGAATGAGTATATGGCTCAGCCGTTGGTAGCCTAATGTATGCGATGGTGAGTATAAGACCAGATATTACCCATGCACTGAGAGTTGTGAGCAGATTTGCTAGTAATCCAAGAAAACAGTATTGGGAAGCAGTAAAGTGGACCATGCGATACTTGAAGGGTTCCACTGATTTGTCACTTTATTTTGGGAGAGAAAAGCTGACAGTGAAAGGATAGGATGCAGATTTTGCCGGTTATCAGGATACGCGGCGAAGCACATGTTATGTCTATATGATTGGTTCAACAGCAGTGAGTTGGGTTTCACGTTTGCAGAAACTAATGACATTATCCACGACAGAAGCTGAATATATGACCGTGACTGAGGCTACAAAAGAGATGATTTGGTTGAATGGCTTCTTGGAAGAATTGGGTCTAAAGCAAGAGAACAACATTCTTTTCAATGATAGCCAGAGTGTTATTCACCTTGCCAAGAATCCAATGTTCCATGCCAAGACGAAGCACATTGATTTGAGGTACCATTTCATTTGTTCGCTTTTGGAGAATAGGGACCTATTGCTAGAGAAGATTTTAGGGAGCAAAAATCTAGCAGATATGTTGACCAAGTCAGTTACAGTTGAGAAATTGAAGTTCTGATCAACTTCAGTAGGTCTTCATGCTTGAGAAGATATTAGGTCTAGAGTCGCGTTGGTTGTTCGTTGATGCTTCGGTGATCTTCAAGTGGGAGATTGTTAGGATTGAAGACCAACCTCACTAGAATTCTTTTTATTAGCCCTTTTCTAATTATTGTTATAAAAGGATTAGCGTTAGATGCTTATATATATCTTTTGGATGTTTCCTAAAGAAAAATTAATTGATGCTTTGAGAGTGAGGAAAGAGAAAACATAGATCTCGGGAGAGATCGTGAGAAGACTTGTTCTGATTGATTTGAATCAATAGCGGATTGGTGTGGATCCCCTAGTTTTTCATCGCGTTGAAATTTTTCTCGTATATCTTGTGTCTCGTTCTTTTTTTTCTATTTTTCTACTACGCACGTTTGTTGATTTCATTTGGTAATTCATCGTTCTCACGATCCGTAGGAATGTTGTCGGATTGAACCTTGTTTGTTTAATTTCCTTCCAGATGGGAGGACCAAAGCCAAGGAAAATTATTTTTGGGATGATATTTGTGCGAGATATTAGAAGGTTTTTGGATTGTGTGGCGCGAGTAATTGGTTAAATCGCATTTATTTTACTCTAAATATAAATCATTTACAATATATTGTGTTTGTAAAGTTGTTGGAGCATTGTTAACCCCATGAATGGCGACCCATAATACATATTTTCAAAGCAAACTCCACGCTTGGACTGTGTTAATTATGAGTACCGAAATATTCAGATAAAGGCACTCCATGGGTCACAAGATTTGTGGGAGATTGTTGAGCAAAGTTATGAAGTACTAACAGAGGAGGATACAAAGTTGAGCACATATCAAACGACAATGCTCAAGGAGACAAGGAGAAAAGACAAGAAGGCACTGCACTTGATCTTTCAAGCTATTGATGATTCAAGCTTCGAGAAGATTTCTGCCGCTGTCACTTCAAAAAAACATGGAATATCCTTCGAAATGCAAATCGAGGGATCGAGAAGACAGTCAAAATTCGGCTGCAAATGTTGAGGGAAGAGTTCGAATCTTTGAAGATGGATGTGAAGTCAATTTCTATGTATTTTACAAAGACATTGACCATTGTGAACTAGCTGAAATGGTATGGAGACAAGATTAAAGATATTTGAGTTGTAGAGAAGATAATTTGATTGTTGGATCCGAAGTTTGACCTTGTCATTGTCGCTATTGAGGAATCTAAAGACCTCAACATCAGGACCGTAGATAAGTTGACGGCTATGATGGAGATCCACGACCAGAGAATGAACAGGATGACCTCTTCAAATGCTCAAGAGTAGGCACTACAGGCGAAGATGACATTCAGGCAAAAAGTGACAAAGCAGGGTGAGACTTCACATCAAGAAAAAGGCCTTGGATGTGGTTAGTTCAGAGGTCAAGGTAGCAACGGTCCGAACAGAGGCAAAGAGGATCCGATGAGTTTGCTGAGAGAGGGAGAGGCAGAAACAGATGTAGACGAGGTAGAGGCAGAGCTAGGGGTAACGACAAGAGTCAGTTGCAATGTTATACTCGCAACCTATGAAGCAGGGCTACACAAAACTAGTCACGTACGATCGGATACTTCTCTGATACTGATACTCACCCGATACACCTCGATACGTATCGGATACGCCAAATAAGTATCCAACATTAAAATTAAATTATTTTAATTTCAAATACTTTCGGATACTCGGTTGAATACTTCTAAGATACGGCCGGATACTTTAGGGATACGACAAGAGATGCATTTGATTCGCTTGAGAGTGCCGCTATATTTGAAGTTGCTAGTTTCTTCCTTAATCGGCTAAATATAGAAGTCGTGATGTTCTCCGATGACGGCAAAAGGGATACAATTGAATATTGAAGTTGATATGGGTAAAACATAATCGAAATTATCACTTCTTGGTTTAGACTTTTGTCGTTTTCTTTCTATTTTGAATGATTTTTGAAAATTAACTTATCCTAAATGATTGGTATAATGTTATTCGCAATTCAACTACTCTTCTAGTTCTTTTGACTCATTTTTATGCATAGTACATAACCTATAATTATAAAAAAATAGATTAATTTGTATAGCCGTATTACCTACGTATCCGTATTAGAGATGACAGTGGGACGGATCAGGAACAGAGAGTGTTGTCCCCACCTCCGATCCCCGAATCCATATCCGAACTCTATCCCCACCCGAATCTCCGAACGGTGACTAGTTTTGCCCTCCACCCCGCCCCAAATAGGGAACGGATATCTCAAAACGAAGATCGGATATCCAAAAATAAATAAAAAACTAATATTTTGAATTTTTTAAAAAATTAAATTAGAAACTATGAGTATATGACTTTAAAAAAATTTGGAACTATAAAAAAATAAAATCAAACAATATTAAATGCAAGAGTTCTAAACAATAGTTAACATAGTCATAAACAATAACCATCATACCTAGTCAACAAAAAAAATACAAGAGTTCATAAACTAAAACAGGAGTTATGAGTAATCAAGATGAATAAATGGCAAATTATATCCCAAATAGAGACTATTTATGTGAAAAATCATCCTCACAAAATTACAACAGCAACAAAGAAAATTATACTGTATTGCATCAAGAGAAATCAAGAACTATCATCTACATTGCAAAAAAAATCGACAAAAAAATACTACACAATATAGTTTTGCCTCAAAGTGTTACAATGTAGAATATACTTTTATCAACAGAAAAATAAAAAACCTAAAATTAACAAATCCTAAATCCCTAATATATTTTTAACTAAGGGTTAACAGAACGGAACGGGACGGGGCGGGGCGGGGCGGGGATGAAGGCAGGAATTAGGGCAGGGATACATGGACCCGCATCCTACCCGTTCCCCGAATTGTTTTAAAATGTATTTCCCAAATCCGATCTGATCCCCGAAAAAATCCCCGAATCCCCGATCCGCTCGGGGCGGGGATCGGAGCGAGGCGGATCTGATCGGACGAGATTGCTATCCCTAATCCGTATCCTATTTTTTTAGATTTTGCCGTACCGCCATATCCGTATCTCGTATCAGTATTCGTGCTTCCTAACTTGCAACGAATACAGCCACTACAACAAAGAGTGTACTGCATACGTGCATTGCTACGACTGTGGTAAGTATGGCCACTATAGTTATGATTGCATAGAGGATGACACTTGTGAAGAAGTGGAAGAACATGTCAATCTTGCAGAGAAGGTTCAAACCGCAATAGTTCAAGCAGAAGTTGTTGCTGTGAAAGAAGAGAAGAGAAGTATTTTGTGAAGAGAATCAAGCTTAAGAAGGATGTTGGAAAATAAGCTTGACTGAGGGTCATTGGATGATGTGGGGTTTGGATAACTGTTATTAGGGAACAAGAGGGAGGGTGAAATTTATGGGGGTTCAATCAATGTGCGTGAGCTGCTGCCAAAAGGATGGTTGAGCTATTTGTTTTTTGTTATTTTATGGTGTGGTTGTGAGTGTTATGAATTCTGTATAACTAAGTGTTTGTGTGTGCTTATGAAATTCGTGGGAATCTGAATTCTAAGAGAGAGATGGACTAGTGCATGTATCAGTGTGAGAAGTGAGAGTGTTTGTATTCTGAACAAAATTAAGTGAGTTGTGTTTATACGAGAACTCTTGAGTGTTTTTGTTGTATTTATCGCATTCCCACCCAACACATAGAACTGTTGTGAGCTATATCTCTCCCACTAACAAAAATTCATTGCTAGAAACACAACACCAAAATTAAGCAATCACACAAGAAAGCAAAAAATACCAATGGAAAACAATAAAAGCTATACTCCATTGCCTTCAAATTAAAACTGGATAAACAGATAACAGATACACTATAAAAGTAGGCCTTCTACAACTAGCCTACCCAAAAAAATGCCTCAAGTATGACCTACTCTTTGAAGTTTGAAATCCACTTTTTAGTGCATAAATAAGTATCACTTTATTAGTCTCCATATCCAAGGCTGCCATACAAAAGCAAATGTCATAATCTCCAAATAGAACGAGTAGAAACAGTACATAATAGAGCACTCTCTTTCAACATGATAAATAATTTAACCTGATACCATACTATATTTGTGATCTTGTGTATAGATAATATAAAACAAATTTCCTCTGACAAACTTTATCTGCACCAAGTACAGGAGTCTATGAGTTAAAAGATTACTTCTATTGGGCATGCACCTACCAAATCTCAAAACCAGGAGATAACAAGAAAAAAACAAATTGTGAATGAAGTACTGGATGTCAATGGAAGACATGTTCCAACACCAACACATGCAAATACAACATTTTCGAATCCTGGCTCGTGGTATTCGACTCTGCTCTACACGTGTTTGCTGTTAGACTTCTTGTTTGGGAATCTACTTCGATGCTGATGAACGTGTTTATGGAGAAAAGGGGTTTGCTTTCAGTTCAGGTGTACCTTTATACACTTGAAACTATAAACAATTTCCAATCAGTACTGTTCCTGACAAAAACAAATATTTCTAGTGCTTCTTTTCCAGTTTGGATGGCAGCAAATTGATCCATTCATGAGAACCTTCCCCAGGAATAATAGTTTTTGTCTCCCACCCACCACATGCACAAGCTACAACTCATAATTTAATGGGAAGTTATAAACTACAATACTGCATTAAGTTACACGAGCAGACATTCTTGAAGACAATTCCCACCACAAATGTTAAACAAATCAGTCCAAGTACAGCAAGTGCTGAAAAGGGCCCGACTTTGTTATATATAATGTTTATTCTCTCTGTAGTTCATGCATTTGCATCACTCACAAAGCAAAATATAAAACTAAAAGAAAAAACAAGAAAAAGGAGCAACATTTAGTGAGGTGGAACATGAGAAATTACAAACTTCATCCAATATTGATTTTGGGAATAAAATTACCAATACACCTACTTTTCTACTCTTAAGTTATTCGTTTCACCTATCAAGACTATTTCATGTACATTGAACGATATAGCTTTATCATGCGGACAGAAACTTCATCCACAAAAGGACCTGATACAAGATCGTACAGCCTTTTATTAAAACTTGACTATATACATGCAATAAAAGAACAGATAAAAACAAAATGTTATAGAAGAACATAAATTGATGAAAAACAATCAATTTTGTTATTCAATCTGACAAAAAAAATATTACTGGAAATCTCGTCAGTGTTCTTCCTGCCCGAGGCACAATTTCCACAAGTTACAGTTACATGGACTCTGCTACTTCTCCACAGCACCTGTGTCTTGCGGATATAACAAGGGTAGGGATGTGGGATATGTGTGCCACCCTGGCCAATTTAATTTTGGACACTTTGATTCTATAATATTTACGATAGTTGAAGAAAAAGAAGCACATTAACTGGAAAAAATATATATGTATTTCAACCCTTTCACGTGGATGGGAAATCAAAATTTACTATTGGTTCATTATCCATATGTTTTCAAGTAAGTTTCAAAAGGATTTGCATCAGCTTCTCGACATGTATCTTCTTATGACGGTTGGACACAGCTCACAAGATACTAGTACCCATGAGGTGACTCGTGCGGTCTAACAATTGCTAATCCAAACAACATATCAACCAGTAGAGTTGAAGTGAAAATATATCTAGAAGCATGCCCAATGAGTTCCCATCTATGAAGTACACTACAGGTACAACAATAAAAACTTAAAAATGAGGGTATTGGTAAGGCTGGGGTACGTCTTTAATTTTTGAAACTATTAAATAATGTTAAACCTCTAGCGCTCATCTAAGAATACTATATATATCAAAAATAAAAACAAATCTAAGAATACTTCATCTTGATTCAAGTAATGTTAAACCTCTAGCGCTCATCCACCCTCTTAGGCACACAGTTTGATCTATTTTTTCCCAAAATATTTATGCAAATGTGCCTAATTTTATACTAGAACTCATATTCTCTACTTGAATTTGGTAGTTCAAAAAATTTCTCATCTTTTATTCATAATAAACAATTTTTCTATCTTTTTTTATATTTTCCTAACGTAACTCCAAAAAGAAACATGTTATTCCTTACCCATGTCCCGCTTTATTTATTAAAATTCTCAAATACTCAATGCCTTTTTTTGGATACTTCAATATTTTGCAAAATAGAAAATAACGACAAGTAAGAAAATAGAAACTCAAAATTGGAAGTAGAAGAAAAAAAGCATTGATTCTTCACATTAAGCATCTAGACCATAAGAAAAAAACCAATAGTACCGGAGCGGTACCCATAGAAGTGCCCATCTCGTACCAATGTCGTACCAATAATATACCCAAAAATCAAAACATACCCAATCTGTTTTTGGCATACCGGGTACGTATTTTGCTGTATCGGGGCCGTTCTCTTAACACACTATTACCCGGTACACGTATGGCAATATTTTCGGAGCACACGTGTTTCATAGGTTCCCATGAATAGGGTATTGAAGAGAGATTTGGCATAAAACTAACTTTCGGCATTATTTGAACGAAATGGTTGCCCTCGAATTCGATCTAACAACTTCACAACTGGTAGAATCTGATTGTTGTAACAATCAATCAGTGAACTCCCTAGATGAATAGGTATCTACATAAATGGAAACAGAAAGGAGTCTATCATCCTCACAGTCTAGATATTAGTAGACTCACAGTACAGCAATTAGGGAGATAGTAGCCAAATAAATTGTAACAGGAAATTTAAAAGAGGGGATATCTTTAAGAGTTTTTAGCTGAAGCTTTGATGGATAAAGAAACTTGTGCTGATCTAAGCTACGTCTATGGCATTATAATGGCACTGTTCCTACTACGAGTAATTAAATTTCCAGGAAAGGTAACTGATCATTAGAAGGTCATACACGTTTGATGATTTGAAAGAAAGCTGATTGGAAGGTCCAAACACTTCATAAGAAAACTTTCCAACCTCTTTCCTCAAGCCAAAATGTTGAAGTGTAGCTCATGTTGTTGCATGTCAAATTATGCTACCTATGATGATAAGAGTTTTCTCTTCAGAGTTAACTGATTTGGCTTCATGTTTTTACGGGATTAAGTTCTCATTTGCGGGTCAATAATGTATTTGGGCTAAATTATTCAGACGGCAGCCAACAATAATAAATGTGGATATTCATTTTTACCCTCAATTGAAAGCATGATGCTGATGCTTTAGGGTTACAAGCCAACATGAGGGGCATTTCTGTCATTCTATGTCTATTTCCCTCCCAAGACGAACAAAACCAAGCATTTAATGCATTCAACACACATCTTAAATAATTTAGCCCAAGCGTGCTGGACTAAATTGAGTTCTAATAATCCAATAAGACAATAATAGCGTCAAGCCAAATAGGGTCTTAGTCATCTATCAACATGTACCTTCAGAACAAACAACTGAAAAGTAGAAAGCAAGCTAAGTTTTGTTACTATATAACTCTATACAAGAGTCAATTTTGTGAAGAAATTCATTTCAGAATTATATAGCTATTCGTGAACCCCTCAACCAAAGTAATAAGCTCATTTGTGACACGTGTTTTCAAATCCACTAGTCTATTATCTCATAGTTTTATTTAAAAAAAAAGGTGCACAACATGCAAAAAAGCGTTAGTACTACATTCATTCTGTGGAGTATGGATCCATCTACTGTAAATGCAGTGCTGTCAAGACATTCTATGCATTTTCTTGTCGAAGAAAATTATGAATATCATTTCTCTTTCAAAAAGAATAACTTGCACATCATTCCTTGGAAGACTAATATTTATGGTGGTTGCATTCAAAGGTATCAATTCATGGGCTGAGATGTGTTGTGCCCCAACATATTTTCAAATTAAACTATTGTATGTGTAAATAGTTCGATATAAACAAGATATTGTTAGATTGCTACCTACCAACTCATTCAAAAGTTTAAACTGTTAAAAAGAGTGATAACATTATTAATTATATTCTCAACACATCTCCTTGGGTGTAGCCAATTTATACTCTATAAACGAGCTAAACACATGCAAACATTTTAATCACCAGGTAAAGATATAGATTAAAATAAAGGATCTATTACCTAAACACATGCAAACATTTTAATCACCAGGTAAATAAATAGATTAAAATACTGGATCTAGTACCTATTTTGATACTATATTAAATTGTTAGCCACCAACTCATCTAAAAACTAACGCCTTAAGGGATAAATTAAAATTATTATTAATATTCCCAACAGAAATTTTAGTAACTAAAATTATAAAGTAAATTCAGTTTGGTCTTTAATTCAAATATTTTAGCTTGATCTCGAAACAATTTCTCCTAATTGTTTCACACAACATAATCTAATACAAGTATTGCTGGTATTTTAGTAGCTAAAAGAAAACTTCGGAATAATTTACAATGTGTCAAATAAAAGAAAACAATATACAATAATAAATTTGCATACTTATCACTGAAAATTAATAATTTTGAAGTAAAAAGTTAAATTTTTAAATCAATTACCTATGGATATTCGATTGAACTTTTTTTTTTTTTGAAATCCTAAAAAATTGATCTGTAAAAATAAATAATTTCAATTATCAAAGTGAGATCTCGAATTAATTCTATACAGCTGAGGGTGCCCGTGAACAAAACTAGACTCCTCCTTAAGTCATAGAAAAGTCGTTTCCCAACATGTGCGTATTCTTTATTCTACTGTTTTCATCTGAGAGTTTGTATGGTAGTCCCCAAATATACAACTCTCTCTCTCTCTCACTAACCAGTAACAAATTTTCTCTGACCACCACGACTGTTCTTCAAGCTAACATATAAGTTTGTTTTGCTATAAAAAAGGCTGTGGTACAAGTTAGTAATGCCAAATACGCTGGGTACAAGTTTGTTGTGATAAAATACGATAAGTGCTAAACTCGGTGCTCACGAACCGTCCCATGTGATGATGTTTCTGATTCTCAGTAACAGCCTTGATCTAGCAGTCGATCAAAAAACAAACCTTGATCTACCACAAAAGTAAGGCAACTGAAAGTTCCAGAAAGCTTTCACATCAAATCTATCCATATTGACGAGTATCAGAAATGATAAATCTCACAAGCACGAGACTCAAGAAACTGAGTAAAGAAATCATAATATCTACTCCAATGATATCAATATTCTTATGTATATATATGGTATATAGGCAGAGAGAGAGAGAGAGAGAGACCGGAAACGTAGCTTCTGGAAGCACCACCGCATAGACTGCTGAGCTGTGCCTCTACACTGTTCAGGAACAAAGTAGCTTCGTTGAAAGGCTTCGCCAGATCGGACTTATACTTCATCATTATATCGCAGTAAGTTCCCTTGGAAGCACAAATATAGCACCGAAGCGAGTAAAAACGAAAGAGAACAGTAAGCCATTTGAACGAACTAGAGAACATAGAATCAGATACATATATATAGACACGAGAGGAAGAGAGAGAGAGAGAGAGAGAGACCATGAACTCGTCGAGCTCAGGATCGTCACCCAAGCAAGTCGCAACGGCTGTTGATTTCCTACACTGATCGCTTTCCCGGCGGATTTCGTCTAACAGATTCGCCATCTCGAGTGGGGCTCCGACCTGAAAAAACACAATCATCTTATCAAAAGTCATTCACTCAAGTAATTAACAACTAAAATTCATATAAAGAAGCTTTATATACGTTTAAGTATATGAAAGCATCAAATAGATCCAAAGCTACACAACGAAACTTAATGGAAGTTAACCCTAAATGGCTAGTGTACCGGTACGATCAAAAATGACTGCTACAAGCAAGGTTAAGCGTTCTGATTTTGGCTTTACTGAAGATCAAGCTTGATGCGAAACGTTACTGTAACTGTGTTGAAAACGACAATTAACTAATAGGCGTCGATACAAACAGAGATATATGCAATACACGTGCGAACGTATATATGTAGGTATACACACAGTCACACACACACGGGGAGAGAGAGAGAGAGAGGCAAAGGAAAAGAAAAATAGAGAGGACGAAGAATCATGAAACGATAGGTCTCCGTCTCGGGAAAACTTTTTCACCTTCTGGCAATCGATGAAAGCTTCGAGCAATTTCGGATAGAGGGGGTGAGCCGCAATTTTGGCTCTGAGAGCAGAAGAAACGCCGTCTCTTCGAACTTCGGGCACCGTTGATGGATCATTAGAGACTGCCGAAGAGGCTGATAACATGTGGTCCGGTGATCCGAAAATCGGAATCCGATCGTAGAACAATGGAGAGGCGAAACCCTGGTAATTCAACGGAGATAACAGTTGCTCCGGCATCTCCATTGGAAGGGTAGGAGGAGGAGGAGGAGGAGGACAGTGGTCGGAGCAATCGGAGGAATTGGAATGAAGTCCGTACGTTTCATCATCATCCATTTGTAGTGAGCTTGGCAAAGAGAGAGAGAGAGAGAGAAGATTGGTTTGCGTATGAAAGTTTTGTGCCACTTTGATTACCGTAATTTTTATCAGGAGTAGTACTCAAAATGGAGGAGCAGAGAGGGAGTGGAAGTGTGGTGTTGGAGGTCATGAATTTAGCGTACAAACAAGAAGAAGCTCATCAGTAGCAGACAGTCTCTCCGAGACTACAGAGAAGGAGGAGTGAGAGAGAGGCCCTGAGGAGGCAACAAAAACCTTTTTCCAACTCCGGCAGAAGTTCTCTTACGCGCGTTAGGCAGCACGATGAATTTTTGCACTTTACTTTCACCTTCGAAAGAGTGAGAAAATATGCAGGGGCAGTGAAATTATTTGACGGCCAGAATCGTGGTATAAATTATTTGTACAAATTATGTATAAATATGTGAGAAAAAAGAGATTTTGTTATGGTACAAATTATTTGTATAAGGGTCCATTTGAACTGTGATTTTTATGTGTTTATTTATTGAAATTTTTTTCGTCCTTATTTGAAATTTTTTTGTAATTTTTTGTTTTTCATCAATTTTTTTTGATTTATTGGTTCATCTCGACAAGAGCTTTCAGAAAAGTTATCAATCATCGGCTAAATTTGAAAAAATTTCAGAAAAGACAAAAATAAATAAAAAAAGAGTTTTTTGTACTTATTCGTCATCTTTAGTGACTTTTTTTTAACTTTTGGACACAATTTTATACTCATTAGATTCCTTTTATCAAGATGGACCAATAAACTACCAAACATTGATATTTAAACAATAAATACAAAAAAATGAATAAAGACAAATTTTGAATAAATATTAACTAGAGGCCAAATAAGGCCTAAATTATGTACAAATATGAAAGGAAAAAGGGAGAAGAGAGGTGATGGAGGCCTATTACCTTTCACATTTGTACATAATTTGTACTCATAGTATTTTTTCTTTTCATATTAACCCTCCTCCTTTTTTTTATTTCTTTTCCTTTAATTAATACTCTTCTGTTTTTTTTTCTCTCCGTAATTCAAAGCGAACGTTTAGGTTAAGTTTGCCCTAGCATAATTATTTGATTATTTTTTCATCCTTATGTAAAAATATTTTATAATTTTTGTCTTTCGTCAAATTTTTTTGGATTATTGATTCGTCTCTCGAGAAGTTTCAGAAATATTATAAATAATAGACTAAATTTGAAAAAAATTCAGAAACAATACAAATAATCAAAAAAACATGATTTTTTGTGTTTATTCGTCGTCTTTAATAATTTTTTAACCATTTAACATAATTTTATATTTTTAAATTCGTTGCATCAAGACAGATTAATAATTCATAAAAAAATTTAAATTAAAATAACAAATATACAAAAATTGAATAAAGACAAAATTGAGCCTTAGAGCCATATTATATGTTTCCAATTTCTTCTTTGCATGTCTCTGACAAAACTGTATATACACACATATTTTAAAATTACTTGTCATTGCCTAATACAATTTATTCTATTTATAAAAAGAAAGCATAATATTTTTTTTCTGTTTTTTAAAGTTTTGTCATGTTTTTTGACTTACTAAAATTATCCTCCACAGAAGTTATTTTCACACACTAAGAAAATGATATAGAATTAACTATCAAGCAAAATTAATATTGACTCATTCATTTTAAGAAATTACCCATTTTTCTTCAAAGTTTACCCAACTTCTCCACATTTATTATCATAATATTTTTAAAAGTTTGTAACCACCTCTATAAATACGTACATTAATCTTCCACTTTCGTTAATTTTTTTCTTAAAAATCTGCTTAGGTCTACGATGAACGAACCGACATTAGCATAATACGTATTTTTTTATGTATTTAATGATGGTCAATTTGCACGTATTTTAACATGTTACCAAATATGTTTTTTTCTCGTAGTGAATTCACACGTATTTTATTAGTTAAATATGAATTTTTTTTTGATAGTCGAGATATTTGGCTTGGATTACCATCATTTCAATGTTAGACTAGTTTTTAAAGGATCAATCTCACTGTTCACTTGTGAAGATTTTATTTAAAGTCGAGATTTTTACTTTATATAAAATGACCCCATAAAAATTTATAGCACTTAAGATATTTTAAACCTAAGACCTAAAAGAGAACATATTTCTATCTCCCGAGTCTTACCACCAAGCCAATTCCTTTTTGTCTTTTTCATAAATAAAAAAGAATCACGTACGAATATATATATATATTTCTAAGTTTTTTCCATAAGTGGTCATGCTCTTTTTTAACAAATTTAGAATCTTGTGATAAATTCTGAAAATAAATTTTATTACTTGTACGTCACGCGCCATGTGTGAGCGAGTGGTTGAAGTAGATAATCGTACTTTGGGGAAGAATAAACAAGACGAGAAGTCGCCCATTTCATACGCTCTCCTGAATGAGTGGTGTGACTGCTGAAAATACCACACACGGATCACTTTTTCCCTTTATATCCCGATTCTACCCTCCATGAGCTACGTATTTACTTTTTTAAATTGCCACCTTTGTTTTCCCATTCTGCTTTTTCCCCGAATTTTGGTGGGGCACAACGGCTGCTGTTCTCGTTAAGTGGGGTCGTGCGGAGTTCAAAAATATGAATTAAAATTGTTAGTTTTTGGAATGATAACGATATGGATGAAAGAAAATGTCGAATAATATATTATATTTCGAATACATTTAAATACATGTGTATTAGATGCAAATAAAATTTATAAATTATTAAGGACTTTACATGTATTCAATAGTTCTGAAAATATTTGTATCTGAATATGTTCAAATATAATGCCAAACTCCTTATGTAAATTTTTTTTTATTCTTTTATTTTTCATCAACTTTTTGTGAATTATTGATTCATCTCGACGAGATGTTTCAGAAAAATTATAAATAATGAATCAAATTTTAAAAAAATTCAAAAAAAACTAAAAATAATAATAATAAAGATTTTTTTGTGTTTATTTGTCGTCTTTAGTATTTTTTTAATTTTTGAACATAATTTTATACTGTTTAGATTCGTCTCATCGAGACATATTAATAATTCAAAAAAAAAAAATTAAGGCTAAAACAATAAGCATGTTGAATAGAGACAAAATATATTTAAAAGTAATCAAATTAAGATAAATAAAATCTGTTGCCGATTTTTGAATTAAAATCTACTTTTATTGTTTTTCGAATCGATAATAATGAACTCTATCATCTATTCATGCCTCATGCAGGGACCTCGCCCCAATTATTTTAATAAAAATAAATATCAGCTCATTTCATATAAATGTTAATAATAAATTCATAATTACAAAACTATAAAATTGCCAAACATAAGTCTATTTGGCCTAAATTTTACACACACACACACATATATATCTTTATTTAATTTTTATATTTGTTATGTTTCATTAATTTTTTAGAATTTATTAGTTCGTCTCGAAGAAAAAAATGTACAAAATATAAAATTATGTTAAAAATTACAAAAGACCAACTTTTGTACTTTTTACATTTTTTGCGTCGAGACGAATCACGGTTAACCAAAAATTGTCGCAAAATAAAAAATTATAAAAAATTTAGATAAGAACGAAAAAATAATAAGATGATAATTCATTAAATATCACAGTCCAAATGAGTAACTAAAATTCAACCTTTCAAATAAAAATTGAGAGCCAAATATAAAGTTAGTTGCATGATTCGGAGCTCAAACATAATAATATAGTTAACTTGTTCAAAAAACATACTAATTATAAATTATAAATATTAAGATAGAACATAAAAGTAAGAAAACCTAATTATACAAATATAAATATTATGTAATTATTCATATTTAAAAGGATAAAACATATTTAACAATTATTTAGGAACAAATCGGGGACAAGGTGGGGATCGGGATGGAGGTACTCAAACTCGTTTTCGATTCGTTCCCTAATTTTATTTAAATTTCGCCTCCAAGTCTAACCTGGTCCTTAAAAAAATTTTGAAATTAACTCTAATTGAAATAGACGAAAAACAAGATAGATCAATTTGGACCGAACAAAATTATCATCTTTAATTTCATAGAACTTGACGCATAGCACAATCATGTTAATTTCGTAATGCAGTGAGCGAATTATATTTGTTCATGATTGTTCCGAAAAATCAATTCCGACTATGCAATCTGTTTATTGAATTATTAGTATCTGATTAATTTAATTTTTTATAATATTATTATAATCCTTAAATTCTAAGAAACAAATGATTCGGATCACGTTGTCAAGTCAAAACTATACCCATTAGTGGCATACCCACGTACCCCTTTTCCCCCGGTTTTGAGTTAAACCCTCTCTTTGTGCTAATAATAATTAAGATAGTGGAAACCCTTTCTATTATTTTAATGATGATATAATTAGCAACAAGCAAAAAATGTGACGATCAAAATGATACTGACCTTTGAATGGGTTATGGGGATAATTCCCCTGCAAACGTCATACCCTACAAACTCCTAATTTGTGAGTCTATTTTTAGTCCACAACGATAATCTAAATTATTCATCTCTTGATTATTAGAAAATATAACACGTATAGTAAAAAAATTAACTTCATTGAATATTGATAGATACCACAATAAGTCAATATTTATATATGAATGAACAAATCAAGTTTTATACTCCCATCTGTAAATATTACAGAATAAAATTTAACTGTCACGTATTTTTATCGATATTTGATTAGCCTAAATTTTTATAACATGTTAATTACTTGAGTTCTACAAGATGTATGATTTAGATTATCGTTACGTGTTCAAAATAAATTTACAAAATAAAAATTTAAAAAGAATCGAGGAATGTAAGTGTAGAGAGGAGTTAATCTCCTATCGAATGACGAAAGACAAAGTTAGGGGCCCAAATGGATTACTACGATTACGAGGAGAATCTATCATTTGACCTTTAATAAAATAGTCATAGGTGGGAATCTTAATTTTGCTGAGCTACCTAAAAAAAAGCAAAGCAATAATTTCAAGCAAATCCTGCTTATTATTATAATAATATAAGTAAAAGCTGCTTATTATGGCCGCCTTCATTTGGGCCACGTTTGTAACGGGGCGACTAGTAAACTCGTGGGTTGGAGCCTGGCTCCTCGTTGGCCCGGGACCGAAGATTGTACATGCATTTAGTGGAGGAGCCAAAATTTTATTCTATTAGTGACGAATATATGTGTAAAAAACCAATGAAAAAATAGAATAAAACATGTTTATTTGTCAATTTACAAGAAATCAAAATATTATTAAAGTTTATGCAACTAACTATACTTCTCATACGTAGAGTATAACAAAAATAGTAATTTCAACTCAATATATTTTGTAAAGTGATGTATCTATAGTGGCGATCGAATTTAGAATTTATGATCATTGGGGTCAAATATTGGGTATATTTGGCCTATGGTTATTTTTTGTTTATTTATTTATTCGTTGGTTAATTAAACATGTTGATTTGGCTTAATTTATTTTTTGGACCCATATATTTCTCAGACTCCGTATGGTGAGGAAAAAATCGAAATTACCCTTCAAGTGTTGCTGCCCTTTCCCATCAGACTCCGTACGGACAAGGGCAATAAGGTTATTTGTCCGTCAAAGTCAAACAAATTACTTAATTCATTCGGTCAAACAACACAATAAATAAATTAGTCCAAATGGCATCAACTATTTTTATATTTATTCCAAACATCATAAATAAATAAATAAATAAACCAGTAAAAATCGTAGGCCAAATGGACCCATTATACTTTATATGACTTTGCTATCGTACTTGATAAATGAATACAAGCAAATACTAAGCAAAAAGTTGTATCATTTCATAATATATAACTAAAAAAACTATCCAATCATAACATATCATTTTATTTACAATTGACCGGGACAAGTTTTCATATTTTAAAATCAATACATGATAACCTCATTTCTAATGCTATAAAAAATCTCTCCCTCAATATATGTGTGTGTGTGTGTACATATACACATGCGCACATGCACACAGAGTTAGCTTCAAGTAAGGGATCTCTTACCCAAGGCCGGTGCGGACTTCTTTTTTTTGGCTGTTGGATCTCATCCAATGATCTATGTTTAGTGACTCTTAAAACAAGTTAAATAGAACATGATTACAGGTCTGAGTCGATTTTAAGAGGAAAACGGGTTAGGTCCTTTAATAAAACACCTCCTCCATCAAATATACAGTCGTTGGTCTTCCTAAATCTCTCTCTCTGTGTCTCTCCTCCCAACTCCCACAACTTCAGTCTACGTCCCACCACTTTATCGCCTCCGTCCCACCTCTTCGTTGCTCGTAGAATATTAGGTATGTTTTGAGTAAATCTAAAAAAATTAGGGCTTTTTATATGTAACCCATTGCAAAATACCTTATGAAGCCCTAGTTGTGGTATCTTCCCATTTTAATAGGAAATCCTAAGTTGTGCCCGAAAGAAGAAACTAATTGCTCAAAATAAAAAAAAATTGATCTTCTTGTTGAGGTATGTTTAGAGTAAAAGCAAAAAATTATTCGTTTTTCTATATAACCCTTATATCAATTAAAGTACTGCACTGTTTTGGATTTGATGAACGGAACTGCAAAATCAAAGTACAACACTGTTTTGGATTTATAAGTGAATCTGGTTTGTAAGACTAAAAAGCTCACTTACGTTTGGACTTATAAGTGAATTTTTTCTAAGTTTTTTTGTACTTGCTTACAGATTGTCACATTTTAGAATGACGAAATATTTTGAAGATATAGAACCATTTTCATCGTCACCGGTTCAACCGTTAGAATCATTTGCTAATTTCCTGAAGCAATTTACACTCCTCAAATAAAGAATGACCTGATACCGAAAATTACATGGCAGTTTAAAAATTTAGAGGACTTTCATCTTTTTCACAACAATTATGTGAGAGAATCTAGATTTGGCACACAAGTTCATTCTTGCAAGAGGAGTAGGGACAATCATGAGATCATACGGAATGAGTACATTTGTTACAAAGAGAGAGTCAGGGCCCAACAAAATTCTAGACATAATGTAAAATTCTGGATAGAGTTGTGGTGCAAAATTGTCTATTCTAACATACTGGTTAAGTCAAAAGTTCGTTGTCTCCCAATTTGTCGAAAATCATAACCACCCTCTCAAGATGCCAAAGAGGGTGCATTTGTTGTTATCAGTTGCAAAAAAAAAAAAAGCATTAACACAACAACTAGCAGTTGCAAATGTGTCAACCCTCCAACAAATGAGTATTTTAGACTTGCAACGCGAAAGTCTTAAAATATTGAATTTTTAGAGCAAGATCTTTATAATGTTGGAAGGGATACGAGAAAAATGTTAGCTGGACATGACGTTAATATGTTGTACGGGCATTTTTTGATTGAACAGCAAAAAAATATAGATTTTACGTTTGCATTCGAAAAAGATGACGAGGAGAGAATGACTCATTGTTTTTGGTCTGATGCAACCTTAGAAAGTTGTACCAATATTTTGGTGACATGGTGGTATTCGACACAACTTACAACAAAAATTGATATGTTTTGATATTCGCACCTATATTAGGGGTTAGTCACCACTGGCAAATAGCTAAGTGTGGGTTCTTAAATGACGAAACAAGTGATTTTTTTTGAGTGATTGTTCAAGAAATGGTTGAAATCAATACCAGTGGGCCCTCCCAGAATGATCATAATTTTTCAAGATCCGACAATGACAAGAGCAGTTGCAACTGTTCTTCCATATACACATTACAGGTATGGTATTTGGCACATTGTGACTAGATTTTCAAAAAAAATAGGTGCAGTATACTATAAAGAATATGACGAGTTCAGAAAAAATACATATGTGATTTTGAGAGCGTGAAGAGTTTAAAACAAGATGGGTAGCTTTACAAAATTCGTGAGGGATGGATTTTGTATATATGAACGACATTTTTTCTGCCCACGTGACTAATAGTCAAAGAGCTGAAATTTCACATGCATGCTTCATGGGCAATGTGTCTCCACGGAATTCTTTGTGAAAATCCGTGACGGAATTGATAGGACACTATCACGTGTACTGCATAATGAATTAGATCTTGATCATAAAGATGTCAATGAGAAATCAATCTTGAAAATATTGTGGGTAATGGAGAAAACAATTGAGTAAATTATATACACGGATAATATCTTACAAGTTTCAAGATGAACTCTTCCAAAATATGGCGTATGTGGTAATGAAAACATACGAGGCTGAACATCGTTGTTTGTGCAATGTTCAAAGTGCAAAAGAGACTGGTCTGAGGGTTCGCGAGATTTGTGAAGAGAAGTCATCAAACTATATTAGTTGTAGTTGCAAGAAATTTGAATACGACAGAATTCCATGTCGGTACATATTGGTGCACTTCACTAGAATGCATATTATACAATTTTCTGATCACTATATCTGGCGGAAGTGGACTAAATTAGCAAAAGTTATGCGAGCTAGAGAACTTGGGTAAGAGCATCAAAGATATTTGCGACATTTCTTTGTTAATAAGGCAAAATAATCTCTTCCAACTTGCTTATTATGTAATTGATGACGGAAGTAAGCTTTTACGAGAAGCTTTTGAGTCAATTCAAAAGAAACTACTTGGCATGAAGCATGAAAGTGAACATGACGGCAATTGCCAAGTCACACCCTTGGATCTCGTTGAAGAGTTTCTAGTAGCAGGTTGCATATTGATAGAGGAATTCATTTGCCAACTTTTGAAGAGCCAATAGGGAATTGACTCCCTTCTTTTGCCTGCTGCTCGTCACAAGCCAAGCGAGGAAGGCAAGAGAGAGGTCCTTAAAGGAAGGGATGGACCTCTTTGGCAATTTTTTGAACCATAGTAGACTGAGCTCCCCAAACTGGAGGGGAAGAGATTGCACATGAGTGCATCTTCGGTATCATACAAAGACATCATTTGCCTGAAATGAACCAGATGGAGGTAGACATTTGTCTTTGGATCATACTTGGTGAACTTTGGCAAGCGGAGGGCGAACTCTGTCGATTTCCCTAGTAAACGTAGCAGACACAAGTTGGTTGTGTCTGATGTTACATTGAGACCTTGTCTATCAAACCTCTTGATCAGCCGGGCCCCTGCACTTGCCAACCAGTTGATGCATGAGGTCTTCCTCTCTATGATGCCGAGGGGAGCATTCCTAATGGTAACAGCATTGAGGGTTTGATCTTTATGTCCTTCGTTCCTACTGTCTAGCTAAGTCTCGTAAGTGGGGGTAACAGCTAAAGCCGTGGTTGGTAGAGAAAAGGAATGGGTGTTGCTAATGGATCGGGCCCCCTTCTGCTTGTGGGCTCAAACATGCTCGGTTTGGCACTCGTCACCAGAACGTCGTTTGAGAGGAGGCGAGTGAACTCGCACTCGCTCTCGGCCCCTTGTCCCCTCGCGAAGTTCAGCGTCGCCGTTATCTCCCAGGCACTCCAAGGCCGGGTGCTTTCAATGTTCCCTCTGTTAAGTTATATATACATCATATCTAAATAGAATTATAGACTGGTTAAACCTATAGTTAATTTAGTCTTCTTTTTATTTGTATAAATAGAATGCATGATGAATAAAAAAAAATATTCTAGTTTTATTAAATCTAACATGGTATCAGAGCGGGAAACCCTAAGCTGTCACCCATCACCATCATCGCCAGAATTTACCGGTCACCGGGGTTGTGTTTGTTTTTTTCTTTTGTGGTTGAAACGTTGTCGCTCTACTATATCGTTGTCTCCCCTTACAATCTAGCCGCTCAGCCTTTACCAGCGGCAACCGCTCAGTTCGGCAGTTTTGGCATTTTTCGACAAGCCCAATTTTTTTCGGACAAAACTATCCATCACGAGGTACTGTTCATCACGAACTATTCATTGCTTGCACTGTTCACGTGTGATTATTATTCATTGCGCGCACAGTTCATCATGAACACTGTTCACCGCGCGTTACTGTTCACATGTTGTTCCCGCACGCACTGTTCACGGGATACAGTGCATCGGAGGTACTGTTCACGGGCTGCACTGTTGCAGTTTCTGCGTGTTTTTGTGCTGTTTTAGCGATTTTAGCACTGTTTTTGCATGTTTTTTCGTTGTTTTTGCACGTTTCTGCACTGTTTCACCGTGTTTTCGCGCGTTTCTGCCCTGTTTACTGCACTGCTTCTACTTTTTTTTGGTGGTGCGATCTACTGTTTTCTGAGAGCTATTGTTCTTTGACTGCGTTCTAATTTGTTTGCTCGCTATTTTTTCCAGTTTATTGTTGGGTATCCCTCTTCCGAATTACAGTATGATTACTACCAGACAAACCAGTGGGTCTATTGATCGTAAATCCATTCGATGTGATTATTGCCATAACACCGGCCATCCAATGAATTTTTGTTGGAAGTTACATGGTCGCTCCCACTACAACAAAACAGAGTTTTCCCGGCGTTTTAAAAACGCCGGTAAAAGTCCCATAAACGCCGGTAAAAGTTTTCCCGGCGTTTATCTCGGCGTTTTGCAAAACGCTGGTGATGCCGCTGTCAGAAAAGCAAAATGGCGTTTTGAAAACGCCAGTAAAAAGTCCCGACGTTTTTCTCGGCGTTTAATAAACGCCGTAATATATTTCCTATCCAACCGCCGGCAACGCCTTTCCCGGCGTTTTGAAAAACGCCAGGAATATTCTTTTCCACAATTTTTTCCCAGTTTCTCCACTGGTTAGGCAACAAATTATATTCATTTTTCAAATTCATTCAACACAATTTCTCAATTTGCCAAATACATTCGGAGACATCTAATATCACGAAACAATCAAACATAAACCATATTATATAAAATTACCAAATCTCTCCAATACATCCACTCAAAAGTTTCTTAGAATCCATTACATATCTTTTGTTCTACAAACTCAATTACACATCTTCAGCCTCATCTTTAGTTTATCCTAGAGCAAATCTATGTTACTGGCTAATTTTTTGACAAAAAAGGTAGAAGCAACTGGTATTATTCCTCCATCTTCTTTACCTTGATTTGTGCTTCTGCTTTAGCTGTCCTCTCTGATATTACTAGTTTGTCTCTTAACCGTTGCATCTCTGCCTACAAAATGCAATATAATGTTAGCAGTGCATGTTTAGACTAAAGAAATTTTGTAGACTTCCATACCCAAAGGAGGCTGAGAGCATCTTAATAAAGAAATATGATTTCCTTGCATTCATTGGAAATTGCTGAACTTGGATTCACAAAAAGTAGGTGTACAATAACATATGCTAGTGGTAATACCTACAACAGCCTTCTCTCTTCCAGCCATTGCTTGGCAGACATAGCTTTGTCATTCTCATCTTTCCACTCTAGATCCACGAGATCCATGATAGTGATAAGTTCTCTCTCACACTTTAAGCTTCAGGATATTGCACCGTTGTTAAAAAGGACAGTAGCGTAGCTGCAGAAAAATCACAAAAAGGGCAGAAAGTGGTATTTTATAGGCTATTAAAATGTAATAGTAACAGTTCAAGCTATGTTTGGTTAATATTACCAGATAACCCCCCTAATTTAATCATGTCATTCCTGGAGCAAATAACTTGTGCTTTCACTTTGTTTCAGGTCTGGATCCTAGCCTTATGAGTAAAATTTTGGATCCTCATCATTTGAACAAGATATCAGAAACATTCAGCAATCTTAAAGAAACCATTAAATCGCATGGCCCTTGGGCTTCTGCTTGGGTTGGAGAATCTGGTGGGGCATACAACAATGGCTGTCGTAATGTATCTAACACCTTTGTGAACAGCTTTTGGTAATTTCACTAGTCTAATTATTTTCATCAGTTTCTCTTTTAACAATCTTGTGCTTCTTATAGTAGGATAGGAGAAAGTTCCATCAAGTTTCTTGGATATTTATCTGAACTCTAATTCAACATGATATATAGGTACTTGGATCAGCTTGGAATGGCAGCCACGTTTGACACTAAAGTATATTGCAGACAGTCATTAATTGGTGGAAACTATGGTCTCCTTGACACAACCACATTTGTCCCCAACCCCGATTATTATAGGTAAGACAACAAAGTCGTATTGTAACATTCCCTAATAAATCTTTTACTTGCTACAAATAGGAGTAAATTTGTTTGGAAGGCCCTTGCTCGTACGCAAAACTGATAGAAACCGTCAACAACTTAGCACACGCAAAAGAAAAAAAAGTAACGCTGCTTCTACATAAGAGGTGATCCATCAAAAAGGCAAACCACAAGGCACAAGTTTGTTATAATATTTAAGTCATGAGATAAGTTTTTGTATTATAAAGTGACACCATGTTGTGTGGGGCACGTCTCACTTGACATGTGTATCCTCGGCGTGCCCTCTAGTTAGATTTATTGTATATAATTGGTTTTTATTATATGTACCCCTGTGCTCCCCCAACATATTGGTGACACCGACATGTCCACCACGGATATAACGATCACTTAGGCGTGTCGTTGCGTCGTATGTGTTGAGTTATGTTGGCTTTGTAGTATGCTTATATGGCTCATTTAAATGTAAAAATAACAAGTCTCCTGAGGTCACATCTAAAATGTTTTGCCTTCGTGGTTCACACATGTTGCACCTTGAGGCATGTGTACTTTCTGATATGTTCTCATACACATTGTGAACATTGTTATTGCCTAAAGTTTCAAATCACACGCAGATGTGTAAATAATCATGCTCAAGGTATTTCAAATCAAGTTATTGCCTAAAGTTTCGAAACACCGTTAAGGTATTTTATTAAAAAAAAAAAAGTAGTGTTCACTCTTTCTTCAATCCTGATATATTGCTTTACTTCTACCTACGAGGCTACGAATCACTAAGTACACAATTTCATCTAATTATAAGCATCCACACATTGTGTGGGCACAAAAGCCCAAAACACTCTCAAAACCAAACTACAGAAGACAGTTAGGTCCACTACTAAATTCAGCAGAATTTGAAGCAGCAAAATGCCCTAAAAAGCAATTGAATACAGAGGAGCAAACTGCAAAAACACACACAAAACCTCGACTTAAACGGCAGCACTTGGTAGCAGCACCAAACCAATTCTACAAAATTGACAGCAGCAACAAATCCTGAACCAAGACATGATACAACAGCTTTATGCAATTCAGAATGCTATCCTAAGAACAATAGGATTGGCGTGAGTGCTACCACTAATCATAATTAACTTCAATTACATTTTGTATTGAGTTTCTCGAAAAGATTTTTAGGATCATAACCACGCAGTTGCACATTTTTTAAGAATTCCTTGACTCCCATGTTGATTTGGATTCCTCAAGTGTATTTTATCTATTATGTTATTTGGAACATAAACTTATGGTGACATATGCGTACATAACAACACATTTTGATGTATTTAATTAAATGTATTCCAACGTGTTCTTGTCCTACATTTTAGTAAAATAATGTATCCGCATGCTCATGTCTGTATCGTGCCGTGTCTGTGTTCGTCTCCGTGTCCATGTGTATCTATATCTATATCTGTCTATTTCTAGGGGGTCATCATCTTCCAATGTAGGGATTTAGTACTTGTTCCCATAACTATTTTTCCACAAGGAGATAATATTACCTGAACTACCTCAAGGGCATTTTACCAAACAGGTAATATGCAAAAAAAAAAAACCCAATACAATTCGCTAACCAACATTATACTATTGAGCCCCAATCTAATCAACACCCAGAAATACATACAGAAATAAAATTACACAGCCATAAACGATTTCAATCCACCTCCTTAAGCAAGAACAACAAAAACCAAATACCCACAAATAATCTGGAGATCGAAGAGGCTAAGCAAAAAAAAAATATAGAGAAGGGAGATTGATTACCTATGAAACCTTTTCCGAACAAATCAATGAATCTTTAAACCAGAGAAGAAGGAAGAGAGCTAGTGTAGTCCTGCACAAAGAAGCTGGAGAAGAGGCCGAGTGACTGGAAACGGAAAAAAATATGGAGAAGAGAGAGATCGATTGAAAACCTAACATCTGTACCTGCACTTGCTTTTCATTTTGGGAGGTAGTTTCATGTTTCCTTCTTTCTGTTGCAGGTTGGACTCTTTCTTGTTGCTGATGCATTGTTTTTTTGGGGCTTAACAAGCTGTCCATTATCTTCACGAAATAAGAACTCAGACCTGAATGTTTGTGATGAGATCTGAAGTATTTTGGATTTATTATTCCCTTTCTATCTACTACAGTACTACAATAGGGTAATGAGGATTCCAATTTTGGTTTAGATGTACGGGAGAGAGAGAGACCGAGAGAGATAGAGAGAACGGGAGCGAGAGATGGAGAACGAGAGAGAGAGACATACCTGAGTGGTCATCAAGGGAGCAGTTACAGCAGTAGCAGACCGACGCCGGAGCAGCAGCAGCAACGGACCGACGCCGAAGCAGCAGAAGCAACAGACCGACGAAGAAGCAGCAGCCATTAAGAGTTAGGGCTTGATTTTGGGGGGAAAGCTGGAGGGAAATAAGATAGGGAAGCGGGAACCAAAGTTGGGGGAAATAAGGGAGGAGAAAAAATAAGGGTATTCTTGGGGTTTTTTAATAAACGCAGGGAAATAAATGCGAGGAAAAGTCGAATTTGTTGTAGTGTCCTCTCGTGGGTGCAAGGGCGGAGTTGGTAATCGTGGTCATGGTTCCGGGCGTTCTGATCAGGATGGTGATTTATCTCAGGAAGAAATACATGCTCTCCGATGTCTTATTTCTCAGGCTGATTCTCCATCAACTATAGTTTCCACTTCCACAGCCGCCTCCGCTTCATCCCATTTTGCTCACACAGGTATCCCAGAATGTGCATTTACTGCCACTTTAGCTGTTCCTTGGATCATATATTTCAAAGGTCAATATCAGCAAATGACGAAAGTTTCCGGTGCTTCCGATCATATGACATGTTATTCCTCTGTGGTTGATTCTTACTCTACCTGTTCTGGTAAGGACAAGGTCAGAATAGCCGACGGATCATTCTCTGCTATTTCAGGGAAAAGTTCCGTTCGCTATTCTCCCTCTTGTTTCTCTCTTTAGTTTTACATACTCCAAACTTTTCCACTAATCTTTTGTTCATTAGTAGTCTTACTCGTTCTGCAAATTATTCCGTGAATTTTTGCTACTCATTGTGTTATTCAGGAACTGGATACGAGGAAGGTGATTGGCAGTGGTAAAGCACATGGTGGCCTCTATTTCTTGGACTCTGCCCCTCGTCCATCTCATTCACCAATGTCATGTGATCTAGCTCTGCAAGCAGATGTCAGTTCAGCAATTTCTATGTTACATCAGTGGCACCGTAGATTGGGTCATCCCTCTTTCGGAATCTTAGAGAAATTTTTTCCTATTTTAGTTAAACATTGTTCTCGGAGTCATTTTTTATGAACCCTGTGAATTTGTGAAATATAAACGTTCTTTTTATCCACCTATTAATAAAAGTAGTGATTGTCTGTCTGAGGTTATTCATTCTGATGTTTGAGGTCCTTCCCCTATTCTATCTCTCAAAGGTTATCGGTGGTTTGTCACCTTTATTGGCTGTTACTCTCGTGTCACTTGGGTTTATTTACTTAAGTCCAAAGGATAAGTCTTTTCTTGTTTTCAATCTTTTCATCATATGGTACACACTCAGTTTGATAAGCCGATCAAAATTCTCCGTAATGAGAATGGCACTGAGTATATAGATATGAATTTTTGAGTCTTCCTAGATGAAAATTATATTCTTTTTCAGACAATTTGTGTTGACATTCCACAACAAAATGGAGTTGCCGAACGCAAAAATCGCATCTTGCTGAGGTCACTCGCTCTCTTTTACCAAACCAAACTGAGCCTTATGTCCCAAATCAATTGGGGTCGGCTACATGAATCCTTTTCCTCCAAAGAGTTCTGTCAAGTGCTGCTTGCTCACTTAGCCCTAGTAGACTTAAATCCTTGCGCACTACCGCATCTAATGTCAATTTGGGTCTTCCCCACCCCGGAGCATTGCTATGCAAAGCTATCCTATCCGCTCTCTTAACTATGGCATCCGTAAGTCTACGATAGACATGCCCAAACCACCTAAGCCTATTTTCCCTCAACTTCTCGTCTATAGGTGCTACGCCTACCATCTCGCGGACTGTTTCATTTCTAATCCTATCTCGTCTAGTCTTACCATACATCCACCTCAACATTCTCATTTCCGCTACACTCATCTTGGTCACCTGTTGTTTCTTCATAGGCCAGCATTCTGTCCCGTAAAGCATCGCTGGTCTTATAGCAGTTTTATAGAATTTTCCCTTCAACTTTGTGGGTACCCTCTTGTCGCACAGTACGCCAGTAGCACTTCTCCACTTGAGCCACCCCACTTGGATCCTATGGGTCACATCATCCGTAATCTCTCCATCTTGACTAATAATAGAGCCTAAATACTTAAAACGGTCACTCTTTGGTATCTCCTGGTCTTGAATCATCACTTTTTCTTCGTACGCACTTCTGGTATCACTAAACTTGCAAACCATATACTCAGTTTTACTCCTACTTATCCGAAAGCCCTTAGACTCTAGTGCATCCCGCCAAATTTCTAATTTAGTACTAACACCGCTAGCAGTATCATCTACAAGGACGATATCATCTACAAACAACATACACCATGGAATATCCTCTTGAATCTGACTAGTCAATTCATCCATAACTAAAGCGAAAAGGTAAGGGCTCAAGGCTGACCCTTGGTGCAATCCTACTGTGATGGGAAATTCACTCGTCTCCCCTGCTGGTGATCTAATGGCAGTGACAGCACCTTCATACATGTCTCAAACAACATCGATATACCCTTTGGTTACTCCCTTTCTCTCCAGAACCCCCCATATAATGTCTCTGGGCACCCTATCATAAGCCTTTTCTAGGTCTATGAAGACCATATGAAGATCCTTCTTCATTGACCTGTGTTTCTCTACCACTCTTCTTAGTAGGTAAATAGCTTCCATGGTCGATCTCCCAGGCATGAACCCAAATTGTTTCTCCGACACCATAGTCACCATCCTCAAACGATGCTCCATAACTCTTTCTCACAGCTTCATCGTATGACTCATCAACTTAATACCTCTATAGTTGTTGCAATTTTGAATGTCCCCTTTGTTCTTGTAGATAGGTACTAAGGTACTCCTCCTCCATTCGTCTGGCATCCTCCTAGATAAAATAATTTTGTTGAACAGCTTTGTCAACCAAGTCACCCCCAAATCACCTAGGCTTTTCCACACTTCAATAGGAATGCCATCTGGTCCTAAGGCCCTACCCGGTTTCATCTTCTTCAAAGCCTTGGCCACTTCGGACTTTTGTATCCTCCGATAAAACTCGTGTTCCATTTTCTCGCTAGGAACATCAACTTCCTCCTCACTAAAACCTCCTTCATGTTTCTCGTTTAACAACTTCTCGAAATACATCCTCCACCTATCCTTGATATCCTCATCTTTCACCAACACTACTGAATCGCTACCTTTTATACACTTAACTTGAGAGAAGTCTCTAGCTTTCCTTTCTCTCAGCTTGGCGAGTTTATAGATATTCTTCTCCCCATCTTTACTATCAAGTCTAGCGTAAAAATCCTCATAGGCTTTCAACTTAGCCTCTCTAACGGCTTTCTTAGCTTCCTTGTTAGCCTGCTTGTATTGCTGAAAATTTTCCACCTTCCGGTCCTTTTGCCACTTCTTAAAACATTCCTTCTTGGCTTTTGCCATGGTTTGAACCTCGTCATTCCACCACCATGTCTCCTTAGAAATTGGACCTTTCCCCTTTGACTCTCCGAGAACTTCTTTCGATATCCTTCTAATACCATCGGCCATTGTCCTCCACATACTATCACTATCGCCTTCCATTCCCCACTCCATTTCTTGGGATGTTCGTTCCTTGAACACCTTTAGTTTCTCCCCTCTTAGGAACCACCATTTAGTCCATGGGCATCTAGTTTCCTTTCTCGGTCTATTATTTCCCTTGAGGCCAATATCTAACACCAAAAGTCTATGTTGTGCCACTAGCACTCTCCGGGCATGATCTTACAATCCTTACATAGCAACCGATCGGCGCCTCTTGCAAGAAAGTAGTCTATTTGGCTTCTATTGACTCCACTCTTGAAGGTAATTAAATGTTCCTCACGCTTTCTAAAGAAAGTATTCCCCACTATAAGGTCAAGGGCTACCGCGAAATCCAAAATCCTCCTACCACCTTCATTTTGGTCTCCAAATCCAAATCCACCATGTACCTTCTCATACCCCTGCTTATGCACTCCCACATGACCATTGAAATCACCTCCTATAAAAAGCTTCTCCCCCAAAGGTGTCCCCTGAGCCACGTCATCCATCTGTTCCCAAAATTTCTCTTTAGTAAGATCATCCAAGCCTACTTGGGGCGCGTAAGCACTAATAACATTAATTATACTCTCTCCAATCACAAGCTTAACTAAAATAATCCGATCTCCTTTCCTCGTGACTGTGACTACCGAATCCTTAAGGTGCTTATCTACTACGATGCCAACCCCATTTCTATGTCTATCCACACCCGTATAATAGAGCTTATACCCTGTATCCTCTATCTCTCTAGCCTTCTCCCCTACCCACTTAGTCTCCTGCAGGCAAGCTATACTATTCCTCCTCCTAATCATGATATCAACTAGCTCCCTAGACTTACCCGTTAAGGTCCCTATATTCCAAGTTGCTAAGCGGATCCTATAGTTCTGGGCTAGCTTCTTTACCCGCGCTCGTCCAGGCACGCGCGGGAACCCTTGCTCACTTATCACCACACCCGGGCGCCGATGTGGCACCCCTTGCTCATTTTTCGAAGCACCCGAAGGCAGGCACAATGCGTCGCTTAAAGGGAACGCCCTAGCATTTCTCGTTGTAAATTTAGGATTCATGTCATAGGGATCTAACGGGTCTTTTTATGTGCTGGCTGTCAGCTACCTAACGCACAACCCTCCTCTTTTATTCACTATAAATGTTCTTAAATTTTTATGGGGCGAAACTATGTTAACTGCCACCTACCTTATAAACCGCTTACCATCCAGTGTTCTTCTCTTCAAAATTCATTTAGAGTGTCTCCCTACCAGCTTCCGTGTCACGACCCTTCCTCCACGAGTTTTTGATTGTGTGTGTTTTGTTCATGCCCATCATTCCTTGGGTGGTAAGTTAGATCCTAAAGCCCACATATTCATTTTTATTGGATATTCTCCTACCCAGAAGGGTTACAAATGCTACGAGCCTTCCTCTAAAAAATTTTATGTCTCTATGGATGTCATTTTTTGGGAGTTTGAGTCCTTTTACTCTCCTCCTCTTCCATATCTTCAGGGGGAGTCTAGGCAGGAAGAAATGTCTACGTGGTATAATCCCATTGAGGGGGAGCCACTGTTCTATAACCATAGAGACCATAACGAGGGGGAGCCTATATCTGACCATAATGAGGGGAGCCTATGTCTAACCACAATGAGGGGGAGCCTATGTTCAACCACAATGAGGGGGAGCCTATATCTGCTGAAGGGGTAGGAACACATGACATTGATGGTGATATGGCGGAATGGATACACCAACTACAAACAGCAAACTTCAAGACATACACTAGTCAGAAGAATAGAAAGTTCTCATGTGTGATACCATCTTGTCCATCACAATCACCTCTTCCAGTTCCAGATTCCTCGACGGACCTATTTGGTAATGACTCTTCTCTCATTGAAACTCCCGCTATTGATTCTAACAGTGATACTGATAATCTTCCTATTGCTCTTTAAAAAGGTGTTAGGTCATGTACTCAACATTCTATTTCCCAGTTTATTTCTTATGATCGTTTATCTCCTTCGTATCATACTTTTGTTTCGTCTCTATCTTCTATATCTATTCTACAAAAATGGCAGGATGCAATAATATAACTAAGTGAAAAGAAACTATGATAGAGGAGATGATAGCTTTCAAAAAGATAGTATTTGGGAGTTAGTATCACTTCCAAAGGGAAAGAAAGAAGTAGGATGAAAGTGAGTTTTTACTGTTAAGTAGAATGCTAACGAAACAATTGATAGATACAAAGCGCGACTTGTTGCCAAAGGTTTTACTCAAACCTATGGTATTGATTACGAGGAGACATTTGCTCTAGTAGCAAAGATAAACTCTGTCTGAGTTCTACTCTCTTGTGCACCAAATTTGAATTGGCCTATTCATCAGTTTGATATGTAGGATGTATTTCTTCATAGTGAGTTAGAAGAGGAGGTGTATATGGATATACCACCAGGTTTTTCTTCCTCTAAGACAAAGGGAAAGGTGTGCAGATTGAAAAAAATCATTTATGAATTAAAACAGTCACCTAAAACTTGGTTTGACAGATTTTTTCAAAGGCTACGTTGCAGTCTGGATACAAACATTCATGCCAATTATACTATGTTCATCAAAGGAAGTGTTGGTAAGGTCGTTGTCCTTATTGTTTATGTTGATGATATAATAATGACAAGCAATGATGTAGATGAGATTTTTTGTCTCAAATCATGTCTGGCTCAAGAATTCGAGATTAAAAATTTGGGACCACTGCGGTACTTTTTGAGAATGAAAACGGCAAGGTTTGATTAGGGTATTTTTGTCTCCCAACGGAAATACATCCTTAATTTATTACAAGAAACAGATATATTGGGTTGTAGACCTGCAACTTTTCCTATTGAGGCAAATCACCAACTCAATAGAGACTCGGGGGAACACACTGATAAAGAGAGATATCAACGCTTAGTAGGCCGACTGATATATTTAGCCCACACTCGACCAGATGTCTCTTATGCAGCGGGCATTGTCAACCAATTTATGCATGATCTTCGTGCTTCGCATTTGGATGCAGTTTATCATATTTTGAGGTATCTCAAATCAGCTCCTAGAAAAGAGATTTTATTTTCTAATCACAGTCACTTACGGTTTGAGGCATTCACTGATGTTGACTGAGCTGGTTCTGTGGATGATAGGCGTTCTACTTCTGGCTATTGTACTCTCCTTGGAGGAAATTTGGTTATTTGGCGAAGTAAAAAGCAATCAGTGGTTGTCAGGTCTAGTGCAGAAACTGAGTATAGAGCTATGGCTCATGGTGTTTGTGAGCTCTTGTGGCTTCAAACCTTGTTACATGATTTGGAAATGATTGATAATGGTCCAATGAAACTCTACTGCAACAACAAAGCTGCCATAAACATTGCTCACAATCCTGTTCAACATGATAGAACGAAGCATATTGAGATTAATCGGCACTTTATTAAGAAAAAGCTAACTGAAGGGTCGATATATATGCCTTTTGTGAGATCCGAAGATCAATTAGCTGATATCTTCACGAAAGGGCTGGGCAGCAAGAGTTTTTACCCAATTGTGTTCAAGTTAGGCCTAATTCATATCTTCGCAATAAATTGAGGGGCAATGTTAAGTTATATTTATTTGTAGGACTGTAATTAGATTAGGATTAGATTTTATTTCCATATGTAAATAGAATTATAGATTGGTTAGAGTTATAATTAGTTTAATCTTCTTTTTACTTATATAAATAGAACGCATGATGAATAGAAAAAAGTATTATGATTTTATTAAATCTAACACCCTCCTTTCAGGCGAGTGAGTCAAGTGACGCATCCGGTGCTGTGCATGGGATGCTTCTCCATTCTGAAGAGACCTGATTTTCACCTTTAGTTGTGCGACCTCCTCTCTGACCAGTTGGAGGAGTTGGTCCTTTTTTACCAGCCGAGCCTCCAAGTAGTCAACATACGTTTAGTCTTGGAGCTCAGTAATAACTTCCATAAATAGAGTCGGTGGAGGAGGTGATAGGGCTGTGGGGTTAGTGGAGACACCCATGACTGTCTTTCCGGCACGATTGTGATCTGCTTGATCATTCTTTTGATTCGAGGCTTTTGTTATGGGTTTTGAGTTCGAAAAGGTTCAAGGATGAGAAGTGAGGTGAGAAGTCAAGTGGACTCTCTCACTTTGGTCGCCAAAATTTGGAGTTCGAAATTCAAATTGGACTTCTTAAGGGATCATCATTGACCTTTGGCTCAATCTGCAAAACACTCAACATTAAGTTAGTGCCGACCGGAGTTGGGTCTCTAGCGAGCACTCCGACAATCAAGTTGGCTTTAAAAAGGAGTAAAAGCAACTTAAGAGTAATGGAGCCAGTGCGAGCATTTGTGTGTACTTGAATTAAGTGTGCCTTTCGAGTATTTATAGAGTGAACCCAACTGCCTGCCTGAGACTTCGGCCCATAATGTGGCATCGTGGTCCGGCGATCACGGTGATCTCACCACGTGTCCCACATCCATGCAGATCAGGTAGCACGTCTGTAATAACCCGTATTTTTAATATATTAAAAATTGAAACTTTAATCATTTCTAAATAATTAGCTTACGTTTATTTGTAATTACACACTTTTTCATTTATTTATTTTTCCTAACGGATGGTTGAGATCCCATGCGTACGTGCGTTGCGGGGAAACGGGATACGCTGGATGATTTACCTTTTGTCTTTAATTTCTAGCCTTGTAACCTCTAAGAATTTATGGTTAGATTTCATGGCAGCTTTATGGGATTTATGAGTGTTGATCATGGTGGAATAATGGGATATAATTATTGGGTGAAATTGGTGGCTTATATAGATTGATGTCTTAGGATGCTACAAGAATCCAATAATATTCTCCCTTAATTTTTCCATTAGAGGAAAGTTGGAGAGAGAGAGAGAGAGAGAATTCTTGAGAGGGAAGAGAAGCGCTGTCGAACTCCAAAGTCTTGCCAACCCTCTCGATTTCATGTTTACTAACGAATTGCGTGCCAATTTGTCTCTGCAAGATGAAACTCAGTAAAAACTAATATATCAAATCATAAATTGCATGTTTAAAGTAAAAATTATAAGATTACATATCTACCACCCTTTGAAATCATGATTAAATGGATGGCTTATAATTTAATTGTATGGAAGAATTTGACATGTAACTCCCTGTATTTCTTTAGACATATTTAGTATTTTTTGTTTGATGCTTGTCATGTGATCGATAGTTTTTTTTTTTATAATCCATGTAGAGAAATTTATCTCCAATCCTTAGTTGATTTCTGTTGTTGTTGCAAACACAACACCGCATGCCTCGAATCCCTTGTTGCTCATAACTTGAATAGGTCCAAGTGAATAAGCAAACATAAGAAATCAAATAAAAAATAATTATTTTCATTCTACCCATGGCTCATCATAGGTGTGTGAAGGATTTTATTATTATAATTTGTTTTTAGTTCAATTCCTAAGAATGGCCATCGCCCACATAAAAACTCCAAGGCTACCTCATTTGATATGAATCTGGAGGGTACTTATTGGGTTGGGTTTCTTGTTTGCAATTCATGTTTTAATTTTAGTCAATCTTTAGAATTTGAGGATTCATGTGACCTAGTAAAGTTTGATACGTAAAAAGAAAATTACATAGTCTTGTAATATGGATTGAGAGGTCATTATAATTAAGAAAAAATCTATGATTGAAAGGTGCTTTTGTATAAATTACTTTGTTAAGTTCTAATGTTGCGGATCTGAAAAGAATTGAAAAATGGGTTTGATAATCAATCATGAACATTAATTCTAAATTGCCTAGCTATGTTAGGAATACTCACAGTTAGTTGTTTAAGGATAAAACATATATATAATGGTTAGAGATCTTTAATATGTTTTTTTTAAAGGCTTAATTACTCGGACACCACCTAAACTATCACTAAAAATCACTTTCAATCCCTCAAAAACATTCCGTATCACTATCACCCCATAACCTTCTTTAGTGTGCCACTTTAACCCCTTTCGTTAGTTTTCCGTGAGATTTGTGAACGAAAAAGTAATTTTAGATGGAAAAAGTACAAGAATAAGTCCAAAATGACCTCTAAAGAGCTCTAAACCAATACACAATCACTTTGCTTCATCTTTCACAAATCAGGAGCGCTCTCTCTCTCTCTCTCTCTCTCTCTCTCTCTCTCTCTCTCTCTCTCTCTCTCTCTCTCTCTCTCTCTCTCTCTCTCTCTCTCTCTTCCCCCCAAGCCCAAAATCCCTTCTCTCTCTATCTCTTCATTTCTAGGACACACTCTATTAGAATTTTTGAACTGGAGTAAAATGGAAGAAGGTGAACGGAGGAATTACCTCCAATTTGGAATTTTGAGTTGCTGCTCTTGAGTTTCTTCGCTTCCCTGTTCCAAACTTCTTTTGATCCGATCAGGAAACGTTGAGTTTCGTACATGTATTCTTGTTTAAATACATGTGCCTATATATGTATATGGAGAGAGTGAGAGAGAGGTTTTTTTGTGTAGGTTCCAATTGTGTGGAAAATGCAACTGTACTTGGGACACAACCCCAATCTTCCTTCGGTGCCTTTCCTTCCTCGTCGCCAATAACTCTTTTATTTTTGTCAGAGATCGGTTCTCAGCTATGGTAGCATCAATGGGCAGTGGCTGGAAGGACGAATGGGTATTGGAGCTCCAACCAATTCTAGCCGACTAGGACGCATCCGGAGGTGAAAGAATCAGGTTTGGGTTGGAGGATTGGGACATCCAATTGTCCAAATCCGATCAAGGCCGATCACTTTTCCGACGGATATTAGAAGTTGAACATAAAACATGTATATATGTTTAGGACAATTAGGTCTTTTTGCTACTTCTGTTAACAGAGTTTATGGGATCACGAATTCTATTACTTCAGAGGGTGATAGTGATACGAAATTTTTTGAGGGGTAAAAATGATTTTCGGTGATAGTTTAAGGGGTGTCTGAGTAATTAAGCCATTTTAAAAATATATATAGAGAGAAGTTTAATAACCCAACCCACCACTTGACTTTACAGTTGAACAAATTATCGTTTTTCTTCTTCTTCTTTGGGTAGCCAATTGACTGGTTGATGTACAAATTGGAATCCTATCTATTGTATTGTATAATAGCCATTATTGTATAATTCATTGAATGAAAGAAGATCCACTTGTTCGAGACATACCACATACTCACCTACCCCCCCCCCCCCCCCCCCCCCCCCCCCCCCTCCCCCAACAAGTATACACTATATTTCGGCTGTGATATCCGCGGATTTAGTGGAATGACATGAGAATAGGTCACCCCTCGATACCATACTATGATGTTATGATTTATTTCATTATCGTTATTGTTATCATGCTATTAGACTATTGTCTTGTGCCATCGGGCAAGTGTCGCGTGATTCTGAAATGATGGTTTAGTGCAGGCACAACTGTTATGTTGTTAGATTTTTCGTGAAAATAACCTAACTGAACATTTAGAGAAAACTTAGTCTATACGTTAGGGATATTAGACATTGCCTCGTCTGACTCCCATATTTAGAAAATGAATGATGATTGTGTGGTCGTTAAAATGTGGATATTTGGAGAGACAAGAAAGAAAAATGTAAATAAAAATTGAAATGGTGTTTGGTTGTATAACTCAGGGATCGTTTTGGGATTCCACTAAGTTTCTTTGAGGTGTCGGTTGAGGTGTTGGACGATCACGATACGTTGAACTGTACTCGAGGTACTGGACGATCTAGATGCGTTGAATTGTACTAGGTGTGCTAGACGATCTAGATGCATTGAATTGTACTCAGTGTGCTGGATGATTGTGATGCATTGTACAGTACCTGATCGAAGTACTAGATGGTCTTGAAGTGTTGAACTATACTTGGTGTGTTAGACGGTCTTGACAAGTCGAACTATACAAGGATCCTGTTGGAGGTCAATTCCTGAGGTGGGTTGAATTTTCATTGGCCGTCGAGCTGAATTGCTATGGGTTTGATTCCCAGGACATCGTCTTGTTTAAGAGGAAAAGAGAAAAAATTATAATTTATCTATGTGTTATTTTACTGCGGGTGTTATTTTGGCATTTGATATTAATGTCGTTCAGTTAATTTTGTATATTATGTTGTACGTGTTATTATCTTTGGGTTCAATTTTTCGGATATAATTTTCTATTGAGTTTCATTATTCATTGCATCAACTTCTCTACCATTGGCATTTCATGCAAGCATATGGAGGTGCCTCACAAGTAGGAAGAGTCGGATGACATAGATGGAGAGTTCAACAGGACTGGCTTGTCAAACCATTAGAAGCTCTGAATTTCATAATTTTAAGTTTCATGTAAATTCGAAGGGGTCTGTATATTATTTCAAATGTAATTTCGCTACAGTTAATGTGTTAATAAAAGAAAAATAAATTTATACTATTTCTTCTAGAATTCTATTTCTTTTAAAATGTTCATTTTATATAACAAATAATTTAAATAAAGTACCGAAAAGTCAAGGCGCTACAATGTATGCATGTCCAATAACTATCTTCCCTATGTCTACTCCCGTGATTGCCCGAAATGTGGGGAGTACGTCTCCATGTGGCTAAGCCAAGCACAGACCTTTCAGCAGCATGACCAAAGGTTGAGACTTGTATAAGCTCCTCTTGAAGATGGGCACTCACCGTGTAAGCGGGGGCCGAGAGATAGTGGCTGAGGCTCATTTGGATCATCTCAGTCTGCAGGTTCAGAACAAAGAATGTAGTTGTTGGGCCTGGCCCAACTGGAGCCCAACACAGATGGGTCGTGGATTGTCGTAGGCCGAAGGCCTATTATTGTGTGTTTCCGGCCAACTACAATTATCTATCACAGATTTTAGTACACAGATTTAGAAAATCCAGATTTGTGCACTACAATTTGTGTGTGTAGACTCCTTTTTTTTTGTTGTAAATTTACCTAAATATTTGATTTAAGAGTATAGAGGTAGGATAAATTCATGGATAAGTATTATAACCCATAAAATCTGTTTTTTGAAAAACCGATTGGCTCATTATAAAAAATACCATTATTTTCAGAACTTAAATGAGGATAACTAATACAAATAGAGCCTTGTAAGTTGGACATATTACTAATGTAACGACCCGTATTTTCGGAGTATTTTTATTTGATATTTTAATGAATAAATAAATAAATTTTAAATTTTTAGATAAGTTGCTAATATTTTTTGTATTCAAATTGTACTCTTATATATATCCCTATATTAAATTCAAAAATTTATCCCTACTCACTAACTCTCTCTCACTCTCACGTTCCCCCTCTCCACCCACTTACTCTCTCTCCTACTCCCATGTTTTTAGCCATCCACCAACTGATTTCCTCTCTCTCCTTCTATTTATTTTATTTTTTCTCTTTCTTTCTCATTTTTCTCTTCCTCTCCTGCGTGCAGTTTTCTCTCTCTCCAGGTAATACCTATGTTTTCCTCGTTTTCCTTGTTTTGTTTGTTTTTGGGTTTCTCTGTTCTCTCTCTAGTTCCCTGTTTTGATTTTATTTTCTTTGTCCTCTCTCTTCTCTCTCACTCATTTTCCTTCTCTGTGCTCCCTTCTCTCAATTAACCCTCTCTCTCTCTCCGTTGCTGTGGGAAAACCCCCACTGTTTTGTATTTTTTATGTATGATTATTTTGTTTGTTTGTTTGATTCCTCTAGATTTCTAGTCATAATATATATATATATATATATATATATATATATATATATTTATAGTTAACTCCGGCAGTGGACAAACCCTCCACTGTTGGTAATTTTTTTATATTTATTTTGTTTGTTGTTATTTTAGTTATAGTACTTAGCATTTTTAATTATTATATTGTTTATTAGTTATAGTACACTGTTTTTTTTTATTATTTTATTTTTTATTTATTTAATGAATGATCTTGATTTCTTTTTGTATATAGTGTTGCGATAATCGGATCTCAGTGCGGTATTTGATTCGTGGGTTTCCAGTAGCGCTTTATTTCGTCGAATCAAGGTAGAAACACTTCGGACCGAGCTCTATATATAATGTTAATTTACGAGTATTGTAGATTTTGTTTCGATGTTCGAGTAGGGGATATAAATCAATATTGTTATTGACTAAATATTAGAATAATTAGGTGTATTCGGTTGCATTAATTGATCATGTTGTGAACTGGATAAATATTAGGTGTCAGGTTGGGATTGGACCTGAACTATAGGAATGTTAGATAATTATTTTATGTGTTGATTCATTATTTAATTTTAGCCTAACTGATTGATTAAAGGATTTACACTTGTTGAGACCAATTTTGTATAATAGGACCCACGAACGTTGTATGTAACTTAGATTCGATTGATGTGGATATTGTTGTATGAATTATTGCCATTTAATTTATGTTCGGTGCATATTTATTGAAATCGCAAGTTGAAATTTTATTTTTGCATATTGAGTATAACGGGGAGCATTGTGCATGCATGAAAATTTAAAATTAATCAAACGGCAGGGTTAGATGAGCTCATTGTTGCGATAATGAGTGATAACCATAATGATTTGGAGTTGTGGTGAATTATGAAGGGGATTGCGAGACCCTGAGATTGAAAATTTGGCTAAGGAGGATTGCGAGACTCCGAGGCTGCGATACCAATGAAGGGGATCGCGAGACCCTGAGGTTGTACTTTCGATATGGGGGATTGCGAGACCCCGGTGTGGAAAAAAAAAAAAATAATAATAATAATAAAAAAATAAAAGGAGACTAAATGTGAAAAAGAAATTTATGCACGACATAGTAGATTTTCTATTGGTTTAATGTTCTTTGCATACTATACAGGAGAAAGATTATGTATGTTTATTTGTAAGTTAGGAGTAAGGTTAGATTTTTTTCTACTGAGTGTTAATCACTCATTTGGAGCTACTTCTTGGCCCCTGGCATTTCACGTCAGGTTTTGAGGAACAGGTTGAGGGGGAAAATGACTCAGAAGTTCAAGAGACTGAGTTGGATGAGAAGGATGTACCTGAGCCATGGCTGTACCAATAACAGTCTGGTGGTGTAACCTAGGGTGTCCTCTCAGTTGATAAATTTTTATTTAATGAAAATTATGATTTAAGTTGTTAGTTTCAAAACTATTTAGTGAGCTAAATTGTTGATTCGATTTCTTTGCAAACAATTATTAAATATTATGAGAATTGGGTTTTTCATGTTAAATTGAAATTTTATTCCGCAGCGTGAATGATTATTATTTTATTTTAACGTACCATAAAAATATGGGTCGTTATACTTGGTATCAGAGCCCCAGGTTGAGAACCTAGAGACTTTGGGTTGAGTAGCTTAGTGAAATTGTTCGTGACCTTAATAGTTAATTAGGCTTTCGAGTGTGTTGTCACGTAACGTAATTAAATTTTCTGAAAAAAAAAAATTATAGATATTTGAATTGATTGAGCTTTGATATATATATTTTTTTTTCTCTTTTGTAGATGTCGTCAGATTCGAACAGTGTTAGTTTTGACACTTGGGGTATTCATCGCCAGCGAGGGAGAGCTATCGTGAATGATAACCCGAGAGTGCTAGAAAGACGCGTACAGATGAGAGCCGAGGAGGCAGCGGCTAATGCTATGAGGTGGGTTCATGATGCAACCTTTGGAAAAACCAGAGAGTATAGGCGCCGTTTAGTGCAACGTCGTCTTCAGAACCAGTATCTAGAGGCGCGTCGAGCCTTACAGATCAGCAAAAATGATACATTATATAAAAAGACCGTGGAAAAGACTTTTGCTATAACTGAAGCTTGGTTGCCAATCCGAGCTACAATGAGGAGAAGACGGGGACAGGAGAATCAAGCACCTGCTGAGGTGATTGATATCTCTTCAGATGAGGAAAATCCACAAGAGGAAGAACCCATAGATGAGTATCCATCAGAGGAGGATCCAACTGAGGAAGATCCAGAAGAAAATGACCCGGAGGAGGGTACTTCTCCGATTAGGTCTACAGCTAATAGCACCGAGTGGTGATTAGGAAGTCTTGAGTATAGGACGTAGATCGAGTAGGAGACTCTTTAATTGATTAGTTGTTAGTATATTTTCTTTTGTTTACCGAATGTTCATCGAGTTACATTTTGGAATTAATTATTTATATGTGGTCATTTTGTTACCTTTGCGCTGATGGTTTGATTTACTGCATGTTTCTGTATTTATTTCTAATTATTGTGTTGTTTGACTCGTACTTCGGAGATAGTTAGTGACCCTTAGTTGTTCGCGTAGATGGTGTCTAATTTACGTTCGGGACCAGTCAACGGCAACGATGTACCTGCCGCTACTCCACACCACAACGTGGGTGCAACTGGTGTGTCGCCGCCACCACCAACAAACGCAGATGGCATGCCAAATCCGGGAATGAACGACTTTGCTCGGATGTTTCAATACTTCGCGGCGAGCATGCAGAATGCTCAACCACGTGGACCTGCTAATCGTACATCGATCTTTTCAGAGTTCAGGAGACAGCGACCACCAGTATTTCACGGAGAGCCTGATCCGCAAGCGGCCAATGGTTGGTTGAGGCAGACAAAGAAGATGTTTGAAGTAATGGGCGTGTTACACGATGAGGATAAGGTGGCTCTTGCTGTTTATCAGTTAGAAGGGGAGGCGGATCATTGGTGGGAGACAACCAAAAGGTCAGTACCTGCTAATGAGTTGACGTGGAATCGCTTTGAGCAGTTATTCTTGGAGAAGTATTTTCCTGCCCCGGTGAAGGAGGCCATGATACAAGAATTTTTGGGATTGAAGCAGAGGACTATGACAGTCGCCCAGTACGTAGCGCGTTTCGAGGAGTTATCTCGCTATGCACCGGAGATTATTGCAACAGATTCAGCTAAGGCAAGAAAATTTGAGTGGGGTTTGGAACCCGCACTTCGAGGAAAGGTAGTTGGGCTGCAATTACCGACCTTTAATCAAGTGGTCAGTGCGACATTGGTGAATGAAAGAGAATGGTTGGACTCGAAAAGGATTTGGAATCAGAAAAAGATTGGCACAGGAGGGCCTGTGCGCAATAACAACAAGGGTCAGAATACGCCAAAACCTTATAACAACCCAAGTCAGAATCAGCAACGGAGGGGACCAGACACCAGGACTTGCTTCGGATGTGGCCAGATGGGTCATATTCGGCCTTACTGCCCTCAGGCAAGTGGGGGCAATTATCAGAAGTCAATTGGTAATGTTCAACAGGGTCAAGGAGGAGGTCAACGTCAACAAGTGCCCCAAGGACAGAGTCAGGGAGTGGTGAAGACAGACAACCAGCCAACTGTTGGAGGTAGAATGTTTGCGCTTCAAGGAGAAGAGGAGCAGAACCCGACAGTCATTCAAGGTAACCTTGTATTATTTAATTCTTTGGTACAAGTGTTATTTGATTCGGGTGCGTCGCATTCTTTTATCTCTACGTCATGTGTGGCTTCTTTGGGACTTGTTACGGAACAACTCAGGAAGACGTTTAGTGTAGCGACACCTTTGGGAGTCCACGTCTCCGTAGGACTTATTTGTAAGGATTGTGAATTAGAGGTGTCTGGTTTGCGTTTGTCTTGCGATTTGCGAGTGATTGATATGTCGGATTTTGATGTCATTCTTGGGATGGATTGGTTGTCCACGCACCGAGCTTTGATAGATTGCCACCAGAAGCGGGTAACTGCAATCACTACAGATGGTACTTCTTTCACGTTTAAGGGGGATAGGCAAGAACCTTCCTCTACTACCAGACGATCAAGATGGCATCAAAACCTAACCGGATGGATAGCAAGCGTGATGCTTGATGAGGAAGACCGTAAGGAGTTGGATTTGCCTAGAGTCGTGTGCGAGTACGCTGATGTTTTTCCAGACGAATTGCCTGGTTTAGCACCACACCGAGAGGTAGATTTTACAATTGAGTTGCAACCCGGGACCGGTCCGATTTCGATGGCACCGCACCGAATGGCACCCGCTGAGCTTAGGGAGTTGAAGGTTCAGTTACAAGAGCTGTTGGATAAGGGTTTCGTTCGACCCAGTACTTCTCCTTGGGGAGCTCCAACATTATTCGTTAAGAAGAAGGATGGAACTTGGAGGCTATGCATCGACTATCGACAGTTGAATAGAGTTACGATCAAGAATCGCTACCCTTTACCAAGAATCGATGATCTGTTTGATCAGCTACGAGGATCAAAATGTTATTCGAAGATCGACCTACGGTCAGGTTATCATCAGCTACGAGTCAGAGAGGAGAATATCTCAAAGACAGCGTTTAGAACCCGATACGGACACTATGAGTTCGTGGTGATGCCGTTTGGACTGACTAACGCTCCAGCAGTCTTCATGAGTCTCATGAACAAAATTTTCGCACCGTACTTAGATCAATTTGTGGTGGTTTTTATCGATGATATACTAATCTACTCGTCATCGGAGGAGGAGCATGAAAAGCACCTGAGAATAACATTGCAAGTGTTACGAGACAACCAACTATATGCTAAGGCGAGTAAGTGCGAATTTTGGTTGAAGGAGGTGAAGTTCCTTGGACACGTCATTTCAGAGCAAGGGATTGCTGTGGATTCTAGTAAGGTGGATGCAGTGTTGAATTGGAAACAACCTAAAACAGTGTTTGAGGTTCGGAGTTTCTTGGGACTCGCAGGCTATTATCGGAGGTTCATTGAAGATTTTTCTAAGTTGGGGAGACCAATGACCCGTTTGACTCGGAAGGAGGTCAAATTTGTTTGGGACGAGGCATGCGAGCGATCTTTTCAGGAATTAAAGAAAAGGTTAACTACTGCGCCAATATTGGTGATTCCGGCTAGGGATGAAGGATATGAAGTGTATTGTGACGCTTCGGGAGAAGGTCTGGGAGGAGTTTTGATGCAAAAAGGACAAGTGGTTGCCTATGCATCAAGGCAGTTGAAGCCACATGAGAAGAACTACCCGACTCATGATTTGGAGTTAGCAGCAGTGGTGTTTGCATTAAAAACTTGGAGGCATTACTTATATGGGGAGACTTTTGAGATTTTCACAGATCATAAGAGTCTGAAGTATCTTTTTACTCAGAAAGACTTGAATATGAGACAGAGAAGGTGGATGGAGTATTTAGAGGATTTTAGTTTCACTCTGTCATATCATCCAGGGAAAGCTAATGTCGTGGCTGACGCTCTTAGTCGTAAGTCTAGAGAGATGGTAGCAGCTCTAGCAGTTCGAGAATGGAAGATGATGGAAACTCTTAGTGAGCTTAGTTTACAGCCATCTACATCAAAGCCGGGCGCTTTGCTTTGTGCCGTAAAAGTTACGCCGGCGTTACATCGAGAGATATTGAAAGTGCAAACGCTTGATCAAGAGACGGATTTCTTCAAGCATCGTCTGACGTCAGGAGTCACTCTAATAGGTTGGTCTATACATGAAGATGGAAGTTTGAGATTTCAAGGCAGAGTGTTTGTTCCTGATTTTGGAACGTTACGGGAATCAGTGCTGAAGGAGTTCCACAAATCGAGTTTTGCCGTACACCCAGGAGGTAACAAGATGTACCGTGATTTGAAGCGTCAGTACTGGTGGAGTGGGATGAAAGCGGATGTGGCAAAATTCGTCTCTACATGCCTTGTTTGTCAGCAGGTCAAGGCTGAGCACCAAAAACCAGGAGGAACACTCCAACCTTTGCCCATTCCAGGTTGGAAGTGGGAGCATGTCACTATGGACTTTGTGACGGTTTTACCCCGCACAGTGAAGAAGAATGACGCTATTTGGGTTATCGTTGATCGATTAACGAAAAGCGCGCATTTTCTGCCAGTAAGGGTGTCTGATACCTTAGAGTCTTACAGCCGTCTCTACATCAACGAGATCATTCAACTGCATGGGGTACCTGTATCTATCGTGTCAGATCGAGACCCCCGTTTTGTATCTCAATTTTGGCAGAGTCTACAATCAGCTTTGGGCACTACCTTATGTTTTAGCACGGCCTTTCACCCGCAGACCGATGGACAGTCCGAGCGCACAATTCAAACATTGGAAGACATGCTTAGAGCCTGTGTTTTGGAATTCATGGGAAGTTGGGAGAGACACCTACCATTAGTTGAGTTCGCCTACAACAACAGTTTCCAAGCAAGCATTGAGATGGCACCTTTCGAAGCCTTGTATGGAAGACCTTGTCGATCACCTATATGCTGGACAGACGTTGGAGAGACTAGCCTTATTGGACCGGACCTAGTTCACGAAACAACAGGGAAGATTCAACTCATCAGGCAACGACTTTTGACTGCTCAGAGTCGACAGAAGAGCTATGCGGACAAAAGGAATCGACCTCTAGTCTTTAATGTTGGAGATCACGTATTTTTGAAGATTCGACCGCGACGGGGACTTATTCGTTTTGGCAAGAAGGGAAAACTATCACCCAGATTCATTGGGCCATTCGAAGTGTTAGAACGAGTAGGAGAAGTAGCATATCGTATCGCTCTACCACCACAACTATCTAGAGTTCACAATGTGTTCCACGTGTCAATGCTAAGGAGATATATGGCACACCCAGAACATACGCTTAACTGGAGGGAGCTTACACTGGATGAGAACGCAACATTTCAAGAACAAGCCGTCCAGATTCTTGACCGGCAAGAGAAAGAACTTCGAGGGAATAAGATCACACTACTCAAGATACTATGGCGTCATCATGGGCTGCACGAGTCAACATGGGAACGAGAAGACGCAATGCGGGCTAACTATCCAAATTTATTTGTCGAGTGAGGTAAGCGTTCGAATTTCGAGGACGAAATTTGTTTAAGGGGGATAGTTTGTAACGACCCGTATTTTCGGAGTATTTTTATTTGATATTTTAATGAATAAATAAATAAATTTTAAATTTTTAGATAAGTTGCTAATATTTTTTGTATTCAAATTGTACTCTTATATATATCCCTATATTAAATTCAAAAATTTATCCCTACTCACTAACTCTCTCTCACTCTCACGTTCCCCCTCTCCACCCACTTACTCTCTCTCCTACTCCCATGTTTCTAGCCATCCACCAACTGATTTCCTCTCTCTCCTTCTATTTATTTTATTTTTTCTCTTTCTTTCTCATTTTTCTCTTCCTCTCCTGCGTGCAGTTTTCTCTCTCTCCAGGTAATACCTATGTTTTCCTCGTTTTCCTTGTTTTGTTTGTTTTTGGGTTTCTCTGTTCTCTCTCTAGTTCCCTGTTTTGATTTTATTTTCTTTGTCCTCTCTCTTCTCTCTCACTCATTTTCCTTCTCTGTGCTCCCTTCTCTCAATTAACCCTCTCTCTCTCTCCGTTGCTGTGGGAAAACCCCCACTGTTTTGTATTTTTTTATGTATGATTATTTTGTTTGTTTGTTTGATTCCTCTAGATTTCTAGTCATAATATATATATATATATATATATATATATATATATATATATTTATAGTTAACTCCGGCAGTGGACAAACCCTCCACTGTTGGTAATTTTTTTATATTTATTTTGTTTGTTGTTATTTTAGTTATAGTACTTAGCATTTTTAATTATTATATTGTTTATTAGTTATAGTACACTGTTTTTTTTTTATTATTTTATTTTTTATTTATTTAATGAATGATCTTGATTTCTTTTTGTATATAGTGTTGCGATAATCGGATCTCAGTGCGGTATTTGATTCGTGGGTTTCCAGTAGCGCTTTATTTCGTCGAATCAAGGTAGAAACACTTCGGACCGAGCTCTATATATAATGTTAATTTACGAGTATTGTAGATTTTGTTTCGATGTTCGAGTAGGGGATATAAATCAATATTGTTATTGACTAAATATTAGAATAATTAGGTGTATTCGGTTGCATTAATTGATCATGTTGTGAACTGGATAAATATTAGGTGTCAGGTTGGGATTGGACCTGAACTATAGGAATGTTAGATAATTATTTTATGTGTTGATTCATTATTTAATTTTAGCCTAACTGATTGATTAAAGGATTTACACTTGTTGAGACCAATTTTGTATAATAGGACCCACGAACGTTGTATGTAACTTAGATTCGATTGATGTGGATATTGTTGTATGAATTATTGCCATTTAATTTATGTTCGGTGCATATTTATTGAAATCGCAAGTTGAAATTTTATTTTTGCATATTGAGTATAACGGGGAGCATTGTGCATGCATGAAAATTTAAAATTAATCAAACGGCAGGGTTAGATGAGCTCATTGTTGCGATAATGAGTGATAACCATAATGATTTGGAGTTGTGGTGAATTATGAAGGGGATTGCGAGACCCTGAGATTGAAAATTTGGCTAAGGAGGATTGCGAGACTCCGAGGCTGCGATACCAATGAAGGGGATCGCGAGACCCTGAGGTTGTACTTTCGATATGGGGGATTGCGAGACCCCGGTGTGGAAAAAAAAAAATAATAATAATAATAATAAAAAAATAAAAGGAGACTAAATGTGAAAAAGAAATTTATGCACGACATAGTAGATTTTCTATTGGTTTAATGTTCTTTGCATACTATACAGGAGAAAGATTATGTATGTTTATTTGTAAGTTAGGAGTAAGGTTAGATTTTTTTCTACTGAGTGTTAATCACTCATTTGGAGCTACTTCTTGGCCCCTGGCATTTCACGTCAGGTTTTGAGGAACAGGTTGAGGGGGAAAATGACTCAGAAGTTCAAGAGACTGAGTTGGATGAGAAGGATGTACCTGAGCCATGGCTGTACCAATAACAGTCTGGTGGTGTAACCTAGGGTGTCCTCTCAGTTGATAAATTTTTATTTAATGAAAATTATGATTTAAGTTGTTAGTTTCAAAACTATTTAGTGAGCTAAATTGTTGATTCGATTTCTTTGCAAACAATTATTAAATATTATGAGAATTGGGTTTTTCATGTTAAATTGAAATTTTATTCCGTAGCGTGAATGATTATTATTTTATTTTAACGTACCATAAAAATATGGGTCGTTATAACTAATATCTTTATTGATTAGATATCATTATCATTATAACTTAATTACCATGTACGTACAAAATTGGTACACTTTTTGTTTTGATATTTGAGATTGTTCAGGTCAACTTACGCGCACATTGACTAATCTTTGAGGAATTAATTCCACAGTCAACTAGCGCGCACGCACGGGGGAGGGGGACATTTAAAGACATAGTTTTTGCCTTGTATGGACTGGCTATATAAAAGTTTATAGCACTTAAGAGATTTCGAACCTAAGGCCAAGAGGGAGCACACATATAAGTCTCAAGTCTTGGCCATCGGGTCAATTAAATATTGTACACTTACTACTGTGTTTTTGTTTTGTGTCATTGACGTTCAATAATTTATGACTTATAACTTGAGAAATTCATAAATTTCACAAAATCTCAATTGCTACAATTTAAAAACAACATTTGAATCAAAATTGAAAATTCTCTCAGTTCTAGAGATTATTAACTTGTTGAAATTAAAAAATTTCAATTTTTTTTTGGTTTTACTATACTTTTTTTTTTTTGCTAATCACTAGGACGATTCTAAGTTAGTTAGCACAGTCAGAAGTTCGATGATTCTAATTACTACGTAAATATCACGGGTAAACTAAGAAATTTACCCACACCCTACAAATTTAGCTTGTTCTTTTGAGAAGGCTCCTAAAAATAAAATGTAAGTGAGAAATATGATATTTTATCCCATTTTGAAATAATAATGTGTATTTTTTTAACAAAATACGATGAATTCGCACTCTAGTATAATATGAAAAATTCGCAAAAAAAATCCCTAAGGTTTGATAAGTTGGGTTTATGAATCTTTTCATTGGGATAATGAAACTTAGACTTTTTTTAACTTAAAAAACGTTTTGAAGAATATATTTTTTGAGACAAGATTTTAATTTTTGGTGGAAGTCAATTTTTATGAAGGTAGTTTATGAAGATTTTGATTATTGTTCTTTTTATTTTATTTTATTCGGCCATGAATATCTTGAGTTATGGAGGCATGTGGGACCATAATGATGACAGCATCCAGTCGTTGGATTTTATTCCATTTGGTGCAGTTATATTGTAGTAATACTAAGATATCATGCTTTATTACATGGTCCCTACATTCGGAGCTATTAATGCGAATCTAAATCGATATATATATATATATATATATATATATATATATATATATATATATATATAATCGATATATATATGGGGGAGGCTCAAGGGACCAACACTCTTTTAGACCAATATTAGATCAACGCCTAAACTCTTCATTCCCGGTTAAATTTTGATAATCCGAACCATTCAATGTGTTTAAAACATGTTTTTAAGGGTACCCGCAAGAAATCAGCTCAAAATATTACCGGAAAGAACTTAATCCAAGCAGTGGTTCAAAATGCTGACAGGAACTGTTTTATGAACCAATGTTTGGATCAAGCATTTTCCAGTAATATTTTGAACTGATTTCTCGCGGGTGCCCTTAAAAACATGTTTTAAACACATTGAACGGTTCGGATCATTAAAATTTAATCGAGAACGAAGAGTTTAGATGTTGATTTAATATTAGTCTAAAAAAGTGTTGGTTCATATCTTTTCCTATATATATATATATATATATATATATATATATATATATATAGAGAGAGAGAGAGAGAGAGAGAGAGAGAGAGACCACCTAGTACTACAATTTCACAGTTTGTTTATTTACTTAACACCAACGAATTCACAATAATTAAACACAATGGGACCGGATTAGATCACTTGGCCTGTTGTGCGGCAAATTAACACACTTATGCCCTGATTGGATGAGGGGTTATGAAGTGTGTTAATTAAGGCTTGTGTTAAATAAGGTTGGACCCGCATTAACCTAGTAATTGGCAACCAAAAAGACCTCATGTGTTAACCAACCCCTGTTTTAAATAAGACAGCCGAGGGTGGGTTAATTTGCCTCGACCCCCCACCCCCAAGGCTAAATAAGGAGGGGGTGTTGAGTTGTGAAAATTACCAAAAAATCAAGGATAGAATAATATTCATATATTTTTGGGATATATGTACATATCTATAATCCCTTTCTAATAAGGAATTCCTTATTTTGCTAAGATGCGGACCTCCTATTTTCTGATCAAATTTTGATGATCCGAACCGTTTAATGTGTTTAAAACATGTTTTTAAGGGTATCCATAAAAAATTGGCTCAAAACAATATTGAGAAGTGCTTGATCTAAATAGTTTTTAATAAATACTGATAGGAATAGTTTAATAAAAAATTGAATGGATCAAATATTTTCGGATATTATTTTGAACTAATTTCTTGCCGATACCTTAAAAATATGTTTTAAACACATTGAACGATTCGAATTATTATAATTTGATCAAGAAATAGGAGGTCCACACCATAGCAAAATAAAGAACCTCTTATTAGCTCACTTTATATATGTGTGTGTGTGTACATATTAATATATATTATACGTATATATGAATGTGTGTGTATATATATATATACATATATATACACATACATACATACATACATATATATGTCCAAAGACAAATTTGCCCTATATTTATATATATATATATATATATATATATATATTTAAAATAATACATTAAATACACGACGAATGGATAACACTTCATCCAATCATTATCTTATTTAACACACTTTTTTTAAATGTGGGCTTCATTGTCTTATTTAACACACTATTTTATTTAACACACCGTCCTTATTTAACACACCAAAAACTAACCTATCATCCAATCAGGCATCGTGTAATAGGCTCTCCCTTTCCGATCGGACTTTTTTACCATCTACAAGTGGACTGTAGGTGTAGCATGTGTTGAAGATGAAAACTTCAGGTTATTTAATTAAATACCTCAGACCATGAAATTTTGTGATATTCAACATGGTGTAGGATTATTGCAACGGCACACATCATTGATGTTGATACCTAAACTTGTAGTGTAAAAAAAATACAATAGCACTAAAATAAAATTGGACTTTGTTCATATATATACATATATATGTATGTATATTATATATATGTATGTATATATTGTAAATTGTTATTTTGTGCACTTGTTTTTATTGTGTTACAATAATATAACATAAAAAGACCAAAACAACATTTGTCTACTGTATATAATATACATGGCCTAATAAGGTAGACTTTTCAAAGTAAGTCCCTTTTCAAGTTTGACTTGTCAAACTCCAAAATCAGAGTGTCTAGGAAAATATTTGGTGATTCTCCTGACATGGAACATGGAGCAAAAAAAATATTATTAGAAAAAATAAAAGTGGCCTTCTAATGTTCCACTAACCCACTTCCCACCACTAACTCAACTGAAAACGTGGGTACAAGGTAAAATTAACCATCAATTTTTGCCCTCTATAAAACCAAAGGACATACTGCATCACAGGGGGACGAACAGTAGACAGAGAGAATAAGAAAAAAGAAACAGAAGAAGGGGCTGTGCGGAAAAAAAGAAGTTCAGTTCGAAAAAAGAACAGAAACTTTGAGATTAAATTTTACAGTGTGCGACTACGAGAGAAACAAAAAAGGGTGAGAGATTTGGAACAATACAAGAAGAAAAAGAAATATCTTTCTGTTTCCATACCTTTGTTCCTCCAAGTAGTGAAGACAAGGTAATCTATTGCTGCTTTTCTCCCTCTTCTTTCTCTTTTCTCTCTACTTTCAAAAAAATAATATACTATTTCTCTCTTATTCTCAAAATATATATATACTCCTTATTAGGAGAACTAACTCAAAACAATTTCTATTATGAAATATGAGTTATATTTCTAAGTAGGATTAAAAGAATGTCAAATTCTTTACTACTTATCAAAATTCTGTTTCGAAAGAAATTAAATTAATACTAGTTGTTTTGTCCGTTACCCTTCTTCGGCAATGCCTGAGCCATTCACGCCAATAAATGCCGGAGCGGACTCCTAATGTTACTAAAACTCCTAATGTTAATGGAAAGCGATTTTAGTATTCGGCAAAATTAAAGTAGGACAATTTGGCGCCACTCAGTTGGCCTATATAGAAAATATTAATACCCTTTGAGGTCTCAAAATAGTTATTGACACCCCTCGAGATCTCAACTAATTATCGACACCTTTGGCGGTATTAAAAAAATATTAACACCACTTGCGGTCTCAAAATAATTATTGACACCCCTCGCGGTCTCAACTAATTATCGATACCCTCGCGGTCTTAAAAAATATTAACACCGCTTGCGGTTTCAAAATAATTATTGACACTCCTCGAGGTCTCAACTAATTATCGATACCGCTTGCGGTCTCAAAATAATTATTGACACCCTTTGTGGTCTCAACTAATTATCGACACCCCAGCGGTATTAATAAAAATATTAATGCTCCTTGCCGTTTCAAAATAATTATTGCCACCCTTTACAGTCTCAGCTAATTATTGATACCTCTTGCGGTCTTAAAAAAGTATATATATTTACACCACTTGCGGTTTCAAAATAATTATTGACACCTTTTGTGGTCTCAACTAATTATTGACACCGTTTGCGGTTAAAAAAAATATATTAACACCACTCGCGGTCTCAAAATAATTATTGACACCTTTCGCGGTCTCAACTAATTATCGACACCGCTTGTGGTTTTAAAAAATATTGACGCCCTTGCAGTCTCAACAAAATATTGACACCCCCTGTAGTCTCAAAAACTGTTGACACCTATTGTGGTCTCAAAAAATATTAACACCTCCCGTGCTCTAAAAAATATTGATACCCCTTGCGGTTTTAAATAATTATTGACACTTCTCACGGTCTCAACTAATTATTGACGCCCATGCAGTCTCAAAAATATTGACGCCCCTCGTGGCCTCACAAAATTTATAAATGTTCATTACACCCCTAGTGGTCATATGATGGACGATTTATAAATAAAAATATAAACACGAATGGATCAATAAAAATAAATGTAAATAAATAAAAATAAATAGATGACTCACTCGGCTCTCCACAATGCCCCTTGCAGCTTAAAAGAAAAATACCTTTTGCAAATTGTAAAATTTACCCTTCGCGGCCTCAAAATTTTACCCCTAGTGGCACAAAAAAAAAATAGTCCAAGTTGGCTATTTAAAAAGTCTTAAGCATATTCGTAATTAATTTGCTTTAAGTTAAAAAAATTAGACATATCTCAAACATGCATGGCCATGAGCCATTTGAGAAACAAGTCAAAGTTTGCCTAAAAAAATACATAAAAATATTGGAACTATGTATTGACTTGATTCTGATTTAAATCGGATACGTAAGCAACTCATTTATATGGGCTCAGTTGTAATTTTAAATTGGTGAACCTTAATTGTTCGCTCAAGCATCAAAATGTTTTACAAATATTGGAACTACGTATTGACTTGATTCTAGTCCTGACTTAGTTTCGACTTGGATACGTAAGCAACCCATTATATGGGTTCAATCACAATTAGTATACATTATTTGAATATGGGCGACATATGATTGGCTAAAGATTGGGTGCCAACCTAGTTGGGATGCTTTCTTTTTAGTAGTGATGCAATTTTCTCACAATCTTTTATGTGCTCCAAATATTCACTAAAAATTAGAGGTTTAACATGAACTATGCTAAAATAAATAAACTCTATGTTATTTATTTATTTAGCTCTTAAAAGTACTATAGTTGGAATCAAAAAGTTTTCTTTTATTAAAAGATGTAATTAAAAAATATGTTATATTTTGAATGGCTCCGACCTACATAAAAATTTGATGTTTGCTTATGTAAGTGAAATTATACTAAGCAAAGATCAAATTTTTGCCTAACAGTATGGGTGAAACCAGTTTGGTTTGGTCCAGTTTAGTCGTAACATTCGGACCAAATTGGTAATTTAGGTTTGGGTTATTGTAAATCGAAATTGAATCAAATTATTTCAGTTTGGTTCTATTCAGTTTTTCCGGTTTCAATTTGATTGGGTTTAGGTTCAAAATTAAAAAGCTTTTACAAAAGTTAAAAGATCCATGTCAAATGGATCAAGTCTACATTAATTTTTATTTTAAAAGTTGTTTTCTATTTGATTTGGCCTAAATTCAAATTAAATTTTTTTTTGAAAAATTAAAGCCAAATATAAGTGATATGCAAGATTTTAAATCATAGTACAACTAAAGCCTAGTAAAAAATCAAAGTCAAGAGAAAAATAGTTTGAGGCTTAAAAAAATATGTATGAAACTATTTTTTTATTTTTTAAGGTTTCCCTCCCCTTTGGGGACAAATTGCACTCTCTCTCTCTCTCTCTCTCTTTAATTTTTTCATTTCTTGTCTATTTTCTCATGTATGATTGAAAAAAATAAAATAAAATATGTCTCTCTCTCTCTATATATATATTTTTTGCATTTGTTATTTTTCAGTCAAATTTTTATAGTTATTTGTTCACCTCGACGAAAAGAATCTAAATTGTATAAATTTACGTCCAAACAATTAATCTGGCCTTACTTTTTTTAGATTATTTTTTTGTCCTTATTTAAAAATTTCTTGCAATTTTTTATTTTTTGTCAACTTTTTATAGATTATTGGTTTGTCTCAATGAGAGATTTAAAAAAAATTATAAATAATAAATCAAATTTAATAAAAATTCAAAAAAGACAAATATAATTCCAAAAAAGGATCTATTTGTGTTTATTTATCATGCCATTTATTTTAAATCCAATAAATGATGTCGTTTAATCAATAAAATTCTCACAAACACAACAGTAACCCCAAAGTATTCCATTCAGGATATATTGTTAAAGTTTTGATTCCAAATTGGATTACAATAAAATAGGCACTTCGTCCTATAAATTACAAAACATCTTTCACGAATTTAAAAATTCATTTCTATTTAAAAGAACAAAATAGAAGTTATGTTACATCTCTAAAAAATTAGTAAAAATATGCTAAGTAACTCCGTCTAATGAGTCTTCCCAAAGCATGTCAATCCATGCATGCCGAGCAATCCATGCTAATGAACCGAGACAGTACTTGAAAAGAATAAAGGATTGAGATACACAACCTAATAGAAAACTCGAGATATGATATAGATAGGATTATAGGCAAAGCATAAGAATAAACAAGAAAAATACGCTAAACAATCTCATGATTAGGAGTGAAACTAGTCCGGTTTGGCCGAAAAACTCAGATCAAACTGGTAATTTTAGTTTGAGTTTTTGTTAACCAAAATCGAACCGAATTATTTCGGTTTGGTTTGGTTTGATTTGGTTTTTCCGGTTTCGGTCCGATTTCGATTTGATTGGGCATTGACCCAAAATTAGAAAAACTATTAAAAAATTAAGAGGTCCATATCAAATGGATCAAGTCCAGATTGATTTTTATTTTAAAATCGGTTTTTGATTTGATTTGGCTTAAGACCAAGTTTAGAAAATTTCTAAAAAATTAACGCCAAATAAAATTAATATACAAAATTTTAAATCATATCAAAATTGAAGTCCCATAAAAAATCAAAGTCAAAAGAAAACTAGTTTGAGACTTAAAAAAAATATGTATGAACCTAGTTTTTTTATTTTTTGGGGTTTAGGGTTTTGAAACTAATTCTAAAAATATGTATGAACCTATATTAATCGGTTCGGTTTACCGATTTAGTTCAGTTTTTCGGTTTAAACTTTGACCCCTACTCATGATACCAATTTGTCCATTCATCAAATCATTTGTCATATTACAAAAACTCTAAGTGTATTTACAATTTTTCATCATCGCATGTCAAGTTGTTGTCTCCTAGTATTTTTGTCACGACCCATCCCATAAATATTAAGGCACGTGACTGGCCACGAGTGAAACTCGTAAGGCCACAATTTTTCATCATCGCATGTCAAGTTGTCGTCTCCTAGTATTTTTGTCACGACCCATCCCATAAAGGTTAAGGCACGTGACCGACCACGAGTGAAACTCGTAAGGCCCTTTAAAAATATACCAGTTTAGGGATTTTCTATAAACATAACTGATATAAGAGTGGGAAAATAAAATTTACTCCAGAGTCCGATTATAAAGTAAGGTGCAACAATATAACCCTTATGGGCTTACAAACCATGACTACGGTCCAAATTCTCGACCGGTCAACCAAATACATTACAATCAAAATCGAACTACATTAAAACATGCTAAGTTTAGAGATTACAAAAGATATTTCAATTCCGATACAACTTCACAGAATTTCAAGCATGGTCAGCATCGTTAATTAAAACCTGTTTCATCAACAACTTCATTAGCACTAGGCTAGTGTGAGTCTAGATATGACAAGCCTACTAACTTTCCGTATTAAGATAACTCGTATTTTTGAAATTCATTATAATTAAATGCCAACATTATACGATATACGAATCCAGCTTTTAGGCTTGCGCTGTAACCATGCACATTTATCAAATAATCATGTTATGTGACGTATGAATCCAGCTTTTAGGCTTACGCTGTAACCATGTATGATAACATTATATGATCTACGGCCCACCAGTAAATTAGAGAGCGACCCCAAATATAAGCCGGCGTGATATCACCTGTTGGATTACCTGACTAATAATCCTCACCCTTATTACTTCACCTCATCGCTAGAATCTTCATCTGCCCCCTAGCGGCCGGGGCGCCGTATTGATCTCATGCCATAATATTTTCATATTTTCATGATGTCATGATTCTTTCTAAAGTCTTAATATGCCATGCTTAGTCTACTGTCAATTTAGTAGCATAAATGTACATGTATCAAAGTAAGAAATCATTCATTTTTGCTGCAGAAGGTAAGTAAGCAAGTCATATATAAGACTCACCTGAAATTAGTCTGTAATTTCTTTATATTAGCTCGGCCCAACGGTCTCCAATTTCCGGATCTATCATGATAAGTAAAAGTCCTTATTGCCAACAACTCTTAAAAGAATATACTAACTTAGTAACTCGAATCGCATAATCGTTCGGACTCCTCAATACGTAAGGGTACGAAGTGTAATTTGGGTTCTAGGGCAAAGTGGTCAATTTACCAATTAACAAGTGGCCCCGAGAGCTTTCTCGGGATTTGTGTCAATTTTATTACTTAATTCCCAGTCTCATTTGTATATTCTAGGGCTCGGATGACTCACGTTCGATCGGTTTGATCGCCGGTTACTTAGACCGTAAAATGGTATTTTCGTAATTTTGCTATCGGCCGTCCAAAAATATAACCGTGGCCGGACCCACATTATTTTCAGTCCTTATTCATATTCAAAGCCTAATTCCATGGTCGGTCCGTTCGTGTGGTGATTTTAGTGTCGGTAGGCCAAAAGTAAGTAAGAGTGGCATTTTGGTAATTATACTCTCCGGTCTCCGAAACCCGGGACTGAGACTTGTCCCGTACATTATTTAACCCCAATCTCATCATGGTAAGGTCAATTTCGTGATTCGACTAATGGATGTGAAGATTTAAGTGGGTGCGTGAGTGGGGTTTCTATAGAGAGAAAACCCCCTAAAAGGGACTATTTTTATGGTGTCTTTGGGGTCAGTTTCTGTGAGCTACATAGGTCTCGAGGATGATCCAATCTATCTAGGTTCAAGATTTAATGTTTGTCTACAACTTTCGTCTTTTAAGAAACTGATTTTGACCGTCCGAACATCAAGATCCAACGGCCCGAAGTTGACAAAAAATCTGAGAAAATCTGGAAAATCAGTGTTCAACAAGGCCGCGAGTCATTTTCTTAGCATGTTTTTTAACGCGTTTAAGATGTCATAGAGGAAATCGATTCTGTCTATGTTTAAGATAAAGTGTTTATGTCAAACTTTCATATTTTGAAAAACGTAATTTGAGCACCGAAACATCAAGATCTAAGTCTCCGAAGTTGGCCAAAAATCTGTGAAAAATCTGGGAAATCCGAAAAAAGGCAGTTTTCCTCAAGTTTACGAGTGACTTACGTAGCACGATTTCTATGGGTTCTAATGGTCGGAGGGTTGATCCAATCCATCTATTTTGAAGACTAAGTGTCCTACTATAACTCCAAACAATAAAATCTAGATTAAACCATATAAAACATCAAAATCTAATAACCCAAACTTGCACAAAAATATGCGTTATACCTCTTTCCTTGCCGAAAAGCTTGGTGGCCGGACATGGCGGCTCGGCCATGAATACAGCAGTCACGAAAGGGCTCTGGGACGTCCAAATATGCGCCGTAACGTAGGGGCGGTGGTCATGTACGTAGTGGGAGGTGGTGGAAATAACAAAGTGGAAGAAGAAGAGGAATAAGTAGAAGAAGGAGAATTGGGGAGAGAGAGAGTGTGAGAGTTAGAGAGAGGGAGTCTGCCGTGGAGAGGGAGGAGAAAATGTCTAATTTTTATGGTTTCACGATATGCTAGAAAGCATATATATTATGTATTATTAGAAAAATAAATAAATAAATAGAAAATCCATATATAGATTATAGGCTTAATCATGATTTGAGGAAACAAAAAATTAAAGATGTTCACATGAAATATTGAATTAAAGTTCAGTAAATATTGACATGAGTTTTGAACTTTACATGTTCACATGAAATATATCATACCGTCTCATTCAGTCAAATTAAAGATGGAAATGGCGACATATCCCACAATCTTATGAAATTTGAGGATTTATAGAACATATATTAGAGTGCAAGTTAATGGATAATTTTATAAAAAAAAATCTATTTAGTACGTATTAATGATTATACCGAGCAATGATACTAGTGCAGGGGTGGCATGGTAAAAAGGAATATAACTTGGATTCCTCTCCCTACAGAATTATATTAATCATCTGTATTTCTATATGGAAGTTATATCATATATATGTAACTTTGTTTTTATATATTGTCAATCATATATATTTTTATATGGGAAAAGCTATATGAACCAACACTTTTTTAGACCAATATTAGACCAACGCCTAAACTCTTCGTTCCCGATTAAATTTTGATGATCCGAACTGTTCAATGTGTTTAAAACATGTTTTTAAGGGTACCCGCGTAAAATCAGCTCAAAATAATATTAGAAAGGGCTTGATCCAAACATTGGTTTATAAAACAGTTCCTGTCAGCATTTTGAACCACTGTTTGGATCAAGCTCTTTCCGGTAATATTTTGAGTTGATTTCTTGCGGGTACCCTTAAAAACATGTTTTAAACACATTGAACGGTTCGGATCATCAAAATTTAATTGAGAACGAAGAGTTTAGGCGTTGGTCTAATATTTGTCTAAAAAAGTGTTGGTCCATTGAGCCTCCCCTTTTTATATATTGCGTGAAAGTAAATAAATTAAATTCATAAGAAAAATTAAAGTCATAGAAACCGCAGACGTTAGCACGAATTCAAAATATCTATTTCAAGAAAGAAAGTGAATAAATTAGGAAGAAAATGTTGATTATGCAATCATAGAATTTCTTTTTTCGCCACATATATTTTTGCCCCATATACAAGAAATGAAAAGCAAAGGAAATATTTTTTTTTCAGCCCATAAATTAATTCAGCAAAATTAAAGTGAACATTAAGTTCATAAATCTATAGTCTTAATTCTTTTTTCATCACATAAAACGTTTCTTTTCAAGCATATGGTCAAATTTGTAATCATAGATTCAGTACATAGTAAAAAAAGAAAATCCTTATTATAAAGTTCATAGGTTTCTTGTTAGTGAACTATCTCCACAATCTGCTAGGTGAATCTCATTTTCATTTTATTGTTTTAACGTTTTCAATACTGCCCAAGGAATTTGTTCTCACCTCCAAACATATTTTTACAGGTAATTTGATTCAGAGTATTCTAAGAACTTTTCATCCAGTCTGCGTTCACTCACGTCACCAGTTGAAGGTAACACGTCTTTCTCCCTAGATTGTTTGAAGTGGTTTTTATATTTTTAATGACCACTGTGAGCTTGTGAGTCGCCATGGGAATCGAAAAGAAAAAATGATGAAAAGTTCTACCTTTTTCTTATTGATTGTTTCCTGTCCCAACTTAAAAATTGTTTTTCTCTTTCTGATAAAGCCAACGTTGTTGAATTGTTTTTTGATCGGAACTATTCCATGCATTACATTGACCAAAAAAGTATTTTCTTTGTAAGCAATATTTATATTTTTCATAGAGGTCACACGTTATGCACATTATGTCAATTATCTGGACGCACTTAACGGCTCTTTATTATGCTTGGAGTTATGTACGATTGAGCATGAATGAGACTTGGATTATGCGGTAAATCCCACATTCTTTAGACAACAGACAGTTGAATAGTTACAAGAAAATTCATACCTCTCTAAGTAGTAGGGGTGAAATTGAAAACCGGAGAACCGGACCGGACTGAAAAACCAGACTGAATCGGCGGTTTAAAGAGCTCAAAAATCAGTCCGGTCTAGGTTCGGTTTTAGAATTTTGAAAAACCAGATTTCCAGTCCGGTTTACGGTTTAAAGTGCTGAAAATCCAGACCGGACCACTTGAGATATTAATATATATGTATATTATGTTTTACCTTTCGGTTTTAGAAATAGATTTTTTTTTTAAAATCCAATTGAAATAGTTACTTGGTTAGACTATTGTTGGAAATTTGGTAGGGTTGTGAATGAATTTGGGACACCGGAGGGTCTGACGAGGCAACCGGAACGTCTCAGCGGTTACAATCTATTCATGGTTGCATTGATGTCCATCAATTGCACCATTGATATCCATTTATTCCTCTATTTATGATTTTGGCGGTTTCAAAGTTTTAGGATCTCTATAAGTAGTGATTCTTTTATTTGGTTTTAGACACCACATACCGAATGATTTCTGTATGATTTTACGGAGAGAGAGGCAGACACAGTTAGTTCGACAGGCGGTCGATTGGGAGGTGTTCCATCGGCTGAGTGAGCCGTTTTACCCTGGGAGACAGGCGCCGGAGCGATCCTCCAACACCCATGGGAGGCGGCGAATCTGTTTTAAGGGGACTGTGATTTCACAGGACTCGGTTCGGTATTGTATTTTATTTCCGAATTTACATTGTAATTCTGTTCCGTATATTTGGTTATCGTTTTGATGAAATTATTTTTTGCAAATTGAATCCGATCAACTTGTCAGCACAATTTTTTCCTACAATCTTAAAACAGAATCTATTTATTTTGATTGGTTGATCGATAATTGGATTTTTCAGAAAATAATTTTCATCCGAAACTAACGATCTAGTGCAGAATTGGTGAGGAGATTATGTCAACTTCGGAACCGAATCAATCATGTTTCTGCCGGAAAGAAGGTGAACAATATGGGAAAGTTATAGGAACTGTACATTTCGCTCAATTTGCTACGCTTCATAATTGATTTAGTTTAGTGCATGATTGGACCATGGCTAACTAGTGGGTTGATTTCTTCAGGACAAGACCATGGCTAACTAGTGGGTTGATTTCTTAGGGACAAAAGCTTTGTCCTGAAGCGGCATTTCGATGTGCTTGAAAGTGGAAAATGCACTTTCTGTTCGATTTTGAAATCTTTTGAAACCATAGCATCTAAATCATTTGGTTACGTACCCAATTGAGTAAACGGATTTTAAATGGAAATTGTATTTCTTTCTGTTTCCTAAAACAGTTATTTAGAAAATTTCTTAGAATCTGATTTTGAAAAAGGATCATTTTGCAATATTTTTGTTTCAAATTTGTACAGAAATAGGTGTCAGTAGACTGTTGCTTCTACTATTGTATTTGCTTTTGGTTAAATACAAATTTTGATGCCTAGAATGCACACATATTTACATAACCCCACATAGAGTAGCCCATTGGTGATGGGATATATGGAAAACAATGGTGGCATCAAATGTTTGTGGAACTTGTGTAGACCCCATTGTTCTTGGTTCTACGAGACAGAGCCAAAATTCCATCGGTTTGTTTACTTTTATTTTATGGGCCAAACTGTTCTCATGTTTTGTGCCTCATTTTTGGGTGTGGATAACGATTGCGCGGTCTCCGAACTGCTAAGCACTGGTTTTTTTTTTTAATCCATTTGATATTGCATATGGGTTAACATTTTCGACAGTAGAAGCCATGATTTGGGTATTTGGTTTATGGTTAATTAAAAGAATGTATGAGTCATGAATAATCCTCTATCAAAATGGCTATGAGAAAATAATATTTGTTTGGACAATGGTAAGTGGTAATTATGGTAAATTACTATTGAGTCTTACTAGTTATGTGGTTCAAACAAATAGACGAAAAGGGTATTGTGAGTTCACCCTTATTCATTTTCCTATGAGTTTTAATATTTTTCGGGTTTTCAGTCACTTAATTCATGCTAATGTGATTTTGTTGTGAGTATTTACAAGGGCTGGAAATTTTCTAAGAAATAGAGAAGGGAAATTTATTTCCTGAAACGTTCAAGGAATAAGTTTATATATTCATTGCTTTCCCCATTTTAAGGATATGTGTTATGTTATGTGTGAATTTTATTAAAATTCTTTGGCATTTAAATGAATTCAGGGTGATTAAATTTTTCAATTTAATTAGCTATTAATGTGGTGCCTTAATACAAATAAAGTTTGTGTTTGTAATGGACAATTGCCCATCAAGATGGTATATATTGTCATTATTGAAAATTAATACATTTGACTAATAGCATTTGTTATGGAAAAATGCACAAATGAGTATTAATTGAGGCATTGCCTTTAGTGGTGTAACCACAACTGTTGGTGTGCCAACAGAGATTCTGTGGGATCATGCTCCGCTTTTATGAGAATGAGCAGAGAGTGGCAAATTGTTACCAACTTGAATGTCAAAGTAAAAGACTTCTTTTCAATACGTTGAAAGAAGCACCAAACTTTTGAGTTTGATTCAGTGATGTGTATCACTTGAATATCTCACGCATATGGGGAGACAAAGAGTTTTATACTTTTGTCGTTGATAGCCTAAGATAATGCTATCAGTACTTGCTCGAGAGTAAGTATGAGATTTTGGATAAACTCATTCTTTTCAGAATGAAGTTTAAAATTCAATATCGCAATAAAGTTAAAGTGCTGAGAAATCACCATTTGGTGAATTTAGTGTTCAAACATGAAGTTGTTTACACAATATTTGCTTTAACTCGATAGAGTTGTTGAATTGGAAAATCATGGCTTATAGGCAATGATAATTGCTAAGTTGATAAATTTTGTTTTATCACGAAACGTGAATGATATTCTCAATATGAGATACCATGCAAGGAAAATGATTAAAAATTCAAGAATGTGGGGGCCGAGAGCCTTCCCCTTAATTCTTGAATTGTGGGGGTATCTAGCAGATGTGATAGAACCCAACACCCAAGAGGGGTCAGAAAATATGAAGGGAAAAAAATATTTTGCAGTACAAGAGAGGTACAGTGATACAAATTGAATATCTGATTTAAAGGATTTAGAATCCATAAGTGGATATATTTTCACACTAGCCGGTGCAGCTGTGTGAAAATCTTTCGAATAGACGTGTATAACACAGTCTATGATGTTAGTCAGAGTTTATTGCTCTAGACAAGGCAATTGAAGAGCCAGAAGCAACTTCTGGAAGATGTTCCTATGTGGACGAAAATATGTGCCAGCAATATGTGTAAATTGCGATATCCAATCAGAAATTGGACGGGCATAGAGTAAAGAGTAATGTGTAATGGTAAGTCTCGGCATGTTGTTGTAGACACATTACCATTGAACAACTGCTCTCAAGTTAGATTGTCATAATTTGACAGCGTGAAGTCAAAAGACAATATTGCAGATCTGCTAAGCCGAGGGTTAAATAGAGAGCTGGTTGTAAAGCATCGACGGGAATGGGGCTAAAGCCTATGACGTTAAAAATTACCGTGATGGAAACCCAACCTTGTTGACTGGAGATCCCAAGATCAAGGTTCAAAGGGACAACCTAATCGCGTGTGGTTACCGATATCATTGAGGAGATTGATTCTTCTACCCATTCATATGGTGCAACAGTGAAGTTGTGAAGGATAAACAATTTTTATTTGCTTTTAATGACTCTTATGCATTGGAATTGAGATTCCTAGGAGAGTATTTGAGATGCTTATGGTAAGAGATCACCTATGTGAGTGTGAAGTGGGGCCGCTTTAATAAGAATTTGAGAAGTCGAAATTCTTAATAACACTTGCAGAACCAGGATGCGTGTTCATGGCCAAAACGAACACAACAGTGAGAACTAAACTGTGTTATGAGAAGTTCCTGTGTGGAGTCTATTGTCTCGGTTTACACAAACGGCAGAACAGTTCAAGACATCATGTTCACTGGTCAGCCAGTAAATCCGATGGGCTTTCACAATGGAAGGTTCAAGGCCAAAAGCTACCTATCCTATGCAGGGATTATCTGATGTGCTCTCTCTCTTTGAGTTTGATTTGTATTTTGTGTCAGTTTTTAGCCAAGTTCATTCATGTGGGGGATTGTTGGAAATTTGGTAGGGTTGTGAATGAATTTGGGACACCGGAGGGTCTGACGAGGCAACCGGAACGTCTCAGCGGTTACAATCTATTCATGGTTGCATTGATGTCCATCAATTGCACCATTGATATCCATTTATTCCTCTATTTATGATTTTGGCGGTTTCAAAGTTTTAGGATCTCTATAAGTAGTGATTCTTTTATTTGGTTTTAGACACCACATACCGAATGATTTCTGTATGATTTTACGGAGAGAGAGGCAGACACAGTTAGTTCGACAGGCGGTCGATTGGGAGGTGTTCCATCGGCTGAGTGAGCCGTTTTACCCTGGGAGACAGGCGCCGGAGCGATCCTCCAACACCCATGGGAGGCGGCGAATCTGTTTTAAGGGGACTGTGATTTCACAGGACTCGGTTCGGTATTGTATTTTATTTCCGAATTTACATTGTAATTCTGTTCCGTATAACCTGCCAACAAGCAGGACTCATAAATTGCTTATTAATTGTGTTTGAATTGGGTTAGACCAACAATCTACCAGACTACCAAGTTTTTTTAATTGTGTTTGTATTGGTTAGACCTATCTCATATGTTGCTTATTGAAATTGCATACGTATATGTGTAGTTGTTGTGTGAAATTGCATGACTATATCTTAGTTGTTCAATTGCTGATTAAAATTGTTCAAAATGTTGTCCAGAACCTCAAAAATTGAAACCGGATCAAACTGAACCAAAACCGGACAAAATTGGACCGAAACCAAATCGGTGTAATCGGTCCGATTTCTGTTTATAGAATTCTCAAACCGAAAAATCGATTCTGTCCCAAAAAATGTACTAAACCGGACCAAACCAGACCGATTATACTCCTACTAAGTAGCTCTGAAGGTAAATCAATCGCGTCAAATGAAGTGAAGGGAGGCTGCACAATTTTTCCCTGATGAGAGTTGACAAGCAAAACCATCCATCTTGGATATAAATAGAGAAAGTTGTTGTTTTGCACTTCATTAGCGAGTTGCACATGGAATAGGATTTTGTATTTGTATAAATAGAGTATACTTCAATTCGTCTCATGCACGGTGCATAATATGGGATCATTGCTCGTTATTAGTATTTTAAGTACTCTTTTAGGTATCATTTTTACAAACACTCTAGTTCTAAAAAAATGTCTAAATTATATACAATGGGGAATTACTATTGTTTTTAATTATGAAAGCAACTTGTAAAGCATTTTGTATAATGGTATCGGAAAACATAACCAAACGGCTTAGAACTAACTTTGATTAATTATTTTTTTCGTTGAAGTGTTGAGATCAATTCTTGTCACATTATTATTTAGTGATTTTTAACATGATTGTTCATTTTGTAGCATTACTCATTTATTAATATATAATTCTCCACAAAGAATTAATTAAGTGCTTTAACTCAATCTTTTACTGCAGAATTTGGTGGGGAATTTTCGAAGGAAGCCTCCATTATTTTTTAGATTATGTATACAATAAATTAGACTAAGGAGGTAACTAATTACTTTTCATAAACCTCCTCCCAAATTATAAGTTATGCGTCATGTTCCTTAAGTGAATAATTTATTCAAATATGACTTTAATTTGGTGCAAAATGCACTCTTCAATTGTTGGAGAGAGATTAAACAAGGGAAAATTTCAACCCAAAAAAAAAAAAAAGAAGTGCTCAACTTGTGCTCCAATGTCCCATAAGGAGGGTTTGGAGTCTCTTTTTTTTATTTTTATTTTGTCATTTTAACTATTTAAAAATCAGATTCGCAAAATTCTCCATTTTAAACTTTAGGAGTAAAAATTCAAAGTGAGAGCTAGAGCTCCTTTTTGTATTTTCTTTTGTATTTTTTATTCTACTACTTTTGCAAAATAAATTCTCCAGATTTCTTTTAAACACTCCTCCCAAATTCAAAATTCATTCTAGTCATAATCCAAAAAGCCAAAAATAAAAAGCTAAAAGATAGTCTCTCAAAAACCCCCTACATCCCTAAATTTCCTCCAAAAACCTAAGACTCCGATATTTGTCACCATTTCCATCTTCAATTTGTCGAAATGGGACGACGAGAGTTTATTTGATAAAAAATGCAAAGTTATTTATTAAAGTTTGAGAGTTTAGGAGAAATTAAAATGCGAGTTCAAGAACTTTTTTTTTTTTTTTTTTTGTGCTAAGCATTTGGTGGTTTTCTAAAAGATTGTATATCCTTGAATCAGGTATGGGATTTTTTTAAAAAAAGATGATAAATCCTTGAATCCTAGATGCATGGAAAGATTTTGGTGAAAGAAAGGACAAAATTTATATATAACCTCATGACGGTCTCTGAATGCTTAGGAACTAAATCAATATTCTCTTGAATTGTTCTACCGGATCAATTGCCTAATACCTGTGGAGCCTGAAGAAAAAAAATAGGAATTTCTTAACGTTGTAGACGCGTTGAGAACGATTCTGAGCTAGTAGTATTCAAATCTCGTCAAACCACAAGCTATTCAGAGATAATGTAAAAGAGTCATGATACATCACCCCAAAACCAGTCTAAAACTAGATGCTTGACTGGAAAAAATGAAAAACAGCATATGAATAAAGCAAAAAGACAAGCTAAACAATAACAAATGGGCTACTCCACAACAACAATATAAGATGCCTCAGGAGCATGAATCCTCCTCAACCACTGTTAAATGGAAAAGCTTCCAAATGTACTTTGAATAAGCTGCAAAATATCCTGCATGAGTTTTAGTTGGACTTGAATCAACAAGAAAACAAATTATCAAAACAACATAGGCACTATAATAGCTGGAAGCTCCTTAACGTTCTTTAGTTGCTGGAAAAGAGAGCACATGTATTTAAAATTATTGACCACGAACTTTTTTCAATTTAGGATTTTCAACACTATGACAAAAAATATCCCCAAGCATTTTTTCAAAAACTTCTTTTTCCTGTTCTTTCCATGATATGAACTAAACCGAATAGCAAGTTAGGACAGGATTTTGAGCAAACGCAACTCAAGTACCTGCCATCAGTTCTTCTCCCCAACTCACAATTGTTAAACATCTAATTGATTCAAATTTTACACAAATTTTACCCATCCAAGCATTTTGAAGAGCTTCGTTCAGAAGAAACCAAAAATCAGAGAAACAATCATGGATTAACAATCAAAGCTTTGGCATATGGGAAAACTTCAACTCACTCACCTGAAACGCTGACCTTTTGGCCTTACCGAGGTAAACTACACATGGTTAGTTTGAGCTAAAACTACACCATGGCTGCTTCTTTCACCTTCTGTAATGATAAACGGGAAGGAACCAAAAAAAAAAAAAAATGAAAAGGTGAAAGTTCAGTAAATCCAGTTAACAAAGCCAAAAATGCTGATCCGAAAATAAAGTCAGAGAGAGCTTACATTGGAAGTGCAGATCCACGAATCAAGAGTCTGGAGAGCTTTGCCAGATAGCAGTGTTTCACGAGCCAGATCCACTCCTTCGGCTAGAGAATTTACACGTCCACTTACCAAGAGGGCTGCTGCTGCATTTAGCACCTGATTTAATGTTTGGGTCAAAAGATAACTATAAGAAATATGAAGTGACCAATGTAAAGATCTTTGAACTGGGGAAGAAATAGCTATTTGTTTCAACATGCAGAGTATGTTGAGATAACATTAGCTCCATCAATCAAATAAGGTGAAAAAGTGAAGCATAGAAAATTAAACTGGAAATTCCTTAAGATTTTAATTTTATATGAATATGACATCCACTGTTCTGGAAGCAACATGTTAATCCACAATATCTTTCCCTATAATTCAAACAGGATAAAGGTGTAAGCTTCCGAGTTTGTTTTCTTAAGAATATGGGCCCAGATCTCAATATTACTAACAGAGGCCTATGAAAAGTATACGGCAGCAATGTGGCAAAAAGTTAATAATCAACGATATGAGCTCATCAAAATTGCTGCAAAAATCACAAGTGACTTGTTTACTTCCATTGTTATGGATACACGGTGAGAGAGAGAGAGAGAGAGAGAGAGAGAGAGAGAGAGAGAGAGAGAGAGAGAGGAAACTTACAAGCGCATCAGCAATGGACCCTTGCTCTCCAGACAGTACACGCAATAGTATCTCAGCATTATACTTCGAATCTCCACCCCGCAAACTATCCAGCGTACAACGAGGGATTCCAAACTCCACTATCCAATAATGATTTTGTTTTTGTCAAAATACATAACTGTGGAGTTTGATGTTTCAAAACTTACAAAAATACATTTTATGACGAAAGGATTGCAATGATGGTGCATGGTTGCCAACCAAAGTCATCGGCTGCACCATTATCACAATTATCCACAGACATTTGCTTTCGAAATATAACAAATTGTCCAGAAAATGAAATCTGATAAATTGATTTTAAGGTAGAAGTAACACTTACAGGGATCAAATGAGAACTTTTGAATCCTATCCGAGGTAACATCAAGGACTAATCCAGGCCCTGTCCACACCAGTACAAAAGAGTTATGCTCGAGTAAGATGACTCAGATGAAAAAAGTTTAAACAAACAATGAAGAAAGAAAAATAGGAGGAACAGAACGGAATAGCAAAGGAGCAGAAGTCTTAACAACCCTTATTTTACTACACTCAACCAAAGGGGGCTCACCAAGAGGACTCATTTCATCAAGGCCCTCTGAGTGGACGACCAGTGCCCTTTTCATGCCAAATCTTTGAAGTGCTTTTGCCATTTTATAGACCTGCCCGAGTAATTAAAAGAAAACCCCTTTCAGAAACACAGAGAAGGAAATAAGTCTAAGAAACACTGGCACCAAGTTACAGAAATGTATTGCATATCATCTTCTGCACAGAAATGAATCAGAAATCAAAGGCACAGAAAAGGGACGATAATATCTCCGCATAAATCTGTCCAGAGGTGTTAAAAGGCACCATAAATTGGTTGGAAATCGCTTCAACGTGATGTTAGCTTGAAAATCGAGGAAAGCAATCGTATTAAGATCACTAGAAAAAGTTCATCTCTGGGATGCTGTTACAATTCGAGAGAGGTGCGGATGAAATATTGTGCTAATTCACAACTCATTTGCATTTCAGTGGTCAAGAGTCATTAATTTCTGAATGTTAGATGGCCAAACTTCCACAATCAGCAAGAAAACCCATGGTTAAACACAAGACACAAATTGCGACCCCAGCAAAGAAAACATAAACTGAGATTATGAAACTTGGATCGCAAAGAGGGATAACATAGATTTCTGATATAGCTAGAATCATGGGAAAGTAACCTACGAGGTCTTCCTTGTACACGCCAACTACAGCATAAGGTACGCGTGCAGGATTCAGCATAGGACCCAAGATATTAAATACAGTTTTCACTTTGAGCTTTTTTCTCACAGGACTGACAATCTTCATTGCTGGATGGAAAATGGGAGCCATCATAAAACCAATTCCTGCTTCTTTTACACACCTTGCTACCTCCTGTTAACATTAAGTAAGAATACAAAATAAGAATAGGAAAAGGTGAACGTAACTTTTCCTATTCTATAAGAATTAGCTTCACAGGCTTAACAGACTTCATTCTATGTGATCTAGCATGGAATTCTGTTCAATCAAATTGGTCAAATGAAGAAGATAAAGTCAAATAGAAGTTCATATGTGCCATGATACTTATAAGTACTCCATATCTGTCCATAATCTACTGGTCTTACAGTTGCAGGTTCTAACTAGAATCACAGCTCCCTTCCTAAGTCTAGCAAAAAGGAGTGCCAAGCTATGTGGTTATCCAATTTTTATTTGGAAGGGTTAGCTAGAATTAGTTGACACAGTCTAATTTGGAAATTGAAACTTAATATCTCCAGTTCTGATACATGTGATGGTTCCCAAATCTCTATAGCAGTTACATCATAATAGAACAGTCCTATAGACAGACTTTGATGCCCAGTGAGGTAGCCTAGAGTGAGCCAAGCAAACATATTCCAAGTGTAAAATTAAATACGAAGCAGATAAAATGGATATTCTAGACTATATGTTACTCCTACTCAACTCATTGTCGAGCTATATATCACTTTGCTAATCCAAAATGCCGGAAAATTGAACTCTAAAGAACATAACTTGTATTAAAAAACTGCTAAGAAACCATAAAACGACAAATTCAGCAGCAAATAATCTAGTTTCATAAACCAAACATACCTCTGGATCCAGGTCAATTGCAACCCCTAGGGCTTCCAATACGTCGGCACTTCCACAAGCTGAAGAACTTGATCGATTACCTTGCTGCAATGCAGATCATCAATTGACTTTTGCATTTTCCAAACTAAAATAATTCATGCAAATTCGCATAACTACCACTTCTAACTCAGAAAACAATTTCACCTTTGCAACTTTTGCACCGCAAGCTGCGGCAAGTATTGAAGCGCCAGTGGAAATGTTCACCGTGTTGGCACCATCCCCTCCTGTCCCAACAATGTCAACTGCATCTCCATCCAATCCTTCCACCCTTCTAGAATGCTTGATCATCGCCCTTGCCAATCCCACAATCTACCCAATGTTCAATCAAAATCCATAAACATAAACATAAAAGCTCCATTCGAATGGATAGAGATTTAAATAAAGGAATTCGACATTATTATTCCATAAGAACAGTGAAATTTTAAATTTGGTAGTTCATAAATGAGTTTTGACATTGAGTTGGGAAGCTTTATGAAAGGGATTTGAATTAAAATGTTAATATAAGTGATTTGGAAACATATATTTTCCCTCTAATCCATTGTCTACTCTAGCTCCCACGCATGTACAATACCTTCTAAATGCCTTCATTTGAAATCCCTCCATTGGAAAATTAAATCCTTCATTTGAAATCCATGACGATCCAAACGGAACCAAATAATGCTAGTACTTTTGACGTGCATTTGAATATAGAGAGAGAAAAATGAGAAATTATTACTTCTTCGAAAGTCTCTCCCTTGGCTCTCAACAGAACAAGAAAGGCACTTATCAACGCCTCATTAGCTTCATTCAATAGAAAATCCAGAGACGCCTCCGCCTCCGATTCCGATAAGTCAACTCGATTAATCAAAGACTCAATCAACTACAACAACAACAACAAAAAAAAACACGCACAAGGGGTCAATCTTACATGTTAAAATCACAGAACACCAAACTTTGAGAGAGAGGGAGGGAGGGAGGGAGTTCAAAGGAGCCGAACCTCATTAAAGGATGAAATTGATGAAGTTGAGTTGGTAGCGGACAAACCAGGCACTGATGCTGCGCATTTACTGCTTGTGATTCTTCTGATGCTGGTTGTAACAGGGGCAGAAATTGGAGAAGTGAAGAAGCAATTTCGAAGCTCGAATCTCCAAAAAGGTCGGCGAATTAATGCGGCGGCGGAGGAGGCCAAAGTAGTCGGAGGAGAGTAGTGCCGCCAACACACCGCCATCATTTCTATGAGAGCATTGTTAAGGCAAGTGTAGGCGTATTTGTAGTAGTAATCATAAAGGGAAAAAATTAGTATTACAACAGAAATAAAATAAATATGGTTGGTAAATTACCAAATATGTTTGGTAACACCATTTTAATTTTTTATTCAAAAAATTTTAGAACGTAAACTATTTGTGTATATTCAGATACAGATATATTTAGAATCGTCAAATATATATGATACTCACATAATTATAAAAGACTCTACGTACATTAGACAGTTCTGGACACGTTTGTCCAAATATGCACAAACAATTTGTGATCTTAGATTTATTTTTTTATTTATGTTTTCAAAACTTTGGATAGATTAGTTATTATTCTTTTCAATTACTATAACTTTTTTTTTTATAGAAAAAACGTTTTACGTTGCTTAAAAAAATATCTTAACTTTTTTGTTGTGTTGGAAAAATATAAAAAAAAGGTAAATACTACTCTTTTCTAAATATTAATTCACATCAAAAAATCGTGTATTTTTAGATAAAAATATAAAACATTTTGGTACATATTATTTTAATTTTATACTAATTTAGAGATTTTAATTAATTCTCCAAATTGTATCTCATTTTTTTATTCAAAAAATAGCACAACTTTCCATTGTAAACTATCATTTAGGAATGAAAGTACTGAATTACATGTTTTTTTTCAAAATTGCTATGCATGTGTAAATTTGTGTTATTTTGTTAATTCTCTTACTAATAATTAAAGATTGAAATTAGAATTAGACAGAATGTGCTTATTAGTTATTTGTTTTTGTGCTTCAAGTGTGTATTAAATCTTTGTAAGGGTGGAATAGTCCATGACATAACTTGGTGAATGCAATTAGTTGAAGATGGCTATCAATAAATCGAGCGGTTTTGCGAACAGTTTAAAACTCGATTCGGTACGTATTCGTTCGAATTTGAGTCGTTTGTTAAACAAATTGAACAAGCAGGTGTTCGCATGAATTGCTTATTTTTTAAATTCATTAAAAATATCAACCATGTAAATAATCACGACCACCAAATTTCGATTGATATGTTTATATAATACATTTACATTGACAAAATGGGTATGTTTTCATGATTTGAAATTTGTAAATTTTACATAAATCTCTTCCTAAAACAAAGATCAAAAGATAATCGATGAACAATTTTTATCGTAATTTATTTTTAGCGAGTTTTAATAAATAAACGATTGCGATCATTAAATTGAACTTGGGAAGGACAGACAAATGCATTGATCGGTTCAGAACTGTAGAGGAGCTGTCCTAACTCTGGCTTTAGTTTTTCTTTCCCCGTGCCATCTTATTTTTCTAGTGGTGGTTGGGGTTTACTCAATATTGTTTTGCTTTCTGAATTCATTGGAATTGTATTTAGTTTCGTTAGCTACTGATTGTGAAATGAAATGCTATTGCCAGTTCGCAAAATCTAAATGGAACTATTTTTTTTTACTAAACATGCGAAAACCATAAAATATTGTGGAGATGAAACTTCGCTAATGTCTTCCACCAAATTCAGGTTTGAATTTTTCGATTACCAAAGCCCAAGTTTTACGATGATTGGTTACACTTTTATCATATTCTTACAATTATTCCTTCCATTCCATATTATTGATTGTGCATATAAAACTCGATTTTTGAGAAAACGTGAATTAAAAAACATAAGCTTAATTCATTTTTCCTTAGAAAGCGTTAACACCCAAGTAATTTATTTCTGAATTGGTGTTTAATATAATATTATGTTACACTTTTTATAAATGATTTTAGTCATTTATGAGTGTTAACTTATGCAAGGTATTTTTTTTTAATCACAATCCTATTGGTGGGGTGATATTTGAGTCACTGCCGCCAACAAAATCATTGCTCTCGCTCTCGAGAAAATTGAGAGAGAGAGAGAGAGAGAGAATTGGTTGGGGGGGGGGGGGGGGGGGGGGGGGGGGGGGGGGTGTGGGGGTGAGTGTGGTGTAAGCAAGAAGAAAGAGACAATGCGCATACTAAAGAAAAGTTTAGATAGGGTTAAAATGGAAGTCTAGATCTGCTTTTGAACGGCGTATGTCTGATTGAGAAACCGTTAACTCACATATGTGACTTATACCTAGTGTACGCTATACTGCTTTAGCTTACACCATGTAAGGTACTGCAAATCAATATCCTTAATGTAAACATGGATAAAATTCTCAACAAAGAGCCATGTATTGTTCAGTATGATTACTTAACAATTGTAATCACTTTTGTGTAGTGGTGGTTAGGGTTTACTCATTGTTTTGCTTTCGGAATTCATTGGAATTGTAAGTACAAAATAACACTAATCAACAATACCCTAGTCTAAAACAAAATGGAGTAAGGGGGGATCGTTACTTAAATATACAAGTTACATATGTAATAACACATAGCCAAGTAATTATTACATCTAAGTGTCTGATCATCGTGTCTCAAATCTCATAGCACCGGAGTTTTATTTTGAAATTTAAAAACCATGCTCTGATGCCACTTTTGTCATGACCCATCCCAAAAACACATGGGTCGCGACCGGCCGATGGGATTTATTCCATCAAGCCTTTAGTTTATAAAAACTAGTTTAGGGATTTCTATAATATTAAAGTGCGATATTTAAAAAAAAGTGCGAAATAATACTTAAAAATACTCCAAAGTGCTAGTGATAAACTAACTATTACATTATACATGATCAAATCCTTAGCTCGACCACAGACGGCTCGTCCGGGTATCAAAAAATACAATATCACAAGTCTGAAACGGAAAGTACATCACAAGAAAATAACTAACAGCAGTGAAACTACACAACTTGACGAAGGTACTACATCAAGCAGCATCCTCGTATCTGAAAGCACATGTAGTTGTAATTAACAACAACTCTTAAACACGAAACTAGTGTGAATTTCTTTATACAGTGTTTTTATTGAGTTTCATGCATAATATGATTTTCATTATATGCAAGCATTGTAAAATAATTTACAGTCTACAAATATGATAAGTGATCAATGACATTTGCAAAGAATCATAATTCTTTTTCTGAAACTCAGCTTTTCATTTCATAGGTTTCGAGTGAATATTCCACTCTTAGGAACTATTTTCATTCCAGGATAATAGTGAATTTATTTGTTCAACGGTCACTGAACATAGGGAGCTACCCTATTAGATATAAAATCGGCATGACGTCATTCGGTGGATCTATCGGTCTTCGATCTTTCAACCTTATTCTATTCAACTCGTCATATTTCTTATTCTCTGGCGGTCCGGGCACCGTACGAACATTTTTTTTGATAATTTATAAAATTAAATCCGAATGCCATGGAAATATTATTTACCAACCACATTTCCATTAAACATGTCAAGTTTGCCAACTATCCAATTATGCTATTTTCATAATCCATGCAATTTCATAATTTCGTAAATATCTCAATCATTCACTTATTGATTTCAATACAAATAACATGGATATAAAAAATAATACAATTTTCACCAAAAAATGACAAATATGTATTTTTATAAAAATTTATTAACGAAGTTCACCTCGATAGTCGTTTGCCCAAAAGCTCTCGTACCGTCCTATGCGTCACCGACCCTAGGATCTAGCATAAGAGCTATAGGACGTAGCATGATCGTAATCTAAGTTTTATAAGAATGTTGAATATTTGACGGTTTGTTTGACTCGTGTCAAAACGGTATTCGATGTGTTCGAGGGTCACGTGGTCTAATTTCTCCAACTGTTTGGGCTAAGGTACTATTTTTAAGGTTCAAGTTATGAGTCTCGGTCAACCACTAAGTCTCGGGTTGGGCCTAAAAGTGACTTGGTTCAATCGAATCTTTCCAATTTTAAAAAGGTTTTTCGTTTTGAAATTTGAGGAATGCTCGTACGTGATTAACCTCCGAACTAATTCTACTAAAGTTGTGTCAAAACTGACCTGAAACCATCCAGGGTTAGGGTTGCCCAAACTTCCCGAAGAGGGGCTGCCCAAAACTATCCAAAATTGGGCAATGCAAACTACCCAGAAAGTGCGCCCAAACAGTTGCTACGTTCAACAGCCCGTTTCTCTCATTCTCGAGCCCTCCGAGCCTCAGATCCAGTATGCATGCGTGCTAGCTACAACCCCTAGTAAGTATTTTTCGTAGAAATGTTGTAGAATAAAAAATTTGATGATTAAACAAGGTATACTACCAGTAAAACTTAGCAGTGTACTTTTTATCGTTCAAACGGCCAAAACTTCATATTTTTTCAACATAACGACCTCGGGTTTGAACATGTATGAGTAGTATGGTGTCTTAGCTACAACTCTATCAAAAATCTTGACTCGAAATGAAATGAGAGAGAACAAAATACATTTGAACGCAAGGTGTATAAAAGAATCGAATGTAAGTCGATATCTTCAGTCGCGTTTTGCTTCAGATTCGAGTATTCCAACCACATTCTGAGACTAACCCGAGCCTCTTCTAACTCCCTATTGCTAGTTTGGTCTCCTCTCACTCTCTCTCTAAAAATGGTAGAAATTCTAAGTGTGAAAATATAAGCGTGCAAGTGTGGAGGGTTTATTTATAATAAACTCTAGCGTACATATGGGGGGTGTGCTGTGTAAAACACAAGAGGGGAGTGTAAGGTTGTTTCTAAGGCTCCCAAAAGCATGTATTCCCATTAGTATGCAATATTTGCATGTACTTTTATAGGTCATGTAAACATATCTCATGATCATGAAGTATAGCATAAATAAGGTAATTAAATTATAAATTCCCGTAATAGGTTACTCTCCCCCTCTTTAGCCATGTAAAAATCTAAGTGGGACCCACCCAGTCCCATCTTGATTGCTCGCTTTAAAAAATGCTTAATTCTAATTGCAAACGAACCTCGTAAAATCAACGTGTATTTATATATCAATGCGACCGAAAAATGATGCAAATTCAATAATCTCAAGTGGTTGGACATAATTCTCTCGTCCTTCGTCGGTTAAATCATTACCGATATCTACGTCCAAATTCAAATTAGACAAAAAAAAAAATCATATTTTTCTTGAATTTTATAAAATTAATAACTATAAACTTGAAAATCTAAATTTTTAAAATTAATTTAATTGATTTAATTAGATCGGAGTTTCACATTAGCAATCTGAGTTCTCATGGTGCATATTTAGTTGGCGTTCCTGGTTAAGCAGGTCTTCACTGCGACCATGTGTTGGCATGTCTACACGACAGTGAATAAGAGTTAGGCAAAGAAAATAAGGAAAAATACAAGGTACTAAGCTCGAGCTTATCTTGACACCGAGCCTCATCATCTCAATGAAATCTCCTTCTAGGTCCCTCAGTAGTTTTTCGACATCTTTGGGAAGCAGCATGCCCTTGGAAATTGCCAAGGCGACGGGCTTGGTCGTATCAATAGAATCCTCGATCGTCAACGGTTAGTCACTCACCATCAACTTCTGTTCAAATTTTGTGGCAATGATGCACTGGGGCTCGGTATGCCGTGTCCGATTGTCGGTGATTTTTTCAGAGGTGTGGAGCGATTGCTACAGCCCTTTCGGTCTAGACCATGGGATTATTTTCGGTCCTCGCCTTCTTGTGGGAGGGATCCTAAACTTGCTTCGCTGAACGCTATTTTTGGAAATTAGTCTGGCTTATCGTCGCCTGGGGGGCAACAGTCCCAGTTTCCAACATCAAAGATTGCATGTGCTTGACCTTCCTCGACATTATGTCATTTTCTGAAAATAACCTTCTTAGCCAAAGGAATTGGATCCTGAGGAAATGGGGATAACAGTTTTCAGGAGTCGGTTGATCTATATCTTCGTTCTCTGATAATGCCGAGCTGAGGGTTGATTTGTGACTTTGTTGCTTAGCTCGTCAGTGTGGGGACTCGGTACTGGAGGGGTTGCTCTAGGTTGTTTGAATCTCCCTGGCCCTTGGTGTTGACACTACTATTGGACTTTGCTCGGGCTCGTAGCGTGGATTGGTAGGTCTGCATGTATCTTAGTAGTCAAGGACATATTCTTTTCTTTCTCGGTATCTGTAACACATGGTCAATCCGTCCTTGGAATGCTCCATTCTTCAATAGATCCACAACGCAAGCTCCTGCAATAGATATATTATTAGAAACCAAACATCTAAAGATGTAGAAAACGAAACACAAGGTAATCGAGCCTACCTGTTTGTCCTACATGATATAGCGTCAACTCGCCGAGGGTAAATTCAAATTGTCCCCTCATAATAACAAACTAGTTTGCATACTTGTTCAATTTTGGTAATTTTCTAATTAGTTTCTTCTTGTTTGTTCGGCAAGACAGTTACCACCTATGAGAGGCTCAATTCGTAGCTACATAGTAGACACCTAAAAGGTCCTTTATCTCAAAAAGGATGCCAAATTTTGCCTTCAGTTTGATGATCCCCATCACAATTCGGTAAAATTTGATGGTAAGCTGAGACGTGATCAAGTTGAGAGTATGTAGCTCCTGCCTAAGGAAAGGATGAAGGGGGAACTGCACCCCCTTCAATTATCACCATCAGTGGCATAATAATAGGCCACTCGTTGGCACGGGGCTCTTCGCCTGACCTGATTAAATCTATATACACGTCATTCAGTATGTCGTAGGCCTCACGAAACTCAGTTGTGCTCTCAACATCAGAGAAAAACTTTGTGTATCGTGTCTCTTCGGCACCTAACATCTCAAAAGGAAGACTGGACCCTGACCTATTTATGCCGAAGGACAGTACTTGTGAGGAGTCAACCTCGGGTTCAGACTCCTATCAAACTGCGCACGAGTGAGGTGAGAAATAGAAAAAACTCGTTATAGGAAGTTTGGTCCACTTCTAGAGGAGCTCATTCTTAAGGCGAGAACCTCGGCCAGTTATTGAGGCTAATTTGACAGCCCCACGGCCATCAGTTTGATATTTTCTCTAGAAATTCCAAAAATCTCTCAAAAAAATGCAGGCAAACGATTGAAAAAAGATAATCTATGGTATGAAATGTATGAAGGATGGATTTTCTACCTGAAAGATGTGAATCGAACGAGATTTTTGTGAATCTGGGATCGAGAGTGCTGGGTTGAAAGAAGGAGTCAATCGCACTTCAATTCTAGATGGAGTGGACACATGTGTCTCTATCTAGAATTTTATTTTTTTATAACCTAGCAAAAATTTCAAAGTGGCTATGTGGGAAGTTAAATCGATTCGTCTCCATCGTCTGATTAGTGACGCATGGTAGCATCTAGCAGGTGACGGCTCGTTTGAGTGATCAAGTTCTCTGCCTAAGAATCCCTTGAAAAATGAACTAGGACAACCAACTGAAATTTCCACATGGATGTCGTACATTAGCGCACGGCAACATGCTCTGGCTTTCGATAGTTTAATCCCTCTCATTTGTTAGTGCAAAGCAGAGGAATGGATGAGCTATTGAGGTAGGCCGAATACACAAGTCAATGGGCCTTGGGCCCACTCACATGCTCAGCCCATTTGTGTCGGGATCGAGTTGAACCATGCCCAATGATGGTCCACTAGTATTGGGCCGAGAGATTTGACAAGGCCGTCTGGCGTGTATCAGATAGATTGTCGAGCGCACGACATGCCAAAGTGGACCGAATCTCCTGCACGTTCGACATTTCATCTAGATGTGAAGTTCTCTCAAGTCCCAACATTTGGTCTTGCCACTGGGAACTCTATGCTTGGCACGACCCGTTGAAGACGTGCCCCTGGCATTGCGGGTAATTACCTAGGTAGATGTGGGGGCGAGGTGGTTACATGACCGTCTGTTGAGGGTTCTCTCAAGTACACGCATACACTCACTTAAAGTTTTCAAGTTGCTTTTGCTCTCTCTTCATAAGTTAACTTAAGTATCGAAATGCTCGCCTGAGATCCAATCTCGTTCGACACTAACCTAGTCTCGATTATTTTACAACACAACGAAAAACATTCGAAGGACCAACAAGAAGTCCTACAGTGGTATTCAAGACTCCACAGTAAAACATTAAATATTTTCACTTATATTGATATTTATAGTTTATAATTTAAAACGTGTTTCTACTTTGGAGTTGCAAATATCCCATACGATTTGTCGCTGTAAACTATTTTAAGAATGGGGTCCACTAACATTTGGAATAATGGCAAATGATTAATGGGATAATCTAACAACAGCCCTTAGGGCGCCTGTTAAGGTGGGCCCAATAAGAACTGTGGTACTGTCACAAAGTGTACGCCAGATCAAAAAATGCAAGGCCTAATTTTGTTACCAAATTGACCCTATGAAATATTAGAAAAAAGTAAGGCCTATAGCTCAATTACCAAACTAACCCTTTCCGTTCTTTCTCTCTCCCTCTCTTACAGAATATCCCATTTTTCTTCACAGAATAACCCCTCTCTTCTCAAACCCAATCCATCACAGCACTCCCCCTTCTCTCCCACGGGCAAACACAATCCATCATCGCCGGTTTTAGGATTTTTTTTCTCTTCAATAGCAAAGCTTCTTCAACTGAATTCCTCCGTGTTTCAGCCACCGCCCACCGCCAATCTCGCCTAAAAAATCTTCAAATCCCACCAGATTTTATATATTTTTATTTTCTGTTTTGGAAAGTTTTTGATCCCTCACAAATCTTCAAAGCTAGAAGGGTTGTGTATTCGATCCTAAATTTTTCTTTGCCTACTCGCACTACAAGAAAATACACTTTTGGCGACTAAATTTAGCGACAAAACTAAATTTAGTCGCCAAAAGTAGTGCATTTGGCGACTAAATATTTTAGTCGCTAAAATGTTGGACCTTTGGCGACAAAAATTAATTTGGTCGGGAAAGTCATGAATTTTGGCGACTAAACTTCATTTAGTCGGGAAGTCGACTTTTCCCGACTAACGTCACTTTTGTCGCCAAAATTCATGACTTTTCGCGACTAATCAGATTTTAGTCGGAAAAAGGCATGACTTTTGGCGACAAAAGTGACTTTAGTCGGGAAAAGTGACGACTTTTGGCGACTAAAGTGACTTTAGTCGGGAAAAGTCAAGTTTTAGTCGCCAATACTTGAGACTTTCACCTACTAAAGTATTATTTTGTCGGAAAATGTCCATCTTTTGGCGACTAAAACAAATTTAGTCGCCAAAAGTCATGATTTACTTTAGTCCGTAAAAGGGGAATCTTTCTATAGAACATACTTTTTTTTATTTAATCACACGCTGTATATATATATATATATATAATATAAGTATATTATATGTCATATATATATATGTATATATATCCGTATACGAATATACAAATATGTATATGTATGTATGTATTTGAATATATGTATATTATATATACTCCGTATTCAAATATACAGATATATATACACACATACATGTATATATATGTGTATACTATATATATTTATACAGATATACATATATTATATATGGATACGAATATACAAATATATATACAATACTATGTATATATACACACAATACACACACATATATACACATGCATTATTGTATACGAATATACATATATATACATATACTATATATAGTATACGAGTATATATACATACATTATATTTTTACATACATTATATATATTATACTACTATACAGATATATACATACATATACTCTTTGTATTTGTACATATAATATATGTATATATATGTAAGCATGTATGCATATATATTATAGAGTATTTATGGTTGTAGGGTGTATACAGATTGCATGTACTCTCTTTATATATATATGTGACACACACACACACACATATATATATACATACATATACTATTTGTATTTATATATACGGATATATATATGTATGTATGTATATGTACATGTGTGTGTGTTATATATATTATATATATGTATGTATATATATGTTATATATATTCGTATATTCGTATATATTATATACGAATATACAGATACACACACACACACACAGATATACGTATATGTATGTATGTATTCGAATATACATATATTATATATACTCCGTATATGAATATACAGTTATATATACACATACATGTATATATACGTGTATACTATATATATGTACACATATATACATACATTATATATAGTAATATATGAATATATATATAATATACATTATAGTATATATATATGAATATTGTATGTATACATATATATACATATACCGTATATAGTATGTAATATACATATATTGTATTTGTAGATATATTATATATAGTATAAGATTATATAGATATATTCATATATATACTATTTGTATATACGAATATACATATATTATATATACTCCGTATATGAATATACAGGTATATATACACATACATGTATATATACGTGTATACTATATATACGTACACAGATATACATACATTATATATAGTAATATATGAGTATATATAATATACATTATAGTACGTAATATATGAATATTGTATGTATACATATATATACATATACCGTATATAGTATAGGAATATACATATATTGTATTTGTAGATATATTATATATAGTATACGATTATATAGATATATAAATATATATACTATTTGTATATATGAACATATATATATATGTATACGTAGTTTGTGAGTTCATTTGATATAATAAATATTTTTATTTTCATTACTAAACATAAGTGTGTATGTGGCCTAGTGGATAGGTGTTTGGTTACTATGGAAGAGGTGGTGAGTTCGAATCTTGGTAGTGACATATTGTTAGGGTATATATTATCATGATTCTGGTACAGTAAGTGCCACGTAGATGTAAGAGGTCCTATGTGGCAATGTATGTAGAATTTTTTGCTTATGTCAGCGCCACGTGGATGTCATAATTGGCGACTAAAATATTTAGTCGGCAAAAGTCAGAAGTTTCGGCGACAAAACAGTTTAGTCGGCAAAGGTCATGACATTCGGCGACTAAACTGTTTAGTCGGCAAAAACTATGCTTTTGGCGACCAAACCGTATTTAGTCGGCAAAAACTTTTCCCAACCTCGATTCGGCGACTAAAATGGCGACTAAATTTTTTAGTCGGCAAATACTTTTGGCGACTAAATAGTGGACTATTGGCGACTAAACATGTAGTCGGGAATTGTGTTTTTTCTTGTAGTGTCGTGAAATTACTTTGTCCGCGTAGTAGGAACCTAGAAACCCATCTTCATTATTGCAAATTTTAGCCCACGGAAATATCCATACCTGAGTTTGAAAGGGTTTCTTGAATCTTGTTTTTCCATGTTTGTTTTTTTTATTTTTGGAGGGGAGAAAATTTGGAATTTTCAAAAAGAGTAAAAAATTGTGTTTGGGAAAGTGGGTTTGAGAAAGAATGTTGTTGAAATTTCTGTGAGCTTTTAAAGCTAGTAGATTTGTTGAATCTGTTTAATGTAATGCCGCTGAGAAGATGAGATAGATTTTTGAAAGGAATGAGGAGTTATGGGTCTGTTTTGGGGGGTTTAGAGATTTGGGATGGGTTAGAGAGACGAAGTGAAGAGAATGAGGACTCACCTTTGGTGGTGGCGATGGCGGTCATGAGCGATGGTGTTTGTCCGGATAATAGATTTGTAAGTTTTCAGAGAGAGAGAGAGAGAGAGAGATTTTTTGTCTGGATAATAGATTTGTAAGTTTTCAGGGAGAGAGAGAGAGAGATTTTAGGGTCATTATTGACTTTTGAATTTCACTTGAAGGGTCACACGGGTACTTTTATTGATAAGAAAGTAAGATGATTGATTGGAGGTCAAAATGTACAGAGTAATAGGAGAAAATGGTACAATAAAAAAACCCTTCTCAACGTTAACCATCGCCCTTTGGGCGCTCCATAGCTGGACCCATGATTAATTGGTTTGAAACTTTTCGAATTGGTGCGCAATCCTAATATATGAGCTTTCTGACTTCGAGGGTGGGGTCCGCCAAGAATCAGTGGTGGGATATCGCACACGAATGTGTCGCAACACCCCAAATATCCCATACTTTTTAAATTATTATTCTTATTTTTAGTTTTTTTATTTGTTCAATTGCTTTTTGTATTTACTAATTTTGTATTATTTTATTTATAAATCATTAGTCGTCTTAGAGAAATAAATTGTTTTGTCATAAGCTAAAAAAAGATAAATAAAAATTAATAATAAATCTTAACAAGGTCTGTTTAGACTTTTTTTTATGATTTTTTTAGTTGTTGAACATAATTTTTTACTTTTAAAAAATATTTTATCGAGACGAACTAAAAATCAATACAAAAAATTTAAAACTGAAAAAGACGAAAAGAATTCAAATTGAAAAATTATAAAAAATTTCAAAAAAAATTTTTTGCACCAAGTTTGAAAGAAATTTCATAAAAGATAAAAAATTCAAAAACTAGAAAATAATTCATAAAAGAAGAAAAATAAGCCGAAACAGGAAAGCTTATTTTTTATTTTTACTAATTTTTATAACTTTTAGATAAAAAAATTATTTTATAAATTCATTTTTTCAGAATGAACTAATAATTTATACAAAAAACTCACACAAAATTAATAAATACAAAAACTAATTAAACAAATACAAAAATTAAAAAATAAGAATAATAATTTAAATTGATATATATATATATATATATATATATATATATAGAGAGAGAGAGAGAGAGAGAGAATTCGGACCAACCAAAAATTTTGATTTAAGATTTTTCAAATCGAAACCGAATCGAATTATTTCGGTTTGGTTTAATTTAGTTTCCTTGGTTTAGGTACGGCTCAGTCCGGAACATTACAACATAGATACAAATACTGTGAAATATTGTGAATATTAATATTCATTCATGAATACTAATATACTCTTTCGTTCTATTTTCATAGTCTATTATTTTAATTTGTGATTTTTCAAAAATAACAATAGAAACTTGATTAAAGGTTTTTTTCCCTTTTATTTGATTAAAACTTATACTGTACATATTAATTAAATTTTTCAAAAAAGACTAATTGAAATTCTATTTCAAGATCATATTTAAAAAATACATATATTTTTTATAAAATAATTATTATGTTATCTTAAAAAATTAATATTTCAAAAAAATTATAAATTTGGGAGGAAGAGATGATTAGCATTTTTCTGGGTTATATCACCTCCACGTGACTTGCCTTGTCTTTTCAACTGATTGATTATATATTTTATATTGATACCTACTATATTAATGGGGGATACGATAGGTATGCAATTGGGGACACAAATCACAATCAGATTTTAATTTTAGATTTGCTATTGGTAAGGAGCAGTAACAGGAACGGAAAAAAGAAATAGTTGGCACCATCCTACAAAACGCCGTCATTTTGTGAGACACCTCATTAAAAAATAAATGGGTCCAAAACGATGGCGTTCGTTTTGGACCCCAAAATTTAGCCTCAATTTCTAGTCCTAATTTCCCCTTGGATTTGATTTCTTATGTTCAGAGATGGAGAGGGAGAGAGAAGGAAGAAGAAGGAGAGCAACGCCAACATTCACAACCACAGTCGCCCGCAATTTCTACCACCCAACCACGCCGCGATCAACACCATATTCGGCGGCCCGAACAGACCCGAACCTATGCAGTAGCCATTTCTCTCTCTCTCTCTCTCTCTCTCTCTCAATATGGTTTAACTATGTCGATTTACCACAATCTAACGTTAAATTCATGATAATTTACACTTCAAACCCTAGTTCATGGTTTATACTCTCTTATCCACAGAGACAACACTTCACTCACATATCAAACACCATTCATATATCTACACAATGGGTTTCTTCTAGGGATTGTGGACTTGTGGTGGTGTGTACCAGGTAGCTTCTCTTTGATCTTCTCTATTATGCCCTTCTTTTCATGCTCGTGGCTCGGAGCGCCACGAGGAACCCCGGGAGGAGTTGTGTTGCTGATGGGAACCGGGTAAGCGCTGGTGGTTTGAAGGACACGCTCATGCTCGTCTTTATGCTTCCCGGGCAATATCTCCTTTAGAGAGAGAGAGAGAGATGGATACCACATAGGGTCGGGTCGGGTCGGGTCGCCGAATATGGTGTCGGTTGCAGTGTGATTGGGTGGTAGAGATTACGATGGCTGTAGTTGTGGACGTTGGCGTTGCTCCCCTTCTTCTTCCTCCACTTGTTGCCCCCCTTCATCTTCCTCCTCTCTCTCTCTCCATCTCTGAACATAAGAAATCAAATCTGGAGGGAAATTAGGGCCAGAATTTGAGGCTGAATTTTGGGGTTCAAAACGACGTCGTTTTGGACCCATTTATTTTTTAATGAGGTGTCCCACAAAACGACGTCGTTTTGTGGGAGGGTGCTAGCTGTTTTCTTTTCCTGTTCCTGTTGCTGCAAATATCTTTTAATTTATGAAAAATATTAATCACCCCTCATTAGGTGATGAATAATATGTAAAAAACAAATTGATATTCGTAAAATATATATTTTATTTATAAATATATATTGATATTCATAAAATACATATTAATATTAATATTTATTTGATATTATATGTACATTATTTTGCGCCTAATAAACTGTGATTAACAAGATTCTTAATTTATTACCTTGCCGTGCTGAGCCTCAACATTTGTTGAGACCCACGGGGAACTTATTTGGGGGTGTTCGAAAGGTTAATTAATAATTTATAAAAAATTAATGTAAAATTAAAATATACAAAAAGATTTAATAAAAACAAAAAAACAGTTAGTAAAACGAAAATGCTACCAATACAACCTTTCTCACACCCCCTTTTACACCCTTGTGGGGCCCACTCCGCCATCCACTCTTTTTGTTCCACGTATCCCCCCCACCCTTCTCTCTCTCTTCCCTCTCCCCCTACAACTCTTTGTCTCTCTCACATATTTGTTTTTTAATTCTTATTCTTATTTTTATATTATTTATTTATTATTTTGACATTAAGTTTTTTTTATAAGTTATTAGTTCATCTTGATGAAAAAATCAAACAAGTAATTTTTTTTGTTTAAAGGTAATTTTTTTTACTAGAAACAAAAAATAAGTCTAAACGTAATCTGTTTTGATTTTTTTAATGAATTTTTTTAGTTTTTAATATAATTTTTTACTTTTTAAAACGTCTTTTGAGAAGAATTAATAATTAATAAAAAATTAATAAGTCAGACAAAAACTAAGTTCAATTAGGCAAAAATTAAAACGTCACGTATTGTATTCATATTTTCGTTTATAAAGACTTATTTCATGCATGTACGTGTGATTCTCCAAATCTAATTAGTTTATCTGATTAGTTTTGCCTAATCGAACCTTATTTTTTTACCTAACTTAATAATATTTTATTAATTATTGCGTGGTAAAAAGAAGAAAGTACAAAAAAATAGTAAGGCCCGATTAAGCAAAACTAATCAGACTTAATTTTTTGCAACATGTAGTATAATTTGATTATGTAAAGACAATGATCTGTTTAAGTAAAATAATTTTTACTTTTTATTAATTCTTAATTATTAGTTCTTCTCGATGAGACGTTTTAAAAAAGTAAAAAATTATATTAAAAATTAAAAAAAATCATAAAAAAAGTCAAAACAGATTACATTTAAACTTATTTTTTGTTTCTAGTAAAAAAAATTATCTTTAAACAAAAAATTTACTTGTTTGATTTTTTCGTCAAGATGAACTAATAATTTATAAAAAAACTTAAAGTCAAAATAATAAATGAATAATTAAAAAATAAGAATAAAAATTAAAAAAACAAATGTGTGAGAGAGTTAAAGGGTTGTAAGGGGAGAGGGAAGAGAGAGAGAAGGGTAGGGGTGGGGGTACGTGGGATAGGAAAATACTACTCTCACACCCCTCAATATGTGACATTTTAATTTTTGCCTAATTGAACTATCGAGAAGAATTAATAATTAATAGTAAAAAATTATATTAAAGACTAAAAAAGTCAAAACAGATTACGTTTAGATTTATTTTTTGTTTCTAGTAAAAAAATTACCTTTAAACAAAAAATTTACTTGTTTGATTTTTTCATCAAGATGAACTAATAACTTATAAAAAAACTTAATGTCAAAATAATAAATTAAGAATTAAAAAAACAAATATGTAAAATAGATAAAGAGTTGTAGGGGGAGAGAGAAGAGTGGGGGGGGTTACGTGGGACAAGAAGAGTGGTGGATGGTGGAGTGGGCCCCACAAGGGTGTAGAAGGAGGTGTGAGAAAGTGTGTGTTGGTAGCATTTCCGATAGGTATGCAACTGGGGACCACAAATCACGATCAGACTTTGAACTACTACCCTGCCGCCATACAAGAGTGCTACATACACATCATTTTAACACATTACTTTTACACATCAATTAAAACTACGTAGTTTTATGTTAAGAAAGATCCAAATATGTTTTCAGTGATATGGGTCAAAAACAAATATGATTTTTTTTCAACACAAAACGACATAGTTTTGAGTGATGTGTGAAAGCGATGTGCAAAAGTGGTGTGTCTCTAGCATTTTTGGCCGCCATAAGCCCCTACTGTCCTACATTTATTTTGACTCCAATAATCGGCAGAGAAACTTATTTGGGAGAAGGGAAAGTATTTTGGTTAGAATAAATTTATGTAAGTTTTTAAATTTAAATGAATCTAAATATTTAATTTTAAATTTGAAAAATAATTTTAAAATTTTTTTCTAAGATTGCAGCATTCTTTTTGGAAGAATGGGAGAGCAGCAAGACCCCAGGTACTTATTTGGAGGCTACAGTGACTCTTCAAATATAAGGAGTCACTGTAATATTTACAAAATAAGAAGACATCTAAAGAGATTGACATAAAATATATGTGGAAGAATTGCTCCTCAAAATAAATAAGGATGAGCTTAAAAGAGGCTAATGTGGATGCTCTGACTTCATTACCCAATAATTGTAAGAGCCCGTTGGGAAATAAGAAATGAAGATAATTTTTGGAGGAGGTATAAAGGTTGGCATGACACATTTGGCATGGTTTGCGAGAACAAAAATACAGAGGATAATTTTTCACCCCATAAAAAATGATCTCCGTTAGAGTGATAGGGGATATTGTTTTTAAGCACCCCCACCCTGTTCAAAAGTTATTCCCAGGTATTAGTCAAGAATAATAACCATATCCCTTATTATAACTATAAAGCAACTTTATCCCTCTATTTTATTCTCCATTCAACTTAAATATTATTTTATCCCCTTTTTTAATATCTCATTGAAACTATCTACTTTTTTATCTCTTTCTATAAATATCAGATAAATGTAAGTCAACCCTCAAAAAATAATATTTCCTCTTATTTTATCCCTCTCAATAACTTATTCCTTGAAAATAATATTTCATCCAATCCAATCAGCCCCTGACCCTCACTACCGTCCGCCAAGCTATTCTTTGTTTTGTTAGTGTTCATCACGCGCCATCATGCGTGCCTGTGTCAGTCTCTGTGCTGCAATCTCTTTCGCCTTTGTTACGCATGTGCCATCATGTGCGTTTGCATCAATCTTTATGCTCAATGCCACCAATTGCCCTCACGCGCTATCACGCATGCCTGTGTTAGCCTCAGTGTTACAATCGCTTCCACCTTCGTTATGCACGCAACATCACGTGCACTTGCGTCAACTTTTGTGCTCAACGCCACTAATGACCCGCATCTATGTCATCCCTTGCGTGCCTCCATAAGCGCCCACCTTATAGGCCACATCAGCGCCTTGCAAGTACCTTCGTCATAGGCCACGTCAACGCCTACATCATCGGCCACGTCAATGCCTTGCCAGTACCTTCGCCATCGCTGCGTCAGTGCCTTACCAGCACACCATCAATGCCACATAAGCACTTAGCTAGTACCTTTGCCATCACCACGTCAATGCCACATCAGCGCACCATTAGCACCTAACCAGTATCAGCCTAACTCATCCTCTGGGTCACTTTCTTAATCTCGTTTCCAAACTCAAGTTGCTCAGTGTTTACCCTCCTTGATTTTGAGTGGAGCTATTAATGAATAAATATACCTAACTTGTCTAGGATTAGGATTTCCCTAGTTATTTTAGGATTAGGCTTACGTACCCTAATTTGTTTAGATTTATAACTCTATCTCTCCTATATAAAGAAAGCCTTTTTACATTAATTTAACACACAATAATATATAAAGTTTATTCATTCTCTCTCCATAAATCTAACAAATCATAACCGACGAAGAAATACTAGTTCTCTAATGAGAAACAGTTGAATAATTGCATAGAAATTAATTTTGTACTGCATTGTACTGGTCCGTTCAAAAACATCTACAATTCAGGACAAAAACTACAGATTTCCAAAGCCAAAAAGTTTCTCTCTCCCTCTCTCTCTCGTGAGAAGTCGTAACAATCAAATTAATGTCAATAAACAACAACGGAAGAATTAGCCCATACCAAACAATAAACTAGGTAACGAATAGATGAGAAATAATAATTAATTCGTATGGTCGACAAACCCTTGACTTTTCGTTGAGAGTGATCAAGCTAAGCTTAATTTGTCCAATTTAGAAAAAGTTAAAAGTCAGCAGCAATTAAATAAATATTATCAATTTTATATTGGCTTATTATAGTTGTTTATATTCCATATCTAGTAGCAAAAATACTTGCAAAAAGCTAAAAAAAAAAACCGACACAAATTCTGAAAAACATAACTTAATTTTTTTAATTTTATAATTCAAAGTGTAACCAATCTCATCGTTTGTTAGGTGATCAAGGGTAGATCATGCAGTAATTTTCTTTTAAAAAAATATATTTCTTCTGTCAAACTATAAGAAAAAAAACAAAATGAGTGCTAATTGATGTGATCCCAGATCACATTTCTTAATGTACACAAAAGATGCAAAAATAAAAATAAAACAATAAGAGGAAAAGGATGTTACTGAAAAGAAAACCAATAAATGTGAGGGAATATTGGCGTCCAAACAAAACAAAATGATAGTGGGTGAAGGCGGCAGACATGCAATTACTATTGCAGGTGTTGTCATTAACTTTGATGGAACATCATCCAAACAATCATACTGATTAAAACCCCTGCAATATTTAATTAATTGAAAGGTGTTAGTTGGGGTTACCTGAAATATATACATAGAAAGACTATATAGACCAATATTTCTTTAGACTAATAGTAGATTAATATTTAAATTTTTCATTTCCAATTAAATTTTAATGATCGGAACTGTTCAATATGTTTAAAATATGTTTTTAAGGGTATTCGCGAGAAATCAGTTCAAAATATTATCGAAAATGGCTTGATCCAAACAGTCGTTCAAAATGTTGACAGGAACTGTTTTATGAACTACTGTTTAGATCAAGCTATTTTTGATAATATTTTGAGCTGATTTCTCGCAACTACTCTTAAAAACATGTTTTAAGAGTACTCACAAGAAAACAACTCAAAATATTACCGAAAAGAGTTTGATCTAAACTTTCCGAGGAAATAAAGATTGTTTAACTAAAATTTAAACAAGCCGGTAACTATAGTAATAAATATTGTATTACGTCATTCAGTTGTTTAATCAAAATTCATTGCAATTGTCAATTAAAAGTTAGTTTGTGAGAGGGATATTTTTCGACCGTTAAATATGAAGAATGAAGGGTTTGTAGATTTGTAAGAAAAAAAATTCTCGCAGAGATATCTTCCTATCTTGTTATATAGGTGTTTGTCATCAAATAAATATCAATTATTTACTAAAATGATATTAAAAAATTAGTTTGTGGATAAATATTTTTATATCGGGAGATAAATAGATGAATGGTTGAGATTTGTAAACAAAAAATAAATATTTATTCATAAGTCATTCATAAGTTAATTTTTTAAAGTAATTATTTAGACAGTTGAATTTGTGGAATAAATAGTTAAATTAAAAAATATAATAAAGGTTTATTAAAATTTCATTCAAACTTATTTGTAGAAAAGAATATTCTTTATAAATATTTTTCAATTTTATTATTTAGATTTTTTCCCTAAAAAATGTTAAGTATTTACTAAAATATCATCTATTAATTTGTTAGAGAAATATTTTTAGACGTAAAAAATAAAGGGTTGAGAGCCATAAAAATAAAAGAATATTCTTTTGTACATACCTTCCTATCTTGTTATATAAATATTCATGTTTTTTTTTTCCTTTTATGTTAATTAGGTGCCCGGACCAATATACGTACAGTTTGATTAATTTTTAAATCTTAAATTAAGAATTAAACAAATTTTCAACAATCACAAGGATTTCTACGTACTCATCATAAAAGTAGAGTAGCTGCTGAAGATACCTGCTTTTGTGTCCACCAAATAAGATGTTCGCCCTTGTGATGAGGAGTGGACTGCACATTACGCAGTCTAATTAGGTAAAATCGAATTAATAGTATAACATATGAATAAATAAGTTATATCTAAAGAATCCAAATCAAATTTATTAATCACGTACTAGCAAGTGTATTATTTTGTTACTGGTATGATATGTATTAATATTAATGTGTTCCAGTGTATCCATTCATATTTATTATTAAAAGGTAATATACATTTCTCAAATAATATTTTTTAACAAAAAATCACATTGAACGTATAAAATAAAACTTTATAACTTAAAAATAAATCACTAAACATAAAATTGATGATTTTAGTCTCGATTCATGCGTAATTATCTAAAAAAATAAATTGAAAATAAAAATAAATTATACCGGCCAATGCTGATATGGTACTATTACGATATTCATAAGATTAATACAAATAATGTAAACAATTGACACAAAACAATTAGTAGCCCGTTTAATAGGCCAGGCCCAAATGATTCTGAACTGGGCTGCTCCGGCTTCGGCCCAACCACACCATCTTCTGATCCACAAACTACTAATGCACATTTTCAAGGGGAAAAAAGTAACAAAGCAAGCTTAATCAACATCTCACCAGAATCACAATTTGAAGTAGAATTCCAGCTCCCACACATGCACACCTCATTCACACCATCAACCTCGTACCCGCACGATCCTCCAGTCGCTTCACACGCCCTACAAAAAGCCTCATTCCCCGTCAGAGAGTACTTGACCCGTATTCCATAAGCCCACTCGTCCGCCCCACCAACCCGGACCGGCGCAAGACTGTATGCACTGCTATACCCTTGGCACTCAAGTTTAGTAAGATTAATGGCTCTGATGGCATCAAATGACACTGAACAGCATTCGGGTGAGCCTGACCCATACACTGAACCCACCCGCTTATGCCCAATTACATCCCAGGCCGGACACCCGTAGTAGTCCTCGCAGCCCATACTGGAAACATTCCTACACGGCAAGTGCTTCCCCGGGAACCCCTGGAAAAGTGGAGACCCGGGGGAGCACCCAATTAGCATAAATGCGTTGTCCGGGGACGGGTTCAGGTACGGGGCCCGCGACTGCTCGACCACGAACCCGTTTCCCCGGTTTCCAAGCACGATGGAGTGGCAGTTGGACATGTGTGGGTCATGTAATGTGAGGGCTTGGTAAGAATAGTCTATGTCCAAGACCTTGTATGAACCTGAGCTTATATGGAACATTAAGAAATCATTGATGCAAAACAACAGGTCTCGAAAACCCGGGTGTCCGCACCCGGGTTTTAGGGCAAATGGATAATCGATCGTTATGTTTCCGCAATAGGATCGACAGGATTTGACATGGATTGGGTAGGTTTGAGCTAGGGCTGGAATTAAAGCTTGGATTAGTAGAGTGAAGAGGAGATGAGACATGACTGTGACTTAGAGAGAGAAGGGAAAGAAGATGAGGGGTTGTGTATAGTGACAGAAGCAGAAGAAATGATACTTTGCTTGGGATTTTAGAATGATTAGTGGGACTTTATTCACATGGTGGTGAAGAATCTGTTTGAATTGTTTATGGGTTTTCCTTCCCTTCATTTTTTTTTTTGGTTTGGGGGATGGAATTATTAGTTTTTAGGAGGATTTGGGTGACTTTTTTGAGCAGATGATAGCTTTAGTTTGCTTTTTGGCAATGCAGCCCCTCAAATAGTACAGGCAGAATATGATGCTGCTGGTTTTGCCTTTTTTTTTTTGGTACCATACTTGCAGTTTATGTATAGAGTTGTTGTACTTGTATCGCTTTTGTTTGAAAAATCTCATTTTAATCTCGGTTTGGCCAAAATCTATGATGGTGTGTATTTTTTAATCATCTATACGAAAAAATTAGATAATAGTCTTTGCTTTTAATTTCACTTTTCATTTTAAAAATGAGATTAAAATCAACTTGACTAATGATAGAGGTAAGAAATTTACGGAAACGGGGCCTGCTGTGCGCAGTGCAACACAGGGTGTGCTGCGCGTCAAAACGACATCGTTTTAGTGCGCAAAACACTGCCCGAACAGTAAACAACTGCCTGAACAGTAAAAAACGACGCTGTTTTGGCACGCAACACATCCTGCTGTGCGCTGCGCACAGTAGGCCCCCAAGTCCATAATCTATCTAGGAGGAAACAAGCAATGTGAAATAACAATATTAAGCTTAGACTATGTTCGACTAGTGTTTTTGGAATTGTTTGAGAGTAATATTTATAAACTATGTTTGGAAAAAAAAATTCAAATATTATTTGTTTTGTTTGTTAATCATTGACTAACATAAAATCATCATGTTTGCTAATAATAATACATTAAATAGTAGGGGTGCTCACGGTCCGGATTGGTCCGGATTGGCATGAATCCAATCCTAATCCGCGAGTCACGGTTTTTTGAAAATGCAATCCGTGTCCGATCCAAAAGTCTCACGGTTCGGTTCCAATCCGAACCGCGAGTCACGGATCGGTTCCTGATTAATCCGCGGATTTTCAATTTATTCGGAAACAAACAAAGGTAGTAGCCAGTAAGGCACGCACGTACCAAATGCACTAACTAGAAAACTTATATTACAACAAAGGCAGATAGTTATAACTTATAAACACAAATAAAACAACAAAGGCAGCAAGCATATTGTTACTTCCAAACTTCCACACTTCCAGATCACTCACAATGGTTACTTCCAGTGCAGTAACAAACAGAGATAGTCACAAACAGAGGGCAGAGGCAGTAGCAAATAGTTTAAGTTCACAAAGACAACATAAAAAATAACTACTAAGTAAACAATTTCAAAACACAAGGCAGCAACTATAAAAAATATAACCCATTAAGTCATTAACAATATCTATATAGTATATAACTATAAAAGTGATAAAATATATATATATATAAAAATTATAAAATTATATATATATATATATATTTTTTTTTTTAAAAAAAAATTATATATAATAAAAATTTCACGGTCCGGATCGGTTAATCCACGGTTTCAAAATCAAAATCCGTGTCCGATCCAAAAGTCACGGTTTTTTATTTTTTGAATCCGTGTCCGGACCATTAATCCACGGTTAAAATCCAAAAGGTACGGATCGGTTCGGTCCGGACCGGATTCACGGTTCACCGATTTTTTTGAGCAGCCCTATTAAATAGTCACATTTGATCTCCTTTTTGATCGTGACAGTTATCTTTCATTTGATCCCTTTTGATTGTGTTCATTAAATTTTATTTTAAAAAAATTAAAAAATTTACTGTTGACTTAAAAAAATATTTTGAGATTAACTGCGAACTCAAAACTTTAAAATATTTTGTTTTGTTAACAGAATATGTGTACAAATCACATACAAAGAAGTTTTGTTTTAAATATTTCTTTTTTGAAAAGCAAAATAAATGCTAATATATTAATGGTAAGTTAATTAATTACAACAGAACTTGGTTGGTGAGAGCCCAACCAAAACCTAAGCCTTGGTCCAACACAATTTATGGCCCTAGAGCTCACCCATCTGCCTCCTCACCTAACGCCTTCTATTACATAGCCCTAAACTATCCCAATTCAAGCCCTAAGCCTCGCCCCTCTGCCGCCCTCAACAACCTCACTCAGAAACCACAAGCCGTCCGGGAGTTCCACCAGACCGCCCCAATAAGCCTACCTTAGCAAACCACTCTGTAGCACCCCGGATGGATTGTATAATAGGCTTGTCAGGGAGGAATTTCCTTGCTTAGCATAGGTCTGAGCTCCATAAATCCACCTGATGACCTCTCTCAGTCGAATCCAGTTCACCCTTTTGTTGTTGAAGCGTTCGTGGTTCCTCGCCATCCAAATTGAGTGAGTTATGATAGCCGGCAGAGACTTCCATAAGATAACCGTCATCCTGTTAGAGGATTTAGGTAGTTTCCACCCGGACCACCAGCTTAGTAGTTCATAAATAGATTTGGGAGTTGCCCACTGTACCTCCCAGAGCGAAAGGAAGCTGCACCAAATTCGCCACACCTGCGGGCAGAGGAGAAGTAGATGATCTTGGGATTCAAGTGCACCTTTACAGAAGGTACACCGGGCCTCTTGTAGACTGATCCTCCCTAGGAAGAATAGAGATGCCGCCGCTTTAACCCTACCTCTCCAAGCCAACCAGCAGAAAGCTTGCATTCTAGGAGGTACAAAATTGAGCCAAATGCAAGACGGTGGACGACTATTCTGGCTAGAATTGAATCTTTCCATCTTCAGGTACATATCCCGAACTGAGAACACCTTCCCCGTCTCCCCCACTTCACTTTTCCATGCTAGAGTATCTTCCTTATTAGAAATAGTGATTGTTGCCTCTTCCCAGATGTTTACAATCATCCTTAATTCTTCTGTTTCCCATGAATATAGATTTCTTCTGAATTGCAAGGCCTGTTGAACTGTGTTGATTGTGAACATTTCTGCTATGGTGATTTCTTTGGCTGAACTTAGTTGAAATAGCCTAGGGTAGATTGAGCACATTGGTATCCCTGATGGACACCAAGGGTCCTTCCAGAATCTTACTGCATTCCCAGATCCAATTTGCACTGTAATAGAATTCGTATAGATTGCATGCATCAGTGAATTTTTGATCTTTAGCTTCAGGATAACCTTCCATGGACTAGACCCGACCGGAATTTTCTCCACCTCTGGTTACCAAGCATCTGGAGATATTCTGTAAATATCACATATTAACCCTCCTCCATAGGCTATTCTTTTCTCCTGCAAATCTCCACCACCATTTTAACATAAGGCACGAACTCATCCAATTGACATGTTTTACCCCTAAACCCCCACCACTCTTGCTTTTAGCCACTATCTCCCATTTCACGAAGTTCATTTCTTTCCCTTCTGAAGATCCTCCCCACAAGAATTTCCTCTGAATGGCCTTGATTTGCTTTGCTACTTTTATTGGTATTTTAAAGAGTGATAGATAGTAAATGGGTAAACTCCCCAACACTGACTTTACAAGTACCAATCTACCCCCAAATGAAAGTAGGTTCCTTTTCCACAAGGCCAGTCGTTTTTTAACTTTATCGACAATGGGAGACCAAGTTTTAACTCTGCAAGGGCTAGCTCCAAGGGGCATTCCCAGATACTTAAGAGGGAGGGATGCCGATTTACATCTCAGTATTCCAGAACATTCTCTAACAAAAATCTCCTCCCAGCCCACCCCACAAATTACATATTTTTGGTAGTTGATCTTTAGCCCAGATATCACTTCGAACCCTCTTAGTATTCTTTTGAGAGCCCGCACTTCATCCATTCCTCCTTCGCAAAATAGTATTGTGTCATCCACGAATTGTAAGTGGGTTAGACTTCCTGACAATGGGCCAATAACTGCCCCTCCAATAATCTTCAATTCCCTGGCTCTATGTAGTAGATAAGTTAGTCCTTTAGCTGCAAGGATGTATAAGAATGGGGAAAGAGGATCCCCTTGTCTCAAACCCTTTTCCATGGGCAATTGCTTGGTTGGTGAACCATTTACCAAAACCGACAAAGAACAGGTAGAGATACATTCTTTAACCCAGTTAATCCATAGTGTAGAAAACCCAAACTCCTTTAGCATGAGTAGCACAAAATTCCAGTTTAGATTGTCATAGGCTCTTTCAAAATCCAGCTTAATTACCAAACCCTTTCTTCTTCTTGCTTTCCATAACTGCACTATCTCATTAGCAATAAGTATTCCGTCCTGGATGCCCCTACTACCCACAAAGGCCGACTGATATTGACCAATTAAGGTAGGCAGCACTAGAGATAATCTCCTAGCTAGCACCTTTGATAAAATCTTATAAACACATCCAATTAAGCTTATAGGTCGATATTCTCTCAATGAGGTTGGATTTTCCACTTTAAGAATGAGAGTTATAAAAGAGGAGTTCAGCACTTTGAGTATCCTACCCCTTGCATGGAACTCTTCAAAAAACTTCAGGAGCAGCTTCTTACATAACGGCCAGCACTTTTTAATAAAATTGATATTGAACCCATTTGGACCCGGCACTTTGTTCCCATCACACCCTCTTATTGCCTCCCATATTTCTGTTACTGAAAAAGATCTGGTTAGTGCCTGATTCTGGTCCTGGGTAATCTGATTGAAAAACCCATTCGCCTGGGATCCGAGGAAAGGCCTCACTCGCCAAGAATCCTTGTAAGCTTCCTCAAAGAATGCACAGATGCCCTGTTTCACCCCATCCGGATCCTCCACTATTGTTCCCCCCATGGTAATAGAATTTAGCATATTCCTCTTTTGCCTAATGGAGGTTACCAAATGGAAATACTTAGAGTTTCTATCTCCCTTCAAAGCCCAGTTCAGTCGTGATTTCTGCAGATGCATCCACTCTAGGATTCTACTATTCTCCCAAAATACTTTTGTAGCTTCCCTTTTTTGAGCAATCTGCTCCTGACTTAATGGTGCCTCTTCAGCTTTTAGGTCCAACTTAGCAACGTTATCCTCTGCCTCTGCAATCTTCTCCTTAATGTCCCCGAATTCTTGTTTTGCCCATCCTCTTAACATATTCTTAACATCTTGGAATTTCCGGTGAATTTGATATCCTGCCCAACCGGAATATTGATTCCTTTGCCAAGCTGCCTTGACCTGATCCAGAAACTTGGGATGGAGAGACCAGGCGTTGAAGTATTTGAACGGTTTAGGGCCCCAATTCCTCTCATCCTGCTTAAGGACAATGGGACAGTGGTCCGAAATGCTCCGTGCTAAACCCCATTGCTTCAAATTGAACTTGTCAATAAACTCCTGAGATAGTAAGAATCTGTCAAGCCTACTCCAAGAGTCTGAACTTTCAGGGCCTGACCATGTGAATTTTCTTCCTAACAAGGGAATGTCTATAAGTTCCATGCGCTCTATGAAAGCAGAGAAATCGATCATCCCTCTCTCCGCTCGCAAGCACCCTTTCCTTTCACCTATCCTTAGGATTTCATTGAAGTCTCCCCCAATACACCAAAGAACATTGGCCTGAGATTTAAGATTAAAAAGTTTAGACCATAGTGATCTCCTTCTCCGTGCTTCATTGGGGGCATACACATTTACTAATGCACAAGAAAACTCCTCCCTAATGAGTCCTTCTAGAATTAGAAAGTTCCTGGATGCATAGCAATTCTGAAGACTAAAGAAGAATGTGTCCCACACCATCACTAGTCCTCCTGCTTTCCCTTGGGCTCCCACTTCGATAAAGTCAATGTCACGCCCCGAATTTCCACATATAAATAATACATATTCTTTAAGAAAATCTCATAATTCTCACCAATAAGCCCACATATTTACTCACCACCAATCATCCAATCATCATGAAGTCTATAGTGTACATAGATTTAAAGAAAATAATAATAATATTTCAGAAGAGTTTACAAGATTCAACATGCAATCTATAGTGTAGCCCTCCAGAATGATGCATCATCTCATGCACTCCAAGCTCTCCATGCTGAACCCCAAAAAGGTACCTGAAAAGGATAGGGTGAGCTATACAGCCCAGTAGGAAAGTCTACATAAATATTATGAACATATGAAATGAAATGGCATGCCACCCAATACTCAATTATCACATAAGTATGAACTTACACATTATATCACAAATCATGCACGTACAACCTATCCACACGTTTCCTCATCAACCCATCCATTGCTCCACTCAATATCCACCCAAGACTTTCAGGTCTCATCATTAAAACTTTATCATCCATTCCTTTCATAAACTCAGGACGTTATCGTGCTAAGTATTTCACATTACTCAATTCTCACCACTCGTATCGATTCGAAGATTATCTCTCCAACCAGCACCTCACCCACGGTGGCTAGAAAACATCGAAAGATAACTGGCACGTATCCGAATGGAAGTCAGACAATACTAAGATTCAACTTGCAGATCTCCCGTCGGAGGCTGAAAACTATAAACATCCACCTAGCACATCTCCCACCGGAGGCTAGTCAATGTTAATATCCATCCAGCGCATCTCCCACCGGAGGCTGGTCAAAGGTGTTATACCTTTCTCATCTAGTTCCTTTCATTCTTACTTTACCATCCAATGTCCAAGGTCACACAAGAACGGTCTACCAATCCCATGCAGTTCAGCAATAAAGAAAATGAACGACAAAGCCTGTAATAGCAACCGGGCACCACACGTCATTCGCCGACAAACCAACATCACTTTCAAACCGAATCCTCATAACACGTTTCACAATTAAGTCGTTCCTTTAGAACTCATCATGAACTCACATACGCGGGTCAATCACGACAGACGAGGCATCTCAACATGCCGGGATATCAAACCATACTCCACTCCAAACTACACTCATCTTAAAATCTCAAGGCAAGCTAGGGTTACCACACTTCCAGGGATCGGAAGGGTTAGACAAAGTATGTCATATGCCAGGGCCCATACTCACACGTTAACCCAAACTCCTCACGGCACCATAATTTCGTCACGTCCAAGTCTATCATTATTTCACGGAACCAAGGAACTCTTCACAACACCAAGACATAGTGGATCACCTCTAGACATGATAACAAGGAGTATAAACTGAAGGAAGAAGGATCTCTCCCATGAATATCTCACAACCCGACTCAGCCCACAGTCAATGGTACGGTACCTCGCAAGCAAGTCTAGGCCTAAGGATAGGTAGGCAACTCTCCTATGAGGGACACAAGGGTGATAGTAATCTCGATGCAGGTTCACCTCAATACAAGGGCATACTTATAACCCGTCAAAATGTGATTCACATCCAATTCTAGCATTACCCGATAAATTCACAAAATATAAGATTTTCTCTCAATAAAACACCATTGATTCTTGTTTAAAACTCCAAAATAACTTTCATCTCGTAGGTCAAAACATTGTCCTCACCCAACTCCCAACTCAACCCAACCATCCTCAAGATGTTATTGAATTCTTCCAATCACTCATGGTCCGTTGTATAATTTCTTCCAATCAAAAGTTACACCGAACAAATGTCCTTCGACACTCTCTAATCATGCACAACTAGCCCAAACTCATAAACTTGACGTGATGTACAAGAGATTGAACTACGCGCCCAGTGGAAAAATCTATGTCAAGATTATGCGCATGTGAGATACATGGTATGCACAATGATCATGGTATAACAATGCATCGCTTTCATATATCATACACAACCACACGAATAACAATCAACCGTTCGCCAATACACATACAACAACCATGTCTCGCAATTTACCCATTGCTCACATCCAATGCTAATCGAATACAATCACATAAGTCAAGATAGGTTATACCCTAGCACTTCTCCCAACGGAGGCTAGGCAAGGCATCATGTCGTGCCAAATCAATGGTCATACATATATCCTAGCACATCTCCCAACGGAGGCTAGCCAATGCCGATTCATGGCGTTCAAGATAGTTTATACCCTAGCACTTCTCCCAACGGAGGCTAGACAATGCACCAAGTCGTGCCCAAACAATAGTCATGCGTATATCCTAGCACATCTCCCAACGGAGGCTAGCCAATGCCGATTCATGGCATTCCTAGCACATTCCCAACCGGGAGCTAGTCTCATAGTTTGCCTAGCACCACTCCCGACGGAGGCTAGTATTACACTTATCGTTCACGACAACTTATGTCAAGTCAATTATACCCATATCACATTCATTAATTCATCCATACATAACCAATCCCAATTGTCTATATTCACGTCAAACAACCAATTAACGATGTTCCACAGCATAATACGTAACGGAAATAAAATCAGAACACAAAAACGCACGGCCTTCATTCCAGATGCCCGAGGAGCGCTACCCCAAAAACAAGGGAGCGCTACCCTCTAAGCCTCGGGAGCGCTACACCAAAAACAAGGGAGCGCTACCCATCCAAGCCTCGGGAGCGCTACACCAAAAACAAGGGAGCGCTACCTCTACGTTCCAGAAGCCCCAGGAGCGCTACACCAAAAATCAGGGAGCGCTACCTGTGTAGAAATCAGCGCGATTTCCAGATTTCGCACTTGGTCCAACTCACACCAAAACAACAAACTAACCACGATCTAGGCACCAAAACACATCACATACACATAATACAAGGTAGAAATCCCTATCTCAAGCTTCAATGTGGATGATTTGATGAAGAACACAAGCCCTAGCCTCCAAATCCTCTTTGAGCTTCAAATCCTTTCCTCCGAGCTTCGAATCAACGATCAAGTCTTGGATGCTTGTCAACCACGATGCCACCCCGCACTATCTTGAAGGAATTTGAAAACGAAGCACAACCCCATGAGATATGGTAGAGAGAAGAGAGAGCCATGGGTTTGAGAGAGAGAGGTTTGGGGAAAAAATGAGGGGTTTCTCCTCCCCTCCATCCAAAAATTTGATTTTTAAGGCCCAAGGGGCTCCCGCGTAATAAGCCACGTAAAGAGACGTGTGCGAAATAAAACGAGAGACTCCGGGCTCGGGTCCTATGACCCAAATCCGATACATGTCGTAATAAATCAAATTGTTTACCCGAAATCAATTTTCAAATAATTATTTAATATTAACACCTTGTCCCATGTGTTGGTAATAGTGACATTGCAAATTGCAATTCTTTAATCAAAGCGAAATAAGGTAAAGCCAAAATTGCACCACTTCTTAATGATTAAGGAATTGAAATAAGATAATTTATAAGTATTTGCAATTGAGATTGAAATTGGATACCCCAAGGTTATAGACCTACTTAATTGTGAATTCTTATCGATTACTCCTATCAGTGATAGGGAATCACCATAATGGTTAAGTAACAGCCCAACATTTCTTTTAATAAAAAATATATGATGTTTATTTACTATTTGCATTAATATAATTATTTGGTATTCATTACATACTTGGTATTTTATGATTTATGTATCTACATAAGAATAGGAATAAGAAGTAACTAATAGAGTGACTTTTTTTTTTTAAATTTTGTTCCTAGTTCATGAATTATTGCTTAGTTATTAAATTTGTTGATAAGAAATGCATCCAACTCCTCATTTTACTCAAAACCTCTTAGATTTAAAAAAAAAAAGATTAAGTTCATCTTTATATATATCATTGTCTAAATTCATTCAATACACGTGCATGTATAATTGTGAAAACAATGCATGTGGGTTTTCAAATTCTTAATCTCAATATATATCATCTTCTGGCTTCTAGGTTCACGTTCAAAACTTGGGCATGAAGATTTTGAACTTAATCCATTAGAGAACTAGGTTCATGTGTGGTGCTTTGATGTTCCAATTGCATTAAGTTGATCTTATCCTCTAACCACTGTATAAACCACAACATCTTTATTTTTTTTCATTCACGCACTAGCAGCCAACCCTTTGGTTCTTGCCTTGATGCTTGGGTTTTGGCAAAAACTATAAATGAAGCTATTTGGAATATGAAGTTATATTAAATATCCTCTTATGTCCTTATGCCTATATAAGGTTGTCTTCCTGTAACATCTACACGATCAAACCAAAATAGAAACAGAGAATTAAGGGTTTAGTGAGAGAAACTTCACTACCGGAATATAAGAGTTGGGCCAGGAACACCATTGCCGAATCATTAACCCATCTTCTTGACCGTCATTCTTCGACGGAATCACACGTCGAGGTAGGAATACATACCTCGCATATTTTTTATCGGTCATGGCCCAAATGATTAGATGTTATCTAAATTACACAACACTTGCACATGTGTTATGATGTCTACAAATCTCCATGGGATCTCGTGAGAGCAAGAACGCCAACCCAATGATATTTTGCTGTCATGTTATTTCAAGTAAAGTAAAAATGTTGTTGAGATTCTGAAAGTTATGTTGATGGAATTTATGACATAATCAAGTCATTACGGAATTCTAGTTAGTTCATTTTATATTCGTTATACTGTCGATTTTATTTTCGAAACATAGTGTATTTGAATGTGGAAAAACCTAAAGTCATACATTAGGGACACTGGACCAGATGCTGTTTGTGACACGGAAGCAGTGGATGTCAAAGCATGCATTATATTCGGATAATATATAAAAACATTGAGGAATGTTAAAGGAAAGAGTAAAAATGTTTAGCCTGTGGTGACAGTTTGATTCAGATTTGACCCATGTGTTTATGGCTTAATTATGCCAAGTTGATTATGATTTGTTTATAAGGGCCCCAACTAGGAGGAACGGGAGACAGTTGGAGGTGTTCGGGATGTCTATGATGACAACTCCGGACTGAGGGAGTGGCGATTAGTGTTTTGCACGTTCTTGAGCCGATAAGGAGAAACAACTAAGGTTCGTTGTGACTGGTCTTGGTGAAGCCACGTTGTGGAGAATCTAGATAGGGTGAAGTAGGTATTGACCTGAGTAGACGGTAGAAAGTAACCTTTCTGGGTCGATATTCGGTCGCGTATATCACCTCAGACTATGGCCCATGGTATGCAAGAACTAGTCAATATCAACCGATTGCTTATGCCAGTGTTTAAAAGGATAAGGTTGAATTTCTGTGGTGGTGAATTCTAAAAACTTAAATAAAAATATTTATAACAAACCTACATGTTTATTTTCATTACTTTATACTCTGTCAAATTGCATATTTTTTGGGTTAGTATTTTGAGTATATTTGTCGCTGAGTATTAAGTACTCATGGAGTAATTTCTTTATTCCTGACATTCATGGCAGATGAAGAAGTGCAGGAAGAGAGACCACCCAAGCTGGAAGAGTTGGGTTTCGATGCTGAAAACTACGACAACACTTGGATACCGTACTCTTAGTAGCTCTGTTCTTAATTTAAATTCACAATGTAGGAGTATTTATTAATTTTGTCAAACTTCTGCAAACAGTGTTTTAATTTGTATTCCACATTTATGAATTTATGTATTTAATCATGTTTAAATAGTATTAAAATATTTTAATTAATGTTCTAAAAAATCGGGACGTTACATGTTAATAGTATGATATTAGATTAACCCAAATGCAATATTAATAGTATAATATTGTGAGCATAAATTATATATAGTCAGTTTGAATTGCTTCACATTCTTGTCCTTCGATTATTTCGATTTCATTTCTCAAATAGAGGAAGAATGTATTTATTTTTCTTACTGAACAAGTTTTTTAATGAAATAATATATTTGAGAAATTCTTTCCTTTTTAAATCCAAGCATTGAAATAGTAAGTTTTTTGAATGCAATCAAACAAATGAAGCCTTATGTTTACTAGAATTACTGTAGTCAAGGGGGGAGCCATGTGTATCTTGGGGTGGGCTGTAGCCCAGGGTGCTCCAAAAAATTTATTATTTTTGATATGTAAAATTCTAGTTTAAATTTTAGCCCCCTTTATTATTTAAAACTCAATTCAATTTTAACTCGGTTCATTTTTACCCCGGGATAGATTAAATTTCTAGTTCCGCCCTTAACTGTAGTGGGCAGTATCAAGTTTATTTTAAGGTAATGGACAATAAGAATGGATAAATTCATAATATTAGAGAATAAAAAGGACCTAGATAGAGTTTGATATAGCTATCACCGAAATAATGGTCACCTCATCGATAATAACAAAGCTGTCAAAAGGTTCCTTGAACAACTCATTGAACTCGACCACCTTAATAAGTACCTTACCAAGACGGAGCAAGCCAATGGAAGACAAGGACAAGCCAATAGAGTTGACTCTTCAGAGGAAGATGTAGATGCTACAACAACGATTCATGTTATACATGTTGTGGTTTAGCCAACCAATGAGAAAGAGATTAGGGCACTAAGATGCAAGATTGGACATCGTTATCATGTCCATTAGCTCAACCAGAAGAAGAAGGAACCAAAAAGAAAGAAGGCCAACATGGAGATAACCTTAACAAAGAAAGATCTCGAGGGAGTTCAGTTTTCCCACAATGATGCATTGGTTATTACTCTGCAGCTTGACACATTCAACACAGAGAGAATCTGTTGACCCCAACCCAAAATTAGGCGATTAAGGGCATAATCGGAGTTAAATTGGCTTATTTAAGGTTAAATTGAATTTTAACTAGGACAAATTCTCCGGAACGGTGGAGGCGCATTGATGATGACCCTGCTTCATACGATCAGTGAACTCATTCGAAACACCGAAATCCTCGCTTTTAGACTTGTGGATTTGAGCCACCGATATACATATAGCGATTGATTTATTTGCTGGATCTCGCTGAGCAAGGGTGCCTAGGTGGGCCAATACCCAGCTGGATCCAAATCCTAGGAATGGTACTCTTCTCTACTCTAACCTCTAATTGAATTCAGATTAGTAGATTACACTCACTCAACTAGTTTTTAAGAATTTCGTAAGCTAGTTTAGTCATTGTTATTTCCTTTAGTTGGTAAGAAAGGACGCTCATTAGTCCTAGTCCTAATAGTCAGACAAATAGCAAAATAAGGTCAAACTTGCTATTAGTCTAACAAAACAAGTAATGAGAGTAGGTAAAGCCAAGTAAAAATGATTAAGATGACGAGCTTTTTATCAACTAAAAGCCGAAAGCCCCGCTAAGGCAATCCTAGCAAAACAAAAAGGGGATGAAATCCATTACACAACCCTTTGACCTTGACGGAATGGAACCCATTAGGAAGTAAGCGATGATAGCTACACTACTTGAGAATGTGGAGGCGGGTCCCGATTTGTGTTCAAGACGGAGAATGTGGCACCAAGTGAGTTACTGACCTAGACTAAACTCATGTGGCTACCCTTCAGCTGACTCAAGAATGGGATGACAGTGGTCTGCTACCAAACTCATTCTGACCTTGGATGTAGTACACTAGAATCCTAAAGCACCACCACGACCGCTACTATGAGCTCGTCTACGGTGTGGTAAGGCACCACTTATTGTGTCAGTAGCCAACTCCGGCGTGTTAGCTTATTTATCTTATCAAGCCACTTACTTGATGTCTAACTTCCCAACTAGTAGACGTTTTCTTTTTTCCTCATATCAATGAAGAAGGGAGAAGTCAGTAGAAGAGTCCGACGAGATCTTGCTACTGACATTTACTTGGAGGTAGATGACAATAGATATTGCGCAACTAAAGACATAAATGAAGATGATAATCTCCCTTGCTAGTTGTAGTGCCTAATTACGATAACATACCCATTAAAGGAGTGGTGAACGGTGAATAGATACGTTGTATTGCATCAATAAGGGAATAGTGCTTTGGATGTGTTGATTGGGGTTTGAACGACATATTAAATGGGACTTGAATGTGTTAATTGGAATAACATACCCATTGACATTTGATAAGTGGTGCTTCTTGGATCTAGTGGAACCTTCAGCCACTATTGACTTATATAGTGGTCGGCATTCCTACGTGCTCAGAATCTCTCCCTTAGGCTTCTTTTTGTGCTTTTACTTTCTCTTTAAATCTTTTCCTAGAGTAAAAAACAACAGGACAAGGGGATGACATTTTCTGTATTATCATTAGCTCTTTGAGTGTATCATCTTGGACAACATTCTGGTAGCACATGAATTAGTCAGGAACTTTTATCGTTAGATAGGGGGAGCAAAGTTTTGTATCAAAATGAATATTTGCAAGCATCAGTCCACGGTGCTTCCGCCACATACCCCACGTTCATGCGCAAATGACCCCATTGTCCTACAACCGCAACGTCCCCACTTTTTTGTCTGCAATGTGGGGAACACATCATGCTCTCACTATGCCAAGCATAAAGCACTCAGTGGCACGACCGAGCAGTAACACTTGGGAGATCCATCCCATAATTCATCTCGTGCGTCGACCATCTGAGGAGGTTCGGTCTAGTTTGGAATCGTGCGTCTGACAGGACTTGAGGCATATCAGATGGACTTACCAAATCTCACACTTTAGTATTAATTGATATAAATTGACTCGATCCAACCTATCATTTGTAGAGATGGGCCAAGCATGTGTATGGGCCAAAAGGCCCAACCTTATGCGCATTCGACTTGCTACAAATACAAAAACAAAAGTCATCTTGAAGAAGCATAAAAAATGATCATGTCTTGGACAATATTTCCAAAAATAAATGAAAAACATAGGAAGAGTATTGAATTCCTATAAACAATTTAGGTGAGTGATTCCTACTGAAGTCATCTAAATTGAAATAATTTTATTTATACATCTCAAAAATCAATCATGCTGACATCTGGACGTTTCATATATACGTGACTGTTGGTAAACTTTTTTGTTTTAATCTAATTCATTTTGTAAGTTTCAATGTGTAAATTACACATAAAGACCATTCTCACAATAAAATTACAATAGAGCCCTAATCTGCAAAATAAAAACCTCCCTCCTCCCCTTCAACCCCGGCAACGGTGTCACCACCCGGAGCCATACCTCCCTCAAACCCTATGTCCTGCCACTACAAAAACTCTTCGACCGGCTCTGTAAACTCTCTATCCCTCTCTCTCTCTATATATATGTGTATATAGGGGTGTGTGTGTCCATACGCGTGTTTTTGTGAACTGTATTTCGGATTTCTGCTTTGGTCAGATACGTCCAAGTTTCATCATTTTGCGTCTTAATTCTAATTCTGTTTCCGTACTGGCATAATAGAATTGATTCCTAGAATGTAAGATTGAATGTCATCTTAGTACAATGTTGTTTCGCCAAAAGGTACATTTGAGGCAGCACTTGATATATTAAATTGTTCTACAAAAACTTGTTCTCTCTGCACTGTTAAATTTCTCAATCAATGTTATCGTCTTGTTGTTTGATGAGGGAGTCTGGTGGCGGTGGGTGCCGGTGGGGAAGGCAGGCTGAGTGGGATAAAGGGGGAGATGGCGTGCAAAAGGATTCTTGGGTTAGTCTTGGTATAATCATGGTTGTATGAAGAAGAATTTAGCTTAGAGAGAGTACGGGGTTAGTGAGACTTCAGATCAAATCTTACTGTTTATTTGCTGCTACTATAAATCTTTGGTGCTTAGTTGACTAAAACCAACTTGTTGCTGGACCCGTTAGAATTTAACATTTTCTTTTCTGCTTTCCTTGTCAATCAGGCCTAGATTTGACAAGTTGTATTCTGCTCAATTTAACTATGGAAGCCCTCGAAAAATCTGAAGAACACGTCTCAAATGTAAGGAATTCTCTCTTAATTTGTGTTTATAAGTATATTGCCGTATCTATCGATATTCACATGAAGAAGTTTTGGTCATCTACAACCATTTAGGGTTTTATAGGTTGCAAATTTGTCTTGTGGAATTCAGGCTTTATTTGTGGTAATTGAATTGCTCTGACTTGAAGATTTCTCAGTTTGACATGATTCGACATGGATTTTAACTGTTGAACCCAGTAAACCCTGGTACTAAAACTGTAACTTTACATGTTCTGTTACTGTTCCTCAGTGGGTCTATGCTAGTTACTATAAGTAACATTGTTGGACGACTGAATTTGATGTTCTATCAAAGATTGGTAAGACAGACTTTTTTCTCTCTTTTTGTAACTGAGAAATTCAAAATTTGAGTTAAATAGTCACACACTAAGTCGCAACACAAACTATTCTAGCCAACTCTAGCTGAGGTAGGACAATCTATACCTTCCACAACAAGAGGTAAAACACCAATGGGATATGAAAGAAAGAAAAAAGATTCAAAAACCACATCCAACTGCACGCTTGACAATGGAGAAAATAAGCAACATATTACAGAGGCAAATCTTAGCATTTCATCAGACTTCATGTTTTCATGTAGTTTTTTTAATTTCCTATATGTTTTTGTCCGTGCAAACCTGGTGGAATACAGTGATTTTATCATCAAAGCAAATATGGGTTGTGCCATACTGGATGGGGCTTGATATTATGATGGTGGACTCACTAATGTCCTTAGTTGGAGTCTAACCAGACATTACGAACCCACTACTTTATCCTGTCTTTGTGTCTCTGTATGTGTTGCTTTTCCATCTTTGAAAGTTCAGTATTTACCGCAACTTATAATCAAGCCATGGTCGACTACTTTCTTTGCTAGAAATAAGGATCTGGGTTTTTGTAGCTCTTTCTTTGATCTATAGTCCCGGTTCTATTTTTTTGCCCAAATCTTTTGGACGAGCAAAGTGCCTCCTATCATCTGGTTATGAGTGGGAACGCTTGGTGATTATTCCGTCTCTGGTTTCTGGTATGTTGTGGCAAGTCCGTATTTATCTTTAAGATGATCCTTATCTGCAGGCTGCCTGTTAAGTGTTAAGTTTTGGGTCCCTTAGGAGAGCATATGCACTCTTCAGATTAGTGTAATTCTCTGGAAACAAGTATTGGAATTATATTGCTCTTATCTGTTATGTGTTTTATTCGTGGAAAAACCTCCTGTCAATCAATTTAAGGTCCTCACAGAGTTTACTACTGCAGAACTTCTTTTTTAGGTTATCTAACAAAAATAGAAAAAGAAAACGGAAGTGTTAGAAAGTGGATTGAAAGTTTTTACCTGATCAGTTTTATGTGTAAAGTAGATCCATTATGCTTTAGATAATTGTGCATGTGATGTATTCGACCATTCGGTTTTACTTCCCAAGTTAAATGATGAAATCAGAACTTGTCTTGTATATGGTCTAACTTCATATTCTCTCTAATAAGGTAACTCCAAGGATGCCTGGAACTGTTAACTGGGGCACTGCAACTGTCATTGGAGTATTTGCTGGCATGTTATACGGGGGTAGCAAGGAGGCATCTGCTTCTGTTGTGAGTTTTTCGTAATATGATATGCTTCAAAGGCGTACTAATCTTATGTAGGAACTGGAGTGAGTTTATCCAACTGGGTTGTACAATCCTCTTCTTTGCTTTGTGATTCCATAATTCATGTGGAATTTTCTATGAATTAAGGAAAGAAAAGGAAGAAGAGAAGATAATACTTCTACAGATTAATAAGTAATATCAGGGCTGTTACACTAGAGTATTCGACAGTTTAGTACGCTCATTTTAAGCAGACGCTGAACATTGCTATTGTGTGGCTTGGCCTATTTTCTACTGCCTATATCTATTTTCTTTAACCTATACTATCTATTAGACTATTAATGGTCATGTTAAATACTTGTCATAATGTTTAACGAATTTCATATCGTTATATTAAGAGTTGATGACAACCACTCAACCGAACATCTCTATTTCTGCTTTGCACCTTGCATCCAAATCTGTACACTCCCAATTCAGCTTTTGCTCTTCCCCATGGAGGTGAAGACAATTTCAAAAGATGCTTAAACATTGGTGGCTTGCTGTTCAATATTTTTTTCCTTAATCCATATGTTGAATTGAGAAGCAGTCTATCTCCAATTATTGAGGATAAAGTTTGAGGATTTTACCATTTTTTTGCAGAGCAAGGACGCAGAAGTGATGCTGAAGCTTGGGAGCACGCCAGACAAGCGGGAGCAGTATCGTTTGATGAGGGATGCAATGGAGAAAAGATTCGTCAGAGTAACTCATGGCTCAATAGTTGGTGGAATCCGCCTTGGAATGTTCACTGCCGAATTTTGTGGTTTACAGAACTTACTTGCTGAGAAAAGAGGGGTGCATGATGTATATAATGTTGTTGGAGCTGGATCTGCCACTGCTGCAACATTTGGTTTGATTAGTAAGAAGTCAATCTTAATACCTAAGACCTTCTTTTCACCTTTCTTCGACATTAGGCCATTAGGGGGTGCATTATGTTTGGATATACCTGTTTAGTGAGAATTACATCTTGTGGGGGAGTTTTTCAGGTGGTACATCATGTTTAGTGAGAATTACATCTTCTGGGTTAGTTTTTCTGGTGGTCTTTGCCTGTCTAAAGACAATATAGTATTGTGGAAACGAGCTTCTGTAATTAGCATATGAGAGTTCTCTAGGTAAATTTTTAGAAGTTTGAGGTGCCCAAGTGTAGACTACTAGACTGTCATTCTGTTCTGTTATGCTCAAGCACGTGCTTACCAATTTTGAAATCATAGTAGATCAAGGAATGAAGGAAATTATTATATAAAAACCCTCTACATTTGATGTGAAGTTGAAGCCTGGTAGTTAGACAGTACACAATTGCAGTCCGGCTGCTGTGAAATATGAAATTGAAGTCTTAACATTGAGGTTTTATGTTTTATATTAAAGTTTTAAAATCCATAATGTCTGGGGTCCTTGAAATATAAGCTGAAATAGAAATATATAGCTTTGATAATGAGGATCTTATAAAGGCGGTCTCTGTATTTTAAGTTTTTTTCTTCTTTACTTTGTGCTTGTAGTGCCTGGATCACTCCGTTGGCGTGCAAGGAATGTAGTTTTGGGTTTGGTTCTTGGTGCAGCATTTTGCTTCCCTGTTGGTAATGTATCTACCCCATTTTAATCTTTATATTAAGGGATTCGTTTTATAGTTTGCAACATCTAGTCGTGTAACCCCTTCCATCTCGAGGCTGTTTTATGAAAGAATTTGTTAGGGCATGTTGATTTTTATCAACAGATAAGATAGCTACAGGTCCTTTTAGTCCTTAGGATTTTGTGATTTCGACTTTGTATTTTTCTACCATTTTTAGTCATCCTTGTTCTAAATTAATTATCTAATGATACACTTTCTTCTAAAACTCAAAACAATGTGGCAAACTTCGCACCCCACTGAAAAGATAGAGCGGAAGCATTTGGCATCACAATTATTGCTCTTTATGTTCTGCACATCTACTTTTCTCTTGTTAAGTGTTTGTGTCTGCAGTCCTATGAAAATATTTGAGGAAAATAATATTTCTATATTGGAAGGCATGTTTAGAAAGATCAAGGGGTGTACATTGGATAGTGTCTAGTCCATGCTGTTCTTTTTTTGGTTGCTTTCATCCTTTTTAGCATTACCTAATGAGTTTTCATGGGAAAAACTTAGAATTTTTTTATTTTTCTTATTAGTTCTTCATCTCTTACCAGTTACCACAATATAACGGCAGTGTAACTGATTGTTCTTACATTATGCTTTCTAATCTTCACATAATCATCTTTTTCTCTAACACACAAGTGGAAGGACTTTGTATAATCATCGACTATCTATTCTATCAATTACTTCATCTTCAATTAACTAATGTCTCATTTGACTGTGTAACTTATTCTTTAAGAATATGTTTTTTATTGACAAAACTCTTTGGATGGTTGAAATCGCTATTGGTAAGAGAAAAATTAATTTTGGAAGATAATTTTACTTTAATTTACAAGCTATTATCCTTGGAATATGGGTTCAATGTTCCATGGTCAGCGGGTTCAACTTACCTACAAATACATTTACACATATAAAAATAAAATTCAACGAGTCTTGGACAATCCAGTGGTGTCAATTGACACCATAACCTTGTACCTAGAGTTGTCTATGACAACGTGTGAGGTTTTTTGTGCTAATCATATTAGGAAATCACTGTGTGACAGGTTGGCTCCAACTTAAGCTTGTGGAGAAAGCAAATGAAGGGAGATTGGCTTCTTATTCAGAGTCCGCTGGCAGTCCAGAAGCAAAAAGCAGTGTTGGTGCTGCAATTGAGAGGCTTGAAGGGAAGCTGAGTAAATAGATCGACAATTTTCGTACGGAATAAAACGTTACCATCACTCTCCCTCTGCACACAAATGCATGTTTTGGTTTCTTTCTTTTTCTAGGAGTAAAGAAGAGAGACTAATACACCTAGTGAAGAAAGTGGTTCCTGACATGAAGGATTATAAATGGTCGAGCTCCCTAGAATCGTTTTAATCGGGTGGAAAAAGGTAGGAGTTTTAATTGCGGATGTATAAGGGTAAGGTGACCTTATGTTTAGTGGGGCAATATCATTATCAAGCTCTATATTGTATCAAATTGAAAGCTAGTTGGTAATTTTGATCTTAATAGCAAAATTGGAGTTTATAGGTAAAGTTCAGTTCATCGACTTTGTTAAGATCAAGCACTCATGCACTCCTCTGAACTCTGGTACTGTGGTACACTTCTTCCTAAAACAGACACGGACACTAAACTACTCTTTATCTGTTACATAATTGCATGCTAAGAGTGTTTATTGGACACGAAAAGTAATAAATAAATTTTTATTTTAGCAATGCTAAATTTTCTTACTTAGTAGACACCAGGTGCTGGGAGTTATAGTTTGCCCTCTGCCATCTAAAAATTTGATTGTAGGCCAAAAAAAGAGGACTCAGTACGCTCACACAGAGCGGAATTATTGGGATGATAAAGTTTGTTTAGTGCAAATTAGTTTTGATTTCTATCGTTAGTTGAGTAAAGTGAGCGTAAAATCATAATGTGCATGGAGCAGTGAGGAGGTTAGGTGAGCAAAATGAATTATTGTATGTTAAGTTGTAGGGTGGAATGGTTCAGCGGACTCTAATTGTGGATATTGAATTTTCATTGTGCTTTTATCGTAGCCGTCACGTGCAGGTAGATGTAAATCTTGAATGATTTTCAAGTTATATATGTGGCATGGTTGATTGCATCATAATAATAAGAATTCTTGTGATGAAGCTCTCGAAAGGAAATGTTAACTGTAAGGAGTTAACTTGATTTTGATAAATGTAGTTTGTTTTGTGCTGGTTTCGTTTCTTGTTCAAATGATGCATGTTGAGAGGAAAAGTTGTATTTCATCTATGTAATTTGGCATGTGTGTGTGTGTGTATTCTGGCAGTTATAGTCAATTCTCATGGTATAATTGTATATACCCCAGTGAATACGTACAACTGTGTGAATCTACAACAGGAAAAAGTGTTCATCATATGTCACAATTGGAAATTGCATAAACAGTTAGGCTTTATTGGTATATATCACAAACAGAAGTTGAAGTATTTGTTTTCTCACAAGGATTTGACATGATTGAAAAATTGCCTGTGTACAGTAACATTCTTTTGATAAGATTGTGTCAGTATCAAATTCTTTTGCTAGAGAAATTCAGTTTTTCATCTTCTTGTGCATGGAGTTTTGAGTAAGCCTAGTCTCCTTTTGACCACTTCACCTCTTCTTCATTATATATTTGCTGATGGGAAAGTGCATAGAGGCTGAGTAGTCTGTTTACAGTTTGTGCCTCTGTTGAGTATCGAATGGAAGGGTTTCTGGACCGATCTTCAATTTCAAGCCCGAGAATAAAGGATATGTCGTAATTTGGGTATTTTTAGTTTCATCTCTCGAAGATTCAACTTTCAATTGTTGGTCTGTAAGATGGAATTATGGTGATTACAATGCCTTCTTGTTTGTTTGATAATCGTAAAGGTTATTGTCTTGAGCATTTTTTTTCTTGTCATAGCGTGTATTTTCCACCTTTGCTATGTTTCAAGAGAGAAGCATGATCTTGGCACTTGGTTTGGCGACGAGCGTCTCCAATAAAGATGTCAATCTAATGTTGCAATTAAGTTTTTAAAAAATGATATCAAAATTAACTCCAATAAAAATGTTAAAAGTATTATTAAATCCTATGTGGTGATTGAAAATGACTAGTCAAATATTTTTTTGTCTTAAATATTTCAATTAAAATTTTGTGTTTTTTACCTTAAATGTCTCAGTTTGATATCTTTATTGGAGATAAAAAATTTGAATGTCAAATTTAAAGATGTCAAACAGGTCATTAAAAAAATTTGACACTTCAAAATTTAGCATCTTTCTTGGAGATGTTCTTAGAGCGTCTTCAACAAAGATGTCAAATCTAATGTTGCAATTCAAATGGTAATAAATGACATCAAAATTAACTCCAACAAAAATGTTAAAAGTATTATCAAATTTTACGTTCAATTAAAAAAGACTATTTGATACCAAATTTGACATCAAGTGTCTTTTTGCCTTGAATGCCTCATTTTCTATATATTTGTTAGAGATCAAAAAAATTGAATGTCAAATTGACACATAGACCATTAAAAAAAATTGACACCCTAAAATTTGACATCTTTCGTGGATATGCTCTTGAATGACTAACATTAGTTACAGACTTAGTTAATATAGTTGTATTTTTGGTCCACATTTATTCGGAGACTTCCGTGTAATTGAGATGTATAGTGGTTTGATGTTTGTAAAGTATTCATTTGATGACTCTCTTATCGAAAATTTGGGCTATCATACTAAAGTTTGATTTTATTTATTTAGTGCGACGAAAAATTTATCGAGCACGACATTGAAGCATTCTTGAGATTTTGAGAAACAAAGCAAAATCCTATGATGGGGCTGTTGGGATATCTTCACACCAAAATATTTGAGAGGTAAAATCATTTTTAAAGAAGTTGATTAGAAAAATTCTAAAGAAGTGAACCAGATATAGATTACTGTAGATGGGTGGATTTTCTCAATCAGGACGGAAAACTAGGAGCTTACTATGCAGCCGAAATAATGCTTCTCAAATATTAATGGACCTGTGATCTGCAAAATAATAAATCGTCAAAGAGCCCTCTGCCGCTGTGGCAGGAAAACACTCCGATGATTAAGTTAGGTAAAAGCTCACAGGATGAATAATAACTTAACCAATATTCTCTATTAGCAAGCGAAATTATGCACTAGTTAGAATGTACCTTTTTTGTTGATGTGAAACTTTATTTATAGACTTTTCTTTAATCCCAATTTTCTTAGGATTCTAATTGGAGTGAAGTGCCTTCTGATTGGCCACTAATGAGATAACTCTCTACCAAGTAGTCATCTTCTATTATTAGAGTTTCATTCAATTAACTTCTCATATTAATTAAATTGGCCGTTGATTTCTCATCCATATCTGTTAGAACTTTATCCGAACTTATTCGGGATTCTGTCTTATCTTGGAATAACGGTTGCTCATCGCCTTTCTCGGGTCAATGGTATTTCAGGTCGTCTTTACACGGTCGGCAAGACGTGAGTCCGCCTTTCTGAGGTCGGTTGACTGTCGAAACTGCCTTTCTTTGGTCAGCTTGTTCGAAATTTAATTCTCTTGTCCTAATTTAAGTATGGACAACACTCCTCGTGTTGGCCATACCCTTATATGATCGGCACGTGAGTCTAGATGTATCCTCTGTTCCAAGCCGAACTTAATATTTATTAGGGGGGATAAATGTATTTTATTGGTTACGTTTTTACCTTCGTCAATTGCCCTCTAGCTTCGACTGCTTCGTACCGACTTGGCAGAGTAGTCGAGGCTATACAGAGTGTACTCATGAGGGGTCTGTATCGAACTTAAGCGGTTCATACGTGTATCTGTCCCATTTGAAGCGTGCTCTATCCTGCATAAATGCGATGTGACCGTTTGTGTACCGCCTTTTCGGAAAGACGTGCTTCTCGCGCATGCCTGACGCATCGTTTCAATGTCCCCCCTGTAATTAATCAACAATCCAGGGGTGAGGAATCTGTCTCTTCTCTAATTTTGAATGTGAGGCGCGATGAATCTACCGCCTTATCATCCTATATATTCGCGTATGCTTCTTATTTCCCCTTTCCCATCTTCTGTCACTGTTCTTTGTCTTCTTCGTTTTCTCCGTCTTCTCCGTCCTCTCCATCTTTGCCTGTAAGTCGTCTGGAACGCCCCTTTCTCTCTGTTTTTCTTTCTTGTGCACATTTCTTCCCGACTCATCCACTGAGTAAGGAGATTTTTCGTAGGCACTTCGCCACTCCGGCATGTATAGCGGAATTCCGTCGGCATTATAATATTCCAGACAATGTAGTTGTAGAAATCAATAGGCCCGAGACTCATCCTGAGATTCGGGATGAGGACTCTATTCACATCCCTCTGATGGCCGTTACTGAGGGTGGGGTTAGGTTTCCTCTCCACCCCCTACTCCGTAGGGTTCTGGCCTGGTATCAGCTGAACCCTATGCAAATTTCCATAAACATGTATCGTATAGAGATGGGCACAGTTCGTCTAAACGAACTGTGTAATACCAACTTAGGTTTATGGGATATAAACTACAATTACGACATGGCTTATAATAAGGACGAGAAATGGTATCTCAAATCTCATAGGGGCCGAGAAAAGATAGTCACGCATCTCGTCTATTTGAATAGGGGGAACGACGACGATTTCCTGATTGTCTTGGGCAACTGGGAGTTCTCTCCTAATGAACCCGATCATACGCGGATCCCTGTCCCCCGCAGTTTTGGGCAACCCTGTTAGTTTTCTTTCTCTCTGAATTTTTTCATAACTTTGTCGACCTGCAGTTTTATAATTGTTGTTTGTTGTTCATTGTTTGTGCAGCCGCCAACGCAAATTGAGGTTGGCAGATTTCTGCCACTAATCCCGAAGACTTGAAGAAGGTGCTGCGTTACAAGGGCGTCGAGGGGCAGGTCAAGCCAAGATCTCCCGAGGTACTCCTTCGATATAATCCGACTTACAAGGGTTATATCAAGGATAAATCTTATGTTGCCGAGGATGTTGCTGAAGATTCTCAAGTTTCTGTCCCCGAAGGTATACCGCTGCCATATCTAAGGGAGCTGCACCGCGTCACCGTTGCTGCTGTTGCCGGAGTCCCTAGCTCTTCATCCTCCTCTTCATCGTCCGATCCTGTGCAGTCCCAATCTCGGATAGCTTGGAATACTAAGGACGAGGAGGAAATCGACCGCGAGATCATATCGAGGAATCCTAATATACCGAACTTGAAGAAACTGATGAAGCAAAAGAGCAAGGCGGCTGCCGAGGCCAAGAAGAAAGCCACCCCAACCGAGGCGAAGAAACCTTCCGGCGTCACCTTGGCGAAGAGGAAGCCCGGTGAAGGCGAGGCTCTTGCAAGTCTGAGTTCTGCCGACGCTGATACTGCCCGGCCGACTAAAAAATAAGGAGGCTGGTGAAGGCGCATGCTGCCGGCCATTCCAAGGCCAAAGGAAAAGCGAAGGCCTCCAAGAAAGCCGAGACGTGGGCTCCCCCGCTGCTGATCGATGGTGTGACCCCTATCACGGCGGCCGACACGGCTGGCGACCTGGGTACTGCCACGGCTCTTGTTGGGGCTCTAATGCTGCCAATGGACATTGAGCCCTATTCCGGGTCCGAGGATTCGACCATGCTGCGGACAGTGATTGCCCACAACATCTTCATAAGTGTCCCTTTACTAGGAGGGTCCTCTCTTGTAAATTATATCATGCCATTTCTGATCTAACGGTATTTTGATGATGCAGGCAATCCAGAAGACCATGCTGTGTCTCGGGCAAAGCCAGGATCGGGAGGCACAACTTAATGCTGCTGAAGCCGAGGTCCGTGACTTTAAGCTGAAATTCTCCACTGCTTAGGATGAGGTCGACGGATTCAAGAAGAAGGCGCTGGAGATTGGTCAAAGAGCCAAATCCTTCAACCATCTCCTATCTGAGGAGAAGAAAAAGACTGCTAAGCTGCTTGCCGAGCTAATGGCCCTGAAGGTCAAGCATGCAGAGGAGATAGCCGAGACGGACAGCAAGGCTCTCAAGCTCGGCATGGACGAGGCGGTTGAGGATTTTTTGGGCAACCAAATCTCTGACTTACAGGAGGAATTCCTTGCAACCAAGTGGAAAGCGGCTTTGAAGGCGTGTAACGTGGCTGCGGACTCGTCCCTGTTCAAAGAGATCCCTCATTCTTTCGAACTCGGTGATGAAGAGGAGCGGATGCCGAAGCTGAACTTCCTGAAGGCTGCATCACCGACCTTACAGCTGATGAACAGGGAGGAGAGCACTCCAGGGAGGCCCTTGTCGACATCGTCTGATGGATGTCTTTTTTGTTTTCACATAGCTTTTAGTTTACTGTAATGACACACTTGTTATTTCCTTTTCTAGCTTTCTACTTTGTTGTTTGCACATGAACGTTTTGAAACGAATGAATATACAACTCAAAATTTTTTCCTCGGCAACTCTTTCTTGTCTAGTAATCTTGTATCTGTTTGCAATCTGACTACTTCTTCTTGTCTGAGGTCGGCAATCTTGCTTGCACGTGTGTTAAGTATTTCAAACTGTTTCAAATGTTTCTCAAATCACTCAACTCAAACTTTTCTCAAATAAGTTCGGAAGTTCAAACTCTTCTTAAAATTTGAACTTTCTCAAACTTTTCTCAAGTTTGTTCGGGTTGTTTAACCTATACTTAGGCTTAAACACATACTTTCCTCAAGTATGTTCGGGAGTTCAAACTCTGATAAAGTTTGAACTTGCTCAAACTTTTGTCAAGTTTGTTCAGGTGTTTAACCTATACTTAGGCTTAAACACATACTTTCCTCAAGTATGTTCGGGAGTTCAAACGTTGATCAAGTGTTGAACTGTCTCAAACTTTTCTCAAATTTGTCCGGGTTGTTTAGCATGTACTTAGGTCTTAGACATACACTTTCCTCAAGTATGTTCGGGAGTTCAAATTTTTCTCAAGTGTTGGACTTTCTCAAACTTTTCTCAAGTTTGTTCGGGTTGTTTAACCTGTACTTAGGTTTAAACACATACTTTCCTCAAGTATGTTCGGAGTCCAAACTTTTATCAAGTGTTGAACTTTCTCAAACTTTTTTTGTGAAACCCCGATCCTTTTAATCAATTAAATTATTTTAAAATTTTAAAATTTTAAGTTTATAATTATTAATTTTATGGAGTTTAAAAAAAATGATTCTTTTGTCTAAATTCGAATTTTAACGAAAATATCGGTAAGGTGATAATGTTCTTAATTTAATCGACGAGGGACACAGGAATTATGTCCGATCACTCGAGAATACCGAATTTGTAGTGTTTTCGATCGCGTTGATATATATGTATTTATATACATTGATTTTACGAGATTTGTTCGCGATCGAAATTGATCAGATTTTATACTGAACTATCGAGACGGGACCGGGTAGGCCCCACCAATTTTTCTCATGGCTAGGAATTGTAGACCATCATGAATATATTTTTCTTTGATCTTACTTATAACATACACTAAGATTTTAATCATGCATGCATAAAAAAAAAAAATTAAAAACACATGAATAATATGTGTAGACCAATGAAAAAGCATGCAAATGAAAGCAAATCTACATAACCAAGCAAACCTTGCCTCCCCCACTTCTATCACACGGCACACACACACACTGTTGGCACATGCACAATCCTTTTAGGCTATAAGTACACACCTCACAAGCACACTACCACTTTTCATACTTTGAGTCTTAGATCATTTTTAGAGAGAGAGAGAGAGAGGAGCCAAACTAGCAAGAGAGAGTTAGAGGAGGCTCGGGTTAGACTCGGTTCAGTCTCGGGATGTGCTCAGGACACTCGAATCCAGAGCAAAACGCGACCGGAGGTACCGACTTTCATTCCTCTACTTTACGCACCTTGTGTTTATATGCATTTCGTTTTTATCTCGTTTCGTTTCGGGTCAAGATTTTTGATAATATTTGTAGCTAAGCTTACTACTCATAAATGTTCAAACCCGAGGTTGTTATGTTGAAAAATATGAAGTTTTGGCCATTTGAACGGAAAAAAGTACACTGCCCAGTTTTACCAGCATGCCTTATTTAATCACTCGGAGTTTTTATTCTACAACTTTTCTACAAAAAATCCTTATTAGGGGTTGTAGATGACACATTTTAGCACGCATGCACGTTGGAATCGAGACTCAAAAGGCTCGGGAATGGGAGAAATTTATTGTCGAACGCAGCTATTTTTTTCACTGTTTATGACGCAGTTTCTGGACAGTTTACAGTTTTGGGCAGTCCGGGCAGCCCCCTGTTCGGGCAGCCCCTGTTCGGGCAGCCTTGGTTCGGGCAGTTTCTACTCGGCCTTGTTCGGACAATTTTGGCAGTCTCTTTTCGGGCAATTTCTGTTCGGGCAGCTCCTGCTCGGGCAGTCCTTTTTCGGGTCAGTTTTGACATAAACTTACTAGACTTAATCCGAGTTTATCTCGTACAAGTTCTTTTTTGAGTTTCAAAACGAAAAATATTATTTTTACCGAAAACGTTTGTTTTGAACAAAACTATTTTTAGACCCAACCCGAAACTTAGTGGTTGACCGAGACTCGTCACTTAACCCTTAAAAATAGTACCTTAGCCGAACACTTAGAAAAAAATTAGACCACGTGACCCTTGGACACATTGAACACCCTTTTTGACACGAGTCTAATAAATCGTCGGAATATGCAACGTTTTTATTAAAAAAATAAATAAATTAGATTACGACCATGCTAAATCCTATGACCCTTGTGCTAGATCTTGAAGTTGGTGACGTGTAGGGCAGTACGAGAGCTTTCGGGCGAACGACTATCGAGGTGAGTTTTGTTATGCATTGTTTACCGATTTTAGGAAAAAAAGTACATATTTATCATTTTCTTTTGGCGAAAATTTATGTCTTTAATATCCATGTTATTCGTATTGAAAATATCGAGATATTTATTGAAATCATGAAAATTGCATGAATTATGGAAATTAGCTTAATTGAGAAATTGGCAAACTTGACATGTTTAGTAGAAATGTGGTTGACAAATAATATTTTCATGCTATTCGGATTTATTTTTATAGATTATCGAGAGAATTATCGATTAAATATTCATACGGTGCCCCGACCGCCAGGGGATAAGAAATATGGCGAGGTGAATGAAATAAGGTTAAAGCATCGACGACCGATAGATCCGCCGGATGGCGTCATGCCGATTTAATATCTGATAGGGTAGTTCCCTATATTCGGTGATCGTTGAACAAAATAACTGAATATTATCCTAAATGGAAATTGTTCCTAGAAGTGAAAATTCATTTGGAACCTGAAATGAGAAGTTAGACTTCAGAAAAAGAATTACGATTCTTTATAAATGAAATGGATCACTTGACATAATTGTGAACTATAAATTATTTTAAATTGCACGCATACGAGAAAAGTCATTTTCTGCCCGAAATTCGATAAGCACTGTTATAACGAAATTCACACTAGCCTAGTGCTTAAGAGTTGTTGTTGATTACAACTACAGGTGTTTTCGAAGTCGAGGACGCTGCGTGATTTTGTGTATCTTCGCCAAGTTATTATGTTGTTAGTAATGTACTTTCTATTTTAGACTTATGCTTTTGTACTTTTTGATACCTGGCCGAGCCGTCTGTGGCTGAGCCAAGGATTCTACTATGGATGATGTAATAGTTAGTTTATCATTAGCACTTCGGGAGTATTTTTAATGTTATTCCGCACTTTTTTATATCGCACTCTGATATTACGGAAATCCCTAAACCAGTTTTATAAATTGAGGCCTTGATGGATTAAACCCCATCGGCCGGTCGCGACTATGTATTTTTTTTGAGACGGGTCGTGACAACGGTGGTATTAGAGCATGGTTTTCAGATTTTAAAATAAAATCCCGGTGCTATGAGATTTGAGACACGACGATCACACACTTGGATGTAATAGTTACTTGGCTATCTATTATTACCTACGTAACTCGTATAATTAAGTAACGATCACGCTAAGGCCCGTACTAACAAGACTATATCTTGTGTACTGTTGGATGAAAGGAATGAAGTGATCCTTTTGCCCTCTATTTACCTTGCATCTTTACTTCAGATGGTGAGGACTCGGACAAATGGAAGTTCCAGCGGGAGTGAAAGCGGGAACGGAGGCAACGAAATGGTAGAAATGAGGGCCATGATGCAGACACTCATTGGGGCTATGCAAGCCCAGCAACAGGAGTTTGAACGTCAAGCACAACAAACCGCACCTCAACAGCAGTTAGTGCCACAACCTAGTCCACAAGTACCAACAGAAGAAGAAAATAACAACCAGCAAGATCCACCTATCGATGTCCCCACGGCAAATCTCTCACTCACTCGCGAATTTCTAAAACTGAAACTGCCAAGATATAATGGAGGCATGGATGCAGTACGAGCAAACGAATGGCTAGCTGAATTGGAGAAGAACTTTCGACTGATTAGGTGCACAGAAGTGCAAAAGGTGGAAATTGGAGCGTACCTACTGACAGGAGAAGCTAACGATGGTGGAACCTGAAGAGAGTTGGGGAGCCAAGGATGGTTTGGACTAGATTCGTGGAGATCTTCAAAGAGAAGTATATGCCCAGAGCGATGTAGCACGCTAAGTGTGCAGAATTCGAACAACTTCGGCAAAGAGGACCTATGACCGTTGCGGACTATGAAGCAGAATTCACCAACCTTACAGAATATGCCCCACATCTGGTGGGAACAGAGGACATGAAGGCTCGAAGATTCGAGGAAGGACTGAGACACGACATCAAGAAGGTGGTGCGACCTCTCCAACTGCCCACATATGCTGAGGTGTTGGATCGGGCGATTTTGGTTGAACAAGATGCTGACAAGTTCAGGAAATACCACGAGAATCAAAAGCGGAAGAACTCTGGAGTTGGAGGATCGGGAAATCGCAACCAGAAGAGACAGAACATCGGAAACAATGAAAATCGAGGACAAAGACCACCATGCAATACCTGTGGAGAACTTTACGGAGGAGAATGCTAGAGGAAGGTAAAGGCCGGGAAATGTTTCGAATGCGGACAAGTTGGACACATTCGGAAGAATTGTCCAAATGTCAGGATAGGGGCTAACACTGTTCCAATTGGAGGTCAGGGTGGCCAAGTGCAGATAAACAATGACAGACAGGTAGCTAGGCTTGGGGAAAATAGGAACAACAACAACAATCAAGGGAATTGCAACAACAAGGGGCAGCGACACGGTCGAGCTTTCGCCATCGTTCCAGGGGACCAAGCCAACAATGAAAACGTGGTCGTAGGTAACATTATGATCGATTCTCTACCAGCATATTTACTTTTTGACTCTGGTTCTTCGCGTACATTTGTGTCCAAGTGTTTTGCCATTAAGATGAATAGGGAGGCCAAACCTTTAGGTTATGACTTACTAATTTCCCAACCTATGAGTAAGGGCGCGGTTTGCTCTACTAAGTATAGAGACTGTAATGTTTACATTGACGGCCTATGCATGATCACGGATCTGATTCCGTTGGATATGAAGCATTTCGATATCATTTTTGGCATGGATTGGTTATCCAAATTTGGGGCAACGATTGACTATGCTAATAAGCGTATTGTATTTAAAAAACTCGATGGAGAGGAGATTGGATTTTCGAGTGAGAGAGTAGTTACACCCCAGTGTTTCGTGTCTATGACTCGAGCCCGACGACTCTTGCAAAAGGGATGTCGACTAGGGGTGAAATCGGTTCGGGGTGATTTTTCTCCGAACCGATTCGGTTCGGTCCATGCATTTGGGGACCGACCCCGACTGATTTTTTTCCGGTTCGGTTCGGTTCGGGGTGCCTTTAGATTTGATCGGGGATTTCGGTCCAACCCAAATGGGCCAAGTTAAAAAACTCAATTTTGGGCCTATTTGGCCCAAATCCGTCACTAATTGAAAAAATTCTACTACTAATATAGAGAATCCATTACAAAATAGGTATCTATTTAAATTTTTTTCAATCAAATATCAAATGAGTCACTTTAAGAAATATTTTCATCTATTTTTTCACCCAAATAGTAAAAATCATATAATCACAAATTACAAATCTCTTTTGTTCACAAATAACAAATCATAAAAGTTGAACGCATCACAAGCTTAGCCACAAATCATATAATTACAATATATTTCATCAAACTTAGCCACAAAACCCATAAGCCAAAATAAGTTGCCGCAAATCCATAAGCCAAAAGCATCAAGTTTACACAATGTATTTCATCAAACATAAAAGTAGAATATTAGAAAACTACAAGTTCACAAATAAAAGACTAATGATACTAATTGCAAGACATCAAGTAGACAAGCACAAGTTGTGAAGGCTTCAAGAGTTGCAAAACCAGTCCGTTCCTGCTAAGTGTCAACAAAAAATAAAATGTTAGCAACAAAAATTCCAACACAAATGTTAAGAATCCAAATGTTAAGAACAAAGTCGATTTAACCTCTAAACTCCAAGAACTCCATATTGAAAAGTAGTCAATAGTAATCCCTTAGTCCTTAGCACTTGATTCCATGAGTACTAACAATAATAAAACCACAAAGAAAAACATACAAGTAACTTAATTAACATAAAAGTAATTATGTACCATAAAATAAGTAAAATAAAAAATTATACTAAGAGTTGTACCTGAATCAAAATGCTCCAACTCATCAAGTTGTTCTCTAAGATTGATTTTAGTTGGCTCCTTTATCCATTGTTGAGTACAAATAAGAGCCTCCACGGTCTTTGGAGCGAGAGAACTTCGATATGGATCAATCACACGTCCGCTCGTGATAAAAGCGGATTCGGAGGCAACCGTGGATACGGGGATAGCTAGCACATCTCGTGCTACTTGGGAGAGAATTGGAAACTTATGGGAAGTGCCTTTCCACCAACACAATACATCAAATCCATCATTATCATCTTCACTAGCCTTTGTAAGATACTTTTCTAACTCCGATTTGCTTGTCATGTTTGTTGCCTTTTCTTTGTGCATCTTATAAAGAGATTTCAAAGATTGTTGATTAACCAAATTATTATCTCCATCTAAAACCACTTTCTTCGATATTCCCCAACCTCTTGACTACGCACATTTACACTTGCACTATTCTTGACATACCATTCAAATAAATCGGAAATTCCAATTGCTATTTTATCCGTCATTTCACCAACTATCTTCTTATCAAAGCCCAAAGTATTTTGAAAGCAATATTCAAAAAATCCAAGTTTGCATCGAGGGTCAAGAACTACCGCATAAAACATCATTTGATTTATCTTTTCCAAATGTCCCCAATACTTATCAAACTTTCTACTCATACTATGGGCCAAAGGATAGAAAACACCATCATCAGTTGCACACAATTTGATAATAGCTTGTTGAATCAACACCATTTCATCAAAAAAAGCATTGCAAGTAACATACAAAGAACCCGAGAATTTCAAAGTTGCAATGTAAAATATTTTACGAAAGTGTACGTACAACTTTATCTTTTCCCAATCTGTTGAAGTTGGAGGCCCAAGAATTCCTTTTCTCTTTCGTCTCCCCCTCTGTCTCTCTCTCTCTCTCTTCAATCATCTCACCATCAATCTCAAAGTCACAAATCTCAACATCAAATTCCTCATCAAATTCTTCCTCCCTCACACTTAATCTAAAGGCCGTGTCATCACATAATTGGTCAAAAGCCTTTTGATAAATTAGAGCTCTATCCAACATGAAATATGTGTAGTTCCAACGAGTAGGCACATCCAAACATGGTTTAAGTATACATTCAATGTCCTCTTGTTTAACACATGACCAAAACTCATCCATCCTATTCGGGGAAGATCTCACATATCTCACAACATTTCGGACCCTTACAATTGAGTCATCAATCTCTTGCAATCCATCATGCACAATTAGATTCAAGATATGTGCAGAACATCTCACATGCATGAACTCGTGATTTAAAATAGTTGTCTTCTTATCTTTGGTCTTCCTCTTCAAATAAGCAACCAAAAGATTATTGGAGGACGCATTATCAACCGTTACCGTTAGAAACTTGTCAATCCCCCAATCCAACAAGCATTGTTCAATTATTTTTCCAAGATTCTCCCCCTTATGATTAGGTACAACACAAAAATTAAGAATTCTCTTGTGATATTTCCAATTCTCATCAATGAAATGCCCGGTAAGACACATGTAATTCAAGTTTTGGACTGAAGTCCAAGTGTCTGTAGTAAGACACAATCTTTGATTCTTAAGTATTATCTTCAAAGCCTTTTTCTCCTCCTTATATATTGCCATACACTGTTTCGCAACCGTGATCCTACTTGGTAGCTTGATCCACTTTGGTTGAACGACACGCATAAATTGTTTGAATCCTTCCCCGTCAACAAATGAAAATGGCAATGTATCAATTATCACCATCTTTGCTAGGGCCTTCTTACATGATTCGACATTAAAGGTCACATTCACAAAGTTTTCTCTTGTTCCACTATTTTCTTCTTTTACTTTTTGAAAACCAAGCATCTTTTGTCTAGAACCTGTGTATTTCTTGCTTTCGTGATATTTGGTACATTGATTTTTTAAATGATGAATCATGGACTTTGTACCATTGTTCTTTGAATGACATGCATACTCTGCCACCTTACACCAATTGCATCTAACCCTAGGTTTTGGATCATTATCTGACGTAATAACAGTAAAATGCTTCCAACAAAAAGACCTTTTATTAGCGACTATACCAGGAGCAGTTCTATGTTTTTCAGGCACTTTATCATCACCACTAAATTCAGTACATTCAGGAAACAACTCAGCCGCATCATCCATATTATCATCCATATCAATATCAATTTCATGATCCATCTAAAACCAAAATGAGTGATATACCTGATGACGCGCGCAAAATAGACGAAGATCGCACTGTGAGAAAGAGAGAGAGAGAGAGAGAGTCAAACCTTATTGTTAAAGAAATAATCATAAGAGAGACAAAAACATAGCAGCAAAGTTTCTAAAATATTTACTGATGCTACAACTTTTTGGGGGGATGAGTTGTACTGAAACTCTTTCTATTCTCTCCCTATCAATTTGTTCTCATATTGTGTGTAGTTTGGTTTTTATGATTCCCTAAAATTTTCTATTTTTTGGTGTGTTTGTTGGGGAATGGAAAGTCACCTAAATCTATATCCCACGTGCTATTTATTCACAATCCAGATAAAACTGAACACTTTGACAAGAAGTATGAACACATAAAAAAACAAAGAATATACAGTGAATCGAAAAAAATAAAACACATAAAAAAACAAAGAATATACAGTGAATCAAAACAAATAAAATCAAGGTACGATCAACATGTTTCAATATATTAATATATGTATATCCCTATTATTTTTTTTTAGAACGCAAACAAAGCCTTAAATTACAAACAAACAAAGAATATACAGTGTATACAGTGCTTAATAGTTGATACATGTGGCCTAAAGTATTTTTGGTGCATGTGCTTGACACTGTCCATTCTTTAATGTTTATGTCCTATTGGATCCCCCCATCTCCTTCACTTAATAAACAAAGACCTTCACTTGCAAATCCCTAGGAACTGAATCTTCTTTGTTTTATATATATAAAATCAAACATTGACATTTTTATATAAAATGATTAAACAAAACACCTTGATACCTGATGGGCAGCGAAAGAGATGGGTCAGTGGAAGAAGGGGTCTCACATTGTGTGAAAGAGAGAGAGAGGGAGGGGGTGGGGGGTCGGCGCAGGGAGATAAAATGGGTCAGCACAGCACTAGGGTTATTACTTATTAGGGTTATTAGATTTGTTTTAAATTTTGGTTCAGCCCAGCACATTTCGGTTTGGTTAAGCCCAACACAATTCGGTTCGGCACAACACCGTTCGGTTCGGTCCCCGTCGGTTCGTTCCAGTACATTTCGGTTCGGTCCACATTGATTCGGTCCGGCATTTTTCGGTTCGGTCCGGTCTAAATTACAAAAAACCGAGACTGAACCGAATATATTTCGAAAAAAATTTTGTGGACCGAGACCGACCGAAACCCGAAGTGGACCGACCGAAGACCGAACCGAACGGTCGGTTTTTTCGGTTTTTCTTTCACCCCTATTGTTGAGGATACCTATGTAGTATTTTTCCGACTTCGTCGGAGGGCACATCAGTTGCCAACATTCCTATTGTATGTGATTTTCTTGATTTTTTCCTGATGAGTTGCCCGGGATACCGACTGAACGGGTAATAAGTTTCTCTGTTGATATCTTTCCCGGAACACAACCAATATCCAAAGTGCCATATAGAATGGCCCCAGCTGAACTAAAAGAGTTAAAGATACAACTAGATGAATTACTCGACAAAGGGTTCATTCGACCCAGTCCGTCGCCTTGGGGAGTGCCGGTTTTATTCGTTAAAAAGAAGGATGGAACGATACGTCTTTGCATTGATTACTAAGAGCCGAACAAGGTCACCATCAAAAACTGTTATCCGCTTTCGAGAATTGACGATCTATTCAACCAGCTGCAAGGAGCCACGGTGTTTTCAAAGATTGACTTACGATCAGGATATCACTAGCTTAGAGTCAAGCCTGAAGATGTAGAAAAGTTAGCCTTTCAAACTCGTTATGGGCATTATGAGTTCTAAGTGATGCCATTCGGAGTGACCAACGCACCGACAGCCTTCATGGACATGATGAATCGAGTATTCAAGCAGTACCTTGATGATTTCGTTATCGTTTTTATTGACGACATTCTCATTTACTCCAAGAATGAAGAGCAGCACGCTAAACACCTGCAAACCATACTACAGAAGCTGAGGGAGGAGAAGTTGTATGCCAAGCTCAAGAAGTGTGAACTTTTTAGGACACATTATCAACGGCAACGGGATTTCGGTGGATGCTCAGAAAATCGAAGCGATTGTAGATTGGCCAAGGCCTACGACCGTCACAGAAGTTCGAAGTTTCTCGGGATTCGTAAGATATTATCGGAGGTTCATCCAAGATTTCTCAAGGATCGCTACGCCTATGACTGAATTGACTCGCAAGGGGGAACCATTTGCCCCCTAGTAAGGTAGTAAAGGTAACTATAACATTGACAACCTCACTAAATATTTGCTCAAAAATTGAAACTGGTGCTCTTATTCATTGAAATCTAATGTAGCAAACATAAGTACTAAAAGGAGAACTCCATTGGTAAAATTTCTTAAGGTTGGAAACATTCCAAGTGCGTGGTACTTCTTTATCGTTAAGGTCTTGGAGTTTGTAGGCACCCTTCCCAAGGCGTCCGATAACTCTGTATGGCCCCTCCCAGTTGGCTCCGAGCTTGCCATCAGTTGGGTTCCTCGTGTTTCCCATGACTTTGCGTAGGACCAGGTCGCTGAGATCAAATTCTCTTTGATGGACTTTCTTGTTGTACGATTTGGGAAGGGTAGATTGATAGGAAGCCAGTCTGATCATGGCTCGTTCCCGCTTTTCTTCGGCGAGATCAAGCTCTACTGTCAAGGCTTGATCGTTTCCTCCCTGTTCCACTAACTCGGTGCGAAGGGTTGGGAAGCCGACTTCAAGTGGGATGATAGCCTCGGTGCCATATGCGAGTGAATACGGGGTGACGCTCGTAGATCGACGAGGGGTGGTCTTGTATACCCATAGGACGAGTGGTAACTCTTCTACCCACTTGCCTTTAGCCTTTTCCAGCCGTTTCTTGAGTCCTCCTAATATCATTTTGTTTGAGGCTTTTGCTTGCCCGTTACATTGGGGATACGCCACTGAGGCGTAGTAATTACGGATCAGATATTGTGAGCAGAAGGTTTTGAATTTGTCTTGGAACTGGGTTCTGTTGTCCGAGACGATGGCATACGGGATACCAAATCTAGTGATGATGTTCTACCAGACAAACTGCTCGACATTCTTCTCTATGATCTTGGCCAGGGGTTCAGCCTCTATCCATTTGGTGAAGTAGTCAGTGCCGACCAATAGATACTTCCATTCTCCAGTCGCTTTGGGAAGTGGACCGACAATATCTAGGCCCCATTGAGCAAAGGGCCAGGGGATGGTAGTGATACTAGGTCGGCAGCAGGCTGATGAGTGATTAGGGCGAATTTCTAACACTTCTCGCAAGTGTGGACATATTTCTTGGCATCCTCCTGCATGTAAGGCCACCAGTATCCCTGAGATATGGCGCGGTGGGCGATGGATCTGCCCCCAGCATGGCTCCCGCATGTGCCTTCATGAATTTCATACAGGAATTTTTGCACTAAGTTTGGGTGTACACACTTCAGATAGGGACCAGTGTAGGATTTTCTATAGAGTTCTTGCTTTGGTGAGAGCTAGAAGCTTGTTGCTCTGATTCGCAACTTGTGAGCCTCTTTTTTATCGTCGGGAACCATTCCCAAAGTAAGATAGGAGATAATGGGATCCATCCAACTAGGGCCGAGATCAATTTCCAAAGCCTTCTCAGCAATTGGGATGTCAATACTCGGATATTCAATGGCGTCCATGTATATGGTTTGATGTTTATCTCGGGGTATCGCCGAGGCCAAACACGCCAGGGCATCTGCGTGTTCGTTCTGTCTAGAGCTGATGTGAGTCATTTTAACTTTTTAAAACTTGGATAACTCTGCTCTAGCCTTCTCCGCGTACGCAGTCATCTTCTCATCTCGGGCGGCGTACTCTTTGTTGAGCTGGTTGAGGACAAGTTGTGAATCACAGTGGACTGCCACATACATAGCCCCCAGGTAATACGCGCATTTGAGCCCGTGTATCAATGCCTCGTATTAGGGGACATTGTTGGAAGTACTGAAATTCAGCCGGATGGACTGCTCGAAATAACACCCGTCTGGTTCTTCAATAACAATGCCGACGCCGGATCCCCACGAACATGAGGAGCCGTCGGCATATAACTTCCAATATGGTACTTGGTCGGCGATCAGTTCATCCTGTTCTCCCTGTTTGGGTAAGCCTATTTCTGAAATCGCAGACACTTTTGCTGTCTGCTCGTGGGAGAATTCTGCAATGAAGTCTGCTCAGACTTGTCCCTTTATTGCTGTCCTTGGGAGGAACCTGATGTCGTATTTCCTGAGTTCCACGGACCAGGTAGCCACCCTGCCTGATAGTTTTGCTCTGCTCAAGACAGTGCCGAGGGGGTGTTTAGTTGGTACTTCTATCGTGTGGGCTAGAAAATAATGTTGTAATTTCCTAGAGGCCACCACAAGGGACAAGATCAATTTCTCCAAGGGGAGGTATCTTGCCTCTGAGTCGAGGAGTGTCTTGCTTATGTAGTATATGGGCGTCTGATCACCATCTTTGTTTTTCAACAAAACTGCGCTGACCACGTGCTTGGACACGACAAGATATAGTGTTAATGTATCTCCCTTCTCAGGAGTTATAATCAATGTTAGGTTTGCCAAGTAAGTCTGGAAAGCCGTTTCACATTCTTCCCTCCAGGAGTACTTGGACTGTTTTCTCAACAGTTGGAAAAATGGCTGACATCGGTCGGATGATCGGCTGATGAATCTGTTGAGAGCTGCTACCATTCCTGTCAACCTCTGAACCTCTTTCACAGTTTGGGGACTCTGTAGGTTTTGTAGGGCGATGATTTGATCGGGGTTGGCCTCTATTCCCCTTCGTGTAACCAGATGCCCAAGAAACTTTCCCGAGCTGACCCCGAAAGCACATTTCGAGGCGTTAAATTTGAGTTTGAACTTTTTGAGTACTTGGAAGGTTTTGCCGAGATCGGCGATATGGGTTTCGGCTTCCTCAGACTTCACGACCATATCGTCGATGTATACCTCCATGCTTTTCCCGATAAGTTCCTTGAACATAAGAGTTGCCAACCTCTGATATGTTACTCCTGAGTTTCTCAGTCCGAATGGCATCACTTTATAGCAAAATAATCCTCGCAGAGTTATGAATGATGTCTTCTCTTGGTCTGGCGCGTACATGGCAATCTGATGATATCCTTGGTATGCATCCAAGAAGCTCATGCGCCGATATCTAGCTGTGACATCCACGAGCTGATCTATTTTTGGCAGTGGGAAACTGTCCTTGGGACAGGCTTTTTTTAGATTAGTGAAGTCAACACATACTTTCCACTTGTTGCTTTTCTTCTTAAACACATACTCTCCACTTGCCGCTTTTCTTCTTAACCACCACAGTGTTAGACAACCACTCGGGGTAATACACCTCTCTGATGGCCCCGGCTTCTAGTAATCGATCTACTTCTTCTATCACGGCATCTACATGTTGGATTGCCGATCTTCTTCTTTTTTGCATTATTGGTTTGTGGACAGGATCCACATTCAGGTGATGACAGACAATATCTGGGCTTACCCTAGGCATCTCTTGTGGTGTCCAAGCGAATACGTCGATGTGTTCCTTAAGGACCTGGATCAGAACTCTCTCGTCTTGCTCTGATAATTTCTCACCAATGAGAAAATACCGATCTGGATTTGTCTCATGAGCCGGTATTTGCTTAAGTTTTTTCACAACCCGATCAGCTGGATTACGCCCGATATCCTTTATTGTCGGCCGATCTGGTACTTCTATGGACTTTACGTGTTTGGCTTTAGGCTTGTGTTTTATCGATGTGACATAACAACTTCGCGCCGTTGTCTGATTTCCCTGACCACATTCAATCCCTTTCTTACCAGGGAACTTCAACATCTGATGACAGGTGGAAGGGATTGCACCCATCCTCTGGAGCCAAGTTCTCCCCACAATGGCATTGTAGGCTGATGGCACATCTACGACCAAAAAGTCAATATCCAGGGTCACTCTCCCTGCTCGCACGGGGATAGTGATGGAGCCCAAAGGCTAGACTGCCTCGGCGCTGAATCCGATGAGTGGGATGTCGGCTTTTTGCAAGTCTGCCTTATCAAGTTTGAGCTTCTTGAAAGCATCATCGTATAGAATTTCCGTTGAACTGCCCTGATCAACTAGCATTCTCTCCGTGCTGATGGTGCCGAGGAGCAACATGATTACTAATGCATCGTTATGGGGATGGGTTACCCGCTCTAAATCCTTATCTGAAAAGGATATTACCGTATCTGTCCTCATCTCAGGCTCTTTTCGCTTTTGCTCGAGATGCTGAATATGATGTTCATGCCCGTCCCGACGTCACTGGAGCCGAATTTCTTTTTTGTCCAGGACTAGTGTTGCTACATGTATAACATGCACGGTTCCTCAGAGGATTCGGCTTCCATTGGTTTTGTCTGAACCGTTGGCTGCCCATGATCGGCCTCAAATCGCCTAAGGTGCCCGGCTTCAACTAATTACTCTAGGAATCGTTTAAGCGCCTTGCATTTTTCTGTGATATGACCATTGTTGCGGTGATAGCTGCACCAATCCCTGTTCGGATCGCGCTTTACTGGCTCTCCCCCCGAAGCTGCCAGCCACTTCCAGAAGGGCTCGTTTTTCAAAGGCCAAATTAGTTTAAAGATAGGAGTATTAAAAATCGTACGTATCGCTCTATACGCCTAGGTTCCAGGTGGTTTGTGCTCCTTCATTATCTGCGCCACTTCGGCCACCTCGGTTCGTGGCCTTCTCGCCGTCGGTTCTATCGCGGCGCTCCTATGCACTTTGCCTGTTGGCCGATTTTTGTCTCGGCGTATCTTATCCTCGAATTTTGCGTATTTTTCCAACCTTCCCATTAGGTCGGCAATGGTGCTCGGAGGATCTATAGTGAGAGATTCCCTCAACCGATCTCGGTATGACAATCCCAATCTGAAGTATTCCATGGCATAGGCCTCTGTACAATCCCCTATCTCATTGTAGGTCGCCCAATACCTACTGTCATACTTATCTTCTTCCGGTCTTTTTCTCAAGGCTAGGAGGGTATTCACGTACTTGTTTTGTGCTCGGTTAGCCACAAAATCGCTTGAGGAACTGGTCTGCCAGTTGCCTCCAGCTGGTAATGGATCTCGGTGGGAGGGCGTGAAACCAAGTCAGGGCAGTTTCCCCCAAACTCAAGGAAAAAACCTTGCAATAGAGGCTGTCATGGCCTACGTATATCATCATGGAATTCAGAATCCCTTGATGTGAGTCATCGGGTCCGTTCGTCCATTATAGATCGTGAACTTAGGAGGGGTAAACTTTCTGGGTAAGTCCTCCGTCTCAATCTGTACTGACAGTGGTGACACTGCTAGCTGCTGTAACTCTTTATGATTCTCATCATCCTCTGGGCGGTTGAATCCCAATTGTTGATTCAACCACGCTCTCATGTCGGTAACCGGAGCAACTAAGGGTGCAGTCTGATATGCGGTCTCCCGCTGGACATTTGGGGCCATTTCTGCCCGTTGATTCAGGCATTCACGCATATCGAGGAGTGGTTGCGTTGGAAGTAATCCGCCCAGATTTGACGGTGCCCCAGCCTGCTGTCCCCCTCCTCGGGGTCTCCGACTCAGTTCATGTCAGCTATCCTGCTGTGATGGGCTAGTCTTGGAATGCTCATCACGCTCAGATATCGACTGTTGAGCCGGATTTCTTTGCCTGCGAAGAGTACGATTTTCTCTCTCCATGCTCATATATAACGCCTCATCTCCTCGATCTCTTGGTCCCTCCTCTGGACCCGATCGATATTATTGTTATCCTCGTCTCGGCGAGACCCTTCGTGAGTTTGGGATTCTTTCCCTCCCTCGTTCCGAATTTGTGTTAGAGACCTGTCTCTGTTCTTCGATTGTTCTGCTTCTCGCGGAGGATCGAGATGCTGCTCCAGCAGTAGCGATGGCAATGTGGTTGGTAGCGCGGGAGCTACTAGAGCATTAGCGAGTAAAGAAATAGCAGGGGGCGGCACCTGTCCTCCAGGATGCTCCCCAACTAGTTTTGGGGGTTGAACCCTAGGGACTTCTTTCCTAGGTCCCCTTGATTTATGTGGAACTGGAGGGGGAGACTTGGATCTATCTTTCCCTTCGTGCTCCCTCCCCTGATCTCTTCTGGGTGTTTCAGCCATGGGTCTCTAACTTTCCCACAGATGGCGCCAATTGTAGATGAGTGGATTTTCATAATCAGAACGGAAAACTAGGAGCTCATTATCCAGTCGAAACAATGCTTCTCAAAATATCAATGGATTTGTGATCTACAAAACAATAAACGTCAAAGAGCCATCTGCCGCTGTGGCAGGAAGACACTCCGATGATTAAGTCAGGCAAAAGCTCACATGATGAATAATAACTCAAGCCAATATTCTCTATTAGCAAGCGAAATTATGCACTAGTTAGAACGTACCTTTTTTGTTGATGTGGAACTTTATTTATAGACTTTTCTTTAATCCCAATTCTCTTAGGATTCTAATTGGAGTGAAGTGCCTTCTGATTGGCCACTAATGAGATAACTCTCTACCAAGTAGTCATCTTCTATCATTAGAATTTCATTCAATTAATACTTCTTATATTAATTAAATTGGCTGTGGATTTCTCATCCATATCTGTTAGAACTTTATCTTGACTTATTCGGGATTCTGTCTTATCTTGGAATAACGGTTGCTCATCGCCTTTCTCAGGTCAATGGTATTTCGGGTCATCTTTACACGGTCGGCAAGACGTGAGTCCGCCTTTCTCAGGTCGTCTGACTGTCGAAACTGCATTTCTTTGGTCGGCTTGTTCGAAATTTAATTCTCTTGTCCTGATTTAAGTATGGACAACACTCCTCGTGTTGGCTATACCCTTATATGATCGGCACGTGAGTCTAGATGTATCCCCTGTTCCAAGCAGAACTTAATATTTACTGGGGGATAAACGTATTTTATTGGTTACGTTTTTACCCTCGTCAATTACCTTCAATAAAATATTGCCAGGGGTACAATAAGACAATTGAAAAAATATTTAAATGTGATTATCAACCATTTAGGCCTTGTTCAACATTGATTTCTATAATTAATTTATAATTGGTTTTATAATTCTTTATCAGTTTTATTTAAAAAAATTACTTGTCATTTTGATAAATATGAAGAATCTAAGAAGTACCCAAAAAACAGAGAACAAAATACCCCATCAAACCCAAAATTAAGCTATATAATGAAATCCATTTGATTTTGGCCTTGGCAAGTTTTGATCAAATATGGTCTTTATTTACTCATTCAATTCTTCTATTCAACAACAACAGGAAAAGGTTTTTTGTTTTTTTTCCTCTGAAAAAATAAGATTAAGAAGTTAAGTATTCATCTTGCAAGTCTTGAGATTTTTGGTAATTTTTATCAGACTCAATTATTTATTGTATCGCCTTTTTCTTCTATTTAGATAATTACGTGTATTAAGAATTATAAATTTGTTGATTCACCACTCTGGTGTAATAACTTCTTCTATTTTCAGTGAGGTTTATTTTAAATTCTAATCTCTGAATTACAATCACCTATTTTGAAATAAGTAATTTGACTTTTATAAAATTATAATAATATTAAGTTCAATGAAATATTGGGTTATACTCAATTCTGCACAAACCAATTCAAAACCTAGGAATTCAGTTTCGTCAAGAAATTTGATTTGGTGACTTTATATTAGGGTTATTTACACTTTATTCCCTTCAACTATCATTCATTTTCATCTTATCTCCTTAATTATGTTTGGGCTACAACTTTTCCTTTTGAACTACTAACAACCCAAGTAACCCTCAACATTCATATTTATTAAAATTAAATGATGCGTTTTGATTAAGTTAATTAATATTTTATAATTTACATTTGGAATCAACTTTATATTTTGATTAAGTTAACTAAATTATTAAGCTTAAAAAAATATATTTTATATTTTATTCTTAAGAATTAAAAAAATTGTTAATGTCTAATAAGTTGTGCAAATCGTGTTGCTAGGCAAAGCAGTGGAATGCTGAACCCTATATGACAAAAATCAAGTAGTCGAAAGTATCACTAGCTTACGCTCTGACCCAAGTAGCATGGGACACGTGGAATCCCGAATTACATTTTTTCTCACCAGCAATAAAAGGTATTTATTTTTACAATATCTTTTTTACCTTTTGAAAATTCTTTTATAAATTAATGAAAAAATGAGTGCATATAATAAAAAGAGAAGTGCAAGAATTAATTTTATATTATAACAAGTCAGATTAAATTATTCAAAAAGTTATATTATAATTAAAATATAAAATTTATTAAACAAGTGAATCATAAAATTTATAATTAACGTCCCACATAATACTATTTTTACACACACACGCACACACACGCGCGCGCACACACACACAGATATATATATATATATATATATATATATATATATATATTTCTTCTAATAAGGGATTCCTTACTTTGTTGCGGTGCAGATCTCTTATTTTCTGATCAAATTTTGATGATCCGAAACTGTTTAATGTGTTTAAAATATATTTTTAAAAGTATCCACGATAAATTGGCTTAAAATAATATCGAGAAGGGTTTGATCTAAATAGTTTTTGATAAAATACTAATAAGAATAGTTTTTATAAAAAATTAAATGAATCAAGTATTTTTGGATAATATTTTGAACTGATTTTTTAAGTTAACTCTTAAAAATATATTTTACACACATTAAACGGTTTGGATCATCACAAATTGATCAAAAATTAAAGGTTCTACACCGTAGTAAAATTAGGAATCCCTTATTAGAAGCTATATTATATATATGTGTGCGTATATATGCATATATTACATATTATACATGTGTGTGGGGTATCTCAATGATAATGAGTATTTTGAAGGGTATATGTGTTGTGCACATAATATTTTCTGTTAAATGTTGGACAAAAAACTGATAGAAGGGCTATTATGTTATTTTTCATAGTTGAAGGGAGTAATTTACAGTCCAAAAATAGTAAAGGGATAAGGTGAAAAGGAGTGATAGTTGAAGAGGGTAAATGTAAATAACTCTTTGTATTATTGCTTAACCAATCAACAATTCTGAAAATCCTAATGGGACCCCAAATCAAACTCTATCACGTAATGTGTCTTAAATTAATCAATCCAAAAAATGGATGAACAAGCCTACGCTCTTCTCTCTCGCTCTCTATCACACACACAAACACACACTTAGTCACTCGCACACGGCCATCGCCCTAGATATGCACAAGGCGATTCCGGAGAAGGTCAGCTCTCCGTACAATTTTCTTTTCAATTTGAATCTCGATTTATTTCCTCATTGGTAAGCCCACATGCTTGAATTATCGCCTTCTTTCATTAACACAAGGCTATACCCCAGAACCCTATTTTCTGTTGCAGATTAGATAATCGGGAAAATAATTGTCGCATGCTAATCCCCACGATCTGATATTATCAAGTTTGGTTTGATGATAAGTGTGATATCCAACAGTGAATCTATGGTTTGTGATGCTGTCTGTCTTTGTAGTTTAGATCGTTTTTTGGGAGAAACGATTATATTAGTGAGAGACAGATGATAAATGGAGAGGTAACTGGTGAGGCCTCTTTTAAAGTAGCTTCTCCGGATCAACTTGATGAGAAATCGGATGGAGGTGATGATTCTCCTGTTTATTCACAGTACTCGTCTTGTGGTGAATCGGAGTTTGAGAGGTACTGTAGTGCCAATTCGGTGATGGGTACCCCTAGTTTGTGTAGCTCAGTTGGAACATTTCAAGAGTGTGGAGACGTTGGTAGTTTAGGGGATTTTAGTCTTGGAGTTGGCTTGTCTAGAAAAATTGGAGATGGAAAGTTATCATCTTCTAGTGGATTGGGTTGTTTATTCGATCATAGAATTGATTCATGCGAAGGAAATAACCTTTCAGAGGCGAGAGATGGTGTAGAAAGGGACGTATTAGTGGGGGTAAAACATAGGCTGAATTCAGAAAGGAACACGGCTGATGATAGTGATTCAGAGTTACCAGAAATAACGGACTTAAATACTGTTTTGGATGATGAACTTTGCATTGGAGACGATGGCAGTGCTGTATTCCATTGGACAGACCGCGGTGAGTCTGCAGTTATTCAAAGTTCTGCTGGAGCTCTGTCTTCCTGCCACGCCTCTAGTATAGAAACCGTTGAGGAAGATGTGTTAAGTTTGGAGGTTAATAGTGATGCCCATTTTTCGGCAAGGGTTGAGGTGGAAACCGTCCAGCGGATGAATACTGAACCAGTTAGTTGTTCTTTAGACGAGTTATGTTCGCATGCTGTTGTGGAACTTGATATGATGGAAGGTGGAAGGCGCTCGGATGAAGAAGATAATGATTCATCCAGGTTTGAGCATTCTGAAGATGAAGATTCAATGTTTGGCTATGGCTCAGATGACGAGCAGAAGATTAATCTCCTGCATCAGAGGAATATGCGATACCATCAGGAAGGACAAGTTGAGAAAGAAAATTCATTGCTTATGAGCTCATCTGTAGCATTTGGTTCAGATGATTGGGATGATTTTGAGCAAGAAACAAACAAATCCGATATGAAAGCATTACTGTTGGAGAAGAGAGAAGTAAATGCTGAAACTAAAAGAAACCTTCCGAGTTCTTCTCGGACTGAGACGGACTTTTCTGGTGTTGATCCTGATGAAGAATTGGTGACTGATGTTTCTGTTGCTACCAGTCAAATGCAAAGTGCTGGGGAACTGGAGGGATGCATTACACATGGTTCTTTAACCCCAATTGATTTTCTGGATTATCACGTGACACAGCAAGGAAATGATGCAGAAAATATTCAAATTCCAAACAATCAAGCTGGAGACCTTTATGAATCAGTAGATTGGCTCAAAACCTGTCCCGGTAGTGATATATTAGAACAGGATATGCTATCACAAGATGCACCTTTAAAGGATGCTTCAAGCTTTAGCAATTTAGGAAAGGCTAATCCATTTTTAAGTACTCCTGAATTTGACAATGTCAATGGCAGCCAAGTTTTAGAATTTCAAGAGTCAGAGGAATCAACTTTACATTTGGACCCTCTTTCTGATGTCACCGCTAGCCAACTTTGTTCGGCATCCACTGAAACACCTGAAGATCGAAGGGTTGGGTTTTTTAGTGAATCGCGTGCATCGCAGGTAATGGATGAGAATTCTTCGAAGAGACCACTAGAAGATTCTCATGCTTTATTCAATCCCTTTGAAGACCGTCCTAAACCAGTTAAGGTGAGGTTTTGCGGCTTTCATGCGTATAAGCGTTGCACTCTTCAGTATTTCCTATCCATTTTTTTGTTTACCTTTCAACTCAATAAGTCAGGTAGTATGACAAATTTATATTTTTAATTAGCACCAACTTGGTAGCTATGTACGTCCTTCTCGCTTCCTTTTTGGGAGACAACGGTCATTTCTTCCTAAGAGAGTTTGTGTTTGATCCATCTTAAAGGCCTGTATTATCAAGGTAATGTGAACATTGGTTCTTCTTTTTGGCGTGCTGCAAAAGTGATTGCTGGAGAGGTTTGTCAGAAAGAAAATAGTTGATTTCTGGAATTCAAACTGTGAATTTGTGGTATATTTGATTACTAAAAATCCTACAAGGGGATTGAAAAACAATGTATATGTACCACCTGTACCAAAAGGAAGAGGAATTCGTGATTTTTGTAGTGCCATTGTGTTTAGCAACAGAGGAATCGGAGGCAACAAAAGGTTGTATGATCTCAGAGATACGATTCACCTTCAGGATTTGTTTGTCGATGTACTTGGGGTGTTATAAAGTGATGGAGGTCTTTCTTTTTAATTTTTTTCTCTTTACTTTGGAGCAACTTACGTGACGTGAAAATCTTTGTCGTTGACTATTATTGAAGGGAAACGCAGGATTCCTCTCATAAAAAAGCACACGCCATTTCTCAAAGTATTCATGTGGGTGAGATCAGAGTGCATGAGAATTCACACTCTGATTAATGGTTATACAAGTTCAAGCCAATGGCACATATTCCCTCCATCCCAAAGTCAGTCCCTCTTCAGGATTTTAATTTTTTAGGGGAACATAATAATTGCTGCAAAAAGTATTTTTCTTTCCAAATATGCCCTTGAGCTAGAATTTCAATGGATCTTTTCCAAAAAATTTGATTGATGTGTACAGTACAAATTTTATTTAAACAAAGGGACAAAAAGGAAATTTAATCAAGTTTCAATTATTATTTTTGAAAAGTGGACTTTCATTTTGGGACGTCCCAAATTGGAATAATGGACTATGAAAATGGGATGGAGGGAGTATACACTACCGTATATAGGAGTATCTATCTCTGCTGATTCTGCTCAATGCCATTGCGCCAGCAACACATATTGATGGATACATGGAAGTATGAACTAAGAAAGAAGAAAACACTGTTCTTTATATATACATCCTTTAGGAAGTCTGTAGATGTTCAATGAACCTTGTAATATATAAAGGAGTAATAATAGCAGAACTGTTGGGGAGCTACTATAACTTCTTTGGTTAGTTGATAACATAATTTTGAGATTCAGACCGTCAATTGTTCATCAGTCTGTTTGATTGATATGAATTTGTGTTTTTCGTATTTTGTACACACACATCCTCTTGAAGGTAAATATGTTCTCTCGGTGCAGTATGTTCAACATTCCTACACATTTGTGCCTTTCTTTCCTTCTCTAGTCATTTTTTTTGTACCCCTAAAGTGGTGAATTGGTACTGCTACATTTTCCTCACTGGAGTTTTTTCTCTTTTGTTTTTTGAATTCGAAGGAGGAATTCCTTCTCACTTTGTGCTCATATGTTTGGTTTCCATCTCTTGCAGACAGAGAATCTCGAGTTAAACGAATTCTATGATGAGTTTGTCCATGAAATGGAAGAAATATTACTTGATTCTACGGAGTCTCCTGGGGCTAGGTTCAGCCACGTTGATGTAGCAAATCACTCCCACTTGTCTCTGCCCCTAAGAGATGGTGGACTGACTGCCTCTACATCTGGTAACGATGATGCTTACTTGCCAAGTCAGCGCCATCTGAGAATTGACGGAGTAGAAGTAGTTGGTGCAAAGCAGAAGAAAGGAGATGTTTCGTTTGGTGAAAGACTGGTTGGGGTGAAGGAATACACTGTTTACCTAATACGAGTGTGGAGTGGAAAGGATCATTGGGAGGTTGAACGACGGTACCGTGATTTTTGCACTCTCTATCGGCAGTTGAAAACAGTTTATGATAGTCAAGGTTGGATTCTTCCTTCTCCTTGGTCCTCTGTCGATCGCGAATCCAGAAAGATTTTTGGAAATGTCTCTCCTGATGTTGTTTCAGAGAGAAGTGCTCTTATTCAAGAGTGCTTACAATCCATCATCCATTCTAGGTTTCCATCCAGCTTTTCAAGTGCTCTAATTTGGTTCTTTTCCCCACCAAAAATTATGCCTAGTTCTCCTGCATCTAATACCTCTAACCCTCAGTCTCCCTTTTCTGCTAGAGTCAGAAACACAGAAAACACATTGACCCTTGGGAAGACCATTTCACTTATTGTTGAAATCCATCCACACAAATCCATAAAACAGATTCTAGAAGCACAACATTATACTTGTGCTGGATGCCACAAGCATTTTGACGATGGGAAAACCCGGATGCTGGAATTTGTACAGACACTTGGGTGGGGCAGGCCTCGTCTTTGTGAATACACCGGTCAGTTGTTTTGTTCTTCGTGCCATACAAATGAAACTGCTGTCTTGCCGGCAAGAGTTTTACATCATTGGGATTTTACTCAGTATCCAGTTTCTCAATTGGCTAAATCTTATCTGGATTCTATTCGTGAACAGGTGAGTGAATGTTGGTAAACATGCACTGTAAAATGTTGTCATCTATGTGAACTTTGTTGGTGGGAAGATGTTGAAACATCACTGTCCACTGAGTTGTTAAAAATCTGTTTTTATGGACTAGTATTCCACCAATTAATAACCCAAGATTCCAAAATTTTAGTAAATGAGAGAGAAATCTACCAGATGGGATGTCCCAAGACCTTACAAAATTTTTCTTTAGACAATGATCCAGTGATTGGAGTAACTGCACTAGAAGAGAGCATCGCGAACTCTCTGAGACCGAGCAGGTTTGACTGGGATTTTACTCTATATCCAAGTTCGCAATTTGGTAAATCATATCTTGATTATATTCGTGGCAGGTAATATGAGGTTGGTAAACATTTGGTGGAAAATATTGTCATATATGAGGAGTTTGTGGATACAAAACAGATGAAAAATCACACCAGTAACTTCATATCTAGTTGTACAGACTATTTTCTCGGTGAACTTGTCATTTTTTTGTGTGAAATGTACTAGAACACCAACTTTGAATGACCATGAGAAAATTTCAAACTATACTTTTTTTTGATAGCCGAGGTGTCCGGTCGGCTTTGGGAATACTTCCAACCTAATGTCGACTAGTCCTCGGGGGACCAATCTTTCCGTCTACTTGCGGAGGCCCCAATTAAAGTCAGGGCATTTGCCCTGTATGAATTGGCCCCAAAGGAGTTGATAGCACCTGAGAAGTTTCGAACTTGAGACCTAGGAAGGAGCATACCTTTAAGTCCCAAGCCTTGACCACTAGGCCAACCCCTTGGGTAATTTCGAATCTAGCACTTAAGCAAGAAAGCATTTTGCATATGTGATCATCTTGTTTGCATACTTCATGGAACTACAATCTTGTAGTTAATTGGTTATTTTTCTTTTGGCCTTAGGGCCCTTGGATCCAGATAATAAGGCTCACAAAAGTTGAGCATTGGAAAGGATGTGTTCTGATGTAAGCAATTAATTTCTTTGATGATATACTAGGATCAAACCTTAAATATGAACCTGGAAATGCTGGAATATGTGTTAAGAGGGAAGAAATTGACAATTACCATTGAGACCATATTTCCCCTTACAATTGTATCAAGAAAGGAATGCAGAATTGTCCTGAATCTCGATCTATCAGTATATTATGGATTGACAGATCGTCTCAAGCTTTTAAGTTTTGCTGATATTTTATTATCCACCATGTTACATTTATTCTATGTTTTTGTCTTGTTGCAGCCAATGCTTTGTGTCAGTGCAGTTAATCCTATTCTATTCTCGAAAGTTCCTGCTTTGCTACAAGTTACAGGAGTCAGAAAAAGAATAGGAGCTATGCTTCCGTATGTTCGTTGTCCATTCCGCATGTCCATTTACAAAGGACTTGCCTCTCGGAGATACCTTCTTGAGAGCAACGACTTTTTTGCTCTCAAAGACCTCATTGATCTTTCAAAAGGGGCATTTTCAGGTTAACTTTCAATCACAAATTGTTTGCTTTTGTGTGTCATGCTGGGAAGACATTGCAAAGGTCCATAAGCCATTTGAGTGTGTGGCTTGTAATTGCATTTTGACATTTTATGCAGCACTTATAAATGCAACATCTGTTTGCTCAGGTGTGAACTTCCACGTTCCAGTCAGATAAGCTAATTTTAGTATGCCACGAGTGCTCTCAGATTTTGTCATATGTTGCATTTTTAACTTCCCATCATTTCCTTTCAGAATTTCAGGGCATGTTATTCTCCACATTTTGTACCATCATTTAGAACATGAATTTGTTTTTATAAGCTACAAATTAACTCTGAACGATGCTACATCAATGAAGTTTCAATTATGCTTGAAAGTGTGTAGCTGACGTTATTGAGGTTTAAGGTTTGTAATGTGATCTAATCTTGAAGATATGTTCCTCTTTACTTGAAATTTAATAGGTGGATGACGTGCATTGCTATAGTCAATCTGATTAACGTTAGTGGTTTTAGTTTTGCTGAATGTCTTGTGTTGGTTAGGGACTTGGGGTTTTGGTAAATGAGAAGTTTTATGCTGGTTTGATGTTCTGGTTGGGCTCGAGTCCTAATATTTGTAGGAGTCAAAATGTTCCATCTTTTGATTCTTTTACATGTAAAATCGTTGCATGAATGCACATCTATAACTTGAAGGAATTTTCAAGCATTCACGTGTTACTGTTCTTCCATCTTATGTTAGACATTTGTTTGTCACTTTGTTGACACCTTTGATCATTGTCCAACTCTATTTACTAGTTGTTTGACTTGACATATTATAACCCCTCTCTTTGTTTTTTTATCTTGATCTAATTTTGCAGTGCTACCGGTGATGGTTGATACCATATCAAGGAAAATACTAGAACACATAACCGAGCAATGCCTCGTGTGCTGTGATGTGGGTGTACCTTGCAATGCACGACAAGCCTGTGATGATCCTTCTTTTCTCATTTTCCCCTTCATGGTGGGTATTTCATAGTAGTTTTTATCTCTACATTGTTCATTGATCTCATTCTCTGCTTCCAACTTCTTGTTGTTTATAGTCACAACCTTAGTTGCACTAATTGGGGGAGGTATCGGGAGCTGGGATGGTGGTGGAAAAGTAGAGGATCATAGAAGCTCTTGGTTTGGGAGCGTTGGGGAGCATTTAGGAATAAATTAGAAGGATATAAATATGTGATACAAGTAAATATTGTAATTATGGTTCGTGTCAAGTGCAAATTATTGTTTAGCGAATATAAGTAAATATTTTTTTTGTACCAAGTAGTAGAACAAATTTGTGGGTGTTAAGAGTTATTGTTATTTTTCTTGTTAGATATGTGTTTAGTATTAGGGCATGAGGGTATCTTAGTCATTTACATCCTTGTACTTACTCTCTTTATATATCATGCGTGTTATGGTAAATCATATTCCTTGAACACTTTTCTAACTCTCTATTTACATGGTTCTAGAGCGTAATCAAAACATAGCCTTAATCCTAACCCTAACCCTACCACTACCACTAAACCAACCAAGCTAATCTTAGCCTTCATCGTCGATAGGCCTCGCCGTCACTCTCTCACTCTCTCTCTCTCCGTCCGTCATTAGGCCTTCTCTCTCTCGCAGTCTGTCATTTGCACCATGGGATGTAATCGCAGTCCCTGTTGTTGCCAACACCGCATGTTCTGTTGCTTTCTACTGTTGCCGTATGATGTTGTCATAGTCTTGGTGCACGAATCAATGATCAAATTAGTGATGGCCATGGCTGTTTTGCTGTTTTTTGCTATTGCTGTCTGATGGCTAGATAAACCTATGTTGTTATGTTGGTACATTGTTGTGCCTTGTTGTTGATGTTCCATTCTCGCATTAGTCTATGCTGGTGCGTCTCTACTGGTGAAGAGTTCGTCATTGTGCAGTTGGTTGTTTGTTGGTAATCATTGTTTGGGATCCTCTGTATTAGTGAAGGGCGATTTAGTTTCATGGCTGTCAGTCCTGTTTTCTTGGCTTCTACTTGGTCCCCTGAGATGTAATCTATCACTCTTACGAGACTAAATGGTAAAAATTATGCCGCTTGAGCTAAGACTATTGAGATGTACTATAGTGGGAAAATGATGTATAGTTTCTTAACTGATGATCCCCCAACAGAAATTGACACTAAGTGTGATACCTGAATGGTTGAGGATTCTCGGATTCGTATTTAGTTGTGAAATAGTATGGAGCCTTAGATTTGTGGTACTCTAGTTTTCTTACCCACAACCAAACTTGTTTGTCGTCAAGCTCAGGAGCTATATTCAGGAGTTCACAATTTGCGTAGGACTTATGATCCTCATGAGACTTACATCTCGAATATTATTATGCTAAGTTCTGTGGTATTTGCGAGGACCTTAGTATTTGTTAGCTGATTTTTGCTAATATTCAGGTTATGCAACGACAATATGAGTCTATGCATGTGATTCGGTTCTTATCTGGGTTTCCTTCATATTATGATCCTGCTTGTTCACAACTTCTGCGTGCTTGGGACTTACCTTCTCTTAGCGAGGTTTTCAGCCGTCTTTGTTAGGCTTCTATGTTTGATTCTATTTCAGCTTTTAGCGTGCTAGGTGATCGGGTAGTGGTGGCCGTGGACATGGGACTTGCCATTGCACTCATTGCAACAGTGATGACCACATTATTGAGATTGTTGGGATCTTCATGATTGCTCATCTACATACCAAGTTACAACTATGGGGGATTATAGCCATCAATTGCCTAGTTTTTCTGTCTCAGGACCTCGTGTGGTTACGATTCCAGAGGAAGAGCATCGTTGCCTAGTTTTCACGCAACATCCCATATGTTCTCATCTTCTACTGTTACGTTTGCTTAGAAAGATCAATCTTTTGCCTGTCTTGCTACTCTTACTCCTTGCGTTTACGATTTTGGTCTGGTTGATATACTTTTGGTTACCCTTCTCGTGTCACATTAGTGATGGTTCCATGCCTGATGTTGCTGGTTTGGGTTCTATAATTTTAAATTCATTAGTTTTGTTAGATTTTGTTATACATATTCCTCTTTTTCCCATTTAGTCTTATGTATCAGTAAAATTAGTAAAGCCTTAAATTGCGTAGTTATTGTTTCCCTTATTGTTGTCGTTTTTTAAGATCTCAATACGGGGAGGAAGATTGGTGGTGCAGTTGAACGTTGCGGTCTGTACTACTTTGGTGATGATAATCTTGTATGCTTGGCTGCTCTTCAATCTTCTATTTCACCATATGAATATCATTGCCGGCTTCGTCATCTGTTGATACACAATCTTAAATGCTTGGTCCCATCTTGTGGTCAAGTTGAGAGCTTCTTCCTTGTAAAGTGTGTGAGTTTAGTAAACATCATCTTGTCTCCTTCCCTCCTAGGTTAGAGTCGCGTGTCTAGTCCATTTCAATCAGTTCATGAAGATATTTGGAGCCCCATGCGCATTTCTTCACGCTTTGGTTTTCGAAATTTTGTTATTTTTGTGAATGATTACTTTTGTATTATTTATGTGTATCTTACAAAAGACGGTTAGAGTTGTATTCTATTCTTAAGTCATTTTTATGGAAATAATAACTCATTTCTATAACTCAATTTGATGTTCTTATTCGTATTTTTTGGCGTGATAATGCTCGGGAATATTTTCTTGATGTTTTATCTATACTTTTTGATGACTACAATATATTCGCAAGTATTCTTGTGCTCGGACTCCCAACAGAATGGAGTTGCTGAATGCAAGTTGCGATACTTGTTAGAGGTCACATGAGCTCTCTTATTTTAAATGCAATTGTCTAATTCGTTTTGATGCTGTTTTTACTGCCGATACCTTGTCTACCGGATGCCATCTACAATCTTGGGGGATCAATTACCTTATAGTGTTCTTCTAGCTGATCGCCCTCTGCATTCCTTATTGGTTAAAGTCTTTTGAGTGCACGTGCTATGTTTTCGCTTTTCATCCTGGTCGGGATAAATTCGATCCTTGGCCAATCAAATGCGTGTTTTGGGGTATTCTCGCACGCAACGAGGGTACACGTGTTACTCTCCTTCTCTTTGTCGTCACTTTATCTATGCCGATGTAACTTTTAACGAGTCTTTACCTTTTGTCCTTTAGCTCTCCACCTACTTATCCGTCTCACTATATGCTTAGTTGCTCACCTTAGTTCCGTCCACGCCATTGCCTTAATCTCCTTGTTCGCCGCCACCATTACTGGTGTATGTTCGTTGCTTTAAAGTGTTGCCCGCTCCTCTTCAGCCTCTTGCTCCATCTTCTTCGTTGTCGCCTGAACATCTTGTGTCTCTCAACTCCCTTATTATTTCCCTTCACATACCTACTCGTACTTGTACTTCTATCCCATTGCTCAGTGTTTTTTTGTGATCACTTATCTTCATCACTTTGTGCTTTTACTACTTTTGTTTTGTCTGCCCTCATCCTTAACACTGTTTAAGAGGTCTTGTCTATTTTTGAGTGGCAGACAGATACAGATAATGAGATATCTTTTCTTCATCATAATTTGACCTGGGAGTTAGTTCTTCCTCTTGGTAAAATCACAGTTGTGTGTCGGTCACAATTTATTGTCAAATATCATTCGAATGGTTTAGTTGAGTGGTATAAAGTCCGGCGCGTTGTCGAGGGCTATGCTTAAACATATGGTGTTGACAATGCTGAGACTTTTTCTCCATTTGCCAAGATTGGCTCTTTTCGACTCTTTCTCTCTGTTGGCGTCAATCTTGGCTGGTCCTCGTTTCAACTCAACGTCAAAAATGTCTTTTTACATGGAGATCTTACCGAGGGGGTCTATATGGAATAACGATCCGTGTTTGTTACTCAGTGGGAGCGTATTCAGGTATGTGGCCTTCAGAAAGCTCTGTATTGACTCAAACAGTCTCCTAGAGCTTGCTTTGGTAAGTTTAGAGAGGCTTTTCGACGGTTTAGCATGCGCCATTGTCAATCAGATCATTCGGTCTTTTCTCTCACATCTGGTCAAGGGAAAATATTTTTAATTGTTTATGCTGATGACATCATCATTATGGGGGATGATCGGCTAGGCATTGCCGAGCTAAAAGAGTTCCTATAATAGTTCCACATCAAGGATTTGGACAAACTGCAATACTTCTTAGGTATTGAGGTGACACAATCAAATGATGAAGTTTGTATCAACTCAAGTATGTGCTGGATATTTTCGAGGAGACATGTTTATTTGGATCTAGACCAGGGAATACTTCTATGGATCCCAATGTCAAACTGTGTGTTGATAATGGGGAGTTACCCCTAATCCTAACCAGTATCGTTAATTGGTTGGTAAGTTGAACTATCCTACCATCACGCGTCTTAATATTTCGTTTGCAATTAGTTTGGCAAGGCAGTTCATGTCTACACCTCTACTTTCTTATTGGGAACCCTCGTTACTTCTAGCAATGACTTCTTCATTCATTACTTCATTCTTTCCAAGCCCATGCAAGTAATAAAAGTTTAGGTTTCGAGAAGGCCACTGTTCCTGACTTTAGGAAGAAATAGAGTATGACCTTTACCTTTCTAACTCTTTATCCTTCAAATGCATCTGTTTTTTCGATTTAACTCTGCCCGGTAAAGTGGTTGTAAGATGTACGAGATTCTTCGTATTGTGAAATATATCAAAACTCATCTAGGACATGATCTTTTTTATCAAGCTAGTGGTCATTTACGTGTTGGGACATTTATTGATTCGGATTGGGCAAGAGGACTTTTTGACATGAGATCCACTAATGTCTATTCTGTTTTCCTAGGTGGTATCTTGTTACTTGAAAAAGTAGGAAACAAATAGTAGTTATGAGATTTAGTGCAAAAGCTGAGTACTGTGCCATGACACACACTACATGTGAGATCCTTTGGCTACGGTCCTTTTTTGAAGAGACATGCTTTGTTAATCAAGCTGCCATTCACATCACATCTAGTCTTGTTTTTCATGAAACGACCAAGCATATTGACGTAAGTTGCCACCTTGTTCGAGAGAAGGTAGATAGAGGTGTGATTGTTGCTACTTATGTGTTTATAGCGCTCAACTATCTGATATCTTCGAAAAGTCGTTATGTAAGTCACGGTTAGTGCTACTGTGTAACAAGCTGTGTCTGTGTGATATCTATGTCCTTGCTCGAGGGGAGTGTTAATAAGAGTTATTATTTTTCTTGTTAGACATGCGTTTAGTATTGGGTAAATCACATCTCCTAAACACTCTTCTAACTCTCTGTTTACAGAGTTCATATTTTCTTGGTATCGTATTATTACTTCATATTTTTCTTCCCATCTTTTCTTTTTAATCTGGGGGTTAATGTGCTTAAGAAATTCTATCCTAGTTGACAGCGGACTCTCTTGCGTTGGGACCAAGGTTCCTAGGAAAGACTACTTAAGAGCACGGGAGTGCTGTGGATTCGCCATCCCTATAGGAGGCTTCTGCTACTTAAGGTCACAACCACCAAAACTACAATCCCCAAGATACTAGTAATTGGTCCCTTAGGATTTGTGATATCCTAAATTAAGACTGTTTTTATAGATAGCCCTGTTTTATGAGTTGGCGCACTTGATGAGTCCAAAGGTGTTTTAAATAGAACAAGGTAGCAGCTAACAGTTCCATTATGGATAAGTAGAATGGGATTATAATCACAAATGAAATATCAAATGAAGTATTATGACCAACCATGATTCTGACCCTACACTATGACTGCCACTGCCAGGAAGGAGAAGTCGAACGATGTAGATCTTGTAAATCGGTTTTCCATAGGCATTGCATCAAGAAGATCACAAGCTGTCCTTGCGGACAGCATCTTAAGCAGGAGTTGGAGAAGGGAGGCTCAACAACTGCAAGCCATAAGATTGACAGCGAATCGAGCAGCACTTTGGACTTGTTTGGGAGGGAATCAGATTCCAAGTCTACTATGGGGTTTCTCTCCAGGCTCTTTACGAAGGCAAAGCAGGAAAACTTATGGGGGCCTAAAGACAGTGATACTGTTATCTTGATGGGTTCTTTACCAAGCACCTCCATCTGATTACTCGTAAGTGTACTACTATTTGTATTTGCCCTTGGAAACCAAGAAATGGGGGAATTATTGTTTGATCTGAGATTGTCAGTAAATAATCAGATCTGATTAGAAAAACAAGAGAGTAAAACAACATCAGAGCTGGTAGTGGTCATTGTAAATCAGGCTCTTAAGGGGTGGTGAAGGATTGTTTTTTGTGATTTATTTTTTAGAAAGTTTTTACTTCTGTACTGGTTTGTTTCTTTGTAGCACACGTCCAGATAAAGGGAATGGCATTGCTTTCTTTCTTGGTTTCTTTTTTTGAGCATAATATAGATATGCAAATAAACTACTTTATATATCCGTCAGCGAGTGTTGTTTTGAATAGCACCATATAGCCCATCTCTGTAAGAGATCAGCTGCACTTGTGTTTTGGGATGAAGCTAAGTTCCTCCAAATGGGTCCAGGGGGCTGAAGTGCCGCTGCACTTTAGCTTGTAGGGCACCAAAACGACGTTGTAAGTTGTTTTGGTGCCCAAAATGCTAAACTTCAAAAGTTCTAAAACAAAGTTGTTTTGGAGCTTCTTAAAAAAGAAAAAAAATCTGCAAACGCCCCCCTCTTTCTCTTGCAATACCAACTCCTCCTCTCAAAATCCCCAAATTCTCTCACAGAATACCTTCCTCTCTTGCTAATGGCGGCGGTGCAGGCAATGTTTGCAGACTTTTAATGTTAAGCCATCGTTGGATTTTGACCGTGGTTAACAGTGGAGTTTCGGGTTAGTTGGCTCAAGTTTTATCGTTTTGTGCTACCGCTACGTCAAGGAACTCCACAAGTTCTCTTTCAAGCTCGTCTTCCTCATTCGCTGTGTATGTACTGCACTACCCTGCCTTCTCCCTCCCTTTAATATGCTCTTACTTCCACTCTTCATCTGTCTCCATAATCCTTAAAAAGGTAGGTTAACTAGTTTATCATATGGTGAGAAATAAAAGGTTGATTTTGTATTTGTCATAGACTTGGAGGGGTGAATGCTCTCTGTGGATGTATTTGGGGGTGTTATGGGAAACTGGGAGAGAGTCATATATTCTGAAAGAGGAAGGAGTTGGGTACTGTGAGAAAGAGAGGCGTTTGCATTTTTTTTAGAAAAGTTCCCAAAACGACGTTGTTTTGAAACTTGTTTTGGTGTCATACAGGCTTTTGTGCGCCACCCGCAGTACAGCCCCCCGGACCCCGAACCCAAATGGGTCTGGGGCTAAAAATTATAGGTAGTCTTACCAAGCAATTACGGAGACTTGAACTCAAGATGGAGCAAAAAAATTCGAAGTACTTACCCATTTGTTAACAAAGTACTTGGTGTTTGTTTCTGCATTTCTTGCTATTTTTCCAATATGTACTTATTGATTGAAAGGGTAACACCATTGGGGTATTTGTGGCACTCATGAGCACATCCCTGGAAACCCCAAAGGAGGCTCTGAATTGTATAGCATGGAACTACACACAGATGGTAACTTTTTCCCCTCTTTATGTTATACACATGTGAAGTTACAAGTAATAAGCCTTTCTCATGAAGAATGGTCATACGAACGACAAAAAAAACAAAAACGATTTCACTGGAAAACCATTTTTGTATCCTTGTAAGAAAATTTTTATACATCTTTTTATCTTTTTGGAAATGTGGAAGACCTACATTTATGTCCTCTTGCTTGTATCCAGATATCTTTGTTCCTCTTGTTCATGCTATCTACCTTTCTTTGACATGGAAAATTTGCAAGGCCTGTGCGATTTCGAACCAGCTTTTGTACGAACTATCTCACACATTGGTAGGAGTGAGGAAACCATTTTGACAAGAGACGGTGTTTCATCTTCATTACCAACACAAAAATACCAAAGCAGGGTATATGCATCAATCCCACCGATGAATACCTGCATATCATCACCATTGTAGCAGAGGAATACTGTTAGCTCTTTAGCAAATAAAGATTTACTTTAATGAAATGGTCAATGTGGAACTCTTAAGGCCGTGTTTGGGTCTGGGAGATATGAATCTTTCCCAATATTTTTCCGTTCTTTTAATCTTCCTTCCAAAGTTTCTTTCGCAAATCCAAGATCCAAACACATAAATTCTGTCACCAGGGCTGTCTGATATCAAAGCGTATCGAAACACCCTTTACAGATTTTGGAATATAGCTGAAGAGGGAATTGAGGATAACCAGTTGGTGGTAGTGAAAGTAGGCTTTGTTTTGTTGCGTAAGGTATTCTTTTCTCAATAAACCAAACAGGTAAGTTGTTAAGAATGACATACCATAGGGGAGCAAAAGGAGATGACAAATCAAGAAAAGGGTATGGCCACCTGTTGCAAAATAAATAGACTTAGAAGAAATTAAAAGCAATAAAACTTTGTAATAATCGAGGAATAAAGAGGAGACTAATTTACCAAAGCGAGACACTGGCATGGACGATCCATTGGAAAACAACATAAATGGCTGTCCACAGGAAAAAATATGCGATTCGGAACCATGGGAACCGCTGGAAGAGAAGATAAAGATGAAGGTAAAATTTTGGAAATGAAATGGAATTGAAATCAATAGGAAAGGAACTTCAACTTACCAAGCAATTCAAAGCAGTGTCAACAAGCAGGAAAACAGCATTTATTGTATGCATACTTACGATCAACTGCCATGTCAAGCATACTGTTTAGAGGTAACACAAAGTATCTAAGCAATAGAATCACTCCTAAATATGAGTGAAGGTGGTTCAGATGGAATGCTAAAGGAAAAATACTCGCAATCTTGAGAGATCACAGAGTACCTTCCGGTTTTTTTTTTTTAAATTTCTCCACGAGATTCTGAGCTTTTCATAAAATTAGCGACAATATCTGATAACAAACTAATATGGGTGCAGCAGAAATATTTGACGGGTTTGAATTAGATTACTTACAAAATTCAGATCGTAATCTTTGATTGCCATAAATGGTACTATCAATAACCAGAAGACGCAGTCCGTGAGCATCACTGCACCTGCATTCATCTGTTCATAAGAAGAGTAAAAGTCAAAATTCATTAGCAATTAATCAACTTTTTCATTTGCACTAAAGCTGATGTTTCCTTACTAGATTACCTCAGGTTATCTATACAAATCCTATTTCTCTATACAATTTGTAACTAAACCACAAGCTAATATCAAACATTATGCTTAATTTAGCAGCAAAAGGTCAAAGAATGTTTCGACAAATATTTGCAATCCTTCAATTTCAACTACTGGTGTTTTGGGATTCACCTGGAAAACTATTTGGAAGACATAACCCCAGAATCCTGCAGTTTGGCGAACACGACGTTGTTCATTGGATTGCAACTGTTTTCCACCATTTGATGCGTTCAAATTTTCCCCACGGGTGCCTCGCTCAGCATCAAAAGTCTCATTATAAGTTTCATCACCACCCACTTTGTTGTGATATTGGAAGCACCCATACATAGAAAGCATTGATCCAAGCTACAAGGACAGTTATGCAATTAAAGGAGCAATGTTATTCAAACAGAAGTTGATTCAAGCATATATTTCGAAGGGTATGTCCCATAACAATTTTGGGAGCAAAAAAGAAAAATCACATAGAAGAATTAAGGAGGTATGACTTACCCCAAAATAAAAGGTTATGAGTGTGAAAGTCCACCTGTACAACATCCAAATTTCACCAATAAAAAAACCATTAAGCAATGATGAAATCAATCTACATGTTTTGAACTTGATACTGTGTGAATCAGTGAATGCATATTTGAAACTAGTTCTTGGCATCTTTCTAATCAAGTAGTTCTCTTTGCTGTCTTGCCGCACAAAAATGGGGGGAGAGAGAGAGAGAGAGAGAGAGAGAGCAAAGCAAAAGCTGAAAATTGTTGTACATCAAAGCTGTTGTAGACACCCTTTGCTGAAAAAAAAGGCTACTATTTCTGCTATGTGAAATAGCAACAATTTGATTGATTTAAATTTCTCATAGGCTAAAAGAAAATGGTAAGTAGAAGAAAGACCCTTGTTTAAATTGCAGAAGTAGCCAGAAATTTGATAAGAGAGATGCCTGATTTGTAGTAGGATTATCATGCATCTTTTTCAAAACCATAAAGTACTGCAATTTGAAGCTCCTAAACTTAAGCACACAAATAAAGCAAAAAATTGGTATGAATCATGGGGATAAACGAAGAAACAAACAAGAACTACTTACTGGGTATAGTAGTAAAATATGTCACCACCATCAACAGCAACATTTAGGATGAGTAGAACCAAAAGCACACAGAATGCAATGACTCGGAATGCCAGTAACCAAGCAGGATGTATTCCTTTTAGACATGGCTTCCAAACTTCATCCTCATACAATACCTCTGGTCCTGCTGGCTCCTCTTCCCCACTATTTCGCGATCCTTTGTACTTGAAAATCACAATGGATGCAAAAACCATTGATATTAACACCAAAATGGCACAAATTAAGAATCTCCAGTTGAGCCAGTAACTTGGGGTGGCTGTATCCACAGTCATGATTGGCTGCCAAGAATTCCTTGGTGATCCTGTTAAGAAACTCATGCTGTCACTTTCTAGTTTCTCTGCTTGTTCCTCTCACTCTATGATTTTGTTCTGTGGTTCTGTGTTTCCAAATGGGAAAAACTGGGAGAATTACTCTGTCCCTCTCTCTATCTATCTATATATTCTCTATAAAATAAGTGAACTATGCAAAAATCTGAGAAACAAAAATTGTAGCACTTCTTGCTTGTGAGGTAAGGTGAGAAATAAATAAAATAATAAACAATTGGAATGTGGTTTACTATTTCTAATGTTTTAGAACCAAATAGACCCAGAAGAAATTTAATGAAGTTGTTTCTTCTCTAGCATCTGCAATTGTAGGAAATCCAAAAGTTGGAAATGAGGGACATAAAAACAGGACGAAATTCAAGAATTGAAGCTTCAAATATGATCTCTAGCAACACTATTGGAAAATTTTATGCGAATAAAATGGAAAGAACAGCTTTGAAGAACTGTGGAATCAAATGCTCAAACCAAGAGAAAAATCCCAAATAAACCCCTCAGAAAAATGAAAATACAGAGTCTAGGCACCAAACCAAAAAGTGCAACAGAATCCAATATAGGAAGAGGAAGTCCAAATCACAAATGGGTTTCTCCTATATCAATCAGAAACAGAACAAGTATAGTTAATATTATTGTCCAATGAAAGAGACTAAAGAACAACAAAACCCATAAAGAATTTGAGTCGCCAATAATGGGTGAACTAGAGGGAAGTTCCAAACTTTAGACGGATATGTGCAGGTGAAGTAATGTAGAAATATTTATCGCATCAAAACTGGAAGATAAAAAGGCGGCAAGTTGTTAATTGTAAGCGAAGGAAAGGAGGGATGCTTACAGGGGAAAGCAAAGCAAGGGAAGGCGGTGGTGGTGTGGAAGAAGAGATGCTTTGCTTGTTTGCTTTGGAGATTAAAAAAAAAAAAAAAACAGTAAAGAGGAGAGAGAGAATGGTAAAAGAAAAGGGTGATGTGCTTTGGGTGCAAGCTTCTCTTTTTTTTGTTATCCCCATGAGATCATGTTCCTTGTGACATAGCCAGGTCTATGTCAAAATCTCTATATGCCCATGCACATATAATATTCACTGCCATGTCACACTTTTCCAAGATTACTACTAATTCTTTTTTCTTCTTTCAAGTGTTTGATACCCTACAGAGAGAGAGAGAGAGAGAGAGAGAGAGGAATCACTGTATCACTATTTCACATGTTATTATGCGTTGTTGGATTGACTGCAGATGCTTTTGGATATAGAATGCCAAGGAAAAAAAAAAACTTATTGTTTATTGAGAGCACCCACAGAAAAGGAGAGAGGCAATTAAAGGGGAATCATATTATGGAATCACGAGCAGTAAAGATTGGTGCTTGATCTGTGATCTGGGCCGTTGATGGCCATGATTTGTCAATCATGAAGATTGGTCCTATGTAGTCCTCCAGGTCATAGACAAGGTGGGCACCACTGAGCAGTCAATATCAAGTAGGGCCCACTTTAGGCAATCGTAAAGTCATTCATTATCCACGGCGATGAATTCAGGCGGACCACAATTAGCATTCCTCGGCTAAACCTTTTATTGATTTTTTTAATTAAATTTTAACTGAAAAGCTAAATTATATTAATTAAGTGATGGTTAAAAAAAGAATTTAAATAATTAAAGAAAAATAAATTAGTGTTGTCAATGAATTTTTTAAAATTAATAATACAAAGAAATAAATTCACGCAGTCAATAAAAAAAGGTGGAGTGAGAAATTTTTTATTTAAAAAAATAAATAAAAGTAGTACATAACTTGCTTCCATATATTATACAATAAATATATATGTTCACAAAAGTACGCACAATGAAGAGGAGCCACTCAATTTAACTTTATTAACACATCACGTTTTATATCAAGTTATACATCGTGTCTATGTGTTATTCATTAATTTAAATACATATCAAAATTCATAAGACTCGTTTTTAAACTTTATAATTAAAATGACATACTACACATAGACATAATGTACTCATTTGATAATCCAATGCGGTTTGTACCAAAAGAAAAGTCCGTGTACACAGACCGAACATAGATGTCACGTGCATCCGACGGTGCCGGACACATCTGTGTCCGGACATGTGTGTCCATAAGATCTGTGTCCGTAGCATTACTCTTGTACAAAAATACATCTCCATTTCATTTTCAAATAGTTCTACACTCTCCCTCTCTGTTCAATCTTAACTTTGTAATGGTGAATCTGTACCCTAATAAAAACAACCATGCACGTGAAGGGTGGATGTGCAAGATTCCATTTTAGTACACTTCAATACAATATAAATCTAATTGCTATATATATACTTACATATAAAAGTGAATGGGCTGCGTAAGAACATTTTTTACCATGTTCAAAATTATACCAAACAACAAGAAGTGTGTTACAGTATTACTGTGATCAGAGAATTCATTAATTGAAAACTTAGTCATGTAAATCTTTTTTGATTATTCACGAATTTATCTCTACAAACCATTAAATTGTGAGAAATAAAAAAAGGTATAAAAATATAATTTTTTTTAGTATTTTTTTATATGTTTAGTTAGTTACATGTCTCAAAATTTTCCATTAAAAATTGATTTTGGATTGATTACGCTAATCTCCCCTAATAATAAAAATATTACCTCCCTTGTAATTTGAGAAATTACTTTGACCTCGCTTGTTTTTTAAACTATTATACGCTTACTTCTCTTATTGTTAAAATTACTCTTAAATTTTTTATTTTTTTGAAATCAAAAGTTGGACAAATTTGTCTGAGTTTTGATTTAAAACAAATTAATATAGATTATTTTAGACATGATAGAAACTACGTTGTTGTTTGTTTTGCCAAAACAATCCTAAGCTTGAAGTTTCAATAGCTTGACTAGGGTGTGTGACTGATTTTAACAAGAAGAGAAGTAACCACATAATAGTTTCAAGGGTAAAATGCACTAAAAGAATGCGAGGACCTCCTTATAGTTTTAGAAACTATAGTGACCTTCCATACTTTTAAAATTAATTGACCGTTACCCCATTGATACTAACTTCTGTCAAGTCATGGATGAATTTTGCTGAGATCATACAAGTTAATTTTCTAAATTCTTAAAATGCCCCTCTAATGTCTATAAAAAGACCCTCAAATTATCCTTTTCTCTCTCAAGGCACACAAATCCTCTCTTCATTCTCACCTCACATTAAGGTATGCAAATCCTCTTCCTCAATTTATTTTTCAATGATGCATTGGTTATTTTTTATTTATCGATGTAGTTTGTTTTTTTGCCCTGTTATACATGGACATGTCATCTTCTAGTACCAAAAGTTTCCTTAGGGCTAAGAATAAAATGTTTCAGTGCAGGATAAATGTTATTATAAGAGTCACAAATAATAATAATAAAAAACAAAGGAAATCTTTACTATGCATGCCCATATAAAAAATGTGAAATGTGAAATGTGAGAATGGTGCAAAGGAGAAAACTCTAGTTCATTGATAGTCCAAACCTCTTCCAATCCGGCTCGATCTTTCTTCCTAGACATCCCTACAACAGTATTCTCTACAACAATATACTCCTTGAGATGCCCCTCGACCACTAACTTTTCCAGGAATTCTTTGTAGCACTTGCAGTTAGTAGTCAAGTGGCCCTTATCTCGGTGATAAGCTAATACGGGAATTCTTGGTGTTATGTCCCTCTCCTAGTGCCTTTAACATCCACATGAAGTAGGATTCTCTCTCAATCTTGTGAAGTGGGATGTAGATCGGTAGAGTGAAGGTGATGTTGATTGTAACAAATTCATAGGGTTGAGTCACATTTTTCTCCCCAATTCGAACTAAATTTACGCCCCTGCGGCCATTTTTTGAACTACTGTTCCCTTGGTTCAGCTTTTTTGCAAATTGTTTGGATAGTCTCCTCTCTTACTTGGCTTCCTTCAACCGACAGTATCTGTCAATTGGACTCATCGGGTTATTTGTGTCTGAAGGGTTTAAAGCATAAGATCCTCAAAGAGGCGACTCCTATGATCTAAATGCAGCTTGAAGACGTGACCCGTATGGTCGGATCACATTCCTGGATCTCATTGAATAATTCCTATTACTTGTTTGTGTATTGCCGAAGTGATTTCGTTGCTGACTTGCGTAGATCTAGTAGAGTGTCAACATCCTTCTTCTGCTGAGTGCTCGTGACGAATCGAGCCAAGAATACTTGTGGTAACTCCTTAAAAGATGAGATTGACGACTATGGTAGCTTGTCAAACCACAACAAGCAGAGCTCTCCCAAACTCGAGGGGAAAAGTTTGCACATCAAGTCATCCTCCGAACTATAAAGAGACATTGTTTGCCTGAAGTGGACCAAGCGTGTGTAGGCATCCTTCTTAGGGTCATACTTTTGGAACTTGGGGGAACTGAACCCATTGGGTGGCTTTACAAACTCAACCTCCCTAATGAAAGGAGAGAAGATGAGCTATTCATGCATTGCATCGGAATGCGATTGAGTAGACGAGACCTCCTTATGGTCTCCAAGTTATCCCTGAGATCAATTGTATCAAATACCTTCTTTCCTGTCAAAAGAAACGTTCCCTTTTTCTCTTGTGCCTAGGGGACCGTTCCATCTACTGGTCCCGGACTGCTACATGGCCTTCCTCGTGTCTTGTCGCTCTTCACGTCTTGGTTGTTCCTCACGTCTTCATTGTCCTCGACATGGATTCCTCTCCAACTGGTTTTCATGTGTGGCTAATATTATTACTGGCTATGTCACAAGCGTAGATGGGGAGGGAACTAGCCATAGAGGGCTCGCTTGGCCTTAAGAGCACTGGAATATGTGTGGGCTCATGTCACTTGTCACGATGATGTCAATCTAGAGCTGGGCTTTGATCCTCTCAGAGTTTACCACTTCCACCATCTCGGTACCTTGCGGCGGTGTGCTCCTCGAATCTGTCTTTGACTGAGTTTTCCTCTTAGTGTGGTAGCGGTTTGGGGTTGGAGAGTGGTGGCGATGGGTAACAGAGAGAGAACAGTCTCCAAATTGTTGAGAACGGACCTTCGTCCTAGGCCTGGTTACCTCCTATTGGATCGTCTAAATGAATTTGTCCTTCTCACTCATTTTTGCTTCAAGCCTCTCAATATAAACCCTAGAGTTAGGATCCAAGGTAGCGGTGTCTAGGGATGGTAGCAAATTGCTTAACCTGGTAACAACATGTTGCAGATCCACCACTTCCTTCTTTCGAACAGCGTTGTCGCGCCCATCGTTATCATCTACGAAGGCCATGTAATCTATTAAAAGGAAGGGTTTCGAATTTCAATAAAGGTTAGGAAATTGAGACGAAAAAACTCCCACTGTGATCGCCAATTGTGGAGTCTCTTAGTCTGTCTGACGATTCCACCCGTGATTCTGTTTGTTCTGAACTCTGAGTACCTAAATCTGAAACCACAATCAAAAGTTTATGCCCATCGATCGGAGGTTGGTCAAAAAACACTCTAATGCCTAAGTCAGTACTTAAAAAAGACAAAGAAAAAAGTACTGAACTAGAGTTTAGAAGGTTGTGCGTATTAAACTCCTTCAAGTACTGCTCTTTTTATACACTTCTTGGCTTGAGCACCAAGCCTAAATTAGCATATGCAGAGCACACTTCATGTGACAATGACTTATAACATAATTTTATTATCACAGCCAATGACATAATAAATTTCAGTTCACACATCACATGCTACATTCTATTATATACCCATCTTTCTAGGTGGACTCTAGTCTGCTGTAAAAGACTCTAGCTTGGCCAAATAAGCCTGGCTTCGGCTCAAATCCACGAAGTGCCCCTTGGGCTGTGCAAAAATAAGAAACGCCAGAATAACTTTTTAAACTACAAGGGAGTGAAGGTATTTGTTAAAAATCTCTAGAGAGATTAGTGTAATTTATTCATTAATTTTTCTTCAAAAGTTGTTGAGAAAAAAATACAAGAGTTTATAAAAAAAACTTATTTTTTATGTTAGTTTCTAGTACGATTAAACTATTTCTTTTCAATTTTTTCACGAGCTTCTTGTATTAAATGAATATGTAAAAGAAATTTCCATTCATTTTCTTTTACTTTATTAAACAAAATAATTTTTTTACAGGTGAATAATTTTGTAAATAGGTGACATTTCAAAACTAATGCAGAAAATCGAAGCCAACTTGGCACACAAGCAAAACCTTCTTCACTTGAATACGCAACAAAGTCTGAGTAATTACATCACCATCGTAGATTAGGGGGACCCACACGGAGAATTTTCCAGGAAAGTACTTGAGAGAGCCCAGGGTGTTCAACTCTTTCGAAGACGACATTTTGAACGATTCCCATGAGTACTTAATTATTCAGCCTTTTTGGCCTTAGCCCTTAGCCCTTAGCTACTGCTTGCTTTATGTAATAGGATTAATCTTCAACATCACGAATTACATTGAGTTTATGTATTACAATTAAACAAATTTTTTTGATCCTCGAATATGTTTTTAAATTTTAATTTGATGGATAGAATTTACTTAAATATATTGTGTTTTAAATCTAAAGAAATATCATTTATTGATTTTGAATTTAAAAATATTTTTCAAAAATTATAGACTAGCTCATTTAATTATCACAGACACTGAGTACTAAATAATTTTCAATCGTACTTTGCTCATTACTCAATTATTGGAAAATGATTGCTTGCCCATAAAAATATCTTTATTTCTGTAGAATTTTCTTGTTTGTTTGTGAATTAGAATTAACCGAATTCGGACAATACGAACCAATAATACTAAAACGTGTTTGATCATTTAGAAAATCAAAATAAGACCAATCATAATGTCATTCGCAATGTCCCCCATGTGATGCAAAAAATTAAATCATTTGACATTAGTATTCATCGGAACGAAATATTTTTGTCCTAAAAGATAGACGAACGAGCAATATTTGAATGTTCATTTTTTTGTAGACAAATATGAATCGATTTAATATTTGTTAGAAATCTGATCAACTAAAATTTAAAAATGGACTATGTCTACATCGAAGTGTACAAAACGAACGACTTAAATTGTTGAAGTAAAAAGACATGAAGAATCATTACATACGATCTCCTCAATTCACTATGAATTAAAAACATGCCACCAGAATCACGAAGTGCAGTATATAATTTTTTTGTCCTTTTTATTATTATCCAAATATTAGTGTGTGCTTAACTTAGCACAAAAAGGATCATACTTTCATCATTGTGACCACTCTCAAGGAGAGAGAGCTTATGATCTGACGCTACAGCAATTATATGAAAAACGCTTTCAATCACATCTAAATCCACGTGATTTGCTCTATTTAGCCTCCATTATTTTTTCGGATTACTTTTTTCAAATTTGATCTGTTATTTATAATTTTTTTAAAAGTCCTCCTCAAAATGAACTAATAATCAACAAAAAGTTAACGAAAGACAAAAGAATTGTAAAAAAATTCCCATAAAGACAAAAAAATAATCCGATAATCTAGTCAGACCAAATAGAGCCAATTTATGTGGGAGCTGATAACCTATATGAGTGTATGCATAAGTTAGAGCGAAGTTGTACCATTGTTCCAAGGGATAAATTACATTAACTTTTCTTGAGATTTCTAACAAATATATTAATCTTTTCTATAGTTCAAAATGGTATTAATCGCTTTTAAAATTATTATGTAGTTACAACTCTCTTGTCATGGTGAAGAGTTTACTTGATGTCTAAGTCACGGAGTTGGAATTGCAGCGGTGGTTTTGGTAATCTCTGATCTTCTTCTCCTGCTCTTGGAGGCCTGCTTAGCAGCTAAACTATGTTGTAACCTGATGAAACGGATTTGTGGTCGTCCCCGGCAGACCTGCAAAAACAACTTGACACCGGTGTGGTATCTTGCCAACACCCCTCCGATGCCTAAGTCAGCTTGAGGGTGGAGGAATAACGTAGAAAAACTGTATGGGTAAAATTGGGCGGAATGTTCGTACCTTGTACCATAGAGCTGCCTCCATTATATAGAGATCTTGTGGGAGACAAGTTAGGGAAGGACGTGGTCCATTCCTGATTTGGTGGAGTAAATCAAGGCTAGTGGCCCTTAATTAGGTAACTGAATCTCCTACGATCATCCCTGCCTTGAATAGCGGAAGCTGGTGGAGATGGTGCGCAAAATGGGGAGAGATCCTTGGGATCTTCCTTTCCTTGTGGGACGATCCGTTTTAGGCAGATAGATCCCGGGAAATGTGGAGATTGATCCAGCAGAGTAGTTCGGACAACGACTGGGTCGAACAGAACGGATAATGGCTGAGCTGAGGACAACAAGTGAGGGCTGAGCTGAAGACAACAAGCATGGCTGAGCTGAGGACACCGAGCGGATGATAGAACTGAGCCGTACTGCTTGCCGACCGACCAGAATACCAACCGGCTCAGTCCACGCGTCATGACCTATCATAACCCTTTGTTTTGTTTTGTTCTATTTTTGTGGGTTGGTCAGTATCATGGGTCTTGTAAACTCCTTCTTTCTTAATATATTCTCTTTGTTTTTTAAGGGAAAAAAAACCTCTCTTATCGTTATAATCAATTAAATGCCGTTAGTTCATATATTAAAACTTCAAGTTTGGGAGTTTTTTTTTAGCAAAAAGCACTACAACAAAAACAACCTTAAAGGGTAATTTTTATGTTTTAAAAAATGCCTCAAGAAAGAGATTAAGGGACAGGATATAAAAAAATACAGGAACAAAGTAAATATAATTGAAGGATCTATGTGGACCCATCTTGCAATTTAAAATGCCTCAAATAATATAAAATACCCTAAAAAACAAAAGAACAACACATATCTCATATTTTCTGCCTAAAGGGGCATTTGATACCTAAAGCGGCATTTGAAGGCCTGGGAACATTCTTTTTCACGTTGGCGCGCTCGAGAATATCACCGCCCATACTTTCCCTCTCTTTTTTCGGTAAAAACCTTACTTAATTTTCCTCTTCCCTCTATTTTCTCTGGTCGATCTCCTCTGAGTACGTGTTCAATCAGAGATGCGGAGAGGAAAGAAATTGTTGGAAATAGTAGAGGTACCTCTGTTTTTCAATTCTTTCTGCTCTCACCTTCCATCTAAACACCGATGCACAAAATTGTGTGTATCGTTTGATTGTTTTCTCCCAATTTCGATTTGGATGAGCTAAGCCCTTATTATTATCAGTTTTGTTTGATTTATGAGAAAGACAATGAAGGAGGGGCCTAGATTATAAGTACCTGGATTGTAAAGAGCACGCCACATATTTGTTCTTTGTATTAGATAAGGAGAAAATGCCATTTGTCTTATTCTTGGCATTTGATAATGGTAGTGGATGGTCTGAAGCACACCAAATGTTTGTTTTTATTTCTATATGGGTTGGCTTCTTGCCAACCAAAGGACATCACATGTTTTTCTTAAGTTCAATATGGGTTGGTTTCTTGCCAACCATAAGAACATATCCTTCTTAATACGTTTTTATTTTTGCTAATAAAAAAAATTATGTGTTTGAGTTGGGTATTATCAATCTTTGGAAGATTTGTTTGATTTGCTGGTTTGAGATGCATCTTCTTTATGTATGATTGTAGTCTCCTTTGCATATGGGGAAGAACTGGTAGAGAAAAACATGAAGCCCTGTTTAATTGAATAATCTAACTATATTGAGTAAGCAATAAACAATTTATATTATATCTTATTCACTTTGAGCTATAGATGATAGCATCCATACATGTTAGAGTATTGTCAAATTGCTTTGGTGTAACGACCCGAAAAATTTAAATAAATTTTTTTAACTTAAAATTATTAAATTGATCCATAATTAATTAATTAGAACTTAATACTTAATTAATATTAATAGAAGAAAAATCTCTCAAGTTTAAAATTTAAAACATAATAAAACAATTAAAGTATTATCTCAATTTCTAAATAGTAATAGTGGCGGAACAATTTAAATAACATGAATAAAATTAACCCCACACATGGGGACCTTCAATGAACTTCTGACGGACTGACTAAGGGTACAACTAGGGTTCCGCTATCTCATGACCTTTTTCCTCTGCTTCGGTAACCATCACTTCTACTTCTAGTTCAGGTTCAGGTTTAGGTTCGGACTCGTCTCCTACATCTGGCTCGGTGCCAGGGTACAACGTACCATGAGTATTGAAACCCAGTAACATACCAATTACCCCTTATGAATATCCCCATAAATGCAAGTATGTAATGAATAGATTAATTCTACCTTTTAATGTTATTATTTGCGTGGTTCAAATTACCAGTTCCATCCTTACACCCATGCTTAGATTCCCATACGCTGTATTTTCAAGCTATAGATTCCCATTCATGGGTCACAAACCTGCACGGCTTAAGATCTGACTCGACTCGCAACACCAGCACAACTAACGATCTAACATGTAATAATTCTCCAATCTATCACATAGTCAATCTACAATCAACAGTCTCATAGACCTCTCACCTATGGTACCATCCTGCATCCTCAGCCCCCCAACCCATGCGTGTCGAGCTTTCAGCCAGCCTCGATCTCGTACATATCAAGCGGTGACAACCGGTCTAGACCGTATGAATAGTACCCTCCAATTTCCGCCAGGTTAAGTCCTCTAGACTAACCATGACACATAACACATTAAAATTTTTCTATTTTTATTATTAATCTTAAGTTGCATGCAAGACGTGGGGTGATTACGTTTTTCATGCAAAATTCTCCACAAATAATAACTAAAAACATAAAAGAACATGCTATCAAGAATAATAATTTAACACTTGCATGTTCCAAAATATACGTACGAAAGTCAGTGTTGTAAAAAAAATCATATAAAATCGTCCGGTGGTCCGATTATACTCTAGTCTACGCCGTTGTGAAACTAACACTGAATCCTAACTATTTCATGTTTATCACTTTATTAAATTCTCAAGCTAACTATTTTAAATTTTCAAATTAACATAATTTACGCAGTTTTAGACTTTTGCTACGAAAACGGTCATAAATCCACTCCGGGACTCCGTTTGAGCCCCGAAAAATTTCAGAGTATACGTAAGATCAAGACCTATATTTTTCCTGAAAAAAAATCTCAATACAGTTTTGTTTAAGTTCCCAAACGATGATCCAAAGTGGCTGAAATTTTTGGACAGAATCTGTCGCAAAATTGCCGATCGCTAAAACAGCCATATATTTTCTTCCCGATGTCCGTTTTAGACCCATGACATATCAAAACAACCGTTAGGCAATTTTTTACATTTCTAGATCATTTAACGCATATTTTATATCCAGGAAAATTATCGTTTTGCAGCCCAAAGTGGCTGTCCGAAATTAGTCCGTTGACTCGTTTTACTGTTAATCTAACACACTCCATACGTACGCGCATGGTTTTTCATAAAAACGGTAATGTAATACTTACTTGTGTTTTTCTTTCGCATGTGAATAAGTACTCCAACTTATTTTTTCACCCACAAGAATCCGTTAGCGCGCGTGAGATAGAGCGAATGAGAGAGGTCCAAAGAGATAAAACTAGAGAGAGAGAGAGAGAGAGGGGGAAAGGAAGAGGTTGCCGAGAGAGAGAGAGAGAGATAGAGAGAGATTATGGGAAAAATAAGGTTTGTGGAAGTTAAAAGGAGTGTAGAGGGAAAAGTAAGGAGAGTGGGATAATGGGTTGCATAATAATTATTTACAACTATATTTAATAATAATGCATGGTAAATAATTAATAATTAATATATAAATACAATAAAATAATAATAATATATGCACAAGTATAATATGTACTTATCCCGTTATAATTTTACTGAATAAAACTATAAACTAAATGTTTAATAAAAGTCGTTGGGCAGATATTAAAATTTCAAAATTCGAGGTCCTTACATTTGGTTTGGAATGAGAGATTTTTTTTGCTCAACAAATTGAAATATATTGATAAAGGTAACTTTTTCAATCAGTTAGATTATGGTGTATGTTTCATTTTATGATGTTCATTCCTGCTCAATCTAGTTTGCTGCTTTTTACAAGTTTTGTTGTAATATGGACTTGGTTTGATTGATATCAACTGTGCTGGTGTGTTTTTGCTGGTTAAGGTCAGGGATCAAAGATTATTTTTCCATGTTTCCACTTCTTTACATTATGTTGCTACTCCTTTGAATCAAAATAAATTGATCTTGGATATCTCTTTAGGCCCACTCTCATCCACAGGGGCAAGAAGTGATCATCTTTAGGCCTTAGGAGTATTTATCATGTGCCTTGTAATTGCTCTATTTTAGGTCTTTGAGATGGTGACTTGCCAGCTCAATTTTTATATTTTTTTCTCTTCTTGTTTTGGATTGAAGCGGCAAGTGATTGTAGATTGTTCGGGTGCCAACTTCGTTGGAGTGCGAGTTAATCTTTATGTTGCCATTTTTGTGCTTAGTTCCCTTTTAATTTTTGTAATCTCCTTCTCATATATTAATAAAGTTTTCTTTTGCCAAGGCCCAAAAAAAAACAGGAGCCAACACAAAGAAACTATGTCAAAGACCCACGTAAGACCCGTCCACCCACAGGAGTAAAACAAGACAAGAACCGTCCATTTGTGACCCACCCAATTTGGGTAATAAACGAACAGAAACTATCTACACCTCACCCGCCGACGTAAACTCCTTTAATAATGTTGAGACCTGTCCCCCTAATAACTTAAACTTTTGGGTCGTATCTACAATTTCTACATGGTATCAAAGCCGACCAATTTCATCCCAAATCTATAATTAAACATCTTTTGTTGTTGTTGATATTATGCCTTTAATGATTCTACATTGTGGTAGAAATAATTTAAATTTATTATGAATTTCCATATGTATTTACAATTCTCTAATTGTTTTATGACGTGTATGGCTATGTGGTAGAGAACCACACTTGATATTTGGTACAAGAAATTACAATGGATAGGAGAGTTGGATGCATGAGTCTCGATTGAGCAATGAGTATATGAGTATATCAATAGAGTGGACGAATTCCTAAATTTTGCATTTGGCAATGTAAGTGTCAACGGAAAAATTGTATGTCCATGTGTAAAGTGCGGAAATGGTAGATGGGTGATGGGATCTGAGGCGATATACCATCTAATATGTGACAGATTTATCAAAGATTATACAAAGTGGATAGCTCATGGAGAATCTTTGTCATCTAGTACAACTATTGGAAGTCCCACCGATGTAGAGAATGACTTTGATATGCATAACAACATGCGGGGCTTAATACATGAGACATTTGGGATCTCGCAGGTAGACCTTAAGGAACTACAATATTATTTCAATCATGTCTGAACAGCCTAATCGAAATTTTGAAATTTTTCTGAAACCAAAACTTGGATAGAGTTTTTGGAATTCAGTCGAGTTTCAATTTAAAAGAAATTTTAAAAATTCAACACAGACTAATTCTGACGTTATAGGAAGTATGTTGTAGATCGTTGGCTAAAAAAAAGTTCGAACTTGAAATTTCAATAGCTTAACTAATACTCTAATAGCATTTGACTGATTTTAATGATATAAAAAAACTGCATAATAATTTTAAAATTTCAAGGAGGTTAGAGTAATATCTAAAACCACAGAGAAAGTGAGTGTACTTGTTAGAAATCTTATAGGTGGTGAGCAAGGGTGGAAGTAGGTGATGCTTCCACTGGACTCCAGTCCAGGTGGGATTTTTTTAATATTTTTATATGTAAAATTTTAGTAAAAATAATTTTAGCTCTTTTTATTCTTTGTAGTTTAGTGTATTTTTTAGCTCGCTTCTTTTTTAACATGAGGTAATATAAATTCTTGGTTCAGCCCCTAGTGGTGAGTATTTTCCAATTATATTCACTTGCAATGTTGCAGAGTGGTTTCGATCCATGATAAATATCTGTACAATCTTTTTTAGGTGTACATGTTTTGCTGAGTCTAATAGAAAAAGTGTCTTTTCTCCCTATAAAAATCAGTCGACACCGACACCGACACAAACTTGTATAAGTGCACGTAGGTCCAAGGTTTAAATCTTCACCGCTATTACCTTACTAACTTACTAAATCCCTTAAGATGTATTGCTAGGGATGGCAATAGGATAGATCGGAACGGTTATTAAGATAATCATATTCTATTTGCGAATATTATTCTACCCAAAATCGTCCCGATAACCAAACGGATGAGAGAAAATATTTCATAACCAAACCATTCGGTTAACCATTAGGTTCGGCTAACCAATCCGTTCGAGGAATACCTGAACTAAACTGTAATCAAAATTAGAAAAAAATTGATAAACAACAAAATATGTACAAAAAACAGCATCTCATTAGATGAACGATCGTTGATCGTAACTGGAGAGTGAAGAATTAGGTCTTCCAACTTCCAAGTCTCAATTTTTCAAACCTCATTGCGCCGCTTATATTTAGGTTTAGAGTTAAGGGTTATATATATACATATATAACGACCTTTCAATTTCGATTGGGTTCAGGAACAGTTCAGTTCGGAGACCGATTCAGCTATTGGTCTAAACTATAACCTAAACAAACCTAAACGGGTATTCATCCGTTCCTATACCCATACCTATAGATAAATAAATGGTTACGGTTCGAGAAAAATTAAGCGGTTCGGTTAGGTTCGGTTTGGGTAATCATCAGTTCGGTCTAAATTGCGATCTCTATATATTGTACGAATGTTCTCTTATGAGATAGCGCCTTTCAGGGTTGTAGAAAAAAACAAATCAAATGTGGAGATTAAAAAATATTTATTTTGATTACAAAAATATAGTATATAAAAATAACTACACTAAACAACAAAACTTAATATTTCAAGTTCTAATAAAAAAAAAAAAGAAACATTATTGTTCTGTATATAGGTAAGTTACAATGATTTTTTTAACAAACTACTAAGAGTTTTTTTTTTTTATAAGATTGGCTATGACGTATATGTGTCTTCTATTAGATAAGTATGTATACTAGATGAAAAATAACGAGATTCATTAAGTAAAGAATATTATTTTCATGTAACTAAATAATAGTTATCAAGACATAGTGCGTAAGATGATTTAATATAATCTAAATTTAATTTAATTTCTGCGTTTAAATCTTGAATAGGAAACAGTGAAACCTTAAAAAAAAGATAAGTTAAATTAAAGATCATGACCATTTTTTTCCCAATGAGATAGGTTAAAAATATACATGTGATTCGCTAGGTAAAATAAATATAAAAAATGCAAAATAATAATATTCCTTACGTGATAAAGATAACTTTTGTAAGAAATAATAATTATAAGATGCGTAATTATTTGCACAAACTTGATTAAAATATAATTTAAGTTTATTTTGATTTCAACATTTTAATTTTTAATTTTTAAAATTATACGTACATATACGTACATATATGTAATTATATAAAATATATTTTAATATACACATACATAAATAGACTAAATATATATAAAAAAGAGAAACAAAAAGACTAAAGAGGGGTATTCTAATCTTTTATGAATTATAAAACTAACAGTGTTTGTGAAAAATCAACAACAGAAGGACATCGTCTACTAAATAATTTATAAAGTAGGAAAAGTCAGTGTATTTATTAGAATATTAAGAGAGAATATTTCTGGACTTATGAGAAACCTCAAAAGGGAGTTCAGTTCATTATACCCTACCACTTAATATTTTAGATCAATCCCAAAAAGAACATCTTCCGAATCAACTGGGACCAACCAACAGTGTTACAGACACAATCAGTATTAGATCTCCTTCAATTAGGCAATTTTTTATCCTTAATTTTGAAGCAGGTTGCAGGTTGTCTGTTAAGTTGTAAGAATATTACAAAATATATATGAGCTCACACAAAATTAAGCAGAATATCAACCTACAATTAAGCCTCAACTTTATCAGTCTAAAAAGTTACTTTGATTAATATTCTAACCTTTTGAAAGATAAAAAAGAGATCTTCCTCCAAGAAATTAAACATGCATCATGTTGAAATCAACTACCCCAAACTTTTGTTCGACTATAAAAAGGCTGAATAATCAAAATGATTGATGGAAACAAAAAAAGAAATAAAACAGCCACCAAATGACTTCCAAATCCTCTTTTTTATGATAAGCCGAAAGGAATTTTCTTTGGTCCCCGAAAACTTCTTAGAATTCAATATTGATTTTGAATTCGAGAATGTTTTTTGAAACTGTAGCAATTTTCAACTTAAAAACTTGACACGGGACAAATAGGGCCAAATGGGACCACCCCTTCACGGGAAACTGCGGGTGCATGCGGAAACCCAATTGCAAGAGCCCAGACCGCGTTGGAGTCGAAATGTAAGATCTCAGTAGGCACGTTCATGGTCAAAAACCATTTCATGCAGGAAAAGCACATATGGCTGAATGTTTTTTCCAGCTCCACAGAGTTGATCAATCATAGTATACACACATGCATACATAATACGATATTATGATTGATATCCATACCCGCATAGTGCATATCTATCTATACTTAATTACAATGGGAACGCACTATTTGGTGTGAATTTTTTTTTTTTTTTGAAACCAGTTCACAATTACGTACAACTAAAGTACTAAAAAAATGGCATGACTACAAAAATAATAAAATTCAATGGTTTTAAGACTGCCCACTGCCTTCACTTCTTTATCATAGCAGTTGGGTTCTTAATTTTGGATTCTTATCTTTTATGTTTTTATTCTCTGCTCACATAGTGCGTGTGCTCCCGTCGTTAGTACTACTATGAAGAAAACACCATTTTTATAAGCCGGCCCACATTTTCAATTTCCAAAAATGTCATCAACAAGTTTTTTTACCGCGTAAATAACCTTCTTCCTAAATAACTATAGGGGTAAAAAAGTAAACACAGCAAAATAGTTATTAAACGTCATTTTCACCTCCATTTACAACACCCACATTTTTCTCTCCAAACATAATGAAAAAGACAAAACGAGATATCGCATCATATGCTCCCACGGACGCTAGTATCCATATATATATATACACAAAACCTATGGGTGGTGGGTTGGGGGGGAGAACGGGGATGGAGAGAGCATAATACCTTTCATGGTGACTAGACTTGATAATTGTGAAGATCTAATGAAGAAGAGCAGTGAGGCCGCAGGTGCAAATGGAGATCTAGGACAATTTAACAAGCTTAAAAAAAAATGCTAAAATGGTTTGAGAAGTTTATGTTGGTAAGTCGTGAAAATAGCATGCAGAATGGATTATGCAGTTTACTAGGCTGACCCAAAAGGGATATAGATCGAACTTACTCCAAATTGTTGTCTGTGTGACTGTGATTGCTAGATCTGACACCTTCTCAGACTGAAAATCAACATTTTTAAAGACTAGATTATTTCTTGCGATCCAAATTGACCACAGAGCTGCAAAAAACAGATGCTTCCCATATGAGTCTTTCCAGACTAAAGAAAGTGCTGTTGAATCAACATTTTGCTAGCACTTTAACCTGTGAAGGGGATACCCATGCCCCACTCCACCAGTTGACAACGTTGGACCATACTCTCCAGGATAAATTACATCTGAGCATCAAATGGTTGGGAGTTTCAATAGCACTATTGCATATGGGTCATACTCAGCTTATAGTAATGATTCCTATCCTCTATACCTGTGATCTAGTGGCTATTTTATCCTGCAAGACCTGCCATGCAAACACTTCTTTTTTTTTTGGAGAAGTTTTGCTTTCCCCAAGCCTGGTAAGCTGATTTGCCTGAGAAGAATTGGTCTTTGCTTCATTTGCACACCAAAAGGTCTTCCCTTGAGTTATCTAGATTCACATTCCACAATCTCCACGGTAGATGGTTAAGCATCTCTGACTCCCAACAGAACAACATCCTTCTAAATTTTAGGTCCCGTCTCTGAGGAGATCCTACACATGCAACATCCTTCACCTCGGCTTGTTCTTGTTTGCCATTAGATACAGCCGTGGATAATAGGCTTTTAGAGACTGTTGGCCTAGCCAAACATGATCCTAGAACAGTGTGGTTTGGACAGATTTCACTGATATGGAAAAATCTTCATTAATGATAGCACTAGTTCTGGAATTGGTCATTCCTATAGAGAAAATATTCTACTATGCCATGCTTGAACTTGGAAGCGTAGGAAGCCATGAATCTTCAGGTAGTCTATATTTCCTACATCACTTTAGCCCACAAAGCATTCTTGTCATGGCCGAGTCTCCATCACCATTTAGCTAAGATTTCATTGAATTCCACCAATTGTTTGATCCCTAGGCCTCCATATTGCTTCCTCTTGTAATGGATTCCCAACTCACCAAGTGCATCTTCTTCCTATCTTCAACCTCCCAAATAAACCTTCTTTGAAAACTTTTCACACATTTAGCCACACCTTTAGGAATAAGGACAAGCAATACATGGTGTGAGACCCCGACCTGAAATACACAATTAAGGATAAAATCGAGGCAAAAATAAAAATATTTAGGTTAATTTTAAGTTAGTTAGAGACCAAGGGATAATTCCGGTAACATGTTAAGTTTGCATTTGTGAATCCGGGATTCGTCCATGACATGATGGGGTTAATTTAGTAAATCGGCGATCGGGAATCAATTTTCATATTATTTTGAGAAGGCATTTTATTTCCGGAAGCCAATTGTACGAGATTGAGGAAATGTGGGACTTAAGGTGATAGTTGTAACATAACACCGTGAGGGATGCAGTACCAAATAATTCTCCTAGGAACCTCGGGATAATTACCTAACTTGTAAAAACAAAGAGGTCGTTAGTCATAAGCTGGGGACATCAGGTGGTACACCAAGGAGGTTTGCTCGGCCTCCAGCTTGTGTGGAGGTTGCAAATATTTTTTCGTTTGAATCGCTCTAATAACCTACACAGTGAATAGTCAATTTGTGCTAATGGATTGTTTCCAACCTAATGGTACTCCGATGCTAAAGTCAAAACACTGAAAAATCAAAGCACAATATTAATTGCACAATGAATGATAACGTACCTAATTAATGGCCTATGATTTCTTATTTACACTATAACAAAAAAACACATTTCCCGCATTTAATTCCCCACGTTTTTAAAAAATCCTAGAAATGATTAAAAAACTCAAAAAAAAAACCTTAACCCCAAAAAACTCTATCGTTACCCTTATCTCCTCCTCCTCTTTCTCTCTCTTTGGCACCGACAATTAGCGGAGAAAAAATGAGACAAATACCTCTCCCCCTCCTCTCTCTCTCTCCAAATTTCTTAACCCAGATCCTTAGGTTTTAGATAGATTCACCATATACAGATTTATTCATATAGATTACTACAATGTCGGTTGATGAGAAGTTGTCGAACGAGGCGAAGAAATTGCTATGGGAGGACCGACTGATGCACAAGAACTGGAAGGTGAGGAATGATGCCAACATCGACCTCGCCTCCCTCTAAGATTCCATCACCAATCCCAAGGATAGCCACCTACGTGAATTTAGTGTGAGTTAGGGTTTCGTTCCCCCCTATTGTTTTAAAGGTGATTCTTTTTTATGCCAATGTCTCCAGTGAAGAGGAACATAAAATTATGTCGTATATTTGTCTTTAGAGAAACCTTCTTAGTTATGATCCAAACACACGACATTGCTTGTATGTCTTGGTACGTCTCGTCACTTAGCAATACTGTTATTCCTTCAAAGGATGCTCTTTTTATTTGGAATTTTAATTTAAAATGGAAAGGATGTCTTTTCTGTTCTGCTATGCTCTAACGTGCACTGTTTTATGGAATTCGATGTGTGGCAACAACAGGATGCAGATCTAATCATGTTGGCAGCTGATTGTGAAGGCAAGGCAAAGAGAAAGGCGGGGGAATTTGATAAGAATGGTGATGCTGATGTTGTGGCTAGAAAACCTTATCAGGTTCGCTGTAGTCTCAATTCAACATTAGGATTTAAGAACAAACTTTTCTGTTTTCATTGGGCTCTGTTTTTGTCGTCAACGATTTTTCTTCCTTCAAATTGCTTATTGTATGTAATATGTTGGATTTTGTAGTAGAACAAGCCCATCAAGCCATTTACTCTATACAAGTACATACATTATGGACAAATGCATCACAACTCTATTTAGATTAGTTGATTGCCCGCTGCTTTGCATGATGAAGATTCTTATGGTTGACTTAAACATGTTATGTAAATATTGCAGTAGTTGATGCTTGTATGGTTTGACAAAAAAAACAAAGCAAAAAAAATGTAGAAAAAGGAACATAACGAGTTTCGGTTGCTAAATATCTAGACCGAACACCTCGATTCGGTCCGAGTTTCCCCTCCATACCGAACCTAATCGGATATATTACACCCTTAATTATTTGTACCACAAGCAATCGGTATGAGTATACGGTAGGCCTATGAGTTGCCCCGCGATATATTATTATACTTGTAAGTGCTAAGAATGTGAACTATACTATCTTTTTTACTCTTTTGAGACATCATCGCCAAAATATCAATTATGTTTTTGTTCACCTGTGCTTTACTTTTTGAGACATCACACTCTTTTCATTGTATTTTTGTTGTTTCAGTTGAGTTGGACTTGCAATCTTTGGTGTTTTTGTCGTAAGCATTTTACGAATAGACAAATGGTGGCCCAAAATTTTCAGGTTGGTCTCATTCTGCAGGTTGCTTTGGGAAACAAGTTGCCTTTGGTACATGATAGTTTGAAGACCTTAACTGCAGGTATTATTTTGGCGAACTTGAGTTAGGATTCCATTTGATGGCTTACCCTTTGATGTCTTTGATGGTCTCATTCCATTTTTTTGGCAAACAAGTTACGTTTGATGGCTTACCTTTGAAAAATTATGACTCTTAGAAGCTATTAAATCCACTGATTAAGAGAACTTCATTAGCGTTTATCAAATCTCTATGCTTAGTGCTTCCAAGATTGGTATGCGGAGATTTGATTTGCATCAAAGGTTTCTCATTTGGTGAGTTTTTATGTGGTGACTTTGCTCCTTAAAATCCAAAAAATCCAATTTAAATATATATATAGCCTCAATGCTTACTTTCTAGATTTTATGCTTTATATGTTCCATTTGAATTACTCATTCTTGGAATTTTTGGCTTCCTCGTATATAATGTTTTAACTGTGGAACTAGAATTAACTGAGGAACTAGAAGGGGCTCGATAAGAACACGAGCTAGTAGTAAACAACAAAGGCGATAATCTATGTTGCTTAGATCTTGTCTATAGAGATCACAACCTGTTTTGAGAGAAATATAGATTGTAAATTCTTTGGGAATTCCTACCTCTTGTTAGTTAAGAGATATATTTATCCTTTGGGTATAAATTCTGATGACAATTTTTCACTTAACAACTCTAGTTTCTCAGATGTTCGATTTTTATGTGATATTGGTGATTGTTTTATTCAAACTTTTCAACATAGGATGTGGATAGCTTGATCATTTGTGTATTGCACATGAAAAATAGCAGTATCCATGTAAGAAACTTATGAGCCATCTTTTGCAAGGTTTCACTAGCTAAGGGGACACTACAAGAGGAAATAGTTTTTGTGTTGGATTATTTGCGACGGTATGTATACCATCGCAAATACAAGTCTTAGCGACGATTACCATATGCGTCGCAAGCAAGGTGTGGCAAAAGCTGTTATTGGCAACGTTACGCATCCCGTCGCAAGGGGTTAGTCGCAAATGGTTAGCTGTTGCGACCGAAAACAGCCGTCGCCAATAAAACCGTCGCAAGGAATAACTAGAAATTAATAAAACATAAAATGATTGGAAAAAATGGACTTTAAAAAACACAAAACTAAACCCCAACCCAGCCCACCCCACATACATACAAACCTCACAAATGCCCTAACCAACCTCAATCAGATAATCCGACGATCCTACCCATGAACCCTCACAAATAACTTCCCATCGTCGTCGCCACACCTTTGCCGGCACCGGCGCCGTAACTGCGCCTTCGCCCTCGCCATCAGTTTAGTATAGGAGTGGCTAAGATTTTGATGCTTGATTTACCACAAGCAACATGGAATTGGTAAAATCCTAATCTATATCTCTCTCTGTGAACAAAGGTTCTGTTTAGTAGCATTGGTTGTAGTCTGATGCAATTTTTTACTGTCAAAAAAATGATGACCAAAAATACGGATTTCCTGGATCTCTTTGGAAGGATTAATAGAGAAACGGAGTACTTTTTTTGAATTCAAGAAGGTGAGGTTGAGCTCTATAGTTTTCTCTCTGATTACTACTCCTTTTTTCTGTGCATGTTCAGGACCTCGTGGTTTAATGAAACTTTAGTAGATGGGAATTATACAAACAAGAGCAAGGAAACAATCACAGACCTTCATTTGTGTTTTTCTGTAATGTAGAAGTATCTATTTGGTCATTTGAGCTTGTAACACTTCCATTATTGTCAGGGTTAATTTCCAATTCTTCAACTACTGCGGTAGAATCTTCAACTACTGCAGCAGAAACAAGTTCAGTCTCTGCATTAGGCATTGCTATCTGCACTTCATCTTTTGCAATGGCATCTTGAGTCTCTGTAACTTCTTGAGTAATTGCATTATCTAATATAATCGAATCGGTTACATGTATTCTTATACAATTATGGACATCGAATTATCTTCTCGACGATGATGATGATGCATTTGACTAGATCTTTCTTAGGTTCAGAGTAAAAATACTTGTGGGGGTTAACCACAAGACATGGGTTTTTCACAGTATTTTGATCTTTTGTCTGGTGATTTTTGTTTTTTGTTTATTTTGGTGGATCGGATGGGTATCGATTGGTGGAATTCTCACTTTTTGTTAGTATGTTGGTTTGTGCTTTACTAATAGATATATCTCATGAAATTATCCAATTGCCATGGGAGTGAGCCATCTATATTATCAGCATGGGAGTTGATTCCCATGTTGCTTCTTCTTTGAAATGCTTCTGTGCTTGAATAGTGTTATAGGATGCCTTATTGCACTGAGTTTTGCTATCCAAGAATTGTCCCAACACTTACTAAACGTCATCTCTCCCAATATAGCTGTCAGATTTGATGTGATGGACAAAAGTTATGTCTCATGCTAAATTGATGTTTATAAAACAAACGGCTTAGGTAGGACTGAATATCGTTTTTGCTCTCTCTAAATTAGAGCTTATAAAATGAACGACTCAAGTGGGACCTCTATTGTTTTTGCTCGCTCTAAATTGAAAGCTTGTAAAATGAATGGCTTAGGCATGATTGAATGTGGTCTTGTTTTGCATCATACGAGGGACTGCATGAGAATTATTGTATGAGAACCGTCATAGATTTAAGTATAAGAATACAACTACTTATGCACAATAATGGCATCTACTTATGCATAACTTCTTTGTAACTTCTTGAGTAATTGCAAAAAATGTGCAGAAATACATACCTAGCAAGATGACACACCCGATGCACCCGAAACACCCCATTTTGACGAAAGGACCAGCTTGAAACTGATCAAGACAGCAACCAAATTGGACCCATTTTGATCACCACCACCCATTAACCCAAAGTTCCTCTCTATCTTCTAACATTCTTTTTCCCAAAGTTCAATTACATGTATCTTTTCATGTATTAAGGGATATCTATACATAGACATATATATCTTCACATATGCCTACATATATAATATACATATATATCTTCACATAATATATATTTACTCAACTAATCTTTCTGTCTCGAACAGGTGTGCAACGAATCAAGAATTGTGAAGTACATCATACAAGAAAATTTGATCACCAAGCAACCAAGAGGAGGTTTGATTCCTCTTCTTTTTTTGCCTAGTGTATTTGAGATAAAGGTAAGAAAAAATTGTCATATACTTGTAAAACAACTACTTTCTACTATGTGAGTTGTTAGAGTTTAGGATTCTCTTTCCTTTTTTAGAAGAACACACACACACAAAACCAATACTTAAATTATGTGTAATATTTAAATACTCATCTCTGGTACTTAAATTTCTGATGATAAAAATTTTCACAGAGAGAGCTGAGGAAAGTACTTCAAAAGATGGACAAGAATTAGATTGATTTGCCAAATAGGATGTCAGTGGAATATGTGGCTGGAATTGATCATTTTCTTGCATTTGTGTCTGACACAATGGTTGGAAGTTCAGTCATTTGTTGTCCATGCAGAACTTGTGGCAACTGGTACAATCACCGAGTAGTGGTTGTAAGAGAGCATCTTATTTCTCACGGCTTTTCTAAAAATTACAAACAATGGGTTTACCAGGTGAACCCTATATTCCTTTGCATCGTAATATGGGTAGCAACGTTGTAGTAGACTCAGACATGCAGGATGATATGGTCGGAATGGTAAATGAGGCGATTAGGATGCCACATGTGGACAATAATACAGCCATTAATGAACAAGATAGGGTTGATTCCAATGGAGGGCCAAATAAAGAAACTGCAAAGTATCTCAAACTTTTAGAAAATGCACAGAGTGAATTGTATCCAGGGTGCAAAAAGTTCACTCATTGTCATTTATTGTCAGATTATTGCATATAAAGGTTTTGAATCATGGTACAGACAAGTTAATTGATATGCTTCTTGAATTGTTGAATGAGTCTTTCCCTGAAGGTGTCAAGCTTCCAAATTCATACTATGAGGCTCGAAAGATAACTGAAGATTTAGGCTTCACGTACGAGACTCTAGATGCATGCCCCAATGACTACATGTTGTTTAGGAATAAGGATGCCAAGCTTAATGTATGTGTTATATGTGGAAGTTGTCGGTGGAAACACAATACCAAGAATTGTAATGGTGGTAAAAAATTAGCTATTAAACAAGCGAGGTACTTTCCGTTGAAACCAAAATTACAGAGGTGGTTTATGTCGTTTAAAACAGCTGAACTCATGAGATGGCATTCAGAGAAACGTATCGATGATGGTGTGTATAAGCATCTTGCTGACTCCCTTGCATGGAAAGATTTTGATTGGCGACACATATCGTTCTCTAGTGATTGCCGAAATGTAAGGCTTGGGTTAGCATCTGATGGATTTAATCCATTCAGATCATTAAATATAGTTCACAGCATTTGGCCCGTGGTGTTGATTCCATACAACTTACCAGCATGGTTGTGCATGAAACAACCATTTCCAATTTTGTCTGTACTCATTGATGGACTCAAAGGACCTGGACACAAGATTGATGTGTGTCTACAACCATTGATCGATGAGTTGAACGAACTATGGAATGAAGGTATACCCACATTCGATGCGTCAACCAATCAAATGTTTCAGATGCATGCAGCGTTGTTCTGGACCATAAATGATTTCCCCGCCTATGCGATTTTGTCAGGATGGAGCACGAAAGGTCAATATGCATGTCCTTGTTGTAATACAAAAACTCAATCGTGCTGGTTGAAGCATGGAAAAAAAATTTGCTACTTGGGTCACCGTCGATTCTTACCTGATGGCCATAAGTTTCGAAAGGATAAGGTATCGTTTGATGGCAACCGCGAATATAGAGAAAGACCAAAAACTTTATCCGGGCTAGAGTTATTGCAACAACTTGAATCGGAAGGTATCCTAACAGAATACAAAAAAACTGACTTGCTAGAAAGACAGAAGACATCGAAAGTGAGGAAAAAGGGTGGTTCTCGCAACCATAGTTGGAAAAAAAAGAGTATATTCTTCGAGCTTCCCTACTGGGAGTACAACTTAGTTAGGCACTGCCTCGATTTGATGCATATAGAGAAGAATTTTTGTGACAATATACTATGGACCATACTGGAATTCTTGCAAAATCAAAGGACAATGTCAATTCTCGGCGCGACCTGCAGGAAATGAATATTGGAAGACCACTACATTTGCAATTGAGAGGTTCTAATAAAATAAAGCATACGTACCTCCTACCCAGTTCACAATGAACAAGAATGATAAAGACCTATTTCTGAAAGTACTAAAGGAAGTGAAAGCACCCGATGGGTATGCATCAAACATATCGTGATGCATTCGCATAGGAGATTGAAATATCTTAGGTCTTAAGAGCCATGACAATCATATTTTAATGCAGCAACTTATTCCTATAGCTATACGGCGATCACTACCTAAGAATGTGGTTGAAACCTTGATTGAGTTGAGCAACTTGTTTAGGCAGTTGTGCTCTAAGGTAAATCTTGCATCTGACTTGGAGTTTTTACAACAACGTATTGCTGTAACACTTTGTCATCTTGAGAAAATATTTCCTCCATCGTTTTTTGACACAATGGAGCATTTGCCTATACATTTAGCCGACGAAGCGTTGGTTGCTGGACCAATACAATTTAGATGGATGCATCCAATTGAGAGATATCTTCTTACCTTAAAACAATATGTGCATAACCAAGCTCATCCAAAGGCTTCAATAGCCAAAGGTTACTTAATGGAAGATTGCATGAACTTTTGTGCACAATATCTTGATGATGTTGAAACCAAGTCTAATCGCCCAGTGAGAAGCCATGATGGTGGTGTTAATACGGGTCGTCCTATAGGGGAAGAGACAATATTTTATCTTAATGATAATGAGTGGATACAAGCCCATCGTTATATCTTATTCAACACACCAGTTGTTGGGCAATTCATGAGGTATGGTACATCTTCTCTCAAATTTAAGAATTATACAAATGAAATATACAACACTTACATATTTTTTAACCCATCCAGGAAGCACCTGGATGCCCTTAAGAGGAAAATGCCTCGTGCAGATGATCATCAAGTTCATCGTGTACACTTTGAACAATTTCACACTTGGTTTATGGAACATGTAAGTATTTAAAAACTTTAGCTTAAACTATGCTAATTAACAGTTTACGACTCATAGTTTTCATTTAAACAGGTTCAAACTTGTCGAAGGACAAACAATGACACTCTTTCTGAAGAAATAATTAGATTGGCTAGTGGTCCTCATTTTATTGCTAGGAGGTACAAAGGCTACATTTTAAACGGCAACTGTTTCCGTGTGAAAGGCATGGATGATCTTCGAACAACTCAAAATAGTGGTTTAGCTCTAAAGGATTATACGCTGAGTTATGCTAGTCGGAAGGATAGGAATCCTCGAGTGGGAGTTGTGTACTATTATGTCTGACAGATATTGTTGAAATTCGATACACTAATGACATCAAGTTCATGATGTTTAAATGTAACTGGATTGACAACATCCACGGGAAGAAGGAAGATGCATTCAAATTCACCTTGGTCAACTTCAACCATCCATTATATCGAGAAGACCGATCTTCTAATGAACCTTTTATCTTGGCATCACAAGCAGAGCAAGTTTGGTATATCCCAGATCCCTTGGAACCAGACTGGCAAGTAGTGGTGAAAATGTCTCAGAGAGGTTTATATGATTTGCATTCAACTGATTCTCAAACCGAACCATTTATGGATCAACAATTGGAAGAAAATATAGTGGTTCGTGATGAAGAAGCTGGTTGGGTAAGGGAAGGGGCAGAAGGAGCAATGATTGACCTTCCAATAGGATAACAACGATATTTCTTGGAAATCATTTTATTAGATAATTTCTAATCACGCAACAATTTAAGTTTACTAGTTATTGTCGTGGAACAGTTTATAGTGATAATTTAGTTGCTTTCTTTGTTTGCTTTTTGTTCATTTGGTATTGTGGTATACAATCACATTTTATCTTTCATTTTCTTATCTTGCATGGTCAAATTTGTTTGTGTTGTTTTAAGATTTTATTACAGGTTCCAATGGAAAAGAGAAAAGATATTGATCGTTCTCAAACTCTGGTTGATGTGGTGCGCAATACTAGAGCTCGGTCTAGGGATTCTGGTGACTTACCCTCTCAGTCACGGCCACTAATTCAAGCTTCTTCTACACAACAACAATCACATGTAAGATGCTAAGACAATATTCCTATAGTTTGGTTTAGTTGCTATCCTATTCATAAGTTTAGGATTGACAGAGTGTTACGACAAAGAAAAAGGTTGGTCGTCCTCGAACAATATCTGAGATCTTACATGCCCAACAAGAGCCACGACAACAGAGAAATTTGCGACCACCATGACAACCATCAGTCCAATCAGTACCGCAGCCACATCAACATCCATCGCTATCATCATCATCATCTTCTGTTCCTTCTCAACCCAATCCCATCGTAGAACCACAAGACTTGGGTAAATCATCTAAAAGTTTATGTTGTTTTTGTTGTCTTATAATCTCAAATATGTTCATCACCTTTGAAGTTGTCTACAGGAAAGCGTGGTAGAGGCAGAGCAAATGGGATTAAGAATTGGGGCTCCGGAGTTAAGCTACAAGTCGACTTTAATCATAACTTTAGTCCTTTGGGAACTAATGGCACCATATTAAAAAGACAACTAGGTATTATGGTGCGAAACGGTTATCGTGTTCCTCTCACATATCTATCTTGGAAATCAGTCCCTGATTATATAAAGGAGGACATATGGAGTGAGGTTAAGGTATCTAAATTGTTTGTTTCTTTAGAAAAAGTTGATTTTTGTTTTGTTTTTTGACATCATATCTTTTAGTTGGACCTTTAAATGAAGTTATTTTTTGCGTGCAACAGGACAATTTAGAATTTTGTCCAGATGAGTTCAAGAAGATATGTTTTCAAATATGTAACAAGATATGGAAAGACAACAAAAGCAAGATAAAGAATCAACACTATACTCCTTATATGCCTCCACGTGTTCCAGTCGCCGATCCAAAAGTTCATGAAGTACCTGATTCTGTCGTGCTAGATCAATGGAGACAACTTATAGAATATTGGAACATTCCTGACGTAAAGGTACTTTTTTTACAAAATAATTTTCAATCATATCAAATCGACTAATCTATATGATAATTGTGCCATTAATGTTATAGGCTCAAACTACCCAAAACTCTACCAATCGGGAATCCCGCGGCCCACCCCATAATACCGGCGAACACACTTTGCGGACATAAGAAACGAGGTATAGGTGGAATTTAATCTTGCTAATGGGTTGCTATAATCCTAGCTATGATATATGAGATGATATGGAATTGGAAATAGATTCCCAGATTTTTTTATGGTTTGAATTGCTTGGAGACTAATCCTGCATTGCTAGACCCAACTTTTTCTCAGTACTTGCTAGACACTAGCGAGTTGTCGTTAGAGAAAGGGTTAAGGGGGACCCACTATCGCTTTCTATATTTCAAAAAATTTTGATGCTCGATATGTTGCCCAAATTGAAGTTAATTTGAGTCCCTTTGACTCTCTCTCTTACTATTTTCTTAATTTCTTGAAACTGTCAAGATCATCAGCTGAGATGCTGTAGTTGAAGAACTTTGCTATTCAAGCTAAAGAGTGTGTGCTTGTGTTCCCTTGTGTGCGTGTGTGTGTGTGTGAGAGAGAGAGAGAGAGAGAGAGAGAGAGAGAGAGAGAGGATGAGTGCTTCAAAGTTCATAAAATGTGTTACAGTTGGAGATGGAGCTGTTGGGAAAACCTGTATGCTAGTTGTCCTGCTGCTGCTGCGTTTTGCAGCAGCTGCAGCTGGGTTTTATTGCTGCGTTCTTTGCAGCTGCTGTTGGGTTTTGTTGCGTCTTGCGTGCTATAGCTAATCCATTTGGTTGCATAGTTGATTAAGCTTTTCTTAAATATCTGTATTTGGTTGAAGAAAGTGATATTTGTTTGCTATGTGACTTGTGAGGAGATGGCCAAATGTTTGAATGTTCTTCACTTTACAATTTCAGATGGCATCTGATGGAGAAAGACTTGATAAGATGAGTGTTTTTGTTAGGACACGCAAAAAGGATGACCCTGATGTTGCTAAGATAGTGATATGTAATTTTTTTTAGAATTTACATTTTTATTTCGAATTGTATACTTACCAATTGAAAATTGTAGGCAGAGTATAATCAACGTGTGGATGCATTGCCGGAGGATGATAGAACAATAGAGGCTCGAGACAAGGTGTTCCATCAACTCACGGGTAAAGATAACCACGGTTATTGTCGTACTTATGGAGGGGGAGTGCCTCGGTCTGCAATTTACAAAAGTGGATCATCCTCACAAGATACTGGTCCTTCATCACTAATCGAGATCGAGAAACGTATGAGAGAGTTTATTGTTGATGTCGATTCTTGCTTGACTCAACGATTAACTACGGAGGTTGATAAGATTAAACTCAGATATTTGAGTACATAGGATCCCGGGAGTCAGATATTTCTAGGCAAGTTAAGTATAGTATTATTGATGGATTATATATTAAATTTGTGGATATAAGGGTACATCTTAGTGATAATACTATGATTTTGTAGGTTCCTGATGGATCTAGTAGACATCGAACATCTAAAGAGTCAACTGGTGATGGTCTCTCTCCATTGGAGCAAAGTCATAGTACAACACCACCGCCTTCTTCGAGATTAAGTAAGCAGGTGCATTGTATTTGTCTTGGGAGAATCTCCACATGCATGTTTTTATTATACAAACAATAGTAGATTAGACACATTGATGTATACTTGCAGTATAATTATTATGCTTGGCGATATTCTAATGTAATTGAAAATTTAATTTCAATCTGCAGTATAATTATTACTCCATATGAGTTGTCTATTAACAAAATTTAATTCGTTGTTTCAGGTGATTGAGAAAGAGATAAATTCATGAGGGCAGTCTATTAAGATAAGAGCTCATTTTGAAGGGAATTTTTTTAATGTTTAGATTTCATCAAATCTTTTGTAGTATTGTAATGAAGAGTTGTTAGATATTTCAACAATGATCGATGCTATTCATTAGGGTACTTTAGTTCTACTAGTATTTGATTTTTGAATGTTCGGCACGAATAGTAGAATATATAGTTCGTTTATTGCTACTTGAATTTTAATTGTGAATGAAAGTTTTTTTTCAAAAATATTAGTGGGCACTTTTAGAAAATTATTTATTATAATGATAAAATAGTTATTCATGATGAAAAATTAGCAATATAAATATTTGCAATCGTACGACGACGGTAAAAAATGCTATAATTTTTAAATTTTTTTTGCTTCTTTAACAATATAAAAATTTGATTTTTTTTGCATCCATAGGGTACCGTCGCTAATAGTGAACCATTATGTCACAAATATAACTAATATTTGCGACAGTAATTATCCGTCGCAAAACAAGTGTCTTTTTTGATTTGTTTGCATTGGTTTTTCAAACTGTCGCTAATAGTTTCTTAACGGTCGCAAATGTACTTGCGATGGTACATTACTGACGCAAACGGCTTTTGCCACCGTGCTTGCTGCGACGCCTCCAAAACTGTCGCAGAACCGTCGCAAATACTATTTGCGACGGTTTAATGGCTTTTTGCAACGGTTTGTTACCGTCGCAAACGCATTTCCTCTTGTAGTGGGATTGACTGACATGTGCCCTTAATCTTCAGTCCTCCTATTTTCTCTCCTTTCAGTTTGCAGTAACTAAGGGCTTTCCTTATCTGGTCTATATTCCCTCATTGCTGTGTTTTGCTTTGTCAAGTCTGATATTGCGCCATATGCATGTCTCTATATTCATGCTAATGTTGTCAGTTGTTTATTCAAGTTGTTGATGTGAAGAAAAGTATCAAGAAAGTTCTAGGTTCAGATGTTTTCCCAGCTGCACAACAAATGCTTATTCAGGTTATTTGAAATGGTCGGTCATGCTAAACTATTCTATTTATCAAACAAATTACTTATATTATTCTTTACACAGCTTTCCACTTATCTTTTGACGTGCAAACATGATGAGTCTTCTCGTTGTATGATTCTCACGTCATGATTTCGCTACACTTGCATTAATTTGGACCTTAACTTTCCATATGAATGTCTACAACTTTGCTAGGGTATATTGCTATTAATTTGGGGGATGTTAATTAATTTCTGTCCATGTTCCTTCAAGTTGCTGGTTACGCTTTAGAAACAATTATTATTCTTAAAACATTCTGGTGTTTTTACTTATAGGTTTTTTATTTCTGCTTTAATTTCTATTTTGCAGGCTAGTGAATTATGGTTATTCGTTCATTCCATTAGTCGTGCCCGAATATGGAAACTAACATAAGAAATTGTTGATTTGTATGTTGAGAAGTTGATTCAAAAGCTAGATAAGAAGATCATGTGATGGTGAATCAAACTGTTTATTGCACATATTCCTTGTGTCCGTAATTGGGTTTTGGTTTTGTGATTTTGGCAAATAAATAATGGTGAATCACACTGTTTATTGCACTCATATCCCTTGTTGCATAATTCCACTATTTTCTTTGTTTGTAATAATTGAGAAATAAACAAAAGCCGCTCATTTTAAAATTCAGAATTATATGGTAGGATGCACCGTATTTGTATGGGAGAAGTGGTACAATATGGATAAATGTTTACCTACACTTATAAAAAATTCCACAAATGTATTCCTGACGTTTATAAATTTATTTTTGTCGATATTTTTAAAAACTTTCACAAATAAATTGCCCCTTTTTTTGTAAAACGCAGAGAATATCTCACGTCACCGGAAAATCTTTTCCGGCGTTTCAAAAATGCCGGCAAAATACACCGGCAATTTTTAGCAGCGTTTAAAAACATCGGTAAGTTTTTCCTACAGTAGTACTGGCAACATTTTTCACAAAAGCTGGGAAAAGTGAAAAACGTCGGTAAATCATTTTTGTGGCGTTTTTGAGACTTTTATTGGGATTTAACAAACGCCAAGAATACTACCTTTTGGTGTAGTGTTATAAGCCATAGAGTGCAATATTTGATAACACAATCTCCAAAAAACTTTCCTTTATTTGCTGATATCAAATCACAATTTTTCCATGCGAGACAACCTTCCAAATATAGTGTATTCCCAAATTTGGTTATTGCCCTACTCGCACTTTCCTATTCGGGACTTGCCACTAAACCAGAAAGTTCGAACAGCAGGAAGATAGGTCGGCACTTAGCAAAGCATGTGTCTTCTTCGTGGTATGTCCTTTTGGTACTCATTAGCTAAAGCCTCATGATGCCAAAGTCAGACCAAAGTCATCATGTTGAGCTGTCTAGAGAAGGGTCAGTTTAGTAATATTTCAACTCAAGCCCCACGCTGCTGACACGGCCCATTCCTCTGCACAGACCAACTCTCTTTTAACTAAGGGATGTTTCGGCCCTATAGTTCTACCCTCCACAATAGTCCCTCAGCCAGTCATTGACTCAACTGACGATTGGTTGACAAGAATGACCGAAAGCATAAAGTTGCAACAGTTTTAAACACGCGTGTTTGCTGATTCGGCGTGTGTCATGCCATTGTTTCTCGTTCACATGTGCCATTTCAGAAGTATTAATTGCCAAACACACCAGATTGCTCCACGTGTCACTCATCGAACGGTCCATTTTCATATTGCTTCATTTCCCACATGTCGTCGCTTCATTTCATACCTCTATAAATTGGGTTGGGGGGAAGGGGTGGAGAAGATCACTTTTTCCTCAATCCCTCTCTCTCTACTTCTTCTACCGCCCAAGTGCTTTTCGCAGGAGTTCTTCTCAAGCTTCTTAAGAGCCCTCGCTGGAGTTCTTCCCAAGCATTTTCACTGAATACTTTGCTATTCAAGTAGTATTTTTGAACTAATCTTTATATTTCGTTTGTGTTGTTATGTGCTTGCTCCGTTTTCCGTTCATGCTTTTCCCTAGGATAAGTAATTTTTCGTTTTTCAACGCTCTTCATGTACGAATAGTGCCCCTGAACTTGTCCCATCAACTTTTCCAATGACCTTGTCCATCACTTCGATAAGCCTCTAGCCCTTTTTCTTATCTACTTGGCACTTGCCAAACACTTTTGGCATCGGTCTTCTCGTCCATGTTTTTTGACTTTGAACCCTTGTACCTATTTTAGGTCCTCCCATGGCGCAGAAGAGAAGCAAGTTTCGAGATCAGTTCGGATCTTATGCCGACAGACAGGTATTTCGAAATAGATACAACATCCCAGACGATGTACAACTTTCGTTATTAGAAATCAACGTTGCACCCACTTATCGGCCCGACTGTATCCACATCCCTATGATGACTGTCATTGAAGGGAGGGTTTGGTTTCCCCTTCATTTGTGGCTTCAGCGAGCCTTTCATGAGCTAACCTTGCTCCCTGTCAAGTGTCCATAAACTTTTGTAGTATTATTATGTCAATCGTTCAGCTGAAAGAGTTGTATGGTCTTGACTTTGATTTCTACGATATTTTCGACGTCTATACTGCCTCAAAAAATGCCAAATACAAGAGACACCACCTCCAAAGTCGGCCACAATACATATCGCTGATCATTGGGTTGTCTAATTTAAACAAATACATTGGGGATGTGCTCGAAGTTATCGGCAACGTCGAGTTTGGCGGTAGCAAGTATGAGTTTCCCATCCCCCGCGTTCCAGGGGTTTGAGGTATCGTCCATCTCCACCTTTGAGTCAAATGTTATTATTCTTGTACGCTTGACACTAATTCTTTTTGGTTTATTGTAGATAAGGACGCCATATTCTCGGCCCACTCAGATTTTCCAAGCCTAAAAAAATGATATTTTGAGCTTATTTTTTAATTTAATTCTTTTTGGTTTGTTGTAACTAAAACCAAGAGTTTGCAGAAAATTTAGGTGCGGTCCAAGACCTTCCGAACATATTAAATTTAAATTTTATTATTATTATTTTCTTTAACTTTGAAATTTATTTTTCTTGCTTTTTTTAATGAAAATTTACCAATTAAGATTTTTAAATGAGTTATTTTAATTTCTTTTAATAATCATGTGACTTATCCATTTAATCTTTTTTGAGACATACTCAATATTAAATAGCTTTTTATTTATCTAAATTTTGAAAAACTTCTTTCTGTGAATGCAACTGTTAGTAGAATAAAAATTATCAAATTAGAGCATCTCCAACCTTGGTTTATTAAATTTATTGGAAGGCTGGACATCAAGAAATCTTCCTCTCCAATCATAGTTTCAACTTTCGGCTGTTATATTTTTTGAACCCCTATATTTAAAGCCCAAGTACTCAAACACAGCATTGGAACCTCATGTCCAATTTGAAGCAAAATGGTGGGTGCCAAATTTAAGTTGGATTTCACTATGTACTTAAAGGTTAGATTGGATCAACAATTCATGTTATTTTTTTACTATTGAAGTGCCAGAGTGATATGACTCATCCAACGGAGATGCTCTTAGAAAAGGAATTTAATTTTTTGACATTATTCGTTGATTGACGTATTTTATTTATAAAATCTCTAAAATAAATGCTACCATTTTTTTCATTTTTCTGTCGGCTATAGTGCTTTTGGATTGTTTGAGGGATCAAACGGTAATTATGTAGATGTGAGACTTTTGAATTTCTATTGACAATACAAGGAAAGAGAATATCATCAAAAGTGTTCTCTCAAAGTTAAAAGCATGTATTGTAAATGATATGTATTTTGGTGACTCTTAATATATCTTTTTCATCTAATTAAAAACAATTAAATAATTAAAAAATGGGTAAAATGTACTGACCTTCCATGAGGTTTCTAACAATTGCAAGAATCTCTCCAAGATTTTGAAAAATACAATTACCTCCCCTGATTTTAAACTATTAGATCATTACCTTCTGTCGTTAGTTTTTATTAATTTCTGTTAGTTTTTGTCCTTAAATTTGACCATTTTGTCTTTCTTTTATCCTCACTCCCTTAATATTTTTTTCAATAATTGTGTTGAGGAAAATTCAAAATATTTTTTTCAGATCAAAAGATTAAAGGATTTTCGTGCATATTTTTGTAATTTTATTTTCACCATTTCAAAGAAATAAGAAAAAAATTAATTGGTGCCAAAATTTTAAAAATCAAAATTCTTTCGTACGTAACTTTTTAAAATTTTGACACTAATTTAAAAATCTTGCTTACTTCTTTGAATTGATACAAATAATTTTTAAACCTATGCACAGAAATACTTTAATCTTTTTATCCAAAAAGTTAGCATGAATTTTTGTAATAAAAAATAAATTATAATATATGGAAAAAAAATTTATCCACACATCACTAAAAACAAAATTTTATTTATTAATATTAAATTAGGTTATTCAGACTAATTTAAGTGCACCTGATAAAAATTTGAAAAAAATAAAATAAATTTAATTTTGAAATAAAAGTTCTTGGAAGTTTTTACTATTATACTTTTGTCAAACAAACATACAATATTTTAAAATATTTAGCCTTTTAAAGTTATAGATTTTTTCACATCATATTTATTATTCTTACAAGATACTTACTTTTAGTCAAAAGTATCAAATCTCAAAATAAAATTTCCTAAACAAAATTTATTAAAAAACATTAAAGGAGTAAGTGTGAAGGAAAGACAAAATGACAAAATTTAAGAAAAAATCAACAGAAGTTAATGAGAACTGATGGTAAAGGGTAATAATCTAATAATTTAAAAAAACAGGAGAGACAATTATATTTTTTAAAACTTCAAGAGAGATCAATATAATTGTCAAACATGTCAAGGGATGTCAGTGCATTTTACCCTTAAAAACATATATGTGTGTAATATTATTGGAATCTGGAAGTGTTGCCTACCCAATTCGGAAACCCTAGATCTTGGGTTGGGCTGCCCATGAGAAAATTGCAGCATAAAGAATTCAAAGCAGAGAAGAACAGGGATTTAGAAAAAGGAATAAAGCAAGTAATCATTCAGAGAGGTCAAAGCTGGCAATTGAGAACATAAATAGGGGATTCCGTATCACAGATTCGCCTATGACTCCGAAATGTCAGAACTGACCTTGGTTAGAACGTTGGTCATTTTTTTTTAATTTTGTCAAAGTTTAAATAAGAGAATCATTGATTATGCCAAGACGTACAGTATTAGTACTTGTTAATGCCAAAAGACAACAAAAGGGTAGTGGAATCAGCGTAGGAGTCTACTAAGACAAACAACAGAAACAAAAGGTAATCCCTTATCCAACACACTACAATTTTTTTTTAACCAACGCCTATTTTAAATTTCTTTGTGATAAATCAGTGGATAGTGATGCACGAAGAAATAATTAAGAAAATATATAAAAAAATATTTATTCATTAATAAAAAGTTATAGACACGTAAAATATTATTTGTCAATTAATTTTTATTCATACGCGATATAATTTTTCACACAATCTGTATAGTAAAAACATTTATTTTTTATTTAGATAAATTATTTGGTACAATTTTAATACGTTAGGTGAAATATTTGGGATAATTTTTATACTTTAAATGAAATCTTAGTACAATTTTTACACTTTATATAAATTACTTGAGGCAATATCATAATTATAATAAGATTAAATTGACTAATGACATGCCTAATTCCCAAAGCAAGACCTTTCACTCTCTTTAGAAGAGTGTGAAATGTGAATGTTTGGAGCAAAAGTCAAGTTACTTATTTTTAATGTCTAGTATGTAGAGAGGGCAAAGCCAACTTTTTCTTTTACTTTTTTTTGTTTTGTTTTGCAGTGTTCAACACAAAAAGAGGGACAAATTACAAGAGAGTAGGGCAAATTAAAAAAAAATTAAAAATACAAATTCTATGTCACTTTTCAGATTAGTGGGGTCAATTGACCATACACATTCGCCCCTGGTCCTGAGTTCAAAAAAAATGTGATTCGAATAGTTTATTTTGTAAATCTTGATGTGTAAAATAATTTTGTGAAAAATTAAGTCAATCGAATATCATTAGCCTAGTTAACGTAACATTTGTACAAACTCATTATCAATGTTAAAAAAATTAAGACAGTAGATATTGGAAAAATGTGATACATTTACTAGGTTAATGATATCGAATCAACTTGATTTTTCTCAAGTTTACTTTCACGTCGAGCCTGTATGAGATGAATGATTTGGATCATATTATTGAACTCAAAGCGATACAAGTTTGAAAGTACAACTGACCTTGTTGTGTCAGGATCCTGTTGTGCTCTAGACACATGCACCAAGGTTTGGATATTGATAGTCTTGTACTATGTATAGTAAAGATCGATTGATGGGTTGTAAATATCAGAATATACTAAATATGCAACATAGTATTAATATATAAAGCATTTACTAGTTACTTTTAACTTGAATTAGCCATCTATCAAATATGTAATCTTATAAAGTAGGAAATATACAATATCATGAGAGTATAATATTATTATAATATATTATGTGAATCCTTTTATCGATTAATTATTAATCTAGTCAAATAAATGAAGCTAAATAAATAACACAATATCAAAAGAAAAGTGATAATTATTCGTATTATTTTTTTGTCTTTATTTGATTTTTTTTTATAATTTTTTGTTGATTGCTGATTCGGTTCAACATGAGATTTCATAAAAAGTACAAAATATATCTAAAAATTAAAAAAAAATCAGAAAAGAAGAAAAAAAAAAGACAACATAATTTGTTTTGAGAAATTTTTGATCATCAGTGAACATTTTTCTAACTTTTGATTATAATTTTATATTTTGTAGATTTATTTTGTTAAGACGAATTAATAAATTTTAAAAAATTAATAAAAAAATACAAAAATATAAAAATAATTCAAATAAAAATAAAAAATAATTTTGACCCATAATTTAGGCTGAATAGATCCCTGTCCGCCCTCCCCCACTTTAATTCCTTCTCTGTCAGAACCGCTTGGCAAGAGAAACTGAAATTGATTTTCTCTGTCTTAGACAATGCATGGTCCCCACGCTTTTCCGCCCGCCAACTTTGTTTTAAAAGCCACCTCGCAGTTGTTTTCAAATAACAACCAATCCCCAAATTCTCCCTAAAACACAAAATCTGATAACATATTGTAAGTACATATTTAAATGTTTATAATCTTGAGTGGAAATAAAAGTATGATTTCTAAAAAATAAAAATGAACACTAAGATATATAATGTAGCAAAATTTTGAATTTATTCGATGATTTTATGTAGTAAAATTTCATTTTCAATTAATTTTTAATCATTAACAATTATTTTTCTTTTTAAGCTTAATAGTAATGAAAAATAACATTCTCATTAGCTTAAATATTTAATCACCCAATATTTCATTCGCTTCCTTTTATGTGTGTGTATATATTTTGTGGCTAGACCATTTGGCTCCTTTCTCAATTTTTGGTTGACAAAACATCAACCCAATACATAACTTTGGATTTAAAGAAGTTGTAGTGCAGTTTCCTATATTAAGCATATAGTGCGGGTAAAATGGCGTAATTTTATTCGTTTTACTCTTGAAATTACATTATTTTGATCTCATGTATTTTGGTAACGATTCACATTGTAAGTCAAAACAATATAAGTTCGAGAAGAAAGTGAATAAAATTATATTATTTTATCCACACCGTAAAAAATTACACTACAGCTCCCTCAAATCCCAACTATTTTGATTCCTTGAGTGCTGCGTGTCTATACAATTACTGCAATAAAACACTAAGGGCCCGATTGGATGGGGGTATATTTTCAGGGGGATAATTTTTGGAGGGGGTATAAGATAAGAGGGGGTATTAGTTTTAGAGGGAGGGCCCACTTTGATGTGATGTTTATAGAGGGAGGATAAAAAAATAGATGGTTTGGATGGGGGTTTAAATAGGGGATAAAGGGGGATAAAGGGGGATAAGAGGGGTGGATAAGGAAAAAAACTGTTGCTCGTTTGGATGGGAAAAAAAAGAAGGGGGATAATTTTTGGAGGGGGTAAAAGGATCGACGTGACATGTTTAGCATGGTTTGGGAGCAAAAAATGCAGGGGGATAATTTTTCACCCCTCAAAAAATAATCTCCCGGAGAGGGATAAAGGGGGATAATTTTTGGGTAGGGTGGGAGGTGCCCAAAAATTATCCTGGAGGAGAGGGAAAAAGAGGGGAGGGGGGTATTATTCTTGGATAATACCCCTTATTCCTCATTACAAATACAAAATAACCTTATCCCCTATTTTACGCTCCATTCAAATTAAGTACTATTTTATCTCTTTTTTTTAATACTTCATCCAAACTATCTACTTTTTATTACCCCCTCTATAAATATCACATCAATGTGGGCCAACCCTTTAAAAATAATACCCCTCTTATCTTATTCCCTCAATAACTTATCCCCTTTTTTTCGTCCTTATTTGAAATTTTTTTGTAATTTTTTGTTTTTCATCAATTTTTGTTGATTTGTTGATTCATCTCGACATGAGCTTTCAGAAAAGTTATCAATCATCGGCTAAATTTGAAAAAACTTCAGAAAAGACAAAAATAAATCAAAAAATAGAATTTTTTGTACTTATTCGTCGTCTTTATTGACTTTTTTAACTTTTGAACATAATTTTATACTCATTAGATTCCTTTCATCAAGACGGACTAATAAACTATAGCAAAAAACAATCCAAATAGGGCCTATAATCCAAATGGGGACTAATAAACTATAGCAAAAAGTAAATAAATAAATAAAGACAAAAATAACAAATAAATAAAAACTATAGCCCAAATGGGACCTATAATCCCTTATCCAATCAGCCTCTCAAATGACTATTTTTGAATAATTTAAGGGTTTTTTAACTTTGTTTTACCAATTAACAAAAAAAAGAAAAAAATAACAACAAAATATAAATCAACAATAAAAAATTTAGTTAAAAAGAAAAAATATATAATTTAGCTCGCGTAAATTTAGTTTACAATAAAAAAGATATAAAGAGAAAAATTTAGTTAATAATAAAAAAGAGAAAAATATAATTTTGGGAGGGGGTGAAATATAAGAGGGGGTAATAGGGGAGAAGAAGGGTAATAGGGGAGAAGAGGGGGGGATAATTTTTGGAGGGGGACATTTTTAGTTGCCAAACCATGCTAAATGGTGGGACCCACCCCTAAGAAGGGGTGATAATTTTTGGAGGGGGGCTTTCCCCCCATCCAAGCAGGCCCTAAGGAGAAACCAGACAAAAGTTCTTATTTGGTATAAATAAGAAATAAGTGCAGTTGGGACAAAGCGTGGGGCACAAACGGTAAACTTCGTCGGGGAAAATTTCAGACCAGACAAATGGGTATTGGATTTTCACATTTTTTTTTTTGTTAATTTGCATTTTTTTATTTTTATTATACAAAGATAATAAAATATCTTTCTATTAAATAATTTTTTATTTTTTTTGTGTTTAAATAAAAAGATAATTCTATACAATAGAGACAAAAAAAATAAGTGTAAATAGACAAAGGAGTGTGTAAAAATCATTCCCCACAAATATTACCATACTTCTTCCAACTGAATTGATATTGTTTCTTGTCCTTTATATTTTCCTGATATTTTTCTCTTTAACATAATGTTTACATTTAATATTAAAAATTGTTTAATAAAATTTGTGTTTCATTAATCGCATTAAGATAATGAGGATACTTATGGAATCCCCCCTTTTCCTCTCTCTTTCTGCCGTTTCACAGAAGAGTTTATATACTCTTTCCTGTACCTGTTTCGCGCACACTTCCACCTCTCTCTTCTTTTAACGTATACTCTCTCTCTCTCTCTCTCTCTCTCTCCACCGTTCTGTATTTCCATTTTTCAAATGAAGAGCACTGCATTCAGCTTCTCTCCATCAATTTCACTACCGAAGCCTCGAAGGATTTCTAACACCACCACCATATTCACACTCAATCCAATTTCTGAACCTTCGCATTCGAGATATGTCCTCTCTGGCTCTTCGCTTCTCCGATTGCCTTCAATATGCTGTTCTTCGTCTTCTTCTGCGTCGTCGTCATCGTCGTCGTCGTCGAAGTTGAATAGCTGGATTTCGACTCCGCCTTTCGTTCCCAATCGCCAATCGCATGTTGTTGAAGTCAGGGCGGCTGAGAGTGCCGGGGAGAATGCGAAGGCCAACAGCTTAAGTAGCACATTGGAGCTTGGTTCTCTCATCGGGCTTTGGATCCTTTTCAACATGTACTTCAATATCTACAGCAAACAGGTAGGCAATTTTCCTCTGTCTATGGCCTATCTTTGTTTTTTTGCATGCGTTAGTATGCATGCTTCTGGATTCGACGTTTTGTTACTTTTGTAGATTATATTGCTCCTTGTTCATCTGATGTGTCTAGATGACTAGATATGAATTGTGCTCCTCTCCTTCAATGTATGCATGACATTCGGATACATGTATATATGCATTATATATTTATATGTTTGCGTGTTATGCCTGCGTGCGTTCCTGGTTTTGAGGCATATTTGTATTTCGTATTCCAGGAATCAGGAGATGAACAGATCAAGTTGCATAGTAACTAAACCTAAATTTAACTACCTGAATGGGATCTGTGTTTTTTATCTGGTGATATTTAGGATATTTCTAATTCCTGAAGAACTAATGCTAAAATAGTTGAACTTAGTCTAAATAAATGGGGCTGTATGGGTCTGGACCAAGCTAGTGGTCTGATAGTTTTTCTAGTTTTGAGTGAGTTTCAATAGTTTTGTGTACTTAATTTGTCTTGCCCTGCTTTCCATGCTTAAATTTCCATAAGTCTTTAGAAAATTTAGGTTTTGTCCCAATGATTCAAGAAAATTGCTGACATGGTCTAAGAATGATTTTGGATTTTGGCGTTTGGTGTTTGAGGAACTTTTCAGTAGCAATTGGTCTGTAAGCTCAAATATTATGGAAGCTATGATGTAGCAAATAATGATTTTAATGGTTGACAACACGATTAGCGATCGAGAAAGTTAATTGGACTTGACACAGTCAACTGTTAAAATTTCATGAGATTAAGATTGACTTAGTGATACATGTCGTTACAGGTTTTGAAAGTGTTTCCATTTCCCTTAACAATCACCACTGTTCAATTTGCGGCCGGTACTGTGCTTACTGTTTTGATGTGGACGCTTAATCTCTACAAACGGCCAAAAATTAGCGGTGCACAGGTATTCTGGATGGTCAAATCCTCATTAAGCAGGTATCCATTATTCTTACCACTTTGATTATTACGTCTGTTTTTTGTGGCAGCTTGCAGCAATCCTCCCATTGGCAATCGCACACATCTTAGGGAACCTTTTCACAAATATGAGTCTCGGAAAAGTTTCGGTTTCATTCACTCACACAATTAAAGCCATGGAGCCCTTTTTCTCAGTTGTCCTATCTGCTATGTTTCTTGGTGAGGTGCGCATTTCATGTCTTTTTTGTTCTTTTTTTCTTATCTCCTTTCATGTAGTTTCTATGTCTATGTATGCTGGAATCTCGATGTAGGACGGACTTATTCCATTTTTAGTGTTATCACAGACTATAATGAGTTAGTACAATACTAAGGCAACATCTTTTTCCAATTCCACATGAAATATTTTACTTAGTAAATTTCAGCAATTGTTATTGGGACTTCGGACAGTTTTGTTGATGCATAATGGGTGGCACATTATAGCAAACTGTTTACTGGTTTTGGTGTTTATAGGGTTGATTGTTTGCTATCCTAAAGTTATATTAACAATTCTCTTTCTTCCCCTCCGCAAAATAGATACCCACCACGTGGGTGATTGGTTCCCTGTTACCAATTGTTGGTGGAGTGGGACTTGCATCAATGACGGAGGCATCTTTTAATTGGTGAGGAAATACACATGCATTTGTTCCAAATCATTACTCACTTCTTTTTATTCAAAACCTGAAAAGGGAAATAAGTCATCAGAGCGTGCATCCTTGCTTATGGGTTCCTCTTGACCTATATTTGATTTGGATTTTGCTAGAATATAATATAATCAAAAGTGGTTAAATTTCTATCCCAAATTGTCATGTATGTCATCTCTTTTTTGCATCTGAAACAGGGGTGGGTTTTGGAGTGCAATGGCTTCTAATTTGACCAACCAATCACGTAATGTCCTAAGTAAAAGGCTTATGGTAAAGAAAGAGGTATCTTCTTCTTTTCTTGATCTTGATGAACTAATTTGAAATACTTTGTTATCATCATTCATGTTAAGTACTTCTAGCACGTCGGTATATCAATATCAGAGTGCTCTAGAACGAACAATTCGTTCTTTTCTTTATGATTTAAATTGGTGAATAGAGTTGGTAGCAGAAATTATTTATTATGATGCAGTTTTTCTTTCAAATTTGCTCCAATGTTATTCTTTTTCCCAAGCATAACTAGTAGCTGCTTGTTTTACAGGATTTTCTGGACAACATAACTCTGTTCTCATATATAACCGTTCTGTCCTTCGTCTTGTTGGCTCCAGTATGTATTTTCATGGAAGGAGTCAAGTTCACTCCTTCATATCTTCAAGCTGCTGTGAGCAAATCTAGAATTCTACAAATTCCTTCTCTTGGTTATTAATTTGGTTACCTATCCTTCCTTCCTACAATAGATCTATAACTTGTTTTTTTTTTTTCATTATTTGCTTGTCAGGGGTTGAATGTCAGACAGATTTACATTAGGTCTTTCTTGGCTGCACTTTGCTTCCATGCATATCAACAGGTATGAACTCAAACTTAATGTCTGTTTGATTTTCCATTTTAGATCTCCATCTGTATTTGTTCATAAAAATGGTTGTTCATCATCTCATGCGACATTCTTTGCAGTACTTTTTCTTCTTCATGTTTGGCTTGCATTTTTCTTAAACCATTTGATCCAGTGTTGATGAGATGATCAACCATTTTTGTTCTTATAGCAATATAATCATTGGTCCTTTTAGTAGTGGATCCTTGTGACTTGTTGTTCTGCGGTCAAAATTAGACTAGCTTTGCTCTTTGTGGCTTGTAAAAGTGCTTACTTCCGTATACGTTTCGATTTAATTTACTTTTGTATTCAGGTTTCTAGTTCTGTGCGAATTGTTGCCAATGTTTCTAAGATGTTCTATATGTATCAATCCACCTCTTGTTTCTAGTCTTCCACTGGGGAGCAACGAAAACACTGAAAAAAATGTATGAAGCTTGAAGTTGGCAGACCACCTTCTGAATTAGTGCAATGCGGTTGATTCGGGGTTTGGGTTTATTTATATTTTTTGTTTCAAGCCACTGCCTTGTTTACTACGTACTGCATGTTAAATTAACATGCCCTTTATGATGAGGGTGTCTTGGACTTTTGAGTCGACCAATTAGTCAGGCATGTGTTGTGACACCCCAGCTCTTCTCAAGGAGGCAATGGTCAAAGTTATCCCACATCTCTTGGCGGTTGTGAAATTATGTGCTATATATATATAATCAAGAACCCTCCCATTGTAAAAGGCCTTTTCTTGGGAAACCCAGGAAAAACAAAACGTTCACTGGTTACCTGGACAGACAGGTATGGGACCTTGCGTTGCACGTGGCGGGCAAAGTGGATAATATTGTACTTGGTGATGCAGGTCATTACACATGTAGTCCCCCTACTCACATCTATTAGGTAATTATGGGGCCTAAGCACACTGGTTTGTATCAATCACCAAGGAGAGTGAGGACGGGAATTTACAAATTGGTCAACCCTTGTTCAAACATGGGACCTTTCACAGATCCCAGGCCCTGGCCACCGATCTAGCTCCAGTGAATACTTTAGCTCCCACCAAAACATGATAATAACATCTTTTGAATGGTAACCTTTTTTTTTTCCCCTAAACGTGCTGACATGAATTTTCCCTGCAGGTTGCTTACATGATATTGCAGAGGGTATCCCCAGTTACCCACTCCGTAGCAAATTGTGTGAAACGGGTGGTGGTTATTATCTCCTCCGTTCTCTTCTTCCACACACCAGTTTCACCCATCAATGCTATAGGTATGATTACTTAACCCTTGACCTCCAAAGTCTACACTAATATGATGACAGTGCTTTTCTCTTTGTTTTTCAGCAAAAGAACGGAGTTCGTCATTTACTTGAATTACGAATGCATTATTTTTCCTGCTTTTTCTGCAGGCACTGGAGTGGCTGTTGCAGGAGTGTTCCTGTATTCGAGGGTGACACGGTTAAAACCTAAGCCTAAAACTGCTTGAAGTTCTTTTTGTCCAGAAATTTTGCTGGGAAAACTGGGGGTTATACGTGATAGAATAGGTAATATGAAATTCAGGAAATTAGTTGTATATCGGGCGGGGACTTTAATCTTTGTCCCCCTTTTTTGGTGATTCGAAATGGTTTCATTCTATTACTTGGCCTGCCCAATTTCCCGGCTGCAAATACAATTTCCGGGTTAATCATTTCTGTTGATTTTGTGCTTTTGATTAGAAAATATGGTGAAATAGTAGCTGTTTTGAATGTAGAAGGATTCTTTGGAGACAATGTAGAATGAGTTCGTCTGATTTCAGATAAACGTGTTAAAGTCACACAATGCTCCCTCCTCTTACACAATCGTGGAGTGAGTTAACAGGAGGGAGCATTCTCTGGAATTATTGAATAATTCACTGGGAAGTTTTTTGGGTAAGGTACACTTTACATATTTGCACTTTACATGCCAGGACGTCTCGGTTTTGAATTTAAAATATTTTCTTAAATTAAATAATAATTGGGATTTTTGGAGTTTTAATTATATTTTTTAGAGTTTGGAGGGATTTTGTCTGAGTCTTAGATTGAGGCAGGATTTCATGTTAATGTCGGTTTAATTATTGTTTAAATCTTTGTTTCGATCGTTATTACATCTATATCTTAATTGATTCGTGATGTAATATTTTTTGTGTAAAACTAAACAAGTTTTGATATAATTGATGGTCTCAAAGTGTTCTGTTCAAGTTTCAAGAAAAAAAAAATGCATAGACGGCTCTAGTGAGCTGAGATTGCTCGAGCGACTTTTCAAAATTTTAATTATGTTTTTTAAAATAGTAAACTTGTTTTTTTCACTTCAGCGACCTTTCGGGACCGCTAGCTCGGGCAACCTCAATAAAAATTTATAGATTATATTTTAAATTTAGGTGTGATTTTCGATTAATCAGTTCAATTTTACATGTTATCTAAAACATGTTGTGTAATTAATGTTCATATGCTCATGTGTCGGTGTTGTTATTATTCTGAATTTGTGTATGTGAGATCTCCTCGATGTAAGTCCGTAAAAAGTGATCGAGTGAGGGGTATTCCTGTTTGTACTAGTCCTGAACTCGACTCTGGGTCCTTGGAATTTAGGTACACTCTCAGTGAAATGTCATAAATATGAACTAAAGTCTGAAATTGGAATTTAGTTTCAGTCTGCAGAAACTGGAATTTAGTTTCACCGGAGAGTTTGAGATGAAAACAAAGTACTGTAGGTTTTCGCATAGGTTGTATTAGTCGCCGGTAGTGATCGGGTCTCATGTATTACGTGTGGTTTTCTTTAGTATAAATATATGGACAAATCCTTTGCGAACCTTATAGTTTTGTACTAACTAAAATCTATATGTTTTGATTTAAAACAAGTTTGAATCCTTATTATTCTACTCTTAGTATGTAATCCTATATGAGTTTTGACTTAAATCACTTTTCACATGCAGATGGAGAACAATGGGCTTATAGAATTGGGGACGATTCGAAGTTCCAGTAGGAGGATTTATTTATTGCTTTATTTTGGAAATTGGTGTAATTGGATTTAAATTTATTATGGTCTTATTATGGAATCGTGTCAATGTTTATTTATATATCATACTTTGGAGTTTGGGATGTGACGTAACACTTGACACATTATTTATTCTTCATTTCATTTAGAATATATTTACCCTCACATTTGAGTTTAACTTCAAATTGTTCTCTTTTAACACCAAAAACGTTAAATGGTGGTAACGTGAGCTTAGTAGTTTTTCAATTATTTTTTCTTCAAATGTCTTGACAAATTAAGAATTTTTATCTTATTTTATGGTGGTTAGTTATAACAATGACATGAGAGGCTTGTTGAAACTTAACTGTTGATTTTTTCACTAAATATTATTTATTTCAAAAGCAAGTTTCTTTCTCTTCTCATTTTTACCACAAGCCACCATTCATTGTGATTACCAAAACTCATATTTTTTATTATAAAAACTCATATTATTTTTAGTTTTTCCTAAATCAGTTTATACAACCACTCACCATTAAGAGACCGGATCGGGTCCTCCAAAAAATTTTAGAAAAAAATTAGGACCCATACATAAATTAAAAAAATAATATTTCGGCCCCTTTCCTTTTCCAAAACAATTAATCTCGACCCTCCAAACATTGAATCTTAATTTCGCCCTGCAACCGTCATCAAAATGTATCAAAGACCAAGCAACCACCGTTAAATCTTGATATGTGTCTCTCATGAATATGGTCACATACTTTCACACGTGGAGAAGAAATAAACCTATAGTACTCAATGTAAAATCCAACAAACAGCCACAGGTGAAGAAGAAATAAGAGGAATGCTACAGTTTCAGAAAATTTTCTTCGAAAATATTTTTGAATTTAAAATCAAGGATTATGATTATTGGGATTTGGAAACCTATAAAGTCAAGTAAATCTAGTACACTCATTTTGAATTCTGAGAATTTGTCTAGAAAAGTTTTGTGGAATGTCCAAAGACAAATAAACTAATAACAAAGAGATAAATTAAATCTTCCAATAAGTAAAACCTTTTACCCTTTGAACCTCTCAGGAAGAAGTGTAAAAAAGTGACTAACTAAATTAACACAAAAGGCTCATAAGGCATATAATATGAACACTACAGATGATACCCAACAATCCACAACCTTAGCAAAGACATATTAGAAAAGGTTTTAGCTATATATTACCAGAATAAATTAGTTCCATACAAATGTTCTAAAACCATACGAAAACATTTCAATAAAGATCCATAAACATCTTCTCTTTTTTTTTTTTTTTGGCTTGTAAGTTTAGTTTCAAGAATCCCAAAGATTTGAGATAAATCTTTAAAGGGTGTGTGTATATATATGTGATATGATATGTAGGCTTGCTTATATATAAGGCTTTAGAGGTTGACTTGGGTGATCATCTCCACCAAATCCATCTCCTTCTTCACCTCATGAGACTGAATAAATGAAGTCATATCCAAAGGCACACCTCCCATCTCCATCCCCATCCCCATCCCCATATCCATATCCATATCAAAGCAGCTTTTCCCCACATCATCATCATCATCCACAACAGTAGGCAACTGATCAAGAAGAGAATCAATGCTACTCCCTTCAAACAACAACTTCTCATTGAAATTGAATTCCCCCACCTCACTGAAGTCATTATAATCCGGAACCAATCGATCGCCAGTACAGAACTCCATAAACGTCTCCGGCTGAATTGGCTGTGGCAATGGCGGCAGCGGGGCTGTGAGTAATGAAGAGAGAGGTGGAGCAATTGCAGCGGCCACAGTGTCGTCGTCGTCGGATTTTCTGTCCAAGTTCAAGCTCTTGATGTAGTTTTGGAGGAGAGAACTGGGGCGTGGGTATTTTGTTCGGCATTTCCGGCGGGAGTATTGCCTTCTTTTGGTAGCATTCCAGTGGTTCTTGATGGAATTTTCAGTTCTTCCAGGGAGCCTCTTTGCAATTTCTGCCCATTTGTTTCCTACCTCTGCATGGGCATTGATTAGTATCCTGTCTTCCTCTTCACTCCATATATCCTTCTGCAAATAAAATTAAAGATTATATATATACAAACTAAGTAATTGGCCTTGTACTCCACACACACACACTCAACAATTTCTATTAACATAAGATATCTCAATGTGGGTAACGGTAAAGAAAAGAGAAAAAATAATATTTTACCCAAAAAAGACAAAGAAAAAAATTGGTTTCATAAAACTTAGGCGAGGTAGAGTCAAACCAGATCAGGGGAAGTTGTAGTGCAGCTTCCTATAGCACATATGTAGTGCATGCAAAATGATATAGTTTCATCCATGTTGTCCTCAAAATTACGTTGTTTTAATCCCACGTATTTTGATAATAATTCACGTGATAAATCAAAACGAAATAGTCCTAACATATATCAATATGTGGATATGATAATGGCCATAGATTCTGGAGGAAGTTAAGAGATGTCTGAAGGGCGTCGTCAAAAAAGGCCAGTAAATATTTTCGCAAAATCACTAGTAGAGGGAGGCGAAGAGGTGATCTAGGGCTTCAATCCAACCATTCAACTGACTGAAACTTACCGTGTACCTCCTTCAATAGCTCCTTCTGAGTTGATTCTAGGGGAGAGGAGCTCAATTGGAAGGATCAAAGGCAACGACAGGTCCATTTTCTCCGGTGGCTACAATTTCCCTTTCCTGTAGGTGTATTGCTCGGTGTAATTTTAGGGGAAAGGGTGTGTCTGTTGGTGCAAAATCTGGAATCTTCGGAATGTGAACAATATGATGAACTTGCTTCGAGGCGCGTTACGACGTCGCTTTCCGAAAAACAGTATTCGCCCCCACCAATTGGTGTGCACCGGGTTGCAGCGAATATGTTTCGAAGATACAACGAAGCCCGATCGAAAGATCTTCTGTCTGCGTACGCACAAACGAAGAACAGACAGAATACCGAATCAAATATAAAATAAAAGAACCAAGGGACTGTTAAATCCGTTTCTGCAGAATAACGAATTAACAGCACAAGAAAAACGAATTTTGGAGTGAGAGAGTTTTCTGGTTAATTCAGTGTCTAAATGGCTGTGATCTGGGCTCTATTTATAGACCCAGATGCACCCACTCGCGCAGGGTTGTACCTGTTCGCGAACGGACACGCCCACACCCAATCGGTTCACCCGAACGGGTACGAACCATGGGTCGCGTACAATCCAACAGGCGCACCCCGTGTGACTCAACCGCCACACGTACGCAACGCGTGTGCCACGTCAGCGCAACCTTACTGCCAAATCGCAATAAGAAAGGGCGCCTACTAGGCGCCTCGCGCCGACGTGCTAAGTGCAAAGTGCGCCATCAAAGCGCCACACAGCCCACTGCCACGCGCACGCGCACGAGCACGAGCACGAGCACACGCACGCATGTGCGAAGCACACCGGCTTTGCCGGTTTAAGGTGCGGAGCACCTTAATTACGGTGCGAAGCACCTATGAGCCAAGCCACTTTAGAGCTAAGCTATTAAAGTAAACTTGATAGGTGTGCTCCCTTATATAGACCATTAGACTTTCTCCCACCTAAGCAATGTGGGACAAACCTCTACACTCTAAAATAGGTTTTCTCCCACCTAAGCAATGTGGGACAAACCTCTACACTCTAAAATAGGTTTTCTCAAGCACAAGGAAATTTTGATAAAACACCCAATTAAAAAACCCATTTTATTTTGATAATTTCAACAATCCCCCACCATTTTCAAAATAAAGAAGAAGCCTTGGTTCCTTTAAAAGATTTGTGCATCAATGAAGGTGTCTTACGAATTTAACCATTCATCTAGTGAAGACGCATCAAAGTTAGTCGGAAAGCATAGTAGACTTGGCTTTTAACTAGCGATCCTATAATGACCAACCGGACATGTCTCACGCACGCATCTTACCTGACTTAGGTATTCAAATTTGCTGACACGTGGATTGGCCGTGTGTCTGTATCTTAATTTCATGAGCGCTCTATAGTTCTTGCCCGTGAACCAATAGAAGGCGGCACCACCTTCACACTCGTATAGGTAGGTTAACAATGCCCCTGTAACTACAGCATTCGAGACCTAACAACACCGTTAGAAACCTATTAAGAGCTAAGTAGCCCAACCTCCTCATTTTCATTACAGGTACCAAACACTTTACCTTAGGATGGATTAAACCGAAAAGTGTTTGTCATCACGACTTATGGTGTACTTTGCTCATTGAACCCAAGACTTGTAGGAAAACAAGTGTTGAGTTGAGTTTCCACCAAGAGTGATTATATCTCAGTGGGCTGAAGTCCCATCCCCTTTGATGTTCTCCACACCAACTCCCTTGCAAGACCTTTTGTTAAAGGATCTGCCAAATTTTGATTTGACTTTACATAATCAATGGTTATCACCCCATCAGTTATCAAATTTCTGACATAACTATGTCGAAGTCCTATATGCCTGGACTTTCCATTATATATCTGGCTATAAGCCCGTGATAGCGTTGATTGACTATCACAATGCAAAGATATCGGTGGCATAGGTTTTGGCCACAGGGGTAGTTCCCACAACATACTTCTTAGCCACTCTGCCTCTTTGCTTCCTGATGCTAATGCTACAAACTCAGCAGCCATAGTTGAATCTGTAATGATACTTTGTTTCTTTGATCCCCAAGAAACTGCTCCTCCTCCAAGAGTGAATACCCAACCACTTGTAGACAAGTGATCTTCATTCTCAGCTATCCAACTAGCATCAGTGTATCCTTCTAGAACCGAAGGATACCCACTATAGACTATCCCGTAGTCTATAGTTTTCTTTAGATACCGCAAAACCCGATTAACTGCATTCCAATGAATGTCACTTGGGTTGTGAGTATACCTACTTAGTTTACCCACAGCATACGCAATATCTGGTCTTGTACACGTCATAGCATACATCAAGCTTCCAATCACTCTAGAATATTCTAATTGTGATATAGCTCTTCCGGTATTAGGATACAACTTAATATGCGGGTCAAAAGGTGTAGATATTGGGGGACTATCGAAGTGATTAAACTTCTTTAGTATTTTCTCAATATAATGAGACTGGTTTAGGACTAAACTGTCTCCTTGCCTCATAATTCTGATACCTAAAATTATATCGGCTACACCCATATCTTTCATACTAAAACTAGAAGAAAGAATCTCTTTTGTATTTTGTATGCTCTCTAGATCAGTTCCAAAGATAAGCATATCATCTACATACAAACATATGATTACACCTTTATTACCAATAAATTTACTGTATACACACTTATCTGACTGGTGTATCCTAAACCCGTTTGATAGAATTACTTTATCAAACTTTTCATGCCATTGTTTTGGTGCTTGTTTAAGTCCGTAAAGAGACTTAACAAGTTTGCATACTTTGTGTTCTTGACCTTGTACAATAAATCCTTCCGGCTGCTTCATATAAATCTCTTCATCCAATTCACCATTTAAAAATGCAGTTTTCACATCCATTTGGTGAATCTGAAGTTTATAAATTGAAGCTAAGGCAATCAGAACTCTAATGGTAGAAATCCTTGCCACCGGTGCATATGTATCGAAGTAATCGATACCATCCTTTTGGGTAAAACCCTTGGCAACCAACCGTGCCTTAAACTTGTCTATTGTACCATCAACTTTCATTTTCTTTTTGAAAATCCACTTGCAGCCAATGGCTTTGGAACCCGGAGGTAAATCAGCAAGAACCCAGGTATTATTACCCATAATAGAATCCATTTCATCTTGGATTGCTTCTCGCCAGAAAGCATAGTCTTGTGATTTCATAGCCTCCCCGTAGGTCAAGGGATCTGACTCTACATGAAGTGTAATCATGGTATGATTACATGTAATTTCTCTAGTTCCTTCAACTAGATAAACTACAAAATCAGGTCCAAAGGACTTGGCAACTCGAGCCCTTTTACTCCTTCGAAGTTCGACCTGTTCCGAAGGTTCAGTCTCTGTATTAGACTCCAAAGGAAGTGGTTCATCCTCTTGATTTATTACCTTAGGAATAGGACCAAACTTATTTTCATAAAACACTGCATCACGTGATTCAATAATGGTGTTCACCCCAATTGAATCAAATGGCTCAGACACTAGAAACCTATATGCTTTACTATGTAAAGCATAACCAATGAATATGCATTCAATTCCTTTTTCACCCAATTTCTTTCTTTTAGGCTCTGGCAATCTAACGATTGCTCTACAACCCCAAGTTTTAAAGTAACTGAGGTTAGGTTTCTTCTTTTTCCATAACTCATATGGAGTTATTCTTGACTTTTTGAGAGGTACCCTATTCAGAATATACGCAGCGGTAAGTATGGCTTCGCCCCACAAACCAGTACCTAATTCTGAATTACTTAGCATAGCATTGACCATCTCAGTCAAAGTCCGATTTCTCCTTTCGGCTACTCCATTTTGTTGTGGAGTATATGGTGCAGTCTTTTCATGTATTATCCCCATTGATTCACAATAAGCAGGAAAGTGATATTCACCACCTCTATCAGACCTTAAACGTTTTATTTTTGTTCCACATTGATTTTCAACTTCGGTTTTGAAAGCAATAAAACTTTCAAGAACTTCATCTTTTGAATGCAATAGATAAATATAGCAATACTTTGAATAATCATCTATGAACGTTGCAAAATATTTCTTGCCTCCTCTAGTAGGAGTGCTATGCATGTCACATACATCACTATGAACTAGTTCTAATAAAGATGTGGTTCTTTGAATTTTAGGAAATGGAACTCTAGTAATTTTAGTAAGCGCACAAACTTTACATTTGTCAACCATATCAATATTATATTTAGGAATTAAATTTAATTTAACCATAAAATCCATTTTCCTAGTATTCACATGCCCTAAACGAGTGTGCCATAAAGAAAGAGAGTCAATCATGTAAGCAGAAATAGGACTTGTATTATTTATGTTAAGTTTGAACATGCCCTCTACAAAATAACCTTTCCCAACAAAAATACCACTTTTGGACAGAACAAATTTATCTGCCTCAAACACTAACTTGAAACCATGCTTGTTAAGCAGGCCTCCAGATACAAGATTTTTCCTAACTTCTGGTACATGGTAAACATTTGTCAGAGTTAGCATCTTCCCAGAAGTGAACTCCAAGTCCACTTTTCCTTTGCCTTTGATAACAGCAGTAGATGAATTTCCCATATAGAGAACAGTACCATCATCAACCACTTCATAGTCCGTGAAGAACCTCTTATCATTGCACACATGCTTTGTAGCACCTGAGTCGATCCACCAGTTTCCAGCATCCTCGAGAATGTTAATCTCGGATAAAACAGCCAAAAAATTACCTTTTGACCCCGATGCTTCTGAATTTTTCTTCATGTTGGATCTGCAATCCTTTTTGAAGTGCCCTGACTTACCGCAACGCCAACATTCCACTTTTGCCTTTTTTCCTTTCGGTTCATTGCCCTTGTCGTTGCTTCGCCAAAATTTCTTTTTTCCTTTACCCTTGTTGGAACCTTTCCCTTCTTCCACCATATGAATCTTGGAGTTATTAGCCCCAAGTTCTTCCTTCTCTTGACGCTTTGACTCTTCCTCCACACGAAGGTGGATAGCCAATTGTTCCAGCGTAAGATCCTCAGTTTTGTGTTTAAGACTTTTCTTAAAATCTTTCCAAGAGGGAGGGAGTTTATCAATCACAGACGAAACTATGATCGATTCATCCATATTCATACTTTTAATCTTAAACTGATTCAAGATATGTTGAAATTCATGCAATTGATCAATCACAGACTTGTTATCTATCATTTTGAAATTCATAAATTGACTAACCAAAAACTTTTTACTTGTCGCGTCTTCTGTCAGATAACGACCCTCCAATGAATCCCACATTTCTTTCGCAGTCTCCGTATTGGTATACACGTCGAACAGTGGGTCCGATAGTGCATTCAGAATATGCCCTTTGCAAATGTAGTCATCATTCTCAAACTTCATCCTCACCCGAGTCTCCTCCAATGTTTCATCTTCTTTCTCCTCCGGATAGGGAGTGGTGAGAACATAAACGACATTCAAAGTCGTAAGCATAAAATGCATCTTCTTTTGCCAACGCCTAAAGTTACCGCCATCAAACTTGTCCAACTTCACGAAATCTTGTGTCAACTGTCGCAGAGACTTTGACGCCATTGTAGGAATACTGTTTTTCGATTGTTGGTGCAAAATCTGGAATCTTCGGAATGTGAACAATATGATGAACTTGCTTCGAGGCGCGTTACGACGTCGCTTTCCGAAAAACAGTATTCGCCCCCACCAATTGGTGTGCACCGGGTTGCAGCGAATATGTTTCGAAGATACAACGAAGCCCGATCGAAAGATCTTCTGTCTGCGTACGCACAAACGAAGAACAGACAGAATACCGAATCAAATATAAAATAAAAGAACCAAGGGACTGTTAAATCCGTTTCTGCAGAATAACGAATTAACAGCACAAGAAAAACGAATTTTGGAGTGAGAGAGTTTTCTGGTTAATTCAGTGTCTAAATGGCTGTGATCTGGGCTCTATTTATAGACCCAGATGCACCCACTCGCGCAGGGTTGTACCTGTTCGCGAACGGACACGCCCACACCCAATCGGTTCACCCGAACGGGTACGAACCATGGGTCGCGTACAATCCAACAGGCGCACCCCGTGTGACTCAACCGCCACACGTACGCAACGCGTGTGCCACGTCAGCGCAACCTTACTGCCAAATCGCAATAAGAAAGGGCGCCTACTAGGCGCCTCGCGCCGACGTGCTAAGTGCAAAGTGCGCCATCAAAGCGCCACACAGCCCACTGCCACGCGCACGCGCACGAGCACGAGCACGAGCACACGCACGCATGTGCGAAGCACACCGGCTTTGCCGGTTTAAGGTGCGGAGCACCTTAATTACGGTGCGAAGCACCTATGAGCCAAGCCACTTTAGAGCTAAGCTATTAAAGTAAACTTGATAGGTGTGCTCCCTTATATAGACCATTAGACTTTCTCCCACCTAAGCAATGTGGGACAAACCTCTACACTCTAAAATAGGTTTTCTCCCACCTAAGCAATGTGGGACAAACCTCTACACTCTAAAATAGGTTTTCTCAAGCACAAGGAAATTTTGATAAAACACCCAATTAAAAAACCCATTTTATTTTGATAATTTCAACAATGTCTGTATCAGGTGGTCCACCTTGGGGTGGATTGATTATAAGGTTGGTTGCTGATCAAAAAAAAAAACATGCAAACTAAACAAGAAGTGATTTTATGTGTGTTCTGGTTTAAATGAAATTTGAACCGATAACATTCTAAGGTAGAAATCATCAAAATTCGAGCTTGTTCATGGCTTAAACTCGAACTCCCTGTTACACGGTTATAGATTTGGTTAGGAACTTGGAGAGTTTCAGGTCTATTGGGTGAATCTAGGTTCCGGGTTATTATTTGTTGTATTTTTTTGGATTTCGCGGTAGCCCTTGACCTTATAGTGGAGAATACTTTCTTTAGAAAGCGTGAGGAACATTTAATTACCTTTAAGAGTGGAGTCAATAGAAGCCAAATAGACTACTTTCTTGCAAGAGGCGCAGATCGGTTGCTATGTAAGGATTGTAAGGTCATTCCCGGAGAGTGTCTAGTGGCACAACATAGACTTTTGGTGTTAGATATTGGTCTCAAGGGAAATAATAGACCGAGAAAGGAAACTAGATGCCCACGGACTAAATGGTGGTTCCTAAGAGGGGAGAAACTAAAGGTGTTCAAGGAACGAACATCCCAAGAAATGGAGTGGGGAATGGAAGGCGATAGTGATAGTATGTGGAGGACAATGGCCGATGGTATTAGAAGGATATCGAAAGAAGTTCTTGGAGAGTCAAAGGGGAAAGGTCCAATTTCTAAGGAGACATGGTGGTGGAATGATGAGGTTCAAACCATGGTAAAAGCCAAGAAGGAATGTTTTAAGAAGTGGCAAAAGGACCGGAATGTGGAAAATTTTCAGCAGTACAAGTAGGCTAACAAGGAAGCTAAGAAAGCCGTTAGAGAGGCTAAGTTGAAAGCCTATGAGGATTTTTACGCTAGATTTGATAGTAAAGATGGGGAGAGGAATATTTATAAACTCGCCAAGCTGAGAGAAAGGAAAGCTAGAGACTTCTCTCAAGTTAAGTGTATAAAAGGTAGCGATTCAGTAGTGTTGGTGAAAGATGAGGATATCAAGGATAGGTGGAAGACGTATTTCGAGAAGTTGTTAAACGAGAAACATGAAGAAGGTTTTGGTGAGGAGGAAGTTGACGTTCCTAGCGAGAGAATGGAATACGAGTTTTATCGGAGGATACAAAAGTCCGAAGTGGCCAAGGCTTTGAAGAAGATGAAACCGGGTAGGGCCTTAGGACCAGATGGTATTCCTATTGAAGTGTGGAAAAGCCTAGGTGATTTGGGGGTGACTTGGTTGACAAAGTTGTTCAACAAAATTATTTTATTTAGGAGGATGCCAGACGAATGGAGGAGGAGTACCTTAGTACCTATCTACAAGAACAAAGGGGACATTCAAAATTGCAACAACTATAGAGGTATTAAGTTGATGAGTCATACGATGAAGCTGTGGGAAAGAGTTATGGAGCATCGTTTGAGGATGGTGACTATGGTGTCGGAGAAACAATTTGGGTTCATGCTTGGGAGATCGACCATGGAAGCTATTTACCTACTAAGAAGAGTGGTAGAGAAACACAGGTCAATGAAGAAGGATCTTCATATGGTCTTCATAGACCTAGAAAAGGCTTATGATAGGGTGCCCAGAGACATTATATGGTGGGTTCTGGAGAGAAAGGGAGTAACCAAAGGGTATATCGATGTTGTTCGAGACATGTATGAAGGTGCTGTCACTGCCATTAGATCACCAGCAGGGGAGACGAGTGAATTTCCCATCACAGTAGGATTGCACCAAGGGTCAGCCTTGAGCCCTTACCTTTTCGCTTTAGTTATGGATGAATTGACTAGTCAGATTCAAGAGGATATTCCATGGTGTATGTTGTTTGCAGATGATATTGTCCTTGTAGATGATACTGCTAGCGGTGTTAATACTAAATTAGAAATTTGGCGGGATGCACTAGAGTCTAAGGGCTTTCGGATAAGTAGGAGTAAAACTGAGTATATGGTTTGCAAGTTTAGTGATACCCGAAGTGCGTACGAAGAAAAAGTGATGATTCAAGATCAGGAGATACCAAAAAGTGACTGTTTTAAGTATTTAGGCTCTATTATTAGTCAAGATAGAGAGATTACGGATGATGTGACCCATAGGATCCAAGTGGGGTGGCTCAAGTGGAGAAGTGCTACTGGTGTACTGTGCGACAAGAGGGTACCCACAAAGTTGAAGGGAAAATTCTATAGAACTGCTATAAGACTAGCGATGCTTTACGGGACAGAATGCTGGCCTATGAAGAAACAACAGGTGACCAAGATGAGTGTAGCGGAAATGAGAATGTTGAGGTGGATGTGTGGTAAGACTAGACGAGATAGGATTAGAAACGAAACAGTCCGCGAGATAGTAGGCGTAGCACCTATAGACAAGAAGTTGAGGGAAAATAGGCTTAGGTGGTTTGGACATGTCTATCGTAGACCTACGGAGGCAATAGTTAAGAGAGCGGATAGGATAGCTTTGCATAGCAATGCTCCGGGGAGGGAAAGACCCAAATTGACATTAGATGCGGTAGTGCGCAAGAATTTAAGTCTACTAGGGCTAAGTGAGGAAACAACACTTGACAGAACTCTTTGGAGGAAAAGGATTCATGTAGCCGACCCCAATTGATTTGGGACACAAGGCTCAGTTTGGTTTGGTTTGGTTATCTCCCTCTTCTTTGATACTGTTGGTTTCTGGCCAACACTGTTTTTTTTCTCTTATGGATTCAAGTTGATTTCTTCTTGTATTGCGGCTAATCATTGTAACTTGTTTCCCTGATAATCTATACAATTGTTTTGCTTAGGGGAAAAAAAAAACATTCTAAGGCAGTGTTCGGTTGACTGGAATGAAGTTGGAAATTGGAATGGAATAGTAATTCTCTCCAAATGCTCATTCCAATGTTTTGGTTCATAAAAAAGTTCACAAAATGTACCTCACACATGGAATTATGATTATCCTATCGTTGCATTCCATTGGTAGCTAAATGAAAGAGTATTACACTCATTCTCAAAATCATTCTAGCAAACCAAACACTATCTAACAACATGCTTAGACAATGGTAAATGTTATAAATAATTAATATTATGTATAATTTACTTATTCCTATCTAGCAGGAATGCTAACTATGTATTAGTACATGATTCCTAGCACAAGCCTATAACAATTGAGAAAGTCAAATTAGTGGAAATTTTTTTAAAAAACAAAAGAAAAAGATTCAAAATTATGTTTTGCATTTCAAGTGAGATGCCTAGTACTAACTACTAAGAGACATTGTTGTTTCGTAAATGTTCTCCTAAAAATCACTCTTAAGATATATATGCCTTCTTCGAATGGTATAATTAGAAAAAACCAACCGAGACAATACCAAAATTACGAGACGTAGACTCATGACCTAAGTTACCCTCAATATAACATTACTTAACCTATTGGAAACAACATGTTTTGACAAATGAATTGATAATGATCATAGTTGGATTAATTTTGATGACAACAAATACGTTTATCTCTTCTATCAAAAAAAAAAATACGTTTATCTCGCTCTATGTTAGACTAGAGAAATCATCAAAAAACAAGTATAAGCTCTTTCGGGTTTATGTTCGAATGAAGGAATTGAATCCACTATTATTGAATAAACAAAATAAAACAAGAAAACAAAAATAAAAATAATTTAGAAGAAATGAATACCTTGATATCAGGCCTGAGATGATTGTGCCACCTCTCTCTGCACTGCTTCCCTATCCTTCCCTTCAGCATCTGAGCAATTTGAGACCACTTCCTTATTCCATACTTTTCCACCAGATGAATTAACAATCTATATATACAAAAAATTAAAAATTAAAAAAATCCGTACTTAATATATATATATATATATATATATCGATTTTGAATCCAAAAACCAACCAAATCTATAATTCCTCTAAAATCAACACAAATGTTATGTACATAGAAAAATTAACAAGTGATTAAAACTTTTTTAACATTTTGTCAATACGTACGTTTACTAGATAATAAAATATGATGAGATAAAAAATAAAAAGAGTATTATTCTAAATATGTTTATTTATCTTTCAATTTCACCTATCTTCTTCGATGGTCCATTGGCCCTTGATTGAATTCGACTTTTTACGACCTTTGTTGCTGCTGCTGCTGCTACATGGCTTTCTTAATTGGGGCGCCCCATTTTTTCTAATGCCAATTCCCTTATAGTACCCATTATTTTCAGCAGTTATGCATGAGCCTTCATCTGGTATCACAAAGTTCATAGGCTTAACATCTTCATAGATGAAGGGCATGGAGCTTGGATCCGGTGCACTTAAATCCACCATACTTTTCCTAGGGTTCTGCATGGCTCCAACGTCATCAGTTGTACCATTTCCTTCACTTTGGTGGTCTGGAAATGGCTTCGACTCGTAAAAATCATCGATAGTCAGAGGAAAGGAGTTTGGGAAGGGATCAAACGGATCCAAACTCGAGTTCTGAATATCGAATTCTGGGCTTATGGATGATCCAGTGAAGGAAAACTGATCAAGGTGGTGATCAAGATCTTGGAAGCAGAAATCATCATCGTCTTCTTCTTCTTCTTCGACTGTTTCGGATTTTAGGTAATTGTTGGGCAAAAGTAGTGGTGGGTAGGTGAGATCTTCTTCCCTGTAGTCTTTGTCAAACTCCATGAGAGAGAAAGCATGAGAAAGTGAGAGAGAAAATAGTTGTGAAAAAAATGGTATGTTGCTCTCCTCCCTCCTTTCTCTTTCTTCCTCTTTGTGTCTCTCTCCAACCTTTGAGTTAATGTGTTTCTTAATGGGGTAGCACTGGAAAAACAAATTTATTCACTGCTCATTCGTGCGGTTCTCATTATCAAATATATGAACTTGTAAAAATATGAGATTGTCTAAGGTTGTTGAAAAAGTACTGAATATTTTACTCGATAATTTTGGCCTTTGATTAATTAGTGCTATTTTCGGTAATTGCATGGAATAAGGAAAAAAGAAAAAAAAAGTGGCAAAAATGGATTTTTCACTTGAGACAAGTGCTTACCAAATTGACCTATGTTACAGATGATTGTGCTTTTATGCAATTTCCATGTTTGGATTGTTCTAGTCAAAGGATAGTTACCATTTGAGACACCTGAGATTGTAATCTAGTGCTTCACATATGACAGAGAATGTTGCAATTGGATTACCTGGCAGATAGATAATGGGTTACTTGTCTAACAAGCTTGCTCTTCGTGCTATTATTAGGGCATTTTAGGAATTTAAAACATTAAAGCGGGGAAAATACATCCAAAGTTAGAAGTTACTTTGGTCGCGGTGGAGCATAAGAAAATTTGCATCATGCGGTATCAAAGAGGAACATCATTTTGGACATTATTTTTGTTAGTGACCATTTTAGCCTTCATAAATTTTTTCTTTGACTGTTAATTAGGTGATTTGTTGGAGGATTTTATAGATTGACTAATTGGGTAATTGCTCAAAAGTTTTTATTTGGAGAATATGATTTTTACGGGAAATATCATTAGTGTATTTTTTTTTAATCTAATATTGTTAAGAGTCGTATACATTTTTATTGGGTGTGTCAAGTAAAGGTATGTTAATTTGTTAACATTTTTATATTACATTTTTATTTATGTTTTTAAAGATTTTGTAATTATTTTTTAAGAAAAGGTGTTTGGTAAAATGTTCACTAATTTGTTATCTATAAACATTTACAAAGTTTTTCTTGAAAGAAAATTATTTCGAGAACACCCCTAAAATTGGATAAAAGTGTATAATCAAATGACAGCAATTGGGATATGTAACTGAAATCATATTCAAAGCTAGCTAGCCTCTCTCTCTCTCTCTCTCTCTCTCTCTCTCTCTCTCTCTCTCTCTCTCTCTCTCTCTCTCTCTCTGCATTAAGTATCAATTTACTATGGTCATTAAAAGTAGAAGTAAATGGTGATTAATTTAGTCGTAGATAAAGAAACACAATTAAAGCACCTTAATTTCAATATTTTTATTACGAACAACTTGTAGAGAGACAAGTCAGCGAGTTACGTTTGAATATTTTATCACCTTTTAATTACAGTACACCCAATTAATAATATTGTCACATGTTATTATATTAATTAAAATTCGAAAGGACTGGTATTCGAAACAAAAAGGGTGGGAGGAAAAAGGAATTGGGGAGGTTGCTGTGCATTGTGCACAGCAACTCTTATTGCGCACCAAACGACGTCATTTTAGCGTATAATAGGTATCCCTAATATGAGGAGAACAGTAGCTTTCTTTTTCTTTTTTTTTCTTGTTGCGAGGAAAGTAATACATTAAGAAATTAACATCTATCTACCAATACTGTGTATAATTTTGGACGGGTTGATTTTTTATGAAAATCTAAAGTTATATTGTTGAGAGGACATGATTAATTTATTTCATCAATGAAAGTAAAAATAATGTTTATCCGAGTGTAAACAAAATCAAATTCAGTCTTTTAGGTTCCTCAGCGGACCTCAATCAACTTCAACAAAATGCTACTATTGAGTTTACAGGATTCAACCGTCGTCCTTTGTAAAATTTTAGAAACATAATATTTAATTAAAATAATAATAAATTGAGAGTTTTCCAAACTATATAGAACAAACTGTGACTTATTAGAGTCAATGAGGAACGAGTCTCGTTTCTAATTTTTTTGTTTTTCTAGGTGAACTTGAACCCATAGTTACCAATATTGTATTGTACTGAAAGAAAATGGTACCTTTAATACCAGAAATTTATGGAGCTTTACTGAGTGACCCGGCATCTTGGCCTTTTAAAAAAGAATAAGTCAACTAACTCATCAAGTTGTACATTAAAGTGTATATCATGCTTACATGACGTGTCATTATAAGATAAAATGTAAAAGCAGGTCTCATGAATTTTGATATGTATTCAAATTAGTAGATTTCACATAGACATCATGATGTATAACTTGATTACAACGTGATGTGCTAGTAGCATTGCTCTTTAAAAAAATTAAGTTGTTGATTTTTTGTAATTATACATAAATTGAGACTAAAAATATAATTACACCTCAAAAATTACTATTTTTAGCAATAAATTTGAAATGATACGTCGAAACACACTGGTATCAGTACGTACTGTACGATTAACAAAAATGGTATGTTTATCAGTTCGAGATTGATAACTTTGTGTATACCATCAAAATTATTATTATATATATATATAGAGAAAGAGAGAGAAAGAGAGAGAGAGAGAGAGAGAGAGAAAGCTTCTAATAAGGGATCTCTTATTTTGCTAGGTTTGAACATCTTATTTTCTTATCAAATTTGATGATCCGAACCGTTTAATGTGTTTAAAATATGTTAATGCGAGAAATCAGCTCAAAATATTTTCCGGAAAAGCTTCATCTATTTAATTTTTCACAAAACTTTTCTTGTCTGCATTTATTAAAAATCATTTATATCAAACTCTTCTCGATATTATTTTAAGCCGATTTCTTTTTATGCACCCTTAATTAAAAACATGTTTTAAACACATTAAATGGTTCAGATCATTAAAATTTAATCAAAAAATAAGAAATCCGTATGATAACAAAATAAGGAATCCCTTGTGGGACTGTATATATGTATTTAAATTTTCTTGTTCATTTATTGTTTTTGGGTATGAAAGATAACCAGCAAGCTTAGCTGAGTTGAAACACATCATTCGAGGTAATGAGATAAATCTGAGACCAATCCTCCAAATGTCAAGTGATTAATTACCTTCTCATTAGTTTATAAGTTATTTCTTTCCCTTCTGTTGGGGGGCTCCTTCAATTGATACTTTCTTCTTGATATGTACTAATTTATGCCTGATATTAGTGCAAATATTTTCCTACCCATTGGAACATTTTTAAAAACCCAAATAGGTAATGATATCATTGATAATTAAGACAATTCTCTTGTCATGGTATAGGAGTAATGCACATCCAAAAAGGTTCATTTGCATCTAACATCATCTGCTAATGAACACGACAACAAGGGTAACCTGAAATTTGCTTTACCTGGTCATGTTGAGTTAATGTCAAAACTCTAGGGACGTCAATCACTCAAAACAAACCAAACGAACTCCAGGATTGACTTGGTAATCAAGACTTAAGATTTAGAGATATATTGACTCCTAAGTCTCAAGTTCGAACCCTTTCAGATAGTATCAATTCTTATGGAATCAGCTCATACAGGACAAAAGTCGTGTTTTTAAATAAGGCCCCAACTAGTGAACAATGCATTGATCTCCGAAAGACTAGTAAGCATTAGATTGAGGGTAATCCCAAAACTAGCCGAATACCTCAACTATCAAAAAAAAAAAATCACCCAAAACCAACAGATACCCCCAAACCAATCCAACTCACGTGAGCGGTTTTTGTTTACATTTTCCCTCCGTGGGGTGGTTTTGATTCAAACACGAGATCCACGTCCCACAAAATACTAGTAGTACTGTTGCTAAAAGGCTCGAATTCAGACAGATAAATGCGTGGACTATCACATTTCTAGGTTTAATCTCTGTTCAGCTGAATGGAGAAAAAGGATTCACAGCAAACCCATATATATCAGCACTATTTCAGAAACAAGCACTGATAGGCTATTCAATGAAAAGAAGGGTATTATTATAGGTCATGTGTAATAGAAGCAAACTACAAACCAATGCCAGAATCACCAAAAAGGTCCTTGGAATTTTTGGCGGTATAAAAGCAAAAAACCTAAAATAAAATCTCTAAACCGACATCTCTAGGGGTATTAACTTGTTAAAGTAAACCATCATAGGCATTGTTGCTGGAAAGATTTTTGAGGGTTCTTCCCATCAATCTCTGAGTGATGAGGGAAATCATATGGCATTTCTGGAGCAGAAAGCCCGGCTTTGTTGAAAACTCTTACAACTTCTTGGTGGACAACTGCATTGCCTTCTGGTGTCAGGTGCAAGCCATCACTGTAAACCACACAACGCGAAATTTTAGAACACATTCATGTCAATACCATCAAGTTCAATCGTGCTAAACCAAACAGAATCAATGCTAGCTAGGATATTGATGATAATGGTGATAAGGATATGTTTGGTTCCGTGGAATCAATGTTGAAATGGAATGGAATAGAGCCCATAATGGAATTGATTGGTGATCAGTCTCATTCCTATGTTTGGTTTTGCATAGGAATTAAAGAGCTAGGATATGACTTGAATTTGGTATTTAAGTTTTACTCTTGTAACCAAGTGTGTAAGAGGAAAAAATAGTTTACCTACTCTCTCTCTCTCTCTATAAGCATTTTTTTCCTTGGTAATCTCTATAAAGAGTGTGTCAATCTCTCTTTTAAGAATTTCTATGCATAGCAATCTTTATAAAGAGTGCGTCAATCTCTCTTTAAGAATTTCTTTGCATAGCAATCTCCATATAGAATTGCTCAAGGGAGAGGCCGGTGACGAGACAAAAGACTAGGAGAACCCTATGGAAAGTGAGTTAATTGAGAAAGAGAGAAAGTGGGGGGAGGAGAGAGAGGAGGAGGAGGAGGGTTCAGGAAAGAGACCATTTGGAGAACTCTATGAAGAGTGGGACATGTGAGAGAGAGAAAGAGGGGGATGAGAGAGAAGACACTTCAATTTTTTCTTATTGTTGGGGAATTGATATAATCATATTTTTATATGAATTAACAAAAATGATTGTATTTGTCTCACTAATAAATTGAAATGGTGATTCATTGGTTTTTAATGGATTATTCCTTCATTTGAGGAGATGGTCATTCTATTCGAAATGAGTATTCCTTTGATTTTTGGTGAACCAAATACGTGAAACAATTCTATTGGAATAATTGTTCCATTCCAACTTTGATTTGAGAAACACCAAGATTTAGCATTTTTTTCGAGAAACCAAAGGTTTTTGCTGTGTTTGGTCATGGATTTATGTGGGAATCTGTCAAAGGAAAGGGAAAAGATTGGGAAAACAAAAGAATAAATTTAGCTTCTTTGCATTTTATTATGTTCTTACTTTTCGTTACTCGTCATGAACAAATCAATGATCCAAAAGCAAGTATAAACATTCTATTGGACTCTGAACAGCATCAATTCTGTATTTGCACATGGGAAATATTTATTAATGAAACAGAAAGCCTCAAAACTTCCACTGACCTGAGGAACTTCTTTTGCCAACCCTCCGTTTCTTGCATCTTGGACCATAAATTGATGGAGGGGAGACCTAGTTCCTTGGCTAACACCACACATTGCTCCGTGTAAACTCCTGCCACTTCATTTGTCCTTTCTGGTAGTTCCATTGCTTTGTCCCCATATAAAGATCTGCTTGGTGCAAATTAGAGGCTTAGTCGTGACAACATATACCAGGTGTAATAAATAAAAAAAAAAAAAAATTACAATAGGTGAATCCTTTGACCTTTGGCTTTGATTAAAAGTGGGGTTCAAGTCCTGTCTGTATGTGTCGTCAGTCGTAGTGAAATGAAGAAAAAATTGACTTCTCATATGACCAAAAGCCAAAATAAATAAATAAATAACTCCTTGCATCTCAAATCTCAGATGAACTTTAGCAAATACAAGTCAAAATCACCAGCCCTCCCATATGTCAGAATAATCAGATACAAAATTAGGATTATAGTTTTTATCGCACCTTGCATATGCCATACGTCCTTCCTCATCAATGGGTGGCGGAGTTATAATCACTACTAACATCATAGGAGAGCATTCCTGCCGTTAACATTGCACAAAGCACAAAGCGCAAAGCTATATTAGAAATTGGGAAGGTCCACAGACTTGTAGTTACCAATAGGACCAAGGACACAAAAAAGTGTGGAAGAGAAGTGCACACCCTAACTCAGAGTTTGGAAGTGTTTCAGTTTCATATCCCATAAGAAAGCTATGAGAGACATACTTATCCAAGGAAAACATGATTGAACCTTCAAGGTGAGCATAAAAAATTAGAGCTCTTGTCTATTCCCCATCTACATGATAAACTAAAAAGAAGTAGAGCTCCTTTATATTCCCCATTTATGTTTGGGACTTAAGGCTCGGTGTAGTTTAGTATGGTTAGGTTTGGTTTGTATGTTCCCCATACACTGACTTGTGCCCCACTAGACTTTTGTTTAAATATATTTCATAATCCAAAAAAATGGCAATGTACAGATGCAAAAGTGTAATGTTACATAAATTCACAGAGAAGTTACTTGTATTAGTATATTACAAGCATGGCATTGAAGTGAAAGAAATATAGTCAAGCAAACTGCAAAATGTTTTTGTTTTGAAGGATGATTTATTGAGCCACAGACATGTATTCTGTTTCTCAATTAACCAAAGAAAAGTGCATCTTGTTTCTCCATGGTATAAATGTGCATCAGGAATAGCACACGGGTAGTCCAAACACCAAAGCATATAAACTGCTCACCATAAACCTAAACGTGACTCAGGGCATGCATATAAAACATCCATAATGTATGAAATTTGGTGGGGCTCATTAAAGAAAATGTCAAGATAAGCAGTAAAGCAACTTTGAACCTTCAAATGATGAACAATTCTTCTCAGATTCTCCTTGTACTCTCCAACTGGTACATGTTGCCTCTCACTATTTCTCCCTGAAAGAGCCGCATCGTTAGCTCCAAAAAATATTGTGGCAGCAACAGGAGGTGGTGCAGAGCCCTGCAAAAGAGGCGAAGGATGGGAGGAAGTATCCAGATGAGCTTGCTATCTTTGAAATATAGATGTTGCTAGCACGACGACTAAAGACGCTGCATATAACTCACCATGTTGTGGCCGATGACTGTTGTGAGTCAGAATTTTTAAGTAGTGATGTCAAACACCTAAGGCCTGTATTCTTTTTTTTTTTTTTTTTTGATAGGGGCCTTGGGGGAATTATTTCAATATCCAAGGGTCAATTTGTGTACATATTAGCATATAATTAGTATCCATAGTCAATGGGTCAACTAGTCAAGTGACTCGCCTCATGGTGGCTCAGCCATGCCATTGAGTAAGCTTGCAAAGAATTTTTTTTTTGGGGGGGTGAGGGGCGCGGACGCGATGTTCGCATACTACACAACATATTTCCTTCTTATAAGATGATGATCAAAGACCGCTGTATTTAGAAAGAACAATATCTAAAAGTCCAAATGAGGTTACGCATATCATGAAATAAAGATGCTGCTTTATCAAAACAATCATTTGCAAATTGCAAACTTCAACTATTTTATGGTCATTGAATAAGCCTGGAAGAAAGGATTAATACAACCGTATCAAATTTTCTCCTCAAACAAATGGAAGTCTGAAGTATTATACAAATTGAATTTGAGAGATCAAATCCGAGTTAAGGTTTTTCATTTCCTCATCTCTGTAACAAGTATGCTTATTAGCAGAGCAGTTTGAATAACACTATGTCAAAGAAAAACCATCAAACATCAGCAGATTCGAAAGTTTCTAAATAGCTTACCTATAGCCATAACTGCTTTCGCAATTTGCACACAGATAAGATAGTGGAAGAAAGATGATCATTAACTACGTTACACAAACTTGTGTTGAATGTAGTGCAGGTGTGTATTGACTTGTCGGATACATCTAACTAAACTTCATAACTTTTAGACACTTTATTTATTTTGGGATAAAACAGCAGTTACAACCTACTATATTGTTTTGATGCATAGAAGGATAGAAAAATAGAACACATATCCCATAAGCCAAACTCAATGTCATCCCCAAACCCAAATGTACAGTGTCAAGGTAGTTTTACAAATTCTAGAACATTCAATGCAATACAGACCATCAATTCATTAATGCCTTTTAACAGTTATCAATCACCCAACTTAAAAGGAGTACCTTGAAATTAACTAAACAAAATAGCCTTTATGAACTGAAACTGAGTATATGATTAGAAACAAAGCAAGTTCGAACCAAACTTTTTGACGCAGCATTGCAACGGAAGGAATGACTAGATATGGTTCTAGTAGACGAGTTGGTTAGATTTTGGTCCAAATAGTACTCTTGAATCCGCATGAATAATATTATCACCTTGAGCACAAGGAATATAGAACTCTCTGTAGTTTGTTTGAAAAGTTTGATACCATTCCATTAGGATTGCAACCCTATTTATACCAAATAACAAAACTAAAACTTAACCGTTACACTCTTATGTAATACAAAGAATCTAAAGCATACAAAGAACATAACTTTTAGACTCATACACTTGGTACGAAGTACTTACCATTAGACTTCATGCTAGATACAAAGTACCAAGCATTAGACTTTGTGTTAATACTAAGAACCTAGACTGTTGTGGTAAATACAAAATACCAAGCATTAGACTCACGAGTTAGTTACATCATCCTTGACCCGTGATGGTCCCACTCCCCTTCTTTGAAAGAACTCGCCCTAAAGTTAATCAGAGGAACTAGAATATCTAGAATTGTCTGATACACAAACAAGTCCCGAATCTTGAAAGTCTTGGAGATGGTTAGTTCTATTGAAAGATCCACCACATAATCATTATCATTGATCTAGTTCAAAACACGAACATGACCAATCTTCTTTTGTTTAAACTTTGTATAAGACCACAGGAAACCTTTCTCTTCGCAAGTGTAACATGTTAGCGCAATCACTCAATCACACACACAATGTCGAATACGAAACTGTAAAGAAAATTTACGTGGTTTCCCAAAACCGGGTACGTCCACGGGAGCGAAGCGAGATTTGTTATTTGATCTTCATCCCAAGGATTATACAATAATGAGTATTTATAAATATACTCTATTCCAATCCTAGTCTGATTCTAATTAGGTAAACCAACTCTAATTAGAATACAAATCTAATTAGGTCGTACAGTCCAACTCTAATACAATTAGGTCGCTCCGCTCCACTACGCTCGGCTTCTGGCCCGCCCATATAAGCCATAAGTTTCAACATAACATCACCATATCACCTCTTCAAAAGACTTCACATACCTATGCTTATCTCGTCGCCTTATACCTCATGGTAAATTCCTCGAATTTTGTCTTGACTTCTGCATGGATTTTTGTTACTTTCTCCACCATATGGTCAACAATAATACTCATACTAGGACATTTGGGAAGTGAAACAAAATCTAGCATCTGCAATGGAGGACGCAGATAAACAATCTTGATTAGATTTTCTAGCGTGTTGATTTGGCACATTGTTGTATTCAAACTCTGCTTGAAAATTAACAAAATCCCATTGCCTTGGACTATCTTGACATAAACTTCCTAGAATGTCCTCCGTTCAACCATCAATTTGAGGATGACACGCGGTATTGTACGACAAAGAAGTATTAAGCCGCTTCAATAGAGTTCAATACAAGTGATTCAGGAATTTGTTGTCCCGATCTGAGACTATAGACTTTAGTAGACCATGGAGACGACCACCTCTCGAAAGAACAACTGAACGATATGATTGGCATTAGAAGTCTGTCTACAAGGAATAAAATGTGTCATCTTGGAGAGTATGTCAACAACAACAAAGATGGAATCCGTGTCACGCTGAGTCCTCGAAAGCGCTAGGACAAAGTCCATGAAAAGATCTTCCGAAGGTACTTTAGCAGTAGGAAGAGGCATGTATAGACAAATGTTTCGCACTTGCCTCACTTAGCAATTCGACAAGTATAACAGCGCTTCGTGCACTTTTCTACATCTCATTTAAGTTGCAGCCAATAATAACGAGGCTCTGCCAACGAGATACTTTTATCTCGTCTAAAATGTCCACCAAAGCCTCCACCACGAGTCTTCCTGATAATGTGTTCCTATAAGTACCCTTGACGAATACAAAGCCAATCCTCGAAAAACAAAAATCCTTCAAGTTCAAGTAACTAACAATTTGCTAGAGAATGGTAATTGAAGTACACTTTGTCCATTCCTCCTTCAAATCTTCATCCTCAACATAGAGTTCCTTTAGGTACTCAAAACTGGAAACCTCGTTTTTGACAATAATTGGCAAAGATGCTCGTCCGCTCAATGCATCAACAATTTTGTTCAATTGGCCAGATTTGTGTTTGAGAGAGAAATTAAACCTTTTCATCTCCCAGTGATATCAACTCCGCACCACTGCATACAATTCTTGCTCATATGTGGTCCACTTCTATCAAGCATCACTAAGTTTTTCATTGAAGAATGTGATAGGCTTACCTTCTTGAGAAAGAACCGCTCCAATGCCTACGCTAGATGCATCACAATCAACTACGAATAATTTATCAAAATCTGGAATTGTCAAAACTATGGTTGTGGTCAATCTTTCCACCATTTGTCCATACAAACTACTTCTGTTTCAAGCAATTTGTGAGTGGAGCAGCAATAGTACTAAAGTTCTGCACAAAACGCCTACAAAAGGTTGCCAAGACATAAAAACTTCTTACATCGGCAATGGATTTTGGAATTGGCCATTCCCGAATTGCTCTCACTTGGATTCATCAACCTTGCTCCCATTGGCGATCACCACATAGCCCAAGATGATCAAATTATCCATCATGAAACTACACGTCTTCAAGTTGACATAAAGGTTGTTCTTGCATACCACATTAAAAACATCCCACAAATGTCGCATATGATCCTCTTCACCACGACTATAAATCAAGATGTCATCAAAATGAACAGCTACAAACTTCAAAGAGGTTGGAATACCTGAGTCATTAATCGCATGAAAGTGCTAGGTGCGTTGGATAATCCAAATGGCATAACAAGCCACTCATATAACCCTTCACTCATCTTGAATGTTGTTTTGCACTCATCATTTTGGCGGATACGAATCTGATGATAGCCACTCTTTTAAGTCTATCTTTGCAAATACTTTTGACCCACCAAATCTGTCAAGCACGTCATCCAGCCTTGCTATCGGAACCCGTTTTTCACTGTGATTTTGTTGATAGCTCTATTGTCGACGCATGCCCTCCAACTCCTATCTTTCTTTGCAGTTAGCAAGGCTAGTACTGCACACAGACTCATAGTCTCTCTCATCAGACCCTTCCGTAGTAATTCATTGACTTGTTCTTGCAAAATCTAAACCTCCTTCGAAATCATTCGATAATGTGGCAAGTTTGGTAAACTCGCCCCATGAACTAAATCAATCTCATGCTAGATGTTCCTCAGGGGAGGTAATTCTGTTGGCAAAACATGTAGTACTATGTTCTTAAACTCGATGATCAATGGCTTAACCCGGTCTAGAACAGCGTCTTCTTTTTCCTTACCCTTGACCACAAGTGCGTAAATCAATCGGGTCTCTTTAGCATACCGCTTTGGCTAGAGAGGCTGCTAATTGTCCCTCATGCTTCATTGGAGCCAAATCAGCCTTTATTTTGCCTTTCAGAAAGGTGAAAGTACTATCTTTGCGCCTATGTATTGTGTTTAAATCAAATTGTCATGCCCTTCCCAACAACATAAGGTAGACATCCATATCCACCACATCGTACAAAATTCATCTTTGTAATATTTGTCAATAGAGAAAGGAATAACGCATTATTTTGTTACCATGGTTTCATCGACATCTCCGGTCTAGCCAATACTGTCAAGATGGGTGTTTCAGTGTCCGTAAACTCATCTTGTCAACCATGGTTTTCAACACAGTATTCTCGCTACTACCTCCTTGAATGATTAAATCACACTCATTGATTGACAGTACAACGAGTCTTGAGAATGTTGTGTCTTTGAGCATCCTCCTTTCGTGGTGTAGACATTAAGCGTCGCACCACTAGTGACACATCCTCATCTCCATGGGTCCATTTTGTTGGTTCATCCTCTTCCTGGAAGTCTCCTCATCTTCATGTTATGCTAGGTAGACTCGTTGCCTTTGCAGACAATGTTTAGAATGGTGTCCCACCTTTCCACAGGGATAACACTCATCACCCCGAGGAGGGGCATAAGGGTTATTCTTGCCACTTGTTCCGATGACACCGTGCTTTGCATCTGCTTGATTCTTTCATTTCCTTTACCTTGCTCGATTGATTCTGCGATGGTCAGTAGTTGAATATTTTGGTGGGGGCTTGGCTTCAAGAACTCCCTCTTTGATACAACTGCAACTCCATCAAATGAATGTCATCTAGCAAGATATGAACTGGTTGTACGCTAACCAAATCTTAAAAATTGTCACGTAACTTGTCCACAAATCACGCCAACAATTGCCCTTTTGTTTCGATAAGTCCTCACGAGAAGAGAGTCACTAGAATTATGCTAGAATTATGCAACATACACATGAACCGATCTGGTACCCTACTGACACCGTTGACATTGATTGAATAAAACTTGATCATAGCCTAGAGGAAGAAAACATGCTTCATTTGGTGCATGAAAGGATTCTTGATTTGTTTAGACGCATCCCTGCAATTGCTCCGACCATGCAAAAGCACCACCTTTGAGTTTATATGCGACTAGTTTGACCTTGTTTGTCTCCATGAATGCCCATCATTCCACCCCGCTTAGACAATCTAGAAAGTCTTCTATTTTTAACCACCCGTTGAAAGAAGGGATATCCGTTTTCATACAGTAATTATTTTGGATACCATCTCTAAGATTTGATACATCACAAGCTCCTCTAATTCTTCATTTGTGGCATCTCCGTCATAAATTGGGTTGTTTACAACGCGTCTAGGGGAATTCCCCAAGAGTCCAAGATGGTTGCCCACCCTTGGCCCATGTTATTATTGAACACGAGGCACATCATGCTCACCTATTGTTACTGAGACTCAAACTAACCAATAGGTCTCTAATCTCTGCCAATTGTTGTACCTCAAATGCAACTCACAAAGCATTAACCCCATGATCTCTGTTGTTGGGGTTTGCTTGTTGTACTCCCTCATCAACCATTGAGACAAGGCAGAACCTCACTCTAATACCACTTGAAGCAACGTTCTAGTGGAAGGAGTGACTAGATATCGTTCTAGTAGACGATTTGGTAAGATCTTGTTCTAACAGTCGGCTTCTTGAACCCGCAAGAATAAGATTATCACCTTGAGCACAAGGAATATAGAACTCTCTGTAGTTTGTTCGAAAAGTTTGATACCATTCCATTAGGGTTACAACTTACAACCCTATTTTAGCAAATAACAAAACGAAACTTAACCTCTAAACTCTTGGGTAATACAAAGAATCTAAAGTATTTGAAAGAACCTCACTTTTAGACTCCTATACTTGATACAAAGCACTAACCATTGCACTTCATGCTAGATACAAAGTACCAAGCATTAGACTTCGGGTTAATACTAAAAACGTAGACTGTTGTGGTAAATACAAAGTATCAAGCATTAGACTCACAACTTAGTTACATCCTCATTGACTTGTGATGGTCCCACTTCCCTAGAAACTCTTCTGCAACTTCTTACTTTGAAACTATTACTTTGAAAACATAGTTACATCAGCTCGTCCACAGAGCAATTTTAGTTTTTTGGTTTATAGTACATTTTTTTAAACAGAAACACTTTGAGGTAGCTCAAGGTTGTCAAATACCAACCATTGGTTACTACTTCATTTGAGGAAGCTCTATGTTACCAAAACAAAGCAGTTGAACTCTGACAACTTGGACACGCATTACCCAAGGATCTCACTTGCACAAAGCATTCATCCACAATTATATTACACCCAGTCCTAACTAGTCACAATCTTCAATATTGTTGTATTTCCTATGAATGCAGCCAAATGTAGATCCTGCAATCTATGGCTAACAAATAAGTCAAGCAATTAATTGTTCAAACTTGGTTTGAAAACTTAATGAGCTTCAAAAAATATTCACGTGGTTTGTTCATGTCACAAACCAATCTCGAACAAGCTTTTATTGAGTCAAACATGAGCACCAACTCCAATAGTCTGGTCCGTTTATTGGCCTCACTATATGTTGGTAAAATGAGCATAAATTGAAAACTTTGCAGAAACAGAAATTGAGACCGTGTACAAAATTAATCAATGAAGTATTAGGCTCTGAAGAATTAAACTTAAGAGTGTATTTGCAAGATTAATCCAAACAATCAGAAAACAACTTAAGATACAAATCAAGAACCAAATGTGATCGAGGTCATGGTTTAACATTGGTTCCTTATGGCATAATTCACCCTCAACCAGTGCTTTCAATTGACGAACATCTCCTCCGCAAAATACCTACTTGGTTTCCATCAACCACCAATGTGGGATAAATCGAAGTTACCTAAGTTAAAGTTGCTTAGTTTGAAGCTAAATGTCATTCACTGTAAGATGATTTTGACTGGGTAATTACACGAATGTAGTCCTCTTATGATAGTGAAGAACTTTTACTTTTGGACCCACCCCTAAAGACGTATAAGGCCCACTTTAAGTTTGCCTAATTTGTCAAACAACGTTTTCCAACATTACCATTCCTCATTACCATACTCATAGAACTCCCAAATCTTAACTACAAGACACCTTACTAATGAATTGTAGGATGCCAATCAACAAAAACGCAGACCCATTAGAAGCTGTGAATGTAAGTTCCGCACAAGAAAGAAAGAATAATGAATGATACATGACAAAAGCGTAGAATGAAAGAAGAATGCTGAAGGCATTTACCAGCGGGAAAAGGTGATGCAAAAGGAACAAAGCCCAACGAGTGTTGTATCCACCATATCCACGAAGCACTATATCGGCCTACAAAATCATCAAACGAAATTATATAATTAGAAATTGAAGTAAGAGGAGTGAAGCTAGAAAGAAAAGTATTGGTGATGGGGTTGAACCTTGCGAGAATAATTGTCGGCTAGAGCAGCACCCCATCCACCTGATCTGAATGATTGTTCCGTGATCGAGTCCCCGAATAAAACTATTTGAGGCCTCATTCTGTCTTCCTCACCGTGCGGAGAGCGAGAGAGAGATCTGTAAACAATGCACCAATGGAAGGTGATTAAACGACCCGCTCTGTTACCTTTTAAGTCTTTTTTTTACTTTTTTTTTTTTTTAAAGTCCTTCTGTAATTTCAGTTTTTTTCTTCCTCCGCTTTCGTCCTAAGCCAATGTTCCTTTCTAACCAATTTTCCAGCTACCCCCGTTAGTTTAGTTTGGTGAGATAAGTACGAAAAAAATATAATTTTAATAGGAACAAGATGTGTGTTGCACACGAAACACAATACTCATATCAAAAAATGGCGATCGCTTTGAATTCTTTAATTAAGTTCACTTTCTTAAGCTTGCTAAGTCATCCGTTGAAATTCACGAGGAATTAGCCACACCCACGAATGATATGAATAAAGAGTAACAAGAGAAATTCACTAATTCAAGACGATCTCGTTGTAACTACGTGATCGAAGTGTATTTATCTTGTATTATATTTTTAAACATGGTCTAGCTTTTTTAGCACGTGAGATATCTTCGGAATCCATTTATCTTACACCTCTATTAAACAATATCTCATTTTATAACTTAATATATATTCCTTAGAATCTAGATCGAAAAATGTTCAATAAAAATATGTATTTCGATTTAAAAGATGTGCTTCTAAATCTATTCAAGTTCAAAAGAAGGTAGTCCAAAATAAGAAGGACATATGTTTAAGTATTAGATATACCAAACCATGATAATAACTAAGCAAAAACTTGAACACTTTGTATTTGTTTCTAGAAAGAATAACTTGCATAGATCTAGTAACAAATTGAAAAATACTTAGGAGATATTAAATAATTGTGAATTTTAAATAAATTTCATTCTTAGACCTAGTCTATATGAAGATTTAGCTACTCATACTTGTAAAATAAATAATAAACATGAAGAAAATAAGAAAACTAATTCTAAAATGATAGATAGAAAGAAAGATAAGTTTACCAACAAGATACAAAATATGTGGAAGAATAACGCATAAATTTAATAGTTAAGATTCTGTCAACTTGCCAAAAAAATAAGGTGAAAAATAAAAATCAAGTAAAGGAAAGGAAAAAGATTTTGATTACTTACTCATAGAAAGGGAAATATCTTAAAATATTGAAGAGAAAAAATATCAAAAAAATGAAAAACTAGAGAGAGAACCTCTCGAGAACAAAACTAAGTTGAAAGCAAAAACATATGTCTAAGTGTTGAGGTCTATTTATTTCTCCCATACACATGCAAACATAGGTGATTGACACTCAAACGTGTATTTATTCTATAACAAAATTTATTGACTTACATACATTTATTGTTTATCGAATGAGTATTAATAAGTTTCGACTGTTTAACGTGTATTTGGGTTGTTAGTGTGAAAATGAGTTTTTTCAGTGCTTTTATGAGTCTCGGGATGTGACCAAAAACCAAGAATCAAGTTGAGAAGAGCACAAGGAAAAATAAAAGTTTGAAATCAATGCCTCGAATTCAGTGGCGGACCCAGAATTAAAATTTGGGGGTGGCGGCAAATTAAGTCGTCACTCTTTAGTATTCATTCATTATCACCATTTGTCTCAATTCGTTCTTATTGTGTAGATTTATTAATTAACTTGCATAATAAAAAATTATTTGATGGTTCACGGGCATCGCAAAGAAATGCACATATTTTTTTTTTCACCACATATGGTATGAGTATAAATTTTATATAAATATGTGATAAAAAAGGGGACTAGAAACACTCGAGATGGTGTTTCGGAAGCACTGAATGAAGTTTCCTAAACAAAAAAATTTTCACATTAAAAAATAAATCATTTTTTTCCAAAATGGGGGGTGGCACCAGCCACCTCCCCCCTCCACTATGGTCCGCCCCTGCTCGAATTACCAATAATAGATGTCCGAACTACCAGTAATTAGTGCCCGAACTACCGGTAGAAGACGGCACAGCCAAGAATTGCAGAAATTGACTAGAAGAGACAAAATCTCGAACTACCGGTAATAAGTGTCGCACACTATCAGTAGTAAGGGTAAAAATAAGAATTTTTCTTATTTCATGGGATTGCTATTCTTTTATTTTTATCTTTTTCTTTTTCTTTTCTAACCAAATTAGGAGTGTCACCTTTTAGATCTATTTATTAGGAACCTTAGTTCATAAAGAGGGGAATCTTTTGTTTTACAAGATAGTCGTCTTTAGATAGTTTTTAGGATGGATTTTTAGATTTCAGAGATTTAATTAAGAATTTTTTTATTTTAAGTTCATCTTGTTCTTTATTCTTCTGTTCTTTATTTCTCATGGATTATGTTTAATTTATAAATAGCTAATCTTCTCAAGATTCGATTCGAAGGCGAAACATCAAATTGTGATTTAAGATAATTCAATCCTTGGACAAAGTCTTCAATTTATGATATCGTCTTATTAATCAAAAACTATTTTGAAATCGATCAACGGTTCTTGTAATATTTTTGCTTGTGTGTAGACAAATTTAATTTTGGCACGCACAATTCTTAGATTCGTAGAAGACTTTTTGTAAAAAAAAATTTTGTGTGTAGGCAATCTCCATTGGCACACATAAGATTTTTTTGTAAAATTTTGATTTGAAAATCTAATTTTTTTTATCTTGATTATAGAATGATCATCAATTTTTTTTTGATTTTTAATAAATCTTAATTTTTTCTATCATCCGACGAAGGTTCGATGTTATAAACTAAAGTTGAGTTATATTTTGAGAATTAGATTATTTCGAGTCACGGTCGATGCGGATCTCGAGAATTAGATCTTGTTTCTTTAAGTTTTTATTAAATTGTTCTCAAACTCATCACAATATTTTTCACACAAATATTCCAAATATTTTCTTTCTTTCTCTTGATAACTTCTAAGTTTCTCGTTTCCTGTGAATTCGACTCCAGACTTTCGAATTTATTATGCTACAACCAAATTATTGATCCAACGTTTGGGATATATTTTTATTGACATTTGGTTGACGACAAGCAATAGGTCAAATGGAGATCAAAATAATATTCAAATAAACCCTTACATCCTCTTGCAAAATAAAAGTTGTATGAAGAAATATCTCAAAAAGTAATAAAACATAAAATGTCAAAATCTGTATTTATTGCGCGTCAGGTACTTTCTACCGATAGAAAGTGATTCTCTACCGTTAGAGAAGTAGGTTTCTACAACTTCAAATTGATCTCTACTTATAGACATTACTTCTCTAGTAGAGAAGTGCACTGTCTTGGTTTTGTAATTGAGCTCTATCAGTAAAGAAGTTCTTCTATCTGTAAAGAAGGTCATTTTCTGTACATTTTCACTTTTCAAGCTCTTTTCCATTCCAGTCTTCATTGCTTCCATCCCGAATTTTCAATACCTCATTCTCGGGTCTTCATCAACTCTTTAACTTGCCTCTGAGTCTCGGCACTCCATGGGAACATTTGGATACACATTCAAGAATGAAAAACTTAAAATGGAACAAATAAAATCATGCATGCAATATCAATTGGAAACGACGAATTTACTCACGCACGCACGCCAAAATAGATACGTTGAGCTACATAATTATGCAATATAGTCCACTCAATAAGTGCCAATGAGATAAAAGAGGAGACTACATTGACAACCCATGTATCACCTATCGGTATTGACAAGATACACATGCCTCCAACAGAAAACTCACTTCACCTTACTCATTCGTCAGAAGATGTTCACTGGAAGTTTTTTTGTTTGAGGTACTCTTTGTATTCAAGATGCAAACTTTAAGACTTTGTTGCTCCTTTCTCCTCTTCCTGAAAGTTTTGGTGTTTGTGATTTGTTTCATCTCTTGGGCCACTTCATTCGCATTTAGAGAGGTACAATGGAGTAGTTTGAAGAAGATCTTCACTTCATTACAGGATACTAGGAGTGGACAGAAGACATCTTGAGTCATCATAGCAAATTTCTTCTTTGCCTGAAGATATTGCAATTTAGTTGAATGTGTTCTTTTCTTATTCTTTTGAATGGATTGATGAATGGATTTCTTTTTTCTTTCTTTGGATGGATGGATGCATGAATGAATTTCTTTTTTTTTTTGATTGACTAAACTCAAGAAAAATTTATGAGCAGCATACGTATCCTTTAAAGGGATCAAGTCAAAACGTAATTCAAAGGTAGGATTTTTTTTTTTTTTTGGGCAGGTTCATACATAGTTTTAGCTCGTGAGGGCCAGGAGCATCATCCAGTTTAGGCTCATGCGATTAGGTGTTGCAACATTGAGTTGTTTGATGTCATCAACTATTGGTCACTATGTTAGCTCGATAGTACGTCTTTTGACCTTGAGTGGACCTTCCACATTGACTTCAAGCGATGTTATTTGTTTCATATGAGATGGAACCGAACTTTAAGTATCTTTATTCTTTTTAGAAGACTCACGCATGATACTCTTTGTCGTTCACTTAGAATTCTCTTTGTATGGTGATATGCCTTTACTGCCAAGCTGAGTGAACACCAATTTCTGTGGTTGAAATGTCACTTCTTTCTGTGCTTCTTTTGTAGTACCAAACTTGTTGAAGATTGAAGTACGTGTTACATGAGCTCTAATATGACCAAACACTAAAACTTGAGGAGCAATTTGTTGAGTATCGTCTTTTTCTTTTTACTTCTTCCATAGTGATATGTTGCACATTTGCCTTTTTACCTTTTACTTTGGCAGATATACAAATGGGTTCTAGTGGTGTGAACGAGACATATTTGAAAATCTTTTTTGTGACTTGAGTGTAAGAAGGTGAAGGACCCTCTTGTGACGAGACAAGCTTTGTTGATTCCTTGCAACTGCTTGTAATCTCTTTTGCATGTGTCGCTTCATCTTCTACTTCTTTCTTTAACTTTCTGTGGCCTATGGTAGGGACTTTAGTTCGGATAACCCCGAAAATTGAATTAGAGTCCACGTAAAATTTTGCATCTTCAAAATTGGAGTCAATTTTGGTGAATGACTTGTCATCTACTACAACAGTTTTGGTCATGTCTTGAAAAAATTTAAAGCATTAATGGAGTGTCGATGCAACTATTTCATTCTCATAAACCCAAGGCCTCCCAAGTAGAATACTATAAGACGTATTTGCATCGGTAACATAGAACAATGTGTTTGCTGTAAATTCATCAATGATGAGGGTCAAACGAATCATTCCAATCACATGTTGGCTCCCTTGGTTGAAGCCTTGTATAACTAGATGACTCCAAGTCAACTCTTTGATTGGGACTCCAAACTTTCCTAATATAAATTTTGACATGATGTTTATCACTAAACCTCTATCAATAAAAATGTGATTCACTTTTTGTTCTTTGATGTATCCTGACATGAACAATGGTCGATTATGGGGCTTTGAACCTAATTGAAGGTTATTGTCAGTGAACGTGATCGTCGTGCAACAAGAACCGCAAGGGGAATGGTCTACCTTGGTATCGTTAACTTCACTAGTGAACAGTTTGTACTTTTGAGGTTCTTCTAACACTCGAGCAAGTATGAGTCTGGAAGATCGAGAAAGTTGCGATGCTTCGCGAAGGCTAAAAGATGTAGGTATTTCTTTCAAAGTTGCGATGAGGCTAGTCTCTTCTTTTTTCGATTTCCCCTTGACTGTGTCGACATGTTGTACATCTTCTTTTATTTCTTCACCAACCATGACTATATAGACAGTTTCATCTGTGTCATGTTCGAAGTATCCTCTTGGGAATAAATCTCGAATGGTGATTGGAGCAAGAGGATTTTGTTCTAGCGACTCATAAGTCTCTAGCGCCTCCTTTTGATCATTCTTTCTCTTTTGCTTTTTTCTTTCAACATACAGATGACATTTTTCGGCCTTTGAAATTTTCTTATTTGATTTACTTAATATTTGGACTTATACTTTTGTGACTTCTTTCTTATCACAAGGATCCAACCCTTGTTGTTTTCTATTAGGATTTTGCTTCCACAATGATGAGAGGGTATGTCTTGGTTTGAGACTTGAATCATCATAGGACTAAGCGAGCCGAATTGGATGGTCTATGAGATTGCTCCCAGCCAAGGTTTGATGGTTGTTTTGCTTTTGCTTTGTCATCCAAAATTACAGACCTTGGTGATCCCACGACAACAGTGGTATGGTTAGACTTTATGGCCTCATCAAGATTTAGGAGAATCTTGTTCTTGTTTGCTAAATCAACAAGCAGTTCCTTCAAAATAAAATATTTTTCGATAGGGTGACTCACAATTCGATGGTAATAACAATACCTCGGATCATTCGTGCGACCAATCTGCTTGGAACATTTGCACTCTAGAAGTCAAATGACTTTCTTTTCGAGCAAGTCCTCCGGTGTGACTTGTGCCTCAGAGATGGGGAATGTATTTTTTCTTGCAATTCTTTCAAACTTGAATGGCCATCCTTCTCTTTGTGATTGTGCTTCTTTCTTATCTCCTTTCCTTTTTGTCCTTTAATGTGGTTTTCACTAAAGCAGTGGTTACCATCATTGATTTTTTATTAGCGCCTTGGAAAGACTTGTCTTCTCTCTTCACGTCCTTGTCATTTAGTTTTTCAAAAATTTGAGGATTCTTTCCACTGTGGTTGGCTATGCTAATTTCCATGTCATGGGCACTCATAGCCGACTCTTCAAATGTATGTGGTTTTATCCCTTGAAAAATGTAGAGGAGACCCCAATGCATACCTTGCATGCACATCTCTACAATGAGAATTTCGGAGAGTTGATCTTTAGAGTCTAAACTTAAGAAATGCCAATAGTTGATGTAGTTCACCACTAGTTCGTCCTTTCACTGATAAGTGTTAGTTAGCTCCATCATACTCACAATGCGACGAGTGTTGTAGAAGCGATTAAGAAACTCGTGCTCCATTTGCTCCCAACTATCAATTGACTTCAGTTGCAAGTCTGTATACCATTCGAAAGCATTCCCTTTGAGCGAAACAGATGAACTGTTTGACAAGTAGATTTCCTTCCGTCCCAACATTGTTGCAAGTTTTAACGAAGTGGGCAACATGTTGCTTTAGGTACCCCTTCCCATCAAATTGTTTAAATTTAGGGGGCTGATATCCAATAGGCATCCTAAAGTAGTCGATCTGCTTTGTGTATGACTTCGAATACATGAGGTTTCTTTGTGGAGCTCCACCATATTGTGCCTTGATTGTATTTATTATCATGTTGTAGAGTTGTTGGACAGACAACGCAACGATCGAAGTTGCTTGGACACCTTGAATGATTCCTTGGCCTGCAGCAGATGCATGGTTGATGTCGCCATAATCTCTTTGCTTCAATAACGAAACATGATTTGCCTTACCCACTTGCTTCATCTTCATGCCATTAACAGTTGGTGTAAATTGTGGCGTGGGAATTGCCTTGGCTAGCCTCGTCAATGCTATGAGCCTCGAGTTTGCTCACGAGTGATGCAATATAGAGGTCCTTGTCTTCCACTGTTTTGGTGAGGTTTCAATTGCACAAGCCACTATCCCCAATTGTTCCTCTACCATCGATGTGTCAGTGGTCATGATTTGCATTGCTACCTAATACGATGACTCTGAACGATCTAATGATATTGAGTATTTCAACAATGAAAGAGAGGATCCCGAATACGAACCTGTGCTTGAGTTTTCATCAGAAATTGAACGAGAAGGGCGTGGTGACAAACTTGCAAAGATCGACTTCTTGGAGTTAGATGAAAGCTTTTTGGAGCCCTTTGCCTCTTTTTTCTTGTCCGCAAAAGTGGTGACGCTTCAGTGTTTGTTCTGGAGCACATTCGTTAGACTAGCTCCGAGATTTGTAGGGGTAGTGATTACCCTAGTCTTGCTTCACGTCATAGGACACGTGGAAGCGCTATTGCCGGTTGCAACAATGACGACGTTCTTGCTAGTGTTCTTAACGATTTGAGCGGCTTGAATCTTCTTAGAAGTCATTTGTAAGTAACTTACTTTTGGAGAAAAAGATGAGAGGTAGAGAGGCCTCATTGAGTGTGCCAAATTTGTAACACACAAAATTGAGCAATATAAACAAGAAAAATATACACAAAATAATATTTTTATTAATTTAAAAGGAATAGTTGATAAAATTCTCTGTTATGTTCTTCATAACAAAAGAACAATTCCTTTCGATTTGATCTACGACTATGGTGACAATTCAATGGCTGTTGAAACTTATTGTTGAATGAACCAGTTGATGACTTATTGAATGAAAAAATGCAAGAAGTAGTGGCTTGAATCGAGGGCTTGAACAACTTGATTTCGAAGGAATGTGGCTGCAGATGAATTGGTACAGTTTGATTGCTTGTTAATTATTCGCAAGAACTTGAAAGAAGATTTGAGAAGAAACTTAAAGAACACTTGAATGCTTGAGAATTCTTTGGACTCTGTATGCCTTTCTTCATAACGAGAATCTCTATTTATAAATTAGAAAATAAAATTTTTAATTTGGCAAATGCTCCTTCATCGATTTGGAAAGTAAATCTATCATATATATGAGAAGATAATTTCAAGTCAATATAAAATACATAAATAATACAATAAGGATATTATTTACTTATTTATTGACCTAGAAAAATTAAAGTGAGCCTGCACATATAATCTCCCTCACTTTTTTAGATGAAGCACACCTATATAATTTGAGCCCCAATATTTTTTTGATGACTTTGACTAATTATTTTTAATTAATCAAGAATATTTATTTATCTTGACTAATTGATCAATAATTAAGTCGTGTAAATTTCAGTGTCTACAATTCAATTCGCGCTTTTCGTTAGAGCCAGACCATTTACACCCCCTAAACGTTGGAAATTTGATGGAGTGGTAGGCTTGTTCGGATTAGATGCCCGACCCACGTTTTGTCCATACCTTTGATTTCTCAAAAAATAATGTCACAGTTTCTGAATTTAGATCAAGAAAGTATTCTCGAATTCAAAATTAATAGTCATGATTCACTTGAAAAAATGATCCTATTAAACCAAATAAATTATACCTTTGATTTTGAATTCGAAAGCATTTTCTTATTCTGAACTTGGGTTTTTTTTTAAAAAAAAAATATCCCAGGGCCTAACCGAGCCTCTAATAAATTCGCTAGCCTAGGTGACCTTTCCAACCCAACGGACTCAATCTGGGCTCAGCTCATCCCACGGCTTGGGGCCGATTACGTGGCCGGATTACTTATTGATAAGCTTGACGAAACGAGAAATTATTCAATTTCCTGCATTTCGTGACGAAGATCTCGACACGTGTCTACCATCCTCCCTCTCTCTCTCACCGCCTTCGACCTCAGCATATATATAAGTTCCCGGGAGATTACTCAAAACAGTCAGACGGTTACAATACGTAATCGGAAAATATCACAGTTGGCAAAAATGTTGAGCCTCACCTCGAAGAGAATTCTGGGGTTAGGGTTTCGAGGAACCCAATCCCCTGCTGCTGCACAACTTCTGCCGCGGCTTTACCACGAGAGGGTCGTCGACCACTACAACGAGCCTCGTAACGTTGGATCATTCGAAAAGAACGATCAAACGGTGGGGACGGGACTCGTCGGCGCGCCTGCTTGTGGCGACGTGATGAAGCTCCAAATCAAGGTCGATGATCAGAGCGGGAAGATAGTCGATGCTTGCTTCAAGACATTCGGTTGTGGGTCGGCTATTGCTTCTTCTTCCGTTGGTTAGTCTCTTTCAGAATCTCGATGAATATGTAGGTTAGAAATTCATATATGTGGTTGGGCGTGTGTATGTATATCTATTTAACCGTGTATGTTAACAGAAAATAGTTATTTGGAGCTGCTGCTTATTAGAAAGTTTTGCTTGGAATTTCGAAAGGTATAGTTTTTGAACAAGTGGGGATTTCGCATTGTGGGATACTTGTTTGGACATTTTTGATAGTGTTGAAAGGGAGGGTGATTTGGCTGCTGAATTTGATTGGGAAAGGAGATGCAGTCTAGTATTGGCGATGATTTTGTCCGACTTTTTTGGGTGAACTTCCGTATTAAATTATTTTTCGTGTTCTAGGAACTTGCCAGTGTATAGTAATACTGCCACTGGATTCATGTCTGTACTGAAAATCTTAAGCACGGACATATTGTTGATTAATTTACTGAAAATTAAGTTTTAAATCCAAAGAGATTTATTTCAATTTCAGCTTCCATTCTTCTTTATGGATATATAATTAATTCAAATATAAAAAATATCGATATGCAGTTTTGTCTCTTTCTATATCTCCTAATAATCTCGTTTTGAATAAGAATACTAGTTAGATAGGATTTTAACAAATCTTTAGGTAATTCGTTAAGAACTTATTAGATGACAAGACGATAAGACGGAGAAAAGAATTAGAAAATTGATTATTATAGATATCATGTCTTTAATGCCGAAACATAGAAAAATAAGTGCATTTTTTCGTCCTACATTCCTTCCCCTTATTATATATATTATATTAAGTTATATATTCAATCTATATTAATATTAATTAAAATTAAATTTATTTAATTATTAAATTTAATATATTAGAATAAAAATTTCAGAATTAATACTATCTTATATTATTAGATATTAATTTCTAATTATTAATTATTACAAGATATCCTTACAACAATATAATAAATAATAATTAAGTAAAATACAAATAGTAGATCGAGGTATTTGTTCTATGATAACTTCCAACTTTCCCTCTATTTTTGTGCCCTTAGTAGGCCTAGTATTTCTGGCAATTGCAATAGCTTCTTTTATCTCTTCATGTTCTGAAAACACAAGATTGTTTAAATTCGATAGGACAAAATCTCATCTTTGTTTTCTTCTTTCAAAACTTAAGACTTGTATCATAACACTAATATCTATTAGTGGAATATGATAGAGCGTGTGGCTGTGGCAGCTTTTCCCGAACATAAATGGAAGAGTTCGGTTTGAAATAATTGAGGATAAATGTAGCTTCTCAAGTGACTCTATTGGATGAGGGTTGTCAAAAGCTGAAACGACTGCGTTGTTGTTTGCTGCTACTGCTGTACTGGGTACCATTTTTCCTTGGTGGGTGTTGAGTTACTCATTTACTTATAATGTTTCTACAGTCGATTAGCCAATATACTTGGCTCAGTTTGCTGGTTCCTTTATCTAGACTTTTTCACCTACCTTAGAATGCAATGGATCCTATTTTGGCATTAGCTGTTGGAATTGAATTGAATAGCTATAACCATATCACTTTTTGCAATGTTTTAGTATTGGTGATTCCAACAATAAGGTTTTCTCAAGGTTATGTCCTCCAAGTCATATTACTATTTCATTGTTCCATGTAATTTTAAAATTATCTGCTATAGTTCTATGGATTCCAAAATGGCATGTGGTGACTGAGTAGAAGGTGTGCCTCATGGCTCATTCCCATACAACTACCTCGATGAACAGAGAACTAAAGTTGCTTCATTATCCTTATACCACATACTGACTAAATGAGATGTAAAGTATCTTGATTATTGAATTCACTTCTTCTTATGTAATCTGTAATTTGCTTGTGAAATGTCGAAGTTGAAGAAGCAATTCAAATCCATTGGTTTTGTTTACCATCACAATGAGGGCGTGGCATGCTTCAATTGCACTCGAAATTATACTAACTGCTGGTTCCTGATGTTCAGCTACTGAATGGGTGAAGGGAAGGCAGATGGAAGAAGTCCTTGCCATCAAGAACACGTGAGTTCTATTTCCTTTTGATTCTACCACACACAAGCAATCCATCATAAACATTTATTTTTGACTAAATTTATCTTCATGTTCCCTTATCTTGATGTGCATGTTTTGGGTAACGTTATTGTGATGGGATGCCTTTTAGTGGATTGTAGACTGTTACAACCTAATGTTGACCAGCTTTATGTGATTATGCATCGTTCTTGTTGCTCGTGTTGGTGGAGATGGTGAAGTAATTTCTTGATTTCAGTTTATGTTGCTCATCAGTGAAGTACTAACATGCTGTCTCATACATATTTGGCCACTGAATTTCCCATTGTTCTATTTCTTACCTCAGTATTAGTGGTATAGCTAAATCCTTGGTTTTCTTGTATTCCAAGTAAAGCAGTGAATTGTATTTCAAGCGATTTAGTTACTTTGCACTATGGCCTGAGCGTTTTTTGTTAGTTTTTTGAAGAACAGCAGGATGAAAAGCAATAAGATTCATTAGTAATTGTATACATGGGAATAGGGATACATTCTTATTCCAGTTGGAACATTTTTCTGGATTACCAAGCAAATGAAGATTAAGATGTGAAATGTGGGATAAATTGGAGACAACGTAGTTCTCTGACTGGGGGAGATAGCAAACTATATATAACTGAAGTCCCAATTGTTTTTGTATTCCTAGAAGAATTCTCGGAAAATTGAAACCTGTTTCTCCTTTTACCATACAAAAAGGCAGCTACTTGACTTTTGAGATATGTTCTATGTGACATAACAGAAGTTGACCAAGCTGTGAGATTTTTCTTCCTTTTTTCTAAGTTAGGGATCAAGCTTGAATTGAGAATATTTCACGTCCAAGTGGATGAGCACACATCTAAAGGCTACTTTATAGTGATTTACATGAAGGATGTGCAATGAAACTTATATGTATAGATCTTTCCCCTTTAAGGATAACATACTTCTTTTAGACTTACCAAACATACACACTCCTCTTAGATTGCGATTTTGCTAATTTCAAGACCATCTATGGTTGATGCAAGGATTAGAATTCTTCTTCTAGTGACAATGCCATATCATTTTTTCGCTGACCATCTTACTGGAACCCAAATTTCCCTATCTGGCTGATCATCTTTCCGTTTGGAAAACCTGTTTTTTCCTCTATTGAAGTTGTCTTTTATGACATTTTTTATGAGACCGTGTCTTGTTTGGTAGTGGTATCCTCTGAAAGCTCGAGCAACTATAGGGTGTTTCTTAACATGAGTTTCGGCAGTTTTTTGTTGCTAAAATGTAGTGGTATATCTTATTGACACTGCAGGGAAATTGCAAAACATCTCTCTCTACCCCCGGTTAAACTGCACTGCAGCATGCTTGCTGAGGATGCAATTAAGGCAGCAGTTAAAGATTATGAAGCTAAGCGTGGAAATTAGGTGCCGATCTAGAGTTTGCACCTTGCTGAGAAAGCTGCTAATGCTTGATGATTACTAAGAAATAGCAAAACTAAAGATAAAATGGGATATGTTTCTGCTTCTGCGTTCTTACCTCTCAACCTTTGGCTATCTTGTCTTGTAATAGTAGGAGGATTTGTTTACTTTGAGTTGCTATAGAAGGCCTCTGTCCTTGATGTAGATGTTGCGAATATATGTATTGCGTTATTTAGCATAGAATATATGTGTAACCTTATGCAGGGTACCATATTGATAGTTTAGGATTTATGCTATATTCATGTAATACATTCTGTAATAAATTATTCGGTCGATTCAGAATTTTAAGAGTTTTTCCGCTCTTCAATATTCTATTATGGTATTAGAGCCCTAGGGTTTTGATTTGTACCAGGAGTTGTCGTTCTTCTCTCTCAACACCTCTCTCAGATACTAATCTCACCATCTCCATCTCGTATTTGGATGTCCATCTTGTATTTGCATGTTCATCTTGCCACCTGCAAATCGCAACAAGGAAGAAGTGTCGAATCTCTGAGTTTTCGTGAGACTGGGTCTCTGCGATATGATCTCTCCATCTTGCGATAATGTCTCTCTCTTTGTGCAATTGTTGAGTCTTCGCGATCTGATCTATTTGTCTTGCGATCTTGTTTCAGAAGTTCTCTCCTTCCCTCACTCCCTCTTGGAGAGGCATCCAATCGCGCTCTGGTATATTTTAGAAGTCTTGTGTGTATTTTATTTTTAGTGTAATAATCAGTTGTGTTTGTATTTTTATCTCTTGATATGATCGTGGAGTAACTTTGATTCGTTGCAAGCTATCATTATAAAGTTGGTCGGCCCAACTATACTTATTGGGCATACGTATGAAAAAATTTATAACTGGAAAAGAACTGTGAAATTATGTTTTAGGTGATGCTATGATTCAAAAAGATCCTAAAGCTAAAAAATATGCAGCGTCACTTCTAATTTGAAGAACGAATAACGTTAACATAATTATTTTGATAAATAATTTTGTGGACCAGCTAATTTGAGTTTATTGTCAAATTTAATACTGCAAAAGAAATTTGGGATTATCTCTCAAGTCAAGACTATATGTTTAGTCAAATTTTGCAAAAAGCTATAAGTTTGAGTATGAGATTTGTGCTACTCTCTAGAGAAATATGAGTATTTAGGAGTTTTATTCAGTAATGACGGGTTTGTAGGATCAGCTAGCGTTTATTGAACTTGTTCCACTAGGTGTTCAAAGATAGTTGCAATTACAAGAAAAAATAACGGTTTGTACAATTTTTTAGGGCACTTCGGACTGACTTTGAAGGTATTCGTGACACTATCCTTCATCGTACAGTGAGAACAAAATTGTGTTTGGAAAAATTTTGTGTGGAGTTTATTAATTTAGTTTATATCAATGACTAATCAATTCAAGGCATCATGACTATTGGTTAGCTAGTAAAATTGATAGGCTTTCATGAGGCATGATTTAACACCAAAAGCTACTTGTCCCCGTGTAAGGAATTTCTTGTTGGTTGACCTCTCTCTAGATGTGTTGCAATAAATTACCATATTTTATCTTGCAGATTTTATTTTGAAAATAGTTTGACATGGTTACTTTGGAGCCAAACTAAAATGGGTCTCACACGTTGATTGAGACGGACTCGAGGTATTCAATAACCTCCTAAGTGGGGAGATTAACACTGTGCAAAGAATTTGTCAAAACTATTAAGGAGTGAAAAAAAATTGACATCAAAGCTAATGTCTGAAGGAGAAATTGTGGATTTTAAAACTTTTTCCCACATTGAAAAAATATTGAGAATAAGTTGGGTATATTAAAGCAAAGCTTTTACAAGAGCTTGGTTCTTTGGGTCATACAATTTTTGTAAGTGACGAGTGTCGCGCCCGGAAATTTCCCGGCCCCCCTCGCGAATATATGAATTGTTTGAACGGGGCTGAATAATTTCTTGACTTGAAATGCGACGTTTAATGAAAATTGTTTAACAGCTGGGACTTATTTAAAAACTCAGAGTCGCCACTTGACATGAATTTTAGGTGTGTCAAGTCACCCTCTAAGGCCATTTTCAAAGAAGATGTTCTTAGAAAAATAATTTAATTTTGAACTCAGAAATATGATTCTGTTTATAAAAATGACTCATTTAAAAGAAAACTGGTCTTGAAAACAGAGATGGGTTCGGAGATTCACTGTTACGAGTTGGGAAGGTGTTAGGCACCCAACATCGCCCTTTCGGTACTTTATTTTTCCAATTAATTTTATTTTATTATCCTTGGCCAAATTTAATAAATATCAAGTGATTGTTGGATAATTGGATTAAAAGTGGAAACAGGTGCGGGGACGGGACCCCGGCTTACGCAATTTTACTTTGGTGGTAAAAAAGTTGAAACAGGTATATGTTAAACTTTGACCGAAACATGATACGCAAATTGGTATCTGCACGTCATGTTTCTATTCCCGGAGTGCCAGGTACCTTAAATCCCTGGTAGGAATTTTCAAGTTTAACAATGACCTGATTCCATTTTATCAATGGATTTATCATGTTAACCCCTTTTTTTTTGGTTTTATTTATCTACAATTCTTCATCCCGGCAGCTACACAATCACTGGCGGTCCAAATTGTAGATTTTAATAAATGTTACTTCAATCACGATATTCTGTCGTGAAAAGATAACGTGCATTGCCCGTTAAATTTTCATCCCAAAAACACTAACATGGACTACCTATGTCACCCGCGTGTTTATGGAATTCCGAGATTATCGGGATTTTTAACCAAGTGATATGGATAGTGTGTCAGCGTGAACTAACAGCACTATTCATATAACTTAGCTATGAAGTAACGATTTTTTTTCTTTATTGATTTTACGTGAAATAAAAATAAAAAGAAAATTGCAGTAACTGTTACGGGGAAACGGGAAAGGGGTAAAAAAAGAAAAAAGTTACGGGATCTGGGAAAGGGGAAAAATTAGTAGTTAGTTCCGACAGGGGCCGACGCAATCGAGCGATATGCCGGAGTATTATTTTTATTTAAAGTGATTTTTTTGTTTAAATCAAGAAAAGTAGTTGGCAGAGCCAAACACCGACTTTTTTGCTTAAATCAAGAAAAGTAGTTGGCAGAGCCAAACACCGACTTTCGTGATTTAGCGGGCTAAATCCTGACATTCTAGAAGTGCAGACTAGAAATTTCTAGAACTGCGGACTAGAGATGCGGATGCCCAATTAATATTGACATAAAAAAAGACAGAAAGAATAAATAAAAATGTTCTGACATTCTAGAAGTGCGGACTGAAAATTTCAGGAAAAGGACTAGAAATTTCAGAACGCGGACTAGAGATGCGAACATCAGCTTTTAAGCGCAGTATTTACATTAAATAAAAAAAGAAAATAAAAATAAACAAAAAAAGAAATTAAATGAACAGAGCATAAATTAAATAAGAAAAAGACAGATATTGAAATGAAATAAATTATTGCAATTATACCTCTATATTGATATTCGAATCAACTGGTTACATGAAAATAAGAAAGACACGCGAACGGCTAAGTAAAACCATAACCTGACATAACACTGGGTTTTAAAACCCTGTTATCTCGAGCTATGCTAATATAATAGCGCGTTCGGATCTTTCTAAATCTAAAAATAATTGGGCAGAACCTCCTCTTGTTTTTTGGCCAAAAGTCCTATCTAAGACCGTAACTCTAATTTATTCCGGGTGTTTAAACATTTCACGACTACAGAGTCGAAAAATGTTTAACAACAAATGATTTATATATTGCTCTCTGGTTTTTTTCTCTGTCCGGGTTTTACTTCCAAAAAAGCTCTCTGGTTTTTTTCCTCTATCTGGATTTTTGCTTCTGAAAAATCTCTCCCCAAAATTCCGTCTTTTGGCTTCCTAAAAAAAAATCCTTCCTCTCTGGGTTTCCTTCCTAAAAAATCCGTCCCAAAAATTCCCCTCAAATCTGTGCGCTGTGTGTGTTTTTATAGGAAAAGTAGAGGCGGTGAGAGAGGAGAGAGAGGAGAGAGAAGAAACAGCCGTGAGAGGGGAGAGAGAGAGAAGAGACACGTGTCAGATGTGGATAGGTCGGCTGAGGTGGAAGAGAGAGAGAGCGCGCCACGTGTCAATAGGAGAGAGGAGAGAGAAACGGCGCGCAGAGGGGAGGAGATTGGGTGCGGTTGAGATGGTAGTGGAATCCACGTGGCGGCGGGACAGAGAGACAGCTGGAGCGGAGAGAGAAGGGCGGTAGATAACAGCGAATCAGGACAAGCCACGTCAACGCTGCACAAGGGCGCGACTCCACCGAATCAGGGCCAATGCCGTGCACGGCTTTTTAGCCGGACACGTGTCACAACGGGAGTGGAGGTACCAGGTGGCAGCAGGGAGAAGAAGGATCTGGTGCGGTTGAGAGGCAACGGCTATACACGTGGCAGAATTATAGATAGACACCTGGCAGGAGAGAGAAAGAGGCGGTAGAGTCTAGCCAGTAGGAAGCGAACACGTCATCATGGAAGCTGGGCACGCCTGCAGCAGATCCCATCAGGCCGTGCACGGCATTAAAGCCGGACCCGACCCACGCGCCGTGCACGGCTGGCGCGTGCGGCCCACTCGCGCGTGTGGCGCGTACACTGCTGACGTCATGTCCTTTCTGGGTAATTACAAAAATGCCACTGCTTATAAAAAATGCCTTCGTGTGCTATTTCTTATCTTCGGATGTCCAAATGAACTCGGATTTGATCACGGATACAGCCAATGGACTCGTGTCGTCGAGAGTATCATTTTGAGTCTAATATTTGATTTATGAACACGTCGGCTCGCAAACCTAACTCCCAAATAATCACCGGTACACCACTATCCTTCTTTAAAATGTCATTTCTTGAGCTACCAAATTCGGATTTGACCATGGATACAGCCGATGGACTCGTATTTTTGTGCTGATCAATAACATGTGCCTCTCGATGCCTGAACATGTCAACTCATAAATTGTGCCTCCGAGACCCCGTTCTGAACAATCAAAAATTGTCGATGTTGTCCAATTTCACCCCAATCACTGCCACTGGACTCGTTTCGTCATACTGATCAATAGTATGAGGTTCTCATGACTTGATGAAGTGGTCTCGTGAACAGTACTCCGGAACCCTGGACTGTGCAAAGGCAAAATAGTCTTTTTGTGTCCGAATTCTTTTAAACCCATTTCGATGGCATTTTTCATAATAATTGAGCGGTGGGGCCAAAATCTGGTATCAACAGCTGCCCCTCTTTGTCTGCACTTGGCGAAGTGGAGGGTAGACAAAGAATATGAGATGCGTGATTTTGTCTCACCGCGATTGAAATTAGGTCATGCTGCTCTGTTTTAAAACTGCTATTGACGACTGCTCCGCTTTGAATATCCCAGATAGCTTCCGTGTTATCCCGAGAACTGATGTACTCGTCTTCTCTCTTTCATGCCTTGCTCCGAGTTCGTGCAGGCGGCGAATTCTATTGGCATCTCCGTAGCATCCTTCGAGGAAATTCTGCCCTGAAAATAATAGCTTGGATTATTATTTGAAAACATTAAAATTTACTAGAACAAAACAACTTTCAAAAATTCGATTTCAAAAGACTACTTGTAAATCAGGAAATTTTGACTAGAAAATTCTTGAAAATTTGATTCCAAGGTTTATAGCCTATGAACCTTAAAATTCAATTGCAAAACAGTGATAAAACCTGAAAATTCTTGGAAATTTGATTCCATGGCTTGTGAGAGTGAGATTTTTTGAAAATTCGGATTCAAAACTTGAGAAACACGAAAAGTGCTTGAAAATGTAAGAGTTCCCTGGAACATTCGAGACCATGGGATATATTGAAAATGTAAAAACTTTATGGAACATGCGAGTTCATGAAAAGTACTAAAAATGTAAAGGTTCACTGGAACATGTGAGTCCAATGGGATACACTAAAAATACAAAGACTTCTCAAAACATGCGAGTTTATAAGAAATACTGTAAAAATTTTCCTCGAACATCCGAGCCCGAGGAAAGTGCTAAAGAAGTAATGGCTCCCTTGGGACATCCGAGTCCAATGGGAGAATACTGAAATTATAAAGAGTTCTCAAAACATACGAGTTTATGAGAAATACTGTAAATGTAAGAATTTTCCTGGAGCATCCGAGTCCGAAGAAAAATGCTAAAGAAGTAATGGCTCTCTTGGGACATCCGAGTCCAATGGGAGAAACTTCCTCACATACTAGTGACAAGTAAATAAATTTGATTTTGAAATTTTTAGACAAATAAACTGTAAATGACACAAATAAATTGATTTTGAACTGTAAATGACAAGTAAATAAATTGATTTTGAACTGTAGATGACAGGTAAATAAATTGATTTTGAACTGTAAATGACAGGTAAATAAATTGATTTTGAACTGTAAATGACAAGTAAATAAATTGATTTTGAACTGTAAATGAAAATTGATTTTGAACTGTAAATGACAGGTAAATAAATTAATTTTGAACTGTAAATGAAAATTGATTTCAAAGTTTGAGAGACTTAGAAATTCGATTCTAAGCTGAAAACCTGAAAATCCTGTAGAGATTACGACTCTAAGACATTTGATGAAAACCCTTGAGAATTCGATCTCAGGGTTTGAGAAGCTTAAAAATTCGATCCTAAGCTGAAAATTTGAAGATTAGATTACGACTCTAAGACATCTGATGAAAACCCTTGAGAATTCGATCTTAGGGTTTGAGAGGCTTAAAAATTCGATTCTAAGCTGAAAATTTGAAGATTCTATAGAGATTACGACTCTAAGACATCTGATGAAAACCCTTGAGAATTCGATCTCAGAGTTTGAGAGCTTAAAAATTCGATTCTAAGCTGAAGATTTGAAGATTCTATAGAGATTACGACTCTAAGACATCTGATGCAAACCCTTGAGAATTCGATCTCAGGGTTTGAGAGCTTAAAAATTCGATTCTAAGCTGAAAATTTGAAGATTCTATAGAGATTACGACTCTAAGACATCTGATGAAAACCCTTGAGAATTCGATCTCAGGGTTTGAGAGCTTAAAAATTCGATTCTAAGCTGAAAATTTGAAGATTCTATAGAGATTACGACTCTAAGACATCTGATGAAAACCCTTGAGAATTCGATCTCAGGGTTTGAGAGGCTTATAAATTCGATTCGAAGCTGAAAATTTGAAGATTCTATAGAGATTACGACTCTAAGACATCTGATGAAAACCCTTGAGAATTCGATCTCAGGGTTTGAGAGCTTAAAAATTCGATTCTAAGCTGAAAATTTGAAGATTCTTGGCAATTCAATTCCAAGGAGAGTCTTTGAAAATTTGATCCCAAGACTTTCAATGCTGTCAATCTCCTTTTACATGGGAAATTTTCTTTGGCTCTTTGCCCAATTTGCTCTTGCATAAATTCTGTTTGTCTGTTATCTTTTGGTTGACTTCTGGGATGTCGCCTTGTTGGCTGGATAATGAAAACGCTTTGTCAATTGGACCCTCTAGGTCTTCGTGTTTGAGAGGTTCGTAAGCTCTGCGGGATTTTTCCCTTTAGCTTTCCCTTCATGCATGTCAGACTTTTGTAGTCTGAGCTTCAATGGGAGTTTGACATCAGGCTGTTGAGGACTGCACTCCAATGTATGCCTTATCATGGGGTCAGGACTTTCAAGCCCTTTTGATCCACTTCTGTGTAGCAGCACGAGAAATAGCGACTGCAGGTAAGCGAGTCTAACTTTCTGTTTGCAGATTATTGTTTCTTTTCTTTCTCTTGAATATTTGCATCTTTCAATACATGTATCCTGCATGGTTAGGCAGCTTTGTTCTCTTTTCGAGATTAGCATGTACGTAAAAGAAGTGTTGTATGAACATGTATGCTTCTCTATTTTTGAAAATTTATTGAAATTTGTGCTTACTTGCCAGTAGATTATCAGAAATACTTACTGGATAGCAAATAACAGTTTATTGGGCTTTGCCTCTTTCGATCCATGAAACTTCACAATCTTAGCACAAGTACATCGCATGGCTTGGCTCGTGATTTTCAATCTCTAAACTCATGGGAACTTAAACTGAGTCTGTTCCAGACAGTCTTTCAGACTTCGATCTTGCTGACTTATGCGGACAAATGGCTTCAGCTCCTTGTTGTCGTTTTTTTTCTTCTTCTTCTTTTTTTTTTTTAAAGCCATTTTTGCCACCACTGCCCTTTCAGGTTTTCACCGATGCCGGCTTTTCTTTTTTTTGCGCTCCAGCCCCCTTTCAGGTTTTGACTGTGCCTTGATTGTCCATTTTTGCCATAGCCCCTTTTCAGGTTTTCACTACGCTGGACTTTGTCGATTTTGCCATAGCCTACTTTCAGGTTTTGACTATGCTGACTTAGCCGATTTTGCCATAGCCCCCTTTCAGGTTTTAACTATGCTGGCTTTTCGTGTTTCCCTTTTTTTTTTTTGAGGAATTCAACCTAATTTCAACTGAAACAAATATTCTTTGCGCATTTTGATCCGTCGAGCATTGACAGAAATTTCATGAGAAAGAGGAGAATATCAAATGGCACTTTATTTTTGGCCTTTCTGCCTTTATTTTTGCCTTTTGGCTTCTTTTCTTTTTTTTGCTTTTCTTTTTTTTGCAGTGGGGTTATTTTTTGTGCCCCTTGTTTTTTAGAATATTCATATGAGAGAATAGAAAGAAGAAATTTCAATGCTCGATAATCAAAATAGCCACTCGGAAAAAAGTGTTTCAATTAAAACTAGATCGGAACAAGTGTTCTGCTCACAAATTACTCTTTTTTCTAGTTGCCCCAGTATGTAGCCCATAATACTTTCGAGTGTTGAGGCGTCATCCACGATCAGTATGAGTTTGGTGGACACATGTGGCCTTGTGAAATTCCTTTGATTGCTGTGTAATAGTCAAACTCCAACCCTTCAGTGTTCTCTTTGGAGTAGCTGATAAGTAGGCATCATCTGCACTTGATCTTTCAGAGTTCCTCTTCGGTGAACTTGAATGTCATTCCTTTGGAGTAGCTGATAAGTAGACTCATGAATAGGCATTATCTGCACTTGATCCTTCAGAGTTCCTCTTCGGTGAACTTGAATGTCATTTCTTTGAGATTGTTCCGATCTTCTTTGATTATCCCAAGTAAATGACTGTTTTTCTTTTGCCTAGACCTGGATGGTGATTGTTCTCATCACTTGCCAATTACTCAAGACAAAAGACCACCTCTTGCTTCAGGCTTCTGAGCTTTTGGTTTTTGAGTTTTGATCCTTCCATGTTTTAGGACCAGGAAACACATCCTTGTGTTCTTCTGATAATGAAGTGAATTTGTCCTTCTGCCATTTGTCCAAGTTTAGTCATCCTTGCTTCCTTTAATGGCTTCTGTTTCTTTGGCATTCGGGATTTGCCAGTTATCATGTGATTCTTTCTATTAGTTCACTCCCTTGTTTGGAAATTTCACTGTTGGGACAGACCAATCTAAATCCCCATGAGTTCGAAATGTAGTCTGAAGACAAGGTCATGCTCGTCTTGTGCTTAAGACTGTTATGTTACTTGGATCGAAATGACAAATTTTAAGATCCCTGAAATAGCAAGTTTTGCAAAAAATTAATTCTTCTGATTTGACAGATAAGCATATATGAAAGCAACAACACTAATTTTATCAATCTGCTAAAAGCTAGATAACCATTGCAAGATTTTTCATGGATTTGAAAGAAACAGATTTTCAATGTGAAAGTTTAAGACAACAAAAGCAACATAGAAAGTGTGAATATAGACTCTGCTCAGGCAAGTCTACCAAACTTGAGAACTCTAAACAATCTCATGGATCTTTCAGGATGATTTGAGTTGGCATTGCTGAGTCTTTGTGCTGTCTTTCGTTTCAAAATGGACTTCCCAGTCTTTGACGCTTTCTGCGAAAATAAATTGATCCTTTCTTGAATCAGCAAGATCTGCCCCAGTTTCAGTGACTCTGGTGGGCTGGCCAATGATTGGTGATGGAATAAGGGTAACTGATATAGTGGATGTATTTTTTTTGATTTTTTTTTTGGACTTTTTTTTCCTTTTTTTTTTTTTTTTTTTCCTTTTTTTTTTTTGAAAAGAGAAAAGATAGTGTAGTATTCTGGCTAGATTAGCCGTTCCGACTAGAAAATGGTACGACCACTCTTGGTCGTTCACCCAACTTCTGGGGGGAGTTTTGTTAGTCCTGGGAGTAAAGATCCATAATCCGTCCGGTCTGAATCCCGTCTTCAATCATGTTTCCTTGTTGGATCATTTCACCGAAGGATATGCTTATTGAAGTGCAAAACTTCTCGTAGTAGACCCCTTTGCAAGTTTGGACAAATAGATGCACATATTCTGAGTCAGCTAGCGGTGGCACCACCTGCGTAGCCAGATTTTTCCAGCGGCATGCGTAGGCTCGAAAAGACTCTCTAGGTTCCTGCTCCATTTTGATTAGGAAAAGTCGGTCTACGGCCAACCCTGAATTGTGTCTGTATTGCTTCATGAATGCATGTGACAACTCTGCCCATGTTCTAAACAGACGGACATCACTCCTAGCGAACCACTGTGCTGCGGGTCCTACTAGGCTGTGCTGAAATAACTGTGTCATCAGTTTTTCTGGATCTGGATAACCACATAATGCCCCAGCATAAAGGCGCAGGTGGGCCATTGGATCACTGGTTCCATCAAACTTGGTAAAACACGACATTTTGAACTTGTTTGGCAGTTGCAAGTCTGGAAAAGCGCACAAATCTGAGAGGTTAGTGGACACCTGTGAACTTGCCCCTTGTATAGCTTCAATGACCCTCTCAATGTTTTGAATTTTTTGAATAATTGTTGGGTCTGGCCTTCCCTCTAGGCTTCTGACATTACCCTGGGCACTTGGCCTGACCAATTGGATTGGATTTATGGGAGGTGGTCTATGTTGTCCCACTGAAATATCGGCTACTGATTGGACATGAATTGCCCCTGTCTGGACTGATGTAAGGAGAGGGTTTGATGTTGCTGATGCCCCTGCCCCTGTGTTAAAGGAAAATGGCACTGATGCACTTTGTGGTGTCTGGTGCGGGGCCAGAAGTGCTTGGATTTTGATTTGGAGGCTCTCCATTTTCTTGAGGAGAGCATTGTATTCTTCCCGTGAGACTGTGTCAGATTTAATGCAGAGAGACTGATAGTTTGTTTCTTCTGCCATGGCTTTTGGACTGACAGTTGCTTAGTCTATAGGTGAGACTCCTACCTCCGGCTTGTACCTCTCTCTGTGTATTCAGGGAAATATGTCAGTTTGTACTTCTGAAATAGATTGGTCCATAACATACAGTCAAAGGATGACACGTGTGTGTCTAGGATCCTATTGCTCATACGGATTTTTCATATCCTTCGAAGTTTAGCCAGAGGTTCGGCATGACTTCGGCATATGATTTTTGAAATTGTGAGAATATCTGGTCCGTATGAGAATGGTCCTACACTTTGACTGTATGTTTTGGACACTAAATTGAAGCATGATAGGACAAAAATCTGGTTGGCAATTTTTGAAAAATTTTGTCCTTTACATAATCAACGAGAATTCTCCCCATTTTTCATGAATGTCCCTACCAAGGTTTTGGCTTGACTCTTTTTTGAGGGATACTACATGCAGCATGATGGCTTGGTTTTTGCTAATGCATTTCTAGCATGGTTTCACGGTTCCCAAATCTTCAAACCTCCGGCCCCCGTGAAGGGTACCATCTTTGGTTGGTGATTTGGTTGGAGTGTTCTTTTCAGTGAAAACCGTCTTTGGCTACAAAAAAGCACCATTGACGATTGTCACGTACTTCGAACCCCCTCCTAATCCTATGGATAAAAATAAAAGGTAGAATGGAGATTGAGAAGAGAGTTGGGTATGTTGTGCTGAATGTAATGTATGCACATGCTGAAAAATATTTTTTATTTTGTAAATATTTGGAGAGAATCCTTTCAGAGTAATATAATGCCCTGCAAAACAAATATTAGTAACAAGATAAAATGCATGTTTTTTTTGGCAAAAGCGCACCTGAAAGACAACCACAAGAATGATGTTAGTAACAGGCCAAGGATAATTTGATAAAATTGTTTGGGAAAATTTTAAAAAGCCGAAATCCACTGATAAGGAAAAATAAAAGGTTTGCAAATAGTACCCCTCTTTAGCTTGCGTTACACCGTAAGTTTACCCAAATGGGGTAGGTTAATGGTTTCCGCTAAAAAGAGCCACTATTTGCAAATTCTTTTATTAATCCCTAAGTCCCCAGCAGAGTCGCCAGCTGTCGCGCCCGGAAATTTCCCGGCCCCCCTCGCGAATATATGAATTGTTTGAACGGGGCTGAATAATTTCTTGACTTGAAATGCGACGTTTAATGAAAATTGTTTAACAGCTGGGACTTATTTAAAAACTCAGAGTCGCCACTTGACATGAATTTTAGGTGTGTCAAGTCACCCTCTAAGGCCATTTTCAAAGAAGATGTTCTTAGAAAAATAATTTAATTTTGAACTCAGAAATATGATTCTGTTTATAAAAATGACTCATTTAAAAGAAAACTGGTCTTGAAAACAGAGATGGGTTCGGAGATTCACTGTTACGAGTTGGGAAGGTGTTAGGCACCCAACATCGCCCTTTCGGTACTTTATTTTTCCAATTAATTTTATTTTATTATCCTTGGCCAAATTTAATAAATATCAAGTGATTGTTGGATAATTGGATTAAAAGTGGAAACAGGTGCGGGGACGGGACCCCGGCTTACGCAATTTTACTTTGGTGGTAAAAAAGTTGAAACAGGTATATGTTAAACTTTGACCGAAACATGATACGCAAATTGGTATCTGCACGTCATGTTTCTATTCCCGGAGTGCCAGGTACCTTAAATCCCTGGTAGGAATTTTCAAGTTTAACAATGACCTGATTCCATTTTATCAATGGATTTATCATGTTAACCCCTTTTTTTTTGGTTTTATTTATCTACAATTCTTCATCCCGGCAGCTACACAATCACTGGCGGTCCAAATTGTAGATTTTAATAAATGTTACTTCAATCACGATATTCTGTCGTGAAAAGATAACGTGCATTGCCCGTTAAATTTTCATCCCAAAAACACTAACATGGACTACCTATGTCACCCGCGTGTTTATGGAATTCCGAGATTATCGGGATTTTTAACCAAGTGATATGGATAGTGTGTCAGCGTGAACTAACAGCACTATTCATATAACTTAGCTATGAAGTAACGATTTTTTTTCTTTATTGATTTTACGTGAAATAAAAATAAAAAGAAAATTGCAGTAACTGTTACGGGGAAACGGGAAAGGGGTAAAAAAAGAAAAAAGTTACGGGATCTGGGAAAGGGGAAAAATTAGTAGTTAGTTCCGACAGGGGCCGACGCAATCGAGCGATATGCCGGAGTATTATTTTTATTTAAAGTGATTTTTTTGTTTAAATCAAGAAAAGTAGTTGGCAGAGCCAAACACCGACTTTTTTGCTTAAATCAAGAAAAGTAGTTGGCAGAGCCAAACACCGACTTTCGTGATTTAGCGGGCTAAATCCTGACATTCTAGAAGTGCAGACTAGAAATTTCTAGAACTGCGGACTAGAGATGCGGATGCCCAATTAATATTGACATAAAAAAAGACAGAAAGAATAAATAAAAATGTTCTGACATTCTAGAAGTGCGGACTGAAAATTTCAGGAAAAGGACTAGAAATTTCAGAACGCGGACTAGAGATGCGAACATCAGCTTTTAAGCGCAGTATTTACATTAAATAAAAAAAGAAAATAAAAATAAACAAAAAAAGAAATTAAATGAACAGAGCATAAATTAAATAAGAAAAAGACAGATATTGAAATGAAATAAATTATTGCAATTATACCTCTATATTGATATTCGAATCAACTGGTTACATGAAAATAAGAAAGACACGCGAACGGCTAAGTAAAACCATAACCTGACATAACACTGGGTTTTAAAACCCTGTTATCTCGAGCTATGCTAATATAATAGCGCGTTCGGATCTTTCTAAATCTAAAAATAATTGGGCAGAACCTCCTCTTGTTTTTTGGCCAAAAGTCCTATCTAAGACCGTAACTCTAATTTATTCCGGGTGTTTAAACATTTCACGACTACAGAGTCGAAAAATGTTTAACAACAAATGATTTATATATTGCTCTCTGGTTTTTTTCTCTGTCCGGGTTTTACTTCTAAAAAAGCTCTCTGGTTTTTTTCCTCTATCTGGATTTTTGCTTCTGAAAAATCTCTCCCCAAAATTCCGTCTTTTGGCTTCCTAAAAAAAAATCCTTCCTCTCTGGATTTCCTTCCTAAAAAATCCGTCCCAAAAATTCCCCTCAAATCTGTGCGCTGTGTGTGTTTTTATAGGAAAAGTAGAGGCGGTGAGAGAGGAGTGAGAGGAGAGAGAAGAAACAGCCGTGAGAGGGGAGAGAGAGAGAAGAGACACGTGTCAGATGTGGATAGGTCGGCTGAGGTGGAAGAGAGAGAGAGAGAGCGCGCCACGTGTCAATAGGAGAGAGGAGAGAGAAACGGCGCGCAGAGGGGAGGAGATTGGGTGCGGTTGAGATGGTAGTGGAATCCACGTGGCGGCGGGACAGAGAGACAGCTGGAGCGGCGAGAGAAGGGCGGTAGATAACAGCGAATCAGGACAAGCCACGTCAACGCTGCACAAGGGCGCGACTCCACCGAATCAGGGCCAATGCCGTGCACGGCTTTTTAGCCGGACACGTGTCACAACGGGAGTGGAGGTACCAGGTGGCAGCAGGGAGGAGAAGGATCTGGTGCGGTTGAGAGGCAACGGCTATACACGTGGCAGAATTATAGATAGACACCTGGCAGGAGAGAGAAAGAGGCGGTAGAGTCTAGCCAGTAGGAAGCGAACACGTCATCATGGAAGCTGGGCACGCCTGCAGCAGATCCCATCAGGCCGTGCACGGCATTAAAGCCGGACCCGACCCACGCGCCGTGCACGGCTGGCGCGTGCGGCCCACTCGCGCGTGTGGCGCGTACACTGCTGACGTCATGTCCTTTCTGGGTAATTACAAAAATGCCACTGCTTATAAAAAATGCCTTCGTGTGCTATTTCTTATCTTCGGATGTCCAAATGAACTCGGATTTGATCACGGATACAGCCAATGGACTCGTGTCGTCGAGAGTATCATTTTGAGTCTAATATTTGATTTATGGACACGTCGGCTCGCAAACCTAACTCCCAAATAATCACCGGTACACCACTATCCTTCTTTAAAATGTCATTTCTTGAGCTACCAAATTCGGATTTGACTATGGATACAGCCGATGGACTCGTATTTTTGTGCTGATCAATAACATGTGCCTCTCGATGCCTGAACATGTCAACTCATAAATTGTGCCTCCGAGACCCCGTTCTGAACAATAAAAAATTGTCGATGTTGTCCAATTTCACCCCAATCACTGCCACTGGACTCGTTTCGTCATACTGATCAATAGTATGAGGTTCTCATGACTTGATGAAGTGGTCTCGTGAACAGTACTCCGGAACCCTGGACTGTGCAAAGGCAAAATAGTCTTTTTGTGTCCGAATTCTTTTAAACCCATTTCGATGGCATTTTTCATAATAATTGAGCGGTGGGGCCAAAATCTGGTATCAACAACGAAGGCACACTATATTATTGCTTTGACCACGTGTGCGTGCCTACCTCCTCCGCTGACGTCGGTCGTACTGTGCTCGGGCCTGGTCTGGGGGTTGGGCTTTATTTTTGGCCCCAAAAAAATTAAACTTTAGTTTTTCTAATCAGTTCTAGCCTAAACCGGTGCAACCCAATCCTTTTTAATTTGAAAAGTCACTGTTCTAATGTGAACAGTTGTAACCAAAATCAAAAGCCCTGAATCAAATTGTTTTGAAGCGAATAGTGCAATGAAAACCTTATCCCTCCGAACAGTTGCGATCGAAAACCTTTCTCTTCGAACAGTCATGTCCGATGGTTATACAACAATTACGAAGAGGCACTCGATGGCCTATTTAAACAGTCCATCCACCGCCATTTCGATCACTCAAAGAATTATCGAAGCACACACACCACTTCTGCATACAGAGAGTCTTGAGAGTTATGCACAATTTTTGTTCAGTGGTCACATTGTCAAAGTGATGTGATATAGTGCAAAAAAATTGTTGTATCTTGGGAGAGAGGCGTCCTTATTCATGAGCAGCAGTGCGTGGGCGAAATCTATTTTAAGAAAACAGTGTTCATTGCTGGCCTCGATCTGTTTCTGACTTTAGTATTCTTTAAGTTCTTTTATAATTTGATTTTGTTCCTGCACTTCAGGTTTTCCCAACAACACTGTATTTTCTCGCTTGGCTTTATAACGTTGATCAACGTGAGCAACAATTAGCACGACATCGATCAAATTGCAAGCAACAACAGCTTCAAGGTCACAAAAATAACTTTCACCCTCGGAAAAATTACATGAATAAGTATGCATTCAACATTGTTATTCTGAACAACTGCGTTTACTTTTTACACATTTCATCATTTGTAATGGGAACCTCAAGTTTTTTCAATGCAATCTCAAAAAGGAACCGAAATACATATCATCGACCTCGGTCATCAATAACTAACTTACTGTTAATACAAATTGAAGATGCGACTGAAATAATTTACTGATTATGTGGTCTGTGCTCATTTTAATCACTATTATGTACAACAATGTTAGGTTACTATTCCATTCGTAAACAAGTGGTTGTACAGAAGATGTACGATATATTTTTTATTTTTATATACTTAACAGTAATACATTTTTTATCGACTTTACAATATTTACTTGGCAGCCTATGTAGGTTAGGTAAAAATTTGTTACTGGACATGAATGTGCACGATTAAAGATGAGACATTTCAAATATAAAATTAAAGTTAACACATACTGATGTGATATTCACATGGTGCGTATTTTTCTATGTATTTGATGATGTCGACTTGCACACACATTACATGTATCTTGACCTAATTAAGTTAAGAAGAGCAATGACCCCATCTCCCATGAAGCTTACATAATATCCAATAAAGATTGGTGCAGTAAACTTTAACAGTTACAAGTTTTAAATACTATATATGATTGTCCTAAAGTGTTTTGATTTCGAACTTTGAATTGAAATTTGGTTAAACATTGTGATTATCCAAGATTTTGGGTCAAATCTCGATCTTCTATAATAGTGATCCAAAATACTTATGCGCTGAAGTATTGTGTTTTCTGTCATTTTCTTAACCTATTTGCCCTAACACTTTAGATTTTGGAGATTCAATCACTTATTTGGTTGCTTCCAGCCCAAAAGGTAGACAAGTCCTTTTAGAAACAAGATTCGTCATATTGTTTCAAAAAAAAAAAAAAATCATGTTTTCCAAATATTTTCTAAATCAGTTGAATACACTCTTGCAAGAAAGAACTCCATCCTTCATTTTTTCTAAAGAATAATTGCATAAGCCTAATGAGTAGTGATAACTATAAAGATCAACCTTCACATTACATGAGTCCATTTCCGGTAGAGTGGCGATGGAGCGGATATATATCTGGATATTCGTATCCAATATCCGAACACGAACTGATAATTGAATCCGTTATGATATCCATCGGGGATTATAATTGGTAAATCGTAAACATACCACCCAACACATTTATATATCTTTTAATTAAGGTAAATATAATTTAGTTACGGTTTGGATATCTGTTCAGTTCTTTTTGGATATTTAACCATAATTGTATCTGAACGTATCTTTATTTGCTTGCTCCATAATCGTATCGACAGGGAAAATTTTGCTTACAATTCGGGGAAAAAATTTCGATTAGAGTTCGAATATTCATTTGATCGAGGATTAGAACCCCTTTCAGCACTTGGTGGTAGTATTTATATAAACAAGGACTGAAAGGTGATACACAAGCGGGCATTTGGTCTAGTGGTATGATTCTCGCTTCGGGTGCGAGAGGTCCCGAGTTCGATTCTCGGAATGCCCCTTCTTTTTCTTTTTGCTAGATCTACTATTGGTTTGGTTTCTGTTGTGGGTAAATTGCACTGACCTCCCCTGAGGTTTCTGGCAAATACACTGAACTCTCTTGAGGTTTTGACCTCTCTCATGCTTTACAAAATAATTGACTTTCTCCCTTTGCCCGTTAGTTGCCGTTAATTTTCTGACTAAAATTGCCAATGTCATCCAAAAGTTTGCTTGAAATGTCCAAAATACCCTCCTGATGTGTCCTCAAATTATCATTTCCCTCTCAAAGGAATCGACGTAGCTTTTCCCTCTCCCAACTTTCTCTCATCACTTGTTGATTTGTTATTTATTTATGGGGGTACCAAGTTTTCCTCATCCAAGAAATTTTTTTTACTGAGAAACAAGTTAAAAAATAGCACGAAACTTTTTTTTTCTTGATTCATTATTTTTTATTTTTTTCAGCCATAGACATGTCATAAAAGCGTTTTTTTTTTTCTCTCATGATTTGGGAATTTAGGGCAAATAAATTGGGTTACAATCAGTACTTTTATGAAGTAAAACTAATGTTAAATGTCCAATTTTACAACTTAAAAATAATAAATTAATTATAAGAAGTCAGCATTACAAATAATTATTAAAAGTAAACACACGAAAAAAATGCAAAACAGCACAACGAAAGGTGTTCAAGAGAGGAGTGGGATTTCGTACTCCACAAATCCTAACCCTTAAATTGTGCAATACTTCTTATTGAACTATGAGAACTAAGTCAACCAACACTACAACCAATAGAAATTAAAATACTTATGACGTATTATGGAAATTAAATTTCTTTTCATGTTGGCAAAAAAAGGAAAGATTCATAAAAATAAAGTTATCGAATTTCTTATATAAAAAAAATGAATCAAAACACACATTTATCAAATAACCAACTAATTAAAAGGACTTCCACACATATAAAAATACAGAAATACTTTCTCCATAATTTATACCCACCCAGCAGTTGATTCAACTTGCCAGTTCTCCTTTTCTACCTCTACTACTTTTATCCAACCAAACACAAACTAAGAATTTGTTTGTCAATTAAGCAATTAAATAGAAGACCAAATCTTTGGAGATCAATTTCAAAGGTTAAAAATGAGGTAAGCCAGAGCCGTCTAAGCTTAATTAAATGAATGTTGTCTCGAGAGATGGTATTTACTAATATTATTGAAAACATTACCATATGAAAAACAGGACCACAAGATTATAATTTTTTATTACTAGAGCCGTACGTTCTATTTATAAGGTCTTGTGTATAAATTGTTCTTGAAAAAAGACCAAGTCAACCGAATAGAGAAAATGCTTTATTGAATTAGATTTGTAACAATACAAACTAGCATAAAACCCGTGCTATGCACGGATGATAAATATTTATGATGACAGAAATAATTACTTACATAAAATAAATCAATAATAATAAGTAAAAACATATAACTTAAAAAAAAAAACACCTAAATAAGCATGGTCATAATGTAAAAAAAAATACCATAAATCTGTGTCAGTGATATGTACATTTTGCACATACACTCGAATTTTGTTTTAACTATTATTCTTCTATCTTAAAAGTAAAAAATATTTAAAATCTAAAAATATTCACTAAAGATGAAAATAATTCAAAACAGACATTTTTTTTGGATTATTTTTGTCATACGTAAACATTTTTTTAATGTTAGTTCAAAAAAATTTAATTTTTTTTAATCTTCTTGTCGAGACGAACTAATAATCCATAATAATTGACACAAAATAAAAAATTGCAAAAAAAAAAGGAAAAAAATAATTTAGGAAAAAAGTTGGGCCAAATTGATCATCTAAAACTGACTTAAATTAAACAACCTTTCAAAATCTTAAATCATGTAAAAGTTAGTAAATATGCATAAAAATATTAACCAGTTGGGTTCAAAATTTAAAATTAAACCAAACTAAGTATTAAGTTTCGATTAATTAGGATTGATTATATATCCAAATTTTCTCAATAAGATCTTTCTAGATTGTCGTAAAACCTTTGAATTATTTTCACTAAATTAATATTGGTGTACCTTAACTTAATATTCACTTTTTGTAAAATGTCACATCATATTTCAAATTCAAAATTTTTACAACTAAAAAATAAAAAATAAGAAAATAAGAAAAACATATAAGTAAAAGAATACTGATTAATAATTCAACTTTTTGTTCTTTTTCTCCCTTTTTCAAATCATTATACATTTACAATTAGTCTAATTGAGGGAGAAAATATAGACAAAAATATAAATAAGATAAAATACATGGAGATGCGAATAAAAATATTTTTTTCTTTGTCTAATTTTGATGTATTTATTTTTCATTGTCAATGTGAAAGATGCCTACAACATATATGCACAAAAGAGTTGATGATAAATTCATGCACACTTTTTTTTATATAAATCTATCATTAAGAGAAATATCATTGTAAATCTAATTGTTCTTTGATTGTATTTTAAAACTAAACTACTTAACCGAGTAAATAAAAATTGCATAAAATATTAATCAACCCATCGATTTTAAAGATAAGCGAATTTATTATGACACATCGGTCCACATCTCATTAATAATAGTAAATACGGCATGGTTATACAAATCTATCTTGAATATAATTTTATAAATTTAAAAAAAATTATAATAAAATATATTTATAAATAATAGTAGAAGTAGGAAAAAAATGTGATTTTTTTTTAGGAAAATCAAAGTTAGGGGTATGAAAGATATATTACCGTAAAAAAATTTATTTGTTTCTAAATTCGTAAATTATTGGCTAAAATTTTACCAATGTAAGAAAAACGTATTTATTTCTAATTTCTTTTTTAAAAACTAATCTCTGTACAAATTTTTAAATTTTTTTTATCTATATAGATATGTAGATACATAACTATACGTATATATGTATGTGCTCATATATAGATATGTAGAGAAAATTATGGGAATAAAATATTATATATGAAATATAGCAAGTGTTTTGAATTCAAATTCAAAAAAGATTTATACAATATCTTTATTTTTGTAAAGTAACATGTGTCGCTTTAAAATTTGGTGACAATCTAATTAATTTTTGCCACTTGTCGCTTTCAGGGCGACTCTCACGAAAAGTCACCCTGCAATAATATATAGTATAGATGGAGGATCAAAATTAAAATTAATCCTTATCAATTTGATTGTCCATTTCTCTCTGATGACTTGACATTTATTCACAAATAATTTACTAAAACAATTACTTTTTGTTGAATTCAAGTTTTTAAGTGTAGATTTGTAACATTTTTCCTTTTTATAGATTGTAATAAATTTAAATCTACTATATTTATAGCCTTTACCCTTTTTATAGAATGTAGTAAATCTATTGCTACATTTTCCCTTTTTATAGAATGTAGTAAATTTATTGCATTTATTATGACTAATCTAATACCTCAAGGGCACTTATTTTGATTTCCATAAACTAATCCTAACAAATTACTAAAACTAATTTTAAAAGTAAATAAGGAATGAATACTCTGGGATATTTAATCAACTTGAAATTAACTAATCCTAATAAATGACTAAAAAATAATATTAAAAGTAAATAAGGAATGAATACTCTGGGATATTTAATCAACTTTTCAATGAAAACATTCATTAATTTCATGTCTCCTTAAAAGGTCTAGTTTTGTATATGAGCTTAGCAATATCAGACAATTGAGTAATATTAATTAAGAGGCATCAGTCAATTCAGAAATTAAAATGCATATTTATTAAATATTCACCATTATTTTTTTGGAGCTACCCAACGTAAGGTATCACTCTAAAAAAAAAACCTTTCTATTTACTACTAAAAGACAAAAATCAAAGTTTTAGATTTTTTTTTTTTGAAAAACAAAAACAAAGTGTACGATTCGTACATTTTATTTTTTTGCTAAGAAAACAGTTCTTAAACAAATCTCAGTTATTTAAAACTTTTGAAATTGTTTATAAGAATTAATGGAATATATACAAAAAACCAAGAACTTTACCATGTTTACACTTAATTATTTGCTTAATTAGAATTATTCCATGTATATATCTTGACTTGATCCTTCTAATTATATCACGTTTGATTTCTTATTTATTCGTATTACGTCGAGGCCAAATATTGTAATTTTTTTTAATAGTTAAAGCCTATGGAAAACATGGAATAACAAAATTTATAGAACGTCACCTCTTTCATTTAAATAAGATTTTGTTAATTTATCTAACCTCTTATAATTTGATTCACAGATTACAAATCTCGCAAAATAGCATTTTTAAGATTTCAATGCAGCAATTGTCTGAATATGCATGCATCAAACAACCAATCTAAGACTAATTGGAAATTTGTTCTCTTGTTTATGCATTAGATTTGAATTTATTATAAAATTAATTTATACGGGACTTTACTTCGACTTTAGTCGGAGTCCTCAATGGTAAAATTAATTCCCTAGAGAGTTATTTACCTTATTAGTCCGATAAAATTATCATATCTGACCAATTAAATATGGAAAAGTTTTAATATTTGAAGTCCAATCAAAACTCTTAATTACACTTAAAGTATAGAAGTTTGATAATATTCTTCGGGTAAATTATACTCAACCTACGATTTTTCTCCAGAAAAAATACCTATATTCACATTGAAGAAAATATTTTTCTTTTTTTAGCAAAGAGAATACCACAAAAACACACACCAAAATTTCTCTGTTTAAATCCGCCTGGGGGGACAACCTACTATGATCTAAGGCTACCTCAAATCTATGTCTTTATCCAACAATAGAATTAGCCTAACAGAAATGCAATAAACAAATAAAGGAATCAATGGTCTCAAACCTTATTCAATAGTTGAAACTCGTGTGGTGTTAAATAAAAAATGACAATTTGTCGACCTATAAAATAAGGCGTGTAAGTATCACAACCAAATTTAACTTCAAGAAAGTGAAAATCTATGTAGCGTTAATAAAAAAGGACAGTTTATCGACTTACAAGACAAGACATGCTAGTATCACAACCAAACCAAACTTCAAGAAAATTATTCATTCATCATATGATTAAAGTAGTGGATATTGAATTGCTAAGCTTACCTTTCCAATAAGAACCGAGAGAAGTCACACATCACATACATGATACACACACAAAAGCTAAAGAGGATTAGAATGGTGGGATTGGAAGATATCATTGTTTTGAGCTTTCCAAGTACACCAAAGCAAGAATGGAGATTCTATTGAGGAGGAAAATTCTTTAACCCTTTATTGCGATTTGAAAAAGAATACCATTCACGGAGCCAATGAGCTAAATAAAAACAATTATGATGAGGCATAAGAAAATCCAAGTCTTAATTCAAACCAAATAGGATGGCCAAAATTGTATTCCAAAAGTACAAGTAGAAAGAAGTTTCTCCCAAAGAATGACATAAACAATAGAGGGGTCCTTTTCCCAATTTTTTGAAAGCCAAAAGATTCCAAAAGGGAAGACAATCAGAACAAAGTGGCCAAAGAAAGAATTTAATTTTGTGTGGAATAGGAAGGGACTAGAGAAAGACCAATTGAAAGAAGGACAAGAGTGATGGATTAAAAGAGAACGAGGAAAAAGGAGAAGAGATTAATTTAACAAATTTCATGTTGTGAAGAACACTGCATACTGAATTTCTTTGTAAAATCATAATTTTTGTTGCGACTCCACACGAGCCTTTCATCAAAATCACCATGATAACCTTGTCAATTTCGTAGTTGAGGAACTTAAAAAAAATCCAAGAGAATGTAGTTATTAGAGCATTAACTTCAGTTTCCCTATTTTTTGGATCAAATTAGGGAGAAATTTTCACTTTTCCATTTTAGAGAGTCATATTTTCTAATGTCTTATGCATTAGACTCTCTAAATAGAGTGAAAAATGATCAGTTTTAATTTTATATTCACTAAATAGAGAGGCTACAATAACTCCTCAAATATAAAATGTCATTGTAGCATTTACAAAGTATGAAGGACATCTAGAAAGCCTGATGCGGAACGTATTTGAAAGAATTACTCCTCAAAATAAAAAAATAAAAAGAAACTCAAAAGAGGCTGATGCGGATAATCTAAAGTAAAATGTGTTTTATATGATCAAAAGTAAATAAAATTCAATTTTTTTGTTTTAAGAGTATGTTAATTTAAAGAGTGACTGAATGTTCTAATGGTGTAATTAAAGAGTATTTTAAAAAGTAAATCCCGGTTTTTTTTTGTTTTATATTAACAGTCTCTCGCTCACACACTCTCTCTCCTTTCTTTTTCACCCCTCCCTTATTAGTTAGTACTAGCAGTAAACCCGTGCTATGCACAGGCTAATAGCATGGTCTCATAGTATAAAATTAAGTACAGTAATAATCGCATCTAAAAAGTAAAAATAAATTTAGAAATTTTAGATATGATATTAATTTGTACTTGATATATTATTTTTTCTCACTTCTTTTCTATTTTTTCATACTTGATAGTCTTAGATAATAATAACAATCATATAATTCTAATTAAGTTGGTAAATCAAATTACTAAAGTTTTATAATTCTTGAGTTTTATAGATTCTTTACAACAACTGTTAAATAAGTTACATTTGTAAGAGTTTTATTCTTAGCATTATAATTTTCATAATTTAAGCAAAATATATTTCAAATTAAATAAAAAACTAACCTCCACTAATTATTTATCAAATTTACCAGAATATCAACATCTTTAAAATATTTTTCCAAATTGAGCAAGTTGAAGGACTTAATGGCCAATGAGCATAAGAAAAAAACCCTACTACCACTATACAATTATCCTTAATCAAAAAAAAAGTATAGGATAATTACTAATATCCCAAGCTGTAAAACTGCATAAAAAATAAGAAGAAACAAACATACCCTAAACGTCTGTACAACTAAATAGTAAATATCACTCAACTTTCAAAATTTAATTTTACATGAGCTATTTTTACTATTGTTATGTTCAGATTTAAAAAAAATTAATTAATTTGCTTCTTTTAAATCACTAACAAAGAAAAATCTTATAAAAACTATCAAATCACGTTCAATCAAATAAGATGAAGACAACTCTTGACTTGAACCACAAAAAATATTTGATCTTTGAATGATAAATATATAGAGCGCTTAGTTGTCAATCAAAATTAATCTTGTAAGTGTTGTAATTATGAAGGTCCATCTAAACAGGCTATTAATATCTACTCTCTTTATTTCAATTGAAATAGATTATTGTCATTTATCCATCTGTTAATTCGTCAATTGAGTTTTAATTGAATTTATAAAAGAAAACATCACAAAATTATGCCAAATTAAAAAAATCAATCAAAACTACCAAACTCACCTAATTAAAAACATTCAAAAATAGTAAATTTACACTTTCAAATATATAAAATTATTCAAATTTTAGAATTGAAAAAGTTCAAATTATTAAATGATGATATGTTTATAAAATGGTTTTAAAAAAACTCGATGACAATAATATGAAAAATTTATATCTTAGGTTTCAAGCAGTAAAAACTAAACACCTCTTAAACAAACATCCCTACTCTCCGAAAGATCAAATCGATTTATTAATCGACCCATCAGAACTCGCTCAGCTCTCAATCGATTTATTGATGGAGATTTCCATAATTGGAGCAAGGTAAAGATAGATCAAATCGATTTATTGAGTAGTAGGGATTCCATAAATGGAGTGAAGTAATTGAAGTAAAAAAAATATATACCTGAATTTGATTTTCGCCGTGACTTCACTAAATCAAGCGTGCAACATATAAGATAAAAGCTGGCTAATAGGATTAAGAATAGCAATCAGTAGAGTTTTTAGGGGCGAAAATCTCGGCAAAAAATCTTGAAAATTGAGGATAGTAATTATCTCTTTGAATTGTCGTTTTATTAAAAGGATAAGTATTCGTTTGGATTTGATTAGTTTAGAAGGATAAATATTCATTTGAATTTATTTTGTTCAATTAATATTTACATTACTTTGTACAAATCAAAAAAAAATTTAAATTTTTAATCCAATTGTGGCGTGCCACTTGGTGTGCTTTTGATCAAAAGGATAAGTATTAGTTTGGATTTGATTTTTTATGGATAATAATGTATTTGAATTTAGTTTGCTTAATTAATATTTACGTTATTTGTTATAGATAAAAAAATTGTCAAACAAATTTGTAATCCAATCGTATTGCGCCACTTGTCGCATCCACATTGATTTTCACTAAAAGTCACTCTGCAATACAATATAGTATGGACAAGCAAAATCCCGTTCGATGTATGTGGTCCGAAGTATAATCGAGGGAAAAGAAGAAGAAGAGAGATATATAATTGTTAGGTTTAAATTTTGTGTTAATTTTTTTTGAATATGATGTGTTCATTATTTTACCATGAGAAATGGTCATGCATGAGAATAGGTCTCAATTTCTGCTTTGCATGAGAATAGGTCTCAGTAGTTTCTGCCCTCAACAATAGGACTTAGTTGACTTAGTTTGTTTTCATTAATAATTGGTTGTAACTACTTACATATTTTGTGCCACAACCTTTTGCATTCTTGTTTCAGTTGTTATTTTCTTAGATGATGTTTCGCTTAAATGATGGAATAAGTAAGGCAGATATATTCCTCGATTTTTACTTTTTTCTTAGTCTCTGTTCTTCTTCTTCTTGGCTATTCATTAGCTATTTTAATACAAATTCCTTATTAAAATAATCATAAAAAATAAATAAATGAGTGTGCGTGACAAAAATAAATAGATGCAGTTAACAAAGAGATAAATAACGGAATTTGGAAAAAAATAAAAGTGAGCGATGTGAAATTACGTGTGATTTTTTATATTTTATTTTTTAAAAATAAGTATCACGTGACCTGCTTCCTCTTAATATAACAAGTATACATAAATCTAAATAGCTCCTCTAAAACTAGTTACCTCCTAAAACACTACCAAAAATACTTATTATAATACACACAAATAATCGAAGTTAACTGTCAATTTATGACGATAAAATACTTGTTAGAATACTCAATTGAAATGTTAGAACTTGTTTTCCAACAAAGGACTTGAAAATTCTACCGTCATTCCTTTAAATATTATTTAGTCTCTGTTAACCTAAAAAGTACAATTTATGCCGGGATCTCGTAAAAGAAGTCGACCAAAGCTTCTTGAGGATTGTAGGGGACATTTTCGAATAAGGCTATGCTCATAAAACACTTTTTGTAATTTAGCAAAACACTCGTGTATCTAGAGGTCCTTATTTTCAAACTCCAGTAAGCGGATATATTTCTTGTGAGACGGAGCTTAATCTAGGATGCCTTTTCATTGAGCATTTCTTTCTCCATCTAAGGTTAGGAAAGAACTTGAGCGAAACCCGCTTTCTCCCTTTCAATTGGGAATAAAAAAGGAGCCGTTTGTCCTGAGAAATTAAATATGCTTGGGTGAGTGAGAAGTAGTCAAGTATAGAAGAAGGGGCGATTAGCTTAATAAAGATAATTTGTAGTTCCACTTAGTGAATAGTACCTCGAAATTTTACTTCAGAAAATTAGGGCATATAACACACAAATTTCTCAAAAGGATTTTTTTTACATATTTTTCTACAAAAAATAAAGTTTCAATAATAAGACAAGTCGTAATTTTGCCTTATTTTTTAAAAAACTTTTACTTATCTAAGAATTTTACCGTGGTTAATAAACTATAACAAACTATTCACTCTACTACGGAAAGTGCGGTCAGACTGTTGCAGAACTCTTTTAATAGGCTAAACAAACGCACCAAACTAAAATTACAAACCAAACAAAACTCTCTCTCTCTCTCTGTGCAAAATATTTTCTCCAGAAAATTCAGGCTGTCCTTCCCTTCCCTTCCTTATCTTCCTGGAACAGATCTCACGCACGCAGTCAACCTCATACTCATCAGAAATGCAAAAACTCAGATTTCTTTTCCAGGTAATTCGAGTTTTTCCTATGATTTTACATCTGTCAATGAATGCTTAAGGTCTGTTTTTTCTTTATTTCCTTTTCTTTTTGGATTTTGGGTTTTTTTTTTTAACTTTTCAATGTGATTGGAAGCAGACTGTGGATGGAAAATACCATCAATAGATTTTAACTTTATGATTTTGTTTATGTTTTTGATCAGCTCTGAATTTGATGCGATACTATTAAATTGGGAAACAAAAAGGTGAGGCCTTTTTGGGAACACTAGTTAGCAATGGAAAATCCGAAAACCCCGGAAACCCTAGATGATGGTGCGGTGGGTTCTGGTCTGAATCAAGATCAAAACCTATGTTCCAAAACCCAAGAAGAAGCAATTGATTTGACAAGTAAAAGTTCTGGTGGATTTGATTCCAATTGTACTGGCCAGGGAGTCAGCAATGTGGAACTTCTGAATCGGTTTATTGATAAAGAAAAAGAAATTGAATTTGTTAATGCCGAAGAAAATCAGATAAAAGGAGTGCTGCATGTTGAGGTACCGGTTCCAAAAGAGGGTTCAAAAGTTAATGCGGAGGTTGTAGCAGAGAAAAGTGCAGTAGAGGGTTCTGCGCATGGTATTTCTCTTTTTGTTGAAGTATTTGGTCCGCGCAATGGATTAGTTGAAGTAGATAAACCTGCTGTTTTGGGTGATCACGTATCAAGAGGGATTAGTTCTAATCTCGTGAATGAAGGGAATGGGGCTTTGTTGTCTGATACTGGGGAAAACCCAAGTGCTGAGGTTTCGGATATTGATTACCCTGTCCTTGGTCTGTCGCAAAATGGCACTGTAGATTGCAAGCCAAAAGGAGAAAATGAAGCCCAAGAAGAATGTAAGTTCTCCATTGGTGATCTCGTATGGATTAAAACTAAAGCTCAGTCGTGGTGGCCTGGACTTATTTTTGATCCTAAATATGCACCAAAAGACGCCACAAAGTCTGACCAGAGAGCATCTCTCCTGGTCAAGTACTTTGGAAATGGTAGTTATGTTTGGTGCTCCCGATTGCAGTTGAAGCCTTTCGTTGATAATTTCGAAGAGATGTCAGCAGAAGGCAACTCTATGACATTCAATGGTGCTGTAAAGAAGGCTGTTATCGAGTTTGGTAGACGTGTAAAGTCACAGATGACTTGCTCTTGTATCATGAAAGAAGAAAATCAAACCATACTCAATGATATATTGCATGGTGATAGTGAAAGTAAGGATGCGGAAATGGAAACCAAAATGTGTCGAATTGATGAAAAAACTGTCAATCTGTTTGAACCTGAAAATTTTGTTGCCTCTGTCAAGTTTCTTGCCTTGGATCTTTCTATGCCTGGAATGCTCGAGTTTGAAGCTACCCGAAACCGTTTGCATGCATTCTATCGTTCCCTAGGGCATCTCCAGCTGCCTATGCATCAATTGAGGGCACCAAGTGATGCCAAAGACAGTGCTGCTGAAGATGGAGTAAAATGGTCGGGAGACTCGATGGATGGTGTCTCAGAAAAGAAGGTTGAAGGCTTAGATAAAGTTTCCCGCGTGAAGATGGATAAGGGGCTTGCGAAATGCAGGAGTGGTTTTTCTGAAGAGGGGAATGAGAATTCTGAAATTAAAAATAGAAGTGCTGAACTTGCAGAAGTAGATAACTGCCAATTGGCTTCTCCGGCTGCAACAGAGAACAAAGTTTCTGCTACTGCTAACGACGGAGGGAGTGGGGGTAAATCCGGAAAATTCTATGAATCAAGGGAACGCAGGAGGAGTAAGTATTTGTCACCTCCATATACAGACCTTACTTTTGGAAGCAAAATCTTACCCGATTCACAAGAAAATGAAATAGAAGATGGCAAGACAGTTAACAAAAATGATGGCCAGTCTGTGGGATCCCCTTCACTTGTTAATTCTAGTGGCAAGAAGTTACAGAAGAAGAAGAAGTCTGCGAAAGCACCATCCAAGCATGATGCTTCTGGTATACCGGGGGGGATAAATTTGTCTTCTGCAAACATGCTCTCTGAACTTCGTTTCACAGCTCTAGATTGTCTTCATTCTAACAAAAAAAGACATTTTGATGAAGTTGAGAGATTCTTTTCTGGATTTAGAAGATCCGTGTTTCATGACATGTCTAATGGTGACATAGATTGCAATATTCTCCAAACGGTACCCGGAGTTGAAGTTCCAATGGATGAGGCAAGTGCACTGGTAGGAGACTCTACAGAATCTGGTGAAAAGAAACCTTTTGCTGGCTCAATGGATATAGATACGCAGGAGAGAAGCGAAGGACTACCTAAAGTCACTTACAAAAGGAGAAAGAAGGGAATGGTAACCACCGGTCCAAATGCTATACCTGCTCCTGGCTTTTCAGATCTAAATGGAAATCCAACAAATGGCTCTTTCATGATAAATTTCCAGGAGGGAGGCAGTCTTGCACCAGAGGCTATGTCAGTACCAAAGAAAAAAAGGAAAAGGGTGGGTATAAGTGTGGACCTTAAACAGGCTAAAGTGGCGGCCGTCTTGCCAGATTTGAATGGAAACTGTACCATACCAAGTTCATCGGTAGGAGATTCACAGGCAAACAATCTTGTCAGTTTTGCAGACAAACTTGAATCGAAGAAGGGTAAGAACAAGGACGGAATTGCTTCTTCGAAGACTAAAAGCAGTTCTGCTTTTGTTGATGCAAATGGAAACCCTGCTAAAGTTGGCGCATTCGTGAAAGATGTGCAAGTGATGGGTCCTTGTTCAACCCAAGATCTTGCTGAGCTACACAAAGAGGAGGGGATGAAAGAAGCTTCTGCTTCATTAAATTCAAATAGCAAGAGCGAACTCACTGCTAACCAAAGGGAGACTAATGGGAACAATGTTGATGAGAGTAGCTCATTTGTCAAAGACCTAATTGACCTGCTCTCACCCGTTGGTCAGCCTGGTCCCAGAAAGAGGAAAAGAAAGGAGAAAGCACCCGTTGACCCCATACCAGATTTGAATGGAAATGCTGCTGATCCCATCTCACAGAGGGACAACTTGCCAGCTGGCGAAGTTAAACCCCCGCGCAAGAAGAGAAGAAGAAATAAACCCATTGCTGGATTCATACCGGAAATCAATATTAACTACAATAAAGTGCAGACACATGGAGAGGCTTCTGGATCCACTCTTCTGTTAAAATTTGCTCAGGGATTTCCAGTGCCTTCAAAAGGAGCACTGATTGCCACATTTTGTGGGTTTGGAAAAATAAAGGATTCGGAAACACATGCGCTGAGTGATTCCATTAGTGCACAGGTGGTATTTGAAAACAGTTCTGATGCTGGAAATGCGTTTAAGAGTTTAGAAAAGAGCAGCCCCTTTGGGCCAGCCCTAATAGATTACTGGCTCCATCATCTTCCAGCTACATCTAGGGCTTCGGTGACTTCTAAGAATGTGGAGGGATTCATGATCCCTGCAAAAAAGCCTTATGGTTTGAAACCTAATTCGGGAGAGGCGCCTGACCTTTCTGTAATAAGGAAGAATTTGGAGATGATGACGTCCATGCTGGAGAAGGCAGGGGATGATATTTCTCCAGAGACGAGGGCTAAATTGGAGAGTGAAGTGAAAGGCCTGCTGAAGAAGGTTAGCACCATGGTTGGCTCGTCTTCTTCTACTTCTTAGTTCAAACTGTAAACTTTATTTCTTTATCTGCTAGGCTGTTATATTAGTCTGGTGCTCTTGGTAGGTTTTGGGTTGCTTTTCAGTCTTTGTTTTGTTTCTTGTGTTAGTTTGTCCTCTCTCTCTCTCTCTCTCTCTGACGTTAGAACTGGAAACTGTTTGGTTTATTGCTTTGGGGGTATAAGAAAGCAATGATTTGTAATTAGGGAACTAGTCATTATTGCTACTACTAATTGCAATGAAGCCAAGAGTAATCAGCCTGCTTCAGCAGCCTTTGAGAAATTCTTGTTGGAACAACGAGGACTACTTCGTCTATAGGGTTCTTTTCCTACGTCCCAAACAGATACATTTGGAATCGACACACTACCAGAGCCCTTGTTTCCTTGGGTCTGGCAGCAGTATCTAAATTTTGCACTGTAATTTTCTTCTAGTTATTTAAGAATCTAATTGATTCTATGGTTGTCATCTTTGCTGCCACTACGGCAAATACTTGTAAATTTTGACAAAGGGAAGAATCCTCGATACTGCATGGATACCCGTACCAGTACAGCTTCAAATACGACCTTTATCCCTTGTACTGAGACATTGTGCTACCCAGACACCCTTGCTTATAAAGTTCCAATTCTGCACCCAAAGGGAGATTTATGTTTGGCAAGGTGCAATGTTGTTGGAAGCATTGACTGGTGTGCTTCAGTGCTATGTGCATTAGTCACAATAGGGTTTCAGATTCATATCAAAAGATTCATTGCTTTTGTTTTCTGTAATCACTAATACGGTTAATGAACTAAGCTACTGTAGCTTGACTTGAACAAAACTCGTATAAGATCGGCTTGTTACAAAAACAAATCGAACTTTAAGGCAGTTTTGAGCAACTTGCTACTCCGTTTGACAAGTTTTTTGGTTTACAAAAATAGAACTGCTCAAGTTTGGCTTTTTTATTAAAGCAGGTTTAAGATCGACTTGACTTACAACCAAATCAAGCTTGAACACCTTTTGAAACCCATTTGAGTTTCAAATCAAGTTTTGATCGACTCTGCTCATTCACAACCCTAACAAAAACAAGTATCTGATAGTCATGGTGTTCTGACGATGGTGGTTTGAGAAAAATTATCACAAAAGTTTCATGGTTTTTGAGCTATGATTTCACATCTGCCTTAATCCCAATCCATAGCTGGACTAGACGTACACATTTAGGAGAGGTTATCCAAAGGAAACAAAAGTTGCACTTAATGTTCTTTAATGAATTTGATTAAGATTTGCAACCATATAACGCCCGTTTGACAGAGGTATTAAATTTTAGGATGTTAAATAAGATGATGTGTTACATAAGAGGTGGGAGTAAAATATAGCTAGGTGTTATTTAAAAAGGTATTTGGTTGAGTTTTATAATAAGAGGAGAAGGAATATGTAAGACATGATTTGGTTTGGGCCTTATATGGGTGGATTAGAATGGGTGGTAAGTTAAAATTAGGTTTTTAGACCATTTTGCTCTTGTAGAGGGTAATTTTATTAAAAATGGTTTGTATGCCCAACAAATCTATTTATATAGAATATTTTCCCGTTTGCGGTTATTTTAAATACATTTGTACTTTGATAAATAACTTATTATTTGTACATGATAATATTTTCATAAGTTGTTGGTTTGTACATGATAAATGGTTTGTAATGTCACTGAAATCAACCAAACAATTGAAGAAATAATGACCACTTAGAAACAAATCGAAAGAGGAATGCAAAAATCAGAGCAAAATCATGCCCTAAATCGGAAATAGTATAGATCAAGTTGAAAACGGAAAAACTGAACAATACTTTTATGACATTACGCACGCAAGTAATGGATACCGTAAGTAAATAAAAATTAAAATAGCCAACAAAATAGCAATAGCCAATAAATCAAACCCAAAATGAACTACGGGTGCCAATCGAGGTACTGTACATGAACAAACCAAATATCATTACAATACCGAAACCGTAACTTCAATACACAGTCAATTAGGATACACAACAAATTTAGAAAACAAAGATAACTGGAATCAAACTGAGAAGGTTAGAATTTGTACCTTGATCGGTTAATCGTCGTTTGGGCTAGCCACTGACACCTACTGTATAGCTCGAGAAACCCTAAGTTCAACGAACGGTGACGCGATTGTAGAACTTGATAAACCCTCACTTCAATCAATAGTAAAGCGATGGAGAAAGAGATTAGACAAATCGGTATTGGGAGTAAGAGCTCGCGCTCGTCTCCTAAATTAGAAACAATGGTGAGAGAGAGAGATAGAGGGAAGGATAAGAGAGAGCGCATTAATTCATCTGCCCCTTCTATCCTCCAAAATTCACTTTTGAGGGCATGATAATAAAATGCTTAGGGGCTGATTGGAAGATGTATTATGGGGTGTTTTAGTTAAGACATGTCTTAGTTAAGGCTGGGCCCACATGTAAGGTGTTGATTGGCAAAATTATTGGATGTGTGTTAATTAGCAATGAGGCTGATTAACACACCAACCATTGCCTTATTTAAAGGCACCCTCCCCCCCTAAGGCTAACTAATACACCCACCTTAGCTTAAAAAATGACCAAAATATCCCTCCTTCACCCTTTTAATATATGCTTATAAATATAATATAAGTATACATAAATATATTATAAGTATATATATAAATATATTATAAGTATACACGCGCACATACACTCTTATAAGTATACTTATATGTATATTCGAAATATATATACTATACGAATGTATTTATATCTTAGAAATATATATAATATATATAAGTATAATTATATATTAGATATATATATATATATATATATATATATATATATATAGGTAAGTATATTTATAACATATATAATATATAAGTATATTTATCTAAGATATAAATATATATAAGTATAATTATATATATATATATATATATATATATAGGTAAGTATATTTATAACATATATAATATATAAGTATATTTATCTAAGATATATAAGTATATTTATCTAAGATATAAATATATATAAGTATAATTATATATTAGATATATATATATATATATAGTATATATATATATATATATATATATATAGGTAAGTATATTTATAACATATATAATATATAAGTATATTTATAAGTATGTACTTATAAGTATATATATTATACATATTATATAAATATATATACTATACGTATATATATTTACATTTAGAAGTATATATACTATACGTATAACTTATATATATACACACACTACATGTATATGTAATTATATATATACACAAGTATTAATAAATTATATATGCGTATAGTATATATACGAATACATAGTTTTTGAAATGATACATTAAATCCACGATGAAGGGCTAAAATGTCCTTTGACAGTTTAATACATATTTTCATTGTCTAACACATCCAAATTAACCCTCCATCCAATCACTCTATTATTTAACACACCTTCCTTAAAAATCACATCAATGTGGGCCACCCCACTTTATTTAACACACTTGACTATTTAACACACCCCGCTTATTTAACACACCAAAAACTAAAACGGCATCCAATCGGGCCCTTAGGGCCTAATTGGCACCAGCCTTAATTGGTGCCTTAGCTAACACAAGCCTTATTTAAGGCTAGACCCACAAGTAAACCATTCATTGGTAAAAAAAATACCCCCGTGTTAATTAATCTGTGTGCTAATTAATGCCTCTTTCTTATTTAACAACACCCTCTCTCCCCCGCCCCCCCCCCCCCCCCCCCCCCCAAAAAAAAAAAAAAAAAGACTAAATAAGGCAATGCCTTAACTTTGACAAATGACCAAAATGCTCACTCCTTATTTATAAGTATATATGTGTGTGTGTAAGTACACACACATAAATATATATAATTATACATATACACTTATACATATATATATATATACATATATAAAATTATATATACCTTATATGTATACACATACATAAGTATATATTTAAGTATTTATGAGTATTATTATATATATACTCATAATATATACTAGAAATATATATACTTATATATAATATATACTTACTTTATACACACACACTTATATGTATATACACAGTATATAAGTGTACTTATATATATTAGAAACATATCAATATGTATAATATATATTATACATATACATTAAATCCATGACGAGAGACAAAAATTACTATCTAATCAATGGACTATTTAACACATCATCTTTAAAAATCACATCAATGTGGATCACCCCGCCTTATTTAACACACTCGACTATTTAACATACTCTTCTTATTTAACACACCAACAACTACGACATCTAATCAGGCCCTTAGGGGTTTTATGTAAAAACGTTTTGGGGGTGTTAAAAAGTCAGGGTGTTTCGACACCCTTCCATTTTACCAGCCAAACTATGACTTAAATAAAACCCCTCTTATTTAGCATTCCTCTTAATACATTCGCCAAATTGGCCGTAAATAGACAATCCGATCGTATGCTTTTCAAGCAACCTTATACGAAAGTCAAAACATCTCGTTTTGCTAATACACATAAGTAGGGGTGTACATGGTCCGGATTGGACCGGTTCTGTAAAAATCCAAGAAACAAACCATATCTAACGGTTCCAAAAAATTAAGAACCATAACCAGACCATTACACATATAGAACCAAACCAAAACCAAACCATTAGACCGGTCCGGTTTGGTTCCGATTCCAGTTCCAAACCATGTTTGTATTAAAAAAAATCAAAAAAAATATGAATAGAATAACACTAATTTTTTAAAATTATGAACAAAATAAACAACGTAATAATTGCACCAACTTCATTAATCTTAAAAATTGAATTTATACATATAATAAGTTTATGGAAAACATAATTACATTGAGAATGAAAGAGTTTTTTATTTTGAAAATAGAAGGCTTCTAACTTTTTTGAGAGAGTTATATATATATATATATATATATATATATATATATATATATATATATATATATATATATATATATATATATCGGTCCGGTTCGGTTCAAACCACAGTTTATAATTATGAAACCATGGACCAAACCATAATATCTGGTTCTAATTTTTTTAAAACCATAACCAATCCACTAAACCATGGAACCAATCCAAAAAGACCGGTTTGGTCCGGTTGGTCCGGTTTAGCAATTTTTCTGGTTTTTTTGTACACCCCTACACACAAGCAAAAGCACTCAGACATAAACCCGCACACAAAATCTAGCAGCTGAGTTTTAAAAGAGCCGCTGGAGTAGACCATTTATGCCACATAAAAGTTTTGCCAAGTCTTTCAACTCAAACTTCAACAAAACATGAATTGAAGATTTGCTAAAACTAATTATTCCATCATAACTTACCATCCATAATCATCAATTGACTTCGGTACACAACTCATTTAAACAAACAAAACGCGCCTTCTGTTTTCTCTCTTTTTTTTTTTTGTATCAATGGAACAAATAGAACAGATACAACTACAACTACAAAAAAAAAAAAAAAAAAACACGATTGTGGCGTTTCACTCCATGACAGCAACTCCTCCAGCAGCCTTTATCTTCTCTATTATGTCATTTGCCTCCTCTTTAGTGATTCCTTGTTTAATCAAAACAGGAACCTTCTCCACCAAATCTTTTGCTTCCTTCAATCCCAGACTCGTAAAAGATCGCACCTCTTTGATTACCTTGATTTTTGCAGAAGCATCGAATTTCTCCAACTTAACATCAAATGCAGTTTTTTCCACTTTCTTCTCCTCGGCCTTAGGTGATCCAGCGGATGGCCCTCCCTGGGGTCCCAAGTCCATGCCTTCTACTGAAATGGTTTGCATCTTGGGATGCCTGAGTCTCTCTCTAAGAGTGGGACCAATTTGAACACGTTCTTCAGTGGGCAGGGCAGCAATACGTTTGGCAAGCTGAATGATTTTATCAGAAGGTGGAGGCTTAGGGCCATATGGGTCGTAGAAGGCAGGATATTTGTACCTCTTGGGCTTTGCAGTGGGATCTCTAGGAACAAAGTCAGGTTGGAATGAGCGAGATTGCAAGGTCCCGGCAATTTTGTGAAGTTATGGTGGAGGTGAAAAGTTCTAACAACTGCAATGAACATCATGGTCTTGTTTGTTCCTGAAAATACAGCCCACAAGGTGAAAAAGGACCGTTGGAACCTATCGACTCTAATAATGTCAATATGGCACAGATGCGACTGCTCCACATAAGCTTTCTACTTTCTGATTGAAATTGGAAGAACTCTTACTTGCGAAAACAAACAAGAGATAAGCCAACTAATCTACTCCTTTCCCTGAAGAACTCTCTAAAACCTGGAAAAGAAGAGTGCAAACACATAGGCCAATGACCATAACAGGGAAATTTAAGTTTATTTGGCTACTTCAAAAACCAACAATAAACAGAAAATTACATGTTAGACCATAAAGGGTCAAGATTCAGGAAACTATATTTTTAATGTCACACTTACTACCATTAGAGGTAGAAAATCAGTACCAAAAGCTTAGGTAACATTAGTTGTGCTGCAGGATGTCAAAAAACAGGGAAAATAACTATGGTTCAGTATCATATGGTATAGAAGTAGAGTGTAATTGTTTGGCACCATGAGATTATGCTTAACCAGACACAAACAAAGTGAAAATACTTTTGGAAGGATGAGTGTACAAATCCCTGAAAAGGGAAAAGGAAGATAAAAACTTTTGATGAGAACAACTTGGAGGTTATAGGGATAAGCTTCATAGGCAAGGGCGGAACCAGGAATCTAATCTACCTTAAGCTAACTTAAAATTTAATAAACTATAATATATATTCGCCGATCAAAAAAAATATAAATCTACATACACACCAACAAGAGTTATAATCAATATCTAGCAAACTTGTACAAAAATGTAAATGTTCACAAATCTATGCACACCCACCAGTACTCTGCATTAACAACATAACTAAAAATCTAAGCACACATGCTATGCTCTGCATAATAAGTGAATACTTACAGAAATTTATTTTGCAATTTTCTTCACTTTCTACAATTTTGTTCACAATTTTATACAAAAACACAGTGTCGTATAAAAACAAAATTTTATCGAAAGGCCCAAATAGAATTTAGCATTTAGCACATAATTTTTAATTAGAAGGCTCAAAAACACAGAAATATAACACAAACTTAGAGCTTCATAAAGACTCCTAATGAGGCAACATCATAACATAACTAAAGAATCTGAAAAACTAGAGGATTGAGGCTAATCAACCTAAGACATGTCAAGCAATACCCTACAAGTAGAAGAAGAACAAAGGCTGCAACTGAACATTAAATGGAATTGTCAAACTGCAACATGGGTCGCAATGATCAATTGTTAAACGTAGAACACTCAAACCCGCAGACACCAAGTGTTCAGACAAAAGTTCGACCGGCACTAATTTAACAGTTGAGAAATAAGTTTGACAATGGCACTAATTTTAACGGTTAAGAAACAAGTTTGACAGGTCCTTGTTCATAAAATACCATGGGTAACTTTCAGTCGGAAACCGATGTAAAGAGATTGACAATTTAAAATTATTAACCACGTTCCCTGCGAAAATTATTAAGCAGTTTGACAGCAGTGGTTAAGTATTGGTAAAGACATTTGGAATTGAAAACCTTGTCCGAGACGGAGAGAGAGAGATACCGATTTCCCGCCCCCAAAGAGAATGAAGTTCGAGAATCAAACTGTAGGGAGGACGACCGGAGCCGGAGGACTGGAGCCTTGAGGCTGGAGGCGACGAGCGATCCTCAAGATCGGGTTGAAACTTGAAACCCTTTTAGCCTTTCTCAGAGTAGCAAACCCTTCTCACTTGATTTGGGGCTTTTTTATAGAAATGGGTTGGGTAGAGTTGGGATGAGCTAAAGATTGCATTGGGCAAAAACAATGGAGTGGGCCAAAGTTATTTAGGCTCAAATTTTACATATGAAATAAAAGCCATCTGGGCTGAAGCCCACCATAGCCGTGTGGTTGTTCTGCCCCTCTCTGTATATGATGATGCAAGAGAACCGCGAAACCAACAACACCCAGATTAACAGAGAAAACGTCCAAAACGAACCGACAGCCATAGTATATAAACAGAGAAAACGAACAGAGAAAGGAAAACGTTCCTTTTCTCATTGTTGGAGGAGCCGCCAATCGTCCCCGAAGCCGCTGAGATTGGTTCGATTTGGATTAGGGCTTTATGCTGACAGAGACCGAGAGACAAACGTTGTTCGTTTTACAAAGGACAACTTCCACTTACCTCCCCTGAGGTTTCTGATAATGATACATACCTCCTTTAGTTTTTGAAACCGTACAAAACTATCTTTCAAAATAATTTATGTCTAATTACACTCAACTTCTATGTTTAATTAATATACTACTTAAACTTTTCCTTATTTAGTTAGTATACTACTTTTTAAGACTAAAATATATCTTTTATTTATTAATGACTCCTTAACAAGTTTATTAATTTTAAAATTTTCAATAGTATTCTTTTTACTAATTATATTTTCACTAATTTAAATAACCATACAATTAACTAATTATTATTATTCTTTTAAAGTTCTTTTCTCGGTTATGAGTTCATTAGATTTTCTTATTTTCAGTTTTTTTTATCAATATTTTCCTATTTTCAGTTTGTCATTTTACAGTTTTTTAGATCAGTGTGTGTGGGGGTCTATATATTAATCTTTTAGTTCAAACTAATAAAAATAAATTATGTTAATTTTCTTTTTCTATTTGTTAAAAGGCTATTGTGGGTCGTAATTTGGTCTATAAAGTAAAATAGTATATGCGGGCGGGTTAATAAAGATTAATCTTTATAAGATTGTCCATTTGCCCTAACTTATTTTTCTGGCTTATTTTTTGTCTTTATTCAAATTTTTTTTGTATTTGTTATTTTTATATCATTTTTCGTAGCTTATTGGTTCGTATCGATGAAAGAAATCTAAAAAGTATAAAATTGTGTCCAAAAATTTAAAAAAAGTCACTAAAGACGAAAATAAGTCAATACAGACGCTGTTTTTGCTTATTTTTTGTTTTTTCTGAACTTTTTAAAATTTTTTTAACATAATTTTATACTTTTCTGAAATCTCTTGTCGAGACGAACCAACAACCATCAAAAATTGATGAAAAACAAAAAATTAAAAAAAATTCAAATAAAGATAAAAAACTAAACAGTGAATAATCCAATAATTACCACAGTCCAAATGGACCCTTGAATGAGTCAAATTTGCATATCAGACAATTGTGTTTATCGATTTCTTGTCTCAATAAACATGATTTTTTTGATAGTTTCCAATAAATATTGTCAAAACAAAGAATCAAGTTTGAATCAAAAGCTAGAATTAAGTAAATTAAATCCTAGTATTAAACTAACAAAGATGGTAAACAACTGAGAATGGGACAAAGTACTGCAAAAACTATTTCTATGTTAATTTGTTTTACTTGACGTTACTTTTATGTGTGAAATAAAAATTGAGAAAAACGAACCATCGAAAAATCAGCCCAAAAAAGTGGGTTGGTTTGGTTATCTCAAGCTATTGTTCTGGTTTGATTTCAATTTTCTTTTTTTAAATCAAAACCGCTCTCGTTTTGATTTGGTTTTGGTTAAAGTAATCGAAAAAATCAAAACTTATAACTCTAATATATTTGAAGTTTATATTCGGTCTCTCGCGTTTCTTATTCTTTTACTTCAGTGCTGAAAGGGAACTTCTTTTCAAAAAAATTATACTTTTGTCTTTTTGTTGTTAAATTATAATGTTATCTTCTCCAAAATTAGGTTTGATGAATTTCAAATATGTGAAATTCATTTCTCGACATTAGTATAGGGTTCTTATGCTATTTTATGTTTTCTAATTTTTCTTGTGCCTTTTTTTTTAGTGTTGTTTGGTATTATTAAGTCCATTGGTTTGGTTAAATTTAGCTTTAAACAAACACATTGTAACGCTCCGAATTTCAGAGACGTTATAATTAAAATAATTTGACAAAACCGAATACGAAATTCATTTCATAACAAATTATAGGTTCAGTACACGTACCAAAATAAAGGAAATTACATTTGAAGTTTTGAATATAGAGCTCAAAAAGAAAAAATTAAGCAAACCAAGGTGTTCTAACACCCCGCTTCTCGGAAACGTTAAAAGAAACTAGGTTTTTAAATATACACAAATTAGTCCCAAAAATACATAAATGGTAGTCCTAAAATTTTTTTTAAAAAAAAGAAGAAAAAAATATATACAATGATGATATCTCTCTAAATACAATAATTTCTTCAAATACTCCTATTTGATTTCCACTAAATCTGCTCCAATACCATAAAAAAATATAAAATCACAGGAACCATACTATACAGTAGGAAGAACTAAGGGCTTGAATAAAATAGGATCAATAAATAAAGATCACAAGTCAAACCGAAATAATTTTCAATAATGTCCATAACAAGTCAAAATTAGATCTTGTATCAGGCTCATCTCGGTAACATGTCAAGCACCACTAAGGTCAAACAATTTAATCTGTATGTGCTATTTAGACCCGTATAATAATACATTTGATTCCACAATGGACAATCAATCATAACAACTTAACTTATAAACGCTGGGAAAAGTTTTCCCGGCGTTTTGGAAAACGCCGGCGATACCGCTGTCAGAAATACTAAATGGCGTTTACAAAACGCCGGGAATTGTTACCGTCATTTTTCCCGGCGTTTAATAAACGCCGTAAAATATTCCCCACGTCCAAACATCGGCAAGCCTTTCCCAGGGTTTTGCAAAATGCCGGGAATAGTCCTGACATTTTTAAATTCACTCACCACAATTTAGCTAGTGCTTTTTTTTTTTTTTTTCAATTTTCTCCACTGTTAACCAACAATTTATATTCAAATACAAGATCTATGACATAAAAACATCTCAAATTCATTCACCACAATTTCTCAATTTACAAAATACGTTCAGAGATATATCTAATATCCCGAGACAATCAAACATAAACCATATAATATAACTCCAAATCTCTGCAATACATCCACTCAAAAGTTTTTCAAAATCCATAACACATCAAGCCAAAAAAACATAATAGATAAACATAGAACACTACGTCAAGGAGCTACTAGTTGATACCGCGATCTTCAACGTGGATGAACCTGAAATCAAATAACACAACCAAATTTAGAGTACGCCACATGAAATCAAAACACATGTACATTATTCAGTCCATAGAGAAACAAAACACATGTACATTATTACAGCACTATATTACGGTACTCTCATATAGACATATAACAAGAATTATAGCACTATATTACGGTACTCTAAACCACGTAATATGCATGTGTATATATCCATAAGGGTATATATCCTAGCTGTATGAAAGTGCATGATATGCAAGCATATGTTTCACACCTGAGTGGAGCTTGGAAAATTCAGCTTCATCCAACTCCGAACCCCTGCAATAACGGACATTAACAGATGCCTTGAAGAACATATATAATACATAAGAGTCGGTTTGGGCATAAAAAATTCAAGTGCTAGGATTATCGGAAGTGACACATTGATTTAGAAAACTTATATTCACGTCCTTAAAAACCAGTTAAATACAAATTAGTCAATTAAAATTCTCAAAATTTCACAAACAGCTAACCCTACAAGAACCACTATCTGAACCTATTTAAATACAAAATAAAAACCTCTATACCAGATAATGCCCAGGAGGACTGGGACAACTACTAAGATTCAAAATGGGGTGCATATCGAATTGATATCAGAAAATGCACTGCATGTAAACATGTTTGCTTGAATGAGATCAGACATGTGCAATCATGTCCAATCCTCTCAAACAACTAACAGCGAGAAAAAAGTAAAAGTAAAAGTAAATAAAAGAATTTCAAGAAAAACCAATACACGGAGGCTTGTAACCCAGAGTGGTGCTCAAAAACATTAAACCCACTGCCTTATGGACTCTCATTGATCAAGGGTGCAGGGTTGAGCGGGCATAAATCGAACTCAACATTATCAGGTCAGAGTATAATTAGTACATTTATGAACAAGGATTAAGGATTATTTACCTTGCATCTGTCATAAGTTGGACTTTGGCACCATCACCATGCAAATCGTAAAAGAACAACTTTGATGAAGAAGATCTCTTGTTCATGATTCTCCCTTGCAATAGAGAAGTATAATAGACATTAATTGGAAGAATCACAATGATGAAAGAAAATACCTACATGTGATTGGAAATCTTATATCTAAATACCAGCCAAAGATACTTCAACATTCTCAAGGTGCTCCCCATTAGTTAAGCCTTTATACTGCTCTATATATTCAGGGATGGACATTGAAACATGAAATTTGTGAGGATAGGGATTAATTCCAGCACTCTTCAGAGCCGCAAGGGTTTTCGTCCTATTTTCAACGTATTGCTGCAGGCAAAGTGGACAAAGTTCAAGAAACCAAAGCCTTCCAATATATCCTGTGAGAACATGAAAATCAATAAAAAGAGTATGAAGTTAGGCACTAATAAAATAGCAAGTAAATTAGAAAAGGTTTACTGTTGGATCCATGTCCTCGTCATCTGCCACTTGGGGCTTCTGAAACTTGGGCCTTGACATGGCTGCAACCTGCAAGCATTGTTAAAATGCAGAATCAAAATACAAAACGCTGTGAAGCTAAAGATATGGTCCGCGGCTGAAGCCAAAGAGACAAACATAGCACTCCATTTCTGAAGACATGGGCTGCTAAATTTTAAATTCTCTGTCAACTTTCAACCATGTGATGCTTATTCAGAGAACGACGAGACCCAGGGTGTCAGACCCCCATCTACATGTCTACTGTTACTGAAACTAGAACTGTATTGCCCTCACTTGATCAGACTACGTACATACACATTTCAATTTTGCACAACATTCATACAAGAAAGATTTCCAACTCGGTTTATAGACATTGGCAGAGATCACCATCCTCCCCGACTATACAAACAAGGCAAAGGCACTTGCTTAGCTAACTAAACAAGAAATTCAAATGTTTTGTTCACAGAATATCAGATTCACTCGCCCAGAATTGGACAATTAGACTTAAAAAGAATTATTTTAAGTGGAACTCATAAATTTCACAATATATAGCATACAAAATAGCACAGACACAGTATGGAAGCTTCTGATTGATGGCCTACTTAAAAGGGGTCTTGTTGATACATGTTCTGAACTACTGGAGATTATGAAGGAAAAGGGCTGCCAACTTCATCCTCAAACACATTCATCCTCAAGTAATAAGTGTAATGAAATAGTTGCTTTGTTTTTTTCGGTCTCGTCATTTTTTCAATCACTGGTTTCACATGAAGATTTTTAAAGCATTTTCTTACTATTTGTTTCCAACCTAAGCTTCATCAGTTTCATTTGATGGAAAAGCCGAATTTGTTTGAGAGACCGAGAGAGAGACAGAACAGGGGGAAATAAGGCCGACGAAACAAGAACGAAACAGGAGAGAGAGACTGAGAGATACCTGATCGAGTTCACAATGAACCAGCAGCAGATCGACGAGGCGGAGCAGTAGATCGACCAGAAGCAGTAGCAAATCGACCAAGAGCAGGAGCAGCAGCAAATCACCCAGGAGCAGCTCTAGCTAGGGTTCTGAAATTGGGGGAAATAAGGGGGAAACGGGGGAAATCGCCCAGGAGCAGCAAACGCGCATTGGGCCAAAGAAGAGGGACGCGGGAAATGATTTTGGGGGAAACGGGGGTGGGAAAATATAATGGCATTGCTGGGGTTTTTTATAAAACGCCGGGAAGGAAATGCAGGGAAAACTCTATTTTGTTGTAGTGTTATTGTGACCCGGTGAGCTTGCACATGTACGAATTAGATCCATGATAATCAATCATGCAATATATGGTACCGTGATTTGATAATCATAATGCTACAATAGAATTCAACAAACAATTTCTAAGATGGTCAAAAGAGTACAAATATTTGATATGAATATAATTCTCTAGAGATTGAAAATGTATAATATACTTTCGATTTATCTTAAATCAAGATCGTGACCGTTCAGTATGTATATATTTGTGCTAAAAATGACATCCTAGAATGACACCTCAATCGAACGCCGTTAGATGCAATACTGAAAAATTAGATCATTAGAGGTTTGTAATAAAAATAACTTGAAAAGTTTTCTAGTTAGACATAATGGCTAGGAACAATATTATGGAGGTGGAGGAATCAAGAAACACATTAATTGGGTGTGAAAAAAATGAGAAGAGTGATACCATATTTATAGGGTTAAGAGGACGGACCAATGATTGAAAGGATGAGTGCACAAACCCCTAAAAGAGAAAAGTAAGATACATTTTGATGATAACAACTTAGAGGTTATAGGGATAATCTGCATAAGATGATATAAGGGAACAAAGCAACGAACAACACTTAGATTAGACAAAACATCCAAAATGAATTGACAACCATAGTATATAAACATTCTATATATGGAAAATTTCACAAGGTATATATCAACAGTTTAGATCGAATGGGACATTTACAAAAGTGAACAACAATAAACAAGCATTGGAATTTAAAGCAATTGACTCCTAATTTCTTCAACAAAGACCAAACCAGTCATGTGAGAGAACTCCAACTACAATTAGTGACTTAACAGGTCGGGTTGGTTTAGGTGTGGAAACAGGATGGGTAAACCCCTACCTCAGCACTGGAAAAATTCTTCATTTCGTTTGTTGAAAGTTTTCCCACTGAGTATCATGCCTAACCTCACAGTCGGCCCTGGGCAGAAGCTTAGAAAGCCACATCCTAAAAATTGCTGAAAGGAAGGGCCTCTAAATATTTATTACTTCCATTTTTAGAACCAAATTCCATGTTTAAGTATCTCAATTACCACGAAAAAGCACCCAAACGGAAGAAGAAATAGATAACTAGAGAGAGAAAGAGACGATGATGACTGTAGACAGGAGAGGTCCCTGTTCTCATTGTTACCAAACCCAACGATCACCCCTAGAGGTGCTGAGCTCTGTTTGATTTGGATTAAGATTTTGGTGTGATTTGTATTTTAGGGCTTTAGGCTGGCACAAACATACGTTCTTTGTTTTACAAAGGAATATTTATATAAACCTCCCATGAGGTTTATAATAATTATACATGCCTCCACTGTAGTTTTTGAAATCGCACTGACCACCCTTGTCAGGTTGTCAGGAAATGTGGTTTAATAGAGAATGACATTTTACAGAAGGACATCATCCTTGAGGTATACTATGATCAGATTCATCCAGCTAGGCTCGAGCATGATGTAGTGTACTTATTCCACAACCTTGTCATCTTCAATTCTCGACCTAGAGAGGATGTCCACAGAGATCGTCCTCTGCCCCCAATATTGAGTGCTGATGTTAGCCTTGGAAGAGCGTCGACATGAGTGTTTTATTCCCTTGCGACTTGTTCAAGTTGAACTACGTGCCGAGACATTCTTTTGTCCCGTGCTTTATAGTCGTCAGACAATTGGTTGACTTACAACTGGGAGTTGCTATAGGCTTCTAAGTCCTCGACACCCATTTCCTCGGCAAAGCAAAGTTCTGCTAGCAAAGCCTCGTATTCGACCTCGTTGTTAGAGGCTTTAAAGTGTATTCTGAAAGCATACTCATGCAATACCCCATCTATGTAGACAAGTAAAACTCCAGCTTTTGCTCCATGGTTATTGGAGCTCTATCAACGTAGAGCTTCAAAAGTTTCCATAGAGGGGCTTCTAATGTTTGGTGGTATTTGGCTAAGAGTCCATCACCTAGGGCTGTCCGCTTGGGATTGTTGTGAATGCTACTATAAAGTCTGCCAAGACCTGCCTTTTTATTGTTGTTCTCGACTCGTACTAGATATCATAGTTGGCCAGCTCGACTTTCCACATTGAAATCTTGTTGGACAGGTCAGCTTTACGAAAGAGAACCTTTCAAAGGTGCTCGATCAACATTATTATCGTGTGTGCCTAGAAGTTCGGTGTTAGTTTCCTAGATGCTGAGACCAGGGCTAGTATCAGATCTTAGCACTGACCATAGTCTTACTAGTGTACTAGATATGGAGATCATTGCCCTCATGTCTTACCAAGACCGAGCTGACCGCGTGTTGAGATGCGACCAGGTAAACAAAAAGGTTCTCTCATTCCATTGGCATCGTAAGTAATGGCATTAAGGATCAGTATTGCTTCAGCTCTTCAATTGTTTAGTTGCATGCAAGACTCTAGTTAAAGCTCATTCGATTGTATTTCTTCAGGAACTCAAAGATCGATCATCATTTGTCGGACGACCAGTTGATAAATCTGCTTAGTGCAGAGGCCATGCCAGTCAGTCTTTGATCCCCTTTATTGTGTAGGAAGCCTCTAGGTTATTGATGGTAGTAATCTGATTAGGGTCAGCCTCAATGTCCTCTTTGTGACCAGGAAACCGAGAAACTTCCCTGAGCCAAAGCCAAAGGTGCACTTCTCGGCATTGAGGAAACGTTTTTGGAGCTTCAAGGCGTTTAAGATTCTTGAAGGTCGATGAGATGGTCGGCCTCTTGCCAACTCTTGACGACCATGTCGTCGATGTATGCCTTCATAGTGTCACCAATTTATTTGTCAAATATCATGGTGATCATCCTCTAGTATGTGAGCCCAACATTTTGAGGCTGAAGGGCATGACCCTATAGCAGAACAGCCCTCAGAGTCTGATGAAAGCTGTATTCTCTTTGTCTAATCCATGCATGGTTATTCAGTGGTACCCTTAGTATGCATCCATGAAGTTGAGTCCACCAGTTGGTCAATCCTTTATAGGTGAAAACAGTCCTTCAGGCAAGCATTGTTAAGGTTTGTGTAATCAACATAAACGTGCCACTTGTCATTTTTCTTCTTGACTATGATCGTGTTGGCAAGTCATGTAGGGAACTGCACCTCCTTACAGCCTCAGCCTTTAATAATTGGCCCACTTCTTCTATAATAGCTCCAGCATGAGAGACCACAAAGCGGTAGGCCTTCTAAATAACTAGTTACTGGGATGGGTCAACATTGAGGTTGTAGCACCAGTTCACGCTATACCACCATCGGGCATGGTACTAGCTGGTTAGGAGGATTTAGCTATGATGGACTAGAAGGAACCCGTGGTACATGGACCAGTACAAGAAGAAGAAGCAAAAGCTGATATGGAGGAGGAGATTGAGCATCCACAGACACTACTGACTCCGCTATATGAGATGGAGAACTACAGTTGGGAGCCTTGGAATCACAATCCAGTCTACTAGCCCGAGACATTAGTGTACGTCCGGATTAAGCCATTGGTCCACTGTAGGTGGAAAGATCTCTCAGACCCTTATTTTCTCTGACCAATGGTAGTCTAGTATTGCTTGTTCAAGTATTACCGTGTGGATATGCTGGAGGGTTTCAACCAGTTCATGGGTCATGCAGTACCAACCGATTGGGTTCAAATGTCGAGGCCTTACGACGAGGAGATGATTATATCGCCACATGGAGATGTGGATTTCATAGACTTTCGTGCCTATACCGAGATTTTGATCGCCACCACTGAGATAGCTCCGCGAAACCTGATGCAGGAGCATAAAGATCCCGGCTGAACTGAAGAGCCTCTAATCATGCATTTAATTTCTGGTCAAAGCATCCTATAATCAGTCATTAATATGGCACACATATGCATGTAGTTAGTTGCATAAACACATTGTTTCTAGGTTCATATTAATTATTGTTCATGCATGTAGTCCAAGGGTTGTCTAGTTATTTGAAGAGTCATGTTGGAAATTGTCTAGCATTAAATATTAGTTTTGAAGAGTCATCTTATGTAATGCCTATTTATAGTTGATCTAATGGAAATGAAAAAGGGGAGTTCGAGTTTATAAAAATATATGCAAGAGTTTCTTGCTTGGAGTGAGTGATTCCTCCTATAATCAAGTGAGTGGCTTGGTCGCGTCGAGTGGCTTCCGCGGTTAGTAGCGTCGAGTGGCATCCGCTACCCCCGGTCGAGTGGCATCCCGGGACTATCCCTACCCTCACAGGTCTACGGCCTGCATCAAATTGGTATCAGAGCGGGTATTCCTGCTGTGGTTGTCAAGTTGCTTTCTAGCCGCTTCATATTCCATCTCTTTTCTTCCAATCAAATTCACCATGCCTCCTCGACGTCAAAGGAACAACGAAGGTGCTGATGTTCGTGCTGAACTAAACAAGTTGAGACAGTCTAATCAAGCTCTTCAACAAATAATGACTGAACTCCTCCAACGGATTCCAGATCCTACAACTCGTAGCCCAAGAAGTGGACGGGAAAACTTTGATAATGAAGGGAGTGATGCTCAGTCAACTACTTCCAGCTCCGTTTCAGAACTAGCCTTTGAAAATCCATGGTCTATGGATCGTTTGGCGCGTGCTCTTGAAAGTACAGACCGAAGCATACAAGTCCATGTTCCAGATTTTAATGGAAAACTCGATACCAATGAATACTATGATTGGACAGCAACACTCGAAGCGTTCTTTGATTGGAAAGACCTCTCTGATGAAAGAAAAGTTCAGTTTGTAGCTACAAAATTAAAGGGTCATGCTCTGATTTGGTGGCAGCAATCTCAACGTAACAGGGATCAAAGGGGAATTCCAAGAGTCAACACATGGACAGAAATGAAGCTAAAGCTTGATGAGAAGTTCTTGCCCTTGGATTATTCTCAAACTCTCTACCAGAAGCTTCATCAGCTGCACCAACAACTTGATCAAACTGTGGCAGATTACACAGAGCAGTTTTACCAGCTTATGAGTCGCGTTAATCTGCATGAGAGTGACAATCAGCTTGTGGCTAGGTATGTTAGTGGATTGAGGACCAATCTCAAAGGTGAGCTCCTCATGCAGCATCTTTCTTCTCTTGAGGAGGTTTATCAGATGGCACTCAAAGCTGAAGAGAAACTAAAATGGAGTTCTTATCGGAAGGCTGAAAATTCGAAAGGCGAGAAGGGCAAGGAGGGAAAGATGGTTGCACCAACTTCTGAATCTCCAAACTTGCAAGGGGGACGAAACAAGGATCGAGGAAAGGAAGTTCTGAATTCCATCAAATGTTTTCGATGTGGTGAAGCAGGGCATAGGTCCTATGAATGTCCTAAAAAGAATGCTGAAGTGAATCTCATGACAGAGGGGGAATTAGAGCCAATGTACGATGAAGAACCAGAAGGAGTTTCCGAAGTGGTGGAATGTGAACCAGATTTTGATGCTAAAAGTCTTGTAATTCAGCGGTTTCCGGATTCACCAAAGGATAGAGCTGAAAAGATATTCGATGACGAGGAATGTTCCAAAACTGCAGCAATGGTAGCCGAGATTGATTGGTCTAAGCCTCCTACCTATGATGAGGACCCCGGAGACAAGGACATTGCATTGGGAGAGCTGACCTCTTTGTTGCCTGTTCATGACACCGAACAAAGTCCAACTTTTCGAGGTGTTTCAAATATGCGCAAGTCAAATGATTCAAACTGGATAGAGGAATCCGTTTATGAACAGCGCACCAAACTTTTTGAGACTTATGGCATTATTCAAGGGTTTGAGTGCCTCTTCATTATGGATTCTGGAAGTCAAGGTAACTATGTTTCTCAACAATTGGTCTCATTCTTCAATCTACCAACAGAATATCTTACTCGACCCTATCATGTCAGTTGGGTGAATCAAGGATCAAGAATACCGGTAACTAAGCGCTGTTTAGTAGAGTTTTCAATTGGGAGTCAATATTGGGATAAGATTTGGTGTAATGTCTTGCCAATGGACTCGTATGATGTTTTGTTGGGCCGTCCTTGGCAGTGGGACAGAGACGTTATCTATCGAGGTAGGGAGAATATCTATGAATTGAAGATGAACGGCGAATCCATTAAGTTATTCCCAAAAGTGGAAAAAATGAAGAGGGAAAAAGTGATTTCCATTACAAATGAAGTTTTTCACCCAAGAAAAGGAAGAAGAGTCCTCAACTGTGTTGTGGCAAGGGAGCAACAAAATTCAAGGATGAAGTTTTTTTTTTTGAAGAAAGGGAGAATGATGCAGGAGCATAAAGATCCCGACTGAACCGAAGAGCCTCTAATCATGCATTTAATTTCTGGTCAAAGCATCCTATAATCAGTCATTAATATGGCACACATATGCATTAGTTAGTTGCATAAACACATTGTTTCTAGGTTCATATTAATTATTGTTCATGCATGTAGTCCAAGGGTTGTCTAGTTATTTGAAGAGTCATGTTGGAAATTGTCTAGCATTAAATATTAGTTTTGAAGAGTCATCTTATGTAATGCCTATTTATAGTTGATCTAATGGAAATGAAAAAGGGGAGTTGAAGTTTATAAAAATATATGCAAGAGTTTCTTGCTTGGAGTGAGTGATTCCTCCTATAATCAAGCGAGTGGCTTGGTCGCGTTGAGTGGCTTCCGCGATTAGTAGCGTCGAGTGGCATCCGCTACCCTCGGTCGAGTGGCATCCCGGGACTATCCCTACCCTCGCAGGTCTACGGCCTGCATCAAAACCAATGGCCGCATCAGGGCATGTATTTTTGGGTTCAGTGGCTTTGCTATGACAAGGTGGAAGAGAATTGGAAAATGGAGTGGCAGATGAAAAAGAAGTATCCGGACCTATTTTGGGTTAGATGAGCGTAGATAGGAATAGTAAGAAGGTTTAACGGTAGTGAGATGATTAAGTATAGGTAGAAAACAATATATGTGCAAAAAACAGTATATGTGCAACTTTTGTTATTTTTTGTATATCTTTTATATTCATGTTGACTTTGTTAGCCTTTAAATTCATTATTAATAAAAAAGTTCATTTTGCATATGTTTTGTATCATTTACAAACTTGTTCCCTTTTATATTTGATAAATTGATAACTAGATTGACCTTCTAAAATCGATGACTCAAAATTTACAAAATGACATCCCTGGGCCAATAATATTTGAATGACAACAATGGGAATGGAGCGCGTGTTGTCATTGAGGTACACGTCAATGACCTAAACACTGGAATTGACAATGTACCACCTTTAATTAACCCACCTAAAGGTCTACTACCAAATGTTCTTTTAGGTCCAGAGCAGATAACTCAACTATTGTAGGATTTTGCGGCTATACAGATCGAGCCGCCACCACCACTGCCTTAAGAACCGCCACCACCCCCACCTCAAGTACCACCATCACCTCCTCAAGTGCCTAACCAATTGTCAATACCGAACCCACCTCCAATGGCATTTTAGCCCCAAATATTACTGTACCTGATGCCTTACCTGCCACCACAGATGCATAACCCACCCCTCAGAGCTCCGATGACTCAAAGTATGTTGTTGTCAGAATTTCACAAGCGATGACCACCAGTGTTCACAGGAAAACACATTTCCGCTGCTACTAAGGTTGGCTGAAGTAGATAAAGAAGCTGTTCGGGACGATGGAGATCATACATGATAGTGATCGTAAAGCGATGGCCACCCAGCAGATGCAGGGGAAGGTAGATTACTGGTGGAACGTCGTCTAGACCACTAACAACGTTGAGACCTTGACGTGGGAACAATTCAAGGAGTTATTTTTTGGGGAAGTATTTTTCGCCGCTTGTGAAGCACGCAATTCTGCAAGAGTTTATGGAATTAAAGCAGGAAAGTATGAGCATCACTCAATATGCTGCCCATTTTGAAGAGTTGTCGAGCCATGTAACCGCTTTAATTCCGATTGATGAGGCTATAGCTTAAAGATTTGAGTGGGGCTTGAGCCCTGCAATCAGAATGAATGTGATGTCCCAAAGGGATGAGACTTATGCTTTGGTGGTTAGTAATGCGCTCATGTTGGAGTGAGAAGCACTGGATTCCTAGCACTATTGTGAGCAACAAAAGTAGAACAACCAGGCGTCAGGGGAAACTATAAGAAGGTATCTGCAACAATTGAGGTTTTGTACAGTACAAACCCTACAAACAGAACTAATAGGGGAACGATCAACTTGGTCAGAATAGAACCCAGCCACCACCAAACCAAGGTTCTGAATACTGGGTCGACTTGAGTAACGATTTTCTTATTGGTACGTATGTATCGGTACTAGTCATGTACCGGGTACCGTATCAGATTTATCACAACTATATATATATATATAAACCATAGAGAAAATGCTCAAAAAAATTAATTTTTTTGCAACTTTAAAAAAAAAAATTTGGTACGACTGGTATTGAGAACAGTACGGTACTAGAGGTACATAGTATCGTTTTAATGCCAAAATAGTAAGTACCAACCAGTACAGTACCATATTCACAACCATGCACCAAACAACAATTAGGGTCAAAATCAAGGGCTCATGAGGAACATGGCTAGCATTACATGTTACAACTGTAACTAAAAGGGCCATAGGAAGAGAGAATGCCCACACCCACTTAGTCAACAGGGCTAGCAAAACAAGCAAGGAAAGAGTAGTGGGCCACCCTCTGGGCAGAATAGGCAAAGAAACTGGTAGCTCTGATAGGGATAAAGTGCGGGGACAGGTGGAAGAAGTAACAACCAAAACCAGGCCTCAGAATGAAGAATTTTTGCTCTTTAGGGATAGGGGGAAGAGTATGATCCTATTGTTATCCAAGATATATTGGTATTGTTCAGTACATGTGTACAAGATTTATTTGATTCAAGTGCATCCCATTCATTTGTATCTGCTACCTGCACTCAATTTTGGGGTAATAGAGATTTGAACACTTCTGTGCATGTCACATCACCATTAGGAGGATAGGTTATAATGGGTAGAATCTATAGGGCGTGTGACATAGAAATAGCAGGACTCTATTTGGCCTATGATCTTCGAGTCATTAATATGGTCGACTTTGACGTTATCCTTAGTATGGATTGGTTATCCGTCGATAGAGTTGTGATTGATTGTCATCAAAAGACCGTGACAAGCTATTCATCTGACGAAACTTGTTTCAAATTTAAGAGGGATAGACAAGATCTAGCTTCTATGTCACGATCTAGGTGGCACAACCAGTTGGCCGGTTGATTAGCAAGTTTGAGGTTGGAAGAGATGGACCAAAAAAGACTTGGGCTTACGAAAAGTCATGTGCGAGTTTGCAGATGTGTTTTCGGAGGAGTTACCGAAATTAATGCCAAGATGGGAACTAGATTTCAGAATTGAGCTTCAACCAAAGACCGCACCAATATCTATGACACTAGCTGAGTAAAAGTTGAAGACGCAACTTCAGAAGCTACTTGACAAGGGCTATACGATCAAGTACTTTTTCATGGGGAGCACCAGCACTGTTTGTCAAGAAGAAAGAAGACATACTGAGAATGCATATCGATTATCGTCAACTTAATTGAGTTATAATTAAGAATCAGTACTCTCTTTTGAGAATAAACAACCTGTTCGATCATCTGAGGGGATCGACATGTTTCTCGGAAATAGATTTTTGATTTGGATACCATTAGTTGTTTATATCTTAAAGAAAAAATCAGTTACTTTTGCTAAAGAGACTACCACCGAGAGTGAAAGAAGAGGAGACCAAACAAGACGATCTTTTCGCATGGGTGTGTTGCTTTGAACGCCATATCCGAATTTGCAACCCCCGCTGATCATGTGATTGCTTCTAGGTTAGATGATGATGACCTCACCCACTTGGGCGCCTCAACAATTTGCCAAGTAAATCATTTCTTTTTCTTTTCCTCTCTATTTATTTTTCACCTCCACTTTGTAACACTTCTCATTTTTCTTCTCTTTTCCTCCATTTTTAGCCCATATTGTACTCTTCTCTTTTCGAGTTAGTATTTACCGTTTATACCTACTAAGCTTTTTGGTCTAGGATTCTTGGAATCATTATCCTTTTACAAATACAAGCATATCTCTTCTTAATTTACCTATCGAGTAGTGCATTCTTAATAGAACTGCTTTTTTTGTAACTATATCCCTACTGGACTATGTAGGACACACCATGACCATGGGGGGGCACCAAAGATGGGATCAAGAGCCGGCTATTTTGAGAAGGCACACAGGGCAACCAATCGAGAAGACTGGAGGTGTCGATCTGACTAGAGCTGCTTAGTTGTCAATTTTGTACATGTCATTTTTATTTTTTATACTCTTGAAATTTGTTGAGAGGTGGATGAATTTTTTTTCCCCCTTGTGGCAATTTGGTAGTGATTTTTCTATGATCGACCACTACTTTGCAAATGAGGGTCTTATAACTATCTCTTTGGGCTTTTAGGACTTTTTGCTCATTTCATTAAGTTATTAACGACTTCACTTTACCCTACAGTGTGGGAAGGCATAAATTTAAGAAGAATAGAATTCAGGAAGTTTATGTGAAATTCTCTCAAAGTCCAAGAGGTCAATTGAAATTTGCTCTCTAAGTGAAGAAGGAACGTGTATAGTAATTATGAATGAACTTTTTTCTCTTCTCGGTCAACAATAACTAGTTTAAGATTATCTCCACAATAATTTTTTTCATTGGTGTTTCCTCTATAATTAAAATCTTGTGAATATGATTTGTACTTTTTTATATTTTCAATTTTTCTTGTCGAAATGTATAATTTTCATTTGACAACAACTTATAAAGTTCAAATATAACAAGCAAGAAAATAAACTGAAGTTCAAGAGAAACCAAACATAGGGATCCATAAGAATGAGAATTTCACCAAACCAATAATATCTCGGTTAAGAGTAAATTACCTATATAGTGCTCTGACTTTAGATCAAATTCCACTTCCGTCCTTATAGTTTGGTTTCGTCCATATTTTTAGTGAAAAGCTTATACGTGCATTGCACATGACTCCATTAGAAGGGTATTGGTGATATTTCTCTCCCTCTTTCAAGTTCTCAAAACCTAGAGTTCTCATATCTCTCTCTCTCTCACACACACATACAAACATACACACAAATTCGAGGTGCATAATTTATAGTAGATTTGTACTATCAATTGATATTTGAGAGTGTGATTTGAATTCTGTTGGAGTTCTAAATCGGGATTTACAGAAAATGGATTGATTTTTTTGAGTTTGAGATTCAGATTGTAGGAATATCACTCAAACCCTCTCTGTTCTCTTTCCATCACCAATCTTGCAAGTGTCGGAAAACACATAAAAATATGTATATTATCTTGAACAAATAATAATAACACGAACAAATACGAAACACGAAGAACAAAAGAAACTGAAAGGGTAGATCAAGGCACGTCTAAAATGTTTTCCTTAAAGCAAATTTCGCTCCTCCCATGGTGCTCAGAGTCGATGAACGTTTGCTTCCCAGAATACAACGATCTCGCTCGCAAAAGTAGCACTCCAATTTACGAGCCTAGCAAACCAATATGTGCAGTACTCTCTCAATGAAGGAAAAATTGACACACAATATGCAAGAGTATTTTAGGAATTTTTCTTCATCTGAAACATGGAATGGAAAGGACATATTTATAGGGAGAATGGTAATTTTTCAAAGAAAAATGGTGACTGTCCCGTAAGTCACCATTGGTGACTTTTCCAAAAGACACAACTAATGTATCAAATGGTACATGAGAAAAGGCCCATGAAACACCAATTGAAGCAATTTTAAAACCACCACTTGGTGGGCCATAAACCTAACATAAGGCCCATTCTTATAATTACAATAGGGCCCATACATAATATTAAAGAAGCCTATTTCCTTAGTTCAAATAGGTTCCATTCTAAAAATTGAAATTACGCCAAAACTCCAATTTAACTGGAGACTGGGTTTCCTTATTGTCGCTGTGTAATTGTCAATTACAAAAGTCCCCAATTCAGCACAAGATTAGAGTCCCAAATTAGATTCAACATTTCAGGAAAACTACTTACTCCCTCCTCTAAAACATACCATGGTTTCTCCTCTCAGTACGTTGTTGAACAACCCAGTAGGGTACCGTTTCTATTCTTATTCACTTGAATGCAAACGAAAGATGTTGGGATTTTGACAGGATTAACTATTTGAGCCTACGAATTCCCATGGGTATTTCTACTTTAGACTTAAAGCTTCAACTCTCAACAACCCATTGTTAGTTTTTCGGTGCATAAAATAACTGCACTATTAGCTTTTTGGTGCATAAAACATGGAAAATGCTACAGGTATAAATTATTTGTACAAATCATATATAAATGTGAGAGGGGAGAGGAATGGGGGACCTACCACCTCTCACATTTGTACATGATTTTTACAAATGATTTATACCCAAATATCAAAATCCATAAAACATTCTAAAGTAGTGAAACTCAATTAGAAAAGAAATCAAATAAATTTACTTGGCTGAGTAGTATTGAATCTAGAAACAGATTATCAAACCACCTGTCAAAAACCATAAACGAAATAAGGCCAACATTCCAAGTTCCAAACAAACAGGATCTGAAAAAAGACATGCATGGATGTCTGTAGTCTCAAACCAATAATTGTGGGGTTCCGATAGTGAAAAGTTAATGGCAATAATGTAAACACAAAAGTAAGTGAAGTGAATGAGCAGAACCACATTTGTACAGCAGAGCTTGACAATTTTAGAGAGAGAGAGAGAGAGCATGGGAAGTCTGATTTCCAGAAGTTAAAGAACGAAGATGAGAATTATCAAAAACTCTTCTAATGACCAGTCACGTGCAATGCCGGATTCAAACGGATGGATGACATTAAAATTAAGGCCAAAGTATAAAAAGAACATTATCAAAATTGAAAATTAATATAAGATTGAAGGGATATATAAATTAATGGAAAAGGCTATACGGACCAATACTTTTTTAGATCAATATTAGACCAACATCTAAACTCTTCATTCTTGATTAACTTTTAATGATCTGAACCGTTCAATGTGCTTAAACCATGTTTTTAAAGGTACCCGCGAGAAATCAGCTCAAAATATTACCGAAAATGACTTGATCTAAATAGTGGTTCATAAAACAATTATTGTCAGTATTTTGGACAACTACTTGGATCAAGCTCTTTCCGATAATATTTTGAGCTGATTTCTCGCGGGTACCCTTAAAAACATGTTTTAAACACATTGAGCGGTTCACGTCATTAAAATTTAATCAATAATAAAGAGTTTAGATGTTGGTCTAAAAAAATATTGGTCTCTTGAGCCGTTCTGCTAAATTAATTATGCATCTTTCAAGGGAGGGAAAACATATATGTTTTCGAATTTCCAAAATGAAAGAGAAGTTGACGCAAAGGGAACAAATCCCTGGCGGGACACTCGGTCGGTTTGTAAATTAGTAGGTTGGACCCAACAATGGGCTGTACAGATAGGTACATATACCCAAAAATAAACAGAAAAGAGCAAGGAATAAGTAAGAGAGCTTAAGATACATGGTTGGTGCATGTGATCTTGTCCACCGACCCCCCTTGGATTTGTTCAATCTAACAGAATTGACGTTTCAGAGAATATTGCTTCTTGTTTGCTACCACCGTTTTCGATGTTCTACCCTTTCGCCCGCCCACGCTGCTACTTGCACCTCTCTAGACTCTAGCATGCGCATTCACAATTGCCATTTATGTGGATTCTGAATTCTCCATTCATAATTGCTCTCTAGAAAATAGTTGTTTATATAGTATATGGTACTGGCCTCGTAGCGGTATCGATGTACCGTACCGACTTGTTCCAATGTGTTATGGACAGTTTCAGTCAATATCTGTCGGTACTGTACCGTACCAGTCCGTGATTTTTTTAAGAAAAAAATTCAATTACTAATTTTTTAGATAATTAGAAATAAATTGAGACTAAATTTTTTCGATGTGTTTGGGCAATTCTAACCAGTACTGTACCGCACCGGTCCGTAACTCTTTTTAAAAAATTCAATTACAAATTTTTTGGGTAATGAGACTAAATTTTCCGATGGTCCCAGTTGATATCGGTCAGTACTGTATCGTAATGGTCCGTAATTTTTTTAAAAATGTAATTACTAATTTTTTGGGTAAGTAAACGTAAATTGAGACTAAAATCATTCTATTTTATGTTTGATGATTTATTTTTAAATTGTGAGAAGTTATTTTATATGTCTAATGTGATTTTTTGTTAAAAATAATATTTGGGAAATGTAAATTAATTTTAATAATAAATTCGAAATGGTACACCGGTACATGCTGCTACCGGTATGTTCCATACTAATAACAAAATCGATGCGCTAGGTGGTACGAGATTGATAATTTTGCTCTTGATAGAAAATATTTGAGGCACAAATAACCCAACAATAGATATGTTCGAAACTGTATTATATTTTTACGTCTATTATGTTTTATTCATATGTATTGAACAATTCTAAATTATATAAATTTTGTCAAGATCTATACTTAAATCAAAAGTTAATCACGGGAGTATTTCTTTTATTAGGTAGACGGAAAGGATAACACTGAAATCCATGTTGAATTTTAAGAACACATTTGACATGTAAAAAAATTTTATTGGCGAGATTTGGTAGATTTTATCGGAAAAAAAAAAAGAAGGTAAGCCTAAATTATAAGGTACGGATGGGACATTGGTTTTTTGATGAGTAGATTTAAGAAAAAAATAAAAAATTACTTAATCATTTTAACAGTATTACACGAATCAATGTTCTGAATACCGGATCGGTTTGGGTATCGGTTTTCCTACTGATACGGTACGTACCGGTACCGGTCATGTACCGGGAACCGTATCGGATTTATCGCAACTATTAATATATATATAAATTATATATAGAGAGAAAGCAAAAAAAATTAATTTTTTCCGCAATTCTTAAAAAAAAAAATAAAAAAACAAATCCGGTACCGGCCGATACCAGCCGATATGGCCGGTATCCGACCGGTACGGCCGATATCCGGCCGGTATTGAGAACGGTACGGTACTAGAGATACTTGGTACCATTTTTTTGCCAAAACGGTACGTACCGGCCGGTACGGTACGGTATTGATAACTTTGACACGAATATACTATTCAACATGTTAGAGTTATCAAATAAAAGGTAGACGTGTGAATAAGGGGAGAAATTGGAGCATGCTGCACAACACTCTTATTGTGCAACAGATTGACTTCATTTTGGCCCAAAAATTGTAGGAAAAAAATGTATTCAGACAGATCCGTAAACACATGAATGAATCTAAAAAGAAAACATACATCTATATACAATAATCGAATCAATAGGATACAAAATAGATACATCGATGCTAAAACAGGAGTTGATATGCATAACCATAATAAAATTATCAAACCGAGTCATGTGTTTAACAGAGTTTCCTTGAGACTAAATCGCCCTCTCACTGTGGACATTTGAGGATAGTTTCGGCGTCGTCTCCCAGGATAAAACGACTCCACGAACAAGGTAACACCTAACTTTGTTCGTCTGTCGAACTTAGTCGTGTCTATCCCCCTCTCTTTCAAAAAAACACAACGCTTGGAATGAAATGAATGCTGACAGAATTTTCTCTTACTTTTCAAAACATGTATCAACCACACGTTCAAGGACCATATAAATAGAAATGAAGAGACCCTCAAAATCCTATTACTTCTAAGACTCTTGGATGGTAGTCTAGCTTCAATGGAGGGCCTTTTAAATCCTACAACCCCCTTGACTCTTGGATGGAAGACTAGAATGAGGGATGGTGGGAGACTCTTAGGGTGTGTAATGGGCAAGACTTTCTGGTTGCTTAGTGACCCTCCGGTGTTTCATGTCTTATTTCATTCACACCTTAGAATATCCAACAAAAAATACTGTTTGAATACTGTTGCAATTGCCCGAATAATATTTTACGCGTATTATTTTGATAACAACACAATTGAATGTGTGTTGTGCACAATAAAATTCTAAGTCCAAATAAGGGAGATTTTGCTATGATTACAAATAATATGTATAAATCATATACAAATATGAAAAAAGTGTGCCTCCATCCCACCTCCCCTCCTTTCCCCTCTCACAAATAAATGGGCTGGGGGCACACAGACATGTCTACCGTCATTAGACGTAGGCATTCACATGGTGACGGGGGACGGAGATGAAACATTTTTCCCTCTGTTCCACACATGATCTCCATAAACCCATGTTAACTGACGCCAGCAATGTCCCAAGCTGCCGATTAATCAGTGACCAAGTGATTATACGCCCATCTGATCATGATTTCAATTTTTGATGTTGAAATTTTTAACGATTCAAGGTATTTAGATCAATTTATGGACATTTTTAATGAATTTGAAAAAATTAATTTTATCGTCAATTAACAAGAATTCAAGTAAGTCAAAATAATTTTATGTAGGATAAAATACATGCATGACCTCCCGTGAGATTTCTGACAAAAGTAGGAACCTCCTTGAGGTTCTGATAAATACACCGACTTCTCTTACTTTATAAACTATTTATCATATTTTTTATGTCGTTAACTTTTTATTGACATCGTTAATTTTAGTTGATAAAAGACTAAAATATCACTTTTAAGTCTTTTTATCTCTTTTTTGAATATATTTAATCCGTGTATGTGTGCATTAAAATATATAATACATACAAACTTATATATAATATATACAAAAAAAAAAGAGAGATATTAAAAAGACTTAAGAGGAGCATTTTAGTCTTTTATTAACAAAAACTAACAGTGCTAGTAAGAAGTTAACAGCAGGGGAGTACCCGCTAAATCATTTGTGCATTTATTAGAACCTCGGGAGAGGTCCTTGCATTAATTTGCTAGAAACGTTAGGGGAGGTCAGTGCATTTTATCAATTTTTTTTTTTTTTTTTTTTTGGGTATGGACAAATCTCACAAAAAACCTAAGGCATTTCGGCTAATAAATGTGTAGTTGTACTTAAATACAGCGAAGACATAAATTCAACTCTTATAAGTCCAAAAGGAAGTGAACTGAACCCTTGTTCATGGGTTAACTAAGAATTAAAATAATATAAATTCTTCTAACATTAAATAAAAAAAACTCACAAAAATGAATACTGGTTACAAGATTTCATGAAACTATTTTAAAGAAAACAAATCTCTAAATGAGGTTAATTTGAAGGGAAAACTTTATAGGGGGAGTTCACATTGGTCCCCAAAAGCCATATTGTAGTGAGGTGATTACATATCATATGATTGCATGATTGCCATAAGATGCGGGCTGGACCTTAGAGGATGGATCAATGGAAACTCATGGTGGGTCCACATACTTACCCTTTCCATTAGAATCATCTTGACTGCACAAATTACTAGGGAGATAGCTTGACCATCATCATGAGGAGGACCACTTCTTTGGGTTTGGACGTCCTTTGATATATATATATATTCTTATTCTCTAAGCCTTGACAGCTTCTTACCCTGTTACCACCCTCTCAGTTTTGAATTCGAAAAACAGATGCTTTGTCTCAATGGTGTTGTTGTATATGGAGTATGGACCCACTTCACAATTTTAATTCATGTCATGCAAATCTGATTATATATTTCTATTCGCGGCATTGAATTTGATTTTTTTAGCACCACCTGCAGGGTGTAATTTATTAGAAGGGTGCCGATCGATGGCTTCTCCTTGTACATGTATGAACCAATCATGTTGGTTTCGGTTGTGATTCATTAGCCCACGGTGGAACTTTGTGGAACAAATTATAACATTTCATGGGTGATTAGCTTCTCACGAGATTAGTCACTACTCTAAAGTATCTATGATTGTGCTTAATTAAGAAAGTCATAATTATTGAGGTATTGTATATATCTGTTGGAATTTCAGTCTACTTATGTATAAAATTAGTTGAGTTAATCAGTATAAAATTTCTTTATCTACTAGCTTGGACTTTCGAGTTGGATACATTTTTTGCGGGATGCTAGTAATGGATCCATTCCCTTCCATTTTAAAATGAAAAATATTTGTGCTTACATATCACGATGTATTTTTTTAGCTGAGATATCTGGCCAATTTTGAGATTACTTTTAATTTAATACCGATTAGTCATCGAGAGACCAATCTCACTGTCCATTTGCGGGGACCCATTTAAAACAAAAACACTTCCAATTTAATACCGACTAGTCATCGAGAGACTAATATCATCGTCCATTTGCGGGGGCCTGTTTAAAACCAGAACATTTGTCTTGTATGAACTGACTTTATAAGAACTGATAGCACTTAAGAGGTTTAGAACCTGAGACTTAGAAAATAGCATGCTTTTAATTCCCAAGTCTTGACCACCAAGCCAACTCTTTGGAATTTATATCATAATGTTATATCTAAAACAAAAAGTCTAGGAACACATACCTTACGGACACAACCGGACACATCTCGCAACCATTAGATGCACGGAGTCCCACGTGCATTTAATAATCCCAGTTGTGTCCATAAGGTATGTGTTTATAGCATTACTCTATCTAAAAACGGGTTGCACGGTTACCAACGTTGTAAACTTTCCCTGTGAGAGACCTTTTATAGAGTACTAAATCTCACCCTCTACTCGCTTAATTACCTGTTTCATTACTCATTAGATACAAAGTTTTTTCATAGTCCCCCACTGCGTTTTAATTCTTAGCACTTTCGATCTAGCATGAACGCGGATAAGGACACGGATAAGACACAGATATGGACACGAGACAAGTGATTTTTGAAAAAAGGGTGATATGGACATAGCGAAAACACGACAATTTTTTTTTACATATAATATTTATGTACATACATATATACTATATAAGGATTGATGAATGAACATTGATACTACTTAAACAAAATAACAATACAATTAATACAAATCAAAGAGATGTCTTGGATGAATGAATTATGTTTGAGTTGATTAAATATATTGAAGGAAAAAAACATATAACTAGAGCAAGAAACGTATCACTATATTGGGTATCGTTGTGGAGATGAAGATGAAACATAAATCTGTTTGAGTATTTTAGGATTTTAAACCTTTTTTTTTTTTTGATAGGATAGGATTTTAAACCTTTAATTATACTTTTAATCCATATATTATGTAACAACAAATGCCCCCAAAAAGTTTAAAAAAGTAATAAACTACCTTTGATGTGTCCCAATCCGTGTCCCCACGCGTGTCCCACCGTGTCCCCCTCCAAAAATAAATTAAATTAATTGGTATTTTTTGGCTTATTGCCGGCGTGTCCGTGTGTTCGACACGACTATGGGGACCTTCAAGGAGTGTCTGTGCTACATAGTAGTTTTAATTCTTAAATAGTAATACCTGATATTTGTCTCAAGCACTTTGTCTTTTTTTAAAGAGTGACATTCTAAACCCAAAAAGAAAAAGAAGCATAACGTAATTAATTTTTTAGGCTTCACCATCAAAATCAACTTTTGAATCGGCTGTTGATTTCACTCTAAAGTCTTATAAATTAACTAATAAAAGGCCGGCGGGAGGGGGGAGGGGGGCAAAAAAAGATCAAAAGCAAGATGCAGAGATCTAGCTTGAGGTTCACGATTTTGGAGTTATGCTGTTTGGTCATCCTACAGGAGGATAGGGTTCTTACAAACTAAAGTGATTTTGTCATCAACAGTTTTGGAAATGAAATAAAGAAGTCGATCGATCGGTTTGCTTTTACGAACAAATATGCTGCATGCATGGTTGCTATCTAGGAGGAATATTGTAGAAGCATATGCTATTGTTTTAAACTTTCTCAAACAATGCTCTAAAATGTATATTTTTTTTAAATCTTAAGGTTGAAGAGAAAGAATCAAAGAACATAACTCTCTTAACAAAGAAGCAATTGATCAGGCCACTGCCAGCAAAAGCAAAGGAGCCATGTATAGAGATCGATCACTTTCGGTTTAGATTTTCTAGTGGTTATCTTCAAACATCTTAAGGAGCAAGTCACAAGGTCAAACGAGTTTAGGTCGCATTTCTTGGACTAAAATAAGGGGAGAGATTACATGGAGACTGGAAAGAGCCCAGACCCCCCCAAAATTAAAAGAAAATTTAGAACCTAAGTACAAAATTTGAAAATTACAAAAAATATATATATTTCGGTCCCCTCCAAATTATATTCGACCCTTCTCTTTTTTTTAAAAAAATCTCGACTCCTCCAAACGTCGAATTTTGATTCCGTCCCTTACTAAAATGCAAGTGTAGTGAACAAGCATTTGCATAAGAGTATAAGTTCATTTCGCAGTATTGAAAATTCCTAAAATTAATGACGGTGGATTCCGTGTCCATATATTGGCTACTGTCTAAATGTTGTAATTTCTAGTACTCATACCATTGAGTATTTATATTATCGATTTATTTATCAATTTATAAAAATATGGACATATTTCTTTTAAAAAATTCAAGTAACATGACTCATCTTTGACGAAAACTTTTACGGATTGCAACTTTTAAAAGTGATTGTCTGATACATAACTCCAAAATTAATACAACCTCTCCAAAAAATGATAAAGTTTTCGATTTCAAAAAATAAGCTTCGGGTTACAGAATGACTGCCTAAGTACAGAATAGTTAATGCTACTGACGGATCCATGACTCAACCATCTCCTATCTCTTTGTGATCTCGGCATTGCCAGGAAGTCTTATGGGATAATTGGAATATCCTCTGCCTCTATACCTGAGGAGAAATATCAGGTCAATGTAGTATTGTGAGTGATTGACACTCAGTCGAAACAAAAAAACATACCCTTTACCCAAATGCTGTGTCATGACATGATAGTATATGAACTAAACAGTAAAACTCATAATGCAATAAGTTACATAAGAGACTAAAAGAAAATTCATCAATGTTAAATAAATATTTGATTAATAAAACATGTGATGTTACCGTATATTAAGACCCCATACACTTTCTCCCATTTGCCATGCCTAATTTTCTAAATCAGGTATGCAAGACGGCCTACGGCCCAAGACGAGCACAATCTAGGACTTAACACGGCTCAGGACATTCCCATCCCAATAATCATCTAACAACTTAGGTCTCACATATTCCATCTACTAAGATCTCAAACGTTCTACTCACATACACTAAGCTCTTGTACGTCACTTCGTGTTCATAGATCCGGAGGTGGCACGACTCAGTACAAACACGACTCAGGACTTAACAGTCTAAGACACAGCTTGACACAAGCCATGGCATGACCCTAGACATCCCTTACCCCATTATCATCAAAATCTCAATAATAAATTATAGGAGTGTAATTTTTCTAATAACATGAAAGTCAATATCTTAGTTGTGACATGATAGATATTCTCTCTCTCACTTTTCAGACATGTGATCTGCAACTCATTTTTTAACATATTATTATTATAAGTTATTATAATTAGAACCTCAGAAAACTCAACAATAAACCCATAAACCCAAAGCATTTCCATCCATGATGTCATTAAAAGTTAAGTTCGAAGTAGTTACATCAAAAGGGCAAATCCAACCCAGTTCGAATACCAAACTAACATCAGAGTTAAACGTTTTACATTTTCTTGAGAACATAAAGAATAAAACTGAAAACAAGTTATAGTACATCTTTTTAAAAAATAAATCAAAGATGTTGGGTAAATCCCAGTACATGTCTTCAAAAATCATGCATCACCAAATGCAAGTCACGCACCACATGCTAAGTGTTTGGGGTTGCACCTGAAAAAGGATAAAATGAGTTACAAAACCTAGTAGGAATGTCTATGCCAGCAGTATATGAATACGAGATGATATGACATATAACGTGAACAGTTCATAATGACGTAAACAAGTTATGATACTAAACCAACACAATCAGGTATATCAAAGTTCACAAAGTTCATCTCACAATACCACAATTCATTCAGTTTGTTTCGTTAATCGTTTCATCATTTCATGCTTTCCGTTCAGTTTCAATTGTCTACTCCGGCATTGCGCCCAAAGGTGGCCAATCAAGACAATTTCATAACTAGCACCAATATTCTCTCGGAAAGCTAGACAATTTTCATAACTAGCATTACTCCTTAAAAGAGGCTAGGATCAGTTAATTTATCTAGCGTACGTAACTCCTAATGAAGGTTAGGTCACGATCCGTTTCACTAGCACATCTCCTCATGGAGGCTAACCACAATGCATCATGTCAAATGCATATAAATTCACAAGTTCTTCATAATGTAGTTATTTCACCATTTATAATTTCATGATTTTTCAACAAACACCCATCATTTATGAAATCTATATCTACCAAGATAAAACCTCACGCGTCATTCTACGAGCCATAAATAACTCATCGACATCATTATCCAAAACAAGATTCAACTAAACACACAAGTGGACCCAACCTTAGAAAAAAGGATAATCCAAACGAAAACAAAAAAAAATAGTGAGTAAGCGCCGAAATCGAACATTTATAACCACAAACCCAAAGGGAAACCCAATATAAAAAATTATTGAATGAAACTCTATCAATGATCGAAATGAAGAAATCTGAGTCAATATAAGTAGAATACCAATAGATTGAAGAAAAAACATTCGTACCTCAAGTTTTTGTTCCAAGATTTGAACTCCAAGAGCTTAAGCTCCAATGGTTATGAAGAACTCCGATGAATTTTCTCCAAATAAAAGAGGTGCTTCCAAACTCAATATATCAACCCATCTTGAGAGATTAGTGGAGGATCTTCAAGGAATTTGAAGGATCCTTAGCTTAGATCATGATTGAAGTGGAATATGGGTGGAGAAGATGAAATCTTAGAGAGAAAAGGGGAAGAAAACTCTTTTGACAAAAATAGATCTGCCAAAAAAATCTGATCTGGACTCTTTAAATTGCGTAAAAATAAGTCTAACCGGTCACGGGGTAGGCCTGATCGGTCACGGCTGAACACTATCTCAAAAAGTGCCTAAAAGTCAAAGTTTGACTAGCTGCGCAACTGGTCACGACTAGCTACTGTCCCAAAAATACAAAGTTCAGTTTTCAAGGCTTGACCAGATTTGTGATTGGTTGGTCCCTACCTTGACCAGTCACGACCACCTAATGTCCAAAAACTTTAGAACTCTAGAATTTTAACCTTCTCACCATCAACTCTACTGTCCAACAACACTCAATTTCTTTCAACATTCCAAACATTAAAATAAAAATGAAAAAGATTTCGAGTCCTTACATGCAAGATAAAAAATCATCAAGGAACCCACTATCTCTATGGCAGAAAGACAATCTAATGCTCAAGTTAAAACAATATCCGTAAGAAACTCTCAATATCAATATATGCAATAGTAATTATAGCGTCCATTTCACCATGGATGTGTACCTTTATTTATCGACTTTTTAATTAGTCAATCCGAGTTCTTTCTGATTTTTAATTCTTCATTTGAACGGATTAGAAGTGTCTTCTGATTGACAACTAACAAGATAAATTTGGTCTACACTTTCTAGACATTTATCTTCTACTGTTAGAGCTTCATTTGATCTCAAATTTCTCATTTTAAGTTGAATTGGCCTAGGACTTCCCGTCCTTGTCTGATTAGAATTGCTCCCGAGATAATCAAACTTCTATCTTATCTTTAACTCAACTATGTCAATTGCCTTTCTCAAGTTGCCTAACTTGTTAACCGCCTTTCTCGGGTTGACTAACCCGTTCTGATCTCGACAAAAAATATGTGCGCAAGACCACCCTCTTATCAAGCTCAATATTCTTTGATTTAATTAATTCAAAATAACTCAAAATAACATGTGCTCAAGACCACCCTTTTATCGACCTTCTTCAATTGCCCCCATTTTTTCTGCTCCTTGTCGAACTAACGAAATGAACAAAACTTGTCTACCTTGGCATATTGCTGCACTCTCTCTATGAATTCAAAGATTTTCTTGATTGGGTTGACTGTCAAGGATTTACATAGCTTCTCGCGAGCAGGTAAACCAACCCTGAAGGTAGTCACAGTGTATTTCTTGCTGCAATCCTAAATTTCATTATATGTTGCCCAATACCTGCTTGCAAATTCTCTAAAGGTCTCATCAGACATCTTCTTCATAGACATTATAGTGTCTAACTCCTGTGGCTGAATTGGAGCGAGACATTATGTGTAACCGTGTTGCGCCCACAATGACATTTTAGGGTGAGACATCCACCACCATAAAATTCGTATCAATCGTTATCTTACTAGCCTAAATTGGAATGGTAACCACGCCTAATGGCCAGACTAGTTTTGCACTGAAGTTGGTAAGAAGAATGCCTGCTCTCTTAAGATCGGCTTGGGTGAGACCTGTCTTCTTGAAAGCTCCAAAGTAAAGTATCTTCATTAAGCTCCTCTAATCGACAAGGATTCTCTCCGTGTCGAATGTTTTGAGTTTCAAGGTGACGACCAATGCGTCGCTGTGAGGGAACTGAACTCCCTCAAAATCCTTTTTGGTGAAGAATATTTTCATGTTTTGCTCTTCCTTTGGCTTCTTCCTTTCCTAGCCGAAATATAGCTCGTGTCCAACTTTGCGCCTTTGTGCCCTAGCCTCCTCCTTGTTGGCTGGCTGGATTACCTCATGAATAACGTAAATCATAGTCGTAGCCTCTACATCTTCCTCTGATGACTCAGACTTATTGGCATGTTTCTACCTTCCAGCATTGTACCCTGTCTCGGCGATATAATTTTTGAGGTGGTTAGCCTCAATAAGTTCTTTAAGAAACCTTTTGAAGGCATTGCAGTCCTCAGTAAGGTGGCCAGTATCTCGATGGTAATTACACTAATCTCCGTCTAGATTCCTCTTACTTAGGTCTCATCCCATCCTGGGTGGGCACTTCTAGTATAGCTCATCCCTAAGCGGCCATGTAATCTTATAGATGGGGGCATTAAAGCCTATTTTAATGACCTTGAAAGCTTGTAGGTCAGGCGCTTTATATTCTCTTTTTGCAAATGTCACATTGGCCTTTTCTTTCCTTGGCCTCTTATTTTGCTGCTCGGCCTCCCTCACCTTGTCGCTCTTGTGGCTTCAGGGGCCCCTTTCTTAGTTTCTCGGAGGATCTCATCCTCTACCTTGGCATATTGCTCCACTCTCTCTATGAATTCAAAGATTTTCTTCACTGGGTTGATCGTCATGGATTTATGTAGTTTCTCGCGAGCAGGTAAACCCACCCTGAAGGTGGTCACAGTATATTTCTTGCTGTAATCCTAAATTTCATTATACGTTGCCCAATACCTGCTTGCAAATTCTCTAAGGGTCTCATTAGACATCTTCTTCATAGACATTAGAGTGTCTAACTTCTTCAGCTGAGCTCAATTGGAAAGAAATCGAGCTACAAATTGTTCGACAAGTATCCCCAACTGGTGATGGAATGTGTTGGGAGATCGTGAAACTAGTTGAAAACCATGCAATATAAATTGTCATTGCTTTGAAGAAAAAATCAACTGTCTATACCAATGATTTAATTTATTGTCGAATAGTCTTTGGCTGAAAACCCCCAATCTTTGAAATTGTCCACAGGAACCTGAAAAAGAATTTGAGAGTTGCTATCCAATTTTTGACACTATCAAACATAGTTTATTGTTCAAAATTTGTTACTATCTTTAAAAGTAAAAGTGTATAAATTGTTAGCTTTTTCTGGTCTTTTATCCCTCAAAGTATTTAAAAGTGGACTTCTTCTTTATAAATTTTAAAATTTATCAATATTTAAAAACAACATTTTGTCAATTTTGAATCACTTTCTTAATCTTTATTCATAAGAATTTTTGTTTTGAATCATTTTGTCAAAATTTATCAATTTGATAAAAACAACATTTCCGTACCCTAAGGCCATGTTTGGGCTATATCTTTTTTTGAATCACTTACTTAATCTTTAGTCATAAGAATTTCCGTTTTGTCAATTTTGCGTCAAATAATTTTAAATTTTTAGCTTCTCGCTGATGAAAAATCTATGAAATAAAATAAATAATGACTCAAAATTTTAAAAAAATAATTTAGCACACTAAAAATTTGTAAATTTGATTACTATTATTCTTGTGAAGAATGTTGGCCAGTTAGAGAAGGGACCCAAAGTTTGTGGGTGGAAGAGGACCAGTGTGGAAGAAAGAGTGCACGTGGTGACCGCAGGAGTAGACACGTGAGAAGGGGAATTTATACTTTGCTTGCGGAGGCGAGCTAGTGGGGTCCACGTTTGTACCACAATCAGATAGAAGGGCGGGTCCACACAAGTAGAGTGTTCTTTAGGTTTTGCGCCTTATACTACTGTTTTGTTTCGTCACTTGTGGGGGTTTGCCTATGCCTATCGTAGCTCTTTATCCCAAACACCCAAATATTCTCACTCCCGTCACCTCACACACAGACTTCCCCTTCCCCCTCTGAATTCGACGCCGTGATTTTCTGTCGATATGATATAAAAATAATAACAATCCAAAACCCCACCCCAAGAATTATCTATCAACGGCCCACTTTTGTCCCATCTAAATTCTCATTACGAATCTCAGCCATTGGTTGGCGAAAGTAAATTCATGATCTAGAGCTACCTAGTAAAAGCTGAGGTAAGTGTGGGGTCTACATTTTAGACAGTAGAGAGACAGTGTGGTGGCCCACTCAAAATGCCACCGACGGTAGCATGCTCTCTTAGCTCCCACCACTTCCCTTTTTCTTCCTTCTTATTCACAAGTCTCCTCCCCCCCTCCCCCAATTCCAAACCCATACAAACCCACCTCTCTTTCTCTCTCCCTTCCTCTCTCTCTTCCTCCACTGAGGAAGTGAAATGCACTACTGTTCGTAGAAGCCTGAGGAGTTTACAATCACATTGTTAAATTTTGTTAAATGGCAGCTCTTACTTCTCTGCAAGTTTGCATGGATTCAGATTGGCTTCAGGTATGCCCATGCATTTTCCCATTGGCTTGACTTTAGCCGTCATGTTACATATTCTTTTATTTTCCTCACTGTAATTGAGATCATATATAGCCTCCGAAAGTTTTAAATATCGGCCTTTACGTGTATCTGAATTTTGGACCTTCGATACTGTTATTTACTTATGTATCAGCTTAGATTATCTTATCGCCGATTTTGTGGCGCATTTTGATACAACGAACCTGGCCCTCCCTCCTCCCCCAAAAGAAATGGTCATTGTCCAAAAGGCTAATTGGTACCTTCTCTTTTGGCGCGTTGAAATTTTGTCCATGTTCAGGTTTGAAAACCCATATGGCCTAAGAATTAGGTGAAAGAAATTATTGAAAAGTCATATTCAGAGAGAGCAAATAAGGTAGTTGTACTCCACTAAAAACAATTCCGTTGTAGCTAGCTTGGAAAAATGAAACCAAATGTATCTATTTTTTGGCTTAATTTTATGCTGGTATATTGTACAAACAAAATTATTATTAATTATTCTCGAAAATGATGTGCCCATTTGTGAACTAAACATATATATAATATATCTGTTTTATAATTCGAAATACCACTAACACATCATTCTGAATTACTCCTATCTTCCTCCCAAATTACTGATCCCTTTTGGAAATTGTTTCATTTTTATTGAAATATAAAAGTTAATTCAAAGAACTAATGAAGATTTTTAAATTAATGTGAAAAAAATGCAAAAACCTCTGCAGAAATATTATTTTATCGTACCAATAATATGGGATACGGAGTAATACAAATCACAATTACATCATTCGTTTTCAAAGTTAGGCACATTCTAGGTATGCTATAAAGGAAAAGTCTTTAGTGTCATAAAGCTTTTTAAGAAAAATTTCAAAATTTAAAATGAATACATTAAATTTACTTGAGTGTGTAAACTTCTAAATCCAAATGAATCACAACCCTTATTTTTAAATTCAAAAATATTTCCTTTAAAAATCTTGATACAAACACTGCTTCTCTGTAAAGCATGCACAAGGAATATGTAGTACTCTATCCATTGCAGTGAAAAAAATTCTGAGACATTTGAAACTAATTATCAGGGAACAATGAACGAGGACTCGCCGGGAATGGACTCTTCTTCACCGTCCGGGGAAATGCTGACATGCTCAAGACCATTAATGGAGAGGAGGCTAAGGCCTCCACACGACCAAGCACTCAAATGCCCAAGGTGTGACTCAACCCACACCAAATTCTGCTACTACAACAACTACAGCCTCTCGCAACCGCGCTACTTCTGCAAGACTTGCCGGAGGTACTGGACCAAAGGCGGCACGTTAAGGAATATCCCCGTCGGAGGCGGTTGTAGAAAGAACAAGAAAGTCTCTTCCAAGAAACCAAATGATCCCCATCAACCCAATAATAATTATAACCACTTAACCCCTGGTGCTTCATCCTCTACCAGTCCAACCGACCTTCAACTGGCCTTTCCGGATTTCCAACTGTCTCACCTAGCAAACATGATGGGTAATCATGGAGGGGGATTTGGAGAACCTAATTTTGTGGAAAACAAGTACAATGCCATGCTTGAAAACCCTAACCCTAATAGGGCTATTGATTTTATGGAGAGGGATTCAAGAAACCATGATTTTATGGGGAATGTGGAGATGGGTATGGTGGGTGGTGGGAATATTGGTGATCCAATGACCCATGGTTTGGCACCTAATTACTTTCATACCCTTTGCTCTCCATTTGGAATGCCTATTGACCATGGGAACAGTAGTAATGGACCTTTCATGCTTCCATATGAAGGAAATGAGGATCAGATTAATACAGCAGATGTGAAACCAAACACCAAGCTTTTGTCTCTGGGGTGGCATGATCAGGGCTGTTCTGATCATCCTGGGAATAATGAGCACTCTTTTGGTTATCTCAATGGACTCGGATCATGGACTGGTTTGATGAACGGCTATGGACCATCCACAACAAACCCATTAGTCTAATCTAATTGAATCACCTGATCCATGTAATGAACGGTTCAGATCTGCATTCTGGCGTGATCAAGAGCTATTATGGACCAAAAAATCTAATAGACTAAGTGCATGCCTTTGTTCTTTTCATCTTTTTGTTTTTTTTTAATTGACTTAACTAGTAGGAGTGTGAATGAGAGGGTGTGAGATTCTAAAAATGACTGCCTAGTGACACGTAGTTGATGTCTCCACCTTGTTATATTATATTGGTATTGTGGAACCTTATGCCTTTTTTTTTGGTCTTATTTGGTGTCTTTGATGGAAGACATTCAAAACTCTGGGATTTTGTTGAGATCTCGAGGAAGATTTAGTAGTATTTTTGTTCCATAAGACTGTTTTGTACCATGTGGAACCTTGTGCTTTTATTTTAACGCTCTCAAAGTATCAAGTAATATTCCCAACAAATCACATAGCGATAAAATCTGTGGATGTCAACACACTTATGTTAAATTATTGTGAGACACGGAGTAACCAATATAGTATGCGTTGCGCATAATTGATCATTTTCATTTTCATATCAATATCCAGTGAGTAATGCAACATGATACTTTGAGAGTATTAATAATCAGTAATCATTTCTGCATGATAGTGATGACGATGGATGTTGTGTGTGTGTGTGTGTGTTTGGTGAGTGTGTGGGGTTAGCGATTACTCACTGGATATTGATAAAGTATCTTCCCCCTGAGATAGCTGGGGGTGCATTGAGTTGGGACAAGAAAGAAGGAAAAGCACTACTCTTCTCTAGGGAAAGCAAAATTCTCCAGATTAATATAAAGGGGCATTGCACGTGAGTTGCACTTGCATGTACTTTGGTAGCTTCTATGTCCGGGGGAGTTTTGCCCAGCCAAAAAAGAAATGGATTTTGTTCACCCTTATTTAAAGAGGATGAATATTATTCTTATTTTTATTGGTTGAAATTATGTAAATCCCGCATTTGTAATACATTTTTTTGGTAAGGATGTGACTATTTCAACAAATAAGAGTGAAAATAACGTTCAACCTCTTTAAAAAATGGTGAACAAATTTGCACTCGTCAAAAAATAACAAAGGTAGGGGTGTTCTTCAACATGATTACAATTTTATTGGATGTTTAGAACTTTTTATGAAGTGTTTGATGTGGCTTAATGCCATGTTTTTCATTTTCTCTAGAAAATTGTTTGACGCAGCTTATATGGATCAAAATCAAGTTAATGAAAAATTTGGGATTACTCAGGCTAGTGCTTAATTTAAGAGAAATTTTGTAAATACGTACTATTGATATTCAAATTACCCTTTCTCCGCTAAAAAATAAAAACGAACTATAAATTATATAAAATATTATTTTTCTCTTTCAAAACTAGGATTTTTTTGTGGAAAACTTACCAAGGATAAGAAGAAAAATTACAAAATTTATCAGAACTTTTAGTGATAATATAACTATGGATGTAAAGTTTTAAAAAGAATCATTCAAAGTGGTAAATTTTTACGATTAAAATGACAAAGAAATCTAGAATTATCAAGATCATACGTTTATCAAAATCGGTAAGTTTACCTAAAATATTGAATGTTATTAGAATATTTGGAAAGAGAAAGATTCTATTTAACTATGTCACAATGTACAATATTGAAGTTTTACATCTGTGGGGTAGTGATAATCTGTCACTCCTAATCCGATTTGTCTTCTTGATCTGGATTGCTCCTATTGCATATGGAGGGAACAATCAATTAATGTCAACAAACTGTTTCTAACCTGATAACACTCCGATTCTAAAGTCAGAACTTGTAGGGTCAAATTGCAATAGTAACGACATAGTAATTGATAGCATACCTAATTTAGGCTATGATCCCCTGTTTATAAGCCATTGAATGCATTATTATGGTAATCAAATATTTAGGGATCTCTTTCCTAATTGCACATTACCATACTTGGTTGTTGCCTTGTAATATAGTAAACTTCCTAAACATGAACATTCCAAAAATATGCACCTTCCTAATCGGATATCCTGCTGATGCTGGATTAATATTCTGACCGCCTTATCGAGTGGCAGGGCGACTAATGAAATTATATCGACGGCCACACACCGAGCCCCAATCTTCAGTTGATGGTCTATTATGATAGGTCTATCGGTAATATACAGGCTGTAGTCCGTGCTACCGACTAGGCCGTTGATTCTTGAGCCTGGTCCAAAATCCGACCCCTCATTTTGGATGCGGGTTCCATTTGGCCGATCACAGGGCTCATCATGCTCATGACTCGATCTGTATACTCGGACCATAATCTCGAATGTGGGTCGGCCCGATATTAAGTCGGCCCACTACAATAACCCCTCAATTAGGCATCAACTCCGCTGAGAGTTGATTAACACGTGCTGGCCTAATTGATAGAGATCCACTTGAGTTTAAAAACTTAATAGTGAAAATGTCTTAGTGGATGAACCTTTATGAAAATATAATAATCTGATCAACGAACAAAATAGTGATGTGGTAGGTGTGTTTTTCTGTGTGATTTTTATTTTTGTATGTTTAGAACTTGTTGTGAAGTGTTTGATGTATTTTTTTTTTATAAGAAAATTATATTATCAAAGAGTAGCAAACATCAGATGGTTGAGCACGTGTTAAAACACAAGTAACCCACGAGTTGGTGAGTCACCAACTGGAGAGAAACAACATTCGGATTACAATCTGCAGAACTGCCTACACTCTTATGTCGAGGACTCCATGGAGGCACCGAACTATATCTGCTATCGAGTAAGGGTTTGAGCCGTTCTTTGCTTTGACCCACATCGCTACCCTATACTTGATCAATTCACCTAAATCTTCCTCCCTAACTCTTTGATTTTGGAATATCAGGGCATTGCGGGCATTCCAGAGAGACCAGAGGGTTGCGTACATGGAGGAGACCCACAGGCTTCTACCTAGCTTGCTCAGTCTGACGGCCGGCTTGCTTTCCAGTAGGAGTTGCAGATTTGGAGGGGAAACCCAGACTATCTTCCACCAAAGAAGAACGCTGCACCAGACCTTCCAAGAGTATTTACAATGCATCAGTAGGTGAGTAACCAATTCCTCTTCCGAGTTACAGAATTTGCACATTTTAAATTCATCTTCCTCCCCCGTAAAGCCCCTGCTTAGTAAGACCGATTTTGCGCCGATTGCGTTCTGTACTGCGAACCACACAAAGAGCTCCACCTTTGGAGGGTTAAAACCTCTCCAGATTCTCCCCAAAACCCTATTTGTGGGAAATACTGATTCTTCCCATTTCCCGTATATTGATCTCACCGAGAAAGCATCTCCCTTATCCCACGCCCAAACCATGGAATCTGGGTTTGAGCTGTTAGGTAAATGGCCGTTAATTCGCTAAAATAATTCTGAGCATACCTCCATTTCCCACTCAAATAACCTTCTCCTAAACTGGAGATCCCATCCTCCTTGGTTGATGAGGTCGGAGATTTTCCTATTTTGTTGGGTAGAAATTGAGAATAGCCTAGGGTACTGCTCCTTAAGTGTGAGGTCTCCCAACCATTGATGCTCCCAGAACAGTGTGTCACCCCCTGATTTAACTTGGATTCTGAACCCCTGATGTAATATTGTTGAGAATTCATCTGCTTTCCTCCCAATTGAGCATATGGATTTCCAGGTAGTAGATACGCGATTGTGGTTAGGTAGGGAAGGCAACCAGGATGTGGGTGAGATGTTGTACTTACTTCTCAGGATTCTCACCCAAAGAGAGGCCTTATCTAAGCTGAATCGCCACCACCATTTAGAGAGTAGAGCTCTGTTATGCATTTGCAGGTTCTTCAGTCCTAGGCCCCCCAGTTTCTTACTCCTTCTCATAGCTCCCCACTGAATATAATGGATCTTCCTCCTATCTTCCTTATCCCCCCAGAAGAAATCTCTTTGGAGCTTCTCGAGTTGCTTTGCTACTGAGGATGGGACTTGGTATAAAGACATGAAGTAGATAGGCAAGTTGGATAAAGTAGACTTAATCAGAGTGAGTCTCCCCGCCTGTGATAGAAGCCCTATTTTCCAGGTTGCAAGCTTTAGTTTAGCCCTGTCTATTAGAGGTTTCCACGTCTTAATCCTCTTAGGGTTAGAGCCGAGGGGAATTCCTAAGTAATCTATAGGTAAGATGATCCTCCTGCAGCCCAAAGAGGTTGCTAAGGCTCTGATTTCAGCCTCTGATACCCCGATTTCAGCCTCTCACCGAGAAAGCATCTCCCTGTTTGATGTATTTTAAACTCAATTTGTGATTTAGGTCCAATCAAACCTATAAGGACCTGTAATTTTAAAATTATTAAGAGAAAATTGTATTTAAAAATAAAATTTTCAAGTATTTTAATTAAATTTTCACATGTTCATTTTAAATCCCGAATATTATTTTGTGTATTAAATTTAATCTAAGTTTTTGAAATTGTTTCATGCATTTGCACACATATGCATTTTACTATAAACATTTAAAATATAATACATACCCAACCTTATCATGTAACCTCCCACATTGGATCAACCCATTCCTCCGCACCTAGGACCTACCACACCAGATCGCACCCCATCATCGTCATCTAATCCTACAACAGAGGATCCCACCTGCCATCATCTCTCTTAGATAGCATATCCCCCTTCACGCACTCACTGTTCCATCACCTCACCATTTCTCCCTCTGGCAACCACCTTTTCCATCCTCCCTCACCTTTTCTGCCATGTTTAGGTTTCCCCAACGCCACTTACATCCCCGCCATTAACTTCCCCTTGAAATCCTCCTTGCCATTGATCAAACTTCTACCTCCAACTCATATAAATTGGACCATTTCTTTCCCTTTCATTTCTCGCAAATTCAAGAAGATTCATATAGATAGAGACTAAATCTGGTGAGAAACTTGGTGAATCTTAGTGGTTTTTCAGTAGAGAGAGAGAGAAGAAAGAGAAACACAAATGTGTTCCATTAATCCAATTCAATCCGTTTCCAATCAACTTCATCAAGTTATAATCCTTCAATTAAAGCAAGTTCTCATACCCTAAACCCCAATTTGATGATTGGAAAAACCCAAGAAAACTTAACGAAGTTTTAATGGAGGAAATATAGTTTTAAATTTGAGGAAGACGACCCCCTGACTGGTCACAGTGACCCTAAACGGTTAGGATACCTTATAATCTTTTATTTCTTGCTTTAAAAATCATACTTTGACTGGTCACAAACCTATTATGCATTGTTTATGCCTAAGAAAAGTATATCCTGACCAATCACACCTAACTCGATCTAAACGGTCATGGTTCGTTTTTGTATCTCTATTTCATGTCTTGTGGTGACCGGTCGCAACACACCCCTAGCCAGTCAGGCATACACTTAATCAGTTATTATAATCTTTAAACCATATTTTACACCTTGCTTATAGATTAATCACATGTTGAACCCCACTATTATTTTTATCACACGTTGACCTGACCTAATTAAATTACAAAACTACCCATGCAATTATAATATTATAGTTTAGTCCCTAAACTTAACAAGTTTATAGTTTAGTCCCTAAACTTTATAAAATGATAGTTTAGTCCCTACCCTTTACAAAATTTCAGTTTTACCCCTAGACTATTTTATGTTGCAGATTTTCCATTACGTCACTTTAATTAAACTCCGAGCTAAGTTTATTCTAATTTTACTCTTAATTATTATTACATACGCTTTACACACATATTAGATTAATTTATTACTAGCTCTAGGTAAGAATAATTTACAAAACAATTTCCATGTGTTATATTATATGCCAAACAAAAAGCATGAGACGAGCCCAATGACCCCACGCGCGATCGATAAACACAAAATATTAACATATAAAAGCCACATTATCAACGGTTGTCAGCTCCTAATAATGTTTAATTAAATATATTTGTTATCTTTTATTTATTTATATTTTTTTAATTGATTTGCAGGAAAGTGTGATAAAAATACATATTTGGATGTTAATCAAGATTTGCTACATTGGATCCACGGCTGAAAAGTTGATATTAAAAGCGATATGGACAAATTTGCTTTAAAAAGTCCACAACCATTTGAATCCAGTAGGCATTTAGTGGGCAAAACGTTAGGATGTGGGCTAGAAGAGGAATGCACGGTAGAGAAGCAAAAAAAGATAGGTCCACCAAGTTATTGATTTGGAGGAATTTTGCAATACAGAAGGACAACTAGGGTTGTTTTTGTTCTACATCTCAAGGCTGACTATCAAAAGGAGGAGGATACCACGGTTGATCTGAAGAAAAAGCAATACATGGCTGGTTCAAGAGCAAAAAAATACAGTTGGTGTATGCGGACACCGTATATTTAAGGTTCTAAAGAAATTTTTCTATATTTTAAATATTCATTATGCTTAATGGAGTTTTATTATTAAAGGATTCATCTTTTATTGACTCCATGATTAACTAAATATTGAAATTAGGGTTAAAGAAAGAAATCCCATGAATGCTTTTGATTAATTTTATGCATCTGACTTTCCTTACATGCGTTTATTGAAAATTGTTCTTGGCTCAATTTTATTGCTTAGTTTACTAATGTTTTTTTTGATCGACAAAACAAACTTGAATTCATTAAAGAAGACCAAAGTACATCCAGACCCACTATAAACAATTTAGCAAGGAGCCAAATTAGAGGGCACCACACGGAAAAAACTAGAAGAAGAAGAAAAAAAAAACAGAGGAGAATGGGGAACTAATTCTCAGAAAATACACATTAAATACTGCACCTACCCTCCCCAACACCCAACTTCCAGAGCTCTCCCATTAAAGCCCGATCAAGCTTAGAACTTCAATTTCCTTATCCCTTCGAAGCGCTGAAGGAGTCAGAAACCCTCACCCCTTTAAGCCCGAACTTAGAATTCGCCCAAGTTGCGACCCACCGTTTATACAATCTGCGATCTCCTGAAAGTAAGTTTCCTAATAATCCCAAAGTTTCTGATGAATTCTTCCGTGGAATAATCCCTGATGTTAAACCTATGTTTGATCAAAGTAGAAAGCCTCAGTTTTGTGAGTTCTGTTATTGCTAGTGGAGAAGGAGTGGAGAGATTGAAAATGCAGTCATTCCTAGCAAGCCAAATAGACCATAGGACAGCCATAATAGTAGCATTCCAGCATTGAAGCTCAAGACCATGAAGGGGAGAGAAGGACCATTGTTGTATCATGGAATTCATGGTGGCAGGGAAGACCGATGGACTTGACCACCAATTTAATACAAGGGACCAAATTTGCCTGGAGAAGGAGCAGTGTATAAAGAGGTGATCAACAGATTCAATACAGGATGAGCAAAAGGCGCAGAGATTGGGATCAGGAAGGTTGACAAGTAAGATGTTTCTTCTGGCTAGCTCATCTTTAGTTAGGAGTCCCTGTTGAGCAGCTTGCCAAAGAAATACTTCTACTTTGGGAGGGCAAATACCTTTCCAAATAGATTTGAGAACAGGGTTAGGTGGAAGGTGATCTTCCCATTTGGAATAAGCTGATTTGGGAGAGTATTTCAGAGAGGAGTCCCAAACCCATTGAAGGCAGTCAGGCTGTGATGGTTGTAGGGTGAAATTGACTAGGCTAGTAGCCGACTCAACTAGCAGATCAAGTTCCCATTGGAATAGGTCTCGTCTGAAGGAAAGGTTATGGCCAGAAAAAGGGGAATGGGATAGGGCTTCAGCAACCAAAAGGTCTTGTTTGAGGATAATGAGAAAAGTCTAGGGAATTGTATTTTAAGAGGGGGATGGACCAGCCCAATAGTGATCCCAAAATTTGGTGGAGGTGCCTGATTTAAGAGATACTTGCATGCCATTGAGTATCACTTCTTTAAATTCAGGGTAGTCATTGAAGAAGAGCAAATGTTATTCCAGGAAGATGAAGGTTTACCAGAAGAAGGGATCTTTGGAAACCAGTCCAAGGGGTGCAGATTGTATTTTTTGGACAAAACCTGTGAGTCCTTTTCTTTGTGGTATCTCCACCACCATTTTCCAATTAAAGCCAAATTCTGAGCAATGAGTTTTCTAATACCCAGACCCCCTTTGTCTTTAGATGAAGCCACTTTGGACCACCTAATTAAATGGAGTTTCCTTTTATCTGCATGGGTACCCCAGAGAACGTTCCTTTGTAGTTTTTCAATCGCATTGGCTACTGAGATAGGAATTTTGTATAGAGACATGTAATAAATGGGAAGACTGGCTAGAGAAGATTTAATCAAGGTGAGCCTTCCCCCAATGGATAGGTATTTGGACTTCCAGAGAGCTAGTTTCTTGTTGACTCTATCAGCAACCGGTTGCCATGCATCAGCTTTCCTAGGATTGGCCCCAATGGGCATGCCTAAGTATTTGATGGGGAGGGATTCCTCTTTGCAACCCAGGACTGAAATCATATCTGCTAAGTCTAAACTGGGAATAAGAACAGGGCAGAGCACACTCTTGGAGAAATTAATTTTGAGGCCTGTCATTAGTTGGAAACATCTCAAGATCCTTTTAATGACTATGATTTCTTCTAGGTTGTTGTTGCAGAAGATGACAGTATCATCTACAAACTGAAGGTGGGAGACAATGTGACCATCAGAGCCTACTCTGATACCGTTTATGAGCCCCAAAGATCTAGCTCTCTCAAGCATAAGGTTCAGACCTTCGGCCACAATGTTGAAGAGTAAGGGGGACAAGGGGTCCCCTTGTCTCAATCCTCTCTGTGGATGGAATTCAGCAGTTGGAGAGCCATTGATGAGAATAGAGAGGCTAGAGGATGAAATACATTGGTTAATCCAAGAGCACCACTTGGCTCCAAAACCCAGAACTGTCATTAGGTGTAACAAGCATGACCAATTGATACTATCAAAAGCCTTGTGAAAGTCTAATTTGAGAATTACACCCCCCAACCTAGACTTTTTCCAGCAGTGGATGATTTCATTGGTGATCAAGATGCCATCCAAGATTTGCTTTCCTCCTATAAAACTAGACTGGGATTCACCTATGATGGAGGGTTGGATTGGTTTTAGTCTGTTGGATAGAACTTTGGCCAATAACTCGTAGATGCAACCAACCATACTAATAGGCCTGAATTCACTGAAGCAAGATGGATTATCTATTTTAGGGATCAATGCTAGGAAGGTGGAATTGATACATTTAGTAAGTTTGGAGTTAGCGTGGAATTCTCTGAAGAAAGCTAGCATGTCTTCCTCCATAAATGACCATGCTTGTTTGATGAAGGAGAATGAGAAACCATCAGGACCAGGGGATTTTAGGTTGCTGCAGCTATTGAGGGCTGCCAGGATTTCATGAGTTTGAAATTGTTCTTCCAAGGCAGTAGCAGCGGAGGGTGGTAGGGCTCTAGGAAATTGTCCTCCAAGTGAAGGCCTCAAAGGAGTGTGCTCCTGGAATAGTGAGGAGAAGTAGTGTAAAGCCTCATGTTTGATATGATCAGGATTGGTAATAGTTCTCCCACCAGATTGGATTGCTTGAATACTATTTTTCTTGTATCTGAAGTTAGCAATCATGTGAAAGAATCTTGTGTTTTTGTCTCCCAGCTGTAGCCATTGAGCTCTAGATTTTTGTCTCCACATTGATTCTACTTTTCTGGATATGGACCAAAAGTCCAATCTAGACTTCTTTTTCTCTGTAGCTTCCATCTCAGATGAAGGACGAGAATCTTCCAGCATATCCCAGTATTTTAACTTGTTTTCCGATGATGTTAGGAGTGAATTGATGTTCCCAAAAGTGGAAGCGTTCCATAATTTGAGAACCTTTTTAGTAGCTTGAAGCCTTTTAACGAGTCTGATGCCTGCCTAGCCTAGGGATGAACACTGGGACCACGCTACTTTTGCTGTTTGAAGGCAAGATTTGTCTTTCAGCCACATTTCCATGAACTTGAATGGTTTGGGGCCCCAATCCCTGTTGTCATCTGAAATTAGGATAGGGCAGTGATCGGATGTAAGTCTTGGCAGGCCAAATTGAGAGACTTTGAAATGGAGAATGAATGCCTGAGACAAAAGAAATCTATCCAGCGGTTTTGAGTTGGGGGGGTTTGGAAATTGGACCAAGTGAAGGATCTGCCTATCATTTGTAAGTTGACCAGCTCCATGTTAGATATGAAGTTTTGAAAGTTGCGAGAGCTTGTAGTATTGATTCTGCCACTAGAATGAGAACCTATTCTTTCCTCAGGGGTTGCCACTTCGTTGAAATCGCCCCCCATGCACCAAGGGATAGGAGAAGCTTCTTTCAAAGATAGTAGTTCTTCCCAGATTAAAGATCTCTCTAATCGAACATTTGGAGCGTAGATGTTGATTAGGGCACAGTTGAGACCCATTATAGAGCCCGATACAATGATAAAGTTTTGGTGCGTGTGACTAACTTGCAAACTTGAGATGGAGTTGTCTAACATGGACAGTAATCCTCCTAACGCTCCTTCAGATGGGATAAACACAAAGGAGACATTAGAGCCTCCCCAAAGTTTGTCAACCATAATTTTTGAAATTGCTTCCAGCTTGGTTTCTTGTAAGAAGACAAAGTCTGGCCTATATTTTTTTATTAGTTTGCCTACGAACAATTTCTTGGATCTAGAACCTAGACCCCGAATATTCCAAGTGATTGCTTTCATAGAGAGACAAGTGTAATCCTAAAAGACTCTCCTAATGGTGGTGGGTATTAAGTCTCCTCCAACCTCCTTGCTTCGTTGATCTGTTCCAGTAGACCGCTTCAATAAGATCGGCGAGATTAATTTCATCCTGAGTGGTGAATACCAGCCCCACTTGTTCTCCTATGTGTTTGGTTGCTACAGTCTCTTGCGTCATACAGATAGGGTTGATAGAAGAAGAGGGATGGAGTGTGGGTTGATTGGGGAAAGGTGGGTGAGGTTTTGCAATTGGTGGAGTAGTTGGTGGGTCAACTGGTATGACAGTTGGTGGGTCAAAGGGGAGGTCAAGGTCAACCAAGAGTTGAATACCTAGGCTCGCAAAGTTTTGGGGAATGTTAGGAGATTGAGGAACCAATGAGTGCGGGCTTAGAAGAGAAGAGCCTTGTGTTGAAGAGTGGGTCAAAGATGGAATACGATTAAAGTTTGGTGATATTGGGCTGTGGTTGTGGGTTAGTGGAGCAGGTATACGGTTGGGCCCGTTGAGAGTAAGGTCCAGTGGATTGGAAGGTTGGAAATTAAAGGGCGCCATGTGAGGTAAAAGGGTCCCATCCGACGTTGACCTCGGTAGTGGAGGAGATTGGGTCTCAGGGACAAAAGATTGTATTTGTGAAGGATCAGTATGGGGGATGGCGGAAAAGGACAGGTTATGGTGTACCGTGTTCAGAAGATTTCCATTTTGGTGAAAGATGGGACAGGCCGCCGTAGACATATCTGTCAATGTTTCTTTCCCAGGCTGGCCCCTCGCCACGTGTTCATCTTCCTCGTCGAACTGGTAAGGTGGTTCAGGTATGGTTTGAGCACAGTGAGGGTAAGATGAGCAATCTTCTTCAAAGATTTTAATCTTGTAATCCTGGTTGTTAACCTTCAAGTTAATCCATTCATTTATGCGTTCATGATGTTGAGTGGCCAAGAGAAATCTGCCTTTTGCAAAGGAAGTCATTTTCAGAGTGGATTCATCCAGCGAGATTAGCTCCCCCGACCTGTTTGCAATATTGTCAAAGGTTTGAAGGTGCCAAACATGAAGGGGAATGCCTAAACAGGTAATCCAAGTAAACCGTTCAAGGCTAGCTGCATGACCTGCCCAAGGTTCAATGGTTGAGAATAGTCTGAGAAAGGAAGGACAATAGATGATTTTCGTAAGACGGGTTTTGCTTTTGCAAGAGAGGATAAGCCATCTTCCGCCAATATCTCGGACAACAACGTCATGGATTTCATCTTTAGCTAGATTGGTTAATACCTCATTGATTTCCATCTTTCTACGGAGTTGTGCCACCGCACTACCGTTAAGCCAGTCATTGCCCATGGGTGTGGTATGAATGTTAAGGAGTTCGTGGTTAGGTTGACAGTTATGGGAGGGGATACCCTTTACTGCATCAGCAGATGATTTATGTCCTTGGGTATAATGGTGATCTAGATTAAAGGGTTTGGAAGTGGTTGGAGATGAGAGGTTGTTGATGGATAAAGTTTTAGGAAAGGGAGGGTGTTGATTGTAAGGAGGGCAGTCGGATTGGTGGGTATGCCTCTCCTGGAAAGTAGAAGGTTTATGGTGATAGTTGTGGTTATGGTTTTGGAAAGAGGCTTCCTTGACGATGAGTTGTTTCTGTGCCACCCAAAGTCCATGGCCTTTGCATATGGCCAAATCAGAGGCAGTCTTGGATGCGTAGCGGATGAAGGCAAAAGGGGAGCCCGTGGTTCTGCTTGTTTTGTTGGGTATAAAGATGTCTGTGACCTTACCAAAGTTGTTAAAGAGTTTGTAAAGGAAAGTTTTGGTAACGGAAACCGGTAGATTGTCGACAAAGAGAGTGATGGTGTGGAGGTTTTTGGTCTTTGTGGAGGTTGGACGGTACTGATGTTTCCTGATAATTGGAGTCCAGTCTGTGGAGGGCTGGCTACTGTTGGTTTGAGAATGGGCAATCTCTTTGCCCTTATAAGAGGATCGAAGGATGTCGGTATTCTCTGTGAAGGCTCTCATGATATCCGAAATGGAGGTTTTTTCTTCCTCAGTGGGTTCACCAATGGTTTTATCCTTCTCATTGATCTAGTTATCTTCGTCTCTGTTGTTCACCGGGAGGTTGGCCATCTGGTTCTTGTGTTGGCATGGTTTGAATGGTTGATGGAGGTTGAGTTATTGAAGAATGGGGGTTGCATGTAGTTAGGTTGGTGAGGATGTTGGTGTGTTGTTTAAGGCGGAGGTGGTGGTGGTGGTGGAGGAGGAGGGAGGGAGGGATGGAGGTGGTGGTTCTACTGGGGGTTCTCTCTCTCTCTCTCTCTGACATTATCTCAAGTGTTATTGGTTGTTCTTACCAAACAATGATGGTCGAATTGGACCGCAAATATCTGCATAAACAAGTTAAGGGGCTTCGTCACCCTTGAAAATGATTCCTTTGGAAAGGACTTTCCAAATTGCTTTCCAAATTGACAACCTCACACAACCAATCCAAATGGTGAATAGAGGGCAGCCCATGTAAAGTTTACTAATGTTAATACTTAAGTGTTGGGTATCATCTATTATTTATTTTTGTGGGTACAATTGATGATTTAGGGTTAAACACAAAAGCAGAGGAAGAACAAATATTCGTAAAAATAAAAGCATTAGAAAAATAATCATCCGCAAAGATTAAGATTGATCTCTAAATCATTGTGTAGGAATCATTGGGAAAGTTAGTGTATGATATTCATTAATAAATGGGAAAGTTAGTGTATGATATTCATTAATAAATATTTATGGGTGTGGATTCCGAAACCTTAGTTATTTTCTTGACACCTGATCCAACCTCCTCTTCTTTGACTATTTGATTTTCACGTTATTAATTTTATTTCTGCCTTTTCACAATTTTTGGCTAAATATCAAAATCAAAACTTTTATTAACTAGGTTAGGGATAAATCAATTTAATTATTTAGTCTTCTTAATAAAAATCACAAGTCCTGTGGGTTCGACCTCGCTCTTGCATTACTATATTTCGATACGATTTGTGCTCTTACAAGTACATTAAAATTTCATAACAAATTTTTGGCGTTGTTAAATGCTGGGGACTTATTTATTTTTCAACAAAACTAAATAGTTTTAATTGATTTTTCCTTTATACAAGTTATAATTAAGATCAAAAAATACTAACTATTCCATTAACGAGGGAAGTTTGATGCATTTAGCACATGCAATAAGTCTTTAAACCCCTAGGTTATCCTAGTAGACGAGTTATAGTCTCGTGAGGATTTGTAGTGAATATACTCTCAAAATTTCAAATGCAGTGAGTTCGGAAACAATGTCATGTGTCCTCCACCTCCACACAAAAATCAACTCAAAATACTACCAAGTAAAGATGTCCATGTAATTTAATGTTTAGAGTGTGTGAAAAGTTTGACCAACACAAACACAATTTGAGTATCAAAGATAAACATTACCTAATTCTCTATCAGAAGTATGCTTCGAACTCAAAACTCACTGATTTTGCGTTCAACAAATAAATCACTTAACTTTAGTGCTATGGTACTCTTAATGTATGTGCAAGGGGAAGATGTATAATTCAAAATCAAGATAACTTGCAATAATCTTGAGTTGGTGGTAGTAATCTTTGCACTTAAGAATTGGAGACACCACTTGTACGATGAGTGGTTTGAGGTATTCTTAGATCACAAGAGTCTGAAATACATATTTACTTAAAATAACTTAAATATGCACCAGCAAAGATGGATGGAGTACATGGAGGCTGTGATTTTGATTTGCAATATCATCCAAGTAAAGCTAATGCGATGGCAGATGCATTGAGCAGAAAATCACTTGACAGTCTGGCTAGTTTGGCTAGTCTAGCCATCTATGAGTAGAAGATGTTAGAGGCGATTCGCGAATAAAATTTACGACTCGGTTCAGGAGAAGAAAGGGCAGCATTCGTTAGTGTAATGGTCCAACCTTCACTATTATCAAAGGTAATTGAGGCACAATGTGGGGATGTGGAGACTCAGTCGACCAGTGAACATGTGACTATAGACTTCGTGAAGGAACTTTCTTGATCACCAACGGGTCATGACACAGTATGGGTGATAGTTGATCAACTGACCAAAATTGTACACTTTTTTCCTACCTGTGTGGTAGATATTATAGAGTTACTCAGCAAGTTATGCGTTTGGAAACTCATTCTTCATATGGTACCAATATCTATTGTATCAGATCAAGATCCTAGTTTTACTTCATTGTTTTTATTAGGTCTTCAAAGGGTGCTTGGTACACACTTGTGAATGAATATTGTCTTTCATCTGCAAACAAATGGCCAGTCAGAATGTAACCTTCAAATTATGGAGGACATGTTACGAGTTTGTATTCTGGACTCTCGAGGTTCATAGGAAGATCATTTACCACTAGCGGAGTTTGCTTATAACAATAGTTATTAGTCTAGAATTGAGATGGCTCCTTATGAGGCCTTATATGGGAGACCATATCAATCTCTGGTGTGTTGGTTTGAAGTCAGAGAGATCACAATGTTGCGACTGGACTTGATATGAGAAACGATAGAGAAGATAATCAAGATATGACAATGATTGCTTACTGCACAGAGTCGTTAGAAAAGTTATGCAGATCGCAGGAGATGTCTCTAATTTTTCGAGGTGGGTGACCATGTGTTCCATAAGGTTACTCTTAAAAAATGATTAATGAGGTTTGGCCGAAGTGAAAAGTTGTCTTCGTGTTTTTTGGAGCCTTTTGAAATTTTGAAAAAGATCGGAGAGGTGGCATATCGGCTTGCCTTGCCACCATAATTATCGAGGATTCATGATGCATTTCATATATCAATATTGCGCAAGTATGAGCCAAATCTGTCACATGTGTTGGACTGGACCAAGCTGGACGTTAAGGATGATATTTCATATGAGAAGCGACTAGTGAAAGTTCTGGATACAATGGAGTAAGTTATACGTGGAAAAACTATTTTGTTAGCCAGAGTATTGTGGAGGCATCATGGAATTCAAGAATTCGTTCCAAGTACTCAGAGTTGTTTACTTCTTAAGTTCGTGAATTTGGAAGACAATTCCTTTACGAAGGGAAAGTTGCCAAGACCGTGCCCAATTTTGTATTTGATTTATTCGATTTAATGAGAAGTTTACATAACTAAGGGTATAGTTATATTTTTAAATCCTTGTGACTTATTTTGAGATCTTAGAGGGGTTATGATGTATTGTATTTCCTAATTAGTATATAATCAAGTTTTAGAGATAAATTAGGGTTGCCTAATAATCAGTTCAGCATATTGGGAAAGAAAACCCTAAGGAGAAGGGGGGGATATCGATGGAAAGGACACAATCGCACATCCAAATCCTTGAAGGGCGTGCAATTTGAAGTATCAAATCAGGTATGGAAGTGAAGATCAAACTGGGTGTTGGTGGATTTGCTTGGAAAAGAAAGAATCGCAACGTTTTGATTGAGAAATCTTCAATTTGAGATAGGATCACAATTAAACCTTAACTTGATGTTATTAAATGTGTTTCATGTTGTGTGTTGGTGAATACGAAAAAAGAAATTATCATTTGGCTTGAAGAATTCAATTAATGTTGTGTTATAATTTGGTGGCTTAGATTAACTTCAGAACTTACTGTAGTGGTCATATTAATATAGGTTATGTTATACTTGAATTAGTTAAAATCGCATTATCTTCACTCACGTGAATGGTTTAGCATGTTTTGTATTTTGGAACCTTACTAGTATCCTTAAAAGTTATTCTTTTAACAATTTATTTATTCAACGTAAATTAGAAAGCATATTTACCTTAAGATATCTTATACATTCCTGAGTATGACATTTGAGGAACAACCCCTAAGCATCATTGATTACGGAGAGAAGACCGTACAAGGGAAGATCATCCGGTTGGTACAAGTACTATAGGGCCACCGAAACATTGAAGAATCTACTTGGGATAGAGAAGATGCCATAAGAGTCAACCACTTGACCTTTTTTATCCTACAATATTATAATTTCGAGGACGAAAATTATTTGGGGGAATAGGTTGTGAAGACCCTACTTAATAATTCAATCATAATAAAATTTCGAACATTTAAATCATTCGTACAATTGTTATGTACATGTCATTTTATATACACAGTATTATACATCATGGCATTATGGTGTGTACATATATATATTGTATTTTCATTCCTATACATAACATACATACACTACATATGTATAACCGCCTTCCTTCCACTTGTTAACCTCACCATACCCACAACTAAAATCTCAAACCATTCTCACGATTTTTCCTTTCAAACCTTGACTTCCTTCCTCATTCACTGTACACCTTTTTCTCTCATGTCATCACCTGCACAACCTACCCTCTCCACCTTTCATCAGATCGTTTCCCCCTCACCTCTCTATAAACCTCCCACGTTAAACCCAATCACAGTCTTCCAATTTTCACAAAATTCCTTTTGGCCATGGATGTTATTCTCTTCTACTACCTATAAAACTAGGCCAACCCTCTCTTCTTCTTCTTCACTTGTAAGATGAGATTTGAGCAGAGACCTGTTGAAGAGAAGGAAGAAGGAAGTTCAGAGCAAGAAGAATGAGCTAAAGGAAAACCAGTCAAGAGAAGACCCACCTTCACATTCTCAAATCAATCCATTCCAGCCAAATCTTTCTTTCATTCATCAAATAGAAGTAAATCATCTTATGATTGGACCCCAATTTTATGTTTTCATGAACCATAGGAGCTTCACGACGCTTTGATGGAGGAAAAACTAAACCTGATATTTAAAAAAGATGACACTTTGACCGGTCACAACTACCTCTTAACTAGTTATGATTTTCTCATGCCTTGTTTCATGCATTGTAAGATGACATCCTTACTGATCACAATTACCCCGTCACGATTTCGCACTACCTTGTTTTATGCCTTGTAAGATGACACCCTGACCAGTTACGATTACCTCTTAACCGATCACGATTCCCTACTATCTTGGTTTATGCCTTGTAAGATGACCCCCTAATCGGTCACAATTACCCCTTAACCGTTTCATGATTCCATATTGCCTTGTGTTATGCCTTGTAAGATGACCCCCTGACTGGTTACGATTACTTCTTCACCGATCAACTTAAGTTACTGTCCAACATTAGAAAATATGCCTAACCAGTCAAGACCTAATGCTCAAAATTATACATTTCACCATCTTCATTAATAAATTAGATAATCAACTTTGAATATTCATACATTGATCATTATCTCGCATAAACATCATTCTACCATTGTAATTATGTTTTAATTTATGCAAATCAATCACATGATTATATTTGGAGCATGATATTGGTTATTGTTTGAACACAATTAATACCTTGGGAATTAGTACATTAGTTGAACTTTAAAATTTAGGGTATTACCCGAATATCCAAATTTTGATAACTTACTGGACCTTATGGAACTGAATTGTTATGGATTGATTATTCTCTGTAAGTATATTTTACGGGTGTCTTTAGCCGAGCTATGGTTTGACCCATGAGTTGTATTTAGTCAAGCAGCATTTTAAACCGAGTTGTGGCTTTAGTCAAGCTATTTAGTCAGGATCGTTAACGAACAGGAATACCATAACTCGAGAATATTTGGTATTCACCTTGACGTGGCATGTAGTTATGATCAGTAGCATGTGATTGAAGTCAAGGACTGTGTATATCATTTGAAAATAATACTTGGGATATAGATTTGATGGATGACACTTGACAATTACACTTTGGACTTAGACTTTTATATCCCTTACTCTTACTCTTGCACTTACTTGCCATTGCTTTTGTATAAACTCTCCATATGATATGATATATCATTTTGTTATATACATAAAAAGGGACTAAAGATAGGATAGTTTATTAAGTTTCATAGCTCATGATGTTTCTCGGTACCTGGCATTTCACGCTAGGTACTGAAGAAGATGGAGCAAATCAAGAATATCTAGTCTTTCACAACATCAATATCATCAATATTGCGGAGGACACCGTTGAACCTTGGTTTACGAAGGTATAGAGTTAGAAGCTCTTAAATGCCCTTGTAAAGTCTTTTGTGCAAAATTCTTTTTAGGGACTTTATTTTGGCATTTTATACTTTTGTACGAACATATATGTATTTCCCTTTTACCATCAATGAAATGTTTTGGAGTTTGTTTACTTTATTTTTAGTTAACGTTTCCAAAATTCTAGGCACTACAAAACTTGTTGTTTCAAAAGAGATAGTTTTGACTTTATGAAAGTGATGAAAATTTGAAAAAAAATGCTTCCAAACATTTTAATTTTGGAAGAACACTTGAAAGCTAAAACTCGATTTCAAGATTTTAACACTGAACATGTGAATTTCAAAATTTGGAGATAAGACTTCAAAATTTGATTTCAATGCTTGATGATTTTTAATACAACCCTTAGAAATTTGATTCCAGGACTCAAGTGTTGGCAGTAACATGAGAATTCCAAAAATTCAATTTTAAAGCCCGAGCGTCTTGAAATTGCAAGCTTATTTTTTGAAATTCCTCAAAATTTTGATTTCAAGATTGAATAACGTGAAAAATCGATTTCAACTTTGTAAAGTTTAATTTTAAGGTTGTGGATAACATGCAATACGATTTCAAAATTGAAGGTAGTGAAATTATCCTTTCCAACATATCTTCTTTGGTGATTTTTTCTATACATAATTTTAAAAGTGAAATTATTCTAAATAATGCATAGACGTTATACTCATTAACTGATTTATAATCTTACATCTTAATATACAACCAATGATAACGAGCTTTTGGAAGTATTATAATTTTTTGGTGCCTATATCTTTCTTTTAGATTATTCCACAGAGTAAGTGGATTTTTTATTGTAAGATATATTTAGATTCAGATTTTAAATTCTCATGGAGGTGATGACGGATGAAGATCATGACCTTCGCACGATCCTTCAGGGATATTATTATCATATGTAATGGTAGTTTAAATTTCCATAACATCATGATGAATTTCTAAATTAAGAATCCATTATAAATAATTCTTTTCCGAGATATCAAGTACTACTAAATCCAATTTTGTATACTTCGACATTGTCTATTAGTAAAAAATTAATGTTTAGATAAAAATCTAACCAAAATTATAAAATTTTACTGGTAGATATTACTATATAACAATAAATATAAAGGATAGAGCATAATATTTATAAATATAAAAATAAAAGATAACCTTTAAATTAAATTATAATTCTTATAGAAACATAGACCGATCAATTACAAAAGTATTCATATTGCACATGTACCAAGAGAGTAATAGTTTACATATATTTATTGATTTGTTATAATTATCAATATGACTAGCTAATTGAAATTATAAATTAGATTTTGTTATCAATAAACTGAAAATATCATTTTATAACATGAAAATTTAATTTAACTTTCTAATATTTATTTATAACAAAAGATATTAAAACTATTAAGGAGATGTCATAAAACATATAAATATGTTTTTTTATACTCAACAACTGAGTAGTTTAGTGGAGAAATTCGAATAGTTCCTTAAGGAGTCACTGTTCAAGGTGACGTGGTGGCTTCAATATTGAAGATCTGTCCACTTTCGACACTTTTTTTGAGAAATTTGCCATCATATAATTACAAAAATCGTTGTGAATGGAAGCAATAAATAGATAAATTGTAACAATTTTTTTTGTTAAATACTTCAAATATTAGTATTCACTTTTTGATAAAATAATTCATGCATTGATCGAAACATATTATCTCAAACGAAATGAATAAAATAATACATATAGTAAAATGTTATGTGGTATATAAATTGTTTACCTTTGTTATGTAGGTTAGTCTTCTTGCTGTTAATGTGTTATTAAACTATCGTTGTACTAAATAAACTTAGAAAGTGTAAAATAAACACTGAACACAAAAATATAGAATGATGGTTCATAAACTATTAAGAATAAAATAGATCTTTAGGACTTATAAGGTTTTGTTCAATATTTCTCTAAAATGTTCTCAATATTTTCTAATATTTGCCTGTAAACTGTTATATACAAACTCTATTAGAAGTAGATGTCTCAGTATTTCTTCCCGCTTATCTCTTTACAAAGATTTTTCTTCATATGCAAAAAATATGCAGGTTAGTTTGATTTGAGGGATACGATTATATGGAATTGTAGTGAAAGGATTATTAGTCCAGAGACTCCTGGTAGTGATGGCAACGGGGCGGATCGGAGGCGGAGGTGGCTACCTCCGACTCCGAACTCCGAACCCTCTATCAATCCCCGAATCCGCCCCGATCCCCGTCGGAGATCTACTTTGGTCCTCCATCCCCGCTCCAAATGGGGATTCGGAGATCCCCGCGGGGATTCGGAGATCCGAATTTTTATTGTATCTCTCGGTTATTCCGGAATACATTGACAAAGACAAAATGTTGGACCCGTCTATCTCTCGGAGATCCGAATTTTTATTGTAATTGTAAACTCTTTTTTTTCCTCTTTCTTTCCCTTTTTTTTTTTTGAACTTCCTCAGTAGTCAGTTCCTCCTTATTTTCCTATTGAAATGGTTCATTTTACTCAATAACCATTGACCACAAATATTCCAATATGAGAAAACGCAATGTATGACATATACTTCGTTATATTTGATTCATATTCTTTTAATGATACAATTTTTTGTAAAAACGCAATGTATGACATATACTTCGTTATATTTGATTCATATTTTTTTAATGGTACAATTTTTTGTAAAAGTTTTTCTTACTTTTGCATCCCAAAGAAAATTAATTTTGCTTACTTTTGCAATCAAAAGAAATTTTCAACCTTACCTACTTTTTGCATCCCAAAGAAATTTTCATATAGTAATTGTTTTTTTATTTTTGACATTTTTATTTCTTTTATTGTCTCTCTCTATTTGCTATCAAAATATTCTTTTAATAAATTTTTTAATTTATGATTTACTAATTCTATATCTTTTCTTATACTTTTTCTCCAATTTTTTTTAACGTAAGTAGCAATTATTTGTAGTATTCTTGTAATTTTTTTTACCCCGGATATTCGGGGACGGAGCGGAGCGGAGCGAATCGGAGACGGAGCGGAGCGGATCGGAGACGGATCGGAGAACGGATTCGGACCGGACCGGAGCGGGGATAGACTTACCTCCAAATCCGCTCCGATCCCCGATTTTTTCTATAAAAAAAATCCATACCCGCCCCGATCCCCGAAAAAAACTCCGAATCCTCGCTCCGTTCGGAGCGGAGATCGAAGCGGATTCGAACGGATCGGACGAAATTGCCATCCCTAAAGTCTCCTGGGACTATTAGTAAAATAATCTCTCTTATTTTATGTTTGTTTGTGCATGAGATTATATAATGGATAAGTCGTATTCAGTCAATTCTAAGTTTGTTTTGAAGACCTTTGGATAAAGATTAACATCTGAATTGACTATCGTGTCCCTATTGTAATGTTTTACCTCAGCTAAGTGTAACTTTTTTCTCTATATATTGTTTTATGTCTTTCACTCATTAATCTCAAAAATAGAAAATTATAAAGATAAACAAAAATTACAACCCAATCAAACTCTAATTTGTTCAATTTTTAACATTTTTTTGTATTTTTTCACAAAATATCCAGAAGAAAATACATTCGATTTTAGTAATGAAGGACACAAAATATTGATTCTCGTATAGACTTTTGCTACAAGGGTCCAAAATAGAAAATTTTATTTTTCAATGGAAAACATAAATCTGCTATTAGAATAGATTGATAGAGAAGAAAAAAACTCAAAAAACAGAAGAAAAAGTAAAAAAAATAATTAGGATTATGGATGTATAATCGGTCCGGTTTGGTTCAGTTGACTTGAACGAAATTGAAAAATGACAGAGTCTACTTTTTGTCCTTCCACAAAGTTATATATAAGCTTTTTAGAAGATATGAGGATATTTAGGTAAATTTTTAGTTAGTCCAGAACTCTCCATAATCTTGAAATTATTAGTTCCACACCCCCAATGATTAAATTGTCCTCCCTTGGAAGGATATTTATTCCGGTTGGAATTAATAATCCGCGGATAAAAATTTGCACAAACATTGAATTAAAAGGAGTGGAGAGATTATTAGTCCAATCCCACCTCTAATCCCTCAATCAACACAAGCCCTTAGGGTCCATTTGGATGAGGTATAAAGAAGGGAGATGACTTTTAGAGTGGGTATAAGGATTGGCATGACACATTTAGTATGGTTTGGGAGGACAAAAATACAGTGGAATAATTTTTCACTCCTTAATCCCCCTTCGAGGGATAGAGAGGTATTATTTTTAGACATCCTCCCTCCTATCCAAAAATTATCCCCAGGAATTAGCCAAGAATAATACGACTCTTCCTTATTCTACAATACAAACTTACCTCCAATTTTATCTTTCATCCAAACCAAATACTATTTTATTCCCTTTTTTAATATCTCATTCAAAATATCTACTTTTTTATCCCCACTTTATAAACATCACATCAATATGGGTCAATCCTCCAAAAATAATACCTCTTTCATCTTATTTTTTCTCACTAATTTATCTCTTGAAAATAATCTTTTATCCAATCAATCGGTCCCTAAAGGCTTCGTTCAGTTGTTGAAAAAGCTGTACGAGAAAGTTGTTCTCATAAAAAGTAAATAAAGTGAAGTAAAAGAAAAGAAAATATATTTTCTTGTTTGTGTTCATTTGCCAAATGAATCTTATAGAAAATAAAAATTTACTTATTAATTTGTTAGGAAAAAGAAAACAACGGGAATTTTTTTGAATTCAATGATTAGTTGTAAACAAAATTAATTTTGAGATCATATATTTTCAAGATTTTTCCTTTCAACTATCATGATACTCTTTCGTAAAAATTAAAATGCCGTCATATTTTCATTCCGCCAAGTTAAACAAATAACAAAATAAATATATTTGTATTTCACTAATAAAACTAACAAGATATATAAATATAATGTAATAGATATATTAGATATATTTAGATATGTGCATGATATATCAAATACGCTAGATTAACATATGTATAAAAGAGAAATGTATACTTAGTTTTTGGCTACTTTCACTTTCTAGCCGTTATATAAAATATAAATAATATATATTAAATATGTATAACATATGTACTACTGTAGTTCTGGTATCATAAATACATTGTAACCTAAAACACATATATAATTATTGTACCACTTAGTGTACTGTTGTACTTACCTAAATTAAATATTCTTATGTTTATCCAAAAAAATTATTTTATTTTATTTTATTTTGATGAAAAGAATCCAAAAATATAAAATTCTGTTCAAAAGCTAAAAGACATTCACTAAATATGAAAATAAGCTTTCGTTTTTATGAATTTTTTAATTTTTGAACATAATTTTATGTGTTTTTAAAATCTCTTATCGGGACGAATTAATAACTCAGAAAAAATTGATGCAAAACAAAAAAATTCAAATAAAGATGAAAAAATAATAAGACATTAATTTAATAATTATCACAGTTTAAATAAAAATCATAAGATTTTTTTTGCAAAACATAATCTTGTGAATTTTGAGGTACATGATTTGGAGGAAAGTAAATCCCAGTGAGAAAATTTGAATTCAAGAATTCACCACTTTCTTGGCAACTGAACACCAAAATAATTACAAGAAAATTAGTTTTCCCATTTTTTCATCATTTCCTGGCGACTGAACCGGCCCTAAGTGATTAATGGTGGACTAGGAGTATTTTTTTTACAGCGTTGTGTACAAATTAAAATGAGGAGTGCTACAATATCAGAAAAAAGTCTCCGAAACTTAGAGTTCCAGGGATTTTTTTTGGGTAAATCATGATCTTGGATTTTGAATTCGGGAGAGTTTTGGAGACTTTTTTGTGAAAACCTCGACTTTCTCAATTAAACCCTATAAATTTAAGTGAATTATAACTTTCGATTATGAATTTGGAGAGTTTTCGGTGACTTTTTTATGGGAGCCTAAAGTTTCTCAATTAAAAAGACTCCAAATCTTCACGCGGTCGTCTCATCTACTCACCCGAAAAAATTCAAATTATGCATAACCTACATAAAGCCCTTCTAAAGCCCCATTTGGCCTAGCTAGTTTATTAGTTTTTTGGTAAAATAATCTGGTTTCTTAAAATTCCAGTTAGCTTAAATTTTTGTACACTGTACATGGGCATTTATCCCTTTTAGCTATTTTTTCTTATAATTGAAGGGTAATACATGTTTTTACCATATTACCCTTTCCATTAACTGGAAAATTCAGCCTAGGGCTAAGGTCATCATCCCTCATGCCGCAGCCCCCCATTTTCCCATCCCCGAACTCCCAACCTCATCGCCATCCAAAATTGAAAACCCAGCAAAGGAACGACGCCAACGCAGGTATTTCTCCTTCCGTAGTCCAGTTCGTTACCGATCCGCATGGAAAGTTTTTTCAATTTGAAGCATTTGCAACTGGGTATGTTTGTAGGACGTCGAACGGCCAGCGTGACGGCGAAGGGAGCTCGATTCGAACGGCCAGCGTGACGGCGAAGGGAGCTCGATTCCGCAGTTGATCTGTCAGAACACCTCCCACGAAACGACCTGTAAGTTTGGAGGTAGTTGCATCTACAAACGTTCGTTCATTTCGGTTTACGAATTAAGTTGTGGTAGTTTCTCATACTCGAATTTGGAAGACTGGTTAAATGGGTTTACAAAAGTCATTGTTAGGTGGTTTGATCTTCTGGCAAACTAAACTTAGTTTCGATTTCTGTTAGTGTTTGTGTTTCGAATTTTTTTATCCGAATTGGGAGTTCCATGGTGCATTGTTTGCAATAATTGTGTATGGACTGGGGTTTTGTGTGACCTGTAATTTCTTGCTTAATCAATTAGGCCCTGCTAAGGTTGTTCGATTACAGATTTGCATGCTACATATGTTCCTATTGGTTTTCCAATGTGCACGCTACATATGACCCTACTCGTTTTCCTAACTCATTGCTTATCTTAGCCAATATGTAATTCGGTCGTCTTATAATTCTGAGGTTTGTAATTCTTATGGTTGTGGTCACTCATTTCTGACTTGCTTTTTTTTAATGAGTCCATCATTTGACTGCAATCTTGCTAAGTGTTTTACGTTGGCTACTGCAGCGCACTCATAAAAAATGACGTCGCAGAGTAACAACAGCAAATCTGGTGGGTAAGTAGGTTGGGTGAGTGTGGTCAAGGACCATATATCGTTCGGATTTCTGGGTCAACGCGCAACCCTGGGAGGCTGTATTTCGTATGGCCCGGTGAGAAGGTGAGCTGTTACAAATCCGGTGATGCAGTTGCGGTGTCATTGTGAAGCCTCCACGTTAAAAACTAACGGTGGAATTTTTATAAAAAAATGTGTTATGCAGCCGTGCAAGAACTGGATTGGATGGTGTGATGATCCACACCCGTACACGTCTCGGACAACAAACATCGCCGATCCAGTACGGTCTGGAGAGGTGGACCCATATGTTATTGGCAGTGTTGAAAAAGAGCTCCGCAAAACAACGGATGCCATTGCAGGGGTGACCCGTGAATTGCACGTTCTGATGAGATTATTTGCTGTCATGTGTTTTGTTTTAGTGATAGGCGTTGTGTGGCTGTTCTCATTGTAATCATAGTAATCTTGTAGTATGACATTAACACTGTTCGTCGGTAATCATATGTATGCCAGAAAACCTCGTCTTATTTTATTAAAGTTCACTATGGAATTATTGCGCATGTTTCACACATTTTCAATGCTAGGCTTGCGGGATTCCATTATTATGTATTTTGCTATAGTCAAATTTTGAGGAACTAATTAATGTTTGTTCATGTAGCTTACTCGAAGTCAGATGGTTTCGCCACGCAAGGGATTAGGTAATAGTGCACGGGAAGATGGTAGTGCGCATTCTAACTTGGGTGTGCAAGCACTGTAGGAAAGTAATGCTCAACGCGCTAATTGGACTCTATCCCTAACTAAGGTGTTCCTAAGGTTAGTCGCTGCTGAGGTTCGAAGGGAAGGCCGAACAACCGCTCACATGGAAAAACACTCGTGGGGGGGTATTATAAAGGCATTGTTCAACGAAGTTGGGGTCCTAATGAATGCAACACAATGTAAGAACAAGTATTCTTCGTTGAAAAAGGAATGGTAGGCATGGCAGCTCCTTGACGACAAAGCAAAGGGTGGATTGGGCATCGATCCGGATACTGGTGTGTACACTACGCCGGACCATTTCTGGGTGCCTCTTGAAGCGGTGAGTTTCTTCCCATATTCTGTTTGATGATGATGTGTCACACTTTTATGCACATTACATGATTATAGTACTTGATGCTCCAACGAAGTAAATTTCATATGTAAATCTCTTATTTGGATGAATCTGTCATTCAATATATGCAAACAAAAAGTGGGCCTCACATTTTTTTCTTTTCCACCACACAGAGGTCAGCCTTTGAATCCATTTCGACCACATACCCAAAACGTGGACAACTGTGACACCCACATGCTTTTTAGAATTACGCTTCTAAAGATTGTAGTCCACTTGGCATTTTTTGTTTCGGAGTACACTGTTCGGGACTGTTTTGGTAACTTATATGGGTGTGTGTTCAGAATGGAGGCAGAGGGTCACATTTAGTATTATTGCAACACTCCAAGCTTTTGTACCAGTAGACTGTACCTTTTTGTCTTCTTCCTAAACTTGTGTCAAATCCAATGATCACAAGACTTTAAAAAAATGTAGGGCCTATTTTTGTATTGAACCTGCATTGTACAGTTCAAAGAAGTGTACACTTGTCACTATTATATGCCCATACTTCTTCTATTAATATAGCATTTACGTTGAGCACACATCACTAGCGGAGCCACACTCGAACATATTTGCAACACTCATTTTTTCCGTACAAGGTAACTAGCTTGTGTAGATATTTGTACGTAATGTGTGTTGTTATTTTTTTTTCATATTGCAGCAAAATGAACTGGTGGCAAAGTTTAGGGAGAAAGGAATTGATAACGAGGTCCTAATGGGAGAATTGTTCCGGGATGTATGCGCTACTGGACGCTACGCGGCAGGTCTTGCCTACGACCCCCCAGAAATTGTTCATACTGTCATGGACGAGAGCTCTGGGGATACAAACAACACGCAGTTGCCGGAAAGGATCACAAAGCGGAAGGGAAAACAAAGCACACTCTCGAGCGGGGGAGGACCAAAAAGCAGCGGTTCAGTAGGGCAGAAAAGAAAGGGCAGAGCAAGTGTGGACATTTCAGCTTCAATTCAGGCAGTGTTGGAGAGGGAGGTCAAACCAACACACAACACTTTAACGCAGTGTAAAAGCACTCATTTCATAGGCGATGCTTTCAGACTGTTAATCGAAATTCCACAGTTCGCGGATTCCCAATCTCCGGCGTTCATTTGGGTTATGGACCGCTTAATAAAAAGTCCTGTAATGCTTGACCTTTTCGTAGAACTCGATTGCCCAGAGCGCCGCCTTGGTTGGTTAGAAGGCCAGCGCGCACTAGTTGCCAGGACATCCATTCCCAGATCTGTTGAGCACGCCGCAATCCCCCCACCATTCTTCTATTTCCTCCATCTCCTTGTAATTATTATTCATTTGGTTTATTTTTATTTCGGTATTGTCTATTCCTAGTAATGCAATTTCTATTCGTGATTTGTGTATGTTCGTAAACACTATTCTCTGCATTTTATGTTTTTAATAAATGGACAATACGTGCCGCCACTACCCATGCCACTGTTTTAACTTGATTTGTGTATTCTACATTTGGTAATTGTGTGGACTTCTGTATTTTATTTGCATATGTGGGAGCTTATCGGTTGGTATTTTTGTGAATGCTGTGAACTTGTCAATGTTCCCATTAGGTGGCAATAGACGATTACACTGCTTGGGGTTATGTACGGGGAGAAGAAGATATGGATCCTTATGGATTGCACGACCATGACGGTACAATTTCGTTCACGGAATTGCTTCAGCGAGGTGTACACCAGAGTGACTCAACAAACAATCATTTGAACGAACCACTACAACACCATTACAATTACGCAGATTAGACATTCATGAATAACCAACCGCCTGATCAACAACGTGACGGAATGTGGAACTACTACGAAGTGGGGGCACAAACATCGAATTGGTCATACGATTATGGGAATGCTTCAAATGCTCATAATCCCAACTTCCCGTCATGTACGCAATCTAACATATCGACAGCAACCTTCGATGGAGATGAATCAGAGGATGACGACGACTCGCTCGACTTACCTCGAGATGTCCTCAAAAATCTTGATGGGTCGGCCCATATGTCACATCAGATAAACAGCCTTCTACTTATTGCCCAATTTTAGGAACTGAACATTGCACGCAGACCAGCACGCAGACCATTCCATACGTCGTCCCTGATGGGGTGGGCTTATGTGAACGACGTTGTGTACGGGCACCCAAAAAGGTGCTACCGAGAATTGCGTATGTCCTAACATATTTTTCGCTGATTATGTGAGGAGATGACAGGAAGGTTTGGTTGGTCTACTGGCCGTGACGACGCACTACGAGTGGAAGAGAGCGTTGGTATGTTCATTTCCTAACTAAGGGGGTCGGATAACGGGCAGATTCAAGAAAGATACCAACACTCTGCCGAAACCATTTATCGACACAGACAAAAAATGTTGACTTGCATGCGATGGTTTCGAGAGGAATACATCCGGTCAACGTGGCCCCAACAAACCCCACACCCATATCTCGGGGTCTGTGACCAGTATAGGTACTTTCAGGTAGGCCGTTTTCACTTACGTGTCTGAGGTTCGTAATTCACTTTGCACACACACCGTCACTACGTTAAGCCTTCACGTTAGCCTTACACGTCGTACTACAATTGCAGGACTGCATAGGTGCAATCGACAGAACACACGTCCCTTTTGAAGCCGGAAAACGCTTTGTTCGGAAGAGCATTCTGGGGGCGTAAACGCGAGCCAACTCAAAACGTTTTCAGAGCGTGCGACTTCGATCTATACTTCACCTATGCTTCGGCTGGTTGGGAAGGGAGCATGCACGACTATAATGTTTTCAAGCGTGTTGTATGAGCCCCAATTCCAATTCAACCACTCGGACCCAGGTTCGTAACATGATCAAATTTTCTTATTGTCCATGTCCACTGTAAACATTCATTACTTATGCATACCCTTCTGACGTTACCATCAACCTTGTCACCCTCGGCGTAGGTAAGTACTACCTTGTGGATGCTGGTTACCCGAACCAAACATGTTACATGGCCTCGTACAAGGGATACAGGTACCACCAGGTCACATTTTGACGAGGGACACAAAGGCCTAGGGATGACAAAGAACATTTCAATAAGGCGCACTCTTCCCTTCGCAATTGCATAGAGTGCACTTTTGGGGTGTGGAAACGTAGATTCCAAATGCTTTATGACATGCCCTGGTCGAAGACCAAGACGCAAACTGACCTAGTCCTTGCATCGATGGCACTTCACAACTACATACGAAGACACACGCCTGTCGAGAATTTTTTTCGAAGGGCCAAAAACAACAACTCGTACGTGTTTGTGGACACAGAGGACAGTAGTCCAATGCAAGAAGACGAGGAAGATGACAACGAACAACCCCAGGACAGAGAAAGCCCCGATGGTATGAACATTCTCCGCGACAACATACGAATGGCGTTGCACCATGACGCAAGCCATGGCCAACGTTAGTAGGATGATGTTCCCATGCTTCAATAAGACCGTTTGTTTTATGTTTTGTTCCACAATTTAATGTACCATTACATTAACATTACTCTGCTATGAGGGCAAAAACAAATCGAATTCACACACAAAAAAAATAAAAAATAAAAAATAAATATTTAACATACTTACTTTTGGAACTAACTACCTTGGTTCATTGTCCAAATATTTTTTAGGTAAGGATATTTTGGACTATATGCACACTCAATCAAACAAACATTTTCATTAAATACTCAACATAAATTATAAATAATTTAGCCCAAATAGAGTTAAATAGAATAAATTACAAATTCTAACTGTAATATATTATTTAACACACCCTTCTTAAAAATCACATCAATGTGGGTCATCCCATCTTATTTAAAATACCCAATTATCTAACACATCTTCTTTATTTAACACACTAAAAATTAAAGTGGCATCCAATCGGGCCCAAATGTAATAATCTAGGCTAAATGGAGCTTCTGTTTGCCTCCTCCTTCCCGCTATATTTTCACTCACACAACTAAATAAACCTGTCACAGTAAAACCCTAGCTCTCGTCTCCGGCTCCCCACTCTCTCATCATATTGAAGAACCTACCCTTAACGGTTCAATTCCAGAATATTACCGAAATGACGACCGTCACTTCAAGGGACGTTCAGGAGATCGTCTCAAAGCTATCCTCCGATAAAGCTAAATCTCGAGAAGTAACATCTCGATCTTCATTTCGTTTTCCTGCACACATGATTACAGGAAAATGCAGGAAAAGAAAATAAAGTAGAAGACTCAATCAGACATTTTTTTTTCAAAATTTATTGGTCCTTTTATGTAGAACTACTTTAAGTGGAAACTATAAGTGACTGTTTGATTTGCCAGAATGATTGTCGGAGGAATGGGATAATCGTTCCTTAGCCTTCTAATGTGACGGTTATTCACTTCAACTGGGTGGATGATGATTCGTTTTGTAATGTACATTCTGCCATCTTTTAGCCAACCAAATACGTTGGAATGACCATTAGAAGTTAATGAAACACTGCAACTTTGGGCTTGGAGAGTATTTCATTGCGTTTCCTACATTGGTTTGATGTTTGGGTATTATTTACAAAGGTTTTGATTTTTGATTATCAGGAAGGAATTAAGTTGTTGAACACCTGGTTAGAAGGCGAAAGGTCCACTGGCTTTTGTAGATATTTTGGGCAGAAAACTGCAATGCTTAAATCGAACGAGATACCTCATTGTAAGATTCGACGTAGATACTGTTGAACATGTTCATTTAGTGAGAGGAAATGTGTTCTTTTATTAGCCTAAGAGTAAATTTTTTTTGCATAATTTGTTGAGAAGGGATTGGATAATATGAATTTCCGTGCAGCCGAAACATGGCCTTTTCTTATTACACTGCTCACTAAGTGTGTATCACTGGAGATATCCTCGAGCAAGCGGCGAGTACCAAAGTTAATTTTTGCTAAAACTTTGCGCATTGTTGTACAACGAGCAGAGGATTCCAGCCTTTCAGGTAGTTAAATGAAGTTTATTGCTATTTAGTTAATTTACTCATTCAGAATGTTGTGTTTATAGAATTTGCTCTTTTATTTAATCATTAACCTCTAGGGACGACTCTATGGATCCTTTTTCAAAATTGAGGTTACATCCTATATCTTCCACTAAATCATGAGCTGTCATGAATTCTCTTTACCTTGGCCGCATTTGTCTTCTTGTCTTTGTAAATGTTTTAAACTTGAGCCAAATATGTCTGCACTGAGTATTGCAAAGGTGATAGACTGAATAAATGAACCACCTCAGAGGTCATTCATTACCTCTGCTTTCGGTGGTTTCGTCATACTTGGCAGCATACACAAATAATTCATATTTTTGTTCGAGTGGTATGATCCTTTGTGGAATAGACTGGTCAATGATGGAATAGCAGATTTGAAAGATTGATCATAGGACGAAGTTTGAATTGTGTTTTGAGTGGAATTGTGGAAGCCATAAATTTTAATCTTCCTCCATTGATAAACAAACTTAGGAGTTTTGAATTTGGGTTGTATGTTTGTCCTTGGTTGGTCCCTATGAATGAAATAACACCACCGCATTCAGCCTTATAGGACTAGTTGGCTTACTTGGTTCTATTTGTTCTAGATCTTCAGAAACCAAATGTTTGATTTATCTACTGTATTTTGTAGCTTAGTAGAGTTGGGTAGCGAGGGAGATGTTCCATCGATCTTGCACTAGTTTTAATATCTTCACTGAAGTCATTTAATGTGGGTCATTTATGTCCCCGTTATTCTCTCACAGGCAAGAACTTGCATCTGGTTTCTCTGGCGAAACTTCTTTTCAACCATATCTGGGATGTCTTCAGGGATGTCCCCAGCTTTCAGTCAGAGTACGGGATTATCCTTCGGCATCTTTTGGAAGTCAGAGATTATCGGATTCACATGAGGAAGCGAGTTTATTGCAGTGAGTCTTCCTTTTGCCTTTCACAACTCGGGCTCCAGATACTTCAGAATAATATCATTTACCATTTTCTTACATCATTCTAATTCCTTTGGCAAGGTTTGGTGATTTTACACATAGAGAAGGTGCAGGCAAACTTGAGTGTGAAGAATAGTACTCATTCTAATCCAAAGGAGGACTTGTTTCGTTGCATCTTGACACTCCATTCGCTTCTTGAAAATCCTCCTGGAGATTTTCCAAATAATCTCCGAGAAGACATTGTCAAGGGGATTGTTAAGATTTTCTCTTTTGTAAGGTACATAACAATTGTCTTCTCTTAATTGTGCCTTTTATATTGCTGAAATTTTCTTGCGAAACCCTTGACTTATGGTAGAGTGTGCAATCTCTTTGCCTACTGATTTGTTTTCAGGGATGAGGGGAAGATTTCACGTAAGCTAATTGAATGTGTCAATACATACTTGTTGAAAGATGGCCCAAATTTGGGTTCTCAGTCTTTGGAAATCCATGATGCTGTGAAGCAGTTTGCGTTCCGTTATTGGACAACAACCCATGACCGCAGTCTAAAGGTTTTTAACGTCGTGTTAGTTGGTTTTCTATGTCTATTTGCATAGATATGGAGTGATTTAGATATGTAATTGGATCTCTTTTGCAGGATGCACTTATTCTATATGCTAGGTTACAATTAAATTTGACTAGGGGTGCTGCTGATGGTAGTGATTTGGTAGAACAACTATTGGATGTAGTTGGGAAGGAGCTTGATCAAAATAGTGTCTGCTGTACCAGTCTTGCCTGGTGAGTTTTGCTTACACTAAAACAGCAAACCACCCTCCCCTCTTATCTCTCCTTTTTTTCTCTTTCCTTGTCTCTCCTTTTATTAGCAAACCATACAGTCTCTTTGGAGCTCTTGAAGGAGTTTTAAAGTTGTTTACGTGAGTGTACTCTGTTTTTAGGAGTGACAAGGATGATAAGTGTGGAAATTTAACAAGCTCACAATGTGGCGTGGTGGAGCTTGCGGCGCTTGTCTTTTATCGGGTAGTTATGTGGACATTCTTACCAGTATTCAGGTTTTAGGGTTGATGCTCTTTATGTTTTTATTGATCGTTGTGTTTAACCTTGACAGTATAACAGTATAAGTTTTAGGTCTCTTGACCTTGAGAATCTAAGGATTCTCAAGATGAAAGTGGTAATTGAACTAGACTTTTTTTCTATATCTTTTCAGTTTAGTAATTGTGCTGATACGTCTTAGTTCTGAGAAACTTTTCTTTTGGATTAATTTTTTATCTTTATTTGAATTCTTTTTTGTATTTATTATTTTTGCGTCAATTTTTTGTGAATTATTGGTTCATCTGGACTAGAGGTTTCAAAAAAAGTAAAAAAAATGAACCGTATTTGTAGAAAGTTAAAAAAGACAAATAATCCAAACACATCTGTTGGTTTTGGATTATTGTCATTTTTAGTGAATGTTTTTTAGCTTTTGGCTGTAATTTTTTATTATTTAGATTCTTCTTGTCGAGCTAAACCAATAATCTGCAAAAGTTAAAAGCAAAGCCTAACAAATGCGATTTTTTTAAATATAGACAAAAAATAATACGATAATTTGGTTAGGGCAAATTGGATTTTCCGGGACTATTTGTTCTTATGTTATCAACTGAAGTTTTAACTTTTAATAGCTGCTAATACTTGGTGGTGGACAAAGAAATGAGGTTCACTTGTGTGATTTTGTCTTTCCCAGGCATGCCTCCATACATCAAAAGCACCATCAACTGAAAAACGAGCCAGAAAGGAGCATGCTGCTTCCTATGTACGAGAGGGGCTCGTTAGTGGAAGATGGTTGTGGTAAGTTGAGCCAAAGGATTCCCTTTTTATTCTCACGTTATTGCATTGCATTCATGCATATTTTCTGACTTATAAGTGACATCTATAGTTGGTCTGAAACTGAATCCACCAACGTGTGTGTTTTTTTATAGTGGAACATGTTTTATCTTCAAATACTTGAACCATTTACGTAATATTATGTTTGTTCGACCCATGCCTAATCTATTCGAGCTCACCTCAGCTTGAGTTTGGCTTGTTTAATAATCTAGATGTTTCTCTGTCTCTTGCCCATCTTTGCTTCCGGCCAACCACAGTAAAGCTCCTCCTTACCATGCAGGAAAACCAGACCACCAAGACACGGATCAAAGCATGGGCATGTGCAACACATTCTCATCCCTCTTGCACATACAACACCAAGAGACCATACTTACCTCATTTAAATCATGTTTTCTACTCCAAGGAGCTTGCCTTTGTCTGTGAGTCCGAAAAAACAAAAATAGAAGAAAGAAACCTTTGCAGGAGTAGGTGCCCCCAAATGGAAGTGGTGATTTTTAGCACTTCACAGCGGTCTCACTTGAAAAGATGTGTTACGCCTCCGCATCTTTGAATCACTCTGATAACTCTCGAAAGACACCCCATCGGATCTAACAATCTCTTGCAAGCTCCAATTTCACCAATCACTCTGGATCTTGTCCTGACCCCTCATTCTTGATCACCATGGTGTTCCTACCTGAAAAGAAAATCACCTCAGAGTTGATTTTAACACTTCACTTTAAGGCTCTCATTCTTTCCTTGTGAGGCTAAAAGACAAAAGATGAGTGAGGGAGGTCCACAATGGAGTTTGATACCTCATTCCACTATTCATCGGTCTCTTTGTAGATATTTTTTGGTTTCCCCTCTAACGTCTGTGTTCATATGAAAGCCTCCGTTTCTGGGCTTGATAAGCTGCATTGGACTTTTGCTTCAAGGGCTTTAAAACAAATCTTTGTTATTACTGATCAATGCTTGAATATAAGTTTTGCTCATCCGCTTCTGTCATAACTTGTGCATCTTATAAGATGAAATCCTATATTACCATGCGTTTGTTACTAACTCTTGGAAGGATTATGAATTTCTTGAACTACGTCGTTCGTGTGTCGTGAGATTATTTTTCTTGGTATACATCCTATGTCATATGTGCTAGATGACATATTTGTATTCTCTGAGGAAGTAGTTCTTTGAAATATACGCCTAGTGATATGACATGAAAAGTGTTTAAGGATTGTATTTGTTTTCTTTCCCAATTTCTCTTCCTTGTAATTTCCCTAGTACATGATTTGAACTAATAAAAGAGAGGTTTATGACAGGAATGCTGCCTTTTGTTGTCTTTCGCGTAACTACTGTACTCGTATCAGCAAGGATCTTTTCGCCTACTGGTTTGATGGCATTTGTGCAAGCTTTGAAAGGTGATTTTGCTTTGGAATTTCGGAATGGCTCAGTGGGGTCCTTGCATTATGGTCTATATTTATTTATTGCTTTCTTATCTTGTCTACCATTGGGTGAAGAATACTCCCAAATAGGATAGTTGATTAGAAATTTTTTTTAAGCAAAGCCTCACATTACTTGGGTACAAATGCAGTGTGGAATATAAAACATGAGAGTACCCTCACTTCAACAGCTTGCTTTTGGGGTTGAGAGGGTGCTGCCGTGTTAGCACACTGCTTGAGGGAGGTTGTGTAGCAAAGAGCACCGGGAGTGTGTGAGGCAAAGTCTCACATTGCATGGGTATAGAGTAGTGTGGAATATATAGTGTGCGAGGGTAAATTCACTTCAGTAGCTATCTTTTTGGGTTTGAGTTCTACCTAAGACCATGTGACATGGTATGGACACGTTGTGCATGAGGGAGGGCGAGCAGCAAAATCTTGAAGTACTTGGATACGAAGGTAGAAGTACACGATCACCTCACTTCAACACCTAGCTTTTGACGTTGAGTGCTACCCAAGACAATGTAAAATAATTCTCTACATGTAACTCAAAATAGGACAGTGGAGTAGGAAATTATTACCTCTCTTTCAGCTTTCTATTTTCTTTTGCTTTTATGTGCTATTTTAGTGCATCAAAATGTCACAAGCCATTTTTTTAAAACTGGGGTTGAGAATTCCATGTGCTTATACTCTTCTTCACAGAATCTTGTTGAATGCTCTTGTGCCGTCACATTTTGGAACAATAGGATCATAGAATTTAGTTATGCCTTTCTATGCAATAATTGTATAAATTTTTTTGATTTTCTTGATATTGTGAGATCATTGGACTGGGATCTTATTGACAGAATAATGAATGATGCAAATGTGGGCCACAATTACGATTGTTTGCTGTGGGCTTTGAGGTATGTTACTGTTGAGTTGTGCACAACTACCATCTGCCCATCACTTCTGTTAAATGCTGCATTCTTCATGCTAGAGTTTGTTTACAGGTCTGATGATTGTGTGCTTTGTGTCTCTTATGTATATGTATTTGTTTTTAAGGAGTCTGCATCAACTCTCTCCAGTGCTGCTGCTTTCAGTTCCAAGAGTGGAGACCACTCCAGGTTCCTCTTTCCCCGCAGATGAGGTATCTAGTGTGATTAGTTCTTTTCCAAATCGATCTAATTATTTTTGGATCTCTTGAATGCTATAAGGTTTCATTCTTCAGTAGAATGAACATCATTTCAGCTAAAAATTGTTCTTTCGTCATGAGTTGAATTTCACATGTATATGGATGTTTGTGAATATTGCTGGATTCATTAGTATATAGAAGGAATGATTCAAAATGAAACGACTTTCTAATGCCTTTATCACTATAATCATTTATGGTTCCAAGTTCTAGTTTGAGCCTCCCATCTTCGTTGCAGATAACAGTAGCATCTTAAAGTGTGCTTTTGATGCTTCCATGATCCATAAAGTTGTTGAAAACTGTAAGGAGCTCCATTATTACGTGGAGTTGCATTAGATTTTGCAGTCTTACTATTTAAGGATGAGGCCTCGACAACTGTGTCAAAGCAGGAAAAATTTTACTCACTTGTGTTTTTCTGTGTTCATGTGACTGTTGGTCCATGTGGTCCCTGAAAACAACTTGTCAGTTTACATTGTATATTATATTCATGAGTTTTGAATTGGTTGAATTGAACGTGCTTCAAACACTTTTGAACCGTGTACGTATTTTTTGGTTCTGTAGGGGGTGTTATTACATGGTAATTTGTTCTTTTTGCTGATCAGAGACAAGAGAAAGTGTATATGGTGTTAATGAACCCTAACACATAAGAGTTGTATTTATAGACCAGCTCACCACATTACATGTCTCACTTAAGCGATGTGGGACAAACACATAAACTAAATGTAAACTATTCTAACACTCCCCCTCAAGCTGGAGAATAAATATCACTAAATCCCAGCTTGTTACATAAAAACTCAAAACGTGGTTTAAACAATGACTTAGTAAAAATATCTGCAATCTGAGCTCCTGTGGATACAAAAGGTGTAGCCAAAGTGCCACTATCAATCTTCTCCCGAACGATATGACAATCTACCTCAATATGTTTGGTTCTTTCATGAAACACCGGGTTTGAGGCAATATGTATTGCCGCCTGATTATCACAATGCATAGGCATTGGTAACGGCACTGGAAATCCAAGTTCCTCAAGAAAGGATTTCAGCCAGACAACCTCACATGTAGTATGAGCCATAGCACGGTACTCTGCCTCTGCACTAGACCTTGCGACAACGGTTTGCTTCTTACTCTTCCAGGTAACGAGGTTGCCACCAACAAAAGTACAATAACCAGTAGTTGAACGTCTATCAGAAGGTGACCCTGCCCAATCTGCATCAGTAAACGCCTCAACACGCCAATGGCCATTAGACCGATAAAATAAGCCACGTCCGGGGTGAGCCTTAAGATACTTCACAATGCGAATGCAAGCCTCCCAATGTGGAATACGAGGAGTAGACATAAACTGACTCACCTTACTAACAGCAAATGAGATATCCGGACGAGTATTGGTAAGATAAATCAACTTACCAACTAAGCGACGATACTGATCTGGCTGAGAAAATACCTCCCCCTGATCAGTGCAAAGTTTGACATTAGGATCCATTGGAGTCTCCACAGGTTTAGCTCCCAATAAACCTGTCTCTTCTAAAATATCCAACACATATTTTCGTTGAGACAAACTAATTCCATCCTTGGATCTTGCCACTTCAATACCCAAGAAATATCGTAACTTACCCAAATCTTTAGTGTGAAATTGACTGTGTAAGAATTGTTTCAACTCATCAATCCCTTTTTGATCATCTCCAGTAATAATAATGTCATCAACATAAACAATGAGCAACACTTTCCCTCGAGATGATATGAGGGAGAATACAGAGTGATCAGACTGACTTCGACGCATGCCAAACTGCATAATAGCATCACTAAACTTGCCAAACCACGCCCTGGGAGATTGTTTAAGGCCATAAAGGGATTTGCGAAGACGACATACCTTATGATGCTCCCCCTGAGCAACAAACCCAGGTGGTTGCTCCATATAGACTTCCTCCTTAAGATCACCATGGAGAAAAGCATTTTTAACATCAAGTTGAAACAACGGCCACCCAAGATTGGCGGCAAGAGAAAGAAAAATCCGCACAGAACCAAGCTTGGCTACAGGAGAGAAGGTCTCGGAGTAATCAACGCCATAAGTCTGTGTGTAGCCTTTGGCAACCAGGCGGGCTTTATGACGCTCAATAGTACCATCAGGAAGATACTTAATAGTATAAACCCAACGACAGCCAATAGTGGTTTTACCAGCAGGAAGAGTAACCAACTCCCATGTGCCATTATTATGAAGAGCAGACATTTCAGCTTCCATAGCTGTCCGCCACTCAGACCGGGATAATGCCTCCTGAACAGTGTTAGGAACAGATATAGAGGAAACAGTAGTAGTGAAAGCGCGAAGAGAGGGAGACAGATGATCATAAGAGATAAACTGAGAAATAGGATGAGAAGTGCTCGAGATATTAGAAAAACCATATTTTACCGGTGGGTGACGATTCTCACGAGTAGGATAGCGACGAGCCGGCGGATCTGGCGACAAGGAGGAAGACGGAGGCGTGGGCAAAGAGGGTGCAGCAGCCGGGGATGGTTCGGTAGGTGGAAGTGATGTCTGGGGCTGGTTTGGTGTGGGTGCGGGAGAACGACGAACATATACTTGTAGAGGTTTGTGGGAAACAGTACCAGTGGGAATGGTCATAGGTAGGACAGACTCAAGGGTAACCAGATCGGTGGGAGTAACAGGGTCTGAGTAATATGGCAACGACTCATTAAACGTGACATCGGCACATACGAAGTGACGACGTAAGGTAGGAGAGTAACAGCGATATCCTTTCTGAGTGCGGGAGTATCCCAAAAAAATACATTTAAAAGACCGAGGATCAAGTTTACTCCTATCAGGGTCAAGGACATGGACATAACAAGTGCACCCAAAAACCCGAGGGGGTAAGGAATGGAGAGGCCGACCAGGGAACAAGACCTTATGGGGAACCTGCCCACCTAAGACCGTAGAGGGCATACGGTTGATTAAATAACAAGCAGTGAGAGCAGCCTGACTCCAATATGACTTAGGAACCTGCATGTGGAATAGTAAAGCACGCATAACCTCAGACAAGTGGCGAATCTTGCGCTCAGCAACTCCATATTGTTGTGAAGACCGAGCGCACGATGATTGGTGAATAATGCCATGATCATCAAGAAATTGAGAAAGAAGACCGTGAAAATATTCACGGGCATTATCGGAACGAAATATTTGAATGCAGGTGTCAAATTGATTCTTAACTTCCATGTAAAAAGATTTAAACACATGTTGCAATTCAGACCTCTCTTTCATTAAATAAAGATATGTGATACGAGAAAAATCATCCACAAAAATAACAAAATACTGAAAACCAAAAACACTGGGCACATGAATAGGCCCCCAAATGTCTGAATGAACCAATTGAAAAGGCCGCGATGCACGACGCTCAACCCTAGGATGAAAAGAGACGCGTCGGTGTTTACTAAACTCACACACTTCACACACCAACTTATTGAGAGAACGACACGAGGGGACAAGACGCTTCAAACTCTGGAGAGATGGATGGCCAAGGCGACAATGTTGTTGGTATGGTGACTCGGATGTCTGAAGAGCAACAGGCTGAGGGACATTCAGGTAATAGAGGCCACCGCGCTCAATGCCCCCACCAATCTTCCTCCCGGTCTTGAGATCCTGAAAAATACAGCCATGAGGAGAAAACGTGACGGAACAGTTTAAAGATTTGGTAAGACGACTCACAGACATAAGATTAAATGGAAAACGAGGAACATGTAAGACAGAAGTTAAAGTGAGAGAAGAAGTGACAGGAACGGAGCCCAAACCAGTAACAGCAGTGGTAGAACCATCAGCTAAGGTGACATGTGATGATTTACCAACTGACTGTTGACTAAGAAAAAAGTTAGGTGTACCAGTCATATGATCCGTAGCTCCTGAGTCAATAACCCAAGGAGATGATGAGGATGAGACAGCACAGGCAACAGATGGACCGGTCTGAGCAAGCGTAGCAGTGGAAGATTCTGTCCTATCTTGCAATGACAAGAACCGTTGATAATCCTCAGCTGAAATAACCACACTATCGGCAGAAGGTTGAGCATACTGTCCAGTATCCTCAGAGGCAACCTGATGAGCTTGGGGATAACCATGGAGAGCATAACAATAGTCCACGTTATGACTTGTACCCTTACAATGAGTACAAAAACGAGTACCACGGCCACGACCAGAAGTACCTCGACCAGAACTAGCTCCCCCTCGACTAGAAGTACCTCGACCAGAATTACCATGACCACCATAATGAGGACTGGAATCATGGTTACCAGAACCCCGTCCTCCACGACCACGACTGCTATATCCAGAATCACGGCCGCGGCCACGGCCACGGTTGGCAGAGAAAGCAGAGCTATCAGAAGCAGCGGAAGGCAAAGATGGTGTAGAAATAGATGATGACTGACGAAGACGACGAAATACCTCGCTGAGAGGAGGTAAGTCAGGAGATCCCAAAATCTGATTACTCACAGGGCCAAAGGTCGATGACGCACCAGATAAAAAACGAGTAACCCGCATACGATCGCGCTGGCGTCGTACAACCTGAATATCAGCAGAAAGAGGCTCACAAATGTCTAATTCATTACAAATACGCCGAAAATTAGCGTAATACTCCTCAAATGAAGCATCACCCTGAGATATAGTAAAGAAAGACCGATGAAGCTCATATGTACGTCGGAGATTGTCTACACCTGAATACAATTCTTTGGCCTCGGTCCACACTTCTTTTGCGGTCACACAGAACATCAATGTACTGGCAACCTGCTCCGTCATACTATTCCAGAGTTCGGAGCGAACACGGGCATCAACTGCTTGCCAGGCCCGATATGTGGAAGAAGTAGCAGGTGGGGCATCATCAGTCAAATAAGAGCCCTCGGACTCACCCAAATAATACACCTCAACAGCCTTTGCCCACAAAACATAATTTCCCCCATTTAATGGTGTGGAGGTAATAGAACGCCGATCACGAGACCGGGAACCACCCAATAAACTACCAATAGTTGTCGAGTCAGAACCAGACAGAGTACCAATAACAGTAGAAACATGATCAGACTGCTCTACAGACATGTTGACAAATACAAATAACCAGCGTCCAACAACCACCACTTTTAACGGATCAAACAATAACAAGTACCAAATCAGACAAACGAATCATCAAAGGTTATGAAATCAGGGCCATAAACAGAGACTAAGGGCCATAAATAGAGATTAAACACCATCAAACACCAACAGATATCAACATAGATCGAGCAATCAGATTGGGCAGGAACAACGGACCAGAGATAAGACATGATCAGATCATCAACAGACCAGAGATCAACGGCATCCGGCAGGTCGGAACAGATCAGATGGCAAACAGATCAGAGGATCAAATATTCGATCTCAAGAAACCAGACCAGTATTGCGTACAAGCAATCGAACAGTATTCGAACCAGTTTCGAGGTGCAGAACAGCAAACAGAGGCGCGGAACAGCGGCAACGGTGCGGAACAGAGGACTAGCGGCAGATCAGAATATCAGGCGGGATCAAACCAGCAATCAAACCAGAAAAACGAACATCAAACGAACAAACCAGAACAGAGATCAACATCAAACCAGCAGCGGCAGTAGCGGAGAGGAGACCCGCAGGCGAAAGACGGCGGACGGCGGACGGCAGACGGCGGTCGGAGGACGCGACCGGTGGCGAGGGGTGCGGCTGAGAGAGGAAGGGTGACGGCGGTCGGAGGACGCGACCGGTGGCGAGGGATGTGGCTGAGAGAGGAAGGGTGCGGCTGAGTTGACTGGGTTTAGGCGGCTAGGTTTTAGGCGGCTGAGAGAGGAAGGGTGCGGCTGAGTTGACTGGGTTTAGGCGGCTAGGTTTAGGTGGCTGAGTTTAGGGTGCGGCTAGGTTTTAGTTTTTTTTTTTTTAGGTTTAGGCTGAGTTTTGGGTTAGGGTTTGGTTTAGACGTACGGTTAGGATTAAGGGTGGCTCTGATACCATGTTATCAGAGACAAGAGAAAGTGTATATGGTGTTAATGAACCCTAACACATAAGAGTTGTATTTATAGACCAGCTCACCACATTACATGTCTCACTTAAGCGATGTGGGACAAACACATAAACTAAATGTAAACTATTCTAACAGGGTTTATAAAAGTTCTTAAATACCGTAGGGGAGTCATTTCATAGGATGATTATGCTTTTTATTACCCTTATTACCCCAGGCAGGGATATAAATTTTTAAGGAACCCTACCCTGACATGATTGTCTTTATACCTTGCATGGGGCATCCTTCCTCTTCCAGCCAACCAAACAGCATTGTGCTATATTAGGTGTTATTTGTACTTTAATAGGTAAACTGTAGAAGTCCCATTAGCAAATGATGAGCACTCTGTCACACCTGTGGTTTGCTTGTAAATGGTGGCTCTTGGAGTATTGTCCAGCGGATACTTGAGAATTGATAAATCCAGTCTGCTTTGAGATGTTTGTGGTAGTTAAAATGGAATAAGTTTGATGTTTTTTTAATACCTTTGTCTTTATGCAAAATTTCGGAATTGCTGGCTGAAGAAAGAAGTGGGAATGACTCAGAGGAACAAATTGAATTACAAGTCACTGATTCATAAGACAGGGCATGACTATTCAATGATCTTCCCTTTTGTTTCTGTTATGGCTACAGCTCTACCTAATGTTTCGTTCTTTATGTAGTGGTCGGTTCCCTGAACCTTGACTTTTTGTTAGGTTTGTAGCAACATAATGAAAAATAATTAGTAAAATAACTCCATAACATGCAATGGCGTCTACATTGATCAATAGGTTTTCTCATCCAGTGTTTTTCCCTCTAACAAAAACTATAATAACTATTTGGAAGTGTTTCTGCAGACTGACAGAGGTTGGCACACAATATGGCGCTGTCTAATGAGTGGCTTGCCCGTATTCAGTAATGTCTCCGCTGTTGTAAGTTTTGCTAATGAAATCATCTTTTGTGTTGTATTATTAAGTGATTGCCACTTTACTATTGCAAAATCAAGCATGAAAAGTAAATCTTTCGTGTTGTTTATGCGGGTTTTAATGTGGAGCCCGTTATTACCCCTCATTTTAGTATTATTGTATAGAGGAGCTTTCTGTAAGTTGGACACCATGTTTGCACCTGCCTGAATGTTAAAAACATGCAAGCTGTGGTTATTTGTACAAGTTTTGGAATAATTACCATAATCAGATAAATAGTCGAAAGAGGCTTACCTGGATTGGACGTCTAATGCATCTATTTCCTACATATTGGATAAGATCATAAGTTGTTATAACAAATATAAATTGATATTGCGTTAATTTGCTTTTATTTTTTTTATGACTTTGCGTAGAATGCATCAGTTCCCCACCTATTGAATAATCCCCATTTTATATCAGGTCAATACGTCATACCGTCTCTCTCTTGATTTTGTCATATACCAATCAAGTCTCTGAATGTTTATGTGAAAGCTGTTCTTCAAAACTTTTTTGAAGGTTCGTCTATGAGAGTTCACAAAGCTGAAGAGTTTTGAGTTCATATACTACCTAGCGTAAAATATGAATAACCATCTGTAGAAGGAAAAGAGGTTCTTTTGTTCTTGCAGATTATGACTTCCTTGTCAGTTGCATTTCCAAAGGAACTAGTCTGAATATATGAGCTTTAGTCCATTCTCTATGTATTTTTAACAATCCTACTTGCCAATTACCACGATAACTTCCTGAAGTTTTTTTGGGAAGTTATCTGTTGAGATTTAACTATTAAAATTGCTTGATTACTGTTATTTTGGAATGTAAGATTCTCCTAGAGATGGCTCAATTCCTGTTTATGCTGCTAGTACCACATATATAATATTTGGTTCATTTGCAGGCAGATGCTGCTTTGATTCTTCTTGGGGACATAGTTTCTAATGTAAGTAGGCTATTCTTTCCCTTGGAGGTTCCTTACGCTTGGCGTGCATTGATTCTCTTCCCACTTTGTTTCCTTGTAAGCATATTGGAATACATCTCTTGTTTTAACTATTACTATGGTACACTTTTCTGTCAGGACTCGATGAATACATTTGATGTACCTCAAGATGTATGGGACCTTCGTTTATTTAAGCGCCTACCATCGATGTAAGTGTAGTTGATCAACTTGAAAATTTCTCACATGTGCATGTGCGTGCTTCTATGCCAAGAAAAGTTGCCGCATTTCAGATGTTAATCACCTCTGAGGGCATTTACTTTTACCATCAATATTGAACAATGATATAGGTGGGAAGAACTTTCATGCGCAATTAATATTACTAGTTGCAGGCTTTTTGTGGCCTAAAAATGTGAGTTCTGGACACTGTTGATAGTGTTCTTTACAAGAATTGCTAACGTGTGCATCCAATAGAAGTAGTTGCACTTCTTTTAGTAATATTGGAGCCTTGTACATTTCCATGGAATCACAATGAAAAACCATTAGATAGGGTCCTCATAGTATTTTGTTGGCCCTTCTTTAGAATGTATATAACAACGATATTTTCTTCCAATTACTAGATACAGTGGTAAAAGCTCAGTGGTTGATTATGGAAATGCAGCAGCCATTTGCCAAATTAGGTGGTTGATTAATATCTATTCCACAATTCTCTTCAGGCCAAGATTAGTATAATCAAAACTATTGGCCTTTCTTAATCTTCGTGGAAGCAGAGACTAAATATTTTGATTATCATAGATACTGGAGTACACTTTCAGTGTCTGGAATGGTTTTGATAATGTTTCTTTAGTTCCTTGCTGTCAGTTAGCGACTTTCCTCCGCTTAGCTATTCCTTGTTTTTTTTTGTTTGACAAAGCCTTTATCCTGAAATAATAGCTCTCAAATCTTGCGTGCCTTTGTTGGTACTTTTCACAATATCAATCTTCATGCTGCATAGTATTGATTGTTGTTTGAGATAGAGAGAGAGAGAGAGAGATAGAGAGAGAGAGAGAGAGAGAGAGAGAGAAGTGTAGGGTGTTAACCAACCCCAACACACAAGATCTTTATTTATATTATGAAATGACTAGAAACATCACTTAGCTAGCCAATGTGGGACAAGTACTAAATAAGCTATTCTAACACTCTCCCTCAAGCTGGAGAATAAATATCATAAAATCCCAGCTTGTTACATAAAAACTCTAAACGTGGTTTAAACAGTGGTTTGGTGAAGATATCGGCCAACTGAGCTCCTGTAGGAACAAACGGAGTAGATAACACACCACCATCTATCTTCTCACGAACAATGTGACAATCGACTTCAATATGTTTTGTTCTCTCATGGAATACTGGATTTGAAGCAATATGTATCGCTGCTTGATTATCACAATACATAGGAATAGGTAACTCCACACCAAAACCTAACTCCTCGAGTAAGGCCTTCAGCCATACAATCTCACAAGATGTGTGTGCCATGGTTCGATACTCTGCTTCTGCACTGGACCTTGCGACCACTGTTTGTTTCTTGCTTTTCCATGTGACCAAATTGCGTCCAACAAAAGTACAGTACCCAGTAGTGGACCGTCTATCAGATGGTGATCCGGCCCAATCAGCATCGGTAAAGGCTTCAACACGCAAATGACCATTAGACCGATAAAACAGACCACGTCCTGGATGAGCCTTAAGATATTTCACAACACGAAAACAAGCTTCCCAGTGTGGAAGTCGAGGAGCTGACATAAACTGACTCACCATACTGACAGCAAAAGAGATATCAGGACGTGTATTGGTAAGGTAATTCAACTTACCAACTAAGCGCCGATACCGGTCTAGGTGAGAAAATATCTCCCCCTAATCAACACAAAGCTTCACATTAGGATCCATTGGGGTCTCCACAGGTTTTGCTCCCAATAAACCTGTCTCCTCAAGAATATCCAATGCATACTTACGTTGAGACAAATTAATTCCATCCTTGGATCTTGCTACCTCAATACCCAAAAAATACCGAAGCTTACCCAAATCTTTAGTATGAAACTGACGCTGTAAGAATAGCTTCAACTCATCAATACCTTTCTGATCATCTCCAGTAATAATGATATCATCTACATACACAATCAACACTATTTTCCCACGCTCTGACTGAAGAGAGAATACAGAGTGATCTGAATGCAATCGACGCATACCAAACTGCAGTACAGCCTCACTAAACCGACCAACCCAAGCTCGAGGGGACTGCTTCAGACCATACAAAGCTTTGCGAAGACGACAAACCCAAGAACGCTCCCCCTGAGCAACAAACCCAGGAGGTTGCTCCATATAGACCTCCTCGAGCAGAGCACCATGTAAGAATGCATTCTTGACATCCAATTGGAATAAGGGCCAACCCAGATTAGCAGCAAGAGAAATAAGAACCCGGATAGAGTTTATCTTGGCAACCGGAGAAAAGGTCTCTGCATAATCAACCCCATATGTCTGGGTATAGCCTTTGGCCACAAGGCGGGCCTTATACCGCTCAACAGTGCCATCTGGATGATATTTGACAGTGAATACCCAACGACAACCAACAGTAGTTTTACCAGCAGGAAGAGATACCAACTCCCAAGTGTCATTATGATGAAGAGCAGACATCTCATCCTCCATTGCTTTCCGCCACTCAGACACAGATAAGGCCTCCTGAACAGTGTTAGGAACAAAAACGGAAGAAACCGAAGTAGTAAAAGCACGAAGGGAGGGTGATAAATGATCATATGAAACAACCTGAGCAATAGGATGGAGAGTGCATGAACGAATACCTTTACGGTGGGCAATAGGAAGATCAAGGTTGTCTAGATCCCGCAACGGAGGGGGACGGAGCGGCGGTGGGCGAAGGTGGTGCTGTTTGCTCAGATGGCTCAGGGTGAGATGGTGCTGGCTGAGATGACACTGGTTGCTCAGACTGAGATTGCTCAGGCTGAGATGACACTGGTGGTATTTTAGGACGGCGAGCATACACCTGCAAAGGTTTCGGCGAAGAACCAGCACCAGACGGGACATGCAAAGGTGGGGACGGAGAACCAACACCAGACGGGACAGCTAGAGGAAACACAGACTCAGACACAAACCGATCATTGGTAGTGACAGACTCCGAATAGAACGGGAGAGACTCATTAAAGGTGACATCAGCACACACAAAATGACGACGTAAAGATGGAGAATAACACTTATACCCTTTCTGAGTCCGAGAATAACCAAGAAAAATGCACCTAATGGAGCGAGAGTCAAGTTTGCTCCGGTCAGGATCCAGAGCATGAACATAACACGTGCACCCAAAAATTCGAAGGGGTAATGAGTGGAGGGGACGACCGGGAAACAAGACCGTATGGGGTATCTGACCTCTAAGAACAGTAGAGGGCATACGATTAATCAAATAGCAGGCGGTAAGAACCGCGTCACTCCAATAAGACTTAGGAACTTGCATTTGAAATAACATTGCACGCATAACTTCTGATAAATGTCGAATCTTGCGTTCGGCAACGCCATTTTGTTGTGGAGTTCGAGGACAAGAGGACTGGTGGATAATACCGTGATCATCAAAAAACTGAGAAAGAGCAGTTTTAAAATATTCACGGGCATTATCAGAACGAAATACGCGAATGCAAGTATCAAACTGGGTTTTGATTTCCATATAAAACGACTTAAAAATAGAAGCTAAGTCGGACCTCTTTTGCATAAGATAAAGGTATGTGACACGAGAGAAATCATCGACAAAAATAACATAATATTGAAAGCCAAACAAGTTAGGAACATGCATTGGGCCCCAAATATCAGAATGAACTAGCTCAAAAGGGCGTGACACACGACTCTCAATCCTAAGATAAAAAGACACTCTATGATGTTTGCTAAACTCACATACTTCACATGGCAAAGCATCAACACGGCTACATGAAGGTACTAGCCTTTTAAGGTTCTGAAGAGAGGGATGACCAAGACGACAATGATGTTGATATGGTGAAACGGATGACTGGAGAGCAATAGAGCTAGGGTGAACACCATCGGTAAAGTAATACAGGCCACCACGCTCAACACCGTCACCAATCTTCCTCCCCGTCTTGAGATCCTGAAACACACAACCATGAGGGGAAAAAGTAACAGAACAATGCAAAGACTTTGTAAGTTTACTAACTGACAGAAGATTTAATGGAAAACGAGGAACATGCAATACAGAGTCCAAAATAAGAAAGGGGGTAAGTGGAACAGAACCCAAACCAATAACAGCAGTAGTAGAACCATCAGCTAGAGCAACATGGGGTGGTTTACCGATAGACTGGTGATCAGAAAGAATGTGGGAACTACCAGTCATATGATCTGATGCACCTGAATCAATAACCCAAGGAGTGGAAGGAAGAGAAGATGCAACACAAGTAACAGAAGGACCTCTCTGAGATAGCGTAGCAGTGGCAGAACCTGACTGAAGTGACACGAGGCGTTGGTACTCCTTTGCAGAAATAGTCACCCTACTGTCGGCAGAAGGATGAGTAAACTGTCTAGCATCGTCAGAAATAGTAACCTGATGAGCCTGAGGAAAACCATGAAGATCATAACAATACCCTACTGTATGGTTTGTACCCCCACAATGGGTACACTGTCGAGTACCATAATAAAAACCACCACGACTAGAGTTACCACGACCAGAACTACCTCCCCCTGACATGCAACCATAACTAGAACCACTACGACCACAGGACTTAGATCCACGGCCACCAAAACCAGTAGAAATAACTGAAGCAGTCTCCATCATAAACAAACCAAAGCAACAACGGGGATATCACGGGCAACCAAACAACCAACAAAGCAATGAGTTACTAAATCAATCAACTTTCTACCAACACAACAACAATCACATTGGCTACTAGCCCACCACACTAGCCAACAACTATCAGTAACAAACCACTGAAATTGAACCATCCAGACCAGGTAATGAAATCCTTCTCACAACGCCGAGAAGAGGTAGAAGAACTACCAATAACAGTAGAACCAGAACTAGCAACCAAGAGCTACCAACTAATCAAACAGCCAACATTAATCTACTGAATAAGACACACTGATACTCCCAACAGAAGTTTAACACCATCCAGCAAACTTGAACCAACATCATCACTGGTCAACAAAGCAAATAACACCATAAACAGAACCTGATGAGCACTGAAGCAACAGCGGAAGAACAAAAGCAACACCGTGGAGCATCAACAAATGAACCAATGACCTCAACTAGTACCAAACATCGACCGACAGCTCTGGGAGAATACCAATCAATAGCTGAAGCATCAACACGAGCAGAAAGCCATGAATCGACCAATCTCGAAGCTGACTGAACTCGAAATCTACATGAACAGGTACGAATTTGGTGTAGAAGGTAAGAACAGGGTTCGATTTGGGGTTAAAGGTTAATTTTGGGTTTATTTGGGACTGCTACAGTACACACGAGCACTGTTCACGATTGCTACAGTGCATGCGAGCACTGTTCACGGCTGCTACAGTGGTGGGTGATGTGTTGAAGGCGGAAGCAAGTGTGGTTACTGTTGTACAGAAGATCCGTGGAACAGGAGGCGGCAGGGGCTGATGGCGACAGCAAGGGCAGCAAGGGTGGCTACTGATATAACAGAAGATCAGTGGAACAGAAGGCGGCAAGGGGCTGAAGGCGCCAGGGGTTGGTGGCGGCAGGGGCTGGAACAGTAGCAGGCTTCTGGCGGCAGTAGAGTTTTAGGGTTTGCGACGGCTGGAGATTAGGGTTAGGTTTAGGAGATTAGGGATTAGGATTAGGTTTAGGAGTTTAGGGTTGAAATAATATCAGATATTATTTCTAGGGTTAGGGTTTAATCTAGGGTGGAATAAAACCTCGCTCTGATACTATGTTGTTTGAGAGAGAGAGAGAGATAGAGAGAGAGAGAGAAGTGTAGGGTGTTAACCAACCCCAACACACAAGATCTTTATTTATATTATGAAATGACTAGAAACATCACTTAGCTAGCCAATGTGGGACAAGTACTAAATAAGCTATTCTAACATTGATGATTTGAGTTCAAATAGTTGATAGCAATATATTTCACTAAATAGAGGGACTATTTATTATTCAGATGAACAGACCGTATGAGTGGTACAATGAACTCCTTGAGAATATTTTGTGACCAAACTGAGCTAGAGCGCTCATAGGATCAAAGAATTTTGGACTTTCTAAATACCATTCAAAGTGTATCGTAGGTGAAGCACATGGCTAATTCCTAGTCAATCTTCTTATCGGAGTTTATCAAAGTGTTTTGGGTGTTAACGAACCCAATACGCATATATATTGAGAAGAGAAATAGAGTACAGTACACTACCTCTAACACTATTAAGTTACGTGTGTATTATGTACTTAGTTTAGATTAGTTTTATTATGTAAATAGATAAGTCGATTAGGGTCAAAGTAAAATAGAGTTTTTTTCCTCTTGTATAACTATTACGTAATGAGAAGGAAAACATTAATTTGGTATTATTAAATCTAACAAACACTCCCCCTCAAGCTAGAGCATATATATCACACAATCCCAGTTTGTTACATAAAAACTCTAATCGTAGCTTAAACTAGGATTTAGTAAACATGGCAGCTAATTAGGCTCCAGTGGGCACGAAAGGAGCAGTTATCACCCCACCATCCAAATTTTGTCGAACTAAATAACAATTGACTTTAGTATGCTTAGTCCTCTTTTGAATGACAAGATTTCATGCAATATGAATGGTTACTTGATTATCACAATAAAAATTCATAGGTAGCTGCACCTTGAACCCTATCTCTTCAAGAAAGAAGCACACCCACAACATCTCACATGTAATATGAGCCATGGCTCTATTTCTGCACTAGAGCGTGCAATCACGGTCTATTTCTTACTCTTCCAAGTGACAAGATTTCCACCAAGGAATGTAAAATATCCTGTAGTGGATCTTTTCTCAGATGGTTCTGCTGCCGAATCAAAATCGGTAATCACCTTAACACGCAAGTGTCCACTAGCTCGATAAAATAAACTTCATCCTGGATGGACTTTTAGATACCTCACAATTATAAGAATGACTTTCTAATGTGGAAGACGGGGAGCAGACTTAAACTGACTCACTACACTAAAAGCGAATGAGATATTAGGATGTGTGATGGTAAGGTAGTTTAATTTGCCAACCAAAAGACGATACTGATCTCTCCTTGATCCACAAAAAGTTTGACATTGAGATCTGTAAGAGTCTCAACGGGCCTCCATCCCAATAACCCAGTCTCATCTAGAATATCCAACACATCCTCTGAGATAAGTTATTACCATCGTTGGATCAAGCAACTTCAATACCCAAGAAATTACACAATTTTCCCAAGTCCTTGGTATGAAACTGTTGCTATAAGAAGTCTTCCAATTCATCATTACCTTTCTGATCATCACATGTAACGATAATATCATCTATGTAGACAACCAACAGTATTTTTCCTTGATTAGAAGTAAGAGAGAATACAGAATGATCAAAATGACATTGGCGCATGCCAAATCCCAAGACAACATCACTATATTTGCAGAACCAAGCTCTAGGAGACTGCTTAAGACCATATAAAGCTTTGACATCCAACTAAAAGAAGGGCTAGCCAAGATTGGCAACAAGAGAGAAGGAGACGAGTCACCAAAACCAAAATTACTGAAGTCGATCCAATAAAGTAGATTCCAAGGTGAAATAATGTTCATTGAACCTTTTCCCCTTTTTTGGGCAGGGACAAACCTACAATTAGGTAATTTTGTGCATTTTTTGTACGGCCATGATAGTCCGTTACAAGATATCGTAACGACCGTACCAGTCCTTTACCACGGCTACACGACGGCCTATACTGTTACATAACACCGTTACGTATCTGATTTTCGTTCAGACTGCAATATCGGCCAGAACGAGACTTGGTACTTACCGATATTTCAAACCATGGGTGCGCTCCTTTGTTTGGGAGATAGGGTACGTTGTGCGGTTGCCTAAGAATCCGTAATGTGATAATTAGGCAAAAATTCGTATTGCGTCTAATTTTGTTTTCGATGGGGAAAACTCAACACATTAAGGTTGATTTGCATCTTGTTCGAGAAAAGGTGGATAGTGGTGTTATATCTACTCATTTTGTTTCGATGGAAGCTCAGTTCGTGGATATATTCACCAAAATTTTTCAAGCCATTGTTAGAGCTACTATGTAAGGAGCTGAGGCCTTATGATATTTATTCTTCAGTTTAAGGGGGAGTGTTAGGAGTTATATGTTGAGAACTTGAGAAGTAGTGAGGGTATAGTACCACATTTTAGCAAATGTGGAGTACCACGCTCCTTGAGAAGTGGTAAGGCCTCGTTTGATTTGGGGATTATGTGCCTGAGATTGGACTAAAGTTGCCTAATTCCATGTTTTCCTTTGTTTGGTTCCCATTTTGTGGTTTGGGATTAAATAATCTGGGATTATTATAATCCCTATATGGAGGGTATTATTTTATTCCATGGGGGAGGTGGGACTATTAGTCCAGGAAAAAAAACGACGGACTATTAATTGTAAAATTACCACTAAAATAAAAAATCCTAGAGTATACCTATTTCTTTTCTCAATTCTTCTCTGCTCTCTCTCTCTCTCTCTCTCTCTCGCTTCCAGGAGTGTGACCGGTTCGGTTTGGTCCCGACTAGAGAAAAAATTCAAATAGAACCAGAAAGTTCGGTTTATAATTTTTTAAATCGAAACCAAACCGAACTATTTTGATTTGGTTCGGTTTGGTTTCTTTGACTTCATTTCGTTTCGGTTCAGTTCGATTTTTTATTTGGTTAAATCAAGGCAAATGTTAAAAAAGTAAAATTGCTTTGCAAATAAATATGTAAATACCAACAGGCCAAGCTCAATATAAAACAACACATATTATAGAAAATCAAAAAAATAAAGATTATAAAAAACACATATTACAAAAAATATGTAATACCAAAAGATACCTATTACAAAAAAATTGATATTTTTTTAATTTCGGTTTGATTCAGTCTGGTCTGGTTTATAGGGTTAAAAAATCAAAATTGAACTAATTTTTTTTAGTACACCAAATCGAAACGAAGGAGACCAATTTAATTAAAAAATCGGACCAAACAATGACAATTTTTAACGTTGATATTATATTTTAATGAGACAATCAAGATGAACTTAACCCATTCAAACCGGGTTCATGAATGCAGTCATATCCCACCATTCTCCATTCAATTGTGCAGTTTTTTAGAATCAATTTGGTATATGTTGTAATAGTCTTTCACTCTAGATTGTCAATGATTCATTTTTTTTTTACTTTATTATGATTCTTACTTTTCATTTTATTTTAATTTTGTGTCTAGTATTTTTTTCATTTTAAAATAAAAAAATTATTTGATTTTCACCTTAGTTGTATGTCACCTCCGCATATTTAAAAAATAGTTTAATTTTAAGTTATGTGTGACCTTATAATTAAGCAATAACAAAAAATAGTTGAGAGAGACGTAAAACTAAACTGAAAATTTAGTGAGAGAACCAAACATGAGGTTGACCTAAGCATGAGATATCCCAATATTAATCCTACGTGAATCAAACTGAGAATTGTGTAGAATTCAGGATTAAATTACTACCAGGATAAATAATCAAGTATTATTAATCCAAGATTGTTAATCCTTTCTATTTTAATCTCCGAATCAAACGAGGCCTAAAGTTATTATGTGTATACTTGCATTAATCACACTTTAGGATTTAGTTACTCCTTAGGCATGGAGTAATAAAATAGGTTATTATCATTAATCATTGTTTTGAAGAGATATCTTTAACCATGTGGAAATGAAAAAACGAAAGTGTAACATGTGTTGGAGTGTGTGTTCTGCAATATAAATTGGGCGGCTATTCGTTGTGCTGACATCGGTACAAACGTCCCCTGCTATTACCCCTTTTTGACAACACAGGTACAAATGTCATCCACTGTCAAGTATGCATTTGGCCTCTTGATGACCGAGATTTCTTGTGTTCTTTAAATAACTTAGTTGTTGTAGTTAATGCCATTGATGGTTTCTAAGGCCCTCCTTGTGTAACTAGTTTATGGTCTGCCACATGGTGTTGCATCTGGTGAATAGCTTATTATGAAAGTTAAATTTTCTTCTTCTGAGTCTGCACTGGTTGCAGGATTTCCGCTTTTTTATACTTGGCACCACAGTGCAAAGCAACACAGCTTGATTGGTTAAGTGGATAGATGGGTATATATGTACTGTATGACTTCTAATTATGTTTCTGCTTTTCCTACAATATAGTCCTGGATATTTACACAAGCAGTTGTTGATACACATTAACTTACATCGATAAGGATTTATTGTGTTAGTCATTCTAGTATCATTTTTTGGGGGTTAAAAGGCCGTGAGCTTACAATTTTGGACTGGCTCGCAGTATGCCGACGCACCTCCCTGAAAAGTTCATATTAATGTATTCACTCTGCCAAGGATTTAAGTCTACTAGGGCTAAGTCAGCAAGCAGCACTTGACAGAACTCTTTGGAGGAAAAGGATTCATGTAGCCGACCCCAATTGATTTGGGACATAAGGCTCAGTTTGGTTTGGTTTGGTTTACTCTGCCAAGGAACCTTACCATTGAAACTGGTCAAACTTTGAATCTAAAATGTTCTCCACGTGAGATTTGTTTGATATTCTTATCAAGCCTGAAGCTTTGTTGTGGTTCTGTTTTAACTTGGGATATGTGTGCTTGATTCCATCATCTTATATAACAATCATATATTATTTGTAATCTGTGGTATCTATCCTTATGCAGGCCTGTCTTGTGCTTCATTTCGTGTTATTTTTCAAGAAGAGGCTCCCAGGTAAGCCGGGATAGCTTTCTGGATTTCTTACCATAATCTCATACTTTTGGACTTTGCTCGGAAACCGCGGGAACCATTTTCTATTAAATTAGGTTTAAGCAATGCAATAAAAGCATGACAGCCTCTTTCGTAGGTTACCATAATCTCATACTTTTGGATATAGATCTTAGTTGGGCAGGAAGTTGGGTAAGTTAAATCAAGGTTCGCCTTATTGTGTTATACTTAGATGTGCTCAAGGATGGTATTCTTCAAATTGTATTAGGGGAAATTTCGAAAAAATTGAAAGGACAAGAAAATATTTCAAATAAGTGGGAACAAGTATTGAAATTGCAGATGCATGGAACCATATAAAGAATATCAAAGGCATGAAAAAATAAAGATGTTGAGGAAAAAATAAAGATGTTTCAACCATTCAACTAATGAAATTGCAGAGCAAGTCAATTAATCAGTAGGTGCAACTTGATTGATCGTGGTGGAGCAAGTCAATTGACCACTCAGTGCAAGATGGTTTGTCATCATGGAGCAAGTCATTCAACCAATAGGGTAAGTCATTTAACCCTTTGGAGCAAGTTGGTTAACCATTTGGTGCAATTAATGAAATGTTTTTTGAGCAAGCCCTGTAAAGGAATTGGAGCAAGTCAATTAATTAGTTTTTGGGTAACCCTTTGGTGCAACACCTGTAATATTTTTGGAGCAAGCCCTGGAAAGGACACAAAGCAAGTTAATTAATGAGTATGTGGAGCTTGATTGATCATCATGGAGCAAGTCAAATGACCACTCGGTGCAAGATGGTTAATCATCATGGTGTAAGTCATTCAACCAATAGACAAAGTCATTTAATCCTTTGGAGCAAGTTGATTAACCATTTGGTGCAACTATTGTAATGTTTTTGGAGCAATTCCCATAAAAGAATTGGAGCAAGTTAATTAATCAGTTGGTGTAACTAACTTGATCGTCATGGATCAAGTTAGTTGACCACTCAGTGCAAGATGGTTTACTGTTAGCACCTTGAGCTTTGAGTGTGTTACGGATGGCTTGTGGTGGCACCTTGCACCTGTATCATCCTTACGACATGAGAGAGGCATGTCACGACAAGGTGGCTTGATGGTGTCGACTTGGTGTTGGTACTAGTCCCTTGGACAAGAGGCAGCTATGGCACATGTAATGGCCTAGAAGATTGGGCATGGATGCTGAAGTGGCAGCAGACTTGTGGACAATACAATCAGATATGTTGGGCTAAGACACTTGGGCTTATGTTGGATTTTTGGACTTGGGCTAAGTTGGCTTCCTGTGGATCAACACATAGATATCAAAGTGTTTGGACAGGTTTCCCAAGCCTTGTTGGCAGCAGGTTGCTTGTAGGCAGTTTTTTCCAGTCCCAAGTTTGATGTGTTGGCAGACTTTGGTTTCGTCCAGCATGGCCCCAGGGTAGTTGGGGTTGTCAACTGCAGACCATAGTGATCATGGGCATGTCCATGACCCATGTGTAGTGCAGCCACGTTTTTCTTATTGTAGTCTATATGTAGGCATTGCTGGGGTGCTGGGGCGTTTTTAGGCAGAGTTATTCTATCTAATATTGCTTTGGTTCCTTTGTATTCTTTGTGAATAATAAAAAGTTCGGAAGGGTTTCTTGTATACCTAGACGTTTCTTTCTATAGTGTTTGTGTGTATTGGCTGACTAAGTTTAGCGTGAGTTAGTGCCGTCACAGACAAAAATTTTGAGGTTGAAATTCGACCTGGGATAGTTGGTGTCAGAGCCTACTTTGGTTCAACAATGCCTAGTGGCACAACTTTGGATGCAGTTCAGGAACGTGTTACACAATTGGAAGCGTTGGTTGGCACAGTAGAACGAGAGGAGACTCGTTCTTTGGTTTAGCGACTTGATGAGGTCGCTTCGGAAGTTGTTACCTTGCAAACCTCTTTGGAGGAGAGTAAGACAATGACAGAGTCTAGATTCGTGGACGTGATGGTTGACATGGTTTCCTTATCTGATGCCTTGAAGGACAAAGTTTAGTCTCTTGAGTCTGAATTGACGCTGGTGAAGAGGGCACTCAACAGTTCTTCAAACCCTTCAAAAGTCCATGTAAATGTGAAAGTCCCAGAACCTTCGGTGTGCGCAGTGCCAAGGAGTTTGGAAATTTTCTATGGGACATGGAGTAGTATTTCAAGGTTGCTCATGTTCCAGATGGGAAGAACGTAACGATTACTAGCATGTATCTTATCGGAGATGCCAATCTCTGGTGGAGGACGCAGATGGAGGATGAGTCACGTCCAATGATAGAAACATGGGAGACATTAAAGAAGGAACTCAAGGAGCAGTTCCTTCCTTGCAACACATTAGGGGTTGCAAGGGACTCATTGAAGTGGCTCAAACATACAGGTATCGTACAAGACTGTGTCAAGGAATTCAGTTCCTTAATGTTGGATATTAAGAGCATGTCGGAAGAAGACAAGCTGTTCAACTTCATGTCAGGAATGCAGCAGTGGCCGTAATTAGAACTCTGCAGGTTGGGAGTCAAGGATTTGTCCTCTGCCATGGCCTCTGAATATGGTCTGGCCGACTACAAATTCATGGGGAAGCCCACTAATGATGCGGTTCTTCCAACCAGAAAGCTAAGGGGAAGATGTATGATGAAAAAAAGGCTAGATCGAAAAAGTGGGATAAAGGCTAGAAATCTAACTTGAAGGTGGATGAGAAGCAACAAGGCAAAAGCAAATCAAACGCAGATGGTATAAGATGCTTCATCTGCAACAGGCCTCGTCAGGCTTGTGAGTGTCCAAAAAGAGAGAAATGGAATGCTCGTAGCAATGGAAATGACGGAGATAGTGGAATGGAGACTCCTACTCGGGTCAATCCATTATAGTTGTTAAATGCAACCCACACGGAGAAGTTCCCACATTTAACAGGTTTGATGTACATTGAAGTTGTTCTTGGTAAATTATGTACTGGCTATGGTTGATACAAGGGCCACTCATAGCTTCGTTGGTGAAAAGATGGTTCAGACCCTCAGTTTGAATGTCATCATGAGTTCCAGCGTATTCAAGGATGTCAACTCCTTGTCACAATCTGTCATAGGAATGGTTATTGATGCTCCTTTGAAAGTTAGTGAGTGGGTTGGCAGGGTTAATTTGATGGTGGTGCTCCTAGGTGACTTCAATCTTATTCTAGGAAATGATTTATTTGTTACTGCAAAGGTGTTTTTAATGCAACATCTCGGTGGGACGCTGATTGCTGATGAGAAACAACCATGCTTTGTGCCTTGGTGCGCTCGGTTGGAGACTGGTAAAAGGCCAAGGACCGAAGTAGGATGGTCGAAAATACTTGTGTTGCGGGTTTGGTTGAGATCAAGCCAGGCGTACAGTTGAAATCCCGGATCAAGTTAATGAGTTACTGAAGGATTTCAGTAATGTGATGCCTCCAAAGTTGTCGAAAACCCTTTCTCCCCGGCGGGCCATATATCATGTTATTGAGCTGGAGTCAGTGCCAAACCTTTGACAAGGTTGCCATACCATATGTCCTCGTTGGAGCTTGCTGAGTGAAGAAAGCAGTTAGTTGACAGTGTTGCTAGATGCGAGTTTGGTTCAACCTTCGAAGGCGCCTTATGATGCCCGTGGTATTGTTCCAAAAAAAGTAGGATAGGTCTCTCTGATGTGTGTGGACTATTGGGCACTCAATAAGGCGACAGTCAAGAACAAATACTCTGTTCCTTTTGTGGCTAATTTGTTCAACCGCTTGTGCAAGACTACCTACTTTACTAAGCTGGATCTTAGCTCCAGATATTGGCAAGTTCGGGTGGCAAACGAAGATGAGGCCATGACCACATGCGTAACCAAATATGGTTCTTTTAATTTCTTGTTATGCCTTTTGGTCTTACTAATGCACCTGAGACATTCTGGAACTAAATGAATGATGTCTTTTATGACTATATCGATCGATTTGTTGTTTTGTGCTTGGATGACATTGTCATTTATAGTGAGTTCCTAGAGGATCACTTGTCCCACTTGAGTCAACTGCTATCCTGCTCGAGGGAGCACAAGTTGTATGTAGAGATGAAAAAGTGCGAGTTCGCCTAGAGGGAAATTAAATTCCTAGGGCATGTCATTAGTAAAGTCCTAGTGAAAATGGATAGGGAAAAGTCCAAGCCATCCTTGACGGGACTCCCCCTACCAAGGTGTTGGAGTTATGGGACTTTTCTTGGCTTAGCTAGCTATTATATAGGAAGTATATTCAAGGATACTCGAAATTGGTTGCTCCTTTAGCACAGTTTCTCAAGAAAGATTATTCATGGCAGTGGAGTGCAGACTATCAAGAGGCCTTTGACAGATACAAGGTTGCTGTGGCAAGCGAACTGGTGTCGCGGCTGCCCGACTTTGAGCTACCATTTTAAGTGCATAGCATACGGATGCCTTTGATCGTGCTATTGGAGGAGTTTTGGTTCAAGAAGGACTTCCGGTGGTGCTTGAAAGCAGAAAACTTAATGATGCAGAGAGGAAATAGTTTGCTTATGAGGAGGAGATGACGTCAGTTGTTCATTGCCTTTAGACCTGATGGGTTTATTTGTCGGGTACTAAATTCTTGGTTTTGACGGATAATGTGGCTACCACTTTTTTCAAGGTACGAAAGAAGCTATCTCCAAGGCAAGCTCGTTGGCAGGAGTATCTTGAAGAATATGACTTTGAGTGGAGGCATAAACCTGTATGGCACAATCAGATGGCGACACTCTCAGTCGAAATGAGGTACAAAGTTATTTTGCCTGCTATTTCTCAATTTACATCGGGGCCGTTGGACAGAATTTGTGGAAGTGTTGGGAAGGATATTGAGTACCAACGGTTGGTTCAGCAAGTCAAAGACCGTTATGCTTGTAGATTTTGGTTGGAAGATGGTTTTCTCCATACCAAGGAAGACAAATTATATGCCCTTACAGCTCGTTTGTTAAAGGTTAAAATTTTAGAGGGGATAAGAGGGATATAATAGGGGTGGGGGTTAATGGTGGGGAGATTATTATTTACTTGGTTTGTTTACTTGTTTATAAAAGGGGATATATGTATATGATTCGTTTGTTTTGTAGTAAATGAGGGTGGATATGAGTGGTGGATAGTGTAGAATTATGACAACTTCCCATTTTACCCTTATATAATCTTTCCTCCTCTTCAACTATTTTCCCTGAATTTTTTAAATTAACTGTAACTTTTTGAATGAATCTAATGTAATTGTCTCTAAAAAGTACGAAAACTATAATTAAAAAAAAAAATTGAACAAAAACCAAATACATGAACTAGGTGTAATAGGTGCATTCCCCACTGGTAAACAACACTTGCAACGAAATACTAAAACATTAAGAATGATGATAAGATTTTCCTATGGTTTGGTCATCTCCATCTACCAGCTTCAAGACATGGTGGGCAAGTATCCTACCCTGCAGCAAAACCCTTCTTTCCTTAAGCCTCTGCATGCCTGAGTGTACTGGTAGTAGCCAAGAACAACAAGTATTAGCAGAAAACGACTTCTTGGCTAAACCAGTGTGCAATAGAAGAAGGTTCAACATCAAACTTGGCTTCAGAAACGCACTGTTTTCAGAAGGTCCTCCTCCTCCTCCTTCTATTTTCTCTCTGAAACGCGCTGTTTCAGGCATTTCTTTGTTTTGAATGTCAAAGGCTTTCGATCTTTATCAGGGCAAGAACGTAAAATCAACAACTCGGATAAAATATGGACTGCTAATACCTTGGCCAAACATAAGACACCTAAAAGGGGATATATTTATCCGTGGATAACTTTGATGGGTTCACAGTTGAAATTCTCCATAGCAAACCATCTAGAGACGGATGGTCAGACAGAGCGGATCAATGGTTTGCTGGAGGAGTACTTTAGCACTATGTTACAACAAGTCAGAAGAATTGGGTGTAGTTGATGGACAATGCTCAATTTTGCTACAGTTTGCACAGATCATCCGCATTGGGTGTAGGTCTGTTCGAGTTGGCTACAGGTCAATGACCCTTTTACTTCTCATGAGGTGGATAAAACAAGTATAGGAGGGAGATGTCCTACAACTTACAGATTTGCTCGTGCAAAACATTAGTTGTTTGAGGAAGCCCAAGATAGTATGTCAAAGGCAGCAAAGCGAATGAAAAAGCTAGAGATCAAGTAATGCTGAAGCTTACTCCCCAAATTTGGAAAAAAATCAGTAGCAAGACAGTGCATTGTGGTTTGATTCCAAAGTATGATGGTCCCTTCGAAGGGCTCACAAAATTTGGGAATGTTGCCGATCAATTGAAATTGCCAAACAGGTTGAAGATTCATCCTACTTTCCATGTCAGTTTTCTAAAACCATTCCATGCGGACTTGGTGAATATGGAATGGAAGCAAGCTCTGAGAGCACTTATGGTGATTCGAAAATAGTTTGATAGGGGGCTGAAAGAATTTTGGATCACAACTCGGAAAGGTAAAGTAAGAGGAATAGAACATCGTATTTGGTTATGTGAAAAAATAGCCCAATTTCTCAGGCATCATGGGAAAGGGATGTGGCGTTATGGCAGTTCAAGGCAAAAATTCAAGAGTATCTACGGACCCTATCGACGAGGTCGTTGGCTTCTTCTGGTGGGGTTAATTTGTTAGCACCTTGAGCTTCAACCGTGCTATGGATGTCATGTGATGATACCTTGCACCCGTGTCATCCTTATGAACATGAGAGAGGCATGTCATGACAATGTGGTTCGATGGTGTCAACTTGGTTTTGGCATTAGTCCCTTGGACAAGAGGTGGCTATGGTGCATGTGAAGGCCCAGAAGATTGGATGTGGATGCTAAAGTGGCAGCAGAGTTGTGGGACAATACAATCAGATATGTTGGGCTAAGACACTTGGGCTTATGTTGGATTTTCGGACTTGGTCTAAGCTTGCTTCTTATGGATCAACAGACAGATATCAAAGTGCTTGGATAGGTGTCTCAAGGCTTGGTGGCAGCCATTTCTAATACGTAGTTTCTTCCAGCTCCAAGTTTGATGTGCTGGCATGCTTTGGCTCTGTCTAGCACTGGGACCAATTCGGGGTGTCAATTGCAGATCATGGGCATGTCCATGACTCATGTGTAGTTTAGCCATGTTTTTTGATTGTAGCCTATATGCAGGCATTGCTGGGGCGTTTTTAGGTAGAGTTATTCTGTCTAACATTGCTTTGGTTCCTTTGTATTCTTTATGAATAATAAAAGGTTGGGAAGGGTTTCTGTAAACTCCTAAGTGTGCCTAAACGTTTCCCTCTATAGTGTGTGTATTGGCTGGCTAAGTTTAGCATGACTTAGTGCCATCACAGGCGAAAATCTGAGTGTGGAATTCGACCCTGTGACATTTACCATCATGGAGCAACTCATTCGACTAGCAGGACAAGTCATTTAATCATTTGGAGCAAGTTGGTTAAACATTTGGTGAAACTATTGTAGTATTTTGGGAGCAAGCCCTATAAAGGACTTGAAGTAAGGCAATTAACCATTCGGAGCAAGTTAGGTTACCATTCGGGGAAAATTATTTAATCATTTGGGTTAAAGTTGTCATTTTATATACCGATTCCATGAATCTGATATCCCATGACAGGATTCTATGTTTAAGGATGTTTCAATACTTGTTCCTACTAATTTGAAATACTTTCTTGTCCTTCAAAAGTTTTTTTGAAATTTTCCCACCATATTATGACAACTATTTGAGTGTTCAAACTGATAATGTGGAATCAACTAATCATTGAATTGCATATAAAACTGGAGGAATGTATGCCACATTCTTGTTTGTTACCTGTCAACTTTCCTTTTGTGCAGGGTGACCTTCGTGACATTTTACACCTCAGGCAAAATATCTTGAGGGCAGTTTTGGCTCTAGTTAACCAGCAGGTTTGCTTGTTTACTTTGTTGGAAGAACTTTTTTCAAAATCTTTTCTGATTGTTCAGTTACATCTATATCCATTCGGCATCATTTGAAGTAGGCACTGAAGTGGCTGGGAAGTCCATGCGTAACGAAAAGTTATCTTTTGTCTCTCGGATTTTTAAAGTTGTACCTTTTTTCATGAATTTATAAAGTTACCCTATTCTGACTTTTCAGCCAATTTATATCTTGCTTCAATAATGGGTATATTACACAGTTCTCCAGTAATGTATCTGACAAGTTCAGAAACCTATGAGAAGACATAGACGTCGCTTGTCAGACGTTTTAGCCTGGGGCTGTTAACAGAAACTGCAATTCTACTTTTTTTTTCTCTGTTACGTTATTGTTGCAAAGTCAGATTGTCAGTGTTGCTCATACCTTAGAATCTCACTTACCCTTGGACCAACCTCCTTTTCCCCGGTCTATCCACCAAGACACTCTCCCTTGCACAAGATTGCCACCACCGAGTCATCTCTCTCTCTCCCCCTCTGTGCGTGTGTTGAGACCAGCATCATCATATTCCACCATGACAACCATGGCCTTTCCATTGAACACACAAGTCACCTATCTCATTTAACATCTCTACCTGCACACATCGCAACAACCACCATCACAACTGCAAAATACCCTGTGCAATACAAAACACCTATCATAACCCCTCACAAATCCTGTCACCGCAGCAACCAAGTAACCAGCCTTCATGGCCCCATTGCAGACAACTGCAGTGACCCCTCAATGCCTAAGCTGGTGTATCAAACATTGTTTCAGACCAGGATTATGCTTCAAATGTTGACTCTTGGGCTATCGAATCAATTCTCAGGGGATTAGTAAACCCAATTTGTATCTAATTCTACATTTAGCTGATTTTGTATCTGGTGCACGCTAAAGACTTTAGGGAGGGGTCCCTGGTCTGACAGTTGGAGTTTGCAAACGGTTGGTATTTTCGGTGTCTAGGCAAAGTTGCTCGTGAAATATTTGGTTACAATCACTAACCATCAATGGTTCACACGATTTATGGTTGAAGAGAGCCCTTGAAGATTTGTTCCCTTCCCTTTTCTTGTGATCTTTTCTATATTCTAAGGGGAAGTTAGACTATTAGATGCTGATCCAAGATGGGAATTTATCCAGGAGTAGTTGAAAAGAGAAGTATTTCATGAGAGTGCATGAGAGGTACAATGGACATAACCTAACCTAAAGCGCCATTGGTTGCCTGTGGCGTCCACGGCAGGTGCATGAATGAGTTGACCTCAACGATGTGTCCTATGGTCATACTATTCCAGGACTTCTAAACACTTTCATGCTGGTCATTTTAGGGGTGGATATTTTGTCATTTTATTTGATGTTTCATTTTCACCGTTTTTATATTTCGACTATTTCCTCAATTCTAACATAACCCGACATACCATGTAATTGCGGTTTCAAGTTATTCGTCATTCTACTATGTTCTATGATGTTTTCCAGAAGTAAGCGGAACATTCTTATGCAGGATTGTCCTGTGTTGAATGAGGGCCTTGTTCTGTTTTTGCCAGAAGCTGTTTATGCTATTTGTGCTGGTTGTGCTCCTTTACCCCTCGATTGCAAGAAACTTTTCGCATATCACCCATCCATGGATATTCTTGTGGAGGAATGCATGAAGGTACATGTTTCATGATCTTTTCTGGTTTACAGATTAAGTTTGCTTATAAGCTGTATCCAATGAGTTTGTAGGGGGAGGATCATGAACATGATAGTCTGCAAGAACTTTTTGAATGCTCTGTGGAAGTCCTGGCAAAAATTGATCATGGTTTTGGTCCCGAGGTGATAAAATTTCTTCTTTCTTCAACACAACCACTGTTTGGTTTTTGTTTATTTTTTGACTTAATAATATTATTGTTAATTTGCAGGTTTGTCAGTCCCACTGCTACCGGAGCGTACGCCTTCCCCATCAGTTAAGAGATTCGCTTCTTCATGAAATGGAGACCTGTATTTTTGAATCTTTACTGGATAAAGAGCTCGAAAAGATACTTCTTTGTGACGTCTTCTATAAGTGTGCCCTCTTATCCAATTTTATGTTCGGTTCCTATATAACAAGGTCAGTCATATGAAGTTTTTATTAGTTAATCTTGAATGTCAATCTTAGAGATACATTTATCTGTGCCAGTTTATTGAGGTTAAGTTTATGTTGGTGCTGCAGTTCCTTATGTGTCTGTAGAGTAGTGGACAGTTTCTTCGTGCTTACTCGAACCATTGGCTGAATTCACTTCCAGCACCGCTAATTTATAGGCCATTCATTTGTTCCTTTTGTTTTTTCCCCCTTCTTTCAAGTTTCTTCATGTTTTATCTTTTGCATTATGATGTGAAAATGTTCTTTTACGCTAGGATGATTTTCATGCTTAACATTCTAAGTTCTCCATTCTTTTCTCGTGTTTGTAATTTGATGTACAAATATTACTTATACATATGGTGTTTTTCCTGTTTAACATACCATTGTAAAGAAATGTTACTTTTATAATAAGATGATATTCGTGTTTACCATACCATACGATTGGATAGAGTTGACATTGATATTCAATTTCTTGCTGCGCAAAATTTGGATGCCAATTTCAGGTAACTTGCGAGACTGTGGTTGGACCTTTTGTCCACCTACCACTGTAGCTGTACACGTGATTATCTTTTTCCAATAGTTTCCTTATGAGTTGTACCTATCTCATTTCAGGGTAAGAGAAGAAGTTTCACCATTCTTCATGAAACTGGGTCAGCACTTGTTAAAACTCCTGAATTCTGCTATTTCTAGTATTAACAAGAGTCATGATGATGCGAGAATGGGCTGTTTAAGCTCAAATTCTGTTTTGGAGGGCATGACTTCCATCATGGCTTCTTGCAAAAGTTTTGTTAGCTCTCCTCTTTTCAACAAATGGACAGATCGAAATGTTATTGATATAACACTCTACACTGCATTCAGTCAATCTATTGAGAGGCTTTTGAAAGGGTTGGTCAAGTTATATGAAGAATGTTCTAATAGCGTTATGAATTTTCAGTCTGTGATAGAGATGCCTGACTTTTCTGCTCCTATCTCTTCTGTTGCAAAGTCTCCATCAAGTAGCAGTATAAGTATGATTATGGACATGGAGTTGGATTTGGGTGAAGATTCGAAAGATCTCGATGTTATAGCAGTCAGCGGAAAAACTGTCAGTGGTGTTTCTGTCTCATCCGGGATGTCGAAGTTTCACATTATATCACTAATTTCAAGTTTCTTCAAAGTTTTACCAGTGGTGGCATGGGAAATCTTGTTTGACCTCATGGAAAAAGAAAATGAAGCCAACGTATGTGATGCCCAAGTTTATACTTTCATTTGCTTGTTCACACTTATGTGATGACCAAATCTTAATATACTTTGTTCTCTTTCAGGTCTTGGAAAATATTTTACTCAATCTTTGTCGACATCCTTATTGGTCCTGTTCCAGACAGTTTTCAAGCTTGGTATTGTGATAATCTGGACTCTCGTTTCTTTAAGTAGAGAAGAAAATAGAGAAGAAATGACTTCAAGCAACTCCTTTTATGAACCTCTTAATATTTTTTTAATTCGTTATTCATTCTTGTGTATTCATGATCTTTTTGCAGGTTACAGCAATGAATACCTTTGTAGATTTGAGGACAAACCTTAAACTACAGTGTTCTAATATTCTAGTTGCTATCTACGGTTTGCTAGGGACCTTAATTTCCCTGGAAACTGGTGGAAAGGATACCAGCACTGTTGGCAAGGAAAATACGGTTGCCGTATCGTTAAGGGAAAGAATATCTGAACAGGTATTTCCTCTATCTTCAGTATTTTACCATCTATACTATCTATACTAAGCACGTGTATAACACATAGCACACACTTTTTCTTGAAAAGAAATTAAAATCACATAACAATCTACATCCACACTAACATTTCTCTTTCCTCTTTATTCGTTTTTCCACTCACAAGAAAAAATCCTTCAAAGAAGCCCTTATGTCAAACACTTTCTTAATTTTTCCACATTCAATGTTAAATCGTAATTCAGTAAGAAGTTCTTGTGCTCCCGTGCATAGTACGGGTACCGCGCCTGTAAAGTAGTACAATGGTGTTATTTTGTTAAGTGTATAAACATATGCGCAGAATGGTGTAAATGCATGAAGTAAAACTAAGTGCCTGCTGCCTGGTCATGTTGTTCCTAATGGAGCCTGAGAAGGACATGGTACTCCTGTGAACTCACATGTATTCAAGCTGCGCCTCAATCTAGGTAGCCTTTGAGGCGGCTCGAAATGCATTATCTTCCTTTTACTTAGTCACAGCTAATGTGCATTGACACCACTAATGAACCTCTGTGACTTTCATCTCTTAGACCCTTGTACAGACCTTGGATTCACATTAAGTGCTCAAAGGGAGTTCTGATCGTTATCGGACCTACTCGATGGTGGAAGTTTCCCTAGAAGTCTTTAGTAATATCACGAGATTGGTTGATGCCAACGGACATTAGCTCTTTCCGAATAACCTCCTTTGGAAGATCTGAATCAAGTGAGAAATCCAAGATATCTTCAGTCACACAATGAATCCATGGGAAGCAGAAAAGAATTTAGAGGCATCTTTACATAAAATCATGAGGCTTAGATTTCCTGAACTCTTGCTCTTGTCATAGTAAATTTGCTTGCCTTTTTAGGAGTCCCTGCTCCATATCATGAGTTAAATTCACTATTGATGTCAGTTCCTTATCGGAAACCAGGGTGGCTTTGTTAGATTTCAGTACACTATAGTTAGATTTGAATATTCATCTGTCCTCTAAGATTGCTTGGCATCATCTTTGCAATAAGTTTGGGAAGTTTACTTGTTAACCAGAATCATTTATCCATTCTTGAAGGGCTATTTTATTGGATGGCCAAAGTTTACCGAAGTATGTCAAAAAAGATTATCAGCAGTTATTTCTTGTTAAGTCGTCATCAATATAAAATAAATGTTATTTTCATAAACTAAGTGTGTAAATAGTTCAAGGAATATATGTTTAAGCAGATAACAGGTGAGTCTTGTAAGTGGGAAAAGGGTAGGAGGCCACATTTATAATCAGTAATTGACATTGGATTGGCTTGTTAAAAGCTGAAACTTTTTGATTGTCTGATACCTTAAGTTCCAGGCGCTTGCATTCTTGGCCACAATTCATTCAAACGACAGACGATATTGGTAAAAATACTTATAAAACATGTTTCTTTATCTCATCTGAGTTTTCCTTCCTCCTTAACTTTTATTTGTTGGATTATCAGTGTAGCATTGTAGACTGACTGATCACGTTCTGTTTCAGTCTTTCTTTTTGTCTTTATAGTTATTATGTGCTTATGCTTCAATCTGGTTGACATTTTTGTGTGGCTAAATTTTCAATCTGGTAAACATTGATTCCAGAGCATGGTACTTCTTGGAGATCTGGTAAATAGAGTTGCAGAAACTGACCTCTTTGATTGGTCTGGTCGCTCGAAGCTAATTGACTGCATTTGCAATTTCATATTACTCAGACCTCACGTTGGTCAGGTGATTGCTGTAACATGATTCCTTGTCTTAAACACACTGATGTACATGCTCTATCGGGAGCTTGTAGCTTCTCCACTTCCCTGCTATTGTGCTACTTCCTTCTGGTATCTTTTGGAATGGAGTTTTTTGGCTTCCCCTCAAGCAAGGTCTTAATTCCTAGGTTTCGATAAGGAAAATGACCAAAGAAGGAATTTGTCCCTTCTTGTATTAGTTCAACTTTGTTTTGGTTACAACTGATTCCTGATCTTATATGTCCTTTTATGGTTATGTTGCATGGTCTCTGGCGTTTCAAATAGACAATGATTGAACAGCTCCTCAGATTGCTCAAAGATCCTGATTACCGAGTTAGGTTCTCCCTGGCAAGACGGATTGGCACTCTTTTCCAAACTTGGGAGGGCCACGATGAACTTTTCCAGGATATATGGTTGGTGTTGTGAATTTATTTTGATGTTTGCATTATCAATTCTGTTGGGCAATTTGTTTTTATTTTTGTTTCTTTTTGGCCTATGTGGTATTTTCAATTTCTTTTGGTCATTTCTCTTGCTCTCAGTCTCTTTATCTACACTGTATGTTTTTGTGCTTGATTGGAAGTTGGTAGCTTTTTTTACAATTTATCCTGCTTTTACCCAGCTCTTAGTGTATCATTATGCAAATTTTACAATATTATAAGTTCAAAAAGAAAAACAACTCTAAAACTAACAATAAGCCAAAAGCATCCATTGCAGGTTTTCCAATAACTCGAGTGATGTTATATTTTTTTTGTGTGCTTGGCTATTTTAACACAACCAAATTGCACTTTATGCAGGTTTTTTTACAGCCATTTCAAAATTGTGCTATTCCAAATGTAGTCAAAAATAGCAATTTGCTATTTTTGTGTCAAATTTGGCATAGCACAAAATAAACTACACTTTTTGAGGGAGCATTTTGCTGCATTGTTCTGTTTTAGCACCACCTAAATACTACGCCTCTGGAGATGTTCTCATAGGGGTACCGTGTTTTATCAGCTTTGATCGTAGTCTTTTGTTTCTCATGTTGGACTTCCGCTTGCGTTTTCCTTGCAATATTACCTCAGAAACAGAAAGAAAGGAATGCCAGAGTTCTTACTTCTTGGCCGTCATTCGATATTGTAAATCTCACCTACATAATTGGGTGTGTTTTCGAGCTTCTAGCTGTCCAATTTTTTTGATTTGAATGATACGAGGCCTCAGCTGAACTCCACCTTAACCGCCTGTTTGGCAGGGGTCTTAGTTAAGACTGTTTGATTGCAGTATTGTGGAGGTCTTAATTAAGGACCTGGCTTAGTTAAAACCAGCATGGGGGGTGTTGTTAGTTAAGACCCGTCGGCAATGGGCCAAAATGTTCCCCAAATTACATTTATATTACCCACATCATTCATGTATATATTGCATACAGAAATATGTGTGTGCGCGCTCGTGTGTGTTTGTGTGTGTGTTTATATTTATATATATGTGTATTTACATATATAAACATATATAAATTATTGGGCCGGATCCGGGGACACATAAAAAAACACACCATCTTAACACCATCTTAGCCATTAAAATTAACAGCTGAGATTAAAAAAAAAACCTCTCTCATCTCTCGATCCCTAGTTCGGTGTAATTAACTGCCTCAGATCCCATCTCCTAAATTAAACAAAAATAGAGTGTTCAATTCCCCCTCAAATTCTAGGTTTCTGATATGAAAAACGAGAATTGAAAATTGAAGACTCAATGAAAACGGTCAAGTTTTCTTGATTTAAAACAAAATGTGAATTTGCAGTTGTAATTGTTTTAAATCTATCGAGCACAGCCATAATTGTTGATGCAAACGATGAACTTTTCTTTGTCAAGTTTAGTGAAATTTCTTGGTGGGTTTTTATGATTCTTTACGTGTTCCAAATAAAAAAAAAAAACACTCCGATAGGATGTAAATCTTAAATCGAAAAATCCACTAACAGTGATTCCATTGGAGTTGGGTCATGGGTGCAAACCCACCCAATTCTTTTACGTCGGATTTGGGTTCGTCTAGAACGTAAACTTAATTATAGGGTGTAAAATTCGTTTGTACAAATTCATACATGAAAAAAAAATTAGGTGTAAACCCACCTAACTAAATTTACGCCGGAGTTGGGTTCGCTGGGGAAGAGTTGCCGTTGTTGGGAGTGTGTTTGCTGGAGATGGGAGGGGAAAAGGAGTGGAGGACGGGAGAGAGAGGACCGTGATTAGGGAGATGGAGTCTGAGGCAGTTACACCAAATTAGGGATTGAGGGATGAGAGAGATTTTTTTTTTTTTAATCTCAGCCGTTGATTTTAACAGTTGAGATGGTGTTTTTTTATGTGTTTTTTTATGTGTCATCCGATCCGGCCCGATAAATTATGTGTATATTTATCTACACACACGCGCGCATATATGTCTATATTTATTGTATATGGAAATGTGCACAAATATGTGTATTTACATATAAACATGTATAAATTATATGTATATATTTATCTGTGTGTGTGTGTGTGTATTGTATACAGAAATGTGCACACACATATGTATGTTTATACATATATGTAAAATACGTGTATGTGTGTGTGTACATATATTATATATATATATATCTGTATATATATCTGCGTGCATATGTATGTGTTTCTTGTACATCATATGTGTATATATATGATATATATACATATGTATGTATATGTATATACTGTTTTATACATATACGTATATATGTATATACCATAGTTATTAAAGGCGAGAGGTGCACCGAGGCGCACAGGTCTCTTGAAGCCTAGGCGCGAGGTGCGAGGTAAGGCGCGGGCTTTATTGAAGCGAGGCGCACCTAGTCAAGAAGAAAAAACAAATATTGCATAGACAATAAGTAATATAACAGTGCAGTGATGCAAGCATATATTATATAGCATATACAATATAGTATATACACAGTGTTGAAAGTATATACGGTATACATTGATAATATATAGAACATACATCGATAATATAGTAATATACTACATATCCAGTGCATATATAGATATATATCGATAATATAGTATATCCAGTGCATGTAATATAGTACTATATACTGTAGTATATAGTAATATACTACATATTCAGTACATACAGCATATATAGATAAATATACAGATTATAGACAGTTCATACATACAGATTATACTATAGACAGTTCATATATACAGATTATACTATAAACACTGCATATATAGATATATATACAGATTAGCCGAGTCATCCGACTACATCTATATACAATATATACATAATACAAATAGTGCATATATAGATAAATATACAGACCATGGACAAAGCATATATAGATATACTCATATACCTGGGTCCTGGCTTATTCAATCCGAGAGAGATCGAGAGGTCGATCGATTGATCGATCGAGAGAGAGAGAGAGAGAGAGAGAGAGAGAGTTAATATCCCTAATTTAAACAAAGCGCGCGCCTGGTGCGCCTTTCACACCTAGGCTCATAAAGCTTGCGCCTGGTTCAAGTCGCCTCGCCCGGCACCCTTCGGAGCGTATGGGCTGTGCTTACCTGCGTCTCGCGCCTAGGCGCTCCTTTCACAACTATACTATATATAATATATATATCTAGTTATATGTGTGTAATTTTAATTATTAAATGTGTATATATATTTGTATTACACACGTCTTTATATATAAATACATAAAATATGTGTATGTGTGTGTGTATATATATCTACATGCATACGTACATACATATGCTTGTACATCATATATGTGTATATATATGATATATATACATATGTATGTATATGTATATACTTATTTATGTATATAAATATACACAAACATATAGATGTGTTTACGTACGGGCGGGCGTGTGTACATATATATGTTTATGTATATCTATTTATTTATGTATATATATGTGTGCACAAATATGTGTATTTACATATATAAACATATATAAACTATATGTATATATTTATCTACATATATATATGTGTGTGTGTGTGTGTATATATATATACATATATATGTTGTATACAGAAATGTGCACACACATATGTATGTTATATGTATATATACATATTGTATACAGAAATGTGCACACACATATGTATGTTTATACATATACGTATATATGTATATATGTATATACAATGTATATATCTAGTTATATATATGTGTAATTTTAATTATTAAATGTGTATATATATTTGTATTACACATATCTATTTGTCTTTATATATAAATACATAAAATCCGTGTATGTGTGTGTGTATATATCTAGTATGCTTGTATATGTATGATATATATACATATGTATGTATATGTATATACTGTTTATACATATACGTATATATGTATGTACAATATATATATATATATCTAGTTATATATATGTGTAATTTTAATTATTAAATGTGTATATATATTTGTATTACACATATCTATTTGTCTTTATATACAAATACATGAAATACGTGTATGTGTATATGTATATAAAATACACAAACATATACATGTGTTTATGTACATGCGCGCGCGCGTGTACATATATTTATTTATGTATATCTCTTTATTTAAGTATATATAATATGTATACATGTGGAGGTGGGGGTGGGGGTGGGGGAGTCGTATATGTACACACACACACACACACATGTATATTATATATGTATGTATGTATATCTTGTTATTACAACAACATATATAATATAATACAAGTATCAAACACAAGGGCAATAACGTCGAATAACCCAACTTTTGCTTAACACCCCCTCTTATCCACCCACACAAGCCACGAATCAAACCAAGTCTAGATAGTCCCTCTTCCCTTATTACATAACTCAACCAGACACTTTTTTAATTAAGTACCCATTTAAGCCGTCCCTCTATCTTATCCGCCTTCTTAGCTAAGAGACCAAAATTTATGTCCCTGCCAAACGGACCGTAAAGGTCCTTGATAAATCTCGGTAAAAGAAAACCGGTTAATGCTCAGAATACTTGCTTGCTTACTCTATCGGAGTACAGAGTGGTCTTCGTTGGCTAGGAAACTACAAAATCATATGTTTTCTCTTTATAATAGGAGTTTATTAATTGTAGGTTCAGCTATTATAGAGATCCTTAGCTGCCACTCATGACAGGAAGTCTTGTTACTGTCATGGTATCTCTGATGTTTCCTGCATATGCTCCTGTTGTGACTTCACAAGGGAGCACTCTTCGTAGGAAACTTTTTAACTCTTTTTTTGGTGGGAGGTGTTTACATGGATTGGAGGTTGAATATTGAGCACATAGAAGCAAAATCCATCACATTTTCTTATAGTGAAGGACAAGTTAATCCAGCAAGAGACCATAAATCGGTAAAATGTTTGTGAGTTTGAATATGGCACTAAGCCATCAAGTTGGGGCCTAGCAACAATGATTTAGGGTGGTGGTTGGACGGCTGTCATGTATTATCTGTTCTCTTTTGCCTTGTCTTTGATGTTTTGACTACTCTGTCTACTCTGTTATGTGCTAGAGAGAGAAGATAATTCTTGTAAATTGCTTTTAATATTTGTATTCCTGAAGTGCTTTCCTTAAATAGCAACAAAGTTTCTCTCTGTTGTGCCAGTTCAAATTTTGGTGCAAAGTTGGTGGTTCCGTCGAAGGAAAAAGTGGTAACTGCGGAAGAGGTCTTGGCTGCTGGTCCTCAGCCTCGCCCAACAATGGAAACCATTATCATCACTCTCATGCATCTCGCCATGTCCAGTGAGAAGATAGAGCTGGAGGTTATGTATTGCCTTTATATTTATATATACTCGATCTTTATATTTGTCCCTCAATATCTACTCTATGCTTTCATTTGTCCTACTTTCATATTGTCTTAAAATATAAGTTTTCCAATGTGTTTTTTTTGCCATGTTATGCTAAAATTTTAACTTCTTTGCTTGCAAATTTGTTCAAAAGTTTCCATAGAAACTAATTTCTACCTTCTGCTTTTTAATTATTCATAGAGATATGGAACTACTTGTGGTTGAATACTGCAGTCAAACTTGCTAGAAAATAGGGTAAAGTCCATTTTACCCCCTCGTGGTTATGCCTTGTGCGGAATGCCTCCCTAACTTCTAACCTTGACCACATAATCCCCTTATAGTTTATTGAGTAAAATGCACTGTTAAATTTTTTATCCCTATTAACGGTTGGTGGAACACACTTGCCTATTACTAAAACCTTTTTTCCAGAATACATTTTTCTCCAACATAAGGAGGAAAATACCTTAGACCAAGAAGAAATGCTGCCCATTTTTTGCTAGGAACCCAAATCTCCCTCTGCCATAAGTGGTCGACGCAACAGTCACTGCCTCACCCCAAAATGAAAACCTTGAAGTCTGACAGAATTGGATGCAATTTGCTGGTGTTAAGAGTTCTCTCAAGAGTTCCAAACACGTGAGCACAAGATAAAGAGTTCTCAAACTTGTGAGCTTGGCAGTTACACGTGACCACAATGGAGACTGAGATATAGGCTACAAAGGCTATGTCAGCAGTTAAATTTCTCTAAGAGTTCTCAAATTGTTCTCAATTCCTTAAAGAATTCTCAAAATTTGCACCTTATTTATCTATTGTTGACTCTGTGCTTCAATCTTTGGGTGAAATTTCCTGTCTGGGTCTCTCTGTTTCTCTCTATGCATCTTCATGCTTTGTTTTTTACACAATCCGATTCGGTTCCAATCATAATGGCCACGTGGGAGAAAGAGGGAGGTGCATAGGAGGATTGATTCTGCAAAGATCTTACAATCTTTGACCATGGTGATGTGGGTATCTTAAGGTATTTTGTTAGGGCTCGTAATGGATAGATTTTTTATGATACGTAAATACTAGTATCGATGTATGTTACTTGTAGTAGTTTGTTATTGATAGCGGAGTGCGTGTTAGAAGTGGATAGGTTGGGAGATATCGGTAATTGAAGAGAATTGTTGCACTTCTTTCATTAATATATGTACATATAGAGAGAGATATATAGAGAGGGGGAAAGGGAGAATTTACAACAGAGATTTTTTTTGTGTGTGTGTGTGTGTGTGTGTGTGTGTGTGGTGGTGGTGGTGGTGGTTTTTGGGTGTCTTTTTTGTTGGGGTGGGGGGGTGGGGGGGTGGGGAAGAGAGTGCTTCTGATTGCTGATGTAGTGGGGCATTTTAGACCTAATTACTTTTACCGTTAACAGTCAGTTGTGCAGATTTCCCCAACATTATAACGGGGTTATGTGGTAAAGATCAAAAGTTAGGGAGGCATTTTGCACGAGGCTTAAACAACGAGGGGCTCAAATGGGCTTTTTCCTAGAAAATAAGAATATGCAAAGATTAGGTAAGTCTTGGACTTCTAATTAGGCAAGCAATTTTAATAAAGCTCGAGCTGTAACTGAATAGTTAAACCATGGACGTTACATTTGCATAGGCTCCCCTATGTAAGATTGGAGAGACAGACAACTAGGTAAAATGAAAGAGTAGACTCATGTAAATGTAATCTGTTGTTGGAAGAAAAGTGTTTAAGGGGGTGAATCGATTTTCCTCACACATGTGATTCATAAGTAGACAGATTGAGTACAATAATAAGAAGACAATGATAACTAATATACCCTCACACCTCACACCTGAATACTAAACATATTTTCTTAACCCCCCCTCAAGTTGGAGAATTAATGTCCCAAAGTCCCAGCTCGTTAAACAATAGTTCTAATCGTGCTTTGAATAAAGGTTTAGTGAAAATATCAACTAATTAGATGAGCTCCTGTATACACAAAGGGGGTTGCCAACACACCCATTTTCTATCTTTTCTCAAACTATATGATAATCCACATTAATATGCTTCGCTTTCATGAAACACAGGATTTGAAGTAACATGAATTGCTGTCTGATTATCACAATAAATATGTATGGACAATTGCACACCAAACCTAGTTCCTCGAGTAAAGACCGTACCTATACAACCTCACATGTAGTGTGAGCCATGCTTCATACTCAGCTTATGCGCTAGATCTTGCAATGACCGTTTGTTTATTGCTCTTTTAGGTAATAAGATTGCCACCAATAAAAGTACAGTAGTCGGTTGTTAATCGTCTATTCGATTATGATCCTGCCCAATCAGCATGAGTAAAGGTCTCAGCATGCATATGACCATTAGACCAATAAACAAACCATGTTTAGGATGGGCCTCAAGATACTTAACAAGACAGAGTTCCTTTCTAATGTGGAAGACTGGGAGCTAACGTAAATTGGAGATATCAGGATGGGCCTCATTGTACTAACAACAAAGCAGATATCAGGATGAGTGTTGGTCAACTTGTCAACTAAGCGACGATATTGGTCCGGATGAGAAAAAGCACCCCTAATCAATAAAAAGTTTGACATTCTAATCCATAAGTGTCTACACAGGTCTTGACCCTAAGAACCTATCTCCTTTAAAATGTCCAATACATACTTCTTTTGTGACAAGTTAATTCCATCCTTGGATGAGGCCACCTCAATACTCAAGAAATACTGCAGCTTTTCCAAGTCTTTGGTATGTAATTGTCGTCGTAAGAACTGTTTCAACTCATAATACCATTTTGATCATCCCCAGTAATGATATATCCACATACACAATCAATAGTATTTTCTCTCAATTTGACGATAGATAGAAGACAAAGTGGTCAGAATGAGAGAAGAAAAGATCACGAATGCAAGAAGCCAGAACGCAAGCGAGAAGACCAAGATCGCCAAATCGCGTCTGCGAGGGAAACCAGGTTGCGATCAGATCGTAAGTGAGCGACAACACGATGACGACATGGTGGTCATCTAGGTCAGGTGACAGTGATGAGATGGTCGCCAGCTAGTGGAAGGTTATGGCTAGGGTTTAGCTTTCTTTCTCTCTCTTGTTTTTTGGGTTGGCTCTGATATCCTGTTGTTGGAAGAAAAAAGTGTTTAGGGTCAATTGATTTTCCTAAAGTGTTTAGGGTCAATTGATTTTCCTAACACACATGATTCATATACATAGAGAGTGAGTACAATAATAAGAAGACAATGATAAAAAGATGAAGATAACCTCACACCTTACACCTTAATACTGAACATATTTATCCAATAGTCATTTGTGTAGCTCACCACCGTAAACTATAAGAGGGGTTATGTGGTCAAGGTTAAAAGTTAGGGAGGCATTCCGCACGAGGCCTAAACCAAGAGGGTGCAATATGGACCTTTTCCCAGAAAATAAGCATATATAAGTCTTGGACTTATAATTAGGAAGGCGATTTGAACAAAGCTCAAATTGTGATTGAATTGTTAAACTATGGATGTTACATTTTCACAGACAAGAGAGAGAGAGACAATTTGGTAAGAAAGTGTAGACTTGTGTAAATGTAATGCAATGCTTGGATGATTTAAATGGGGAAGAGTTACTCAAAGGAAATTTGAACCGCATTTAGATGTCAAGTTCCAATCCTAGTTGCTTCAGTAGCTCTAGCTGGTTGGGAATGGTCATATATCATATATTAAGCATGTAGGCTTTACAAGTGCTTCTTTGCTTGTGCTGAACTTGTTATAGGACTTCCACTTGTGCACTTTCTCTTACGATTGTAACCTTTCTTCCCCTCCTTTAACTTGTCTAGATGTTGGGATAAAACAAATGATGTCATTTGTCTGTCCCTATGGTATTTGAACCATTGTATGTGAGAAGCCGCACGTGACACCACCTATGAAGCACGAATAATGGGAAAAAGGCCACAAATGGGTACTGATACGAACCCAATATGGTAGGATACAGATCGAATAGGTTTGAAAAGGCGATACAGCATGGATAGCGGCATATATGGGAAGGATATGTATTGGATACAGTGGGGTAAAAAAAAATTTTGAGAGGTGACATGTGGTATTAGAGTTGAAATTTGTAGCATAAGTAAAAACGGTTAATTGCTGCCCCCATTGCTTGATATGAATTTCAAAAGTAGTGTAGGAGCTTGGGTGGCTTCTCCATTAATTGTCAATTAGTTTTGAGTTATATGCGTTAACATGGTATCCGATCTAGGCTTTTGGGCAGGACTCTTTGTTTGTTTTTGATTCATTGCCCCTTTAATTCTGTCTTCACTGCACCTTGTGTTGTTGTCATCCCTATGTTATGGATCCTTTGTTGATTCTCATGTGCGAGCCAGCAGTCACACACGAGAGAGTATTAGAGTTAATCCTACATCGGTTGATTATGACATCTAGAACTATTATATTTGTATATGAGCTTGGGTTGCCTCTCCACTCCTTGCCAACTGATTTTGGCTCCAATGCTTTAACGATTGCACTTTGCCCCCTAAAGTTTCGCCCTACAGTTTTTTCAACCTTACACTTTACATCTCTAGAATCAAAAGGTGCACATTTGTTGAAGCACAATAGGAATTGTATGGACTGTCCCGGTCTTGTAATTTATTTTATTATTTAGTCATTTTGAACAATTGAGAAATCAAGAGTTGTATTGTAATTTTTGGAAACTTAGGGACTTAATATGTGATGTTGGTGAACTTTGGGGTCTAAAGTGTAATTTGATTATCAATGAGTATATAATGAAGTTTTGACCATAATTTGTTCATTCTGTTAAAACCTTAATGGAACATAAAACTCTTGAGTGCCTTCCGTTTTCCTCTTGAGTGGTGGATCGATTATGAGTGTCCATCTTGCGGATCTCGGAGAACGCAAAGAAGAGACATCAGTCTAGGGGTTGAGAGCTTTGAATATCAGTCCAGGGGTTGGATGTGTTCGCGAACAAGCAGGGGAATCAGAATTTGCTAGGGTTTGTGGAGTTTTCGTATCGAGGGAGGATTTCTTGTTAAACTTATGTTTAAAGTTGTCTAATTAGTCGTAGTCTCGAGTTTGAATGATATTGATGAATATGTGATGTTAGCTACGTGAAAATTAGGGTTTTTGAGTCCTGTTGTATTCTACATTTTTCACGTAAAAACACGTATTTGTAGAAGGGGGTTTTCGACTGGTAGAAGTGGTTTTGTCAAAATTTTCCAAAAGTATGTCAGTTGGTAGAAGGAATTTTGAACCGTTAGAGGCTATTTTAACAAAATCTTCCAATAGCCTTTTGAACCGGTTGAAGGGGCCTTTCAACTTGTAGAACTGTTTTGAAAATGATTTCTAGAAACATTTTCTACTGGTAGAGGCTTGTTTTCAACCGGTGGAACTGTGCTACAAACTTATTTTGCATAAAAGTTTGAACCGGTAGAATGGAATCTTCTAATGGTAGAAAGGCTTGTTTTTCTCAAATTTTGTTATAGGTTAGATTCTTTTGGTATGGATAGGTTCTGGAAGAACATTGTTGCATGTGCATGGTCATGTATTGATGGCCAGTATATATGCCTGGTCATGGTCGAGTTGTGATTGCTCTAATGACTGTCTTTGTGATTCCACCAGTGCGAGCCTGTAAAACTAACGAAGGTGAGAGCCTATAAATCTAACGAAGGTGCTCCTTGTGTTGGTATTTGTGTAGTAAGAGCCCGTAAATCTTACGAAAGTGCTCCTTGTGTGGGTATTTCTATGACGGGAGCCCGTAAATAATTGGAGATTGGAACGAGATGTAGGTTTCAGCATTAGATGCATTGGTTACCAGTTGTGGTGTGGTCTCATGAGATTCATGCGGTTTACACTTGTATAATTGTATGATGAAAATAATTAGAAATTTATACTCTTTTACAAAAAGATAAAACCTATATATTTTAATACGAGATAGATTTTAATCTTCTTTAAACAATTGTTTAACTTCTTGTTCTATACGAGCTTCGGCTTATGTTTTGTTGATAACCATTTTTAGGTAATGACGAATAACCAAAGGGGTAGAGCCTTGGCAATATATGAAGTTGTATTAGGGAGTTATAAATTTTAGTTTTGTTGGAATTTGTTATTGGGCAGTGTGGGCCCGAATTTGCTTAAATGTTTAATTTGTTTGGGAATTTGATGTAATGAATTAGGATTTAATGGTTTTTATTTCATTGGGATGATTTATGGTTTTATTTCTACATATTTCCTATCCTTGGAGTTTGGGGTGTGACAAGAATTCTTTTTGTCCTCTTAGGTTTGGCCGTAATAGTTTTTTTAATTGTATTAGTGTATCTATGTCATATTGTGTCTGTATTCATGCTTCCTGGGTAACCACTCTCCTTTGTTTTGATTGTTTAGTTTTGTTATCCACTTCAGTGGGCTTATATGAGAAAAGGTTAAGGTTGGCTAGTTTAATTAGTCTAGGCCTTAGGCCTTCCATTTGCTTCCTTTTCTTTTTTATATGAGAGTGTTGCTAATGAGGATGACACTAGCCCATCTGGACCCGCCTTTGACGACATATACCTTATGTTTATTAACATTTAGTACCTTAAGTTGTATGTCTGTTGTACCACTCTGATATCTGATGTCACGTGCAGGCTGTTTTTATGATGTGTGTTATTGCTGCAATTGATCCTTCTCAGAGGTACTATATATCACTTGCGGCTGCTGTTGTTGTGACTAGCCATTGTTTGGTTGCATAACATAGTCTTTGCCTTCTCCAGGGAATTGGTTGTTGCCTCGCTTAATAATCTATCAAAACAACTCCAGTATACTAGTAGGTCAAAGGTGACTGCTCCACTTGTTTTTATCTTATCATTGATTTGATCTTTGTGAATGAAATGCCTTTGTTTGGTTGAAAGGGTGTGTCGGCCTATCATCCTGATATGCATTCATTTGATAGTAGTTCTTGTTGAATTACGCATTCATTTGATAGTAGTACTTGTTGAATTACTTGACTTTAATAGTTCCAATTTCTTCAAAACCATTATTGGCGGAGGTCCTTTGACTTTTGCAGTACTTGGAGGAACTTATGGGATCAATTCTTTTTTCTTGGGTTGCTTGTGGCGTAAGCTTAGTTTCACTTGTTGAGGTAAGGTTGTAATGTGTAAACTCATTTCCTCTAGGTATGTTCTGGAGATGTCATGAGAGGGCAAACTATGATCCATAATATTGTTGTGGTTCTTTGCAGATAAGGGATCTATTTGTTCCTGGGACGGAGCCCTGTCATTTCATGCAGTATTGTTGTCATTGGCTTCTTCCAGCTTTATTTTTGCATGGGGAGACTTCTAAATTAAACTGGGTTGCTAAGGTGGGCAATGCTAATGTTTCCTGTTTCTTACTAGTAAGGAGGATTCATAGAGCCGACCCAGATTGGCTGGTATACTATCCTTCGTTTTGTAAGGGTTGCTATAAATGGCAGTGAGCATTTGTAGTTGTATGTTGACTCATTTAAGTAGATGTGCCATTTTGGATTAGGAGAGAAAAGCTTCAGTCATATTAGATTTTTTGGGATACCCAATGTTATTTTCTTTTTGGATTGGAAGACAGGCCCTTATGTTCCCAGCGACCACCTGAGCCTAAAGTTACTTCATACGTCACGAGAACTATTTGATTTGTTGTTTATATAGCTGTTTTCGCAATTTGACAACAGCAATGGGATTTCCTGTTGAGGTTTCAAGTACTGCTTGCTTACCTAGTAAGTAGTATTCCCTTCGTCCCAATTTGTTTGTCCAATTTGGGAAATCCAACTTATTAAGGGGACATAATTATTACACTAAAAAAAATTGAACTTTCTAATAATGCCCTTCATTTTAAATTTTACTTGCCACCTCAAATCAAAAGGAAGGGCAAAAGGGTATTTTTATAGGATTTCATTCTTGGACTTCTCAAAATGGACAAACAATTTGGGACATTGAAAGTTAAAAAGAGAACAAACAAAATGGGACGGAGGTAGTAACTCTTATTTGTTATTTTGTGAGTATAGTTGCCTTGTTTGGTGGTGGTTGTAATTAATTGGTGATTCTGATCGAAAAAATAACTAACGCTGATCTTCTTTCAGGTGGCCTGCCAACAGGCAACACTTCTGGTTAAAAGTTGTTTTGTGCCAATTTTTTCTATTTGCATGGCATTACATTGCAGTAAGAAGTCTGGATGGGAAAATGGAGCAATGGTGCTTCAGAAGTCAATCTTGAGTATTGCTCATATATCTGAGAACGAAAGAGACAAACTCGTGAAGAAACATATGGTTTGATTCTCAAATAATCTAAGTTTGATCAATTCTGTTGCATTAACAGGTTTCTGTGTTAGGCCAAATTTCTTGTATTTTAGAAGTGAAACTTTTAAATTAATAATCCAGAATAAATTTCTATTCATCAAGCATACTATTTATACAAGCAAAACGAATCTTAATATAACTACATCTGTAACTAATTCTACTTCTATTTTACATAAGGAAACAAATCCCAATCCCAATCTAATTAGAGTTCCTAATCACATAAGACTTCGAACACTCCCCCTAAAGTTGGTGCGAAGATATTAATCAAGCCCAACTTGAACATAATGGGGCGGAAACTTTTGTTGCCCAACCCTTTTGTGAAGATGTCAACTAACTGATCTTTAGATTTCACAAAGAGCATACATATTGACCCATCACTGAGTTTTTCCTTAATAAAATGCCTGTCAATCTTAATATGCTTCGTTTTGTCATGTTGAACAAGATTATGAATAATGTTGATGGCAGTTTGTTGTCATAGTAGAGTTTCATCGAACCATTATCAGATATTCCCAAATCACGTAACAAGGTTTGGAGCCACAGAGCTCACAAACGCCATGAGTTATAACTCTATACTCAGCTTCTGCACTAGACCTGACGACCAGTGATTGCTGCTTCTGCACTAGACCTTACGACCAGTGATTGCTTCTTACTTCGCCAAGTAACTAAATTTTCCCAAGGAGAGTACAGTAGCCAGAAGTAGAACGTCTATCATCCACAGAACCAGCCCAGTCGTCATCAGTAAATGCCTCCAACCGTAAGTGACCGTTATTAGAAAACAAGATCCGTTTTCTTGGAGCTGATTTGAGATACCTCAAAATACGATAGACTGCATCCAAGTGTGAAGCACGAGGATCATGCATGTATTGACTAACAATGCCCACTGCATAAAAAACATCTAGTTGAGTGTGGGCTAAGTATATTAGTCGACCCACTAGTTGCTGATATTTCTCTTTATTAGTGCGTTCCCCCGAGTCTCCACTGAGTTGATGATTTGCCTCAGTAGGGAAAGTTGCAGGTCTACAACCCAACATACCTGTTTCTTCTATTAAGATCAAGGATGTACTTCCGTTGGGAGATAAAAATATCTCGACAGAGCTTGCCACTTCTATTCTCAGAAAGTACCGCAATGATCCCAAATTCTTAATCTCAAATTCTTGAGTCAGGCTAGACTTGAGACTAAGAATCTCATCCATATCATTGCCTATCATTATTATATCATCAACGTAAACAATAAGGATATCGATCTTATCAGCATCTCCTTTGATAAATATAGTATGGTCGACATGACTTTGTATCCAAATTGTACATGACTTTGTATCCAAATTGTAACATTGCCTTTGAAAATCTGCCAAACCATGCTCTTGGTGACTGTTTTAACTCATAAAGGGCTTTCGTCAACCTGCACACTTTTCCTTCTGTCTCAGAGGAAGGAAAACTTGGTGGTATATCCATATCTATGAAGCACGGGTACTCCGAAAATGACGCCGTACGAGTACCGGGTACCGGTACGGTACGGGTACGGCTCCGGTACGTTTTTTGCGGTACCGGTTACGGCAAAAACGGCTCCGGTACGTTTTCAGATTTGGGTACGGCTCCGGTACGCGAGGGGTACGCGAGGGGTACGGCTCCGGTACGCGAGGGGTACGAAATTGGGTAAAACGTAAAAAAAATAAATAGAGGGGTCGTTTTGTAAGTTATTTCTAATTTCAGGGGGTAAAATGTTAAAATTATAATATAATAAAACCCTACAATATAACTTAACATCTTCAGATCTTCTTCTTCGGACCATTCCAGGCACAGCAGCCCTGCCCGTTCAAACTTCAAACCCAGTTCTCTCTCTCTCCCTCGCTCTCTCTCCCTCGTTCAAACTTCAAACCCATTCCAGGTACATAGAATTTTTATGATCTTCTTGTTGTTCTATTCTGTAGTTCTTAAGTTGTTCTCTTTTGTTATTTTCTGATCTTCTTGTGTTCCGAATGCCTAGCATATACCCCCCAACAGTAAGAGATGAAGAGCAATCGAACAGTCTCCCCCGCATATATACATCATACATTACATGGACTGTTCCCTAATAACCGTGTGTAAAAAAACACATGATATGGTCATATAATGCATAAAAGGGTCCATGTTACTCTGTAACAATTTGAGAAACCATAAAATATAATAAAATAATTAAAATAAAATAAAATAATATTAACGTACCCGGCCGTACCCGTACCCTACTTTTTGAGATTTTGCCGTACCCCGTACCTGTACCCGTACCGTACCCGTACCGCGTACCAGTACCCGTGCTTCATAGATCCATATATACCTCATTTTCTAACTCATCATGAAGAAATACATTCTTCACATCAAATTGATGAAGAGAACAATTCAAATTTGCCACACAAGAGAGCAATGCTCGTACAGAGTTCATTTTTGCTATTGGAGCAAACGTCTCCTCGTAATAAATACCATAGGTTTGAGTAAAACCTTTGGGAATAAGTCTCTCTTTGTATTTATCAATATATCGTTCGTATTCTGCTTAGCAGTAAAAATCCACTTGCATCCTACTGTTCTCTTTTCCCCTGGAAGTGATATTAACTCCTAAGTGCCATTATTTTTTAAAACTGTCATCTCTTCTACCATAGCTCTTTCCACTTAGGTATCATTACAATTGTTAGTTGTTATGTGGGATAGATTAGGTTATGTTAACCCTAATGGGCTTAGGTGGTTAGAGCCCATTAGGTTAACCCTAATCTCATCTATAAATAAAGGAGTGTTAGAATAGTAATGGTTAAATTGTTATTAATGTTTAGTTGCAAGGGTATTATTGTCCTTTCATGTAATTAGGGTTACCTAGGGTTTCTAGGTTTTCTCTATATATTGATGTATTGGCCCCTTGTAACATAATAACTCAATAATACAATTCTTCTTTCTCTTGTTTCACCACAACAATATCCTGCCATTTTTGTGGAATAGATATAGAAGATAGAGTTGAAACAAAAGCATGATACGAAGGAGATAAACGATCACAAGAAACAAACTGAAAAATGGGATGCTGAGTACATGATCTAGCACCTTTTCGAAGAGCAATAGGAAGATTATTAGTATCACTGTGAGAATTAATAGAGGGAGTTTCAATGAGGGAAGAGTCATTACTAGATGGTTCCGCTGAGGAATCTGGAACTGGAGTAGGTGATTGTGATGGACAAGGTGGTATCACACACGAGGACTTTCTATTCTTCCGGTTAGTGTATTTTTTTAAGTTCACCGTTTGTAGTCGGTGTATCCATTTCCCCATATCACCATCAATGTCATGTGTTCCTGCCCCTTCAATAGATGTAGGCTTTCCCTCATTATGGTTAGATATAGGCTCCCCTTCATTATGGTCACTATGGTTATAGAATAGTGACTCCCCCTCAATGAGATTATACCAGGTAGACATCTTTTCTTGCCTAGACTCCCCTTGAAGAGATGGAAGGAAGAGAGAGTAAAAGGACTCGGACTCCCAAAAAGTGATATTCACGGGCATAAAATTTTTTAGAGGAATGCTCATAGCATTTGTAGCCCTTCTGGGTAGGAGAGTACCCAATGGAAATGCATTTGTGGGTTTTAGGACCTAACTTGCCACCCGAGGGATGATGGGCATGAACAAAGCACGCACAACCAAAAACCGGTGGAGAAAGTGTCGTGACACAGAAGCTATTAGGGAGACACTTTAAAGGAGTTTTGAAGAGTAGAACACTGGATGGTAAGTAGTTTATAAGGTAGGTGGCAGTTAAAATGACTTCGCCCCATAAAATTTAGGAATATTTATAGTGAATAAAAGAGAGGGAGCGACCTCAGCAAGATGGCATTTTTGCGTTCAGCAACTCCATTTTGTTGTGGAGTGTCAACACAAGTTTTCTGAAAAAGAATACTATTTTCATTTAGAAAGACCCGAAAACTCGTATCTATATACTCAATTCCATTGTCACTGCGGAGAATTTTAATCGGCTTATCAAACTGAGTACGTGTCATAGCATGAAAATATTGAAAAACAAGAAAAGACTTTTCCTTTGGACTTAAGTAAATAAACCCAAGTGACATGAGAATAACAGTCAATAAAGGTGACAAACCACCAATAACCTTTGAGAGATGGAATAGGGGAAGGACCCCAAACATTAAAATGGATAACTTCAAACGGACAATTATTCTTTTTATTAATAGGTGGATAAAAAGAACGTTTATGTTTCCCAAACTCACAAGCTTGACAAAAAAACTGATTCCGAGAACAATTTTAACTAAATTAGGAAAAAGTTTCTCTAAGATTCCAAAAGATGGATGACCCAATCTACGGTGTCACTGATGTAACATAGAAAGAGTTGAACTCACATATGCTTGTAGAGCTAGATCACATGATATGGGTGAATGAGATGGACAAGGGGCAGAGTCCAAGAAATAGAGGCTAGCATGTGTTTTACCACTGCTAATTGCCTTCCCCGTATCCAGTTCTTGAAAAACACAATGAGTAGGGAAAAAGTCACGAAATAATTTGCAGAACGAGTAAAACTACTAACAGACAAAAGATTAGTTGACGCAGAACAGGTTGCTGAAAAGTTTCTCAAGAAGTTGGACCATCGCAAGTCAAAGTCAAAGTAGTTTAATAATTGCTTATTAATTCTATGGGAATTCTAAATAAGTGTCTTTCAAAGTTCCTAGGTTGGTACTTTGTATTAAAGTAGTGTTTTGCATTAAGTGTCAGTCCTAGTTCCTAGGTTGGTTCTTTGTATTTCACACAGTAGTCGAAGGGTCAGTCCAGGGCATTAATTGTTAGGCTTATCTGATTATCTTTCTATCTAGTATAAGTATGGGTTGTAATCCTAAGGAAAAGGCATGCAATCAAACTTTATAATTAAGAGATTTCTTTAGTCCTTGTGTTCAAGGTGTTTATCTTATTCTTGTGGATTCAAGAAAACCGTCTGTTAGAACGAGATCTAACCAACTCGTCTACTAGAACGATATCTAGTCATTACTATCGCTACAATGCTACGTCAAGTGGTATCAGAGCGAGGTCCTCCCTTGTCTCAATGTCCATCGACAGAGTGAATGAAGAGAACTCTAACAACGGTGATCGAGGAATTGATGCCTTGTGGAGGGCATTTGAGACCCAACAACAACAATTGACGGAGATTCACAATTTGTTGGTTGGATTGAACCTCAACAGCCCTCGTGTTCAGCAAAGGTGTGAGCCAAGGGTGAACAACAATCCTAGACATGCAGGGAATTTCAATAGGCGTGTCATAAACAAACCGGTTTATGAGGGAGACTCCACTGATGACGAAGTTGAGAGGATGGCCATGCATGAAGAATCCAGGGATGGTGGTCATAATAGTAACTATCGTATGAAAATGGACCTCCCTTCTTTCAATGGACAACTAAACATAGAAGACTTCCTCGATTGGCTAAACGAGGTGGAACGGTTTTTCGATTATATGGATATTGAGGAAGAAAAGAAGGTCAAGCTGGTCGCATACAAGCTCAAAGGCGGTGCCTCTGCATGGTGGGAGCAACTGCAATTATCTCGACTACGGCAAAATAAGACTAAGATTCGATCTTGGCACCGGATGAAGCAGTTGATGAGGGCACGCTTTTTGCCTCTAGACTATGATCAGATTCTGTTCAACCAGTACCAACGCTGCCAACAAAGTACTAGACCAGTTCATGAGTATGTCGCAGAATTCCAAAGACTCTCCTCTCGTAATGACTTGCCAGAAACAGAAGGACAACTAGTAGCACGATTTGTTGATGGTTTACGCACCGATATCCAGGATGCTGTTAACATGCAACCAGTGCATACATTGCTGGATGCTATTCAACTAGCAACAAGGGCTGAATTTCAACTGAACCGAAAAGGAAACTACCGAAACCAGGCCACCATTAGAACATTCAACTCCTCTCTAGTGCATAATCAGCCAGAGCAGAGCAAAGGAAAAGTGGTCGCTGAAGCATCTCAAAATCAGGCTTCTCAAGGTCAGACCAAACCTACATGGAAAGCCCAAACCAATGCAAAGCAGGGTGTTGGAAGATCTCGTGGTCAGAATGATCCATATGCCCCTCCTCGATCTAATAAGTGTTATCGCTGCGGTGAAGTTGGGCATCTTTCCAACAATTGTCCCAGGAGGCAGAACGTTAACTTGGTAGAACATGATGAAGAAAACTGCCACGAAGATGATAATTTCGAAGAAGATGATCCTTCAGGATGGACTCATGAAGATGAGGGTGTGTCACTAGTGGTACGACGTTTGATGTACACACCTAGGAAGGAGGATGTTCAGAGACACAACATTTTCAAGACTCGTTGCACTGTCAACCAACGGGTTTGTGATCTAATAATTGATGGAGGAAGCAGTGAGAATATAGTTTCAAAGAAGATGGTTGAAATGTTGAAACTTGAGACGCGAAAACATCCATCCCCTTATAGCATTGGCTGGATTAGAGATGTTGGTGAAACCAAGGTAACACAGCAGTGTATTGTTCCTTTTTCGATTGGAAAGGACTATAGAGATGAGGTTTTGTGCGACGTGGTGGACATGGATGCTTGCCACATGTTGCTTGGAAGACCGTGGCAACATGACTTGAACACTACACATAGGGGTAAGGACAATACTTACACATTTTACAAAGACAAGATAAAGGTTGTCTTGGCCCCTATGAAGCGTGAGGGTAAGCTAACGACCGCTCCAGTCAAAGTAGATTCCTTTCTCATCGTATCAGATTTCATAAAGGAAGCAAAAGATACACAAATGGTTTATGCACTCGTGGTAAAAGGTGAAGGAGAGAAAGAAGTTGTTGTGCCGGATCAGATTAAACCATTGCTCTCGGAGTTCCAGTCACTCGTACAAGATGAGTTACCAGCAGAACTACCCCCAATGAGAAACATCCAGCATGAAATCGATCTAATTTCAGGGGCAAGTTTACCAAACCTGCCACACTATCGGATGAGTCCAAAGGAATTTCAGATTTTGCAAGAACAAGTTACTAAATTGCTGCAGAAAGGTTTGATTAGGGAAAGCATGAGTCCTTGTGCAGTCCCGGCCCTATTAACTCCAAAGAAAGATGGAAGTTGGCGAATGTGCATTGATAGCCGAGCCATCAACAAAATTACAGTGAAGTATCGGTTTCCTATACTAAGGCTCGATGACATGCTTGATAGATTGGGTGGTTCAAAAGTGTTCTCAAAGATAGATTTGAAGAGCGGCTACCATCAGATCCGTATCCACCCAGGTGATGAGTGGAAAACAACATTCAAAACAAGAGAGGGGCTATATGAATGGCTTGTCATGCCATTCGGGTTGTCCAATGCACCTAGCACCTTTATGCGGTTGATGAATCAGGTATTTCAACCTCTTGGAAAGTTCGTCGTTGTGTATTTTGATGATATCCTTATCTACAGCAGTAGTGAAGAGGATCACATGCAACACTTACGGGAAGTGTTTAATGTGCTGCAAAAGAACAGTCTGTATGTCAATCTGAAAAAGTGCAGCTTCTTGACAGATAGTTTGATTTTCTTGGGCTACGTAGTAAGTGCCGAGGGGATCAAGGTTGATGAATCAAAAGTAAGAGCTATTCAAGATTGGCCAACTCCAAAATCTATAAGTGACGTACGGAGTTTTCATGGCCTCGCTACTTTTTACAGACGCTTTGTGCGGAACTTCAGTACTATTGCCGCCCCACTCACAGATTGTTTGAAACAAAAGCAATTTGTGTGGACTGATCTCGCTGAGCAGAGCTTTATTAATTTGAAGGAGAACTTAACCACAGCCCCAGTATTGGTGATGCCTAATTTTGACAAGTTATTTGAAGTTGATTGTGATGCTTCCGGCGTGGGCATCAGAGCGGTTCTTTCCCAAGAAGGTAGGCCAATTGCTTTCTTTAGTGAGAAACTCAGTGATGCCCGACAAAAGTGGACTACATATGAGCAGGAATTGTATGCTGTGGTGCGGAGTTTACATCATTGGGAAGCGTATTTGGTTCAAAGAGAGTTTATTCTCAACAGTGATCATCAAGCTCTCAAATATCTCCAAGCTTCTACAAAGCCAAACCGCATGCATGCAAGGTGGATTGCGTACATACAAAGGTTCACTTTCTCTTTGAAACATAAGTCAGGACAGTTGAATAGGGTAGCTGATGCTTTGAGCCGGCGAGCGTCTTTACTTATTGTTGTCAGAAGTGAAGTTTCGGGTTTTGAGTATTTAAAGGAGCTCTATGTTGAAGATGAAGACTTCAAGTTGGCTTGGACTGAGTGCAATTCCGATTTATCTCATTCTGGAAAATTTCAATTGCTTGAAGGATTCCTATTTTTCGAGGATCGGCTTTGTATTCCTCGGGGTTCTTTGCGGGAACATATTATCAGGGAGACCCATGGCGGAGGTTTAGGCGGACACTTGGGACGAGATAAGAGTATTTCTCTGGTAGAGGCTCGATATTATTGGCCCCAATTGAAGCGAGATGTGGAGAAGTATGTGAAGTGTTGTTATACTTGTCAGACGGCTAAAGGGCAAGTGCAAAATACTGGTCTTTACATGCCTCTTCCTATCCCAAACGCACCTTGGGAAGATCTTTCTATGGACTTTGTCCTTGGCCTTCCGAGGACACAGCGTGGGACAGATTCCATCTTTGTTGTTGTAGATAGATTATCTAAAATGGCACACTTCATTCCTTGTAGAAAGACTTCTGATGCTAGTCATATCGCTCAGTTGTTCTTTCGAGAGTTAGTTCGTCTACATGGGTTGCCCAAGACCATAGTTTCAGATCGTGATAGCAAATTTCTCAGTCACTTCTGGAGAACTCTGTGGAAAAGACTTGACACCACTCTGCAGTATAGTACAACTTGCCATCCCCAAACTGATGGTCAGACAGAGGTGGTGAATCGCACACTGGGAAATATTCTGCGAAGTTTATGCCAAGACAGTCAGAGACAATGGGATTTTGTCATTTCTCAAGCTGAGTTTGCCTACAACAATGTACCAAATCGATCCACGGGGAAATCTCCATTTGAGATTGTCTATGTGCATCCCCCGCTTCATACGCTAGATTTGGTTCTACTTCCAAGGCTTCCTGGTATGAGTATCATTGCTGATCATATGACAGAAAAAGTGGCAAATATACATGCAGATGTCAAGAAGAAGTTGGAAGAATCTGCTGCAAAATACAAGACTGCCGCGGACAAGAGTAGACGTGCAAAAACTTTTGAGGTGGGCGACATGGTGATGGTGCACTTGCGTCGGGAAAGGTTACTAGCGGGCACATACAACAAGCTTAAACAAAAAAAGATTGGTCCTGTTCGCATCTTAAAGAAGGTCAATGACAATGCATATGTGGTGGATCTTCCGGAGGACTTATCCATCTCCAAGACTTTCAATGTCCAGGACTTGTTCGAGTATCATACGAATCCGGATGTCTCTATTCCTATTGTCAACTCGAGGACGAGTTCTTTCAAAGAGGGGGAGACTGACGCAGAACAGGTTGCTGAAAAGTTTCTCAAGAAGTTGGACCATCGCAAGTCAAAGTCAAAGTAGTTTAATAATTGCTTATTAATTCTATGGGAATTCTAAATAAGTGTCTTTCAAAGTTCCTAGGTTGGTACTTTGTATTAAAGTAGTGTTTTGCATTAAGTGTCAGTCCTAGTTCCTAGGTTGGTTCTTTGTATTTCACACAGTAGTCGAAGGGTCAGTCCAGGGCATTAATTGTTAGACTTATCTGATTATCTTTTTATCTAGTATAAGTATGGGTTGTAATCCTAAGGAAAAGGCATGCAATCAAACTTTATAATTAAGAGATTTCTCTAGTCCTTGTGTTCAAGGTGTTTATCTTATTCCTGTGGATTCAAGAAAACCGTCTGTTAGAACGAGATCTAACCAACTCGTCTACTAGAACGATATCTAGTCATTACTATCGCTACAACGCTACGTCATTAGTGAAAAAATTTGGAATATGTAAAATTGAAGAAAGAAACAAAGAAAGAGAAGAACGAACGAAACCTTTTTCCGAAATAGCAGAGAATGACTCGTCAGTTATTCTGACTTTATCCTTACTAGAACAGGTAGAGTAAGGATCAAACACAGAGGAATAACCTGTCATATGATTGGAAGCATCGGTATCTATAATCTGAGGAACAACTGAAGAGGCAGTAAATGCACGTGCATGGGTACCTATGTGAGTAAAATGGGATGAAGCGGAGGTGGCTGTGGAAGCGGAACCTATAGTAGATGGAGAATCAACCTGAGCTATAAGGCGCCGGAGAGCGTGTATTTCTTCCTGAGAGAAATCACCAACATGATCAGAACACCTGGAACCATGACCACGACTACGAACTCCGCCCTTGTGTCTACGAGAGGAGCGACCATGTAACTTCTAACAAAAATCCATGGTATGATCAGTGTTATGGCTATAATTACACCGGATGGACTCATGATCAATAGGCCCACTGGTTTGTCTGGTACTAACCATACTGCACTACAAAAGATGGATACCCAACAACAAATTGAAAAAAACAGCGACTAAATAAACTAAGAACAGAGAAGAAGAACAATAGTTCCTAGAAAACAGCAACTCGCAACTGGCAGATCGCACCCAAAAAAAAGCAGAAATAGTGTAGTAAACGAGGCAGAAACGCGCAAAAACAGCGACTGTGCGCGCATGAACAGTCCCCAGTCCGATGAATAATGAACAGTATGTGTGCCAGAAAAACTCCAAAAAATTGTCGGACTGGGCGGTTGTCGCCCGTAAAGACTGGACAGCTGGATTGTGATGGGAGGCAGTAATATGGTAGAGCGACAACGTTTCAACCACAAAAGAAAAAAACGTGCACAACCACGGCGGCCGGTAAATTCCGGCGATGATGGTGGTGGGTGACTGCTCTAGGGTTCTCTGTCTCGCTCTGATACCATGTTAAAATTAATAATCCAGAATAAATTCTATTCACCAGGCATACTATTTATATAAGTAAAACGAATCATAATTTAACTAGATCTTTAACTAATTCTACTTCTATTTTATATGGGGAACAAATCCTAATCCTAATCTAATTAGAGTTCTTAATCATATAAGACTTCTAACAGAAACCTCCTTTTAAGAAGTAGTGTATGTATGAGTTGCGAAACCTATTACAGGTCACATGGACTTTGTTATTTCAAATGCATGTTTCCAAATATTTTTGGAGTGATGTTGCCATCGCTGTTGGTTATATTGTTAATTGTTCTACGGTGGTAGGATGTCTCCAAATATTTTTGGAGTGATGCTGTCATCATTGTTGGTTACATTGTTAATTGTTCTACGGTGGTATGGGGCCATATACCATAAAATGTGCTATTTTGTAACCGTTCACTCCATTCCTTACCTCTTAGTCTTTGGGTGCACATGTTTTGTTTATGTTCTTGACCTTGGCGGGCATAAACTTGATACTCTCTCCATCCATTGCGTGTTTTGGGGTCATTCTCGCACTCATCGAGATTATAAGTGTTGCTTCTTTACCCTTCGTCATAACTTTATGTGTGCAGATGTTACATTTCATGAGCCTTGTTTCTTGTGTTCCATACCTATGGATCCATCCCACCACGTGCTCACTTTAGTTCCATCACCGCCGTTTACTTTGCTCTTGCAGATGTATGTTCACCGGCCCAAAATTCTACCTGCCTTGTCTTAGGCTACGGCTCCATCTTCTTCTCCGTTGCCAGATCTATTTGGCTCTCCTAACTCTCTTGCTATTGCTCTTTGTAAAGGTACTTATACTTGCACTTCTGATCCTATTGCTCATTGTCTCCCTTCGCGCCTTTGCCGTTTTATTTGTTTTCGTTCCTCACAATGTCCAGAAGGCCCTATCTATTTTTGAGTGGCAGTCAACTATAGATGATGAGATGTTTGCCATACTTGGAAGTTGGTACCTTTTCCCCTTGTAAAAACGAATGTTGGGTATCATGGGGTGTTTACTGTGAAGTACCTTTTGGATGAGTACGTTGAGTGGTAAAAAGCCCGACTCCTTGCGAGGGGTTATTATCAAACTTATGGTGTTGACTACGCAGAGACTTTCTCACCTGTTGCTAAGATTGGGTCCGTTTGCCTTCTTATATCTCTTGTTGTCGCTCTTTGTTGGCTGTTATTTGAGTTGGATGTGAAAAACACATTTTGCATGGTGATCTTGTTAAGGAAGTGTCCATAGAGCAGTCACCTAGGTGTATTGCTCGGAAGGAGTGTCATTAGGTGTGTCACCTTCAGAAAGCACTTTATGGGCTCAAACAATGCATTAGGGATTGTCGTTTGGGAAGTTCAGTTATGCTTTTGTGCAATTCGGCATTTGTCTTTGTTCGTTGACCATTCAGTCTTTTCTTCTGATCGAGGAAAAATTTTGTTGATTGTTTATGTGAAAAACATTATTATTACGGGTTATGATCAGCAAGACATTACTAAGCTAAAAGAATTTCTACAACATTTTCATACTAAGAATCTAGGTAGGGCTGCAATACATCTTGGATATTGAGGTGGACAGGTCGAATGATGAAATCTATTAATCTCAAAGAAAGTGTGTTTTGGATATTTTAGCGGAGACTAGCTTATTGGGATTGAGAATGGTATAAGGGAGTTGCTCTCTAATCCTGGTACAATCGCTTGCTTGGTAGGTTAAATATCTTGCCATCACACGACTTGATATTTCATTTGCCATAAGCTTGGTAAGTCAAATTTATGTTTGCACCTCGACTTATTCATTGATAAGCTATTCTTCGCCATGTGCAATATCTTAAGGCTCATCCAGGACGAGGTTTGTTTTACCGAGCTTGTGGTCATTTTTGGGTTGAGGCCTTTGCTGATTCAGATTGGGCAGGAGGATTGTTTGATTTTCTTGCCCAATGTGACGGAGGTCCATTACTGGCTATTTTGTTTTTCTTAGTGGTAATTTTATTACTTGGAAGACTAAGAAGCAAACAATTATTGCTCGGTCTAGTGCATATGAAGAGTAGCGAGCCATGACATACTCCATACAATATTATTCGGGAGTGATCCTTCCTTGAGGAGATGGGTTTTGATGTACCACTCCGTTTGTTCATGAGTGCTCAATTAACTGATATCTTTACCAAGTCATTATAGAAACCACATTTAGAGCTACTATGTTACAAGTTGGTTCTTTGTGATATCTATGTCTCGTCTTGAGGAGGAGGAGTGTTAAGAAATATTTCGATATATATGTTTAGTGAGGGTAGATTAGTCTTTAGTCTTGCTTTGCTTGTAACCTCTTTGCCTTTATGTACTAATAAAATTCTATGATTTAGGGTTAATTAACACCCTAAGCTCTTCTCCCATTCATCTATCTAACAGCTGTCATGCGTCTTATAACATTTGTTCACTAATACAATTACTTTTTTCTATAACATTCTTACTTGGGTCTTTTCAAATTGGTGTGTATCTTTGATTTGGCTCTGTTGGGGTTGCTAATGCTTCTGATGCATATTTTTGGTTTTCTATCTTGACCAGTAAAGTTGGAGCAAATTGTCCTTACTATTTCCTTAAATATCTTGCTTTTCTCTGTTACAGGTATCTATTGTCAGCCATATCTTTTCGCTAGCTTCTCATGAGTCAGACCCTGTGCTGCCTTTCTTTTCCAAAGACACGATTATTCATACAATTCAAACAGTTGTTGATGGATTCCTGAACATGTGAAATGCTGTTTTGCATCCTTTGAGTTCTATTGTATTCGGATGAGGCTGCTTTAGTCTAAGTGACCTCTTACAGTCTTACTGTGTTTTTGTAGGGAAGAGCATTCTTTGAGTTCCGGTGTCATCGATATGATTAAAATTTTCCGCCCGGATAGAGTTTTCATGGTGATGGTTCTAGCCCTAGATTATGCAGATTTAATATTGTTGAGTGATTGCAGTGTAACCTTGTTTTATTTATTAATTTTAAATCTAGTCAACTAATAGTGCGAATAGCATGAGTCTTATAATGCTCAAAGTATCTTCTGTCTTGATTGCACAGTTCGTCATTGAAATGCATTACAGAGTTACTGCCGCAGTTCATCACAGGCACAAGTGTCATCGGTTGGCTGGAATTGAGGTGCTTATTAATGTTCTGGGGCACAGAGCTGCACATTGTAGCACTTTTAAGTGAGTTTACTATTCTGGCTCTGACTACGGTTAATAGTACGATTTCCACGAAGCGATTAGTTGATCTTTAAATTTTCTGAAAACTAAACTTTTGCATTGCTTTGGGTTTTATGGTTTTATCAACTTTTAAGAGCTGCCAAGATGATCTGGAAGGAAAAGGAAAAAAGAAAAGCAGTATCAGTATGGGGATTCTAAGAAGCAATACTAAGTAGGCGGTTAAGTTAGATACACTGTTTCAAGGGAAATGGGAAGGATTTCATACTCTTGTCCTTTAGAAATGGTTTTGAGATGCTTGTAAGGATCCCTCCTGTTCAGTTAAGTAGGTGCTACTACCTAGGCTGGCAGAATATTTTTGCCGAACATGAATCAAGAGAAAGGTAGATTATATAGTACTCTGTCAAATGTTTGGAGCTTCATCTTATGAAGTACAATATGCGTGTTAGTTTTCTTTGAGTTGGTTTTTTTTGTACACTGCTGCCACAAAGTTTTTTTTTGTACACTGCTGCCACAACTTTATCTTAGATGTAACTGATTGGTTGAGTGTTGAAGACAATTTGTGAAGTTGCTACATATGGGTCGTAACTCAATTGGAGTTTTATTTTAGGATTCTCAAAACATGTCATTGTATTCGATTGTTCAATGCTCCGTCCGTTCCGTGATGGTAGTCCACTACAAAAACTAGTATCGTTTTTCTGATAAAATGTAAAGCACTTCTGCTCACAATTTTCTAATTTTTTCGCACCAACTTGAAGATCTCAATTACTTTTTCAAACTTGTGCGGAAAAGTTTCCATAAATTATGCAAGAAAGTGCTTCATCTTTTAATCAGAAAATGACGTGACTTTTCATAGTGGACTGACAACACGAAGCAGCTGTAGTAATTATTTAGATTCCTTTAAGTTTAGATAATTAGGAAATAAGGATAAGGATTACCTCCTTGTTGAATTAGGATTTGAGTTTTATTTTTATGTTTTAGGGCTCTTAGCTTTCTAAATATGACCTTTGATTATTGTAATGGCTAGAGTTGGGCTAATGAGCGTTTGGTTTAAGGCTGGCGTTCTGTTAGGGTATGGCCCATTTTCGCTGCCCTTCATCCCTCTTCTCGTCCCTCCACATGGTGCACCAATTTTGGTATTGGAACTTAGGCTCAAGATCCCGACTCTCTTTTTGTTTTCTCTTGCTTTTGCTTTCCTTGTCACTTCTCCAAACACCCACCATACATTCTAGCATGTTAATCTGAGTTTTCAGCCCCTCAATATCATTGATTGACGACACCCTAGCCACAAATGGCACGATATTCACTGCTGCAAGCCCCTGTTGCAACCTTCTAGTGTCATGAGAAGCCTTGCCAGAACGTTAACCGCGCTCGAAACCCTCACAGCTATCATCGTACCATCTCATATTTTCCACCTATATCGAGATCCAGACCCATCTTCGTTATTGTCAGCCTGTTAACCTCATCGGTAACACCGACTAATCAGCTAGTTATTTTCTGACAATCTTCATCGGAGATATTTGCCTGACCAGTCGTGCGATTAGAACCATGTATTCTCATCACCATTTGTCATCATCAGCCCACTTTGCCACGTCAAACAGATTGGGCTTTTCCCCAACCAGTAAGTTCTTTCACTAAGCCAGATTCCTTTCCGGAAAAAAACCCTAGCTTGCTCGAACATTTTAAGCCTACATTTGACCCAGTTAACCAGCGGCCCATCTGCTTCTATACCCCAACTGAACCAACATAGCGTTACTGATTCGCCAAACCAAGATAGCCTCTTAAACCCAATAGACCTATTACACAGCCCAATCAACCCACTTAGAGACAGAAAATAAAAATAAAAAGTCAAAATCTTGTTCACTTTCTGCTGGCTGATTTTACCTATCCCACATCAACTCCCTTGACCAAAAGGGGCCACAATGGATCATGATGCTTTCTGATTGTTCCTCTCATGTTGGAAGCAATCGAAGTAAGAACACTTGTCTCAATGAGTAGGAGCACACCACAAATTATCATGCATTTGTTAGATGCACGGACAAGGTTTATGAAATTGTCATTTATGGAGGATTTACAATCATTGCGGTGTCCAATTAGTTGCCATCTGAATGAAACTTCAGCCTGAAATACACCCTGTGACCCTATCTACTTTGGACTGATACAAATCCACTTTTGGTCTCCCAAAGGTGTTTAGTTCACATCCAAATAGGTGGTTATTTTGATGTTATTTGGTGTGATGTCATTTCCATGCCTGTTTCAATGTATTTTTGTCGTCCATGGATTCACAAGTTCAATGGCACCTATAATGAGAGAGACAACACCTTTCACATTTAAAGATACATCTAGGCAAGCTATTTTGTTAAACATGTCATCCTAAGAAAGATAAGATGTCAACCAATGGGTCTCCCACCTCAATACCTGCGCGAGAAATTCTGAAGAAGTAGACTGTTTCACCAAAGACGAGCCTCTTGAACATGACGATGCACTCAAATTTTTAGACCTTATTGATGGTTCACCAACCAATTCTCTCAGCAAGCCAGCAGAGGTTGATTTTATTGGTTTGAAGACTTTGATTGGGGTTTTAATTCGTAGTGGACCTCATCAACAGTTAGAGAATTGAAACAATTTTGACCTGAGAACAAAATCATTTTGCTTTCATAGTCAAAAAATATTTGATTCTTTGGCAAGGGGAATTTCAGTATTCTGAAATGAACTGGAGGTCGAGTTCTTTTTTCTCAATGGAGGAGAATGACGCGGAACATATATGGCAATTGGATTTTCATTTAGGCTTTTCAAAATGAACTATATGTAATGATAGAAGTCAACAGCAAGCTGCGATATTGTTGACATAACATGCAGTTTCCGTTAAATTTAGATAACCAGGAAATAAATGATAAGGATTATCTCCTTTTTGAATTAGGATTCTAGTTTTGTTTTTTAGGGCTTTTAGCTTACAAATAAGACGTCCTTCATCATTATAAATTGCTATTGTTGGATTAATGAGAATTGAGTTTGAGGTGTGACTTTGTGTTAACACTGTGGCCTATTTATTTGCGCTACTCTTCATTTCTCTTTTCATCCCTCCACATGCTGCACCACCTTCCTTCGGCCAATTTTTTTGATTTGATAGATCTTTCTACATACATGGAAGTTTGTAGGGCCTTAGCGGCTGGGAGCTTCTAAAGTGGTGCTGCACCCAATCTTAGGAGCCCGCTTCTGTTCTCCCAATTAAGGAGCTTGATGGGTTACCGCTTCCATCGAGTTGGGAGCTTACAAGATGAGAGCTTTTGTACAATCTTTTGTATAGAAAGAGATCTATTTATCCGAAGTCATGATATCTTTAAAAGCAAACTAATATGTTGTAACACTAACTCATTTCTTACACTTGCGGTGGACATGGCCCATATTCTTTATTCCCTACAATGATTGTACTTTTGAAATATATATTTTTTTGTACATTATGTTTCATAATAAATGTACATGTTCCTTTCACCCTCCCAACTTTGGGAGTTTGTGTGTTCCCCGGTCCACGGCATTTGCTCCCGCTCTCGCTTCGTGCAACTAAGTGTCTGGCCCTTTTATAGGCCTTTTACTGTACTTGGGTGGCATTCCTTTCATGCCTTCTTTGGTTTAACTTCTACTAATAAAAAAAATTCTTTTTTGCTTGAGTGAGTTTTTGCAGCAGCTTGTACCTTCTGAACTAATGTGTGAATTCTCACAGTTATCTTTTCAACTTGGCGGGGCTATCTGTTTGCTGTCCTGCTTTACAAGACCAATGTTGTCGTATCATTTCCATGTTGCTCGAAACATACAAAAGCAACCCATCGAAAGAAACTGCTGGTGTGCTAGGTGAACAGCTTCAGGTTTATATCTTATGTCTTTCATTCTGTGAAAAATTACATTTGTTGTATATGCCGATGTTTTCTAATGATTAGCTTTGGTGTTTTGGAGCAGTATTTGGTATCCAAGTTTGTTGGTTGTTGCATTCCTGTGGTGTCCAATGATGATCTTTCTGGCTCTCAATCATCTCAAGTTCTGTCATTGCTTAATCAGCTAACTGTGGATTCTGACCCGTTGCTCTATGACTACGTCAAAGTATGTGTCTGCTGCTCCCCAGTTTCAAATGATTCATTTTTTTTTCTTGTGAATGTTATCCTTGGATGTTGGATTGTTATTTCCAGTCTTTGATTTTAATAAGATTACTTTTGCCCTTGGAATTCAATACCATAGCTGACTCGTTCATATCTTTCCTTTCCTTTTTCAGGAATTGGAGCCTTTCCCAGATTTAGATGTATTTGATGGGATACGGAAGTTTCACCAGCAATTATGTCAAGACTACTCACCAAAGGAGCACTTGATAAAGGTTTACGTTTTGAAAGCGTTTGAGATTTTCAGATATTAGTTTGTCAATTTGGTCATTGTTCTAGTTATCTTACAGCTTCTTTTGTCGCCCCTTCTCTTTCTCTCTTTTTTGTTCCCGTTGGTTGCACAATATGTTCATGTGCAGTTTGTGAAGAGATCTAGCTACGTCCCTCCAAGGTTACTTCTGTGCAGGTACTTGCTATTTTTTCTTCTTCTGCACTAGTAAAATCTATAATTCTATTGGCAATTTCAGTTATGTTATTGTCCTTAGGAGTGATTATAAATCAATTATTTTAGGAGTTTAATTGCAAAAGTTTTTGTCTTCTTACTTCTTTTGCTAACCATCTCTATCCTAGATTCATTACATTGCTGGGGATTTGTATAGAGAATGATTTGCTAAATTGTGAATGTTGTGACCCCATAGTGTGCTATGGTTAATATAAGGTTTTTTGAACTCGAAGCATATGGTAATGAAATTAGAAATCTCGTGGAGTTCTATTTTGCATATGGTGATCTAAAAATGAGTTGAATTGAAAAAATGGGTGTGAATGCTTGTAAATAATTATTCTTTGCTGGGATGACCTCTTGTTTTGTGCTTGTAGTCTCAAAGCATTACACAAGAAGTTAGTCACGGGGGTCCTTCAGAGAGAAGGAAAAACAGAAATTACTGGTGCAGATAAATATTGGTTTTGCGACAATCAAAGTGTCCAGGCAGTGTGGAGACTAGTTCCTATGTGTGGTTTTGATGATGGAAACAGTTTTACGGCATTGGTGTCTGATCTCATATCTAAGGTTTTTGGATTTTGTTCATTGTAGAACCCATATTGTTATTCATTGCCCATGGGTTTGATTGGATTTTGGTTAAAAATTATCTTCTTTTTATCGTGAGTGTAGGTTGGAATTGGGGATCCGCATACTGTTGTCTTTCATCTTCCTGGAGAGTCTAGTCAGACACATTTTTGCCAACAATATAATCCTGAAAAGCCTGCAGAAGTAAACTTCCGCATGGACACTGGCATATCTGAAGAATTTCTTGGGTCACTTATGCGGCTTCTGAAGAAGTATCTGATGGATGATTCTGTTAAGATAATTGACATGACGTCACAAACTATACAGGTGAGTCCATCATAGTCAGTTTGGCCTGTTAGGTTTTCCTAATGACCCTTACTATATTTAACTGTAGCTGTGCTTGCTGGACCCTACTTCATTGAGTTTGATGCACATCAAGGAACAAAAGAATTTTTTTTTGGTTAAGTGTACTTTTTGCTTGCTGTATGAGCTGTTGAAGTGTTACACAAAACGGCCCTTGAAGTTTGAGTTACGATCCTCGTTCTCAGATTATGCTCAATATAGTTTTTGGCTTTGCTTCATTGTGTAAAATCTATGAAACAAGGTGCAATAAACAATGGGCAACCAACCAAGAGAGTTGTTCAAAAGCCTCCGAACCCCTAGTTCTAATATCATGTTAATGCATTCAACTCAAAATCAATTTGCAATGAGGGGAGAGGTTGTCCACGCTCATGTAGTAGTTTTGGAGGCAATTCTTAATCAATGTAGGACAAACTTTAACGTAGACAATGATTGCTTATTGATTGTCACAATACAAATTTATGGGCGATTAGACATCAAACCATGTCTCCTCAAGAAAGGAATGTACCCGTACAGTTTCGCACAGGGTGGGCGATGGCTCCATACTTAGCTTCTGCACTACATCGTGCAATTGCTGTTTGCTTTTACTCTTCCAAGTAACAAGCTTTTACCAATGAAGGTATAATATCTTGTAGTGGACTTTATATCAAGTGGTCCTCTATGCTGTGAATTATAAAAGCCTCACCTCGCAAATGACCATTATCTCGGTAGAACAAGCCACACCTTGTACTTGACAATTCTATTTCTAAGAACAACATCCCCATGTGGAAGACAAGTTGTTGACAACAATTGACTCACGATAGTAATAACATATGATATATCAAGACGTGTAATGGTAAGATAATTTAACTTACACCTAACTAATGACAAAGACCAGAACTAGAAAGCAACTCCGCCTGATCGATACAAAGTTTGAATTGGGATCCATAGGTGTCTCCACGGGTTTACATATCCTTAAACTAGTCTCCAAAATAGCCAACACATACTTTCTCTCAAATAAACTAACTCTACCTTTGTATCTAGTCAGTAGTCACCTTGACGCCTAAGCAATATCTCAACTTGCCTAGTTCCCTGTTTTGAAACTGGAGTTGTAGCACTCGGCAATACGGTTTTGATCATTAATCGTAACAATAATATGATTCACAATAGCAGTATTTTCTGTGGTCAAAAGTGAAAAAAGAGAGGAAATGATCAGAATGACAACCATATATGCCAAATCTCAAAACAACATTACTGAACTAGGTAAACCAATCTCTAGGAAATTGCTCAAGTCCATAATTGCGATGACAAACCTGAGAACTCTTTCTTGACAATAAACCCAGGTGGTTGATCTTAATAGACTTTCGCATGGAGACCACTATGCAAAAAGATATTTTAACAGCCAACTTAACGAGGGTTAACCAAGATTTTAGAAAGGGAGATATGAAGTCGAACATAGCCAATTTTAGCAACGTTCGAAAGTCTCCGCATAATCAACACCATAATTCTGAGCAACAAAACAAGCCTTGTTTAGCTGAACAAACCCATTAGGGTGATATTTTACAATGAACCCCAAAAATCCAATAGGCCAACACCCAATGAACAAGTAACCAACGAAAAGTAACGAGTAAGCAACCCAAGATGAACAATCAAGCCATACGTGACATAAAAAACAACCGACAATGAAACCATCACGAAACAAATAACTCAATGTGAAAGCAAAAATAAATACTAACATCAAGACCATAGTGAGAACAGGTAGATAACAAGTATATAAGACTTTTTTTGTTCTCTGGTGATCTAGGGTTCAGGTAAGTGGCTGTCGAGTACCAAGGGATGTGTAAAGCTGGCGATTGATGGATAGGGCTAGAAAGGGACTGGTGAGGGATGGTTGTGAAGTCATGGAGATATTTGTGGGTGGCTTTCGAGTGGTGGGGAGGGTTGTCGAGTAGTGGGTTAGGGTTTTGGGTGACGGGCGAGTATGCTGGAGATGATCGACTTGGGTACCATGTTGTTTGAGAGAGAAAAAAGTTGTAGAATTTGGGAGGAAAGATTGAATCGTAATTGTATTACTTTGAAGTAGTGTCTGTACATGGTTGTATATATACATGTTACTAAGATTACAGAACTAATTACATGGAGATAAAATAGAAAACTAACTTTTCCTAAAAAAAAGAATTTCTATATCAGTGGGATTCCCTAAGTAATATCCCATAATTCTAGGAAAGTCAATGATACATATATTCCTAACACTAGCGGACCATAGATTGGGGAGATAAATCCTCTAGTTTCCAACACTCCCCCTCAAGTTGCTAAATATGCATCCTTCATTCCCAGTTTGGAAATGGATTCTTGAAATGCCGCATTGCCAAGTTATTTTATAAGCACATCTGCAAGTTGACCATTAGTTGAGACATACGGAGTACAAATTAATCCACTATCCAATTTCTCCTTTATGAAATGTCTATATACTTCAATATGCTTTGTTCTTTCATGTTGGGCAGGATTGTGAGGAATGGTAATGGCAGACTTGTTATCACAAAATAATCTCATTGGTCCTTCCTATCTAATTCTTAGATCTTCTAGAATTATCTTGAGCCATAGTAATTCACACACTTCTTGAGCCATTGCTCTAAAGTGCCTCCGCACTTGATCTAGCTACCACATTCTGCTTGTTACTCCGCTAGGTTACAAGGTTGCCTTCAAGGAATGTACAATAACCCGTAGTGGATCGCTTGTCAGTGGGTGAGCCTAGATAATCTGCATGCATGAGTGTATGACCCAAGAACGAATATAGTGTTCCTTCTAAATGGAATTCCTTTGCAAGGATTAGCCTTTAGGTAATGTAGTACTCTGTGAACCGCCTGTAGATGAGCTTCTCTTGGGGTGTGCATAAATTGACTAACCACGCTCAGAACTTATGCAGTGTCTGGCCTTGTGTGAGCAAGACATATAAGCTTTCCTACTAGTCTCTGGTACCTTTCACTGTCAACGGCTGGATCTTCACTTGGTTCTCCAAGTCTGTGATTTGGATCGATCGGTTTGGAGCATGGTCAACATGCTAACTCTCCTGATTCTCTTAGAAGATTGGTTACATATGACTGCTGCGAAATGAAGATGCCTTCCCTGGAATGAGCCACTTTAATTCCTAGAAAATACTTCAATTTTCCAAGTTCTTTTATCTCGAATTCTCTGTTTAGACATTTTCTCAGAGCTTCCTTCTCCTTCTCATTGTTTTCTGTCACAATTATATCGTCAACATACACTAAAAGAGCTGCGAATCCCCCTTCATCCGAGTGCTTTATCAAGAGTGTATGATCTCCTTGACTCTATCTATATCATGTGGCTAACATGACTTTTGGCAAATCTTCCAAACCAAGCCCTTGGCGATTGCTTCAGGCGATATAGTGTTTTCTTCAGTTTGTAGACTCTGTTGCCACTCAGATTTCTCTTGAAGCCTGATGGAATATCTATGTATATCTCCTCCTCCAAATTACCATAAAGAAAAATATTTTTTACATCAAATTGCTCCAAATGCCAGTTGAAGTTAGCCGCTAGTGATAACAAGAGACTTATTGTACTCATTCTAGCCACTGGCGCAAACGTCTCATGATAGTCAACACCATAGGTTTGTATATATCCTTTTGCCACTAGTCTGGCTTTGTATCTCTCCAGTTTTCTTTCCCGGTGGTAAATCAATAATTTCCCACGTTTGGTTCTTCTCCAGTGCTTGTATCTCCTCGCTCATAACATCTTTCCATTACTCATCAGACAACGCCTTAGATAATGTATTAGAAATGTGAATAGTGTTTAGGTTGACTAGGAAACTTGTATGTGCTGGTGAGATTTTTTTGAATGAGACAAATTTCGCTAAAGGGTACGGTAGGTGTTTAGTGCATGCTTTTGTGCCTTTCTTAATGGCAATAGGAATGTCATGATCATGTATTAACTTAGAAAGAGTTTCTGGAACTGCATTTACCTCACTCTTGTGATTAGGCGTCAAATCTTGAACTTGCATAGGATTAGGGTCTGCGTCTGGGTCTGGGTCTCTCTGTCTTGAATAAACCTGCAAAAATCTCATAGAGTTACAAAGTTTATTATTCCCTGTCATCTGACTGCAAATAAAAGAAGGAATAGACTGTGATGATGGCTTAGATATGGACACAGACGGTACAGACTGAATAACGTTTAAGGGAGGAAAAGCTGTCCTTATCTTCAATGAATGATAGAGACTCCCCCTAAGGTTGAGTGAAATATGGTGTTTTCTCCTCAAAGGTGACATTAACAGAGACAAAAAATTTCTTGGTAGGTGGATGGAACACTTGTAACCCTTTTGAGTTGAAGAATAGCCAACGAAGATACACTTAGTGGCTCGCGGATCTAACTTCCCTCTATTATGGCTATGGACATAGACATAAGTAGTGCATCCAAAAATTTGTGGAATGAGATTGTTCGTTGTACTTAGATCGGGATAAAACTGAGAAAGTGTGTCCATTGGTGTTCGAAACCCCAACACCCTTGAAGGTAGTTTATTGATTATGTATGCAGCTGTTAGCGCAACTTCCTCAGAAACATTTTGGGACATTTTGGTGGAAGAGGAAGGCTTGAGTCGTAGCTAGTAAATGGCCATTCTTCCTCTCTGCCACTCCATTTTGTTGTGGAGTGTTAATGTAAGAGAATTCATGGATAATTACTTCCTTTTGAAAGTAAGAAGATAAAATTTGATTGCAATAATCCCGTGTGTTATCCAATCTAAATCTTTTCATTTTAACTCCGAATTGATTTTGAATCATGTTATGAAAATTTGAAAGTACATTGCTCACATTTGATTTAGATTTAAGAAGAAAAATCCGAGAGACGAGAGCAATCATCGATAAAAGAGAGAAACCATCGTGAACTAGACATTTGTGTTTTAAAATGGGATTGAACTACTCTTACTACTGATTGGAAAGGATGCACATTTTGTTGAAGTACTCAGCATGCATCTTCCCAAATATTTTTGGGGAGAAGAGATTTTGACGGTTGCTTGTCTTTTCAACTGGCTGCCTTCAAGTGTTCTTCACTTGAATACCCCTCTTGCGTATCTTCCCAACTAGTATTTGGTTTCCTCTTTTCCCCTAAAAGTCTTGGTTGTGTCTGTTTTGTCCATGCTTCCTACCCTGTGGGTGACAAATTGGGTACTAAAGCTCATAAGTGTCTTTGTTGGGTACTCGCCCACCCATAAAGGCTATAAGTGTTACGATCCTCACTCGAAAGTTTTTTGTCTCTATGGATGTTACCTTTTGGGAGACCGAGTGCTTTTACTTTTCTCCCACTCCATCTCTTCAAGGGGAATCATCATCTACGTGGGAGGAAGAGATGTTTTTACCATCTCCTAGTGAGGAGCAGAAGGAGATACTCACCATTGGCAGAGTGGAATCTATATCTGTTGATAGGGCAGGCAAGGACATTGGTGACCAAGTTGGGCATGAACAACAGCTTGCCAAGCTAGCTGTATTGAAAAGGCAAATCTTCATGTGGTGGTGCCATCTTGCCAATCACCAGTTCCAGTTCTAGACTCTACTGCTGACTTATCGAGTAATGAATCTTCTTTTGAACCATCCCTTCTTGAGTTAAGTGATCTCAATATTCTTGTTGCTTTCAGGAAAGGCGTTAGATAGTGTACTCAGCATCCCATTTCTCAGTTTGTCTCATATGATCGCTTGTCTCTTTCTTATCATGTTTTTGTTTCCTCTCTTTTTTCTATATCTATTCCATAGGATTGGTAGGATGCCATTAGGATACCTAAGTGGAACGAAGTTATGACAGAGGAGATGACAGCTTTGAAAAAGAATGGTACTTAGGAACTAGTATCTCTTCCAGGAGGAAAGAAATTAGTAGGCTGTAAATGGGTATTCACTATTAAACAGAATACCGATAGGACAGTTGAGCGATGCAAGGCGAGACTGGTTGCCAAGGGTTTAACCCAAACCTACTATGAACAGACCTGTGCTCCGGTAGCAAAGATGAATTTTGTACGGGCCTTACTCTCTTGTGCTACAAATCTGAATTGGCCCCTTCAATAGTTTGATGCGAAAATGCTTTCCTCCATGGTGATTTAGAAGAGGAAGTCTATATGGATACCGTCGGATTTTTCCTCGACTACAAGTGAAGGGAAAATTTGTAAATTGAGGAAGGCATTGTATGGGTTAAAACAATCACCAAGAGCTTCGTTTGACAGGTTTCGAAGGCTATGTTGAGATTTGGATACCGGCAGAGTCATGCTGATCATACTATGTTTATCAAAGGAAGTGGTGGCAAGATTGCTATCCTTATTATTTATGTCGATGATATGATAATGACAGGCAATGACGTGGATGAGATTTCTGACCTTGAAACTCAACTGGCCCAAGAATTTGAGATTAAGGATCTAGGATCAATGAATACTTTTTTGGAAAGAAAGTGGTAAGGTCTGACAATGACATTTTTATCTCTCAACGGAAGTACATTCTTGATTTGTTGGAGGAAACAGATATGCTTGGTTGTAAACTTGCATATTTTCCTATTGAGGTGGAACATACTGACAAAGAGAGATATCAGAGACTTGTGAGTCGTCTGATCTATTTAGCTCACACTTGACCGGATATTTCATATGCTGTGGGAGTTGTTAGTCAGTTTATGCATGATCCATATACCGCACATATGGATGCTATTTGTCGTATCTTGAGATATCTCAAGTCAGCTCTAGGAAAGGGGATTTTGTTCTCTACCCATGGTCATTTACATTTGGAGATATTTACTGATGCGGATTGGGCAGGGTTCGTAGATGATAGATGGTTTACCTCTGGCTACTGTGCATTCATTGGGGGAAATTTGGTGACTTGACGAAGTAAAAGGCAATCAGTGGTTGCTTGATCCAGCGTAGAAGCCGAGTATAGAGTCATGACTCATAGTGCTTGCAAACTTTTGTGGCTTCACACCTTATTATAGGATTTGGGGATTGGAGATTATGGTCCGATGAAACTCTACTGTGACAATAAAGCTGCCATAAAAATTGCTCATAATCTTGTTCAACATGGCAGAACGAAGCATATAAAGATTGACAGGTACTTTGTCAAGGAGAAGCTGAGCGAGGCTTTGATATGCATGCCTTTTGTGCCATTTGAAGATCAACTAGCGGATATATTCACAAAAGGCCTTGGCAGCAAGATGTTTCATCCCATTCTGTCCAAGTTGGGCTTGATTGATATTTTTGCACCGACTTGAGGGGGAGTGTTAAGATATGGGTCCACGTGTAAATTAGTTGTGCAATTAGTAATTAGCTTAGTGTTAGAGGGTTGTAGTGTAATTATGTTTTTGGTTGTACTTATATATTGATTGCAATGAAAGGTAAACCCTAATTTTGGGATTCCAAAACTTTACGGTTCATTTGAGACATGTAATCATTGAGAAACAGAAAACTTACGTGAGAGTACGAGAGAACATGCACCACTAAGTTTCTCCAAAGATCCCGGAAGCCCCCTTATTTTCTCAATTTCCTTGCTATTGAACCGGCTTTGGTTTTGGAATTTCTCTTGACTCGGCTGATTAGTGGTGAAGTTGGCTTGGCTTTGCTGCTAGCTCCTAGATATCACCCCTCTTTGCTTGGTGGCTTACTATTTAGCTTCCAACAATTCTCTCTAGTGTGCCTTGATTTCTTGCAATAGGTACACCCGAGAGCATCTTTGCTGTCTCGTCCTAAAGATCTTGATGGGTCTGCCTTACCACTTTCTTGTATTAGTAGCTGCTTTGTCTTTGTTACCATAGCTGAACCTTCTAGGGCTCGTGGTTCAAGCATAGCCCCCTACGACTCTCCTCAAAATAAGAGAGATGGTCTCATTTGGAGATGGTACCTATTTCTTGCTAAGAATCTGGACCCTGACTGACTTGATCAAAATCAATGTTGAGTCCTGCAAGGAAATCGCAAACTCCTATCTTTTTCATAACACACTTCAATATTGTAGCATCTTCTCAGCATTTAGTCTTAATGCACTGATAATGGTCCAATTCCTGCCATAGTTACTGCAGTAAATTCGCATAGCCACCTTGTTTCATCGCGCCAGTCCTGACTTTAATCTTGTACACTTGTGCTGCATCAAGAGCATTCGAATAGGTCTGTCGAACATCCCAAACCTCTTCAGCAGTGTACAAAAACATGCACGTGTCATTGATTTCAGGATTCATTGAGTTCCACAACCATGACATGACCATGGAATCTGCGTCATCCCATGCATCAAACTTGGGATCTCCTTTCTTCGGTGCCTTCCTTAGAAGTTGGCTTTGTGTCCCGTTTCCCTTCAAATGAACAAATTGGGACCACTTCAAAAAATTCTTCCAATTCAAATGGTATGCAACCTGAATATTCTGCAAGTCACCGGATGTCTAATGCGAGATGACTTCCTCATATGCTTTCTCAGACATATTGGGTTGGGTTCTGGAAGAGAGTAAACTCGAGAAAGGTTGGCAAATGGAGGCCTGAGAGAAAATAAGAACAAACGAATGATAATAATATTCCCATAAAAAATACTCTATTTTTCCTTTGCGATGAAGGCTAACGAGACTATGTACGGTAGGGCTATGAAGGCCAAATGTTGCAATTCCTAGAATAGAGCCTAAAGCTCTGATAGTATGTAGAATTTAGGAGCAAAGATTGAATCATAATTGTATTACTTTGTAATAGTCTGTACATAGCTGTATATATACAGGTTACTAAGATTACAGAGGTAATCATTGGGAGATAAAATAGGAAACTAACTTTTCCTAAAAAACTAATTTCTATATCAGTAGGATTCCCTAACTAATATCCCATAATTCTAGGAAAGTAAATGATACATATATGCCTATAACTAATGGACCAAAGATTGAGGGGATAAATCCTGTACTTTTCAGCACACGTTATTTGTATAAGAGGAATACATTATACGATGATTAATATGCCCTCTTGCACTAATCTCAATATAGATGTAGTGAACAACATATCAATGAGGGCATATAACAATCTCAAGGGATGAGGATCCCATGTCAAAGGAAAGCTTGACCCCGAGCAAGACTGCTTTCGATTCTGCAACAAAATTAGAATAATGATCACATTTTTATGAACAGAAATACTAGTTCAACCTTGGTAGTTCTTCCCGCCGCAGCTCTTTTGCCACTGCTGCGTCAATCGCAGTTCATTTTTTAGAAAGGCAAAGTGGGCTTGCAACATTTTACCAAATGAAAATTGTCATGACATTTTCACGAGCTTTACTTCTTCTGAATCTTGTTGAATGCGATCATCTATCATTCCTTTTATGTATTCATGTCTCAAGTTGACAATAATAACCTGTAAATTTGGAAATCCTTATCTTTCTTATGTTCTTGTTTTTTTTTTGGTGCAACTTAACTCCCTCCATTCATGGATGTCCCACTTCCACTGAGTGAACTTAAACCTTCTGCAATATTTTGGCTCTTTGAAAATATTGCAATTGAGTAAGAATATTTATGAGAAAGAAGGAATGAAGAGAAGAAGAAATGAATGCCAAACCTACATAGAAAGAAAAGGAAAACAACTTTGGTGCCAAACTCAAGAACACTAACTGCAACGATTTGGAGGCATTAAATTAAGCCATTTAGCTTTAGACAAGGTTATGGTCTCTACAAGTGCAGATCTTTATGGGGCATGTGCTGATGCACCTTTCAGTTTATTGGTTCTTGATGGTTGCCAACTTCACATTTGCTTGACCTTGGACTTGTGCTAACAAATGAAGATGCAGAGTATTGTGATCTTGTTTTGATGAGCTCCCTTATCAGCCCCCCTCCCTTTTTCATTATCTTTCTTGTCTGTGTGGAACTTTTTCAGCTTCAAACTCTTGAATTATATTGCTGTGTTTGTCCAATTTCGATTTGTCATGACTCTAGATTGAAAGGTTGGAGATTTCGTGAGCAATTGTTTTCAATATCCATCAACTTGATAAAGTCTATCTAACTAGTTGTGGTCGGCTACATGTTCTTGCTTCAGCATTCCATTCAATCATTATCGCTAGATAGTTACCATTGTCCTTATCTTGATGTTAAACCAGGGGATACTCTCAACTGAAAAGGGCCAAAGAGCTTTGTTATCATTTGATTCTCTTGAGAGATCTCTCATTGGGGTAACTATCTACCAGCATCAAGTATTTGTAATTTATATCTTGCTTTTAATCTACATTTTTTTTATTTTTTTATTTTTTCTAATTGCTTTGAATGCTTCAGAAACATTTGATCAGCATCCTATGATTAGAGGTATTCGTTCAACTTGAATGTGATTATCCATGTTAATTATTAAGTATTGGATGTGTTTAAATTTGGTAAATAAGTGACTTGTTTGGAAAAATACCACAGTGCACTTCATTCCCAACTCTAGACTTATAGCTAATAGAAAGAATGATTTGAGGTACTGGACACTCCAAAAGTTTGCCCATGTTACACCCCAAACTTCGAGGGTATGAGTTGAGCATATGACAAACCATAATACAATCCCATAAATAAATAAACAAACATAATAATCCAAAAGCCTCAATCAAAAACCGTGAAACAATAATCTCAAGTTACATCTGTCAACAATTCCAACAAATAAATAAATCCTACGGGCCCACAGGCGCCCAACTACCTACAATCCAACTGAAGTTGAATAAATAACGAAAATAAAGATAGTAGCTAGTAGATATCATAACACCTTCCAAAACTCTAACCCTTTGGCTCAGTATCGTTCTTTGTAAAAAATTTATTTACAACACATAAGCCAAAGATTGTATAGGAAAACATGCTAACAACAACTTAATGAAGATTAAAAACTTTTTCTATATCAAAATTTATAGGTTTTAGTTAGTTCAAAAGCACACACTTCGCAAAGAATTTGTCCATACGTTTACATTAAAGAAACCCACACAAATCACATGAGACCTGCAACAAGAGGTGACGAATGCAACCTACACGGTGACTCACATTTTGTTCCCACTTTATTTTACGAGCTTGTATCGATGGCATCGTAAGGTGACTAATATATTTTACGGACTTGCACTGATGACACCACCAAGAGACCAATATAGTTTACAGAGTTTCACCGACAGCGTCACCCCAAGACCAATAGATTTTATGGATTCTCATTGACGATATCCAAAGAGACCAATCTAGGGCAATCACGATACTGACCCATGGTCATATAAATACCAAACGACCTGTGTGAGACCCGAATGACATGCAAAAACGAACAAAATATCGAAAAACTGTACTGAGAGTTAATAAAATATGTTTCAGTTCTCGCCTAGGTCACTCAAGCGGTATGGAACTCACTCAAGAAGCCAAAACATGTCTATTCCCCGAAAAATAACACCTGAAATTTTGGGAGGTAGCTCAAGTGACCTCAACTCTTTTTTTTAAAAAAATAAAAATATTTTTTTTTTAAAAATCAAAGAGCTCGTTGAGTGGCCTGCATGAACTTTGAGCTTTATTTTAGAACACTGGTAGAACACATCTAGACCATTAGTTTCTTTTAAAAACACATTTAGTTCGTACAAAAAATACGACATGATCGTTAACATCAAGGTATACACATCCAAGCATGTAACAATGACCAAAATGAAGATCTAACGGACTTTAAATTGAGATTAACATGAAATCCTACCTTGTTTTAAGACTCAGATGAAATCCTAACTTCCTCAAAATGCTTTGACTCCCCGTGAGATGGATCGATCCAAGGCTTGACTCGGAGGCCGCGTCATCGAATTCTATTTTGTTTCTTCGTGTTCTTCGAGGATCTAATTTTAGGCACTCGTTCTACCTGAATACCGGAACCCTCAAGAATGAAAGCAACGGCCATCTACGATTTAGGGTTTTCGTGTGAAATTTTTGGGTTATTATGAGGCAAAATTAGGGTTAAGGAGCATTATATAGTCATAAATATTATAATTACATTTAAACTCCGCAAATCTCATAAGATATCAATTTAACTCCAAACTTCCAAATTATCATAAAAGTTCTAAAATTCCCCATTGTTCTATTAAATAAATTACCAAAACTAAATTAGACAATTAAAATTCAAGACCAAAGGTCCTTGTATCCCACATGTTTTGGTTTTTAATTATGAGGTAGCATAACTAGTAGGACCCACAAGCACATATCCTTCTTTCATGTTGTTGATCTTGATTTCTGATTTACATGTAACTAACTTTCAATGTGTCAACATTCTTTTGTGGGTAGTTTTGGTGATTTTTTGTCACTAGTGATTATAAAATTTATGTACATTGCAGGTCCACTCTAAGGGAGTTAATACAGAGCTCGTACAAAAACTTCTATTGGATCAAGAGAGGAAGTTTGACGGTAGACCTATACACTAGTCTTTAAATTTGTTTTGCTTTCGCTTGCAACTACTGTACTTCTATTTTTATTTGCTTTTACATTTTTGTGAGCTTGTTGCATGTCAAACCTAACCAAACTAAGTGTTATGTTTCAATCAATTGGGGTCGGCTACATGATTTTGTTTTCTGCAATAAGCTGTTTTAAGGGCCTCTTCTTCTGTGATATCCCTAAAAGCTAGATCCTTTCATCTATTGCCTCTAAATTCACTTTTGGTCTATCCCTCCGTTTAGTGCTATGAATACCATAACTATATCACTCCTCCTATCTGCCACATGCTTTGCACTCATTAATCAATGATAAACATTTCCAAATCACCTTAATCTATTTTCTCTCATCTTATTTTATATTGGTGCTACCCATACCATTATCCGAATGTTTTCTTTTCTAAATATATCTCGTAAAATCATACAATATATCCATCTCAATATTCTTATTTCAGCTTCATTCATCTTAGTATCTTATGCACATGTTGTTCCTTACTAGCCCATCAGTCGGTGTCGTTTAACATGCCTAACCTTATAGCAGTACGATAGAATTTTCCTTCAACTTTGTTGGTTTGTTGCGATCCCACAACACCTTGGAAGCACTCCACTACTTGATCTATCCAATGTTTATTGTATGTGCTGCATCATCCACAGTCTCTCTGTCCTTACTAACAATTGAGCCAGGATACTTAAACTGCTTGATTCTTGATAATTTTCGTAATTTTAGAGGGTCACGTTGTCAACACTAGCACTTTGACTACCACTAAATTTACATTCCAAATACTTCGTTTTTTAATCTTAATGATCCTAATCCTTTTGAGTCTAATGCTTCTCTTGAAGTTCTTAGTTTAGCATCAACACCCTCATAGTTCATCTACTAACACAATGTCATACTTCGCTGCGCCCGAATGCCTATTCAACTTTTCAAAGAACCCCGAGGCAGGTGCAACGCCTCTTGCATTATTTTTGAAGCACCCCGAGCTAGTTGCAAAGCCTCTTTTGCATTTTTTCGAAGCACCTCGATTCATATCATTGAACATTAATAATGCACTTTTGGTCTTTCAAGGATTACACTTTAACATTTTCTATTTTATCTATTTTTGTATTGTTTTGAGGGGGAAAGTGCCCTGAAATCTTATCATTTGTCTTAGGGCAGTGAATATTGAGGAAGACTTACAATCTTTAATCCAAAAGATTTACGAAGAATATATCTTCTCACTTGGGGATTGGTTTTGATTGATTTATATTGGTTACAGTCAATGGTCTTATAGCAAGTGGCCAAGGGTGTAAGACATGGGGCTTAAGTTCACAGTATGCCAGGGCTAAGCTTTACCGATCATTTTGTATTTTGTTTTTTTGCTTTTAGTTGGCTTCAAGGAGAGCTCCACTTTGTTGTTAGTTTTTCTTGTTTTGACTTTGTTTGTTTCTAGTGCTGTTAATATATATCCTTAATGTTGTATGTAATGTTTGTTATCAGCTGAAGCGATTTCACTGGAGAAGTCTACCATATGGAAGACTCATGGGAAAAATTTTGAAACATGGATTTGCCCACTTGTTTATGCTCTTATTGGTTATTGCGATGATATAATTTTGAGGTACTCCTTCTGTCACACGGCTGTAACAGGCAATGACTGACATTGCACGTATTTGTGGGGTTTTTCAGAGTTTGCTCTATTGTTATCAAATATGATTCCATATACGGTTCTTTCAGATTATGCCAAGATATTGTAATGCTGAAAGCTGAAGTTGCGGAACTTCTGTTACCAAATGTTTTGGTCAACCTAGCTGGAAGAAAGAATTTGGACATTGATCTTTGCAGAATAATTTCCTTGCAGGTTATTTGTTCTTGAATGATATTTGTTAATTCGTCGGCGTTTGTCCTATATTTGTTCTTAACCGTGAAGTTGAATGTGTTTCACATATCTGCCCATATCTTTTCTTTTCCCTTACTGGAAATTAACTGTTTGAGTCCTGCTTCAGTGTTATTTTTGTAGGTAAAATTATTGCTTGTACTATCAAGAAGACAATTGACAGTATTTTTGTTCTTTGGATTTCTTTTTGTGCTTGCAAATATCATGTTTGACTCATAGATTACAGCAAAAACTGGATCACAAGTTCTCTAGGACCTGCACGTCCAAGAATTGGATACCAAACCTAGCGAAGCCTATAGCGACATAACTTCACAGGTTTCATTAGCCATAGCTCAGATTCCATTCTATCATACAGTAACATGAAGTTCACCTTCTATAATCAATTGAGACTACCTAGTCTCCATCAGTAAGTGCTTCCAACCACGGTTAGAGAACAAGATTCCTTTCCTTGCAACAAACAAAAGGTATCACATAAATCATAAATTATAAGTAGCATCGAGACCAGTAGTACAAGGATCATGCAAAAAATTATTGGGCTTCTGTTATTGCACAAGAAATATCGAACAAAATATGGAGAGTTTTGAATCACCAATTCCACTATGAAGGTAATGATTAGTCTTAATGGTAATTATGCTAGTCTGCAACAAGCTAGCATTCCTATTTTCAAAAAGTATTGAGGATGTATTCATTTGGACTATAAGGTGCCCTTATATCAATCTCAATCATGAGAAAGTTACTAAGTTCTAGAAGAAAAAATCGTGATAGTTTCTGAATGAACCCAAGTCCTTAATTTCAAAGTCTTTGGCTAAAGGAGCTGTTAGAATAGTTTATGTGTTTGTCCCACATCGCTTAAGTGAGACATGTAATGTGGTGAGCAATAATATAAATACAACTCTTATGTGTTAGGGTTCATTAACACCCTATACACTTTATCTCATTTCTGATAACATGGTATCAGAGCCACCCTTAATCCATACCCTAGTTAAATCCTAACCCTACATCTAAACCCTAAACCTAACCCAAAACCAAACCCTAACACTCCCCTGATCCTAAAACAAATCCTAACCAAAAACCCTAAACCCTAAACCTAACCAGCCACTGATCCTAAACCAAACCCTAACCAGCCGCTGCCCAGCCGCCTACAGCCGCGCCCAGCCGCTGACCAGCCGCGCCCAACCGCGCACAGCCGCGCCTCGTCGCTGCCCAGTCGCGCCCAGCCGCTGCCCAGCCGTGCACAGCCGCTGCCCATCCGCGCCTCGCCTCTGCCCAACCGCTGTTGGCGTCGCCGATGCCGACTTCGTTTTCCTACTGTTCATCTTGCGATCTCACCTTGCGATCTCGCCCTCGATCGTCACTGTTCGCTGTTGCTTCAGGCCGGTCAGTCTGCCTCTGTTTACGGCACTGATCATTTGTCTGCCTCTGTTGCTTAGCCTCTTCGTTGATGCCTCTGTTCGCTGTTGCCTCTGTTCGGTAGTGGGCCTGTTTGCTATTGCCTCTGTCTCTTGTGGTATGGCTGGTTACTGTTTGGCGGTTGTGTCTGGTGAATTGATCCGTTAAAGTGGTGGTTGTTGGATTTCGTTTGTTGCTAGTTATTTGTGTTATTGCCTCTTCTTATTTGTCAACATGTCTGTAGAGCAGTCTGATTCTAGTTCTGGTTTGGGTCCTATTTCTACGGTTGTTGGTACTCTGTCTGGTTCTGACTCGACAGCTATTGGTAGTTTCTTGGGTGGCTCCCGGTCTCGTGATCGGCGTTCTATTACCTCCACACCATTAAATGGGGGAAATTATGTTTTGTGGGCAAAAGCTGTTGAGGTATACTATTTGGGCGAGTCCGAGGACTCTTATTTGACTGATGATCCCTCGCCTGCTGATTCTTCCACATATCGGGCCTGGAAAGCATTTGATGCCCGTGTTCGCTCCGAACTCTGGAATAGTATGACGGAGCAGGTTGATAGTACGTTGATGTTCTGTGCGACAGCAAAAGAAGTGTGGACCGAGGCCAAAGAATTGTATTCAGGTGTAGACAATCTCCGCCGCACATATGAGCTTCATCGGTCCTTCTTTACTATATCTCCGGGTGATGCTTCATTTGAGGAGTATTATGCTAAGTTTCGGCGCATTTGTAATGAATTAAATATTTGTGAGCCTCTTTCTGTTGATATTCAGGTTGTACGACGCCAGCGCGATCGTATGCGGGTTACTCGTTTTTTATCTGGTGCGTCATCGACCTTTGGCCCCGTGAGTAATCAGATTTTGGGATCTACTGACTTACCTCCTCTCAGCGAGGTATTTCGTCGTCTCCGTCAGTCATCATCTATTTCTGCACCATCTTTGACTTCCGCTGCTTCTGATAGCTCTGCTTTCTCTGCCAGCCGTGGCCGCGGCCGCGGCCGTGATTCTGGGTATAGCAGTCGTGGTCGTGGAGGACGGGGTTCTGGTAGCCATGATTCAAGTCCTCATTATAGTGGTCGTGGTGATTCTGGTCGTCATTCTAGTCGAGGGGGAGATAGTTCTGGTCGTGGCCGCGGTACCCGATTTTGTACTCATTGTAAGGGTACAAGTCATACCGTGGACTATTGTTATGATCTTCATGGTTATCCCCAAGCTCATCAGGTTGCCTCTGAGGATACTGGACAGTTTGCTCAACCTTCTGCCGATAGTGTGGTTATTTCAGCTGAGGATTACCAGCGATTCTTGTCATTTCAGGATGGGACAGAATCTTCCACTGCTACGCCTGCTCAGACCGGTCCATCTATTGCCTGTGCTGCCTCATCCTCATCCTCTCCTTGGGTTATTGACTCGGGAGCTACGGATCACATGACTGGTACACCTACCTTTTTCCTTAGTCAACAGTCAGTTGGTAAATCATCACATGTCACCTTAGCTGATGGTTCTACCACTGCTGTTACTGGTTTGGGCTCCGTTCCTGTCACTTGTTCTCTTACTTTGACTTCTGTCTTACATGTTCCTCGTTTTCCATTTAACCTTATGTCTGTGAGTCGCCTTACCAAATCTTTAAACTGTTCCGTCACATTTTCTCCTCATGGCTGTATTTTTCAGGATCTCAAGACGGGGAGGAAGATTGGTGGGGGCATTGAGCGCGGCGGCCTCTATTACCTGACCGTTCCTCAGCCTGTTGCTCTTCAGACATCCGAGTCACCATACCAACAACATTGTCGCCTTGGCCATCCATCTCTCCAGAGTTTGAAGCATCTTGTCCCCTCGTGTCGTTCCCTCAATAAGTTGGTGTGTGAAGTTTGTGAGTTTAGTAAACACCGACGAGTCTCTTTTCATCCTAGGGTTGAGCGTCGTGCATCGCGTCCTTTTCAGTTGGTTCATTCAGACATTTGGGGGCCTATTCATGTGCCAACTGTTTCTGGTTTTCAGTATTATGTTATTTTTGTGGATGATTTTTCTCGTATCACATATCTTTATCTCATGAAAGAGAGGTCTGAATTGCAACATGTGTTTAAATCTTTTTACATGGAAGTTAAGAATCAATTTGATACCTGCATTCAAATATTTCGTTCAGATAATGCCCGTGAATATTTTCACAGTCTTCTTTCTCAATTTCTTGATGATCATGGCATTATTCACCAATCATCGTGCGCTCGGTCTCCACAACAAAATGGAGTTGCTAAGCGCAAGATTCGACACTTGTCTGAGGTTATGCGTGCTTTACTATTCCACATGCAGGTTCCTAAGTCATATTGGAGTAATGCTGCTCTCACTGCTTGTTATTTAATCAACCGTATGCCCTCTACGGTCTTAGGTGGTCAGGTTCCCCATAAGGTCTTGTTCCCGGTCGGCCTCTCCATTCATTACCCCCTCGGGTTTTTGGGTGCACTTGTTATGTCCATGTCCTTGACCCTAATAGGAGTAAACTCGATCCTCGGTCTTTTAAATGTATTTTTTTGGGATACTCCCGCACTCAGAAAGGATATCGCTGTTACTCTCCTACTTTACGTCGTCACTTTGTTTGTGCTGATGTCACGTTTAATGAGTCGTTGCCATATTACTCAGACCCTGTTACTACCAACGATCTTGTTACCCTTGAGTCTGTGTTACCTATGACTGTCCCCACTGGTACTGTTCCCCAAAAACCTTTGCAAGTATATGTTCGTCGTTCTCCCGCACCCACCCCAAACTAGCCCCAGCCATCACTTCAGCCTACCAAACCATCCCCGGCTGCTGCACCATCTTTGCCCACGCCTCCGTCTTCCCCCTTATCGCCAGATCCACCTGCTCGTCGATATCCTACTCGTGAGAATCGTCACCCACCGGTAAAATATGATTTTTCTAATATCTCGAGCACTTCTCATCCTATTTCTCAGTTTATCTCTTATGATCATCTCTCTCCCTCTCTTCGTGCTTTCACTACTACTGTTTCCTCTATATCTGTTCCTAACACTGTTCAGGAGGCATTATCCCGGTCTGAGTGGCGGACAGCTATGGAAGCTGAAATGTCTGCTCTTCATAATAATGACACATGGGAGTTGGTTACTCTTCCTGCTGGTAAAACCACTATTGGCTGTCGTTGGGTTTATACCATTAAGTATCTTCCTGATGGTACTATTGAGCGTCATAAAGCCCGCCTGGTTGCCAAAGGCTACACACAGACTTATGGCGTTGATTACTCCGAAACATTCTCTCCTGTTGCCACGCTTGGTTCTGTGCGGATTTTTCTTTCCCTTGCCGCCAATCTTGGTTGGCCGTTGTTTCAGCTTGATGTTAAAAATGTTTTTCTCCATGGTGATCTTAAGGAGGAAGTCTACATGGCGCAACCACCTGGGTTTGTTGCTCAGGGGGAGCATCATAAGGTGTGTCGTCTTCGCAAATCCCTTTATGGACTTAAACAATCTCTCAGAGCGTGGTTTGGCAAGTTTAGTGATGCTATTATGAGGTTTGGCATGCGTCGAAGTCAGTCTGATCACTCTGTATTCTCCCTCATGTCATCTCGAGAGAAAGTGTTGCTCATTGTTTATGTTGATGACATTATTATTACTGGAGATGATCAGAGAGGGATTGATGAGTTGAAACAATTCTTACACAGTCAATTCCACACTAAAGATTTGGGTAAGCTACGATATTTCTTGGGTATTGAGGTGGCAAGATCCAAGGATGGGATTAGTTTGTCCCAACGAAAATATGTGTTGGATATTCTAGAAGAGACAGGTTTATTGGGAGCTAAACCTGTGGAGACTCCAATGGATCCTAATATCAAACTTTGCATTGATCAGGGGGAGGTATTTTCTCATCCAGATCAGTATCGTCACTTAGTTGGTAAGTTGATTTACCTTACCAATACTCGTCCTGATATCTCATTTGCTGTTAGTAAGGTGAGTCAGTTTATGTCTGCTCCTTGTATTCCACATTGGGAGGCTTGCATTCGCATTGTGAAGTATCTTAAGGCTCACCCTGTACGTGGCTTATTTTATCGTTCTAATGGTCATTGGCGTGTTGAGGCGTTTACTGATGCAGATTGGGCAGGGTCACCTTCTGATAGACGTTCAACTACTGGTTATTGTACTTTTGTTGGTGGCAACCTCGTTACCTGGAAGAGTAAGAAGCAGAGTACCGTGCTATGGCTCATACTACATGTGAGGTTGTCTGGCTGAAATCCTTTCTTGAGGAGCTTGGATTTCCAGTGCAGTTACCAATGCCTATGCATTGTGATAATCAGGCGGCGATACATATTGCCTCAAACCCGGTGTTTCATGAAAGAACCAAACATATTGAGGTAGATTGTCATATCGTTCGGGAGAAGATTGATAGTGGTACTTTGGCTACACCTTTTGTATCCACAGGAGCTCAGATTGCAGATATTTTTACTAAGTCATTGTTTAAACCACGTTTTGAGTTTTTATGTAACAAGCTGGGATTTTGTGATATTTATTCTCCAGCTTGAGGGGGAGTGTTAGAATAGTTTATGTTTAGTTTATGTGTTTGTCCCACATCGCTTAAGTGAGACATGTAATGTGGTGAGCAATAATATAAATACAACTCTTATGTGTTAGGGTTCATTAACACCCTATACACTTTATCTCATTTCTGATAACAGGAGCTATATGTTTGGACACTTCCTCCTCATTAGTACGTGTCAGCTGCCACCACTATGTCATCTGGATATAAAACAAAATGGTTTTATGAACATGTGTGATCTGACGTGGCTTGATCCAATGCCTTTATCCAATTTTTAGCGTAGCCAATCTAGCCCTGGCCCCGAAGAGAAAAAATCAACCTGTAAGAAGCCTTATACAACTTACATACCTTCCTTAAGTTGACTTTGAGAAGAAACCTGGGGTGAAATCCGTGTGATCTAAAATAGTTGAAGCCAGGCCAAATTCAGATTAGATGCACATAATGGCAGAAATTACTATATGCAGTGAATTTAGTCTCGAAATCCTCGGCTAAAAGAGATTTAAGTTTCAACACTTCCTCCACGTTATTACTTGTCACACTACGTCATCAACATATACAACAAGAACTATGATCCTATACCCTTTCCAATCCTTAACAATAGACTCGTGAGACAATAGAATATAACGTCAACAGAATTTGGAAGTACTCGGGGATTTGATCATTAGAGGATTTACGATGTTGTGTATGAGTTATTGATCCTATGTATCCTTTAATTTTTTTCTTTTGTGGATGTGCAGGTGCAGGACAATATATTGGCAGAATCCAATATGTTGATTAAGTCGATACAGGTCATTTTGGATTCACTTAATGAACTCCGGGTTTGTAATGTCTTGGAAAGAACTGCTTCATGTTCCTTCCGGAGAGAAACTTTGGTTAGTATGTTAGACATCATTAGTATGCTTTTAGCTAATGTTTTGAGGCTTCTTGTGGCCTTGGTTTCATAGTCATTGATATATTGGTGATTTAAGTTTAGAATAAGATATATTATTTGTGCTATTAAGAAGAATGACTACAGACCTATGGTATTTTTATTTTCTTTACTCCTAGGTATATTGCTCATGGTCCTTTTTGTACTACAAGAGACAAACTAGGGGCTTGAGACGGTTACATGGACTCAAGAATCGGTGTTGGTTGGAAGCATGTCTTAATGTGGAGAAGCCAAGCAAGAAAAATCGAATCGAGTACAAAGTAGAACTTTTTAGGTTTCGAAACACTAGAATGTATACGCTTGAGTAGTAAGTGTGAACGCACGTGGACGTGAGTGCGCACAAAGGTAAATAAAAATTTGATCCCGGGGCCCTTAGGTTGATTTGATAATTTTACTTGCCCTTAAAATTTTGCAAATACCTTTTTCGTACCTATTGGTTGGTCATGGCAATGAAGATATGTGTGCATAGATATTGACTTTGGTCACTGTTCTTTTCTCTTATCCTTGTATGCCGAACTAGGGATCTTAGTGACTCTTGCCATTGATAAGTTTTTAACATAGTGTTTGCACAGGTCCAATTGGGTCTGTTTCGAGACCACCCACCACCCTATATGTACTAATTTGTTTGCAAAATTTTGGGCTTGATCCGACTGCATAAATCAGCAAACCTGCCTTAGAAATTGTCTCAAATTAACAGATCGGGTTGGATGGGTTTGGGAACTGAAGTAGCTAGCAACTGTTAATCTCAATTGATGACATGTAGGTCAATTGCAGAATCAAATCAAGAAGCGAAATTAATTGTGAATATTTAGCGCTTGAAATGAGTTAAAGCATCCAACTCTTAATTGACAAGGAGTGGAGAGGCTGCCTAGGCTCATCTACTAGTTTTTGAGGTTCTAATTTATCAATGTGGGACAAAGTCTAACACACCTTGGCACGAAGACGTAAACAACGGATTTATAACACAGGGATCATAAAGAAACAAGGTGCATTTAAGACACAAACAACGGGGCAATTAACCAAGAGAATTTTGTCTAAAAGCCTCCAAAAGCCTAGCTGTGATACTATGTTGAAGTATTCAGTTCAAAATTAACTGGCATTGAGTGGAGAGGCCGCCCAAACTCATATACTAATTTTGGAGGTAATAAGTGATCTTAATTCATAGTGGATGTGAACAAATTACAAGCCCCCAATTTAAATGCAGGTTTTTCAAGAGAGAAAGAGAGAGGAACTCCGCGCGCGCGAGAGAGAGAGAGAGAGAGAGAGAGAGAGAGAGAGAGAGAGAGAGACGGTTGACATGGCGACGGACAGTGATTGGTGTGTATCCGTGGTGAGAGATGGCCTAACATTGAGACCGATGTTGAGTGTGAGAGGGGTGTGCGAATGTGCAAAGCATAAGGTAAATGTTAGGTTGAACTGAACTAAACCGGTCTATATAAACTATAGCCAGACCTGAAACTCAAATGTCATTGGGGAATCCAAAACGGAGCCAACCGCATGCTCGTTTCAAACCGTCTGTAGCCCTTCAGGTGGGGTTGGAATGGGTAGATTGAACAGGTTGCACAGTTTTCTATTCATCTGCAAAGGAACACCTTTAACAATTTTTGCACACTTGTTGGTATTATTACTGTTGTTTGAGAGAAGTGTTTTGGTATGTTGACCCTAACTGACGTATTTTATTGGTATATACATGTAGTGTGAGGGTTCAAAGAATAAATACAAAAATACTCCTCACTCAGTATTACTGGAATATACATTCCCTTCCTCCCATATTGCTGGTCCACTATTTTATTTTGGGATGTCCCAGATTATTTGGCTTCTTTGACAGTGCAGTGGAAAGTGTTTCGATTTCCTTCAACAAACCCTCATAAATGACAAAGCAATTTTACAAGTATAAAAGGATGGGTACTACTGAAAATTTCATCAAACTTTCTACGGAGACATGACTTAATATCCCCTTAAAAAGTTGCTATCCCGTACGTGACCGGTAATATGGGACGTAGGGAGGTAACTCCTAACAATTGCTATCATCTTTAAAACCAGTGAAAAGACTTTGATGCAGAGTTGGCAGTTCAGTGTGGAGAGCACATTTGGAAGTTTGAATTAACAGAGAATGTCCTGAAGCTTTAGTTATTTATGTTCTGCTTTAGTTCTGTTGTCAATCTGAAAGCTATTATCTATGTTTTGATTTATCACTGCTCTATTGTTTCATTTTCACACAATCTTCTTTTCCATTTTGTATTTGGTTGTGCATTTTTATTCAGTATCTTTGTTATTGATCATGCTTATTCAGCATTTCACAATTATCTTTTCTTGAGTAGATCTGGTCTCAATTCATGGGAATACTCCAGCTTAGTTATGATTTCTATGTTTCCACAGTATACTAAGCCATCAAGTTATGGATCAAAATCTCGCTCCACCTCTGTTAAGACAAAAGATTTTACTGCTACTTCGACTGCATTTGTTATGTCAACATCATCGTGGGACAAGGTATGACTTTCCATGTATAAATGCTAGTTATAATCGTCATAATTTGAGTAACAATACAAATCAAACTGTGAGAGGCACTTGTTTGTAATGTTTGTTATTTTTGTGGTTGTTCTCTCTTTAATTAAAGATATCTGAGCTTGTGGAATTTGGTAACCATGAGCTTTGTTACTGTGAAAACTAACTGGTTTGAGAAATGGAAGAAGAGAAATCATAGAACAATGAAATGAAATAGAGAAGAGAGGCAAATATTTTCTATGATTATCACTCTGCATGTGCTATTAAAGATGAAAGGCAAGATTAGAACTTTACCTTTTTGACTTATACAACATGAACCGAGTCATTTTATTGTTTTAGTAAGTTACATAGACTTGTAGAAATCTACAAAGTATCCGCCACTTGGATAAGGGTGTGGGATCCGTGTTCGACATGTTTAGTTGTACCTTCACCTAGCAAGCATAGTTTGTAATTCCTTTTTTACCATGAACTCTGTGTAGAACTCTCATATGATGCCTGAATTCCGAAAGCACCCTGTAAACACCACATATCCTAGATAATGGAAGATATACACTAAAGACATCAATGTTTTGGCATATTTCCAAGTCCTTGAGATGGAAATTAGAGGAGCTTCACAATCACGCACCCGCAGGCAACAGCTGTACCGGAGTTCATATGACATAGGTTTCCTGGTTATAAATTTAATTTTTCTGTTACTTTTTTTCATTTGCCTATCATATGTTCAAATGGTTTATCCTTTTCCTCTACCCTAAGAGTTTATTGAGAGTTTGTTTTTTTGTGTAAAGATGCCGCCACACAAAAATGAGCACTCGCTCTTGAATAAGTTTCAATTTTTCACTCCTATGATATCATTGACTTGGAGTTAGCTGGGCTACATAGCATTATTTAGTTGTCCATGATGCAAGCAAAATCCTAGGCTGTGTGCATAAATAACATAGTTTCTAAAGTTTTAGACATGAAATTTTATGAATGTTGTAGTTTAAGCTTCAAACACTGTCTACAAAAAGAAATGTCTTCCAGTCAAATATGATTTCACTTTCTGTAAGACGGTTACTGTCAGTCCGCTGCTAAAATGATTACATCTTATTATAATGGGTGTCTCCTGTTTTGTAGATGCTTGTAGAGTAGCTAAGAGATGTATGTTCCTGGTTTAAGTTTTCCTTTCTTTAGCTGGCAAAGAACGTGCTATTTAAATTCTCAGGTAGGGCCGAGGATCACACACATGATCTATTACCTTTTGTCCTACCATATTGAAATGATGACCATCAACGCATTTAAAATCATAAACAATTACGAGTAAGGGGAACTAATTTTTTTAAATGCTCAACTTGTTTGACTTCTTGCTTCTCCTGCATTTGATATTTTTCTGTTGGTCCGCTTCAGAAATATTTACGTTGGTGGATATGGTGACATAGAAAACTGGGGTACTCAGTGAGTCAGTTCTACTGACTATGGTAAAATTTATGTGAAACTAATTTCATTTTGAATTCCATTTTCTTAATGATTACAAGGTTTGAAGGTGAATGTCAGCTATTAGTCAAGGAATGCTATTCATGCTTGCAGAAATACGATGCACATTTTTTTTTTTTTTGGATAAACAATACTATACACATTCCTAAACATAAAAATTACAAACTGTTATCTGACTTTATATGGATGTTATTCTTTGTTAGTTTCTGAGCGTTTATATATTTTGCAAGGTATATTGGCTATCCATCGATTATCTTCTTGTTGCTAAGTCAGCAATCGTGAGTATAATCATGCACCCTCACCCTCCCTCTCCCTCTCCCTCGCCTGCTTCCCACTCACGCGCACACTTGTGCACAACTCGTCCCTCCCCCAATCCCTCTCTTTGGAAGTAAAAAAAGGACAAACATAGAAAGTAAGGGGCATTATTATGAACATGCCAATTCTAACTATTCTGCCTATGTGTCATAGAGCTGTGGTGCTTATTTTACTGCTGTTCTCTATGTGGAGCACTGGTGTGAGGAGCATTTTAACCGCCTCACGTTGGGGAGTCCAGATTTCTCTCACGTTGATGTAGTAAGTTAATAATTGTTATGGTGCTGTTGCAATAGGATATATGTCCGTATGGTGCTTCATTCAGCATATAGGAATTATACTTATCATAATTTTTTGTTGGCTTTGTCCTTTTTCAAGACAACAGTTCATATCATTGTTTCTTGTTTTTTTTTGGCCAGCTTCCACACCACATCACAATATTGGTCTCGGCTGTCACTCATATCAATGAACCGGACAGCTTGTATGGGATTATCCAGTCTCACAAGGTTAGTCAGTAAACTATAAGGATTAGTGATGTGTATGCGATTAACATTAACCTATCCATTTCTTGAGATAAGTTGTAGGCATCCAGGATAAACTTTTTCTGTACCTCATCTGCAATAGCTACTTATCGCCATCACATTGGAGATTTTTATGTATTTAATTTTTCTTCTAGTTTTGGTACCTTCATATGTCTTTAATCATACGTCTTTATCACTACTTGGCCAGCTATTATCTTTTCTGTGTTATTGATTCCTAATTGGATTTGCTGTTCTGGTTTCCATCTCATGTGATCACTGGCTATTTTAGAATTTCTTAAGAATCCACTAGTTGCTATATTTTACAGTTCTCAGATTTGTTTACTTCGGACATTGATAAGTAAGCACAGGTCTGCTGTTGCTGGATCAGTGGATGTTGTTGTACACTTTAAGTGGTGAGAGTACAAGATAAATTAGGGTGATGGCTAAACTACAAACTACCCTTACTAATACCGCCATACATTGTAACTCTTTTAACAGAGATAAAGACTCGGCATCATGTTTATGGCCTTGAGATCCTTTCCAAAAGATATAAGGATGGCTTTTTTCGCCTTCTGTTTAGTTGGGAGTCTACAGAGTGTAATCCCTCACTGAGTCATCTTTTTTTCTTTTGTTGTTTCTAGAGCTTCTTTTATAAAGTGGTCATAGGACCGTATGGATTAGGTGCTTTTCGTTTTCGATTGTTTATAGGTCAATTATTTTCCCAAAATATTAACCTTTTATTGAGAAAAGTCAAAACATCCCATGTTTCTCTGTTAGTTCACAATATATATATATATATGTATATATATATATATATATATACATATATATATATATAACTGAAATTTGTATTGGCCTAAGGAGCTGAGGTACCACTACAAAGCCCTGTCCCGTGTATTTTTAGTGGGCTAATAATTATAGAGACTCTAGCTAGACCTTTTATTGGGTTTTTTGTAATTAATCGTTGGACGAAGAAACTATAAAATTTCGTTAAAATAAAGCAAGCAAGAGTGCACAAGTAGCAATGTCCTTGACTGAAAGCAACAGTAGTATAGCTCGCAGCAATCTTCGTTCCGATGGAAATGAACAAAATAAAGAATAAAGGAATTGCCCACCAAGCCCCTTGTGGAGAGAAGGCTTCCTCAAGGCTTTCAGAAGAGCTCGCTGGGTTTGTGACGCAACTGTTCTGTTGAAAAAAGAAAAATTAATGTTAACACTCTTTAACCATTTTGGTGTAAAGCATGAACACTATGTTTCTACAATTTTTGTACTAGTCAACCTGAATTCTCCTCTAACCATGTGAGTACTTACCTGAGTGTCAAATTACCTGTTTGGTCATCTCCCATTGAGGATGACATTCACTATACAACATTTATGGCATTGATGAATTTCTGCAATTTGGATTGGAGCACCTCAGTGAGGATAATGTAATGTGCCACAAATACAAAATATGAAACATTACATAAAGGAACTTAGTTATTGATGTATGTATTGTGATTACATGTGTAGTTAGCCTCGCAAATTGTTACCTTCGAGCATGAGGGAAATTGGAGCAAAGCTCTGGAGTACTATGACTTGCAAGTCAGATCTGAGGCAGAGATCCTAATGGAAGGCTCTTCAAGACAAAGGTTTCATGAACGTTCTCAACCATCTGTTTCTCTTTCGTTTTTGAATTTGGAAGATCAGACAAGACAAAGGAAACCATACAAAGGGCTGATTAGATCTTTGCAACAAATGGGTTGCACTCATATGTTGGACATGTACTGCCAAGGTTTGACTTCTCGTAAAGGCCAGTTTGAGCAGGACTTGGAATTCTCTGAACTCCAGGTTAGGCTCTTACATGATTATTTTTTTGTGCTTCTTAGGATAATGTGATTTGCAATGTTTCCTTTTACTGTACCTTGGGTTTATGTACCTAGTTATTGTTTTTTTGTTTTATTTTTCTAGTACTTGCTTGATGTTATGGTGGATATTCCTACTGAGATTCTTGATAACCTCTTTCCAGTACGAGGCTGCTTGGCGGGCCGGAAATTGGGATTTCTCTTTACTGCACGCGGGAGTTAATTCTCCCCGTTTGAGTCAAGACCCTACACGTGGTCATTTCCATGAACATTTGTACAGGTATCCTAGATGTATTTAACTGATTTTGGTTTGACTTTCCCTCCCTTGGTTGATTGGATTGGAAAAGTTAAATAGAATATGGAAAACAAAAAAGAACATATGATTCTTGATGTTGATAGCGGTTAAGGTTAGCCTTTACACCATGGTAAACTGTTAGTAAAATTCTGTAGTTTATGTTCATCTCACGGGTTTGTGGTTGGCTAGTGTTAACATAGATTATGGAAAGTATTTTTCATTAATTTAATTTTCCCAATACACGTATGTGAGATATACATAGAGTGAGTACAAACATAATGTCTAAGATACCCTCACACTAACACAATATATATATATATATATATGACTCCCCCTCAAGCTAGAGAATAAATATCCCAAAGTCACAGCTTGTTATACAATGACTCTAATTTTGGTACGGTTTGGTAAAGATATCAGCTAAGTGAGCTCCAATAGAGAAAAAGGGGTGGCCAGCACACCATTCTCTACCTTTTTCTCGAACAATATGACTATCTACCTCAATATGTTTGGTTTTCTCATGAAATATTGGGTTTGAAGCAATATGGATCAGTGTTATTTATCCCGTCGTGACTGTTTCAAACCATAAAGAGTTTTGCAGCGTCAACACACTGGAGAACCCTCTCCCTAAGCAACAAACCAAGAGGTTGCTCCATGTACACCTCCTTAGACAGATCACCATGTAAGAAAGCGTTTTTGACATCCAATTGAGACAATAGCCAACCAAGAGTAGCAGTAAGAGAAATAAGGATCCAGACAGAACCAATCTTGGCCATATGAGAGATAGTCTCGGCGTAGTCAGTACCATATGTTCGGGTATAGCATTTGGCCAATAGGTGAGCCTTAAACTAGTCAATGGAGCCATTCAGATGATATTTGACAGTAAAGACCCAGCTACAGCCAATAGTAAACTTTCCCAGTAGGAGAGCAACCAAGTTCCAAGTGTCGTTATCATGGAGAGCAGACATTTCAGCCTCCATAGTCAACTACCACTCAGGTATAGATAGGGCTTCTTGGACTGTATTTGGCATGGAGAGAAAAACAGAAGCAGCCAAAGCATGAAGGGAGGGAGATAAATGATTATAGGAAACATAATGAGAAAGCTGATGGAAGGTGCAAGTGTGGGTACCTTTACGAAGAGCAATGGGAAGGTCAGGCGATGGTCATGGAGAAGAACCTTATGGATTGCGCGACGGAAGAGGCAAGGTAATAGGTGCCTAGGAGGTGGATTGGACTATTGGCCGACGACATAGACCTGAAAGGATTTGAAAGGAGGGGTAGCTATAGGATATATACTCTAAGAGATATCATTAGTATTTGTGGTGCACAAAAAGAAATGTTAAGGCTTATTAAATTAACATCTGCACGTATAAAATGACGACAAAGGGACGGAGAGTAAAACTTATAATCTTTTTTAGTGTAGAGTAGCCGAGAAAGACACACTGGATAGCCCGAGGATCAAGTTTATCCCACTCAAGGTCTAGAGCATGAACATAATAGGGGCACCCAAAAATCTGAAGTGGTAAGGAGTGTAAAGGGCAGTCAGGGAATAAGAATGTATGAGATATTTGACTCCCAAAGACAGTGGAGGGCATACGACTGGTCAAATGGTAGTGCTGATGAAGATTACCATGGTCATCAAAAAAAGAAGACAAAGTAGTATGAAAATATTTATGTGCATCATTAGAGCGAAACACAATTATACAAGTCACAAACTGAGTTTTGATTTCCATATAAAATGACTTAAAAATTGAAGACAACTCAGATATCTCTTTCATAAGATAAATGTATGTAAAATGAGAGAAATCCTTAACAAAGATAATATAAAACTGAAAACCAAAAAAGTAAGAACTCGCTTGGGGCCTCAAATATCTGAATGAACTAATTGAAAAGGACATGACACGCGACTTTCAACCCTGGGATAAAAAGGCACTCTACGATGTTCACTCCACTCATAAACTTCACATGACAGGTCACCAAGATGGCTACATGAAGGAACTAATCGTTTAAGAGTCGGTAGGGACGGATGACCAAGACGACAATGATGCTGATATGGTGACACCAAAGATTGGAGAACGACAGAGCTAATGTATACATCATTGGCGAGATCGTATTGGCCACCACGTTCAGTAATGCCACCAATCTTCCTCCCCGTCTTGAGATCCCAGAACACACAATAATGAGGAAAAAATGTGATGGAGTAATTTAAGAATTTGGTAAGTTTAGTAACAGAAATAAGATTAAATGAAAAACGATGAACATCAAATACATAATCCAAAGTATGAGAAGTGACTGAAACATAGACCAAACTAGTAATGTATGTGGTAGAACCATCAACTAGGATAACATGAGATGGTTTTCCAATATGATGACTACCAGAGGAAATAGTAAATCTACCAATCATGTGATCAGGGCTTGAACACAATCCTAAAGAATACTATGGTCTTCAAAAAATTGAGACGAAATAGGATGAAAATATTGATGTGCATTATCAGAACGAAACCTACTAATACAAGTATCAACCGAGTTTTGATTTTCTTGTAAATGACTTAAAAATTGAGGCCAACTAGGATTTCTTTTCATAAGATAAAGGTACGTACCACGAGAGAAATAATAATAAAAAAAGCATAATATTGAAAACCAAAGAAATTGGAACATCACATTGGACCTCAAATATCCGAATGAACTAACTAAAGAGGACGCGACTCGAGACTTTCAAACCTAGGATAAAACGACACCCTATGATTTTTTTTTAAACTCACAGACTTCACAGGACAACTCATCAATATGGGGACATGAAGGAACTAGCTGCTTAAGGTTCTGTAGGGATGGATTACCAAGACGGCAGTGATACTGATAAAGTCACACTAACGGGCAGAGAGAAACAGAGCTAGGCTGAACATCATTGGCAAAGTAGTACAGGCCACCACCTTGGCACCTCCATCAATCTTCTTCCATGTCATGGGATTCTGAAACATACAACCATGAGGAAAAATTTGATGCAGCAGTTCAAGGACTTGGTAAGTTTATTAACAGTCATGAGATTAAATGAGAAACAAGGAACATGCAGTACATAATCTAAATTATGGGAGGAAGTGATTGGAAGAGAACCTAAACTAGTGATATCAGTGGTAGAACCATCTAGTACGGTAACTTTAGATGGTTTACCAATAGACTAATGACTAGAAAAATAGTAGATGTACCATTCAGGTCAGATGTACTAGAATAACCCAAGGAGTAGAAGAGCGAGAAGATGCAATGTAAGCAATAGTAGGACTTATCTAGGAGAGTGTAGCAGTGAAGGAAGTATTCTCAGATGGAGTTCGAATCGATACGAAGGGCTCATACTTCTTAGTAGATATAGTGACTAGAGTGTCAGCAAAATGATAAAGCCGATCTAATTTCCTCAAAAACAGTAGCATGATGACCCTAAGGATATCATGAAGATCATAACAATGCTCTACTGTATGACTGGTACGTCAATAATTGGTACACTTTTTGGAGCCACGACCCCGACCACGGATACGTCTCCCTAATGCACAACCACCTCGACTAGAATTCTAACCAAAACCGTGGCCATCATGACTAGAATCACGACCAAAATTGCCTTGGCCGCCACCTCCAAAATCTCAACCACCATGGTAAAATCACAATAAAAATAACCACCAAAGACCACAGTGGCTAGAGCAGAGCAATAAGAGGGCAAGACATTAATAGAACGAGTATCCAAAACAAAGGCAAGATATTAGTTGAACGAGTATCCAAAACAAACATCTGACGAAGACGGTTGGAAAACTCACCAAGAGGAGGCAAGTCTCGAGCACCAAGAAGGTGAGAACAAATAGGATCATATGATGGCGGCAAACCAGATAAAAGATGAGCCATAGACTCTCAGTGACTCTACATAACCTAAATATATGCAGAGATTGGCTGGAAAATGTTTCACAAACTCCTTGAAACTTGCATAGTAATCCTTCAAAGACAAATCAACAAGCGCAAGTAGAAGTAAGTTTGATGAAGATCGTATGTTATGCGTAGATTGTTGACATGGATGTAACTCTTAGGCTTGCCACCTCACAAGTTTGGCAATGAGTAAAAATACTAAAGTGCCACTAATCTCAGACTTCATACTCTCCCATGACCGAATGTGAATTTGAGTGTCCTTAACCTTCCAATCAGAATTATTTGAGATCAAATTCCTCAAGAGGATCGTCAGCCAAGAAAGTACAATGCTTCTAGGCCAAAAAATATACCTAAACAGCCTTCGCCCAAGGAGTGCAATTTATGTCATTTAATCGAGTGGAAGTAATAGACATCAGACCAAGAGATCTTAATCAGACAAGCCAGTAGCAAAAGTAACTAGAAGCCACGATAAGCAACAACCAACAACAAACAAATAATAAAGCAACAAACAACTAACTAATAAACCACTTGAAGCAAATAACCTCACAAAGCCGCCATGCAAGCTTACCATGAAACCAGGATTCAACTAGATAGATCCTGGTACAGAAATTAAAGCAGAAAGCAAACGAGAAATCTAGAAATCTAACACGAGATTGATAAAACCTGTTGAAATCGAATAATGCGAACATCACGGTCTTGATTAGACAAACCATCTCGAGATCTAGATCAGATGTATGAATCCATCATGATCTGGGATTACAGTTCTGAATAGGGCTGTCGGTTTCGACTTAGGTTATGGGTTGTAATCGTGGGTTAGGGTTTCAAAATAGTTGTGGGTTAGGATTTCGAAATAGTCATGGGTTAGGTTTCAAATTGGTAGCTTTGAGGTAGGGTTAGCGTTTCAGGAAAATTTGTGATGATGATGATCGACGCCGGTGCTCGACGGTGATAATGGCGTCGTAGGGTTGGCAGCTAATGTTTGGGGTTAGGGTTTCCCTCTAATACCATGTTATTAGAGATTAGAGAAAGTATTTTTCATAGATTAGTTTTCCTAATACACGTGAGTGACTGATATATATATATATATATATATATATATATATAGAGAGAGAGAGAGAGAGAGAGAGAGTACATAGACACAATGACTAAGATACTCTCTCACTAATACTAAGCATATATGTGTGTGTGTGTGTGTAGAACAGCTAGCACTACGCATTGGCTAGGCGTTACATCAGGCTTGAACTAAAATTGTACTCTAAGTGCCTTTGCATGCAAAGACAGACTGACATATACTAAAAACCCTCTTCTACTTTTTGGAATGCCAGTTGTTTGAGGACATTGCAAGAGGGGGATTTCAAAGAATTTCACTCCAGATTAAGAGATTCAAAGCAGGTGATAATTGTTGTATATTCCCATTTGTTTCAGGTACAGCATATGGAACTTCACTGTTCATGATTTTTTTTTTGTCCTGTCAGGAGCTTGTGTTGTCCATTTATCATGCAAGCAAGGAGAGCACTGAATACATCTATTCAACCATAATTAAGCTTCAGGTTCTAATTTCTTGTGTCCGTATTTGCCATCTTGCCAGTTTCACTGGTTGATTCTAATTTTGTAATTTCTTGTTGCTTCCTGCTTTGTATGTAAATGGCTTCATGGAGCACCAACCTAAAACACGAGGTGTTTTTTTCTTCTTATAATCAGAATTTAAATGTGTTACTTTGAACGAAAAACGTAAGTTAATAAACGCATCCAACTAAAAGTCAGGTGGTAATGAGTGGAGAGGCTGTGAAGACTCGTATAACTGTTTTGGATAGTTAACTCATGCAGGACCAGCTCTAAAAATGAATTAGGGAACTTAATAAACGCATCTAAAGTAACAGAGATTGGAAATTGGTTACTAAAGCATACAGTTTAGATGGTCAACTCAGATTTTCATTAGTACTGGAATTTTTTTAAGGTCTTAATGGCCATTGAATTCAAGTTGAAAGGTATTCATCAGTTAGTAGTTGTATGGTTAGAATTCAGAGGAGTAATTGAGCTTGGGGCGTTTAGCTCAAATTCAAGAGATTTAAACTAGCCTTCAATAGCAATAACCACCATCTGAAAACAGTCCCGGAGAGCTTTGAAACTTGGCAGTTGGTTGCTAATCGAGCAATGCATTCATCTAATCCTTATTGTCAAAGACTCCAAAATGATATATGTGCGTGAGATTGCTCTAGTTCTTTCAGGTAAAGGGTTTTTTTTCCCTTAGAGTTTCAGCTAATACTATCACAATGCAGATATTTTACCATCTTGGCATGGCATGGGATTTGCGTTGGTCTACTTATTTAGGTGAAAATATGAAGTCAAGTACTGAGATGCAGAAATTATTATCTGAACCTGTTGTTCCAACCCTGGATCAGGTATTGTATATCTGTTATGTCTTGTGACCACCAAAATTCTTCAATCCATTCCGATAGCTTTGAGATTATGTTTAAGCAAATTAGTATATCAAAACATCAATATTCTCATTTTTCAGATTTAATGCATCATTTGAATGTGGAGCATTTACCTCCGATTTATAATTTAGTTTGTAGAAATATTATCAAATGAATTTGTCTGCGAAGGTCGGATCCTCACTCAATCCGCCTTTCTCAAGGACCTCAGAGTGCTGGGAGTAGAGCTGGCAATGTCCCTCTTGCTGTATTATTGAGTTTTAGTGTATCCCGTAGCATAATTAAGGCGAATGAGGAGTTGAGAGCACACTATTTTATGTCAATTGTGGCAGAAACAAATAAGGAATGGAAAGAAACACAAAAGGACACCGAAAACTGTAGTTTTCTCTAGTTTTTGTTTTTTGATTTCTTAGTGAATGCTTTTGGATATATGCATACAGCTGTCATGGCTAAACACAGATTGGAGCTGCATTTCGAAACGAGCCCAACTACATATGGATTTGTTGGAACCTTTCATAGCATTCAGAAGAGTTCTTCTTCAAATATTAAATTGTACGGATTGTATGGTGCAGCATCTTTTCGATTCTGCAGCCACTCTTCGTAAGGTATCTTCTGGGGAGTTCAATAGTTGGTACCATAAATGAGACTATTCACATGGTCTGATATTTCCTTGGTATTTTGAAGGGCTCTAGATTTTCTCAGGCTGCTGCTGCTTTGCACGAGTTCAAGTTCCTCTGTGCTGGAGCTGGAGAACAAAATAGTACCTTATATTGGCTTGGAAGAGTATGAACTTTCTCTTTACCTTTTGCTCTAGTAGCAGGCATAATGAAACTTCTCTTCGCCTTTTTTCCAAAGTCTAAGGTGTTGTTTACTTGACCATGCACATCTTTCTTGGCCTAATATCATCCACTTTCAGTGGCGTAATAAGCTGCATCTGAACCAAGAATATATCGGATTCTTCTGGGAACTTTGGGTTTCCTGCAAGCATCTGAATGAACAAACTAAATTGTACTGTCGCGATCCTTCTAGTTACGTTTCCAGAACCAGCATTCGTAAAGTATATGACACTGTTGCCGTCTTCTGAAGTTCTGCCAAATGAACAAAAGCCCATCACATGCTTGTATAGTTGTTATGTTTCTTATGTTAGGGATTAGGGACAACTCATTGTGCAGCGCTTTCTTTTAAAGCTTATAATGGACAAGCTCTTTATACATTTTTTGAATCCATATTCGTCTTAAATGCCTACATGGCTCTTTCTTCGCCTTTCTCTTTTGTTTTGGACGAAGCAGCACTTGCATGATTTTATTTGTGTGTGTGTGTGTTTTGCAGCTTGAAGAGGCTAAGCTTTTGAGAGCTCAAGGTCAGCATGAGATGGCTATCAACCTTGCAAAGTACATTTCGCAAAATCACCAGTCCAATGAAGTCATCTCAGATGTATATCGCTTAGTTGGGAAGTGGCTTGCAGAATCGCGATCGAGCAAGTTAGTCATACATTATATATATGAGAAGGAAGTACATAAAAACGTTGATGCCTTTTGGTGTATAATCGTCTTTTCTCACTTCATGAAAGTGATGATCATGCAGTTCTAGAACTATATTGGAGAACTATCTGAAACGTGCGGTTGTGCTTGCTGAGGATCGTAAGAATATAAACAAGAAGTCTATCACAACACAAAGCCAAACACATTTCCATCTGGCACATTATGCTGATGCTCTATATAGGAGTTATGAAGAAAGACTGAACTCAAATGAATGGCAAGCGGCAATGAGGTTGAGGAAACACAAGGTACTTCTTTTCACAATAGTGTTCTAACTAATATGGAAACTATTAAGGATAGTGGAATGTATTAAATTCGAGTTTGATATAAATGTGAAAATTTTGCAGACAAAAGAGTTGGAAGCACTCATTAGGCGACTAAAAAGTTCATCCAAGGCAAGCTTAGTTCACTTGTCTTTTCTTTTTCGATCATTGACATGCCTATTGTGTGGGTGAAATTCCTCATGAGTTGTATTAACCTTGTCACGTCCGTTTGATCTGCATATATTCTTAGGGGGAGAAGACGGACTATTCTGTAAAAATTCAAGAATTGCAAAAGCAGCTTACAATGGACAAAGAGGAGGATGAAAGATTGCAGGTGCATTACAGCAGAAGAATCTGCATATTCTCTGGAGCATGTCGAAGCATAATATAAGGATGCTGATTTTTAATTTTTGATACTTGAATCAACTGAGGAATAATTGGCTAAAAATAGAAACATTACAATGTGTTGATTGAACTGTATTTTTGAATAGCAGGTTCGTTTTTTTTTTTTTTTTTTTTTTGTGCAGACATAATATGTGCATTTGTTTGTACCTATAGGCTATACTAGTGTATTACTCGTGTCTATGACACTACTAATAACATTAAATCCACGTTAGGATTCTAATTTAGTTATTATTCAAGCTATTATCATGTTAACTTTTTCTGTAGTAAACCTTAGCCATTAGATCTAGACAATCTCAGTTGTTATAAAAATGTATTTGGAGAGCCCCACGCCGTTATTGTAAAAATATATTCATGCTATTATCATGTTGTATTGTGTAATTTTCTCTATTTTCTAAACTGAACTAATTAATATTCATAGATTGGTCCGGACTATATATATATATATATATATATATATATATATATATAGAGAGAGAGAGAGAGAGAGAGAGAGAGAGAGAGAGCATTAATTTACCTTTTTTTTATTACTTTTTTGAAAGTTGTGGGGCCAATAAATGCTAGTTAAGAATGTTGTAGAACTATTTTTTGTATTGAACTTCAACCGTTAGATGAAAATGATCTTAACCGTTATTGTGAAAATATATTTTGAGGGTCTCACTCCGTCCTGATTTGTGATATAGATGTGCTCAGGTGTCACTATAGATATTTTCACATTTTTTTATCTTTTGCTCGTAATTTACAATGTATTCTCCTGATGTGATGAAAATGAGCAGACAATTTTGGTCAGGAAAGTTATTGTTACTTATGTGAGGCCAATCCTTATTTGGTCTAGCTAACTATACTCTCCTACTGTTGGATAGTACCTAAGTTACACCCTTCAATGAGCTTAAGTGTAAGATGACTTGGTTGCTGATATGGTCATGCAGCCACCCTAAAATTAAAAGTTGCATGTGCTTTATTCCCTCATGCAAGGGCATCTGACTGCCCTTAAGAGGGACATGATGGGGACTCAAGTAGTTAAGTTTCAACTTCTCTAGCAGCTTACACTTTGAGACAATCAGTTGTTCTCAAGTCTTTTACTTTCATTGCTTACTATCTACCCGGAACTCATCTTTTCTTTAATGTTAATGTTGTTTCTAGCTTAAACTGATTTAATCTTTTATTTGCCTCAATCTCTCAGGGTGACAGGGATAATTTCCTCAGTGTAGCTCTAGAGGGGTACAAACGTTGTCTGGTCATTGGTGACAAATATGATGTCAGAGCGGTATGTGTTTATTGGCCAAATAGTCTTTTAAGGCCAAATATCAATTAGCTGACTGCATGTTAGAGTGATTAGTGAAAGGTGGAATGAATAAGTCTGACAGCATCTGAAGTACTACTCATGATTCCTTTATGCATAGCCAGCGCAGAAACTGGCCTTTATTTATTTATGAATGTCCGAACAAGCAGAAATATCAGCTCAACTGACCTCTTGACTGAATTCTCTCTTCAAGCTATCACAGGAACCTATATCCTTAAAGATGTCATGTCTTCTCTCAGGTATTTCGACTTGTTTCCCTGTGGTTCAGCCTCTCCTCCAAGCAAATAGTTGTAAATGGCATGCTTAACACAATTGAAGAGGTACACAGTGCAGTGTTAGATGGTTGTAATTCAGACACTGGATCCCTTTGGAGACAGAATGTTGCCATAGTTTAGGTGTATCATGGAGATGTGGCTTTCAATACTGTCGACGATTTGCAGGTTCAGTCTTACAAGTTTATACCGCTGGTATACCAAATTGCTTCAAGGTTGGGCTCGAAAGATGGTCAGGGACCTCATAGTTTCCAGGTAGGAAACTTGGCTGGTTTTTATCTTCAATAGTTATTTCACTTATATTTTTTTCTGAGCTGCTAATTAGGTAATTCTTTTTTTTGAGCTCAATTGTCGTACAGCTTATCATTTTTTTTGCAGTTTTCTTTGGCTTCTCTGGTGAAGAAAATGGCAATTGACCATCCATACCACACAATATTTCAGGTATTTAAGTCTAAGGTCTCAGAAACCATAATGTGTCGACTTGAAGGATATATGTTCTTCCAAATGAATGACTTCTCCATTTTGGAAAACTTGACTATATGATTTCAAAAAGTGCTACCATATCCGATATGTCCATACAAAGAAGAAATGAGTTTGTAGACATTCTTTTATTTCCTAAATGTTACCATATGGGAGTCACTATATAGAGTCAGTACATATGTGTTGTGGTTGCGTAACACATTGTTGATGTTCTTGTTCATGTTTTTTATGTTGTGTACTTGTTCTTGTAGCTTCTCGCTCTGGCAAATGGTGATCGCATCAAGGACAAGCAGCGTAGCAGAAACTCATTTGTGGTCGATATGGATAAAAAGCTTGCTGCAGAAAACCTTTTAGAAGAGTTGTCTTCCTACCATGGAGCTATTATCAGACAGGTAAATTCAATTTAGAATTTGATGTTTTCATTTTCATCGCATGTTACTTGCTATATCTTGAAGTTTTATTCTTCTGATGTTATAATGAGTTTGCTTTAAGAAGAGTGGGCCTTCTTAATCATTATTCAGATGAAACAAATGGTGGAGATTTACATCAAACTTGCTGAACTAGAAACAAAGAGAGAGGTTAGTTGTAGTTAGTTTCCTTTCTCATTGCATTGTTTCCTTGTTTAACTTTGGTCATTAGAATCTCGCTTATTCTGATGAGATCTATTTGCATCATCAGCATTGTTGTACAATAGAGTTTTGGATAAACTACTAACGAGATCATGTAACAGGATACAAACAAAAAGGTCAATCTGCCAAGAGAAATTCGCAGTGTTCGACAGCTTGAACTTGTAAGTATTCCACCATGACAAGGATATGTGTTTGATCCTTTTGTTCCTGAATAGCTGTTGACCATTGTCACTACTCATCATGAAAAATGGTATTGGAGTGAAACTAATTTTGACGAGGAATAGGAAAGAAATCAATTTTTAGGTATGATTAATATTTCCTTTGAATTTTTTACAGCTCAGGATACTCAAGAAAACCATGCAAGGACAGGGTTGATAGTGTTACAATCCGGCTATGAGGATACACGTGTTACCAAGCTAATTCATAATCTCAAACTCAAACTTGTAGTGATTAGTAATATTAAAAAACCTTGACGCCTCCAAAAAAAGGTACACATTATATCTTATAACAAAATATTGCCACTTGGTGTCAGCTGTTGAATGTAGTTCGTCCCTCCAGGATTGGGATTGCCTTGTAAAAATACAGTAAATGGGTCGAAAATCAAAGGAGTCAATAACAAGGTACAGTGGGTTCTCTAATCGACTTGGCTAATTATTGGTCAAACGAGTCGAACTACATTCGCCAAAACCTCCCATGCACGAATATTATTATACGGGTCCTAATCGGGTTCGCCCTCTAACAATCCACAAGTACTTGTTTATTGGGTTCAAGGTTTGTATTACATAATCTTAAGAATTTCATTATACATAATCTTAGGAATTTGATTGTATGGGATTTGATTAGGAAGTTAATTTAGGAATGTATATAGGTAATTAATTTATGTTTCCCTTATTAGACTTGTAATTTGTTTTATATATTGTGCCTCCTCCTAGGAGAAGAATAAACAGAAAAACCATTTCAACATGGTATCAGAGCGGGATTCTCTCTTGATCCCCTTTTGCTCTCGATCACCATCTCGCGCTCTCTCGCACTCTCTTGCTGGCTCTTCGCCATAGCTTCTCCAGCCTCCTTTGTCCTCACCACAACCTCGTCATCACTCGTCTAAGCTCTGCCATCCATCGCCGAAGCTCTCTGGAATGTCAACGGAGCTTTCCATTGTTCTCTGCTCTCTCAATCTGCAGTTTGATATCACGATCTGCTCTCTGTCCTGTTGATCAACACTTGCCGGACCACCATCAGCACTCGTCGGACCTCAACGCTCTTCGGCAACCACCACCTCCACTCGTAAGACCCTTCGCCGGACCTTTTTCAGCCTCTTGTGCCTTGGTTTGCAGATCTGGGTTTCTAGACCTGTCGTCAGAGAGTTACTTGGAGTTCTCGGCTTAATCCACTATTCACAATACGCTAATCCTAACATTGTTTACTGAATTGCACAATTCATTGGGCTACACTGTTCACTGATCGTTTCGTCACTGATTTCTTGGTACTGTTTATTGGTGCTATTGATCGACTTGTTGGTGTTGTTCGTCTCGGTTTTTGGTTCTCTTTCTCACTTCACCTCCATGGATTTCAAGGATACTCGTCATGGTGGCCATCGTAGTAGCCGTAATACCAAGTGGTGCACTTATTGTGATGAGACTTATCGTTCTGTTGATTTTTGTTGGAGACTTCATGCATGGCCACTTGGGCTAATCAAGCTACATTTATGGGAAAGCAATCCGATCAAATTACTATCTTTAAATCCGAGTATGATTCAATTCTTCAACGAGCCAATGCATCTTCTTCTTCCACCACTCATTTCATCTCATTAGGTAAAGTGTGTCCTCATTCTTCTTCTCATATCCCTTGGACTATTGATTCTGGAGCCTCTGACTATATGACAAGTAATTTGTCTCTTCTTTATGATATCACTTATCATTCGTCCCTTTACTTTATACAATTTCTAGTGAAACTAAAACTCTTGTCCATGGCATTAACACATATTGCGCTCCTGGTCTCACTTTTTCCTTTGTTCTATATTTACCCTAATTCCCTTTTAACTTATTATCAATTCACAAACTCATTTAAATTCCCGATTGTTATGTGACTTTCTATCACTCTCACTGTGAATTTCAAGATCTAAAGACGAAAAGGATGATTGGTGGGGATATGAGAAGAATGGTCTTTATTGCTGTTAGCCGTCTCACCCCTCGATTTCGTCTGCTATGCATTCCACATCTCCTTATCAGTGGCATTGTTAACTTGGGCACCCATCATCTGCCAATCTTCAAAACATAGTTCCATCATTACCTGATTTCTCAAGGTTTGACTGTGAAATATGTGAACTCTCATCGAGTTTCTTTCCCTCCTCGTACCAAGTCACCTAGTTCGCAACCTTTTGCTCTAGTTCACTCTGATATTTGTGGGCCATCTTGGACGACTAATTTTTGTGGCGCTTGATTTTTTGTCACATTCGTCGATAATTTCTCCCGTCTAACTTGGATACATGTGTTTAAAGACCACTCTCAACTATTTAAGGTTTTCCAATCGTTTCATGGTGAAATTTCGAATTAATTTAATATCAAATTATTCGTTTTTTGCACTGATAATGCTCAAGAATATACTGTTATCTCTTTTCAACAATTTCTCGAGTATAAAGTCATTATACAACAAACCTTTTGTGTTACTACCCCAACAAAATGGAATGGTCCTATCCTAGCCATTGCTCGTGCTCGTATAATTCAAATACATGTTCCAAAATCTTTCTGGGGGAATGTTGTCCTTACTGCTGGTTACCTTTTGAATAGAACGTCATCTCGTGTTTTAAAGGATAAATTTCCTTTTTAATTCATGTTTCCTAACAAAAATCCCTTTCCTCTTTCCCTAAATTTTTTTTGTTGTCTTCTTTTGTTCATAACTTGCGACCTGGTCATGATAAACTTGATCTGCGCTCTCATAAATGCATCTTTCTCGGTTAGTCACGGACACAAAGAGGATACAGGTGTTATAGCCCTATGTTGTGTAAGCACTTTGTTAGTGCCGATGTGACGTTCTTTGAGACAGTTCCTTTTATTTTGCTAACGACGGACAGCTACATGATCCACTGTTCTCTGATCTCGTCCATCCATCATGTGTTCCTAAGACTATCCCCTCCTCTATTCCAATTCGCCCCCCGATTACCTAGGTCTATGTTCGTCTTCATTCCACTACACCTCAGATCATTGTTTCGTAGACTCTTCTCATTCATCATCACCATCTTCCCTTTCACCTGCGGATCCACCTTCAGAAGATTCTTCCCTTGGTCTACCTATTGTTGTGAGAAAAGGTAAGCGTACTTACACTTCTCATCCTATTTCTCACTTCGTTTTATATGATGATTTGTCCCCTTCGTTCTAAGCATTTTCTGTGTCTTTATCCTCTATTGTTGTACCCAAGTCTTACCAGGATACCCTCTCTCATCCTAGATGGCGCTCCGCTATGGAAAAAGAAATGCGTACGTTAGAGTTGAATTATACTTAGGTTCTTGTTTCCATGTCTTATGAGGCTCATATTGTTGGTTGCCATCGGGTTTTTACTGTCAAACAAAATTCTGATGGCTCTGTCGATCAGCTTAAAACTCGTCTTATGGCTAAGGGCTTAACTCAGACCTGTGACCTTGATTATACTGAAACTTCTTCTTTAGTTGCCAAGCTGAATTCGGTTCATATTATTATCTCTCTCGCTGCAAATCTTGATTTGCCGCTCTACCAACTTGATGTTAATAATGTTTTTCTACATTGGGACTTGTCTAAACTTGTCTATATGGCTCAACCACCTGGTTTTGAGTCCAAGAGGGAGTGTGTGTCATCTTCCCAAATCTATATATGGCCTCAACCAATCTCCCCAGGCTTGGTTCAATAGGTTTAGTAACTCTGTCGTCTCTCATGGCATGACTCGAAGTTAAGTTGATCACTCAATGTTTTTTTAAGAAGACCAACAGTGGTATTGTGATTCTTATGGTCTATGTGGATGATATTGTCATCACTAACAATGATAGTATTGGGATTCAGACCTTGATTCGTCATCTTGGTTCTAGCTTTCAGACTAAGGTTTTGGGCAAGCTTCGGTATTTTCGTGGCATTGAGGTTGCTTGATCCAAAGCAGGCATTAGTTTATCGCAAAGGAAGTACACTCTTGACCTCCTAAGAGATACCAGCTATATTGGTTTTAAACCTATAGCCACTCCTATAGAACTAATCTAAAGTTGATGCATGAAGATCGATGATCCTGAGATATATCGTAGACTTGTGGCAAACTTAATTATCTAACAATTACTCATCCAGATATCTCCTGTCTAGTTAGTATTGGCAGCCAATCATGACCCATCCTCGAGCTCCCTATATGGAGGCAGTTGTTCGTATTTTGAAGTATCTTAAAAGTGCTCCAGGACATGGACTTATCTATCGATCATTTGGATATCTCTGTATTGAAGGTATGCAAGTTTTGATTGGGAGTTTCTCCTACGGATCGTCGATCTACCACTGGTATCGGAGGTAATCTCGTGACTTGAAAAAATAAGAAACAGTCGGTTGTGGCCCATTCTAGTGTTGAGGCAGAGTATTGGGCAAGGGCTCAAACTACTTGTGAGCTAAATTGGTTACACACAATCTTGCAGGACTTTGGGATTCCCGTAGAGGATCCTACTCTCTCTATTGTGATAATCAAGCTGCTATTCATATAGCTAATAATGAACCAAGCATATTGAGGATGATTGTCACTTCATTCGGTCTAAAGTGGAGTCAAAGAAGATCTCTACAACTTTTGTTCCTTCTGGTTCACAACTTGCAGATATCTTCACCAATGCTCTCCCAAAGATTGCCATTGATTCTATCTGTAGTAAGCTAGAAGTATATTGATATGTACTCTCCAGCTTCAGGGAGAGTGTTGATTGTATAGCATAATCTTAGAAATTTGATTGTACGTAATCTTAGAAATTTGATTGTACGTAATCTTAGAAATTTGATTATACGGAATTTGATTAGAAAATTAATTTATTAGTGTACAAATAATTAATTTATATTTCTTAGACTTGTAATTTGTTCTATATATTGTGCCTCTAGGAGAAGAATATATTAAAAACCCATTTCAGCGGGTTGTTTATTGGGTTCAAGGGGAATATGGAAAATAAGGAATTAACCCGCTAGGAGAGCTCGAATCTCCTCTTAGGTGTAAATGCCAAAAGAAGTTTACAACTGTCTCGTATGTTAAATTGGCCAAAGATAATTATCTGACAACTGTATGTATGTATATAGACCAATTTTCACAATACCAAACCACTGCCATGATTTGCTTTTCCTTATTCTCTTTCTATTCCTCCCTCTAATACTGTAATTCTTTTTTTATAATTTGTTCATAATTGTTTTTGGCGAGGACATTATTTGTGAAGAAAATAAAGGTTGTAATATGTAATTGTCAGCCTCGTTGGAAGAGCATAGAGCATTTGGGGTTATGCCCCTTTGCAGAAACAAAAAAAGCTCTACGACTTTCAAGAATCATTTTCCTTCCAAAAAACATAAGGAATCAGACTCTCATCAAATACTTAAAAGACAGCACAATGTGAAAATTATAGAGAGAGATCCATCCTCAGGTTCCATATGAGAAATGGCAAAACTAACTGCCCTCGCCAAAGACTTTCTACCATCAGATTAGCTTAGTTTTGGAGGGAAAGAGGAAAGGGAAGAAAAACAGAGGAAGAAGAAAAGAGAGGAGAATTGAGTTTGAGCACATACAGTATAACAGCTTCCTACCACATCATGCAACCAAAATTTTTTGATTGTGCTAGTAATTTAATTTTTTTGTCATTTTTCTGATGCTTGCTGAATTCAAGATCCCATTATAGAATTATTTAGTGGACAAGCAAGAAGAGAAACCGTACTTTAATATTTGGAGGTAACACTAAATCGTTGGTAGTAGGTTTATTGATCTGTCCAGGAATCAATTCTACTGACCCTTCCTCAACTCGTCTACGAAATGGATTGGTTGGTTAGGTTGTCGTAGTACCTTACCGGTTTTGACCCTACGTATTACTGGCTACAATTTTTTGCCTACGACTCTTGAAACTTTCCCACATCTTGCATTTCTTCTTTTTCTCATTTAACAGCCAAATCAATTTCTTTTTCTTCATGACTATTCATTTACAAAGGTGCCCATTTTCCAGATACAAATTTCACCGCCAATGTCTGGCCTAGTGATTGTTATATTTGCTGCAATCAAACAATACCTCAGTAGGGTAGAGTAAGCCCACTAACTGATAGAGTTGGTTTTGTTTCAAAGCACAACGTGATATTTCAAAGAAATGGGACGGATCTTTCGTTAATTGTCTATTTTGCCTGCTTCAAGTTTTACAATTCGTATCACAGCACAATTAGCCCCTGTAGTTGTCTTTATTCAAGTTTTTTCAAGCAAGGTGATGCTAGCTTGTCAGGAGTCCATTTGTGAACGTAGGCCCTGATTAGACCTCAATATTTGTTCAGTAGGCACAATTGTCTAGCTAATGTTTTACATCAATTCAAAAAATGTAAATGTTATTCTCTGAGGATTTTATCCAATTCCATTTACCTTGGTGTCGTTCTAATATTGTTAGTTTGCTGTACATGACTTTCGATCTAGATGGTGTACTAAACCAAAAAGTCTCCGTTGTTACATGAATCTTCAGGTACCTGTAGTGACATCGACTTTTCCAGTTGACCAAAGTTGTCAATATCCTGAAGGCTCTTTTCCACACTTCAAAGGATTAGCTGAATCAGTAACGTATGCCTCACTCATATCGGTGTGTTTTGGTTTCTTGTTATAGGTTCTTACCAGCCTTTCGTTCTCACACTTTTTATCTGTAAATGTAGGGTGATGAATGGTATAAATGCTCCAAAAGTGGTTGAGTGCCTAGGTTCTGACGGTAACAGATATCGACAATTAGCAAAGTCTGGAAACGACGACCTGAGACAAGATGCTGTATGAATTTAAACTCTAGATGTGATCCTGAAATTTCTTATTCTGGCTTCTAAAAGTTATGAGAACTTTTTAAGTTATTTTGTGGGTGGGATGGAGGGATGATTACTGAAGTAGAGATACAATCAGCCAACTGGGTTATGAAGTAGTTTAGAAGAAAATTTCCATTGTGCTATGAAAATGGAGTAATTTGAAAAAATCTGCAGTTGTACAAACTTATCTGCCAAGTAGTAAGGAGAACTATTTGAAGATGTACTAAATTGATTTTCCGAAAAAAAAAACAAAGCAACTCAGAGTTGATAAATATTCTCGAGCATATAGTTCTAAGTTTGTCCATTTTGGAAAAAAGGATGATTATTGCATTTTTCATTTCTAACAGTCTTACATCCTAAATTATACTTCCTACTTCCTGCTCCCTAGCAGTAATCACATGACTGGGAATACATTTTCCTTTCACATTTGGAAGCGGACCATCAGTTTTTTTTCTTTCTGTCTCCGATATACTGTAATATATACGTCAAAATATTTTTAGTTCTCATAAGGTACTGCTTGGTATCCTTCCTCTTAAAGATGTTTGCAGTTCAAAATGTTTATTGAGCATATTCAGCCCAGTTGTATTTTCTGCTACACTCACTAGTTTCTGCAAATGGTATTGCAGGTTATGGAACAATTTTTTGGTTTAGTTAACACATTCTTACACAATCATCGCGATACATGGAAAAGGAGATTAGGAATACGGACATACAAGGTATCTTCTCCCTTTTCACAAAGCATTATGTTGTTGTCAGATGGATGAAATGCAAACATAGGATTATTATTAATTGTTGAAGTAGTTGTTGAACTATTTCCTTCTAGTAGTTACCTGTTTTGTCGACTGGACGATCACATCAGGGTATTGTTCTCATTAGGAATAAGTTTGTTCGTTCCTTTGTGACAGTATTGCCTGTGCAATTACAGGAATCTTAGTGACGTAGAACCGACATATAACCCTTGGGAATCTGCACCTCGGGGCGCATCACATTTGACACTAATTCAAGTTAAACAAATATCTTTACCCAGTCACTGATCTAGACATTAATATTATGCAGGAGCCTTCTTTAAACTAACTCAAGGGATAACACTAAAATATAAAACGGTGAAGACAAAACAACAAAAACAAGATAAATACCCAATAACTGAGCTTTTTGTGACAGCTATAGATGCTGCAGCCTATTGTAACCCATAGATCTTGAAGAGAGACCACTTTGTATGGTGGTCTACTGGTCTTCCTGATGAGGTCATTGTGCCACTTTTCTATGGGCATCTCATGTATTTATCTACTACAATAACCTGGTATTGCAGTTTGATGCCATTTTTACAATTTCACATACAATTATAGACGCAAAACTGGTCACTTACGTTGGTGGATAGTTTCAGCTCATTTAGTGTACTTCCTCTGCGAAGATCGACTCCTGTTCTGCTACTACTTGTTTTGGAGTTATCTTTTTCATTTCCTAACAACTTCATCCGATCTGGTTCAATATCAAACTTTGTTGATTTACCTATTCATGTTTACTTATCTTTTAAAAGGTTTACTTCTTGTTTTAGTACCAATCAGGGTTTGTTGTGGATAGACTCTTGGTTTTGATTCTTTTAAAAACCGACAGATCTGAATAGTTGGTCTAATGAATCCATCATATGCTCAAGTAGAAGCTTCCAAGAAGACTATTTTCCATATTAATGCCACTCGAGAAATAAAATGTGGCACACTTTCTTCTTTTATCAACTGTTGACATTCCCGTTTAGATTTTGTATAGCATCAATAAATTGCTTTTTTCAAGTATAGGTGCATCTTTTATTCAGTTTTTTTATGCTATTGCGTCTAGCGATCTTTACAGCTATTTTCTTTCCACAACTATGCGTTCCATTGTGAAAGTTTGATATTACCTGCCCCTTTTTTGCTATGTCATATCTCCTGGGATAGAGTTAATGGCTGAGATTTTCTTTGTTTTATGTTTTTGGTGCTAAATGTGTTTGCTTCCCGCTCAACTTACAAAAGTGGTTTTCAGTAAATGAAGTAGTGTTGATGAAACAGGTCATTCCTTTTACTCCCAGTGCTGGTGTTCTTGAATGGGTAAATGGGACTCTTCCTCTTGGTGAATACCTTATAGGAAGGTAAGTAGAATCATATGTCACGCAACCATGTGGCAGCACTTTCAGTCCCATTGAAATGGTTGAATAGTCGGATAGTTCTATTGTTTTTAATTTACAGCACGAGGAATGGAGGTGCCCACGGGCGATATGGGACAGGAGACTGGACATTTCCAAAATGTCGGGAGCACATGACAAAGGTGAGTACTATATGTTTCTCAAGGTGTAATTATATAAATGCTGTTGAGTATGATAAAGCCCTTTTTGGAGGCAATATTGTTGTGGTAAACCTTAATGTTGTCCTACAGGCCTATTAGATGCTTTGCAAATTCGCAGGACTATTAATATCCCTGTGGAACCTGTAGTGAATATGGAAACTCCAGGTTTTAAGAAATACTAATTTAAATGTGAGAAAACGGTCTTCTAATGAGATAGTAATCCTCCGTTTCAACTGTTTTGACCATTTCCAAGCACCTCATAGCATTCGAAGGATATATGATTAATTTTTTAATTTTTATTTAGTTTCTATGGTGAAACAAGAGAAAAAAGAATTGTATTATTGAGTGATTATGTTACAAGGGGCCAATACATCAATATATAGAGAAAACCTAGAAACCCTAGGTAACCCTAATTACATGAAAGGACAATAATACCCTTGCAACTAAACATTAATAACAATTTAACCATTACTATTCTAACACTCCTTTATTTATAGATGAGATTAGGGTTAACCTAATGGGCTCTAACCACCTAGGCCCATTAGGGTTAACATAACCTAATCTATCCCACATAACAACTAACACTCCCCCTCAAACACATGATGCGAGCATGGAGAGCATTATGGGTTTGCCAACATGAAAAAAAGATGCTCCAACTGATGTCTTTGACAACTTCGATTCTCCAACGAAAAAGAGATGCTCCAACTGATGTCTTTGACAACTTCGATTCTCCAACGACTTCAATTCTTCAACAACTTTAATTCTTTGACAACATTAATTTTGGTACCCAGTAGAATATAACTAACAAAAGAATATGGGACAAGTTCTCCCCCTCACGTGCGAACCCCGAATCGCACGGGAAGAGAGAAACAAAGAATCCAACTAGGATCACAACAAGGTGCCACACGGCACAACTTGGGGCCACTTGGCACACCAAACGGGGATTTAACAACCAACCAACAAAAGAAAGACTTGTCCATAAATTCACCAAAAGTCTAAACTGCAGGGACCAAAATCAAATATTGCAAAGTTTGGGAATCAAACTATAATCAAAACAAACTTGAGGGGCAACCGACAACAATGAGGGAGCAAGGGGGGTGCGGCCCACAACAGCAGATCAGGCCCACAACACAACCAAGGGGCTGGAGCAACCAACGCCTAAAACGAAACAGGTTAGGGTAGAAGACTGACGAGGGTACCACAAGATTCAAACAATAGACCCAGGCGGAAGCAGGCGGCTGACCAGGTGGAATGGCTAGCACCAGGCGGCTGACCAGGTGGCTGAAGTCAGCAAACAACAGACAGCAACAGCAACAGACCAGAGGTAGACGGCAGATCAGAAACAGACCGGAAGTGAACCAGAGGCAGGCGAGCCAACGAAAGGCGGCTAGCAAAAGGCTTAACAGAACTAGAGACAACGAACTCAAACAAAGGCAACGGAACCACAGGCAAAAGCAAACAACAGAGGACCCTGATGCAACCGGCGGACGGCGGCAAGGCATAAGCCGCCCGCTGGAAAGCGAGTATTCCACAGGCCTAGATCTTATGCTCTGATACCATGTGGTGAAACAAGAAGAATTGTATTATTGAGTGATTATGTTACAAGGGGCCAATACATCAATATATAGAGAAAACCTAGAAACCCTAGGTAACCCTAATTACATGAAAGGACAATAATACCCTTGCAACTAAACATTAATAACAATTTAACCATTACTATTCTAACACTCCTTTATTTATAGATGAGATTAGGGTTAACCTAATGGGCTCTAACCACCTAGGCCCATTAGGGTTAACATAACCTAATCTATCCCACATAACAACTAACAGTTTCTATAGATGGTGAGTTATTTGGAGCTTTCTCCTTGATGTTGTTGATGTTGAGGCCTTGATGGAATCGACATAGTTAATGTAAACGAGTCACAGTGTTTTATTCTGAGAAATTATTTTGTATTATGGGTAAAAGCCGACTTGAGTTCTGCATATCTGTAAGGGAACTTCTCCATTAGTTTTGTTGAATATCAATCTTATTGACCAGTCTTTTGTATTGATAATTTTACTTCCATTGATAACCAATCACGAGTTGGTTATTCAATTCCATTTCTTCTTCAACTGTTCCTTTGTTGGATTCCTCTTAGTATTCTAATCTTGACAGGACCGTGATATCCTAATGCATTTGGTTAAAACCATATGATGAAATTTTCTTGATGTGCTGATCCTTAACAAACTTTCATTCTAGTAGATTTCAAGTCAAATTTACTCTGTACTTCCAAATGTGAGATTGGAGGATGCTATAGGAATTTTATGATTGCCAAATTTGGTTTCTGGTATGAAGTACGCCATAATATGATTTTGGTTGGCACTTAGTTGAGTACAAGGACGTCAGTGCATATAGAGGCATACACCTTGTTGCTCTATCTCCAGGTTGCTTTTGTTATTTAATGCCTTCACAGCATTTTATGACCTACTTTCAAATGTCAAGAATTGAGAAAGCAGAATGTGAAAGGACCAAATTAGCCAAAACAAGATGATGTCAATTATTTTTCTATTAATGAAGCAAAGTTATTATCGTATCTCTCCCTTCTGTAGGAACACAACAAGCGCAGGGCATTTCAGGAAGTCTGTCAAAACTTCAGGTCTGTATTTCTCTGTATTAATTCTATTCTTCAAACAGTGCTGCTCATTTGATTGACTAAGTTAATTGACACCTCTTGAAGGCCTGTTATGCATTACTTTTTCCTGGAGAGATTTTTACATCCGGCTGACTGGTTTGAGAAGAGACTTGCTTATACACGCAGTGTAGCAGCGAGTTCAATGGTATGTGCTATGAACTCTTTTGTGACCTAGTGGTGGTTTATATCCTACTTGAAGCAAAACCTGAATTATATTTTATGCAATTTCTTGTTTCTAGATGATCTCTACTCCATTTGGTTTGTGGTGGTAATTATAAATTTTTTTCATCCACAAAAAGTTGAGTCATATAGCTATAGTAAAATTTGTTAAAATGGCACTAAAGCCTGCACTTTAAAACTTTAGGTAGGCTACATTGTTGGACTTGGAGATCGGCATTCCATGAATATCCTTATTGATCAAGCCACAGCAGAAGTTGTTCACATAGATCTTGGTGTTGCCTTTGAACAAGGGTTGATGCTCAAAACTCCTGAGAGGGTGTGTCTATTTCAACCGTGAATATTTCTTTGATCTGTGACCCTGCTTTGCCTAGTGGCTGTTATGTGGTATGATCATCTGAAATATGTTATGATCCATTTTTGGTAGGTCCCTTTCAGACTAACAAAAGACATAATAGATGGTATGGGTGTTAGTGGTGTGGAAGGAGTTTTCAGAAGATGCTGTGAGGAAACTCTCTCTGTTATGCGGACAAACAAAGAAGCCCTTCTAACTATTGTTGAAGTATGGTTAATCAAAAATGTATTTTTCATAGACTGGAAAGCTATGTACTTCCTAGTTCTTGACATTGTTTGTACATTCCATGCAGGTTTTTATTCATGATCCTTTGTATAAGTGGGCTTTATCCCCTTTGAAGGCTCTAGAACGTCAGAAGGTATGTCAGAGAGCTTCACCTTTTTCATCCGATATACGCAATTGCAATTTAGCCATCTTCTAATTTGCCTTTCAGAAGAGCAAGATCACAAATCACAATGGAGAGACAGGAAATGGAGAAAAAATTAGAGAGCATTACATTGGTTCTTCACAAAATATTATGGACTTATAGACATTGTATCCCAAAGTGAATGATTGCCGGGAAGTAATTGAAGGAAGGAGAAACCCCAATCAAACTCTCTCTTAATAAGTCTTCCTTTGTAAATCAAGAGATGGGTTCATCAAATTGCCTTGTTCTCATTCGTACAACAAGGTTTTCATGGGGCAGCGCAATTGTAGGGTAACACACGTAAGTGGCAAAGATGGGTGCATTAATATCTTCTCTTCTAGCAATATGATGAGAGCAAGATTAGAAGTAACGACCTGTTTGCCTTAGTTGAAGGGGGGGAGGATATAACATAGCCCCTGATATGGAAATTCAATCCACCCATATCCAGGGTTTGGTTGCTTTTCTTCACCCGGATATGACAATCTGGGGTGCAAATAGTCCCACCCTACTTGGATAAAATTTGGTCTCTCCCACCTCTGTCCATAATTAGCCCCCCCATACCCAGCTTTTATTTATGGAGATGCCATTACTAATTATGGAAATGCTAGCATTATTTATGCGAACACCATTATCCAACCATATCCTCCTCACCCAAAGAAATCCTATATAATTGACCCTATATAATAATTCTCAATTTCCACCAAATCCCCCCTCCTATTATATCTCTCCATATCCCCAAGAACTTATTCTGCTAACAAATAGGCCGCAAGGGTGTTGATTTTCCGTCTTGTATATGAATGGGTAAAGAGCTCTGCAATACTTACCTAAAACCAGTAGAAGCTCCGGTGAGTCAGTGACAGTATATTGCCAGATTATGAAGAAGGATTGATGGGATGAGAGAGAATAAAGAGAGTAGAAGGGACAAGCATTTTTGTTGTAGCAGTGTAGAAAAAAAAAGTTTGGAACACGTCCTGTGGATGAAAACCATATAAGGGACTTTTTCTACATTTATGTTTGGTGGGTTTTTGTTAGAGTTTGCCCCACATTGATTGATTATTACCTCAAACTATATACGGGCTTGGATGGCCTCTCCACTTATTGCCATTTAGTTTTGTGTTGGATGCTTCTAAGACTTTTGAACAAGTCTGTCTTGGTTGATTGCCCCATTCTTTGCGTCTTAAGTGCAACTTGCTTCATTATGTTTTATGTTATGGATCTGTTGGTTACCCTCCACGTGCAGGCCAAAGGTCGCACATTAATTTATTATTTCCTCCAAAATTAGTATATGATTGTGGGCAGCCTCTCCATTCATTGCCAATTAGTTATTAGGTTACTTATTAACTATTCTGGAAGTGGATAAGTAGCAGTATCAATACCTACGTATTACTTCAAGTTTTGACGGGATGGATTGAGAGGGTAGGGCTTCATCAGAAGGATTAAGGTGCTTGTAAAACTGTAAATTTTTTGGCATTTGATAACTAGTTGAATATAATGTTTTCATATTACCAATGATGATCATTGTTTCCTACACGATGCTCTCATAGTTAAGAGATCAACACAATCCAATATATGATCCATTGAAGAAATTACGTAATCTGATACGAAGCTGTGGTACTCAACTTGACTTAGCCCAAAATCATGGGGATTGTATTTGATAAGCTGCAATGGTAATCTTAAGATGTCACTTTTTTATTCCTCCCATAGCGGAGAGGAAAATCAAAATCACCATTTGGTGCAACATTATGAACTATTGTAAAAGTGCAGTTATTCTTTAAATTTGAATGCTCAGTGGTCCAAATTTGTGGATTTTGGTTGATATTCGATCTTCAATTACCCAAACAGGTGAATACTACAAGTACATTCATAGATTGCTTCAGTTTTATATTTCCTGTGGAATTAGTGCAGCTCATAAGTGGATATCCCTATTCCTATGCTTCTGATTCTCTTCTCAGCATTTTTAGATTAACTGCATATTACTTCAGCTTCACATGCTTCCCCTTCTCAAGTTTATTTAGATCATATCCCTAACCATATCTTCCACTTCCCCTTTTTCCAATTATAATCTATATGATGTTTTCCCTTATATTGCTTCCACAACTGTCCTCACACAGGAAACAGATGATGACCTTGAGACAAGCTTGGAAGATTCACAAGAAGAATATGAAGGGAACAAAGATGCTGCACGTGCACTGATGCGTGTTAAGCAAAAGCTAGATGGATATGAAGAAGGTGAAATGAGAAGCGCGTATGGGCAGGTAATCTTGGAGTACAAATTGTCACATTACTGATTGTCCCCAGAAGTTGTTAAGAAATGGGTCCAACAATCTCATCTTGCACTTGAATTAATGAACATTCATCCATAGCGGATGTGAAGGGGATAAGTAGAATGCTACCAGGGAATAAATTCAAACTGAGAGACTTGAACAGTCTATTATCGCAGTTAAACCTTATGAACCGAGCAAGAGCTACATTGAACAGTCGTGTTTGGATATGCAACGAGTCATCCAATTGGTCTCTCAAATAACCCGTAGTATTTGCTTCATGCCAGTGACACCGCATCCAGCAAATAAAATTATACACCGTTATTGAGCCTAATTATGAATTCTGTGATGCCAAATGAACAAGAATGCCATCAGAGAACTGCTTTAGTTTGGTAGTCCTCTACGAATTGAGTCTCTGACACACAAGATATGGATCTCGTTAACAGATTATCTTTCGATGATACAATTTATTCGATTTCTTATTGTAGGTTCAACAACTCATACAGGATGCTACTGATCCCGATCGTTTGTGTCAAATGTTTCCTGGATGGGGAGCTTGGTTGTGATTGAAACTTTCTGTGCACCCAATCAAATTGTGAAGGCAGCTCTTGGCTTCTGTTGAGTTTCTTCGTGTCCATAGAGGTTCTTCTTAAGTCACAGTGCAATGTGGGAAAACAGGTGAAAAATCCATGTAACGATTGTTGTAAGTGGTGTGTCTGCAATACTGGCTCCCTCGTGAAGTGGTATATTAATCGGGATAGTTAGCCCAACGATTTTGTAGTTAAGACTTAGATGCAGTAAGGTTGTGGGTTCAACTCTTATGGGCTGGGTTAAGGGTGTTTGGGGTTAGGATAGTGTAGATTCGTCACATGACGAATCAAAAGAATAGAGATAAAGCTGTATATGTATAGGTGTATAGAATAAGTGTATTGTATTTATTGTTGGGGATTTTTTCGATGTCCATTTGCCCTCCCAAATTATTGAAAAAGAAAAAAGAAGTTAGATTCCATTTTTTGATACAGCAAATCAATTCATGTTTATACCACAATGAAAGCAAAAGAAAAAATCGCATATTCCTTGATTGTTCAGTCACTTGGCCCAATTCTTGGTTGTCCACCCATAAAAGCTTAACAAAGTAAGGTGCAGGTGGCAAGCACTAGGTGTAGTCGGTGGGATCAACAATCCTCAAGACCATGCTTGTAGCTAAATTGGAGTGGGGAAGGTTGTGGTATGCCACCAAAAAGCTTCCTTCCGTATCTCCTCAAGTCAGTACATTCCCTTCTACACTCTCTCGAGAACAAGTTAGACTGATCTTCTCTTGGTCGCGCTTTCTTCTTTGGCTCTCAATATTAAGACACTCTTTACTTTGAGAACAGAAACCAACGTATTGTACTGTTTTCAAAGTGGGTATTGAGAGGTGGTAGTGATTCACATGGTTAGGTGAAGAATATGGAAGACTTGTAATTGGTCAAAAATAGGCTCAAGTTCTTCTGCACTTTTATTTTGGTATCGTCATATTCTAATATAATTTCAAATCAACAAGTAAGAATCTCAAAAGATGGGACTTTTGATATATACAATCTTGTTGAAAATTGCATTAGAACACGAGACACAAAAAACTGGTGCGAAAGATCTGGAGCCCTCAAATAAGATACAGGAGGAAAATTGAGAACAATAATGTAATTATTGATTCCCTTTGCTGGGCGAAGGATTGCCCTGCAGATATATTGTTTCTATTGGCCCCTAGTGGGTATAATCGTAATATCATTGCCATTAAAGGGATTCCTATTCCATCTCTTTTTCCAATAAACTTATTGATTCTCGAGATGATCATTCCGGGATTTTCCAGAGCATTGTGAAACTATTGTCAACCTTAATCCATAAATAAGCTGATGTTCTTGTAAGATAATTGAAACTCAATTTTTAAAATTTGTTGAGAACACTAATCATATAAAAAATCATGTCGACAACATACCAATAAATATGAATTTTAAGCATATTATCTAAAAAAAAAAGTTGGTACACTATATCAAAAATTATTTATCTCAAGATAAACATGTTACAATGATGTGTTTATTGATATGACGTTATTAATATTTCTAGCAACATTTAGTAAGTAAATTATTCTAATAATCTAAATAGGTTTAAAAATGACACACAAAAGTTGAAGTTGAATGGTCTCGTCCCTTTTAGGGATTGTCCTTTCAAATGGATTTCGTCTTGAACTTAAAAACGTGATTCAACCGGTTTACTTTGTAGACATCAAGCTACAAAACATCTAGTACCTAACCAAGTGATCCTGGAAGCGTAATGTTTGATATCGTATTTGCCTTCCAGTTTTGTCAATACAAATATAGTTTATCTAATAGGTTATAAATGTTTGATCGATCTTTTATTTTTCAATACTACTATGCACGTTAAAGGCCTATATGTTAGGGGTCATAGAAAGAGCCAATGCTAACTCCCCAAACGAGGTTATCAGATTTGATATTCAGTGGACTATTTTTTTTGCTCTGGAGATAGATAAAATTGGCGTACCTCCTCTATTCACATCTTATCCTCTTCTATTTCACTTCTACTTACAAAAATATTATTATTAATTATAATAATATCATTATCAATTACAAAATCACCTACTAGTATTTATTATATTTTTCTTCTAAAAAAATACTCAAACCCTTTATAATTATTCATCCCTTTATGATAAATCTAGTATATACTCTTCTTATTACATTTACAATATCCATTCTAAAATTTTGACCGCTATCTAACGAGGCGTAAGATTTACAGACCGAATAACTAAATATCAACTAAATCATAGCAGTTGCGAGATACATGATTTTGAAAAATGGGATAATGCTTGGAGCCAAAAGTCAAGCTCTTCGGTTGACTTGAAGTTATGACGCAACCTTTGTTGAAGCCTTGAAAGATCTAACTCATTTGCAAGATTTTGATTTATCCTTTGCCTTGTCCTGATTCCCTCTCCTTTTTCTATAAATTGGTCTAAGTTCTGAAAGAAAAAAATTCGAGAGTGAGCTAAGACAGAAATGCTTTTCATAAAAAAATTTATAATCTCGTCACGCAGACTCCCTTCTTGTTGCATGGCCTCCACAAGCTCTTTTGGACAGACATCCTTAATCTTCATTTGAGGATGATAAAGCATTATCCTAGCAGAAGCGTATGCTCGACGCATCTCTCCTCCAAGTAGCACCGAAGCTCCCATTGAACCAACCATTCTGCCGCCTATTATTTTTATTACTGTTGGGACCCCTTGCATGATATCAAAAACACCCAGTGCATATTTTGCGGATCCGCTAGCACAATTTATAAAAAAAACTCACCTCTTCTGGGGCATCATCTTCTCCATCATACATATGATAACCCCAATAATTTTACCTGCGATCTCCACAATATGCTTGACCAAAGAAAAAATGGTATCCTCCCATAAAAAGATAAGTGTGTAAATCATTGGTGGTGCGATTGAGAGTTTTATAAATTTTGTACTCTCCATAATTTAAATTCTCTTATCTATGGATGTACCTGAATTTGAAGAACTGCGTAAAAATCATTGTTTATCTAAGATTGTGTGTGCGCACTCGCACAGCAATTGATATCAAAGAATACCCCAAAAAAAACAACAAAAATAAAGTTTTGAATCCCCATTCTTGATTTTGCCTCAAAATTAAAAACACCAAAAATAGAATTATGAAAACCCATTCTTGATTCTGCCCAGATTTCAAATTTCACAAATTTTCATTTTGAGCATTGGGTTTTGTTTCTCTCTCCAAAACAAAAATAACAATGCAAGTCTAATAGCAAACCAACATCGGTGTGCATCTTACGGGTAGAGCCTAAGATAGTTAGATGTCAAAATCTACCGAAACAAAGATGTCAAGGCCTTGTACCAATTCTATAACCTACATTATATATCTACTGTAAAGTTCGAGGTTAAAAAGTCCAACGGAACCAACAACTTTAGAATGTGGCAATGTGAAGAAAAAGACATATTAATTCAACAGGACCTGGATTTTACCTTAGAGGATAAACCCAGAGATCTTGATGAAAAAGACTAGAATAAACTAAACCGTCAAGCTTGCATCATGTTTCATTTGTGCCTAGAGAAAAATCATAAATAGTTTGTAATGAAATAAACAAAGGCCAAGGCACTATAGGATTTGTTCGAGAAGAAATACATAATGAAAAGTATAGAGAATTATCTTTACTTGAAGAAGAAGCTCTTCCATTTCCAATATCGAGCATGTAGCTCCATAAATGAACACTAAAATGAGTTTAATAAAATACTTGTTGATTTTTCAGAATTTGAATGCCGAAATCCTTGACAAGGAGAAGGCTCTACTTATTAATGTTGAATGCGCTTCTTTGTGAGTATGATCATCTAATTACTACTTTGTTGAACGGCAAAAAAAAAAGATCAGTTATGAGGTTGTGTGCAAGGCTGTTATCCATAATGAGCATTAATGTAGGAAGGATAATTACGTGCATAGAGACATAACAACAAAGTTATGTTTGCAAAAAGTAGGCCCCGGTCAAAGGAAGTCTACCCTAACAAAGATTTCAGAAGACGTTTGTGCCTATTGCCGTAAGAAAAGGTTGGAAGATAGGGTCGTCAATCTTTCCAAAAAGAGATTGATAACCAAAGCCAACATTCCAAATGAAGAAGAGAATCCAGAGTTTGCACTTATAGGTTTATCATCTGACATTCATTCGGGTGAATGGATGTTGGATTTTGGTGCTTTCTATTATATATGTCCCCATAGGAACTTGTTTTCTAGCTTTGATAAGTTAGACGGTCCTTCAGCATTGATATGTAATAGCCATACTTGTAAGACTCTAGGGGTAGGTAACATTAGTTTATGGTTACCTAATGGATCCATATTTGTTCTATCTGATGTTCGGTATATTTTAACTTTGGGACAAAATCTTCTATTCTTGGGAGTTCTAGAGTTTACAGGCTCAAGAATTACTTTGCTTTGTAAAGCTTTGGTAATTGTATCAAATTACCTGGTGATGATGGGAGGTAAACGACGCAACAACTTGTATATTCTTGAAAGAAGTACAATTGTAGGTGGAGCAACCACCATTGACAGCTAAATTGGTTGTTAAAAAAGACACTGCTAATTTGTTGACAAATGTCATTGAAATTGATGCGTCTTAAGTGTCACTTATTGTTCTATTTGTTATCGAAATCTAATATCCTTTCAACTCATTTGGAATTGTGGTAATTCTTGTAATTCAACACCAAAATATTCCATCAAAATTGCACTTCGCTGTCGAACGAAAATGGATTTTTAGTGGGACCACTTGTGGGGATTTGGGGAGATGTAGTGCACTTTTTTGTAGTTTGCATGTAATGTGGGCAAAATAACGTAGTTTTACTTGCTTTGCCCTCGAAACTTCATCATCTAATTCTATGTATTTTGATTACAAATCGCGAGATAGTTAAAACTGTATAGTTTCAAGAGCAAAGCGGATAAAATTATGGGTCCATTTGGCCTATGGTTTTTATTGGTTTATTTATTTATTTATTTATGATGTTTGGAATAAATATAAAAGTAGTTGATGTCATTTGGACTAATTTATTTATTGTGTTGTTTGACCAAATGAATTAAGTAATTTGTTTGACTTTGACGGACAAATGACCATATTGCCCTTGTCCGTACGGAGTCTGATGGGAAAAGGCAGCAACGCTTGAAGAGTAATTTCGGCTTTTTCCTCACCGTACGGAGTCTGAGAAATATATGGGTCCAAAAAATAAATTAAGCCAAATCAACATGTTTAATTAACCAACAAATAAATAAATAAACAAAAAATAACCATAGGCCAAATACACCCATATGTCATTTTGTCCGCACTACATAAAAGTGCACTATACCCTGAGGCGAATTTGTGTGGAGGCAAGTGGGGTCACTTACTCAATTGAAAAACACACCACATAATATGTATATTTTTTTGGGTAATTTAGTTATTTGCCCCACAAGTCTGTTGTTTGCTCTTTTTATTGTGCATAAAGAGCAAAAAAAAAAAAAAAAAAACTTTTCTCTACCAGATAAACCAAAAAAAAAAAAAAAAAGTAAAACAAATGCAGAAACTACAGTTATCTCTGACTTGATACTTGACAAGCTTGCCTAGTTGCCTTTACACAATCAAAACACAAAAGTAGCTCTCTCTCCATTGTGTCTATGGAAAAGACGGAAGTAAAGAAAAAATAAAATACTAGAAGTTGCCTCTGGCACTATGGGCTTCTAAAGGTATGTAAATTGTAATGTTGTATTTAAGCCTTATATTAGTGGATGGATATGGATTTGTTAGATGCAAATACCATGAATTTGATATATTGTGAATTTCTATTCGAGGTTTCATATCATATCATAAATTAGATTGTTAGAGATTGCGAGCCACATATTAATTGACTAAATTTGATGTAAAATTAGTTTGCAAATAACATAAATTTTGGTGCTTGAATGAAACAATTTATGAGCTGGAGCTACTAAGAGTCAAGTGGGATCAGTCGACCTATTCAACTTTTTAATTTTTAATTACTGTTAGAGGTTTAAAAATTAATTAGTGGATGAATCTATTAAAATTATGATATTACTTTAAGTATTTCACATAAAGTATAATAATTGTCCCAAACACTTTCCGTGGTGTATAAAGTTGTACCAATAATTCATCCAAATAAAAAATAAATATGTTTACTATGGATATTGTAAAAATTATTTTGCATTTTAATAAAAATTAAGTAATGAATAAAACTTTATGCATATACAATTAGAAATATATATATCTTAATTTTTTACTTAAAGAATAATTATTTTTAAAAATCTTTCTTTAAATACAAAAAGTCATCGAGTGTTGATTTAAATTAATATGCAGACAAGATCAATTCATTTATTTCTTATTTAAAAAAATTATTATGTAATTTTGATTAAAATTTTGACCTCCCTGTCCGGAATTTCTCCATTCGCTTATGACTATAGTCTCCCCGAATTCGATTCCCATTTGTGACCCCTCTATTTTGTCTTGTGAATTTTTCAATTGTTGATAGCAAATCTTATTTTATTGAAATTTATTTCTAAAAGCTTGCTCGAAACTTCAAAAACTTGGTTCTTCTATTTGAAATGTTCTAGTAACCCATGTTTTTGTATTTTGTTTGTAAGAGCACTGATATTTGTAGTTGAGTTTAGTTCAGTTCTACCTATTTGAGACAATCTATCTATCTGCTTTTGTCTATTACAGTTGGGAGTGGAGAGCAACCTCAATATAATTATTTTTGTGTTCGGCCTTTTCCAATTATAGTCACAATAGGATTAGAGTTAGTTTTTTTATAAATAGTTTTGGGAGGTTTTCTAAACAATTAATTAATACTTTGAGAAAGATCTCAAGAGAGACTGTGAGAAAATTTGTACTCATTAATTATTGTGAGATACAGTTAATGGCATGAGAGAGTTGGTGTTAGATTCTTGGAGAGGAAGATGAAAACCTGTGAAGCCATTTTGACATTTTATGAGTCTTCAAAGCTCCGGTCTCCTCTAAAACCCACTTAGAGTCTTAGAGAGAGCTGGTTCTCCTCTAAAAAGTCTCAGAGAAAGAATTGCTGGCAGAGAGTTGTTGCCAGAGTTGTTTTTGCCTATACATGAGTACATATTGTGTGTGTGAGAGAGAGAGAGAGAGAGAGAGAGAGATAGGGAGCGAGGGAGAGGGGAGGGGTACAAGCGTCATAGATTCATAGACATACAAGAGGAAACGTGCAAGATAACAAATGAAGGAAACGGGGGAGCTGTAGTGCAGCAGTGCACTACAGCTGTGTTAAAAAATCAGACCCTTCAAGAACATCAATAGAGAGAGAGAGAGAAACCAAACAAGAGAGAGAAACCCACATTCTATTTCTTACAAATTTCTAGTTTCTCCACTCCATTCTCTTCTACATACATACAAATTTCTTACAAACCTCTGGTTCCGGGTTCGGGTCAGGACCGATTGAGAGAGGTTTCTTGTCGGGTCCGATGGAGCGCAGCTTCATTTCTGGTCCCTTAGAAAACCAGTACGAGCAAATTCGGAGATATAAACCCAACTCGAAGAAATGTAGTTCGATTAGAAATCTCAAAAACGCGATTAAAAAATCGATAGTTGTGCCGATTAGAGGGTCGGAGAAGAAAAAGAAAAATGCTAAGGCGAGTAGTGATAACCATAGTGATAATAACTTGAGCAGTCAGGGGAGTTTAGTGGATGATTGTGACGAGTCCATTGAGAATCCTAATGTTCAGTGGGCACAGGGGAAGGCGGGAGAAGAGAATGGAGTGGAGAAACTAGAAATTTGTAAGAAATAGAATGTGGGTTTCTCTCTCTTGTTTGGTTTCTCTCTCTCTCTCTATTGATGTTCTTGAAGGGTCTGATTTTTTAAGTTCTGGGCACCAAAACGACGTCGTTTTGGTGCCCTACACAGCTGTAGTGCACTGCTGCACTACAGCTCCCCCGTTTCCAGAGCTTAGAAGGCTACAAGTCATAGCCTTTGTGAGAAAAAAGGAAAAATTTAAATTACACACACACGTAGACATATAGATATGTAGAAAATTTTATATTATTTTTTAACGATAAATTCGAAACAGTACAATTGTATTCATGAATATCGTTACGTACCGTATCAATAACAAAATGAATATGCTCATCTGTACGAGATTGATAACTTTGACTGTATCTGAATTTGAAAAACTAGTGATTGTCTATTTATGGCATCAAGGGGTTCTGTTATGTATTATACATATTGAATAATATTTTGCGCGTAACAATTACCTATTTGTGTATTTATGTTTGGTTGCTTTGGGTACAACACATGGCTCAATACTTTATTGTAATCCAACATCGTAGTTATCCACTTATCCATTCCAATCGGGTCGAATGTGGACCTAATTCATGGTGCACACATGGGGCTGCACGTGTTTGCCTCTTTTATATTTTCGCAGTGTACCCGTGGTCGGTGGTCCTAATTGGACGGTCTTGACCTTTGAAGATCATTTAAGGGCAATTTTGGAATTTAACCCCCATACAAATTCTAGACAGAGAACCGCCTCTCTCTCTCTCTCTCACCTAGCCGTGGCAATAACCGACGACCCAAGAAAAACGGTTGGCGCCAGAGAGAGAGAGAGAGAGAGAGAGAGAGAGAGAGAGCATACAAAACATATAAAACGTGAGGCGGTGTTTCCGTTAGTTTTTGTTAATACTACACCTTCCCCCTCCTTCTTCATTCCTCTTCTCCAAGTAACAACAAACCCATATATAGATGCATACAACCATACATACAATCTCCAAATTTGTTTGCAATTTTGGAGTCGGTGTCTGACTTTCATCAATTTACTCTGAGAATGTCTTATTGCTTCATCTCCAGGTAAGCATATAAGAATGTCTTATTGCTTCATCTCCAGGTAAGCATATAATTGATGTTTTTCCCCATATTCGGTTGGCAGATATTCTTATTCCTGTTATCCTCGCCTTTCTTTTTCCTTGCACTTCAAAGAATTAGTATTCAATCCCAGTAGAATTTGCTTTAGAATTCCTTGTTTTGATGGTAGTTAGCACTTGGGTTTTCCCTTCTCTGGTCCAAAAACTTGACTATCTATCCAAACACCCTTTTTTATTATGCCAACCTTGATTTTCTCCCCCTTTTCTTTGTTCTGGGTAGTTTTCTTTAGTTTCTAGGTTGCACCCTTTTGATTTTCTTGGGAATTTCTTGTTATAGAGCTATTCTCTGTTTCAATGGGAACAACTGGCCAACATGTACATGGATTTAGAGGTTTAGTAGCTAATAATATTAGGGCACAAAGATTAGATAATCAGAGTAACCATTCGGGTACCGAAGAAGATTCAATTTCTGATTGTGAAAGTGGGATTTCCGGACCAAACAATGAGGATTCTCAGTTGTTTGGTAATGGGTTGATCAAATTGGATGAAGGAGATAAGCTGCACCAGATTATCAAGGGGAAGTTCCTTTCGGGTTTGGGCAGTACTGGAATTCACACCTCTGTAGTTGCTATACACAGAAATTCTTGCTCTAGCTTTACAGGACAAGCTCAGCTTCAATCATTTCATATTTTTTCCAAAGCAATGGAAAATAAGTGTGGCGGTAGTGCAAATTTGAAGTATGCTTGGTATGGCAGTTCTAAGGATGCGATTGGGAAGATTATTTCACATGGTTTTGGTCATTGTGGGGATGATGAGGACAAGGCACTGTATGGCCATGGTATCTATCTGTCTCCTGATGGTCGCTCGATTGATTGGTAAGCCAGTATTCTTCACACATGTTCATTTTCTGCTTCAGAATAATTTTGCATGATCGTTTAGGTTACCAGTTTTGCAGTTTCAAATATACAAACGCTCAATTGTGTTCTGTTTCAAGCAAATATGGTTTTTAAGGATTTTCAAACATTGTGCTGATTTTCAAATGCTCCTTGGAGTGTCGCTGGCAAGGCTTGGGCATGTCTTAAAAGTCCATCAAACCAACAAGCTTTTTGGAAAATTTGATGAAAACTTGATTTTGAGAAAACTAAGTCGAGTCATTCTTTGGTAGGTATAAGTCATTTCTTCTTGGCCAATAGTGCGTACAAGAATCCTCTTATCATGTTCAATCTTTGAAATGAATAGTTGTACTAATATTTTTGTTTTTGTTGGCAGTGTGGAATCCACAAATGTTGATGAAGATGGCTTGAGACATGTAATGCTTTGTCGCGTTATTATGGGGAATATGGAGCTTATTAATCCTGGATCTGAACAGTTCCATCCGAGTTCAGAAGAGTTTGATTCTGGTGTCGATGATCTTATTTCTTCTAAGAAGTATATAGTGTGGAGTACCAACATGAATACACATATCTTGCCCGAGTACGTTGTAAGTTTTAGAGCTCCATGTTCAACAAAAAGTAAGCAAATCGACGTACTTTTGGATATTAATTTCTTGTTATGGTGAATTAAAAATTCGGAACAGATCAAGAAGTACCAATTATTTGGTTCGCATTTTGGAATTGTCTAGGTGTGCAAAGGATTCAAGCTCCACCGAGGAAACCAACTTCACCTTGGATGCCATTTGCTACTCTTATCTGTGTACTTTCAAAGTTCTTACCTCCTCGTGCCATGAGTTTGATCAAGAAATACCACAAGGAGCATAGAGTAAGTGTGAATCTCTAGCATATTTTGGCAGAGTGTATGTATGTATGCCTTTCCTATATTCCCCACTTATTCTGAAATTTTGTGTTCCAGGAAAGGAAGATATCCCGGCAAGAATTGATCAAGCAAGTAAGACAGATGGCAGGAGACAAGTTGTTGACTGAAGTTATAAAATCTTTTAGAGACAAGGTACGGGTTCCCCCACTGAAATTGATTTTGTTCTTATAAATGCTGCTGCTGTTTCTTTGATGGATTGTAGTCATCTGAGTGATAAAATCACAGTAAAAGCCTTGCATTGTTTGTTTTTTCTCGTCTCCCACCTTGGGTGAATATTTTGGGAATTCATTGTATCGGGAAACATGTCACAAACTCCTTTGTGCATTGACATAACCTTAGAAAGCGACATTAAAAGCAGACATTATCAGTGCAGTTAGAAGGAACTACTAAGTTCAACTTTTTTTCAAGGGTTTTGGAATTTTTAGGGGGAAGGTTGGGAAAATTGATATTTCTTATCTAGAATTGCAAGAGAAACTCGAAACACCTAATGGATCGTCCATGACTTCATGCTATATTGGTATTGGGGCACTTATGTGCTGAACAAGTTATTTATTGCTTCTGAGAATTATAGTATGCTATGCCACTAGAAAGAGAAACTGAGCAACTACGCGCTGGGCATATGCTTCACCAAGTCAAAAAAGAAGATCACCTTATGTTATTCATAGCTGTCAAAATTGTTCATTTGCAACAAAATATTTTCTTTGCGTTTCGGTAAAAAAAAAAAAGCAGCTTTTTGGGGGAGATCTGATTTTGCCAATCGAGTCACCGGTGTACATATTCATACCTAACAATTTTCCTCTCAGTGGTGACGAAACATACTTGTACAAATCTTTCCAAGTTGATGCTGTCCATACATTCGTAGAGCTATTTACTCGATCATAGACATTTCTACGACACCTCTAGCAGAGGGACAAATAGTCAATTTTGAAATAACTTATTATCAACTCTTTCAGAAATGAATTTATCTGATTTGTAAGTGAAGAACTTGCATGAGTATCTCAATTTCAATTCAAACACGGATTTGATGCACATTCGATGTTCTAAGAGATATTTATGTTCTAAGAAATATTTACCATCTGAAGAGAGGAAAAAACGGAATCGGTTGTCTAAAGAAATGCCTTGAAAATACAGGGCATATGTATAGAGCCTTTTTCTCAAAACAAATGCATAGGACTATTCTCGCAAAATGGAACCCATTCCAACATATCTGACGGGGTCTTTTAGACTTTTGTACCAAATAAACTGAGGCTGACTAGGAAATGGAAAAGATGGAATACAAATGATTCAGCAAGTTGTAGTTTGATGCCTTCCCCTTTATCTTTCTCTTGTATAAGTTGCTCAAGTGCCCCATCAACTCAAGTATATACCTCTTGCCACTTGTGAATTAGTGGAGCATCATTGTTTTCCATATCTTCCTTGTGCCTTCTAGTTGGATCAGTTTGCTTTTTCAATATCCTCCTCTTATGTGGATAATTTATTGACTTTTAAATTTACAATCTGATGTAGCAGGAAGAAAAATCGTCAGCAGATTTTTCAACAAGTGACGCGTCGAGCACATCTCACTGGCAGAGTGGAAGAAATTCAGAAGGCAGGCAGAGTGGATGAGTTGATCTTGGCAAACAAGTGGAGTTGACATATTCTGTCAAGCTAATTCAAACACCATGGGGAAAGAGATGAACAAGATGCCAAAGCGGGATTGGTTTATGTTTTTGGTAGTAGCTAATGCTTAGTATTTTGACACAGGGAGTTCCTTTTTCCCTTCTTGTAATCTCTAACATCAGCTATTTTGTTTTGAATAAATGGTATGTTTTTTCTCCCATTGATTTGAGTTCGTTTTTCGGTTTATCAGCAAAAGAACTGTATTGACAAGTGCTGAATGGACAACCACTATCATCACAACCGCCATCATCACAATGGAGACAAGTAGGCTAACCTCAAAACAAGATAGTTGATAAGAAACCAACCAAGCTGAAAGCCAAGGGAAAACGATGTCAGCAGGAAACAAGACATAATTGAAGCTACACCAACAATTAACTCACTATTCTGCTAAACACAAGATTAGAGGTTTACTTTTTATGGATTCGGAGAGACTGTGGTGTAGATTCCTGTATGTAGTTTCTTGTAGTGCGGATAAAATAACGTAGTTTTGTCAGCTTTGCCCTCGAAACTACATCGTTTTTTATTTTATGCATTTTGATAACAACTCGTGTTATAAGTCAAAACTATGTACTTTCGAGGGTAAAACTGACAAAACTAAACATGATCGTATTCTAATTGTTTGGTCTCCTTATCAAATGAACGCTTGGGACCATCCATTTATCCTCATCAAATTTAGAGCCTACTACTATTCTAGAGTGAGGTACCAACCTTGAGTGATCATCACGGACTCAAGATAAAGATTCCGGGATCCCAAATTATCAAAGTATAAAATTAGATAATTTCCTGAAATTCACCTCAACAAAAATTGGTGTACGTCCAAAGTTCACCAAATTTTATAGAACATTAGCTTAGGATGTTAGAAACATATTCTATGAAGACCACAAGGCTTTGATTGGCCTTTAAATAGGTGAAAACTCCATTAGTGCAAAACTGATTCAGAACAGACCCATATTATGAAAATCTCAATTTAAGGAGTTCTAGAGGTCCAATCAAGTTGATTCTAATTGGGAATGAAAGATAACACATCAAGGTTCGTACCAAATTTGAGTTCAACCCGAGGTCCGTAGCATCCCGTCAAAACTGTCTAGGCCGATCACCAATCCGGCTAAGGATCTGAAAATCCGGATTGGTGACTGGATTGGCGTCCAAATGGGCTACTGGACCAGCCCAAAAACGCACCAGAGATTAGGGTCTTCAATCTTGGTTCATAATTCAATCCTTAATATACTCCTAAACCATAATTAAGGGCCACACCTATGCTCTTGGATGCTAATTACGTAGGTTTAGGGTCGAATTATGCATTTCAATCCTAAATTTCCAAGAACTGGAGCTCTAAGATTGCTAATGGCTTCCTACTCTGTCTTCCTCTTCCTCCTGCTATTGCTTCTCTTCCCCCCCACCCCCCACACCCCGCGCCGTAGTGGTGGAGTCTCTCTCTGTTCTCTTGGTTCATTGCTCTCTCCCTCTCTCACCATACCTCTGTGAAGTTCTAATGCAAATGGACTTTGGAGATACCCATGGCATGTGTATAGATTACACATACATACCATAGTTTCCAACACCTATTCGGCAGCCTTGCCCCTGAATTGCCACCTTTCAATATGCATCCACCCCTTCAGCAGATCATAATAGGTGTAAGGCTAGTATGTAGATGCATATATTATATCAGTCAATATATCCCATGTGCTAAGTACAACATAACTCTTTAAAATTACTTCAAATTCCTAATTCAGATTGGTCCTCAATTCCAATACCAAATCAGCCTCTTACTCAAAAAATCCAAGATTATGTTTATCTTATATCTGAATTATCCAATTATCGAGATTAAACCCTAACTTTCGGATTGGGTCCTCATAGTTCGGGTCAGGCCAAAGAAGTCTTCGACTAAGCAAGTTCAGTGGCCGATCGGATCAAACTTAAGAAATCTTTGACTGAGCAAAATTAACAGCCATACAAGTAAATTCGATTGATGAAATTTGGTAGCCGATCAGATCAGACCTAAGGGGTCTCCAATTGAACAAGTTCAATAAACAATCAGATCAAAATTAAGAAGTCCCCAACCGAGCAAAATTAGTAGCCGAACAAATCAAACTCAAGAAGTCTTTGACTGGGCAAAATCAACAGCTGGTCAGATCAGACTCGATAAGTCCCTAACTCGGCCAGTGCCACGGCAAACCAAGCAGGCTCATGCAGCCTCAGACTGAGCAAAGTCAAATCACGCCCACATAGCCCTGGACCAATCAAGGTTTAGTACAATAAAGGTAAATGACCTTGCTAGCCTAGACAATAGTAGGTGGCTCCCGTCAAGCAATACCAACTGTTTATGCACAAATATTTTCTACTACTACTAAGACAGATAATATTGTCATTACTAATCTCTCAATGTCATCTATCATCTTTAATGACCTCTTAAAATATTATCCCTACCGATCACCTAAGAGGCTAAATGATCGACATCAATAGTGGGCCATAGTCAAAATAGTTAGTCCAAGCAGTTGGACAACTAGTCCAGCCACTTTCAAGGGTAAAAACCCACAAATTAGGCACTTGACGAAGTCAGAAGTCTTGATTATGAAGTTCGATATTAAATTCCACAAGTGTTCAAAATAAAAAATCCCAGACATATGGAGACCTGAATTGAGACAATTAACACTCTCAAGATAAAGGGACAAGACAAACGTTGTCTTCACTGATCACTCAAACAAAGGTCAGTAATCAACACAGACAGGGCGACATGGGAACAAGATAGTTTAGAGCTAAAAACCTGTAGTTTACAAATGGATCTGAGTAAAAAATCAGAAGCACAAAAGTCTTGATTACAAAAGTTCAGAACTAAAAATTTTGGACTAACCAAAGCAACAATACACCTAATGGACCTCAGCTCGGTCTAGCATCATATTTAGTATCAGATCCAGAATCACCCTTTGCCTTGAACTCTGAGAGGTCCAGCCTGGAATAAGTACGAGACAACTTCCTTTTCAGACACTTGAAACCTAAGTCGAAGAGGGAAGCCAAAGTAGCTTGATATTCCTCTGATTCCTTAAAAGCTCGAACAGTGACATCAGGGGCTGACTCCAATTGGGCAATTTCCAGAGCCAAGTGATCTCCTAAGCCCTACGCCCGCATCTGAATGCTGGCTTGACTGTCTCGCTCTCTTTCGACCAATCGCTTGAGGTCAGATCGCACATTTTTTGCCTTCTCAAAGGCTGAAGTACGCTTAGCTTTAATTTGGCGAGCTTTGTCCTCAACACTCCCATCTCTCTCTCTCCCTCTCTCTCTCTCTCTCTTTGTAGATAGCCTCTTATTCTACTTTTAGCTTTTCCTCAGCAGCTCTTAGCGTAGGCTATGCAACATCTCTTTCCTCACAAGACTTGTGCATTTGGCTAAGGGCATTGGTCATTGAGCTTCTGAGATCCTCCTCCTTTTTCTCAACCACACTGAGCTTGCCCAATGCCTCATTTCGCACAGTCTTGGCTAGGCAAACGTTACTAATCCTAGTCTGTGTCTGCCCTTCAAAATCCACATTGTGCTGGGATAGGTTGATGGTCTCGGCACAAGTCTGTGGAAGCAATATTTGGATAAGGACTAGTAAAAGATGCAAATGGGAAAAATGACAATGTTGTGCTTACCCAACTCAGAGGTACGAGGAGATTCCTAATCGAGGTCATGGTTGGAATTTGGTTTAACAGATGCATCTCACTGGTAATGCGTGCATTCACATGCTCATGGAGAACATCAAAATTCAGGAGAATGCTGCTTTAAAGGATGTGTTCAGCAAAGTTAAACAGATAGGATAAATTAGTCATTTGCACCCGATTCTTTAGGCCTCAACCAATGAAAATGATCCCTCTGCTGAAAAATGTGTTGGTGCAAAATCTGGAATCTTCGGAATGTGAACAATATGATGAACTTGCTTCGAGGCGCGTTACGACGTCGCTTTCCGAAAAACAGTATTCGCCCCCACCAATTGGTGTGCACCGGGTTGCAGCGAATATGTTTCGAAGATACAACGAAGCCCGATCGAAAGATCTTCTGTCTGCGTACACACAAACGAAGAACAGACAGAATACCGAATCAAATATAAAATAAAAGAACCAAGGGACTGTTAAATCCGTTTCTGCAGAATAACGAAATAACAGCACAAGAAAAACGAATTTTGGAGTGAGAGAGTTTTCTGATTAATTCAGTGTCTAAATGGTTGTGATCTGGGCTCTATTTATAGACCCAGATGCACCCACTCGCGCAGGGTTGTACCTGTTCGCGAACGGACACGCCCACACCCAATCGGTTCACCCGAACGGGTACGAGCCATGGGTCGCGTCCAATCCAACAAGCGCACCCCGTGTGACTCAACCGCCACACGTACGCAACGCGTGTGCCACGTCAACGCCACCTTACTGCCAAATCGCAATAAGAAAGGGCGCCTACTAGGCGCCTCGCGCCGACGTGCCAAGTGCAAAGTGCGCCATCAAAGCGCCACACAGCCCACTGCCACGCGCACGCGCACTCGCACGAGCACACGCACGCATGTGCGAAGCACACCGGCTTTGCCGGTTTAAGGTGCGGAGCACCTTAATTACGGTGTGAAGCACCTATGAGCCAAGCCACTTTAGAGCTAAGCTATTAAAGTAAACTTGATAGGTGTGCTCCCTTATATAAACCATTAAACTTTCTCCCACCTAAGCAATGTGGGACAAACCTCTACACTCTAAAATAAGTTTTCTCAAGCACAAGGAAATTTTGATAAAACTCTCAATTAAAACCCATTTTATTTTGACAATTTCAACAATCCCCCACCATTTTCAAAATAAAGAAGAAGCCTTGGTTCCTTTAAAAGATTTGTGCATCAATGAAGGTGTCTTACGAATTTTAACCATTCATCTAGTGAAGACGCATCAAAGTTAGTCGGAAAGCATAGTAGACTTGGCTTTTAACTAGCGATCCTATAATGACCAACCGGACATGTCTCACGCACGCATCTTACCTGACTTAGGTATTCAAATTTGCTGACACGTGGATTGGCCGTGTGTCTGTATCTTAATTTCATGAGCGCTCTATAGTTCTTGCCCGTGAACTAATAGAAGGCGGCACCACCTTCACACTCGTATAGGTAGGTTGACAATGCCCCTGTAACTACAGCATTCGAGACCTAACAACACCGTTAGAAACCTATTAAGAGCTAAGTAGCCCAACCTCCTTATTTTCATTACAGGTACCAAACACTTTACCTTAGGATGGATTAAACCGAAAAGTGTTTGTCATCACGACTTATGGTGTACTTTGCTCATTGAACCCAAGACTTGTAGGAAAACAAGTGTTGAGTTGAGTTTCCACCAAGAGTGATTATATCTCAGTGGGCTGAAGTCCCATCCCCTTTGATGTTCTCCACACCAACTCCCTTGCAAGACCTTTTGTTAAAGGATCTGCCAAATTTTGATTTGACTTTACATAATCAATGGTTATCACCCCATCGGTTATCACCCCATCAGTTATCAAATTTCTGACATAACTATGTTGGACTTTCCATTATATATCTGGCTATAAGCCCGTGATAGCATTGACTGACTATCACAATGCAAAGATATCGGTGGCATAGGTTTTGGCCACATGGGTAGTTCCCACAACATACTTTTTAGCCACTCTGCCTCTTTGCTTCCTGATGCTAATGCTACAAACTCAGCAGCCATAGTTGAATCTGTAATGATACTTTGTTTCTTTGATCCCCAAGAAACTGCTCCTCCTCCAAGAGTGAAGACCCAACCACTTGTAGACAAGTGATCTTCATTCTCACCTATCCAACTAGCATCAGTGTATCCTTCTAGAACCGAAGGATACCCACTATAGACTATCCCGTAGTCTATAGTTTTCTTTAGATACCGCAAAACCCGATTAACTGCATTCCAATGAATGTCACTTGGGTTGTGAGTATACCTACTTAGTTTACCCACAGCATACGCAATATCTGGTCTTGTACACGTCATAGCATACATCAAGCTTCCAATCACTCTAGAATATTCTAATTGTGATATAGCTCTTCCAGTATTAGGATACAACTTAATATGCGGGTCAAAAGGTGTAGATATTGGGGGACTATCGAAGTGATTAAACTTCTTTAGTATTTTCTCAATATAATGAGACTGGTTTAGGACTAAACTGTCTCCTTGCCTCATAATTCTGATGCCTAAAATTATATCGGCTACACCCATATCTTTCATACTAAAACTAGAAGAAAGAATCTCTTTTGTATTTTGTATGCTCTCTAGATCAGTTCCAAAGATAAGCATATCATCTACGTACAAACATATGATTACACCTTTATTACCAATAAATTTACTGTATACACACTTATCTGACTGGTGTATCCTAAATCCGTTTGATAGAATTACTTTATCAAATTTTTCATGCCACTGTTTTGGTGCTTGTTTAAGTCCGTAAAGAGACTTAACAAGTTTGCATACTTTGTGTTCTTGACCTTGTACAATAAATCCTTCCGGCTGCTTCATATAAATCTCTTCATCCAATTCACCATTTAAAAATGCAGTTTTCACATCCATTTGGTGAATCTGAAGTTTATAAATTGAAGCTAAGGCAATCAGAACTCTAATTCTAGAGATCCTTGCCACCGGTGCATATGTATCGAAGTAATCGATACCATCCTTTTGGGTAAAACCCTTGGCAACCAACCGTGCCTTAAACTTGTCTATCAACTTTCATTTTCTTTTTGAAAATCCACTTGCAGCCAATGGCTTTGGAACCCGGAGGTAAATCAGCAAGAACCCAGGTATTATTACCCATAATAGAATCCATTTCATCTTGGATTGCTTCTCGCCAGAAAGCATAGTCTTGTGATTTCATAGCCTCCCCGTAGGTCACACTACAACAAATCAGACAATTCCCTACACTTTCTTCCCCGCGTTTTTTAAAAAACCCAGGAAATACTTCAATTTTCATGGCTCCTTATTCCCCCCCCCCCCCCCCCCCCAAAGCTTTCCCGCTCATTTTTTTTGGTAAATAGCTTTCCCATTCTCTCTTTCGTTATCTCTCTCTCTCTCTCTCTCTCTCATACATACATTCATATATGTGGAATCGGTGGCCGACCCGCTTCTCGGCCACGGCGAGTAATCTCCGATCCATTTTCCCAGTCAACGCCAACGCACTTCCCGAAAATAACCTTTCACTGGCCCCTCGGACTTCACCGTCCTGTTTCGCCGGCAATCGTTCGCCGAGGGGACTCGCTGGCCGATTCTGTACTCAGGCGACTCTGACATATCTGGGTTCGATCTGCCAGAATCAGTCGAGCCTTGGTGTAGAGACCTCTCCGATCGACTTTCAATGACGACCTTCGGTTTGATTTACTGCTCGTACTCTGATCGATATTTTCCACCTCGATGGATCTCGCAATCTGAACAGGTATTATCTAATCCATTTGTTTATGGAGGGTGCAAGCGGGTTGCCGAAGGCCAGAGGCTCCCCTCCTCCCTCAGATTTCAAATCTTACAATCGATTTTTGGGTTTTCAGTAGCTAGGGTTTTCATTCGTCTCTATGGGACATTGACTATAATCTGATACTAATCATTCTTATTATTCGCAATTAACTGTTTAGATTACTTCTTAGGACCCCTAAATTACTTCACGCCACATAGTGTCTCTACAACGTCATCTATTTCAAATAATTGCACATTTCGTTGTTGTCTAGGTCTTCCTAGTTGATTTTAAGAGTTGTTTTTTTTTATAGAGGCTGCATTGGGCTTCGATGATTCAACAGTGGCTGAATATCCCTTCCTCTGATATACTTGTATGTATGCTGTAGCTCTGTTATTTGGTTACCATTTTCATGCAAATATGGAAGGTCGTTGAAACAAAAAGTTGTGCAGCAGTGCAAGACGTGGCTATTTGTTCATGCAAATTTGTTCACTTCCCACAGAAGGACTTGGGATGGTTCTGACGTTGTATATTTTTTACTTTGTTCTTTTTCTGTTTTGTGCTCTAAAACTGCACATTTGATTTAATTTTTCATGTTATTTGGGGATCTAATGTTGTTAGGGTCTGGGGTTATTTGTTATCAGGGGCTCCTGTGGATTGTGTCTCATCAGCTCTTTCTGCCATCTTTTGAAGATATAATGTTATCGGGTAACAAGTGGAATTAATAGGGGTTCAAACTGTAGCCACCAAATGTAAGTAGAAACTGTTTCAATCATCCTATTTGGTTTTGATTTTGCTTTCCTAAACATATGAAATCTGGTAAAGTCTAATCTCATTCTGCAATAGTTGTTAAGGTTGTTTAGAGGTGAACGGGGAATAAATGGATTTCTTATGCAACTATAGCTCTGCTTCAGTTACTTTATTATGTCTATTGCTTTGGAATTCTCAGGATTTACTCGAGCATTGTAGCTGGAGATAGAGAGGCATTGATGAGTGGTGTACCATCTGCTTCCCTTGGAGGGTTTGTGTATTTCATGGAGTGATGCACCTGAAACTTTAGTTGTTCTCTCTTGCAATTCTGTGTTTTGTATATGCGTGAGAGGTTACAAGATTTGTCGCATGTCTATTATTAGATTATTGATGCCCACATTGAACATTGGTAGATGCAATTGATGTTTGTCTCATGGGGCCAGTTTAGTGTCCACTAGAAGGGTCAAATTAAAGTCAGAACTAAGCCTTGTATGCGCTAGCCTTTATAACAGTTGATAATACTGGGGAGTTTTCAAACTTGAGATATTAGGATGGATCAAACTCCTAGGTGCTAGGTCTTGATACCAAGCTAACCCCTTGGGGTTGAGAATACACTTGACCTAAGCCTTTACCTGTAGTAACTTGGTTTCTATTCTGCTCTGAAAAGAATAGTAATTCCATCTTTTCTTTCTGTGTTCCTGTAGATAACATCTCTATATGGCTAATTAGTTTCTGATTTTTTCTAGGAGGTGGTCTTTTTGACTTCTGCTTTTTACATATATATGTATGGGTATGTGTATAAAGTTTTGTATGCATTGTACATTCATACATGGTCATATAAGCATGCGGTCCTGACATTTGCGTTGCTCAAACTTGACCTTAGCTTGGTTGCCCACTTAGTATTAATGATAATTTTTTTTCGGTGGGTTTCTATTTTTTTTGTATATTTACAAAAAAAAAAATTGTTTCCCCGAGCTGGGGGGTCGCTTGAGCCAGCGGGCTTGTGGGGCTTGTCCCTTGGCCGGCCCTGTAAGCATGTATGAGTTAAAAGACGCAACAGGATATTGGTCAAGATACTGGATGTATGAAAAGAGAAATTAAGTTCATTTGATTGTTGTTGACAATTGAGAAACAAGGTTGTTATGAATGTTGTGAAATCAAAGTCTTTAACATGTAAATAGCTGCAATGGGAAACTTTTTTCAGGTTGATATCACGACTAACCTGTTTATATTCTTTCTAGGCAAATCTTTGTAAGTTTGTCTACAGCAAAACTCTCTCCCTATTTTCATTTCAACTTCAAAACTTCTTTTCCAATTTCCACTAAGTTTTCTGAAAGTATGATTCTCAACTTTTTGGAGGTTCTGAAACTTGATTTTTATATGGACAGATTCCAAAGGATGCAAGAAGCAATGCATGGGTCTCCTTTGATGGGAAGAGAAGGCAACAACTCTCGAGAGGTGATTCTGTGCGGATATATATCTATGAGCCAGCATCCGCTTCCGACGGTAAACAAAGCTGACCAACCATTGGTTTTAGTGTAGCGGCTGGGAATCTGATCGAAGTTTTAATACCATGGCCTGCGAAAAACTTTGGTTTTTTTTTGCTTGATGTGTTATGGATTCTGAAAAACTTTTGAGTGGATGTATTGCAGAGATTTGGAGTTATATTATATGGTTTATGTTTGATTGTCTCGGGATATTAGATATATCTCCGAATGTATTTTGTAAATTGAGAAATTGTGGTGAATGAATTTGTGATGTTTTTATGTCATAGATCTTGTATTTGAATATAAATTGTTGGTTAACAGTGGAGAAAATTGAAAAAAAAAAAAGCACTAGCTAAATTGTGGTGAGTGAATTTAAAAATGTCAGGACTATTCCCGGCGTTTTGCAAAACCCTGGGAAAGGCTTGCCGATGTTTGGACGTGGGGAATATTTTACGGCGTTTATTAAACGCCGGGACAAACGACAGTAATAATTCCCGGCGTTTTGTAAACGCCATTTAGTATTTCTGACAGCGGTATCGCCGGCGTTTTCCAAAACGCCGGGAAAAACGCCGGGAATACTTTTCCCAGCGTTTATATGACTTTTGCCGGCGTTTTTGAAACGCCGGGAAAACCCTAATTTGTTGTAGTGTCAAGGGATCTGACTCTACATGAAGTGTAATCATGGTATGATTGCATGTAATTTCTCTAGTTCCTTCAACTAGATAAACTACAAAATCAGGTCCAAAGGACTTGGCAACTCGAGCCCTTTTACTTCTTCGAAGTTCGACCTGTTCCGAAGGTTCAGTCTCCGTATTAGACTCCAAAGGGAGTGGTTCATCCTCTTGATTTACTATCTTAGGAATAGGACCAAACCTATTTTCATAAAACACTGCATCACGTGATTCAATAATGGTGTTCACTCCAATTGAATCAAATGGCTCAGACACTAGAAACCTATATGCTTTACTATGTAAAGCATAACCAATGAATATGCATTCAATTCCTTTTTCACCCAATTTCTTTCTTTTAGGCTCTGGCAATCTAACGATTGCTCTACAACCCCAAGTTTTAAAGTAACTGAGGTTAGGTTTCTTCTTTTTCCATAACTCATATGGAGTTATTCTTGACTTTTTGAGAGGTACCCTATTCAGAATATACGCAGCGGTAAGTATGGCTTCACCCCACAAACCGGTACCTAATTCTGAATTACTAAGCATAGCATTGACCATCTCAGTCAAAGTCCGATTTCTCCTTTCTGCCACTCCATTTTGTTGTGGAGTATATGGTGCAGTCTTTTCATGTATTATCCCTATTGATTCACAATAAGCAGGAAAGTGATATTCACCACCTCTATCAGACCTTAAACGTTTTATTTTTGTTCCACATTGATTTTCAACTTCGGTTTTGAAACCAATAAAACTTTCAAGAACTTCATCTTTTGAATGCAATAGATAAATATAACAATACTTTGAATAATCATCTATGAATGTTGCAAAATATTTCTTGCCTCCTCTAGTAGGAGTGCTATGCATGTCACATACATCACTATGAACAAGTTCTAATAAAGATGTGGTTCTTTGAATTTTAGGAAATGGAATTCTAGTAATTTTAGTAAGCGCACAAACTTTACATTTGTCAACCATATCAATATTATATTTAGGAATTAAATTTAATTTAACCATAAAATCCATTTTCCTAGTATTCACATGCCCTAAACGAGTGTGCCATAAAGAAAGAGAGTCAATCATGTAAGCAGAAATAGCACTTGTATTATTTATGTTAAGTTTGAACATGCCCTCTACAAAATAACATTTTCCAACAAAAATACCACTTTTGGACAGAACAAATTTATCTGCCTCAAACACTAACTTGAAACCATGCTTGTTAAGCAGGCCTCCAGATACAAGATTTTTCTTAATCTCTGGTACATGGTAAACATTTGTCAGAGTTAGCATCTTCCCAGAAGTGAACTCCAAGTCCACTTTTCCTTTGCCTTGATAACAGCAGTAGATGAATTTCCCATATAGAGAACAGTACCATCATCAACCACTTCATAGTTCGTGAAGAACCTCTTATCATTGCACACATGCTTTGTAGCACCTGAGTCGATCCACCAGTTTCCAGCATCCTCGAGAATGTTAATCTCGGATAAAACAGCCAAAAAATTACCTTTTGACCCCGATGCTTCTGAATTTTTCTTCATGTTGGATCTGCAATCCTTTTTGAAGTGCCCTGACTTACCGCAACGCCAACATTCCACTTTTGCCTTTTTTCCTTTCGGTTCATTGCCCTTGTCGTTGCTTCGCCGGAATTTCTTTTTTCCTTTACCCTTGTTGGAACCTTTCCCTTCTTCCACCATATGAATCTTGGAGTTATTAGCCCCAAGTTCTTACTTCTCTTGACGCTTTGACTCTTCCTCCACACGAAGGTGGATAGCCAATTGTTCCAGCGTAAGATCCTCAGTTTTGTGTTTAAGACTTTTCTTAAAATCTTTCCAAGAGGGAGGGAGTTTATCAATCACAGACGAAACTATGATCGATTCATCCATATTCATACTTTTAATCTTAAACTGATTCAAGATATGTTGAAATTCATGCAATTGATCAATCACAGACTTGTTATCTATCATTTTGAAATTCATAAATTGACTAACCAAAAACTTTTTACTTGTCGCGTCTTCTGTCAGATAACGACCCTCCAATGAGTCCCACATTTCTTTCGCAGTCTCCGTATTGGTGTACACGTCGAACAGTGGGTCCGATAGTGCATTCAGAATATGCCCTTTGCAAATGTAGTCATCATTCTCAAACTTCATTCTCACCCGAGTCTCCTCCAATGTTTCATCTTCTTTCTCCTCCGGATAGGGGGTGGCGAGAACATAAACGACATTCAAAGTCGTAAGTATAAAATGCATCTTCTTTTGCCAACGCCTAAAGTTACCGCCATCAAACTTGTCCAACTTCACGAAATCTTGTGTCAACTGTCGCAGAGACTTTGACGCCATTGTAGAAATACTGTTTTTCGATTGTTAGTGCAAAATCTGGAATCTTCGGAATGTGAACAATATGATGAACTTGCTTCGAGGCGCGTTACGACGTCGCTTTCCGAAAAACAGTATTCGCCCCCACCAATTGGTGTGCACCGGGTTGCAGCGAATATGTTTCGAAGATACAACGAAGCCCGATCGAAAGATCTTCTGTCTGCGTACGCACAAACGAAGAACAGACAGAATACCGAATCAAATATAAATAAAAAAACCAAGGGACTGTTAAATCCGTTTCTGCAGAATAACGAATTAACAGCACAAGAAAAATGAATTTTGGAGTGAGAGAGTTTTCTGATTAATTCAGTGTCTAAATGGCTGTGATCTGGGCTCTATTTATAGACCCAGATGCACCCACTCGCGCAGGGTTGTACCTGTTCGCGAACGGACACGCCCACACCCAATCGGTTCACCCAAACGGTACGAACCATGGGTCACGTCCAATCCAACAAGCGCACCCCGTGTGACTCAACCGCCACACGTACGCAACGCGTGTGCCACGTCAACGCCACCTTACTGCCAAATCGCAATAAGAAAGGGCGCCTACTAGGCGCCTCGCGCCGACGTGCCAAGTGCAAAGTGCGCCATCAAAGCGCCACACAGCCCACTGCCACTCGCACTCGCACGAGCACACGCACGCATGTGCGAAGCACACCGGCTTTGCCGGTTTAAGGTGCGGAGCACCTTAATTACGGTGCGAAGCACCTATGAGCCAAGCCACTTTAGAGCTAAGCTATTAAAGTAAACTTGATAGGTGTGCTCCCTTACATAAACCATTAAACTTTCTCCTACCTAAGCAATGTGGGACAAACCTCTACACTCTAAAATAAGTTTTCTCAAGCACAAGGAAATTTTGATAAAACACTTAATTAAAAACCCATTTTATTTTGACAATTTCAACAAAATGCCCAGACCTACCCTCTCTATCTCTTACCACCATTTGTTCCCAAGGGAAACGGTCGACTATAGAAAAATCATCCCTTGACTGGTTGCTCACCTTAGAGCCCATCATAACCTTGCCCTTTTCCTTAGAAGCTACAACAAGGGTAGTAGATGGGGCAATAGATTGAATAGATTCGCAGTCTGTTGACATCACGACCTCGGGTTCGATCGGTGAAGCAGACTCATGGTCAATTGGCAAAACTACTTGGTCAGATCATAAGGCAGATGCGGGGTCAGTCGGACCAGTACCTTCTTCAGCCCTATTCTCGACTTCTTGGTCGTCCTCTACTTCATGCACTACCACCTTAAGCTTCTTTGCCAAGTGCTTCCCAACATTTATGCTTCTTGACCACCTAGGGATCTAAGCATGGCCTTTTGGGAGTTTTCTTCTTGGACGAGCCCCCTGCAAATCACAAACATAAGAGAAGATCGGATGAGCAAGAAAAGAACAGTTAAAGCACAATGTAGTGCACGAGTAGGACGGTAATGTACCTTCTAGGTTCGGGCCGAGTCTACAGGCATAAAGAAGCGAGGGAGTCATCAACGCATGACATGAATAAGGAGCCCCCTTTTTTAGTTTCTCAATAAAGGCCACTACGTCTTCCGAAATGACCGAAACAGTAAAAACCACAGATTGGGTTGGGTCGCCCCATAAACGGATCACCCGTCAATGAGATCAAAACATCGTCCAGACCAAATTCCCAACCATCACCACCAACATAAAAAAAAAAAAAAATTGTCATTCCAGCTTTGTTTGATGAAAATCACCCCGCAGTCACTGGACTTCTGTACAGAAGCCGAAAGCAAGAGCATGGTGTAGATTATCATTTTCCGACATCATCAAGAAATATCCCGACCTAATGAGATCAAACCCGTCTAACCCAGTTTTATAAAGATAAGTGCATTCCGATCAAGTATAAGTCAATATATGCCAACTGCACAGTGCATCCCTCAAAGGGTATTGCTGACAACCTCTATGGTTAAAAAATTAGGATGAAGTCCATTTTACCTCCCTACGGTATAGACATTGTGTGGATTACCTCCTTGACTTTCAACATTGACTATATAACCCCTTTCTGATTTTTGGACCAAAATGCACATGTGACTCTGTTTACACTAAAAACAAAAAATTTGAAATATCCCTGTATATAAAATGTGCATGACTCTCTCTCTCTCTCCGCATCTGGGTTTCCATGGGAACTGACCCAGAAGCTTCAATGTTGCCTACTTATCTCCTCTATATACCGTGGATAGCAGAATCATCTCCAAGTCGAGTAAAGCTTTTTTATGAAATGGAGAACCAATAATTAATGCACCCCTTTTTCTTTGGCAAATAAAGTAGAAAAAAACAAAGCAAAGCTACGTAGACAACATTGGGGCATACCTCTAGGCAGGGGCGGAATCAGATTTGCCGTTTACGGAGCCCGAGATTTTTTTTTGGAAAAAGAGGGAACCGATTATAATTTGGAGGGCCGAAATGTATTTTTATTTATAATTTTCAAAATTGATACATAGGTCTTAAATTTTTTAAAAAATTTTGGAGGGCCTAGAACCCCCACAATCTCCACGTAGTTCCTCTCTTGCCTCTAGGAAACACAACACCAAAAGCTCAATAGAACTCCAAGTCACCTGCTACTAAAAAAAAAAAATTTGCTTACAGTAAGCAGGAAAGAAAAGTAAAAGCTACATCAGAGAAGAGAAAGTTAGCTCCTACAAGCTGTCATCTTCTCCTTCCTGCTTTTAGCACAGATATTACGACATATTTGTTTGAGGAATAAAGAGGATGAGATAAGAATATAAAATTTTGGGCCTCACAAATGAGGTATTTATTTTATTTATTAAACTTGAAATTAAATAATCAGAGTGATATTATATTTCGGAGGGAGGAAGATATACATACAATACTAACGGGGAGTTGGTACTACAAATTTCCTCATTCGGATAAGACAAGAATGAGAATATATTACTCCCTAAAAAAACCTTGAGGTGTGCATTTTTTTAGTTAATTAGGGTTCATTTTTTTAATTTTTTTGAAGTACAGTAGATTTTGTCCAATGAGTTTTGTATTTTTTGTATTTAAAAAAAATTATTTGTAATGCTAACTTTTTATAATTGATTTATTATTTTTACTTCTTAAAATTGAACAGTGGATAAATATTAGTTTTACATTGTAAAAATATTGTGTGTAACCCAATTTTTTTGCTTAACTGAGAGATTAAATTTATTCGTCCTAAATTATTTCAACAAGGCTTGTGAAATATTGTATTTTTAATTAAAATTCATAGAGAAAAAAAAAGGAAACTCAATTTAATTGTAATCTTTTTTGCTGTAACCAACTAATATTTTTTAGTTATTCTTTTATTTTTACTTTGTAAAACTAAACAAAGGGTAAATAAATGGTAGGATAATCTTGTCATATAATAGTTGTTATGAGGGCAAAATAAATAATTAAGCTTAAAGTCTCACCATATCAAAATCTATATTGAAACAAACACAGTATATTCGTTCATTTATATCTAGTCCTATATTTACTAGATATCATATCTACACATAATTCTACAGAATTTTATATCCCATCCTTTATATCCAGACAAATAAATAGGCTCTTAATGAAAAAATAATATTTTCCTATTTTTATGGATTTTGAAAAATAGAGAGATTTGAACAGAAAATGGAGGGATAAACCACTTTTAAAGGTTTGATTTATGTTATTTCTTGCTGGATTTGGTACATATAAATATACTCTTTCAATTTTTCCTCCTAAATTGGATATTCATTTCTTGAATTTGTTGAGAACAAATAGCAGTAAAAGACAATTTGAGGTTGTGGTGTGCTGTTGTGATGGGTGAAGAAGACGCTAGTGAAGAAAAATGGAAAAAAAAGAAAGCCTGGAGTGAAACAAGTAAGGAACCATAGGACATTTTGGATATATAATACTCCAGGATCAGTTATTCATCTATTCCTCATTTGGTATTAGCGAGAGAAATGAGGAACGAGATATAATATCTGTCCAGACTACATAACCCCTTACATGGAATATAATAGTCCGACTCTTCTCCTATCCATACATATCTCACTCCTTATCCACCCTCTATAAGTTTTAAAATATCATTTTCCTTTTCAAATTCATTGTCTACCCACTCTTATTTTTAGCTATCTCAACTACCAAACAAACCAATGATTCTATATCTCACCTTCTATATAACAATCTTAACCAATGACGTGTTCGTCATCCTCATTCTACAATATCTCCCATTTTTTTAACTCTCAAAATACTACTAAAAATTTACCACACCAACAAACGGCCCGTTGGGGGATAAAAATACATCGTTAGAGTTTTCGTCTAACTTAACAATTTGGATTAAGTCACATGATCTCTTTGCACAAGTAGGTGTAATGAGGTCTATATAATAAGGGTGGTAAATATTGAACTTTGCTTAAATAAATATTTATCCATGGATTTTCTCACGACCAAAAATGGAATTCCTTAACTAACCTTCTTTCGTTGCAAGGTAATAATACAAAATTTTATTTCTATGTTTTGACATCAGCCCAAAAGGTGATTCCAAACAAGTAAAGACTTTGAAAGCCTTTTTTCTCGAATTCTACTCATGTGTGCTTTGATCAATTCTATTTTAAACAACGTTCATACATAGAATTTCAATGAAGAACTTTATTAGTAGATTGTAAGATTAATCTTTTAATACGTCGATCGATTAATTGCCTGGATACATATAAAAAAAGAAAACAGAGTTTTGATAGAGCACTTTTTCAATATTAACGTCTTTCTCAATGTATCATCTCTTTTCATCACGAGCCTTAATTCCCTTGTTAATTGCTTTGTACCGTCATCATGCTTGCGATCTTTTTCTTTTAATGCTCTTGAGTTGCCCAAAAGGAGACAGATAATAGAAAAAATGAAACTTCTTTTTAAAGATTAGTTCTTAATTTCAATAGAAGTAAAGGACATTGATTAAAGGAGCATGCACGCGGGGCAATACATTATCAAATACTGCAGCTAGAGATGTATGTATCATGTACAATGTCCCCTTTACTTGTCACCAAAGTTTTGAGTTTTGTGTGCAATAAAAGCTATTAATTTCTCATGTGCTCAAAGAATGATTCGAACCCATTTAATAATAATGCTTCAAATAAACGAATGCTAGCTCCATATGATTTCACATGCATCACGCTCAAAACTGAGTTGAAAATTGGAATATCATGATTCTCTCTCCTCAACAAAAATCCAATTCTCTAGCTTTGTCAATTCAAGTCGAAGCCAACTCGATGTTAAATTGGGGACAAAGATTCAACGAAATTAAAGGTAGTCGAACCACTGTTCTCTTTAGAATTGAGAACAAAGATTTGATTTGAAATTAAAAAACGAGAAAAAGAGCAGTAGAGAAACCGAGGTATTAAGAGTAGAATGAAATGATTGCAAATTCTTGTTCGTTTTCCTCTGCAAATGGGATGATTTTTCTTTAAACTGGAAAGTCAATACCTTAGATGACAGAACGAATATTTTCCCTCTCTCTTTGTGAACTTGATTATCTGCAAGATAAGAAATTGTCAAAAAATTGTATGTCTGTGTGGCGGAAAGGCACTAAGTGAGTACTTGAATAACAAATAACTCTCAATATCAATGTATGTAATAACATTCGCCAAAGAACCCTATGTCTCTGTTGCGGGAAGGCACTAAGTGAGTACTTGAATGACAAAAAACTCTCAATATTAATGTGTGTAATAACAATTTACAGCGTACCTTTCATCCTAGGTGTGTACCTTTATTTATTAGACTTCCTGATTAATCAATCCAGGTTTTTTTTTTGGTTTATGATTTCTCATTAAAATGGATTAGAAATGGATTAGAAGTGTCTAATGATTGACAACTAACAAGATAAATTCTATCTAGACTCTCCAGACACTTATATATCTTCTACTGGTCAAGCTCCATTCAACCTAAAATTCTTCATTCTACATTGCATTGGCCTATGACTCCTCATCATATTTGATTCGAATCGTTCTCAAGACAATATGGGTTCTATCCGATCTTTAAACCAATTATGTTAATTGTCTTTCTTAGGTCGACTAACCTATTAATAACCTTTCTCAGGTCAACTAGCCCATTTTGGTTTAGGCAACAAGTATGTGCGCAAAAGCACCCTTCTAGTGAGCTTAATATATTTTGATATAATTAATTCAAATAAACTCCGTAAATCTTTATTTAAGTTTTACTTTCTTTTTCCCCAAGCTTTGTCTACTCCTTGTCGAGCTAACAGAGCAGGCAAAGCTTAACCAATTTCTCTAATTCCCAAGCTCGGTCAAATATCCCTTATTCATCCGTTGGAATTCCTATTGTTGCTTTTAATGCAACAGACGTTTCTAGCATCCTCTTTAGAAACCGACGCATTTCTCACCCATGTGAAGTCCAAATGCGTAAATATCTTCTCAAAAAGGAAAATTCACCTTTCAGCCTTCACCTTTTTACCTCTTACCCCTCTATCCACTGTTCATCTTCATCTCCCATTTCATATTTACTTTTATGTATCCTCTGGACTTCTCGAGTTTTTAGTCTCCTCAACTTTTGACTTAAGGTCGTCTTATCGTCTCTGTAAGTTTCTTTAAAACTTTATCTCCTTCCCTTTCTAGTTTATTCTTGTTCCCATCATTTCTAGAAACAAAGATTTGCAGGAAAATTCTAGAAACACCGGCGAAAGTGGAATAATTCTATCGATGATGTTGTAGTCAAATAAGATGGCCTTCACGCAATTCGTGATTGGACCACTAGAGGCATACTCCACAAACCTCTGATAGCGATAACTGAGGGTGAGGTTAGATTCCCTCTCCACCCTTCTCTGCGTAGGATTCTTCATTTTTACCGACTTACTCTAATGCAAATTTCAATTACCACCTTCAACATTGTGATATCCATAGTCGAACTCACTATAATCGTAGGAATTGATTTAGAGCTTTAGGATATTTCAATACAGTTATGACATGCTCAAATCCCACATTGAATACCTGAAGATTCGACCAAAGCATGAGAGGATAGTTACACATCTTCTTGATTCAAACTGTGGCAATGAAGATGACTTCCCAATAGTCATGGCAATGAAGATGACTTCACCTGATCGAGTTACTATTGCTGCAATCGGTGTTGGTCCCTCAACTCCGGTCGTAGACTTACTCCTTCTTTCGATAATCTAGTCCTTTCTCCCTGATCTGAAGACTTTCTTGTCGCTCTTTCATCCCCTAATTATTGGACTTCAAGGGACAAAGCCAGGTACAACAAAGCTAACATGAAGCATGACAATGAAATGCCCTTGATAAGAGACATGCTGAACCTGCACGGTGCTAAGAAGAGACCCAGTTAGAAAACTACACCCCCTGCTGAGACCCAGGTCCCTCTTACACTCTCTATTCCTACCTCCACCCTACTCATTAATGTTGAGATGATCCTCCCCTCCTCAGGGTAAGTAATCTCTTGAGAAATATGATGATTCTCTTACAAAAACCACTAGACACTCCAATGTGGAGGCCTAGGACCCCAGAATAACCTTGGCTGAAGATTGTCCCGTCACAATCAAGGAGTCTGTCAAGACCTTCAAGGTTGCCTAGGCTACAACTAGAGCATCTCTTTTGCTGAGAGACACGAATGCCTTAAACTCCATCGATGATAACTCCCTTGTGGAGTCAATATTTGCCCATGACCTCGCAACATGTTTTCCTCCACCTTTGCCTTTGTTTACTTAAGGACATTTTCTTTGTTCATCCTCTTTTTATAAATTGTTCTTCCTTTCCTGTCAAGATATCCAAAAAGCAATCGTGGTGTTAGATAGGTTTGCAGAAAATGACGACATCATCTGAGTCAACCAATCTTGTAAAATGGAGAAGAAAGGTTGATGATGTTGCAAAAGCTGCCACAATCAATCTAGGGAGAGTTGTAGCTGCTAAGAACCAAATTGCCGACCTAGAAAGAGAGCTTGCCGAGGAAAATAGTCGTGCTGAGAGTCAGATTATCCAACTAGGCAATAATTGCAAAGATGCCAGTAAAGAAGGCATCGTTGATACATCAGATCATTTTTCCAAGGTCCTACTCCTTGACATACAAGAGGAATGCTTCACATTCGGGTGGAAGGCTGCCTGATAGCCAACAGAACTCCAAAGTACTCTACCTTTTACTCTAACATCCCGAAGCCCACTGGAGTCAAAGTGGATGAATCAGAAGTTGGTGACTAAAATTATTCAACCAGTTGTCCTCAACTGATGATAAAACGTGGGGGGAGCATATGAAATCAATTGAGGACGGTCTCTCCTAGGCTCAGAGCAAAGACCTGATAATATAAGTTCTCATTATCGAGATGCATGAACATATCATGGGATCGGCCTTGCCGTTGTAGAGATGAAAATTTGGAGTGACTAACATTCTGGTAACGCATCTGCCTCTATCGCCTCTGACAATGGAGAATATACTAATTGTTGTAACGCCTTCTTGGTTGACTCATGCTCGGGTTTGAGCATCATGTGCTACTAATTTAACCATTCTCTCATGTCAAGAAGGTCAGGCCAAGCTCAGTGTGTGCCGCTCGATGCTTGTCCTTCTTGGTTATCTCAGGGACCACCTCTCATTGGATGTTGCCCCCCTCTTCTTTGTTTTGTGGCACCTCCAATATCGTGGTGGCTCCCAACGGTTTTGGCGCACCTATCTTGATCCGAGTGGATCGATCATTCCTCATCAACGGTCCATTAAGTTCCATGATTTTCCTTTCTACTTTGTGAAGATAATGTTTGAGATTGATAATCTCGTCATCCCACCTTCACAACCTTTGTCTTGTGCTTATATCCCTTTTAGAATCATTACTAGTTCTAGTGCAGAATCTCCCACGGGTTTAGGATTCTCCCTCTCCTCGTGGTCAGCTCTAAGGTGCCTCACGAGGTGGATCTTGCAGTGCCTCATGAAGTGGGTCCCCCATGGGGTCTCGTGGTGCATTATGTAATGGAAATCAAGGTGGATCCGGTGGTAGACCCTTCTTGACTGGGTCTGGAGGTAGAGGTTTTGAATTCTCCTATCCTATTGGTCTTTTCGTATTCTGATTATGTGTTGTTCCTGTCATGAGATTTTAACTTTTCACAAAAATCACAAATTGTAAGTGGGTGATTTTTCTTTAAACAGGAAAGTTAATATGTCAACTATGACAAAACGAATATCTTCTCTCTCTCTCTCTCTCTATCTCTGTGAACTTAATTATCTGTAAGACGAGACAGTCATGGTCTTTTGATGACAATCGATCACGCTCTATGGATAGATAACCAATTCATTCTCAAGATGATATTGAAATCTCCCATCTCGATAACCCGAAGGTCGTAGGTTATACAAAAACCTAAAAACTCTAATTCAGATGCCCTACATCTTATCAATAAAAATCTGCCAACCTAATGGTGATGTGACCTACATGGATGTTCTCAGATTCTCTATTTCTAATTCTAATGATTGGGTGTATGCAATAGATATGAATGAATGTGATGCACCTGAATTAAATAAAGCTTGTACACGAGTACTGAACAATACTAGTGTATCTTGAATCTCAACAGGATCGTATCCTTCTTCTTGGCCTTGGAGTGCAAAGATTTTTCCTCCACTGGCTTGGTTCTGATTAGCAGGTCCTGTAACTATTCTTGCATTTTGATTGTACTGCGATTGCTAGAGGTTCTATGTGAGAAGTCGTTTTAGGAACTCAAGATGCAGTTCACCAGCATGCCAATTTTGATCATACCCAAGAGGGATGTAGGCTATGTCATATACTGTGACGCTTCCTAAGAAGGTCCAGGATTCATAGTAATGCAGAACAAAAGGTCATAGCTTATGAATCACATTTGTTAGAACAACACGAGAAGAACTACCTTATACACTACTTGAAATTAATGATTCTTGTATTTGCATTAAGGTCATGGCATCATTACCTGTACGGGAAAAGCTTCAAGTTATTCACAGAAAAAAAGACTCTTAAGTATCTGTTTACCCATAAGGAGCTTAATATGAGACTGAGACGGTGGATGGAGTACTTGGAAAACTACAAGTCATACCATCCCGAAAAAGCGAATGTCATCACTGACAAGTTTAGCTGCTCGAGAATAGAAGTTGATGGAATTTGTCAACGAGTTTGACCTTTAGACGATGGAGAAAAATGAGGGAGCGTGCATGTTTGCATTGGTAGTTATGCCATTGCTACATTGAGTGATTCTCCTAGTACAAGGATTTGATCAGGAAGTAGAATTTATCAAACAATGAATAGCTACCGGGAAGGACACTGCAGATTGGACAATCCATGTCGATGGAGGCTTGAGGTACCCAGCCAAAGTGTTCTTACTGAATATTAGAACTTTGCGAGAGGCAATGCTGAAGGCTTTTCATCAGTCGAGCTTTGTTCTTTCTTTGGTAAGTAACAAGATGTACAAGGACCTTTAGAGACAGTATCGGTGGAGCAAAATGAAGAGAGATGTCGCTAAGTTTATTTTGACATGTCTGACGTGTTAGCAAGTCACTACAGAACATCACAATGTAGGAGGCACGCTGGAACCACTACCGATTCCATGATGAAAATGGGGGCATATCACAATAGATTTTGCCACAGATTTATCGAGATTGGTTCAAGGACACAATGCTATCTGGGTGATCGTGGACAGATTGACCAAGCCTACGCATTTTTTGCCGATCAAGATGTCTGATATGATGGAATCCTATAATCGACTCTACTTCAAAGAGACAACCAGACTACACGGGGTATCGGTTAAGATCCACGTATCACTTTGGTATTCTAGTAGAGTCTCTAGAAATCTTTGGGGACCAATGTTCAATTGAGTACGACATTCCATTCCCAAACTGATGGTTAGTCAAAGAGGATGATTCAGACACTTGAGAATATATTGCAAGCTTGTATGCTGGACTTTTAAGGGCATTAGGAGCAACATCTACAACTAGTCAAGTTTGCTTAAAAACTTACTACCATGCCAGTATAGAGATGGCTCCTTATGAAGCATTATATGGATGATCTTTTCGATATCCCTCCCATATGTTGGTCCAAGGTGGGAGAGGCTAGTTTTTGGGAGTAGAGTTAGTTCAAGAGACTAGAGAGAAGATCAAAGTCATCAAGCAATGACTGCTAATAACACAAAGCTGCTAGAAGAGTTATGTTGATAGGAGAACACGACTATTGACTTTCAATGTAGGCAATCATGTGTTTTTGAAGATCAAGCTGAGACGAGGTTTACCCGATTTGGTAAGAAAAGGAAAGTGATGCCGAGATACATTGGGTCATTCGAGATCCTCGAAAGAAGTGGAGAGTTCGCTTACCTTCTAATGCTACCGCCATAGATTGACTGAGTTTGTAATCTCTTCCAAGTATCAATACTAAAGAAGTACAAGACATTAACAACTCACAATCTGAATTGAGAGGATGTCACCTTGGATGAAGACACAACATACAAGGAGAAGCTAGTTTAGATCATGGATCATGGGGAGAGGATTGTGGAAGGCAAGACCATCAAGTTGCTCAAGATCCTTTGCGGTCATCGTAACTTGGAGGGGTCAACCTAGGTGTAAGAAGACGTTATGAGAGCCAACCATCCTAAACTTTTTTATGTAAACCATCCCGGGTAATTTCAAGAACGAAATTTTTTAAGGGAGATATGTTGTAAAAGCCGAGATTTTTTTTAATTTAATAAATTAATTATTTAGTTGATTTTAAATGATTGAATTGCATTGGATGATAATTAAAATCAATATTAAAAGAACTGATTGAAGGAACTGTGAGGCTGACTAGTGCACAGGTGACATGTAAGGGAAGAGAAACACTAAAGCATCTTCCCCCTTCTTTCCCCTTAATGTGTAACTTGAGAACAAACGTTCATTTCCCAGGGGACTTCCTGAAGCCAATTCATCTCTTCTCTCAGTTAGATTCATGGCTAACCCTTGGTTCTCCTCCCCACTACATGTGTTCACATTGAGAAACTTTATAAATACTAGCCCTAAAACCCATTTCAATGCACTGGGAAACCAATGAAGGTAAGAATTAGAGTTAGGGAGAGAAAAAGTATCGTGGAGAGAAGAAGGAGGAGGAAGTCGAATCGCTACCGAACCACCACCAAACCTAACCCGAATAGCTCCCAAGAATGCGTACGAGGTAGATTATATCACCTAAACCCTTATCTCCGATCAAATTGTTGTTTTGTATAAAAAATCACGTGAGTTTTGAACCTTATAGCTGACTATGAAAACCCAACAAATTGCTAGGCTAACTGGTTAGGGTAGAGGGTGACAGATAAGGAGTCTGACCAATCAGGACCAGGTGTTAGTTGTTCCAGACCATAGGTTTACTAGGCAAGACTAGAGGTTAATCGGTCAAAGTTGGCTAATCGGTCAAGGGTGATAGTTGACTAGTCAGGCCGACTTCTGGCAGATTGGTTACGCTTCTCAAATGGACCTAAAATCCATGCTAACCCTTACGCACACTTTGCACATGCATACACGTAGTTTTAGTATTATGTTTAGGAATCCCTGTGGGATTCCTTGAGAGCAGGTTTACAAACTTGAGACCATAATTGTTATGACAATTCCGCTGTAATCCTATGACTTCTGAATAACATTACGCTATGTTGTTGGAGAACCTAGCAGGTGGTTTTTATGTTGAAAGTTGTTCATTTTATAGCAGTTATGTTGCCTATTTAGTATTGTAAAGGTTGTTATGTCCAACTTGGGTAAACCTAGAACTATGCGTTAAGGACACTAGTGCGATAATACTCGGACAAGACAGCGAAGGGTGTCGAGTATTCATTATAAGCAGTTCACATTTAGTGACACCTAGGTTAAAGTAGTGAACTGATAATTGGCTTGGGTGGTTCCACCATGGCGATTCGGTTATTGGGGGTTGACCTTTTTGTTTATCTATTGAAAGGACCCAAGCTAGAAGGAGCTAGAGACAATTGAGGGTGACTTTGGGATTGTTTGGGAAGGCAACTTTGTACCCGAGAGGAGTGATGATCAGAGTCTTGGGCGTTCTTGAGCTGAAAAGGAAAGCAACTAAGATTTGTTGGTACTTGACCTAGTACGACATGTTCGTTGTATGATCTAGATAATGTGAGGTCGGAGTTGACTGGAGTGGCAGAAGATACCTTCCTTTCAAGGTTGTCGATAATCTAATCGGATATATTACCTCGAACTACGAACCTGGGTATGTAAAGATTGGTCAATCATAACTGAACGCCTTATGCTAAAGTCGGTGGGTAAGTTTTGGCTTCTTGAGGAGGAGAATCCGAGCAATGTTAAATGAAGATCAATAATGAACGAATATGTTTACTTCTGTAATTTGTTCATATTATGTTTGTTGTACGTGCATGTTAGGTTTGTCGGGTAGTATTAGCTATTGAGTGTCTTTTCTGCCTTTGGCGTTTCATTCAGGATGAAGACGAGTAGTCTAAGATGTAGTCCGAGAAAGAAGAGTCGGGCTATGAAAATGATGATTTCAACAAGAGCTACTTACCCTACCCCTAGAAGAGCTCTGCTTATCTTTCGCTCCATATGTAAACCCAGTCGGAATATTTTGCTAATAATAAATGTTCTTCCGCAACAATTTATTCTTTTAGAAACAAGTCATTTTCTTTTAAATATTTAATTAAATTAATAAAAATTTTAAAGATTTTTAGTAATGTGTCGAGAAATCAGTTCGCTATAGTAACTCTAATGATTAGTCATTGATTCAATCACAGAATATGTCAAGATTAGTTTGAAAAACAAAATTAATCCCATTTTAATAAAATCTTATATCATTTTGACATTACAAGTTGTGAAAATTTAGATTAATGCTACTTGTCGTTTTCTGAGTTCACTTAACAAAAAGTCACACTACGCTGCTATATAGGACAGATAAATATTATGATTATTATTTATAAAAATCTAAACTTAAAATGAAACAAGATTAGTGTAATTATTTTTTTTATTAAAAGATCAGTAAAAAACTGATCGAAACTAGGACTTAGATTTTGACTATTTACTCGGTTGATGAACCTATACGTTTCGTCCAAATAATGATTTCAGCTATGACGCAAAACCTCCAATAATATTGATATATTCTGAATTAAAAAAAAAATGGAAAGGAAAAAAGATAAATCTCACAAACACCCCTTGAATCCAACGAAATCACATTGCACACCCATTCATTTTCTTCTTAAAACACACTGCATACGCTAGCTTTTTTTTTCTATATAGCATTCAAGTCCAGTTATACATTGATCGTCCAAAAAATGGTAACATCAGAATAATAAAGGCATAATATACCGATTGGACCTTTTACTTTATACAATGGTGTGAAATGCCTTTACTACCTCTATTTGTTGACAAAAATACCATTCCACTTTCTCTGCATAATTGATGTCTTAATTTTAGAATATTACAAGGTAAATTCATACATTAAATATTAACTGGACTTTAATTTGTTGGATTATTTTTTGACTTTACTTAAAAATAATTCTCTTTTCTGATTCATCTTGGGAAGAGGAACCTAAAAAATAAAAATTAAAAATTATGAAAAAAATTTAAAACTTCACTAGCCAAAAAATAATTTATTTACTTTATTTTTTATCTTGTAATAACTTTTTTAAAGTTTGCATAGTTTTTTATTTTTTTATTTCTCTCGTCAAGACTTATCAATACTCCACAATAATGAGATGCAAAACTAATAAAAACAAATGAACAACTAATAATAAAAAAATAATGCTATTCCTCACGTCAGGACTTATCAATACTCCACAATAACGAGACGCAAAATTAATAAAAACAAATAAACAACTAATAATAAAAAAATAATCTAAAATTTATGTCAAACCTAGCCTAAGTTCACTCCACCACGTGGTAAATAACTATTGGATCCATTTGGATAGCACTTTTGCGATGGCACTCTTAGGAAGGACAAGATTTGATAATTAAAGGCACGACAACCAATATTGAACTGGTTGTACAATAATAATATGATAAGCATGTAAATATGAGAAGCATATAACCAATGAAATCTGATTTTGATTGTAACACCTCGCTTCTCAGCAACGTTAAAAGAAACTAAGTCTCTAATATACATAAATGAGTCCTAAAAATACACGATTAATGATGGCCCTAAAATCAAGAAAAAAATAATTATACAGTGATAATATCTCTCTAAATACAATAATTGCTTCAAATATTTCAATTCGGCTCTACTAAATCTATTCTAATACCTAAAAAAATATTAAACCGCGAAAATCATACTATACGACATAAAGAAACAAGGGTTAAATAAAATAAAATCAATAAATATCACAAGACAAGCAAAATAATTTTAAACAATGTCCATAACAAGTTAAATCAGATCTCGCATTCGGCCCATCTCGACAATATGTCAAATACCACCCAGGTAAAAAATAATTCAATCCGTATGTGTCATTCGAGCCCGCATAATAATACATTTGATTCCACAACGGGCAATCAATCATAACAACTAATTTACTGTGACCCAGTAGGTTTGCACATGTACGAATCAAATCCATGATAATCAATCATACATATACTTTACTATGATTTGATAAACAAAATTCAATAATAATTTTCAAGAATATCAAAGGAGTATAAATATTTGATATGAATAAAATTCTCTAGAGATTAAAAACGTACAGTATACTTCTAGTTTATCTCCAATAAAGATCGTGATCATTAAATATGTGCATACTGGAGCTAAAAATGACATCCTAGAATTACACCTCAATCGAACACCATTAGATATACCATCAAAAATTAGATAGTTGGAGGTTTATGATAGAAATAATTTGAAAATTTTTATGGTAAACATAATGGTTAGGAACAATATTATAGAGGTGGAAGAATTAAGAAAATACATTAATTGGGTGTGAAAAAATGAGAAAGATGATATCATGTTTATAGGGTTGGGAGGACCAAGGGTTGGGGCGTAAAAGCCAAAAGACTCGGACGAATTTGGTTAGGAAAAGAAATTATGAAAGAAAGAGTCATGTCTACTTAGAGGTTAAGTTTTCTCAGCTAAGATGAGTGTTGGACTTCAAAGGCCTTCAAAAGATAGGATTGTAATTAATCAGGTTATGGAATCAACAAGTTTGGAAGAAAAACGAGGGATTTACTGCCAAGGATTAGAGGGAAAAATCAAAGGATCTTAGCGAAACTGGTTAAGAAAAATGGCTAGGGTTAGAAAATGATGAACTTAACTTTTGGTTTTTCAATATTTATAGATAAGAACAAGAATTGGAGAGTTAATTGGGTAAAGAAGAAGAATAAGAAAATAATCCGATATTACTCGCCACATCATCGTACTTGTGCTCTTGAAATTTACGACGTTTGATCAAATAACTAAACTAATTATTATCAAATTAACTATGAAATGTAAAAAAAAAAAAATTCAGTATATGATTCAAAATTATTTATTAAATATTTAAAAAGTTGGCTCTTTATATTAATAGACCAACATAAAAAAAATGTTGTTGTCAATCGACAAAGAAAATAATGAAAAGAATTAATAAGGATATTAAAAACCTGTCATTCAAAAGCCCATTATTCCATTACCTACTAGCCAAACTTCATATTAGTGTTTATATATCCACAGTGACGTTGGTGAAACCATTACATACATACTAAAGATAGATCAACAATGCTACCAGCACACCTCATTTGACACCCCAAAACACACCCTGGTGGGCCCATCCCTCACCCTATATAAACCAAAAATTAAAAACCCTATATTTTCCCTCCAGTTTCATTTTCATTTTGTCTTTGTATTAGAGAGAGAGAAAAGAGAGGAGGAAGCACGGGAACGACCAACACAACTGACCACTGCTGCCGGCGCACCGCGCACCACCACGTTGGACCACTGAAGCCGACGGACACCACCGCCTTAACCACCACAGCCGACGGCGACCGGCGAACTCCACAGCCGATGCACCACCACGTCCGAGAAACAACCGGCGACCTCCATTTCTCACCCAAGGCAACTTTCCACCTACTTTTTCTGAGTCAAAGAAAGGGCGGCAACCACCATCTCTACCGGCAACCACCATCTCCATGAACCAAGCCGTGACCTGATTCCGAATCGAGGCGCGACCCAAAACCGTTCTTTCCAACATTAGACGCTTCTAAGCTCTTCCTTTTTCAGTTTTGATTTGTTTTTCTCTTTTCATAAATTGTAATTTATTTCACAATACATTTGGCTGAATCAATGTTTGAAGTACTATTCTTGATCGTCAATCATCTTTTCTAGCTCCATATCCCACAATCTTTGTTGCGTTTCCTGCACACGAAGCGGTGTCAATTCTTCTACATCAGCTAGGAAACTCATCCGGCAGCTTGTCTCAGATCTATGAATTGAATAGACATCTCAATGGTTATCAAAATTGGGTCAAATTAATAAAGCCCGCCAGGTGTTTGACTGAATGTCTGAACGAGACGAGTTTACTTGGAGCACAATGGTTACTGCTTATGCACATCCGAAGCTGAAAAGCTCTTTAATGAGACTCCAAATAAGTGTTCGATCACTTGGTCGTCACTCATTTGGACTCCAAATGAGACTACTTAGATTCATGCTACTGTTATAAAAATCCATTTTGACTCAATGGCATCGTTGTTGATTTAAAGAAAAAATGGACATAGCTAGAAAAAATGATTGGACTGATTGCTCCCAAGATTTATCTCCAGACAATATTAGGATAGTGAATTGCCAAGTTTCTAACCTTAACATGACCAAGCTGGGTAATTTGGATTCCTGAGTTGGGAATTGAGGTTGGCCGACTGGCTTTCAACCGGTGAAAGAACCACTCCTCAACGGGATTGTAGTTCAATGGACCACAGATATAGACTGGTTTTATAGAAGTATAATTAACATCCCTTGATTACAGTAAGCTCTTAGTCTTAAGCTTTCCCTTATGCCTGGTCTTTGGATCAACTGCATCAATTTACCTCGAGCAGCAAGAAGTTAAAATAAGTGAGGAGTAAAAAAAGTTTAGGAACAAAGGAAGGGAAATGCTTTGCACATTGCAACATCTTTTGAAGGTAATGAAGGGTTCTATATGTTCACCATTGGTGTTTATAGCAAAGGACATGAACTATGAAATTTTTTTTGGTAGAGTTACTTTATTTTATGACTTAGCCCGATGTCTCGTGTCTCAAACAAACAACATCATCAACAAATAGCATAAGCACAAGCCATAAACTAAACACAAGTCCGGCCATAAATTCATACGCCATAAACTTATACACTATAAACATGCCATAATCATGTCCATAAATAAGAGCATTGTCATGCCTATTTTATATGTACACATGAAAAAAAAAAATCATTGTCCATTAAACAATTAAAATTTTTACTCATTGGCATTATCCTATTCTTGACTTTCCATCAAACTTGGTTGTAGTCCACACTAAACTTGACTACCCACAAAACTTGAATGTCCTCTCCATACTTGACCATTGAGTAAATTTGGCATGTACGGTTGTTGGCTTGGCACGTAGCTTTGTGAAGTTGAAAGACTTTCCATACTTGACCACTTTCGGTTTCTCAACTGCATCTTCATAATTTTTCATAGTCTCCTTTCCATCATCATTAATATGTATCTTATTGCACTCTTTTATTGAAGAACCGATTGATACATCGTTTGCTTCTACATTGCCTCCACTCCGTACCTCTTCTTGTACAACTTGAAACATCACCTCCTGACTAAAAAAAGAAGAAGCAAAACTAGTAAACATTTAAGTGCGTTCTTTGTTCGATTAAATAAAACTAATAAACCCGAATAAAATTCTATCTCAAGAATAAAATTCAATCAATACACATGGAGCCAACTTTTTGGTTATAACTTTAAATTGGAATTAAGTGTAGTCTATAGATACCTCTAATCCGTACACACAGGGAGCCAATTGCACTAATCAAGAACTTATCAAAGCTATAATTGCAATTTCCAACTTATAAGTTTTACAAATATACGAAAAGTAAATTTTCCACAGTTACCTCTATGCCTGTTTTAACATGACCTTCTTTCAATTCACAAAACCTCATGACAATGAGTATGCAATTACAAAGGAAGAGGGAGATTGAAGCTAGCTATACTTTCTCCGGAACCAAAACCTTCGAATCAGAAAAAGATGGTGGAAAGTTGCCTTGGGTGGGAAATGGAAGTCGCCGGCTGTCTCTCGGACGTGGTGGTGCGTCGATTGTGGAGGTCGCCGGCCGCCGTTGGCTGTGGTGGTCGAGGTGGTGGTGCGCGCCGGCTTCGGTGGTTGAACGCGGTGTTGCGCGGTGAACCGGCAGCAGTGGTCGGTTGTGTTGGTCTTCTCCGTCCTTTCTCCTCTTCTCTTTTCTCTGTCTCTCTCTCCAATACAAAATGGAAATGAAAATTTGGGGGGGAAAATTTAGAGTTTCTATTTTTTGGTTTATATAGGACGGGGGTGGGCCCACAGGGTGTGTTTGAGGGTGTAAAAAAAGGTGTGCTGGTAGCATTATTGAAGATAGATTGTAAAGATGGACTGTATATTGATCAAAAAGGTAATATCCCTGTATTTGGATTCAAAAAGAACTATTTATGCACATTATTATTGACTTACAAAAAAGCACAGTGGAACAAAATGTTATCTAGCCAATAAATATAATCCATATGCATCCAAAAAACCATGCACTATACCAAAATATAGACCTCAATATATACCTCCTAGTTATGTATAATTTTGTGCAGCACACTATACCAAAACACTAAGAGTGGTACTAGAAACTTGTCCACTTAGAAGTATCAGCATCTGACCCACCAACATGGCCTCCCCTTGGAGCAACAGTACCTCCTACTTGGCTTGAAACAGAGGCTGCAACACCAAAATCCATAAATATTGACCTCTCAGAGTCTGCATAATTTGGTCCATATATCATTTTCCCCCATTTGTCTTTGGCGAACACCTTCAATAAGCGAATAGAAAAGTGTAAAAGAAAGTGTAAAATTATAGATAAGAAAACTAAGTTGCAATTGAAAAAAATAATAATAAAATAACTTAGATCAAATCAGAGAAAACAAAATTGTGTACCCTTTCTCGTTTGGTTCTGTTAGAATTTGTTCAACCTATTCTGCTTATACGAGTTCCCTTTCCTCTAATTGTAGTGCCACTACCCATTTTGTATCTGCATTTCCACTTCCTTGGCCTCTAGCTATAGTGCTAGAAGCCTTATCTGTAGTTGAAGAGCCACCCTCGTTCCTGATCTAACTGCAATGCCACCACCTCTATTTATAATTTTTAAGGATCCAACAGAAGCTCTTTGACAACTCTTCTTGTTATGTCTAAACTCTTTGTAATTAGAGCAAAAGATAGTGTGCATTGTTCTTTGCTTACTAGTTTCACTGCAGCTTCATCTAGTTACTTTCTCCTATTATTTTTTTGGTCGACAAGATAAACATCGTAGTGACAGAGAACCAATGGGATCACTCATGGCAATTGGTTACATGAGTCATCGAGCATGTAATGCGCAATATTTTCTTATCCTTTTAGAAATATTTCCTTAGTGAAAGAGGAATGGCAATATTTCTCAATGTCGAGCCTTTTCTAAATGATTGCAGTTGTTGCATGCTTATAAGGCAATCCACGTATGGCCCGAACTCCACATTAACATGCAGTCTTATCAATGAACATTATGTACCTCATTGTTCTCTCGTTCAATTCAAACTCATGACTCATCACCACAAAAAAAATATATATATCACAGTACCTTACTGGTTCTTTTAATTTATTTAACTGTTCATGGTACTTCGTGCCTTCCTAAGGTGAGGTCCTGTTTGTCCCATATGGGGGTCCCCTCTGTCCTTTGCTAAGGTGTCTCTTCTTTGGGCCCATGTTGCATCGCATCCCACATTTTCATCATTTATATATTGTTTCCTTTTGCTTTTCAAAAAAACAAAGGTCCAACGTACAACCAAGTTCAATTTTTTTTTGAATCCCAGTCATAACATTCCTCCCGATGGAGTCCAGAAGTGTAAAATAGTTTTTCCCTTAAACCTCCAACCCAATGATTGTAGGACTAAAACAGATTGTTAGTGACCCTCAGATCAAATTTGTTGCTACTAGTTATTATTTTTTACATAACTAGGCAGTTTATTTTTCGATGTAAGAACACAATATTTCTTACAAGTTTTGAAGTCAGAAAATGATGACTCCGAAATGCACACAAATCCTTCTTTGGATAATTAAATACACTTCTGCTTTGTTTAGAACTCGTAATACAATTACTAAAACATTTTCTCTAAGGATGCACTGGTGGAATCAAACTAGCAGAGTATCCAATAAATAGTCTTGATGGAGCCATTGTTTGTTGCTACTACATTGATTTTCAACAGTAAATTTTCCCAAAAGACATTTTTACATCATTGTATAAAGAAAAGGGCAGAATCGGTATGCTATGTCTTGTTTTTTTTTTATGTTATTAGCATTTTTCAGACCGTCAACGGATAAGTGGACTTGAACGCTATATAAAAATAATGGATAACTGGACTTGAACGCTACATAAAAAAAAAAAAATAATAAGGGTGTACAGTGTGATCCTATTAAATTCAAAGGTTTGTGAATTTTTTTTTTTTTTTGTTACTTCGGAAATATATTAAACACCTAACTTAGGGTAACATCATAGTTAGGCCACAAAAACATACATGAAAGTTTTAAATGGACAATGTTTCTGAAATTTATCTAAAGAAAAATGACTTAAAAGGAGGAGAAAACGCAGAAGTGAATGATGCACTGTGTAACATATCAAAAAGATAAAGTCTAAGGACTCCAAAAATATTTTTTCGAAATATTTTAGAATTCAAAATGAATAAATTAGATTTATTTGAATATATAAATTTCCAAAATTTAAATGAATCTTAAACTTTAATTTTAAATTCAAAAATATTTGCAGATAAATTTTTCTAGAACCATAGCACTCTTCTATTAAAAATGCCCTTCAATGTACGTCTTTCTCCCGGGCTCCCTGAATTTTTGGCCACCATCACAAATTCACGCGCCAGTTGCTTTCAGATTGATGGTTGGCTCTGTTCATTCACACCCTTTACATATACACACACATCTATATATATATATAGAGAGAATAATGTTACATACACACTCTTTAGTTTACATCCGCTCACACTTACCTATATGGCACATGAACCCCATCCACTTAACCCTTAAAAGAAAATCAAAAATCAATAAAAAAAAAATCAAAAACTGTGTGCGTAGACTTTTATATATATATGGAAAGGCTAAAGAAACCAACATTTTTTTAGACTAATATTAGACCAACATCTAAATTCTTCATTTCTGATTAAATTTTAACGATCCGAACCATTCAATGTGTTTAAAACATATTTTTAAGGGTACCCGCGAGAAATCGGCTCATAATATTACCGGAAATGATTTGATCCAAACAGTGGTTCATAAAGTAGTTCCTGTCAGCATTTTGAACAACTGTTTGGATCAAATCCTTTCAGGTAATATTTTGAGCCGATTTCTCACGAATACCCTTAAAAACATGTTTTAAACACATTGAACGGTTCGGATCGTTAAAATTTAATCAAGAATGAAGTGTTTGAATATTGGTCTAATATTAGTCTAAAAAAATGTTGGTCTATAGAGTCATTCCCATATATATAATAGATGAAGTTTAATGTCAAGTTCGGGTAGACCAGCTCTAATAATTAAACTCTTCAACGCAAATATTCTACCAAACTCTGTCTGACAGGTTTTTTGAACTAATGATTCAGCTTTTATATAGAAAAGCCACTAACAAAGCAAAGTCGACCATAATTAGGCTTAATCGAGAGACAATTTTATTATTAAGAAAAAACGAAAAATGATGAATAATATATGATGACATATTAAAAAGATTTTACTAATATTAAACAATAATTCAATTTGGTATCATTTTTTTAGGTTCCATTCACATTGCATCATTACTGTGTGCGTATGACTAAAATAACTATTGGAAAATGGAAATTAGTGCACGTTGTTGTAGTCTGATCTTCTATTTGAAACTAATATGTTAAGACATTTTAAATCTATTAAATGATATTAATAACATTATTTAAATGATATCCTTGCTTCATAGCTCGGACTCTACTAACATGCAGGTGTTATTATTTCATTTCTTGTATGAATAACCTAACAGTGATGAATTTATGTAGTTTAATAGTACATAAAAAACTTATAGTTAGAACAATGGAGTTTTTCTTTATATATATTTGTATATATGTGTGTGTGTATATATTCTCCTGAATCGTTGTCGTGGTGGAGCGTCCCAAGTTATCCTTCCTTGATTCCATCTTCGTTTGGATGCACCCCACAAATATGTATTTATTTATAAGTAGCCAAACTAGATGTTAAAACGGGATTTTATGCCATCACAAAAAATAGTCTAGTTGTGTTTATTCTAGGGTGAACAAATTGTCGTGTGGAATTACTATGAAATTTTGTTTACTTCGATAAACAAAATCGTATTTATTTATAAGTAACAATGACAAAATTATTCATGTAATTCATAAGACTCCTAACTATCATATTCATACAAGGATTTTTAGTTTTTCTTTAAACATTAACCGTAAATAATTTTGTCAAGGATTTAAAAAAAATAATCTTGAACAAAATACTTAAAGTGAAAAATAAAGTTTTAAGAAGATTAAAATAAAACACTAAAAATTTCTTTTTTGAATTATTTTTGTTCTTAGTAATTGATTTAATTTTTCTTTTTTAGATTTCTCTGACCAGTAGAAATGGTTAATTTATAAAAGCTAACAAAAATCTAAATTTTTTTTACAAAAGACGAAAGGCCTATTTGATATTACTAATAAATTATATTTATGAATTACAATTGATCATTGTTTATTTGAAAAACTTAACATAAAAATGTGCAATTTTTTTTATAAAGTTGAATAGAATTTCATAATATTTGGTTAATTAAGTTATAAAATAATATACTAGAAAAAGAATGTTTTAATTACCCTTAATAATTCGGTAGAGGTAATCTTTTAATTAAGTATTTGTTTTGAATTTTTTACAACTTCTGAGTACATTGCATGTTTTTTTCCTGCTTTTTTGTTTCTGAATGCCAAGTTTTGTGTTTCTCGTGTCCCCATGTCGTTTGTCTTTGCTAATCATCTGTCACGACTTAATGATTTGAGAAGACATAGGTTCAGAGGAGTTCTTGCTTTTGCCTTAACTTTTGACATTTCTTATCAAGGTTGGGGACATGTTCTTATTTGATTGGAGACTGTGCTTAGTTTAATTTACTTGGCTCGATCGGAGAATATATTTAGTCTAATCTGATCGATTTTGATTGCATTAGAGATTGAATTTAGTCTGATCTGGCTTGGTGCGATCGGAGACTGTGTTTTGTCTACTCTAATCGATTTTGATTGATTCGGAGACTGTGCTTAGTCTGATTTAGGTGAGTGCAATCGGAAATTATTTTTAGTCTGATTTAGGTGAGTGCAATCGGAAATTATTTTTAGTCTAATCCGATCGGTTTCCACAAATGGCGTCAAACTAATGGTGCTATAAACTGGTGAGATGACCTACACTCAGAGCCAACTCTGAGCATAGGCTAAGAAAGCCACCTCTTGGGCACCCATAAAAAATCTCAAAAGTAAGGGTTTCAAATTTTTAATTCGTATATCAAGCCTTTTTTTTTAATTTTAAGCTTTCATTTATATTAAAAAAAAAAGCCCAAACAAGTATGAAAATATAAAATTTTCAAAGTTAAAATTTATCAAGATTTATCTTCCGTCAGTCATGTCCAACAAAAATTGAATGAATTATCCAAATTGTCATTTGAGATGACTTTGGTGAAAAAACTTGGTTAGGAAAACTTAATACATTTTGTAGCTAAACATGAAGAGAAGGACAATATTCAAATGATACATTTTGATTTATTAAAATCATAATTCATTTTGGAGTAATTTTATTTTTACATTTCTTTTTGGGGTATTTGTGTAATGGTTCTTTTATAAAGATTTGTATTGTGTATATTTTTTATGCAAAATATACAAAAGGCTCCAATTAAAGAGCTCATTTTGAGCCCCCAGAATTTTAAAGCCAGCACTACGACTGCACTCCTGTCTTGACTTCTACAAGCATGTTCGGTGGTTGGGATGATTGTCTGGCCAAAGATCATTCGCAGATCAATAATCAAAGAAAAAAGAATATGATAAAAGTATTATCGCACTGAGAGCATATGTGAAAACTAGAGGTGAAAGAAAAATCAAAAAAATCAAACCGATCGAAAAAATCAACCGTTCGGTTCGGTCTTCGGTCGGTTCACAATGGGATTCGGTCGGTCTCGATCCAAAAATGATTTTTTGAAATATATTTGGTTCGGTCTCAATTTTTTAGAATTTAGATCGGACCGATAGTCAACCGAACGATATTGGACCAAACCGACTTGGACCGAACCGAAAGTTAGTGATGCATTTGATTTTTGTGATTTTTGATTATGTGATTTTTATTATTTTGGTGGAAAAATCGATGAATTTTTTTCTTAAAATTAGCCCATTTGATATTTGAAGGAAAAAAATTCCAATGGAGGCCTTTCTATAATAGTGGCGGATTTAGACCGAACGGACGCAAAATTAATTTTTAACATTGCCCATTTGGGGCAAACTGAAATTCTTGAAAGAATTTGTCCCTGCCCCGAACAGAATCGAAAATAAATCGGTCGGGATCGGTTTGAGATAAAAATGGACCGAACCGAATCAGTTCGTGAAAATATTGGACCAAAGCAACCGAACCCGAACCGATTTCACTCCTAGTGAAAACATTCCTGATCCTTTGGCCATGGGTCACCTTTAATAGATTATTGAAAGGGCTAATGTTAGGCGGACTCATGGCCGCTAATAATGCCCTTTCCTATGTTAGGAAGAGTGATTCACCAATTACGCGTGGCATTATTAAAATATTGAGTAGTTAAGGGTGTCATTTACAGAGCCTTTTACGCAATTAAAAGCACCCTTAGCAAGGCTTTTCTGGTCGAGATCTTAGCACTTGAATTCCTTTGAAGTAAGAAAGCAATTGTTTCAAGAAAACTAAGATGGTTGTGTTTTTCAATTGATAACAATTTATGAGATAATGAACTAAACAAATCTTATATCGTATTTTTTTCTGTTTTGTGAGAAGTTATTGTAATAAACTGGGAGGATAACCCCAAGGGGTTGTCCGAGCGGTAGAACAGACAAGCTGTAAACCCCAGATGCCCCGTTCGAAACTCGGTAACAACTTTCCAAACCTTGGGGCCACTGGGGTGTACAAGTGGTCGACCCACCAGGGCCTCGAGGACTAGTCGGCATTAGGTGGGGACTCCCCCAAGCTGTTACCCCCGGCTTGGTCCCAAGCCGTACCGGATACCTCGGTTATCAAAAAAAAAATAAACTGGGAGGATTTTGTGTTGGTTCAGACGCCAGCAACCTTGACATGAAATTCTTTTGGTCATTTCTAGGCTTATCTGGAGAATATAGACCGCCCAAATTTATGAGAAATATTAAGTGTTGTCAATTTGTTTGATGGGGCCTACTAGTTGTCAGGCCAAATGTCAATCGCCAATGTCAACCTCAACCAATCTTTTCTTCATAAAATCAAAAGATTTCTTGAGTTAATTACAATCTTGTCTTTTACTAAAGGGACGAAGGTAGTTTTTTTATTGAATCGGTATATTAACACATCACATTATATATCAAAATGTACATTGTGTATAAGTGACATACCCCGCAATTTATTTTTCAGGCGTAAAGTATAAAAGCGAATCCCATAAACTTTAATTATATGTTTAATTTAGTGAATCTTATGATTTGTGTGGCATGCCATGTAGATATGAGAAATAATTTGATGTACAATATGATGTGTCAATAACATTATTCTTTCTTATTATAAGGATCCGAGAGCATGCAGCTAGTTAAAGATACCATTCATTAAGAGATTGTTTAGTGAGTAAGTAGCGTATTATAGCACGATCAACAAAATTAAATTCATATTAAAATTTTAATTCAACTATTATTTAAACTAGTATCATATTGCATTGATAGAATTGAAATTCAACTATTATCCCAATAAATATCATTTTGCTTTGAGGATGATAGGATTCAAGTTCAACCATAACATAAAAAATACTTATTAATAGAGTTAAACTCACACATAAATGCAACAAAACAAATAGTGTTCCCCATAGGTCATGTTCTGAAAAAGGATTAAAAAAAATATGATTCTTTGTCTTCAAAAAGTATTTGTCTTTTATCACTCTTTTGACTATATTACAAAATTTTCTTCATCACCCTCGGTAAAGTATTTGTACCAACATATTTCATTCAAATGAAGATGAACAACAACCAAAAATATTTACAAAAATAATTAGATGAGTAAAAGTCTATTATTTTTTTTAAAAAAATATAGAGTAAGTAAAAACTTACCTTGTTATGATGTCACTATCGAATTAGTCCAGTTGATTTCACAATTTTTTTTTTTTAGATAAATGAAGCAAATATAGGTGATCAAGTTGAATTAAAAAATCCTCAATTAAAATTGAGTTCACAAACATGTACATTATATGAGCACAATAGTCAAATTTAAAAAAACTCAAACAAAATAAAGTAAAAAAAATAAAAATAAAACTAACAGGCTAATTGAGTTCTGAAAAGAATAAGGAATACGAAAAATCCACCATATGCTAAAGATATTCAAATTAAATTTTAGTTTATTTCGACTCAGAAACTCATCCAAAAAATATATTAATAAACTGTTTCCACAACAAACATGAATACATTTGTTTGTTTCAAATTCTAGGGAGTAAAAGTCAAACGAAAAACAATATCGTAAAACAAAATCACACTTAAAAATTGAGTGACATTCACGCACACTAACGAAGCACTGAAATTTTCACAAAGCAACTCACCAAAATAGACTTGATTATAAAAATAGATCTAATTATCAAAATTTGAAGGTCATCAAGTTTTTACTAACTCGTGAAAATATAAAATTATTCAGCAGTATGAACTATTGGTCTAGATCACACAGTAGTTTTAAAAATATATATATGTACGTACTACATCCTGAAAAGTAGGAATTCATATGATTTAATTAGCTTATCGACTCTTGAAATAATGTTGTGAAAAGAATTCATACGATTTAATTAGTTTATCGACTCTTGAAAAAATATTATGAAAATTGACATAATCTATCAAGTCTAAAATTTTTTAATTTAGAACTTCACATAAAAAAGAGAGTACTCAACTAGGGGGCACATTAAGTAACTTTTTATTACTTAATTTTTTTTTTTTTAAAGTTGTGGGCCAATAAATATTAGTCAAGATTATTATGTAATTTTCTTTTGTAATGAATTTCAACTGTTACATCTAATCAATCTCAGTTTTTGTTTTTAATGAAAATGTCCTTTAAGGTCTCACAGTCTTCCTTATACTAATATAAGATGTTTTTCAATTTTAGTTTTTAGTTTTTCAAAGTTTCATAAATATTTAAAAAAATACATTTGATAAATATATTTTTTAATTATTACTCACTATAAATGTTCAAAATTTTTTAAATTATCAAAATAATAAATAATATTTTATTATTTAAAGAATAGGATTCAACAAGTCACTACGCTTACCCCCCTCTCTCTCTCTTACACTGTTAGATTGTATTTATCATTACTTTGTTGACTATGTAAATAGTAGGCATATAATTAGGAGCCTATTTAGAGATTCAGTTAGAGATAAATTAGGGATTCAGTTAGAGATAAATTAGGGATTTAGTTTGTACATTGTTCTATATATATTGTGCCTCCTCTTAGGAGAAGAATACACAGAAAATATATTTCTTAACATGGTATCAGAGCGGTAACGTACCTACCGCCATATACTTCCGCTGTTGCCGCCGTACATCGTCGGCTTCTTTTTCCGTCGCCGTCGTTGAGGCTTCTCCGACGCCGACGTCATTATCATCATCCCCATCCGGTTTTCATCGAACAACACCAATCATACTAGGGAGTTCTGTTGGAAGTTACATGGAAAACCTCCTTCTCGCGGGAAAGGGGGAGGCCCCTAGTGGATTTTCTCAGGAGGAAATGCAAGCTCTCAGGCGCCTTCTGACTCGGGCTGATTCTTCATCTACTATAGCTCCTACTTCTTCCGCAGTTCCATCCTCTTCCAATTTTACTCACACAGATATTCCAACTAAGGCATTTACTGCTTCTTCTGCCATTCCTTGGATTATAGATTCGGGTGCTTCAAACCACATGACAGGTTGTTCCTCTGTATTTGATTCTTACACTACTTGTTCAGGTAAGGATAAGGTCCGAATAGCGGATGGGTCGTTCTCTGCTATTTCAGGGAAAGGTTCTGTCAACTATTCTTCCTCAATATCTCTTTCTTCAGTCCTACATATTCCCAACTTTGCTACTAACCTTTTATCTGTTAGTAGTCTTACTCGTTCTGCCAATTGCTCAGTGACATTTTTTCCCACTCATTATGTCTTTCAGGAACTAGATACGGGGAAGGTGATTGGCAGTGGTAGAGCACGTGATGGCCTCTATTACCTGGAATCTGCACCTTGTCCACCTCAGCAGCCCATGTCATGTGGTTCAGCTCTGCAGGCCGATATGAGTCCAGCTCTTTCTATGTTACATCATTGGCATCGAAGATTGGGTCATCCCTCATTTGGGATTTTAGCGAGGTTATTTCCTAGTTTAATAAAGTATTGTTCTCAGAGTCAGTTTTTTTGTGAAGCTTGTGAGCTTGGTAAACATAAACGTTCTTTTTATGCACCCATTAATAAGAGGAGTGATTCTCCGTTTATGGTTATTCATACTGATGTCTGGGGACCTTCACCTATTACTTCTCTTAAAGGTCATAGATGGTTTGTCACTTTTATTGACTGTTATTCTCGTGTTACTTGGGTGTATTTACTTAAGTCAAAAAGTGAGGTTTTTTCTTATTTTCGCTCCTTTCATGCCATGGTGCGTACTCAGTTTGATGCCAATGTTAAAATTCTCCATAGTGATAATGGTACTAAGTATATAGACGGGCATTTTAGGGCATTTCTAGATGAGCATGGTATTCTTTTTCAGACGACTTGTGTTGACACTCCACAACAAAATGGAGTTGCTGAACGCAAAAATCGTCATCTTGCTGAAGTTGCTCGCTCTCTTTTGTTCACCATGAATGTTCCAAAATATTTGTGGGGAGAAGCGATTTTGACAGCAACTTATCTTATCAACCGTATGCCTTCTAGTGTTCTTACCTTCAAAACTCCTATAGAGTGTCTTCCTAACAGTTATCGGGTCACAACACTTCCCCCCCGAGTGTTTGGATATGTGTTCTTTGTCCATGCCCCACATCTCTCTGGGGGTAAGTTAGGTCATAAAGCCCATAAGTGCATTTTCATTGGGTACTCCCCAACCCAAAAGGGCTATAAGTGTTATGATCCTCATTCTCGGAAGTTCTTAGTTTCTATGGATGTCACTTTTTGGGAGACAGAGTCTTTTTACTCCCCATCTCTTCAGGGGGAGACTAGTCAGGAGGAAGAGATAGCTTCCTTTTATACTGGTAAGGGGGAGCAACTCATGTTTTACAATCATGGTGAGGGAGAACTGGGAGATCAATCTGGAAAGGAACAAATATCTATATTTGCTGACTCAGAAACGCATGACATTGGGGGTGATATTGAGGAACGGAGACAACAGCTGCAAAGCACTGACCCCACATGTGTTGTACCACCTTGTCATTCACAGCCTCCAACTCCAGTTCCAAACTTCCCAGCTGACTCATCCGGTAATGAATCTTTTCTCTCTGCTGACTCTTCTGGTAGTGACTCTTCTCGTATTGAACCTCCTATTATTGACAATCGCCCAATTGCTCTTAGGAAAGAAAAGAGGTCATGTACTCTACATCCAATATCCCAGTTTGTTTCCTATGATCGTTTATCTTCTTCATATCGTGCTTTTGTTTCGTCTCTTTCTTCTATATCTATTCCACAGAATTGGCAGGATGCTTTTGTTATACCTGAGTGGAAAGGAGCTATGGTAGAGGAGATGACAGCTTTGAGGAAGAATGGTACTTGGGATCTAGTATCACTTCCTGGAGGAAAGAAATCGGTGGGATGTAAATGGGTGTTTACTATAAAGCACAATGCTGATGGTACAGTTGAGAGATACAAAGCCAGACTGGTTGCCAGGGGATTTACTCAAACCTATGGTATTGACTATGAGGAGACTTTTGCTCCGGTAGCAAAAATAAATTCTGTGCGGGCTCTCTTGTCTTGTGCTGCCAACATGAATTGGCCTCTTTTACAGTTTGATGTAAAGAATGCATTCCTCCATGGTGATCTGGAGGAGGAAGTGTATATGACCATACCACCGGGTTTTTCTTCCTCTGCCAATGAGGGAAAGGTGTGTAGGTTGAAGAAGGCACTTTACGGGCTGAAGCAGTCACCTAGAGCGTGGTTTGGCAGGTTTTCAAAGGCTATGCTGGGTTTTGGGTACAAGCAGAGCCATGGAGACCATACTCTGTTCACCAAGAGGAGTGCTGGTAAGATTGCTGTCCTTATTGTTTATGTTGATGATATAATAATGACAGGCAATGATGAGGAAGAGATCCATAACCTTAAGTCTCGGTTAGCACAAGAATTCGAGATTAAGGATTTAGGATCAATGAGATACTTCCTTGGAATGGAGGTAGCAAGATCAGATAGAGGCATCTTTATCTCTCAACGAAAGTACATACTTGATCTGTTGGAAGAAACAGGTATGTTGGGCTGTAAACCTGCAGACTCGCCTATTGAGGCAAACCATCACCTGAGTGGAGATATGGGGGAGCGTACTGATAAGGAGAGGTATCAGCGACTTGTGGGTCGACTGATATATTTAGCTCATACCCGACTTGATGTTTCTTATGTAGTTGGTGTTGTTAGTCAGTTTATGCATGATCCTCGTACTCCACACCTGGATGCAGTTTATCGTATTTTGAGGTATCTCAAATCAGCTCCAGGAAAAGGGATTTTGTTCTCTAATCATGGTCACTTTCGGTTGGAGGCATTTACTGATGCTGACTGGGCTGGATCTGTGGATGACAGGCGGTCCACCTCTGGCTACTGTACCTTCCTTGGAGGAAATTTGATTACTTGGCGAAGTAAGAAGCAATCAGTGGTTGCCAGATCTAGCGCAGAAGCTGAGTACAGAGCTATGGCTCATGGGGTTTGCGAGCTCTTGTGGATTCAAACCCTGTTACGTGATTTGGGTCTTTCTGATAGTGGCTCGATGAAACTCTATTGCGATAATAAAGCTGCCATTAATATTGCTCACAATCCCGTTCAGCATGATAGAACAAAGCACATAGAGATAGACAGACACTTCATCAAGGAGAAGCTGAGTGCGGGTGTGATATGTATGTCGTTTGTGAAGTCAGGAGACTAGTTGGCCGACATCTTCACAAAAGTGCTGGGTAGCAAGAGTTTATTCCCTATCGTGTTCAAGTTGGGCATGATCGATATCTTCGCACCAACTTGAGGGGGAGTGTTAGATTGTATTTATCATTACTTTGTTGACTATGTAAATAGTAGGCATATAATTAGGAGCCTATTTAGGGATTCAGTTAGAGATAAATTAGGGATTCAGTTAGAGATAAATTAGGGATTCAGTTTGTACATTGTTCTATATATATTGTGCCTTCTCTTAGGAGAAGAATACACAGAAAATATATTTCTTAACATACACACACATCGTAGCCATGAGTATTCATATCTCTCAATGTCGGTCTTAATATTTGGGTTGTCCAAGTTCAATTTTAGTTTAGTTGTCCACTTAGAATTAATAATAATTTTTTTTATGAATTTCTATTGTTCTTTCTATATTTAATAAAAAAAAATTATTGCCCCGTGTCGGAGGGTTGCCGAGCCTGAAGGCTTGCGAAGCTTGCCCCGGGGCTAGCCCTAGCCTCTCTCCCTCTTTCTCTCTCTTCTCTGCCACCAACCATAGTAATGCTTCGTCTCGGTCACTCTTTCTCCATCCCTCTCTCTAGTTATAGCCCGTCTCTCGCTCTTTCCTCTTTCTCTTTCTCCACCATTAACATATGATTTGTCATAGAACTTTTAATTAGATACTAATATAAGAAAAAGTAAGAAGATGTAATTAGCAAATATGTGACAACCAAATTCAAGGACATTGAAGTATTTTTGTACTTATGTAACCACTTAAAATTTCTAGAATATTTATATTTTTTGTCTCCCTACACTTCTAGTCAGTGAGTCAGTGAGATTTACTTCAAGCCTCCACTCAACTTTTTAACAATAAATGCACCTATTAATCTCTTTTTTGTTGTGAATATTAGTTATTTTTTTAATAACTCAAAGTATTCGAGTCAGTTTACGCATATCTCAACTAATCTCAAAGTGCGTATTGATTGTTGCTATACTTTTTTTTATTAATTATATTTTCTTTATACACTTAGATCAGAATGATGAGATAAGAAATAAAGTTACAGGTCCCCACAAGTTAGTTGTTTGTTGCGTTTAGGATTATATATATATCCGGTGAGAGTCTATATCCCAAAGAGAGTAGGATATACAATATGGGAGACTGTTATTAATAATCCCTGAATTTCGACAACTTTAATTAATTCTTTTTAATATCATTATATTTGTTAAAATAATTATTAAAAAAATAATCTTTTATTTATTCGAATTTTAAAAGCAAATTACATGGTCTGAGATGGAAATGAACAAAATATCCCTTCTGGGTTTACAATGGTTTCCAAATTAAATGATAAAGCAAACTAAAGATAAGGCAGCCACGTATTAAATTCTTCTTCCGTGACAACTGTTCTTCTAGTGGTGCTGGAAACTCTACCTGCTCATCTCCATCTGGCATAAAATGTTAAGGGAAGAGAAGTTGCTCAAGTGAGTAATTAAACTCAGTAGTGAACTTTACCTGAAAAACAAATCTACAAGGAAAACCAAGCATGCAGCAGGATATAGTATATTAGCAAAATAATTAAAGAAACTCAAACAATAAGATAAACACGCAAGTATGTTATGCTTTTATTTGTTTTAGTTTCTAGGAATCCTGTCAAAGGAGTCCATTTCCTACCCAACTATCTAACACAGAAAACTCGATTGATATTGACCAGTTCTTAGCTACCCAAGGCACTTAGTCTAAGGTTATGTATCCAACTAGAATACTGACCGGGCAAGAAAGGGAGCTTTGACCATCCACTCAAGTCAATAACGACCTCACCCTAGCTAGATCTGGCTGAAAACGTGGCTTCACTAGGTTAGGTACCAATGAACCTTATTTACTTCTCCTTTACTAGCTCAAGGATGCCCAAGACAGAGTTCATCACTCTCTCGGGGTCTGGAGTTGCCTTCGCAAACGTTCTTGAGGTCACAATCGTTTCCCCCAACTCCTAGTTGGGGTCATTCCATAAAATGGGATGACACGCTGTGAAGCTCTAACCTGCATAGGTCATGGCATGACAGTCAAAACAACATATGGGACGACACCCAGAAACAACACTTGTCACGGTGGACACTAACACAGTTTTACATCTTTCCACTTAACGACACTACTTATTTCTACACAATTTCACTATTTTATAATGTTCAATTAAAATCCTCCGCTTCCTTGTTATAGATGAGATTCGAACTTGTGTCTCTAACACTGATTCTAAGGTTTCCCACAATAATTTCCCAGGCATAATCATGTTCGCAAAGTTTTCTAATCAACAACTGTTCAACAATTCTACGAAAAATTGATTAGCATAATGGCTATACCATAACCAATCTGGCAGCACCACGACTGTAATACCAATAACCCCTCAGGTCGCATGACAACCATACTCGAAATAAATCATCATTTCCACTATAAGTTTAGAATCATGCAAATCGAAGTTATGTTACAATGTTCATACTACACAACATTATCAATATGGTCAAACAAGATTCACACGAGATCTCGCGGGGACTTATGGAAATAAATCAAGTGCGGTTGATGTGTAGTGTGAACATGCTATCAAGGTGTGTGTTCATATTTGGACAGTGTCCTTCAAAATCGGTCAGCATTCTATAAAATTCTATAATTTGCACAGGTCATTTGAGCGAGCTACTCAATTTTAGGTTCTGATAGAAAGCCTAATGGAACATAATAGTGTTATGAAATTTTAATAAGGTCGCCTGAGTAGCCAAAGCTTAGGTGGTCTCTGATTACAATACTTAGGTGCAAGTTTAACATGAAATTAGCCTTAGTTTATATACTAATTGGGAGAAAATCCCCTCATTAATACTCATAAAGTTACAAATAAATCCTACTAATCCAAATGAAAACCCATATTAATTTCATATCAATAGCCATCAAAATCCGATTATTATGTCCTTAATACTAAGGTATCCAGTGCACAACTTAATTTGGCAATGAATGCGAAGAAAAACCTTGAAGATTCTTTTCTCAATATTATGTAAATTAATAACTCGCTCAAGCAGTTTGAGGCTGCTCGGGCAGCCTTCCGTAATTCTAAAAATCTAAATTTAAATAATTAAAAACTCATGAATAAATTATTAATATAAATTTTAAACTATGGGCTATTACAACTTGTTCTCCTCAAATAATATAAATTATTAATATTGCTATGTTTGGCTCTCATAACATCCTTCCATTCTCAAGTCGATTCCTCCAGATTTCGATGAGCCATACAACTTTGACCAACTTGATGGTCTTCCCTCTCAAGTTCTCGTTACTATTATCCATAATTTAGACTGCCTTTTCTTCGTAGGTTGTGTCTTCATCCGACGTCACATCCTCCCACTTCAAAATGTGAGTTGGCAATGCCATATATTTTTTTAGCATTAACATGTAAAAAAAATTGTGAACACGGTCAATTTAAAGTGATAGTGCTAGCCTATAAGCAATCTCTCTGATCCTTTCCAAAATCTCAAA